>CM063462.1:1325185-2575185 GCA_032191425.1 Lymantria dispar | reverse complement strand
CGGGACTTGGGCGCGACTCCAAGTGGACGTCGCGCGCAAGCACCGGCACAGCAAGGGATTCCCCGGCTTGGCCGGGACCCTCTGGTGAAGTCATACTCGTATACACTTCTGCCATATTGTTGGACGTTTTTAAGTCTTGCCTTGACTACCACTCTAACGGCTGGACGCTCGCGCGCTTTTTAACCCACCAACCATTCATCCCCTCGCCGAGTGGCCAAACTTAGGATTAGGGGTAATTTTTTATAGGGGTTTTCTTCCCCGCGGTCCGAAGACCCCCGGTCCTGACCCCCCTGCTCAGGATTACGGTTTGGGCCTTCCGGGTCTGGCCGCTCGCGAGCGACCGACCCGTCACGCCCCCGGGCCGTGACGCAACCGTCCCTGGCGACGGAGTGCCATGAGGCACATCCGCCCCATTGGCCCCGGGTCAGATCCGCCGTGCTCTGCCACCAGAGCCGCACGCGGAGACCCCCACCTGCCGGAATCTTGGCCGTCCAAATGGACGTATGACGTCCAAATGGACGTTACCAGGGAGCACCACGAGGAGGTGCTCCGGCCGCGCCCCCCAAATAAAATGAAGCCTGACTACTTCGCCACTGAGCTATCGTAACTCATGACATTGATGGCAAAATTTGAATTCATATTCTTTTAAAGTTTAATGTCATTATATTATCTGCCAAAAACACTGACAAAACAACATTTTCTACACATAAAACCTAGCTGGATCGATTTTTTGGGCCCGAATCCTCTAGTATGCCAAGTTTCAACAAAATTGTTGGAGTCGTTTCCGAGATCCTGAATATATATATATATATATACAAGAATTGCTCGTTTAAAGATATAAGATATAAACACATTCTACCTACGCGATGACTTTAGAATCACGGTAAAATACAATTGTCAATTATTATCCAAAAGATTATGCCTGGACTTGATTTCGCAATCGGCAACTGACAGAAAGGAGCCTTGCTTACTGTATTCTTAGTCCGTCACCATACGTTCCGGTAATAAAAAGTTTTACATTAAATAATAATTTGTGACATTTATTAAAAAGATCAGCAATTTAAATAGTGATTTCTGATGTTTACGGGAGTATTACACATTGTAAGTAAAACTATTTTACGGATTTTATCGCGTTTGTATTTGATTTTTGATTGCCCGATCTTTCGACCTTTCCCTTTAGGGATAAGATATAAATCTCTCTACTAACGATGACTTATTGGATGTGAGACATCTTAGTCCTTCCGTGACCATGAACGCTGTAAAGTATTCGAAACGTCGGACAATCAAAAACCCAATACAAACGCGATAAAAACCATAAAATAGTTTTAGTTGCAATTTAAATATTGTTATAGTAATTTTCATGAACAAGTTTCACTTTGTTCTTGGTTAGCAAAAATCTATTGTTTCAGTACTTTACTTATAGAATGTTCCAGGCACAACCTACTCGAAATATCTCTCGAGGGGACCATAAAGGAAGATTAAGGTATTACGCTAGAAGTACCTACCTGTGAAGTCGTAAATACGACCGAGATTCTGGCGATTGTATTGGAACCCTTTGAGAATTCGTAAAGCAAGAAGGTATAAGCAATTATATGGATCTTTGCTTTAGTTTTGACACGGTGTTCTATACGAAAATATTAATCGTAAAGAAAATCTGTTGTAAGCTCTAAAATGTTCTGTAAAATAATGTAAAACATTTTTT
Organism: Lymantria dispar; assembly: GCA_032191425.1. Classification (NCBI taxonomy): domain Eukaryota; kingdom Metazoa; phylum Arthropoda; class Insecta; order Lepidoptera; family Erebidae; genus Lymantria; species Lymantria dispar. Next base: position 2,573,483 of record CM063462.1, on the reverse strand, counting down.
ATGTACTTGAATAAATCAAGTACATAAAAATGTTTTACATAAGTTAATAAAGTAATAAATATAAAGTCCGTGTGGTGACGGAGTAAGAATACAATTCACCACCCCCTATCTTACCCGTGGGTGATCGTACGGGACGATTAAGGGATATAAAACGCATATAACATCTATGCAAGAGAAGAAAAACTCGAAATAAAACCCTATACCAACACGTCTGACCAGCGTGGTATAGTAGGTCAATTACCCTTCCATTATGAAGGAGGTCCGAGCCCAACAGTGGGACGTATATGGGCTGAGATGATGAGATGATGATGATGAAGTTAATAATGTTTTTTTTATTGCTGTTCGTGGCAAAAGAGCAAACAGCACACCTGTTGTTAAGTGTTGAAGCTGCTGCCTACCATGAACAAAGTAAAGCGACTGTGAATGAGTCCAATAAGGTTCGATGATACTAAAGGTATCACTAAAACCCACCACACCCTCAGAAAGTTGGGCTTCCGGCTTTACTGAACGATGTGCAGTAAAACATTGCTACTTCTCAGACGTCTATTTTCTGTGAGAGTGTGGTACTACCCTGGAGGGACCAGTCCGGCTGTAGATAGAACAGATGATTTCTAATGTTTTAGCGAGTATTATTCATTTGAAATATGATACTGAGCAAACCTATAAATATATATAAATCTCTATAAGATTTGATTCACAATTAATTAAGGTTTCCGTGTAGTGACGGAGTATGAACTGTTCACAACCTCATTTCTTGCCCGTGGGTGTCGTAAAATACGACTAATATATTATGCAGTTAACATCTATGCAAGAGAAGAAAAACTCGACATAAAACTTATGCCATCACATCTGCGTATGGTGGGTCAATTTCCCTCCCGTTCTTGAAGAGGCTCGAGCTCTTTAGTGGAAATTATGTGGGCAGAGTTGATGATGAATAATTGAAGAGTAGATTTTTTTTTTATTAAGATAAAGTAGGTCATCTCTTAAAAGTCAAAGTCAGGATTATTAGGCCCTTAATGTTCTTGCTGGATGTTTCTCAGTATAGCCGCGTTCCTATCTGCTAGTAGCTTATTAGATTTGTTAGGTTTAAATTAATATTTTTTTGTATTATAATATAATAATTACTAAAAATTTTATGTTTAATAATAACTGACTAAAAACAATATAATTTTAATATAGTATCATTTTCTTTTTATACTAGAAATTTAAAAATATGGGTCAAAATTTAATAACTAATACTGTAGAAGGTAGATAAAAGATCTGAAATAACGATGACTTGTTAGACGTGAAACAGTAGACCCACCGTGAATCATGAACATTGAAAATTATTTGAAACTGGTCAATTCTAAATCATATACAAATGCGATTAATTCAATTAAGGCATTAAATTTACGACTTATAGGACATTACAAATATAAATATTAATGAGTGCAAACTACAACCGGACTTCATAATAATCAAATCAAAACATTTATTATGTATAAGTCCTGTTACGTGTGGTGACGGAGTAAGAAAGCAATGCACCACTCCCAATCTTACACATGGATGTCGTAAAAGACGACAGAGATATAATACACATAATATCTATGCAAAAGAAGGAGAATTTTAATTTAAACTGTTACTGTAAGGGGAGAAAAATGACGTTGGATTTGTCGTCTCATGACAAAGTAAGTACAGTTTACCAACCCGTTTCTTACCCGTGGATGTCGTAAAAGACGGCTGAGGGATATAATACACATAATATCTATGCAAGAGAAGGAGAACTTTAAATAAAACTGTTACTGTAAGGGAAGAAAATTGACGTCCGATTTGTCGTCTCATGACAAAATAAGAATACAGTTTACCAACCCATTTCTTACCCGTGGATGTCGTAAAAGACGGCTGAGGGATATGATGTGCATATAGCATCTATGACAAGAAAACGAAAACTCGAAATGAAACCCTATACCAACCCGTCTGACAATTCTAGTATAGTAGGTCAAATTATCTCTCATAAAGGAGAAAATCTAACACTGGGACATGGGCTGAGGTGATGATGAATGCAATAATTTACTTCTGGATTGACACGTAGCCCCATATGGAAAAAGTCCGGAAAGAAACTCAGCGGGCTTCTTTTATTCTCCCTTATATCAGCTAGTATTAAACTCTACTGTTAAACTCGAGCCTCCTTCAAACACAATAGGAACGCAATCGACCTACATAAACTGGTTAGACGGGTTGGTATGGGGTTTTAAATCAAGTTTTCCATCTATTGTATAGATGTTGTTTAAAAAACACCCTTCAGTATTTTTCCGTGTGGTGACGGAGTACGAATACAATTCACCACTCCCTATCTTGCACGTGGATGTCGTAAAAGACGACTAAGGGATATAATATGCACATAACATCTATGCAAGGCAAGTAAAACTCGATATATAACCCTATATTAACCTGTATGGCCAGCATGGTATAGTAGGTCAAACTCCCTCCCATTGTGGAGGAGGCTCGAGCCCAACAGTGGGACGTATGTGCTGCGACGATGCGAGGATGATACCCTCAGTATTATTTTACGATACTCATGGCCAAAAAACGAGTTCGTAAATTGTATTCTTACTCCGTCATCAGAAGAAAAATCAGACGTTTTATTGTAAGATTTTATCCCCAATTTTCTTCCCTTACAGTAGAATTATCAGCTTATATCGCTTATTACGATACTCAATAGCCAGGAAGGGAGGTGGTAACACATGGATTATTTCATATAATAACCAATATATAAAGCTACAAGCTGAAAAAGGTCAAGCCCTTCGATTTCTCGGTGTTATTTTTGTATTTACGGTTCATCTAATGCTTAGCTATCCTAAGAGACTTGATCGCACAAATTTTACCCAATTTGATCGTTGGCTGAATTAAATTATTAACGTACCATAAACATGAGATACCTACCTCAAACTGATTAATTTAATTTTGAATTCAATTGAATTTGAAGCCAATAAATTTGTTTGGTTAAATTTTTTGGCATAGTATGAGATCTCCTAATATAGATACTGTTCTTACTCCACTAAACACTTTTACTACGGTATCTCTCATCTTGGCTCATATATGTCCCACCGCTGGGTTGAAGCCTCTGGGACCAAGTCTACGATAAGAGGAAAATTGAACTTACTATACCTGGTCAGACAGATTGGTATAGGGTTTTATTTCGAGTTTTCCTTTTCTTGCATAGATGTTATATGCCAATGATATCCCTTAGTTGTCTTTTAGAACATTCACGGGCAAGAGAGAGGGTGGTGATTTGTATTCTTTCTCCGTCACCACACGGAAATTTTACCCTTTAATGAAGAATAATTCTCATCGTCATCTAAGCTCATAAACGTCCCACTGCTGACCTCAAATCTCCTTCGCAATGGGAGGGAAACCGACCTACTATACCATGCTGGTCAGACAGGTTGCAAGAGAATGAAAATTTGAAATGAAATCCTCTACCAACACGCCTCGGGTGATCGGACCGGGAACTTTAGTCCGGCACCCGCAGAGAGGATGACTGCGTGACGGCAACCGACGTCCCGGGACAGAGATGTCAAGAGGTGAGGTTACCCGAAAGAGTGTTCCATCGGGCCGACCACTGAGTACAAGGAACTCGGCACTGGTGGTCGGCCCAACGACGAAGGCGACGTGGGTATGGGTGGGTTATGGGCCCGCGCGTCTTGCTTTCCACGCTCCGGAAGGAATGGACCACGTGTGAGCTTATCATAGCCCATAAAAAAAAATAATACCAACACGCCTGATTAGCTTGGTATAGTAGGTCAATTTCCCTCCCATTATGGAGGAGCCCTGAGCCCAAAAGTGGGATGTTTATAATTAATGTTTTCATTGTAGGAGTGAGGGATGAGATTTTATATACGGCTCTGCATTTCTATTTTTTGCTTGCCCGTGGGTATAACACAGAAGCTCAAAAAAAGGCAGCATTAAGAGTTTATTCTCCCATGAGGTATTTGCTTAATTTTTAAAGGTCTGCTCAAAATTTATTTAATTAGGCTCATGTTTTACCCCCTAACCGCGTGGGTAGAAATCAGTTACGCCTACATTTCGACATATACACAGTTCCATGTAACTGTGGGCGGGCGAAATACGGTCTAACGATACGTTTACCGACATTATTGAGACGTTTGTGACGAAAATATTTATCAACAAATCAACAGCTATTTACTTGAACATTAAATAATTTTAGAAAGCCATTTTTTGCAATGATAATACTGAAGGAACGAACTTGTACTATGGGAGCTGTTATCTTCAAAATACTCATCATTTTCAACACAGCTCATATAAGTCCCACTGTTGGGCTTAAATCTCCTCTACAATGGAAGGGAAATTGAGCTACTATACTGGTCAGACGTTTTGATATAGGGTTCTACTTCGAATTTTCTCTTACATAGAGTCGACTTTTACAACACTCGCGGACAAGAAAGGGATGGTGAATTGTATTCTTACCCCGTCACCATACGAAGAAATAAAATACTACGCTTGGATAAAGTTCGGTCTTAAATAATATTAAGGATGGCCACCGATGAGAGGAGAGGGGTTAAAATTAAGGAGAAATAAAATACTACGCTTGGATAAAGTTTGGTCTTAAATAATATTAAGGATGGCCACCGATGAGAGGAGAGGGGTTAAAATTAAAGAGAAATAAAATACTACGCTTGGATAAAGTTCGGTATTAAATATTTTTTTTTATTGCAAACGGTGGCAAACGAGCAAACAGTACACCTGATGGTAAGTGTTGCTGCTGCTCATGGACCTTTACAAGGCCGCTGCCTACCGCGAAGAAAGTGAAGGGAGTGTGAATGCGTGCATTGAGGCTCGGTGATACCACGGGCACCACCAAAACTCTCCACACGCAAACACCCTCAGAAAGTTGGGCTGCCGGATCTCTCGCTCACCGAACGAAGCGCAGTAACAAATCGCTACTACTCAGACGTCAATTTTCTGCGAGAGTGTGGTACTGCCCCGGACGGACCGGCCCGCGGCTGTAAACAGATAACTGTCGACAGTGTGGTCCTACCACTCCTAATAATATTAAGGATGGCCACCGATGTGAGGAGAGGGGTTAAAATTAAAGAGAAATAAAATACTACGCTTGGATAAAGTTCGGTCTTAAATAATATTAAGGATGGCCACCGATGAGAGGAGTGGGGTTAAAATTAAAGAGAAATAAAATACTACGCTTGGATAAAGTTCGGTCTTAAATAATATTAAGGATGGCCACCGATGAGAGGAGTGGGGTTAAAATTAAAGAGAAATAAAATACTACGCTTGGATAAAGTTCGGTCTTAAATTATACTAAGGACTGTCACCAATGTAGGGGGAAGGGGTTAAATAAAAAAAAATAAGTCACGTAGTATGGGTAAGTCCCCTAAGAAATAGATCCTTATGTTTCTGGGGACTTTCATCACATTCATTATTCAGCATTACGCTGTAGACTAATGAACGTTCATTAGGTAATTCATTCCAGAGCCTGCATGTATCTGGTCGCCTTCGTCGTTGGGCCGACCACCGGAGCAGGGTGACTTGACGTCAGTAGTCGGCCCGACGCAATAGCCCTTGATTAGTACCCTCCCATCGACCGATATCCCCCCCTCGGGGAGAACGTCGGTCTTTCCTCACGCAGTCAGCCTCTCGGCGGGTGACGGCCTAACTCCCCGGTCCATTCACCCGCGGCCTCGGCTATAAATAATCCCTTAGTCGTCTTTTACGACACACACTAGCAAAGTATAGGGAGTGGTGAATTGTAGTCTTACTCCGTCACTTCAGAGAAGGAATAAGAGTAATTCTAAAATAATTTTAGCTCATAAATGTGCCAATGCTGGGCTCCACGTTCCACAATAGGAGGCAAATTTACCTACTTACAACACGATTATCAAAAGGATTGGCATATGATTTCGAGATAAGGGGATAAAGGGATAAGGGACAAAGAGACAAAGGAACAACGGGACAAAGGGACAAAGGAACAAAGGTACAAAGGGACAAAGAGACAAAGGATAAAAAAGTTTCACTTCTGCTATGCGTACTTTGTACACACGTTTATTTTTTAAAATTTTAATTTTATTAATTACATGAAACAAATTTCAACATTCTCGTTGCTTGAATTTTGCTTAATACGCTACCGCGTGTTTAGATAACATAGTGCCTCTATTTACTATAAACTTCTTCAATGACATCAAAGATATAAATATACCTTTAGTAATCGTCTTTAAAGACGTCACAAGTAGACTTTTCTAATGTTAGTAAGTTATCATTTTAATAAAAAAATACTAACCATATATGTTAAGCCTAACTAACGATATCATGTCGAATAGCTATTAATACCGGCCCACTAATTACGTCAGAATTTTGTAGATACTCTATCCATATGTCTATCGAATAGCTAAGGTCATATTTAGATGGATCAATACACTATTTCTATTTCAAGTGTACTCGTAACACGCCCCTTCAATCTGAACTTAATATTTACATTCCAAGGACTTCATCAATTTTAATAGAAATAACATATATCTGCTAGAGACCAGAACATTAATTTTAATAGACAAAGAAAATGTGTATTGACTATAAGTAGTATGAATCTTGACGCTGATGAATAATAGAAATGATGTTTTGTTTATACATTTTATATATCAATATCATCATTGCAGCCCACATACGGCCCACCATTGGGCTCGAGCCTCCTCCACAATGGGAGGGAATTTGACCTACTATACCATGCTGGTCAGACATGTTGGCATAGGGTTTCATTTCGAGTTTTCCTTCTCTTGCACAGATTTATGTGCATATTATATGCCATAGTCTGACTGCACAGATGGCGTAGTGGTTAAGATAGTGACCTACAGCGCCAGTGTAGAGGGTTCGAATCCTACGCGGGACAATACTTTGTGCGATCCACAAATTGTTGTTCTGAGTCTGGATGTAATTTGTGTCCGTTAATTATATGTTTGTAAAGTCCCCCGCAATACAAGAATTATTTCCTTAGTGCAGGGTGTTGTCTTAAATAAATAAAAAAAAAAAAGAATAATGGCTTCATAACAAATAGCCAATTAAAGAAATTAATTAAATTATAACATGATAGTCGTCTTTTACGACATCCACGGGCAAGATAGGGAGTGGTGAATTATATTCTTATTCCGTCACCACACAGAAGCCTATATCAATATTCATCCATCCATCCATCAGCCTACAGACATCCACTGCTGGACATAGGCCTCCCCACGAGAATGCCACTCGGAATATATATCAATGTACGCATATTTAATTCCTTAATCGTCTTTTACGACACCCTGGCTTCACTGGTGGGCTACTACGCTGATCAGACATGTTGGTATTAGGGTTTCATTTTAAATTTTCCTTCTTTTGCATCGATGTTATAAGCATATTTACTCTCATAGTGGTCTTTTGTGATACCTGCGGTGGTGATGTGTATTCTTACTCCATCACATACAAGTGGTGATGGCACACCTGATCATCATCATCATCTTGCTCTTATCCCAATTACTTGGGGTCGACGCAATATGTCATCTGTTTTGACATATTGCAAAAAGTTTCGGCAATGACTTTTATGACCGGCCGCCTGCCTGACGTCAACCCTCCTTGGGAATGTAATCGTTGACCCAAATGGTACCAGATGGAGTTGGTCCGGGTCAATCTAGGGCTCTTAGTCGTCTTTTACGACACCCACGAGCAAAGCAAGGGTTGGTAGTATTCGAAGCCGCTACCACATAGGTACATGATGGCATACCTGATGGTAAGCGATAATGCCGCTCGTGGATTTTTGTTAGGTTGCTGCCTATCGTGAAATTGCAAGGAGTGTAAAATCATTTCTGATGTTTACGCGAGTATTACACATTTTAAATAAAACTACTTTACGAATTTTATTGCGTTTGTATTTGATTTTTGATTGCCCGACGTTTCGAACACTTTGCAGCATTCATGGTCACGGGCGGACTAAGATGTCTCACGTCCAACAAGTCATCGTTATTACAGACATTTATAATTATCTACCCGATACAGAAAATTAGTTATTAAATTTTGATCCACACTTGTGTATAATCATTGAAATATAAGCCTGGCTTGCGTAATGATATTGAATTTCTTGTGACGTTAAAATACATCTCACCACCTTCTATCTTCATCGTGGGCGTAAAAGATTACTGCAGGATTCATTATCATCATCTTGTTGTTATTCCAACCCCACTGTGAAAAAGCTCTGTTACTGCCTAAGCTTCTGGTCGGTTCAACGACGAAGGTGACGTGGTGTTCGGGTGGGTTGCGGGTGTTGCGTGCTTAAGCCCCTCTGCCGCCCCGTACAGAGTGGTGCGGAAGCGCACCGACCGCAGCCCACCCCAAAAAAAAAACTGCCTAAGCTTCTAGTAGTTTTCTAGCGCGGTACAGTAGATCAATTTCCCTTCTTTTATATAGGAGATTCGAATCTAATAATGAGATTTGTATGAGCTGAAATGATAAACGATCAGTGGGCGGGCCTTCTCTTGAAATCAATTCTAATTTCGAATTCGATTCAATTCCAATCTCACCAAACTTATATTTGGTACTCTTAAAAAAATCGAGAATGAATTCTTCGCATTTGCCGTTGTTATTTTCACAAAATGTGCCGTATTTTGTTACTTTAAATTAAAAACGTTACTGAACTCGATCACCACAAAGATGGTTTCTTGAAATTGTGGAACATTAACGATTTTAAAGTACGTCAAAATCACGTCGGTAGTAGCAAATATTTCACTTAATCGATGAGAATCGAATTCATTTAGTTTAAAAAAATTCCACCGAATTTGATTCCAATCATGCGCTAGTGTCGTTTTCAAGAGTACCAAATTGCTCAAATTCGAGCTATGATTGTATTTAGGATTGGAATTGAGATTTAAGAGTAGGCACACAGGTGTCCTGACACCAATAGCAATGAAAAAAGATTATAACGTTTAAGATTGTCATTAATTGATAACGAAACAAATCCTAAGAAAAGAGGTAAATTGTTTTGATGTTGAGAAAAATTTGGGAAAACTTGTATGTTTGAAAATCTATACAAATAAATAAAATTGAAGTTAGTCGTCGAGAATTATAAACACACGAACAGATGATTTACATTTATAATATTTGACTGCACAGATGGCGTAGTGGGTAAGAGCGATTTACAGCGTCAGTGTTGGGGGTTCGAATTCCACGCGGGACAACCTTTGTGCGATCCACAACTTGTTGTTCTGATTCTGGATGTAATCTGTGTCCGTTAGTTATACACTGACGGACTCATAAACTGCATCAAAGTAAAAAACGACTCTGAAATAAATATTTTAACCAAGTATGCAAACTTTCTACACAGATTTAAATTGAAACGTCCAGATTGGTTCATTAACTTTAAAACAGCGTAGGGTCATATCCTTAAGTTTAAGTTTGTATACTGGAAAAGACCTTAAAACTTTTTTGAAGAAAAAACAGAAATTTAAACAAAATTGGTTTAATTAAAAATTGGTTTTAACAATAGACACAAACTTTATGTAAGGGTTTTTTTTTATGTTTTAATAAGGTGTATTACCTCCACGTGCCCTTATTATGGATTCTAATCGGTTCCGCATAGATTTGATTAGGGTTATTAAAAGATCTTGCGGAATATCGTCCCATTCTTCTGAAAGTGCTGTTCTTAGTTGTGCCACTGTCGTAGGCACAGGATTTCTCGCATATACAGCTCTTTTTAAATTGTCCCAAAGATGCTCAGTGGGATTAAGATCCGGGCTGCGTGCTGGCCAATTCATTGTACGTATCCCAACCTCTTCGCAATATTGTCGAACTTGTGCAGCAGCGTGCGGCCGGACATTATCCTGCATTAAAGTAAAATTTTCGCCTATAAATCCCATATAAGGCACCACGTGATCTTCTAAGATCTCTGTTATGTAGCGATGTGCAGTCAAACCCTCTCTACTACCGCTTTGACGGACCATGTCTATGAACACAAGTTCTGTTCGCCCGTTCATCGATATGCCACCCCAGACCATGCACGAACCGCCTCCAAAAGGAACACGCTCCTCAATGCAACTTTGAGTATATCGCTCCCCACGTCGACGATAGACTCTTCTGCGACCATCTGCACCATATAAACATGTCCTACACTCGTCTGTGAACAATACGGAGGCCCATTGCTCATCTATCCAATTTAGGTGATCACGTGCAAATCTTAAGCGAGCTTGTCTGTGAACTACAGTCAACTTTGGACCATTTGCTGGTCTAAAAGGGGTGATATCGGCTTCCTTTAACCTTCTTCTTATTGTTCGTGCACTAACGTTTACTCCACGTACTTCATTAAGCTCTGTTTTGGATGTTAACTGACGTGAGGAAACGATTTCGCAGGGAAGTTGTAACAATAAATCGGTCATCACGACTGATGGTTGCTCGAGTTCTGCCTGTACCACGTCTCCTTTTGTAAGAACCTGTCTCCACAAACCCTCTGTATATTCTAGAAACCGTAGACTGGTTTAAATTTAAATTTCTACCAATCGTTCGTTGATCCAAGCCCTCCCGCACCAATGCTACAATTTGAGCAGCTTGTTCGGACGAAGTATCCATATTATGGTTCAGAAACTCTCGATGAGTTAAAAAGCTAGCCCAACAATTCTGCTGGTAACAATAAATCAATTGACAAAAGAATAAAAAATCAATAAGAATCAATTTTAAAACTTTGCTATAAATAACACGCAAAACTGATACTACGAGTAAATTTTCTTTTCCCGGCTATATTCATTTGTTTTACTGCAGTTCTATTTTTAAATATTCCTTTTTTTTTAAGATTAAGGGCCAATCTCTCCATATTTATATAATTTAATCAGAAAAGTTTGCATACTTATTAAAAAAATCATTTCTAAGTAATCCTGAAGTTTGATGCAGTTTATGAGTCCGTCAGTATATATTGTAAGTGAAACTTCTTTGATTCCATGTGTTTTTATCAGTATTAAATAAAAAAAAAATAATATTAAAAAAAAATAATAATTAAAAATATATAATAATAATTAAAAATAAAATCTCTCTATCTTTCTCACTCGCTTGCTCCCTACTCTCGCCCCATGGCTGTGCTTCGTGCTATGTTTGCCTTTTCTCACTCTCTCTCAATCGGTCTCAATCGCTCTCTCCCTCTTCTTCGACAAAAACGCTGCACATCTTCGTGACGCGTTTCATCCGTCAAAAATTTACCCTCATGCGCGCAAAGAAGTTTCACTTCAAAAACATTCTATAAGATAAATAGAATCTGTGCCTCGGCAAACGTGTAAAGTTGTCGAAATCAACTGTTATAGACATTTATATTGATACGAGGCATCGTATACCCTCATATATCCTGGTCTCTGATCTATAGAATATCTTTAACGTTGTATATTACTGAGGTCGAGTATTAGTCACTAAGGGAAAATAGAATCTCCATGATTATCTCAGTTTAGTTTTCTATTTTGTTATTAAATATACTCCTATGTTTTAAGAAATGCTTATCATTATTCCAACTCATATATATCTCATTGCTGTGCTCGAGCCTCCTCCACATTATCATGATCATCACAGCCCACATACGTCCCACTGTTGGGCTCCTCGGGCCTCCTCCACAATGGGAGGGAATTTAACCTACCATGCTGTTCAGACATGTTGGTATAGGGTTTCATTTCGAGTTTTCCTTCTCTGCACAGATTTTATGTGCATATTATATCCCTTAGTCGTTTTTTACAACATCGACGGTAAGGATAAGGAGTGGTGAATTGTATTCTTACTTTGTCACCACGTGGGAATAGGCAATCCTTCACAATAGGAAAGAAATTAATCTACTACATTGCGCTAGTCAAACGGGTTGATATAGAGTTAGTACATGTCCGATTGGCATAATATAGCAGGTCAATTTTCCCTTTTATTGTGAAGATGGCCCAAGCCCAACAGTGGGCGTTATACGGGCCGAGATGATGACGAAATAAATTCTAAAAAGAGCACTGTAATTATAATCTACATTAATATTATAGAGAGGGAAGATTTGTTTGTATTCACCAATGGAAAGCTATAATATCAGGGAGTATATTTGTTTTATCCACCGACGTCGCCGAGGGAGGGACGTCGGTCGAGGAGAGGGTACTCCTCAGGGGTACGCCGTCGGGCCGACCATTGACGACAAGTCACGCTGCATCGGTGGCCAGCCCAACGACGAAGGCGACATACTACGGGTGGGGTACGGGGCCATGCGCTGTTCCTCTGTCACCCCTGACGGAGCCTACCCCTAAAAAAGGCTACATTTTATCCCGGTATTCCCACGGAATTGGGAACTACGCGGTTAAGGTGACTGAAACTGAAGCGAGGGCGGGTTGCTAGTTTAAAATAAACACGCAGTGCTTGTTGGTAAGGTAGTTATTAAATAAACAACACATATTAATATGGAACATATTTCAGTGCCACCATGAATAAATTATGGCGCATAATATAAATTTCATGGTGTCGGTAATTCATTATTGAAACACACGCTATGGTACGCGCGTGAAGTTTTTATATTGAATTCAATATGGCTGAAGTTGGTACTATAAAGAAAATTTAATTATATAAATCAATATTATAACTGTTATTAATTAATATGATGCAGGACAAATATTTGTGTGTTTTCTATGTGATGGTCCCTAACCGCCTCATAACCAAGGTCAAAGTCACTCAGCGTGCTATGGAGCGAGCTATGCTCGGCATTTCTCTGCGAGATAGAACCGATATATGCAAATCCGTAGAAGAATGGTTGCAACCGATATAGCAAGAAGAATTAGCACGATGAACTGGCAATGAGCAGGACACATCGCTCGACGAATTGACAACCGCTGGGAAAGAAATCTTTTCAAGGGGCGGCTACGTATTGGACGACGTAGTGTAGGATGCTCCTTTACTAGGTGCACCGATAATTTGGTAATAATTGCTGGTCGTCGTTGAATGCAGGCAGGACCGCATTCTGTGGCGTAACATGAGGGAGGCCTACGTCCAGCAATGGATGGCAATAGGCTGAAATGATGATGATGATGTTTCAATGTATATTAACAATTTAATGTAACACAATATTTTTTTTTAATCTCCAACACAAAAAGGGAGTGTTTTAACTTTGACGCCATTGTCAGTCTGTAGCATCATAGCTGTGATCGGTGATGTTTCGATTTCCCTAGCCGAGGCCGTGGGTGACGTGACCGGGGATTAGTCCGTCACCCGCCGAGAGGCCGATCGCGTGAGGAAAGACCGACGTCCTCCCCGAGGGGGGACGTCGGTCGATGGAAGGGTACCCCGGGTAGGGGGTATTCCGTCAGGCCGACCACTGATGACAAGTAACCCTGCTCCGGTGGTCGGCCCAACGACGAAGGCGACGTGGTGTTCGGGTGGGTTGCGGGTGTTGCTTGCTAAACGCCCCTCTGTCGCCCCGGACGGAGTGGTGCGCGGAGCGCGCCGACCGCAGACGACAGCAAAAAAAAAAAGTCAGATTTCGATGCGAATTTTATATGAAAGCGAGATACCTTCTTGTGTTTTTTAATTATTTATTTTTTCATTCGTTTTCAGCTCATATATGTCCTACAGTTCTAGACTCCAGCCTCGTCCACGATAACAGAGAAATTGACTTACTATAACCACACTGATAAGACGTATTGGTATATAAGGTTTTAATATCAGGTTGACCGAGCTTCGCTCGGAGTATTTTTGTAGCATTTATTTAGATATATATTAATAAAAAATAAATAATGAAATTTATATAAAAAATTACAAAAAGAGAATAATAAGAACACCGAGATTCGATCCGACGCCGTTTGTCGCCGATGTCAAAAATGAAATGAAACCTGACTACTTCGCCACTGAGCTATAGTAACTCATGACATTGATGGCAAAATTTGAATTCATATTCTTTTAAAATTTAATGTCATTATATTGTCTGCCAAAAACACTAACAAAACAACATTTTCTATACATAAATCCTAGCTAGATCGATTTTTTGGGCCCGAATCCTCTAGTATGCCAAGTTTCAACAAAATCGTTGGAGCCGTTGCCGAGATCCTCAATATATATATATATATATATATATATATATATATATATATATATATATATATATATATATATACAAGAATTACTCGTTTAAAGATATAAGATATCGAGTTTGCCTTCTCTTGCATTGATATTATTTTCATATTTAATGCTTTAGTCGTCTTTTACGACACCCACGGGCAAGAGAGGTGGTACGTTACAATACAATGATGGTGATTCATAATGAAAGTATAAATATTTTATATAAAGAAATTGATAATTTAATTTTTAGGGTTCCGTATCCAAAGGGTAAAAACGGGACCCTATTACTAAGACTTCGCTGTCTGTCCGTCCGTCTGTGTGTTAACAGGCTGTATTTCAAGAACCGCGATAGCTAGACATTTGAAATTTTCACAAATGATGTATTTCCGTTGCCGCTATAACAACAAATACTTAAAACAAAATAAAATAAATATTTAAAGTGGGGTCCCATACAACAAACGTGATGTTTTTGCCTTTTTATAGATAATGGTACGGAACCGTTCGTGCGCGACTTCGACTCGCACTTGGCCGGTTTTTTTATAAATTATTTATTATAAATGAGTGTATATCCACCTTTTGCCGTAAGTTTCATATAAAAAATGTCTGAGAGACGTAATCAGAGAGCAATAGAAAGAAAACTTAAAACACCGTAACAAACCATCAAACGTGTTTGTGCTCTAAAAACAGAAAACAAAAAAGAAGTTAAATAAGAATTTGTCGATTACTGGTCTGCCTACTATATTCTTAAGTAACTAATTTAAATTCACGAGTAGCCATTCCAAGTAAGTATCCCTTGTGTGAATGGAAGTGTTTTCCAATAATAGTTTCTCTACTAAATAAAAATGAGTACAATAAGATATTTTGCTTTATTTTACGCTCCATTATTTTTTAAACATTACGTATATAAGCCTTTCCATATAATATCTATACTAATCTATACCAATAAATAAAATTGGAGTGTCTGTTTGTAATGTCAAAATAATAGGCTTTTTTCATGCTCACAGGGTTATTTGCACGACACCTATGCCTAAAATAGCAATTAAAAAATTTTTGTGTCTGTCTGTCTGTCTGTCTGTTTGTTCCGGGTAATCTTCAAAACGGCTGGACCGATTTCAAAAATTCTTTCACCAATGGAAAGCTATAATATCAGGGCGTAAACTAGGCTATATTTTATCCCGGTATTCCCACGGGAACGGGAACTACGCGGGTAAAACGACTATAACCTATAACCGAAGCGAAGCGAGGGCGGGTTGCTAGTAATATATAAAGCTGAAGAGTTTATTTGTTTGAACGCGCTAATCTCAGGAACTACAGGTCCGATCTGAAAAATTCTTTCAGGGTTAAATAGCCCATTTATCGAGGAAGGTTATTTATAAGTTATACATCTTTACGCAAGACCAACAGGAGCGGAGCACCAATGAAGAATGTTCCAAAATCGAAGATTTATTTTTCCTTTTGAGAGCTTCCGCTGCGTAAACGGCTAAATTTTCGCAAAAATCATGTGTGACGGAATCGTATTATTGAAAAATATTTTCACCTTCTATGTAAACAAAGTCTTAGGTTAAAGTTAGCGTTAGCCAAAAGTATCTATACCACGTGGATGAAGTCACGAGCAGAAGCTAGTTAAAGATAATAATCACCACGGCGTAAAAGAATAGGAAGGAAAACTCGAAATAAAACCCTAGGTCAGTAGTAGTAGGGTAGTAGGTCAATTACACCTCCCCCCACACCATTGTAAAGGAGGCTCAAATCCAAGAGCGAGATATTTAAGAGTTGTGATGATGATGATGATGAAAAGAATAGAAACTAGAATCATCATCATCCTCTCACACATCCACTGTTTGGCTCCGGCCATAATGGGAGTGAAATAGAACCTACTATACCGCGCTGAGCAGACTTGTTGGTTTAGGATTTTCTGTCAAGTTTTCCTTCTCTTGCATTAATGTTATATGCATATTATATCGCTTAGATGTCTTGTATTACATCCATGTGCAAGAGAGACGGTGGTGAATTGTATTCTTACTCCATCACCACGCGGACGAAAATGTAAAATAAAATTTTACTATCCTTACTAATATTATAAATGCGAAAGTAAGGATGTTCGTTTCTTTGTTTGTTTTTTACGCTTTCACGCTTAAACCATCGAACCGATTTCAAAAATTCTTTCATCAATGGAAAATTATAATACCAGAGAGTAACATAGGCTATATTTTGTCCCGATATTCCCACGGGAACGGGAACTACGCCGCGGGTAAGGCGACTGAAACCGAAGCGAAACGAGGGCGGGTTTGCTAGTTTTAAATAAAACGTAAAGTAATTTTAATTATAATGTGTAATGCTCGCGTACACATCAGAAATCATATAAAATTTTACTATTTATTCGTACAAGAAAAGGTAATGACAAACAAATAAAGTTTCCAAGAGTGCTGCATTTTCTTGGTAATTCCTTAACTGGTTTATATCTACTCTTCTTGGTAAGTCATCATCATCCTCCGCTTATTCCAATTATGTTACTTGCAGTTGACTCCATATATACTCTTCTTTTACATATTTCGTAAGTTACTAGAAATAGTTTTATGGTTGGCCGTCTGCCTTACATCAACCCTTTTTAAGAACAGACTTGACGGTATAAAATAGAGTTGGACTGATGAATTGTTGACTAGATAACATAAGCTGGAGTTGGCCCTTGGTCGATGTAGAGTTCTTTGTCGTATATTGCGATATCCACAAATTCAAATTCAAATCATTTATTATGTATAAACTCCGAGGGGGCACTTACATATAGTTAACAAAATTAAATTATCTAAAAAAAATAAACTACCACCGGATCGGAACGTGACCGCTACTGAGAAGATCTGGCAAGAAACTCAGTGGGCTTATCTATTATTTTTAATTATTTTCCTTCTTATTAGATATAAAATTATGTACATGTTTTGTATGAACTAGCTCCAGTGTGATGCCCTTGGGGGTGCGAGCGGAGGGCGGTGTGGTCTCTTTGAGGGAGCTCACCGCCTGGCGCGTCGACGCCCGCCGAGACGTCATTGCCCGTTGGGCAGTCCGGCTGGAGAGGCCTCGATACGGTGTCTGGACCGTGGAGGCCTTCCGGTCGGTGCTGATGCAGTGGCTAAAACGGCGGCACGGGGCGCTTTCTTGCCGACTGGTGCAAGTCTTGACGGGGCATGGATGCTTCGGCAAGTACCTGTACACGGTCGCTAGGAGGGAGAGCATACCGTCCTACCACCACTGCGATTGTGACGAGGACACGGCGCAGCATACGCTCGAGGTTTGTGCCGCCTGGGCAGTGCAGCGTCGTGAACTCGTCGCAAACATCGGTGCCGACCTGACGCTGCCGACCATTGCTAGGGTAATGCTCGACAGCGTCAGAAACTGGGACGCGGTCGTAGCCTTCTGCGAGGCAGTGATCTCGCAGGAGGCCGCGGATCGCGCGCACGAGGAGCTCAGCCTCGAAGAAGCGACCCGCCGCCGGCGACTGGCGGCGCAGGCGTGGCTACCTGCGCGTCATGCCGCCATAGCCGAGGCCGCGGGTGACGTGACTGGGGAGTTAGTCCGTCACCCGCCGAGAGGCCGACCGCGTGAGGAAAGACCGACGGCGTCCCCGAGGGGGGGACGTCGGTCGATGAGAGGGTACCCCAAGTAGGGGGTATTCCGTCGGGCCGACCACTGATGACAAGTAACCCTGCTCCGGTGGTCGGCCCAACGACGAAGGCGACGTGGTGTTCGGGTGGGTTGCGGGTGTGCGTGCTTACGCCCCTCTGTCGCCCCGGACGGAGTGGTGCGAGGAGCGCGCCGACCGCAGCCCACCCCAAAAAAAAAATGTGATGCCCTTCGGACCGCAAGATACTTAATATAATTCAAACGATTATGGCTGGACCACATCCCATAAGCGGCACCCGATCACGAGTTAACTACTAGAGCAGCCATCACAAGGAATGGAAAGGTTGGTAGTATTAGTAGACTCTGCTACACGCTACTGGCACATAAACTAACCGTAATGATTGATTGTACAGATTGCGCAATGATTTAAATACTAACATCGTACTGAGTGTCGATGATTCGAGCCTAAGGGACAATTTTCAGTACGAGTAATTATTGTTCTGTTTTTATATATAACTTGTGTCCATTGATTATATGTTTGTAAAGTCCCCCGTTTAGCAAGGGTTTAGTCCTTAATGTAGGGAAAATAAGAAGAAAAAAGAAGCTAATTAAATGTCGATCTTGGTGCTGAGGATTAGCCGAGAAAATTTTTCGTGAAAATGAATAGAATATAAAATCTAAATAATTATATTTTCTTTGCATATTGTTTCTTTTTATTAATGATTGACATCATTATAGATGGTATCGTAGTCCAAGTAGTAACGGCTTCAATTCCCAAGTAGGAATTTTACCATCTCCAAATGGACGTTTTAAGTACAAGCCTTTGTTGTCCGTTTATTGTGCGTTTGTAGTGTACTTTTTTTTTCAAAACTTCTACCTCAGAAGCTTTTGAGCCCACTATCAAAGCAATATTTCATAACTCAACAAGTTAAAAAATTATACAAATATTTACCTCTAAGGATAGGCACTGTTTTTCACCACTGCCTATCCCTATTCACTTATGTAATTTTTGAAGGTTTTTGAAGAATTCCTAGAAACAAGCCGATACCCCATTTACAGACGGAGTCATTATTTTCGTGTTACTATTAGAGTTTTCCGTGTGGTGACGGAGTAAAAATACAATTCACCACTCCCTATTTTGCTCTAGAACATCGTAAAAGACGGCTAAGGGATATAATGTGCACATAAAATCTGTGCAAGAGAAGGAAAATTCGAAATAAAACCGTATACCAACTCGCCTGACCAGCGTGGTATAGAAGGTCAATTTCCTTTCTAATAAGGAGGAGGTTGGAGTCCAGTAGTGGGAAGTATATAAGCTGTAATGATGATAAATGATAATGAGGGTTAAATCATTATCATTTCATCAGCTCAAACAAATCTTACTGGACTTGAGGAACTTCTAAATGAGAGGAAAACAGGGTCGCTCTAACACGCTGGTTAGACGAGGTAGCGTGGTGGCATTTACCGCGCGACGGCCACCGACATTCCGGGGCAGGGACGTCGAGAGGAGATGATATCCCCCGCCGACTCCGGACGACAAGGAACTCGGTACCAGTGGACAGCCCGACGACGAAGGCGACGTGCTATGGGTGAGTTATGGGGCCGCGCGCCGCCCCTCCATCGCCCCGGATGGAGCCGGGCGGCGGGTGCGCTGATCATAGCACACACCAAAAAAAAAAAATAAGCTTAATTTCGAATTTTCATTCTCTTTGCATATACATATGTTATTTGTCGTCTGCTTACTCATGGACAAAAGTGTGGTGACGCCATATCTCCCACTATTGAAAAAGCTGGCTCGAGATCTAGGATTTGAAACAAAACCCATCTTGGTCAGCAATTTCTTATACCGCTATATAGCAAATTAAGAGAAAAGTGCTGCTAGCACATACAAGCAGATAATACATTTATTTTGGAAATAAATTACTAAAAAGCATAAAGTTTTAATCAGTAGACAAGTTTGTTAATAGACAACAAATTTTCGAAAAATATACCCTTCGTTATTCCCTCTATCTCTTATACTCCTAAACAGCAGATTCAGAAAAAAAAAATGCTGGCTAACACATACGTGCAGTTATTATTTTTCACTTCGAAATAAGTTACGAAGATAAAAGCCGCAATATTTAGTTTAGGAACAGCACAACATCTTCCGCAAAAATATAACCAACTTTATTCCCTTTGACAGAACAAAGGACAATAGAAAAATAAATTACGCACTGGGTTTACTCGGCTGTCAAAGTACTCGTAGATCGTAATACTTGGAACAAAAATATCTCCATACTTGTTGACACGCGCAACAGATACCTATAAAAAACTCCTTTGTTAGAAATTTCACTGGAACTTTCATCTTTATAATATTTTCTTTATAAATATGTGTATTTTATTATTAATATAAAACTGATCAAATATTAAAAACATATGTAGTAAAGAAATTATTAGAAAATCTTTTGTTTAAATGGCCTCTAACGCGTTTATCATAACAACGCAATGCTTAAAATTAATTATAATATTTAACTTACCGCTCGTTGTAAGATGCTTAGTTCAGGACAGAAAGGGATATCTCACTTTCTACTTTATTTTTTTTTACTATTAAAAATTGTTCAAAGATCAAAAATATATTTCTGTATATACTGCTACCGCGCGTCCGTACCAATGGACTGCCGGAACGACACTGCCGAATATCTGCTATTGCTCATACCTTTACCTGTTACATGGTTGATCCTAGGGGTAGAATAAGGATGGGAAAAGCGAGTGAAAAATATCTGATACTTATACACGAAATAAATACTAGTTATTGTCACAGATATATTTTACGTTGTACTTTATTATTGAAAGAAAATGTGGTGTAAAGGATATAAGACGACTAAGGGTTATAATATGGAGATAAAATCGATGCACGAGGAGAAAACTCGAAATGAAACCCTTTGCCAACTCGTCTGACTCGCGCAACCATAATGTAGGAGGCCCAAGTCCAACAGTGGGACGTATATGGGCTGAGATAATGATAATGATAGGGTGTAGAGGCTACCAAACCTGTTATCCCGTCTTTTAAAATTCTATTCCTTATTAAAACATAACTTTCAAAGATTACAAAAGATATTTCAACTATTCACTGTAAAAGATATAGCAATAAATTATACTAGCATTATATTCAACATTATTATATCAGACATTATGGCGGGAATAAGATGAAAATTGACCATTATGGTCACATTCCGTTTGGTGACGTAGTAAGAATACGATTCACCACTCTCTACGACCTCCACGGGTAAGACCCGTGGAGGTCGTAAAAGACGTCTGAGGGATATAATACGCACATGATATCTGTGCAAGAGAAGGAAAACTCGAACCAAACCCTATACCAACCTGTCTGACCAGCATAGTAAGGTCAATTTTCCTCCTATTGTGGAGGAGGCTGTAACACAGCAGTGGGACGTTTATGAGCTGTGATGATGATGATGAATGGTGAATTGTGATGGCTTAACATTTTATCTTATACTTTCATTCTCTTTCAGTGATGTTATCTCCTTATTATTTCACTTAGACGTCTTTTATGACAACTTTGTACAAGAAACAAAATGGTGATTTATATTCTTACTCCGTCGTTACACAGTTAAATGAGTATATTAGCGTAGTATTACTTCTTGTCATACTTCAAAAATAAAATATAATAATGATATTATTTTCTTCTCGGCTCACATATGCCCCACTGCATTAGTCTTCTCCAATTGAGGATAATTAGCCTACTATACGCTGGGCAGGATTGACATAGAACCCCATTTCAAGTTTTGCTATTTTTGCAACGATGTTATTTGTTTACACTCCTTTCATTTTTAGTTACCTACGAGATTCCATCATCACACCGTATAATAAGGAATTTACCATGTCGCGATGGAATAAGAATACAATCGTTGTCAACTCTTGCCCTAGGGGAGTTGTCATAAAAATTACTAAGAATTCTCCAGAAAGGTGATCAGTAGCTTCCTCCTGGGAAATATAACACCTCATTGTAATCGGAAACCTGCATGTCAAGCGTGGCGATTATAACGCTATCTGATTATTATGAGGGACATAATCAAAACGGCTCCCAGTTAGGGTAGCTCCACTTTTATACCATCTCATTTAGCCCGATAACTTGGTTACTGAGAGTCTTTGAATGCGGGCGGCACAGGATTGCATTTTGTTGCGTTCTATTTAGAAAAACTTATGTACAGTAGTCAAATCAAATCATTTATTCTGCATAGGCC
Organism: Lymantria dispar; assembly: GCA_032191425.1. Classification (NCBI taxonomy): domain Eukaryota; kingdom Metazoa; phylum Arthropoda; class Insecta; order Lepidoptera; family Erebidae; genus Lymantria; species Lymantria dispar. The sequence continues at coordinate 2,551,551 of CM063462.1, read as the reverse complement.
CTTTGAGGGCACTTACATATTGTCAAATTTATACATCGTTTGAATACTATACAATATCTACCACCGGACCGGAACGCGGCCACAAGCTGAGAAGATCCGGCAAGAAACTCAGCGGGCTGTCATTTTTTTTACCATCTTTTGAATACAATTACGTATACAACATATAGTCTTAGCTCCAGTGTGATGCCCTTCGAGATAGGATATAACTATTTTTTTTTAGTTTAGTTCAAATAAAAAAAGAAAAGAAAACATGGTTGGACCAGACCTCACAAGCAGCACCCGATCACAAGAGACGCCAAAAGACAGAAAAATAATGATAAGTTACCCACTAGAACGTAAAGTGGTAACTATTGTTTCCTTATTTCATCACTTTATGAAAAGTAAAATAATAGTTCTAATAAAGTATTGTATATCGTAACATTTTCATTAATGATGACTCGATTTTATCAGTGTACGCGCCGTCTGCTACCCTAACCATATTTTTATTCTGTTCGCGTCACATTTTCCCACCCTATAATATAATTGGCCTGTTGTCATCTTTCTCGCACATAGCACTATGAATACTAGTATGAATAGGTGTGATAGAGATAGATGGATATCATAAGTACTGTCGTTAACGATTCGTGCGTGAGTCAGTCTTCAGTAGGGCTGACACACGTAGATTTTTTATCGCCGTTTTGTGGGGTTTCCTAAATTATACTTACAAAAATTTCATAACTAGACTCTGAATTGAATAATAAATACTTTTACCTGACACCCTTAGGTTCTTTTTAGGGATTTTCAAGTATTTGATCTTGTCTAAATGTTTTAAATTACGATTTTTGATAGAATGATTTATGATCGTGGGAATATTTCATTCTACTGAAATATTGATCAAATTCAATTTAGTAACGAGAATAAGACGTATACTTCTGAATTTTTAGAAGTAAATGCTTGATTTAACCTTGAAAAATAAGACGAAGAAAAGACTTATGATTTCATCGTTGTTTTCTAAAAAATGAAACAAAATTGTAACCCAGTTTAGTAGATTCAGTTAGTTTTGATCCTAAGATGATTCGTGATTTACCATCATCAGATCATCATTTCAACTCATATAGCCCCACTGCTGGGCTTGAGCCTACTCCATAATAGGAGAGACATTTGCCTACAATGCCATGCTGTACAGAGCTATTGGTATAGGGTTCTATTTCGTGCTTCCCTTTTCTTGCATAGATATTTTATGATTATTTTAGCCCTTAGTCGTCTTTTATGACACTCACGCGTAAGATAGGTCAGGATATAAACTCATTTGCAAAAAAAACGGGCACCTAAGCAATGAACCATTTCAAATGTTAATATTTCTTTGTTTGATAATTATAGGTAGTTTTATCCACACAATTTGCTAAATTAATAAGAAAATAATCGTTTTCATCAGTATTTCATAAAATTTAGATACAATTTATGGGAAATAATGCTAAACCTTGCTAGTAGTGTATATTCGCTAGTAGTGCATATGCTCATGAAGTAAAAATAAAAAAGTTTTTTTGTTTGTTTTTCTTTAATAAAGTAAAAGCAGATAAATGTTTAGTATCGAGTGTGACCCCCTCTAGCTAAAATCACAGCTTGAATTCGTCTGGGCATGCTAGCGAGTATATCCCGGATACTTGCTTGCGGAATACGTTCCCACTCCGCAGTAATCACATTCTTCAGCTCTCTGATGGTCTGCGGAGCCGGGTGTACTGATCTCACACGCCGTTTCAGAACGTCCCAGACATGCTCTATGGGATTGAGGTCGGGACTTCGAGCTGGCCAATCCAAACGACGAATGCCGACCTCTTGCACATACGCATTAACATCGCGGGATCGGTGGGCGCGAGCATTGTCGTCCATAAAAATCGAGTCTTCACCTAGAGCGGCCAATGCGGGTTGTGCATGAGAAATTAGAACTTCCGTTATGTATCGATGCCCAGTCAGTGAGCCGTTTTCAATGAAGACTAACTCTGTACGATCCATTGAATTTATTCCTGCCCAAAACATAACAGAGCCCCCACCATAAGGTGTGATTTCTTCGAAACATGCCTCTGCAAAGCGTTCTCCTTGTCTTCTTAGCACTCGCCGACGTCGATCTTCACCGAACAGAGATATCCTGGCTTCATCAGAGAACAAAACCCTATTCCAATCGTCTTGAGTCCATGATTCACAATTTCTAGCGAACCTAAGCCTGTGAACTCTGTGCTCACGGAGTAATTTGGGGCCGCGGGCCGGGCGGTGACTGCGTATATTGGCAGCGAGAAGCCTCCTCCTGACCGTCCATAGACTAATATGCACATTTCTTACTTCTTGGAGGTTGTTCTTAAGATCCACATACGAAGATTTGCGATTTCTCAATGCGCGACTCACAAGAAAACGATCATCCCGTGGTTGGGTACATGGTTTTCTTCCAGAACCAGGCCTTCTCTCGACGGAACCAGTCTCCTGATATCGCTGCCAGGTCCTTTGGACTGTCGAGCGACTAACATTTAGCCTCCTAGCCACGAAACATTGGCTGCAACCCTCTTCAAGCAGCGCGATAATTTTGGTAGCTTTTACCACTTTATCTACCATTTTTGATACAGCCAAACAGCATTAAATAAAGCTTTGACAGTCAAGGATATGAAATTAATCGATAAAAATTGAATAAAAGTTATGAAAGTCGATGTTAACTTCTGGAACTTCGCGCCAAAAATGTAGGATAAAAAGGGGTTTTCTGTAAAAATGAACATCAAATGAAAAATTGAATTTAGAACGTACTTTTTTAAATACCACAGCATTTTTAAAACCGGCCAGTAACGTGTACAAACGATTGAAACCTTTTTGGTATTGTATCTTTTTAAATATGAATGAAAATCAAAACCGCCCGTTTTTTTTGCAAATGAGTTTATAATGTTGTGTCTCTAATTATTGGGGAATAATAAAATAAAGACGTAATTGCGTTTCTCTGAAAGATCAAAGAAACAACATTTAAAGCCTTTACTTTGTCTTTTTAATATTTTATAAATAACTATTCCTTGTAAAACTATCTATCGCATTGGTTATAATTTAAATGTCAATTGTGAGCTCCGTCGATTATATTTTTAATACAAACTAAGTATATTAAAGCGTTTGTATATGTATGAAAACAAATATATGGTTTTCTTTACAGATATATAACTTAGACTTCCACATAGATGCGTGATTATCTAAAAACCATATATTTTCATTTCATCCATCCATCTATAAGTGAATTAAATGAAAAATTGAAAAATGGAATTGAGATAATACTTTAATAGCCACGCTTGGAGGCCAGGTTGGCGATTACAAGTGGAGTTATGACTTTCACTATGGAGTACTGTTGCTCACTACCTTCTTTTTTTTTTTGGGGCGACGAAAGGACGGCGCGCGACCACATAACCCATTCGGGCCGACTACTGATGAAAAGTCACCCTGCTCCAGTGGTCGGCCCAACGACGAGTGCGACGTGGGTACGGGTGGGCTATGAGCCCGCGCGCCGTCCTTTCGTCGCCCCGGACGGAATGGACCGCGTGTGCGCTTACCATAGTATACCCATAAAAAAACCCCATAGCCCACCACCGGTACCGAGTTCCTTGTCGTCCGTGGCCGGCCTGGGGACTGCTCACTACTTTGGAGCTCCCTTGGCTCATTTATGACACCCAATAGAAAATAAGAACAATGCCAACTTCTTCTTGGTCTTTAGGACGCATGTGAATTGTGGCGAATGACTTTTTTGTGATAATTTTCACCTAATTTCCAACTATATCTTTTGATTATGTTTTTGTATAACGAAAAGAGTAACTCTTTTAGATGGCTTTTAAAAAAGTCCCAAAAAATCTTAGTAGTCGAGTTAATCCTAAAATTCACGAATTAAAAAACTATGTGGTGCTTCATATTTCTACTTAGCTTGGCGAGGATAAAGTTTCAAGAATGTTAATTAGAAGAACAGAACAGACTACTTCTAACTTTAATAGAAGTTGGAACATGGATTATTCATTCACATTCAGAAACGCTGAACGAAAGAGGTTGACTCCCCGTTATAAAATGCCACTGAAGCCAAGAAATCGATTCATATGACTCGTTAAATTTGGTGAGAATCGCAGTGAGGAGTAGTATGAAATGTGCCTGCCACTCTATGCCTGCCTTCCATCGCCTTAGATGGTGATTAGACCGTATCATGTAATAAAACTCCCCGAGGGGGGGACGTCGGTCGATGGGAGGGTACCCCGCGTAGGGGGTATTCCGTCGGGCCGACCACTGACGACAAGTAAACCTGCTCCGGTGGTCGGCCCAATGACGAAGGCGAGGTGGTTTTCGGGTGCCTTAAGCCCCTCTGTCGCCCCGGACGGAGTGGTGCGGAGGCGCGCCGACCGCAGCCCACCCAAAAAAAAAAAAATCATGTAATAAAAACGATTAAATAATGATTTCTGATGTTTATAAGAGTATTATACATTGTAAATAAGACTACTTTACGGTTTTTATTGCTTTTCTATTTGATCTTTGATTGCCCGACGTTGTTTGAATGTCAGACATCTTAGTCTGCCCGTGACCGTGAATGCTGTAAAGTTTTCGAAACGTCGGCGTCGGGCAGTCAAAAACCTACACGATAAAATCCGTATTTATTTACAAAATGGAATTAAAGTTTAATATCCTTTAAGTAACTAATAACTGAGCTATTTGAGACAACCCTGTTATAAGGCATAAGTCAGTTCTGCAGGGCGTGGGTAACAGGTTTTCTCTTCATAAACGTAAGATTAGAAGATTAGTTAATTATATAGCATTTATTTACGGCGCTGTATTCTTCTCGGATACCTACGGCCATTTTAGTGAGGTTCAAACTATCGTTTATTTGCTTGTAACCAGGTAATTGAGAAAAATAGTTTCCTATTTTAGTTCGTTATTCAGGTAATTGAATGCCCTTTTTTCTTTTTCTTAGGCTATATTTACGACTTAGGCTATTTACGACTTAGTATTTGGACTTAGACCTCCACAATGGGCGAAAAAGTGGTCTGCAAACCCTTTCTGATGATTTAGCGAAAGATTTTGGGGGATGGCACTCTTAAATAGTTATTAGTTATGTTAGCAGCTTCGCTTGTTTTAATTATTTTTGGGGGAAATAATGGCTTCTGTGTGGTGATGGAGTAATAATACAATTCACCACTCCTTATCTTGTTAAAGGTGACCAAGAGATTTAAACATCTGTTCAAGAGAAGGAAAACTCGTAACAGGTTTTGAGGTTGCAAAATAAAACTATTTTCTTTCTTTCTTTCTTTCAAATAAAACCCTATTCCAACGCATCTGACCAGCGTGGAATAGTAAGTCAATAACCCTCCCATTATGGAGGAGGCCTTAGCCCAACAGTGGGGTAGATAAAGGCGATAAGATGAATGCCATAATCGCCAACAGACGGGTTGGCGACCGCAATAGGTGTTATAAGTTTGCCCAGGACATAGCTGCTGTTCACTCTGCTGGTGAAGCTTGGTGAGACCCTTAGCTGATTCTTACGATTCCTACAGGCAAGTAAGTGATGACGATAATTGTATTCTAACCCATCGCCATCGCTCCATGGCATTGGATTAATTTTAATAATATTCACAATACATTAATCACATTTTTTTCGATTTTTTTTCTTTTTATTGCCAACGGTGGCAAACGAGCAAACAGCACACCTGATGGTAAGTGATACTGCCGCACATGGAACTTTACAATACCAGGGGCACAGCCAAGCCGTTGCCTATCGTGAAAGAAATACTCTTCTTAAACCTCGTTTAAAGAAAGACATGTCATAGCGCTCGGGAAACACAGCAGCAGATAGTTCATTTCAGAGCTTGCACGTACGTGGGAGAAATGATCGCTGGAAACGTACAGTTGAAGACCAAAACGTTTCCAGGTGAAATGGATGAACCCTGCTACGACGTCTAACTGATGTATAACTAATTCACTAGTTGTTATGACAACGGCAACTATATATAACACTTGTAGGCTATTGCTACTATTGTTTGCCTAATTAGCCGATCAGTGTTATTTAATCGCGATTCGCCTTACCTTGATAAATAGGCTGCCCAGTACAATGAGATTTTCAGGATCCAACAGCTTCTAAGATTTGTTTAACTGATTTATAATAGTAATATTTATGGGCGGGCCCCAAAACCTACCCTGTTACCCTTAACTGCCGATAAAGTGTGTCATCAATACCAATTCTTTAACTTATCCCTTGTAGCTTATCCTCCTATTGGCAAAGTGAAGTAGAATTCCTCTTTAGATGGAAAAAAAGAAAGTCGTTCCCGCTGTCTCTACGCTTAGATCTTTTCAGCTACGCAACGGATTTAGTGCGTATTTCATTAATAGACAGCGTGATTAATCGAGTGGAAGGTTTATATGTATAATACATGCATGTTATATCAGAGAAAAGATAAAAATTTCAAAGATTTGTATTGTGATGTCGTGAAAAAGACAGTTTTGTGTGCTTACAATGCCGATACTGGATAAACCTTACGAAATAGAATAAAATATTGTACTACAAAAATGTATATCTTTAAAATGTCTAGAAAAACCTATAATGTGGTGTGGTATATGTTTATCTCTTAAGGATAAGCTGCAGTAGCCATTTTTATGTTTGCAATATAAAAAAATTGTTTATTTACCAAGCTATTTTAAACAATAAAATTTTATTCCTTATCCAATAGCTACACTGTGCATTCAATGTATATTAAAATTACATTGTACAACATACGATGAACATCTTAAAAGTTTAAAGTTAAGATACCCGGTCAAAGTGGACCGAAACGAAGTAATAGTTATAATAGAAATAGTATTAACAGGATTAATAGTTGTTCATAAAAAAATATATATTACTGTACGTTTCCGTGTGATGACGGAATAAGAGTACAAGTCATCACTCCCTATCTTGCCCGTGGATGTCGTAAAAAACGTTTAAGGGATATAGTACGCATATTACATTTTTTTTGTTACCGTTGGTGGCAAACGAGCAAGCAGCACACCTGATGGTAAGTGATTCTACCGCACATAGTCCTTTGCAATACCAGGGGCACAGCTAGACATTGCCTACCATGAAGAAAATGCTCTTCTTAAACCTCGTTTAAAGAAGGACATATCATAGCACTCGGGAAACACAGCAGCAGGTAGTTCATTCCGGAGTCTGCACGTACGTGGGAGAAATGATCGCTAGAAACGTACAGTTGAAGACTACAACGTTTCCTGGTGAAATGGATGCAGCCTGTTGCGGTGTCGAGCGGTACGTTGGTAAAATGGTGACGGTGGTACCAAGTCAAACAGTTCCTCAGAGCACTCCCCATGAAAGAGCCGGTAGAATACACAGAGTGACCCAAAGTCTCTCCGCCGTTCTAGTGACCCCAATCTGTCCGTAAGATTGGAATTCGCGACTATGCGAATAACACGCCTTTGGAAGTCAAGTGGGTCTGGCTGATATTTGGGCGCACCTGCCCAGAGATGTGAGCAGTACTCTACATGAGGACGAGCTTGTGCTTTGTATAACAAAAGACGCTGTCTTGGTGTGGAGTACCGCCTGGCTCCGTTCAGGACGCCCAACTTTTTGCTTGCCAATTTGGCTTTGTCCTCCAAATGACTACCAAACTGGACTTTGTTCGACATTTCGACGCCGAGGGTCCCACCGCTGTTGGCAATTTGGAGAGTTAGTCCTTGGAACTAAGGTGCCAAAGTAAGTTCAATTGCTCTCCTCTTGTGAAGGAGTCTCGAGCCCAAGAAAGGTTCTCGAGTGGCGACCACGTATCGGACGACGCAGTGTAGGACGCCCCCCCCCCCCCACTAGGGGGACGTCCTACACTACGTCGACCTGTTGAAAGTTGCTGGGCGTCGTTAGATGCAGGCGGCACACGACACTTTGTGGCATAACATGAGGGAGGCCTACGTCCAGCAGTAGACGGCAATAGACCGAAATGATGATGATGATGAACATATCAGTGTCGTAGGTTTGATTCTACCGCAGGATCAAATTTTTGTTCTGAGTCCGAGTGTAATTTGTGTTCGTTAATCGACTCACAAACACTCAGTTTGTAACGTCCTTCGAAATACAAGGATTATTTCTTTAATACATCTTAGCTTATATACGTCACACTACTGGGCTCAAGCCTGCTTCATAATAGTAATTTTTCTTCTCTTAGAACATTTAAGAGATTCATCTGAGTATTAAAATCAAGGTAAAGTTTTTAGAGTTTGCCTGATCTTGAACAGATATTATACGCATATTACATCTCTTAGTCATGTTTTATGATATCCACGGGCAAGAAATGGTAGTGAACTTCTTCTCTGTGATTCTTACTCTGTCACCACACGGAAAATAATTCCATAATACAAAGTGTTGAAAACAATAAACGCTATATAAGTATAATTCCTATCTTATAAAATGCCCTCATTTTGTTTTTGTTTTTTGTTTTGTTCGTTCACTATGTCTTTCAATAGGATAATAATTAACTGTACATGTCCTGAATATAAAATAGGAAAGTTTTATAACAACGATTTACACTCAGCAAAATGTCAAAGTTGTTAAGTTTGAGAATCAAAGTTCTTACAAAACTCAATTTGCTTGAAGTATTTTTACAAAAAAAATGTTACTTGTAACTTCAAGAAAAACTCTATACGATTTACTGGATACTTTTTTTTTTCAAATGTATTTCCGTGTGGTGACGGAGTAAGAATATTATTCGCTATCCCACTTTTTACCTGTGGGTGTCGTAAAAGACGACTAAGGGATTATAATATGCATAATAATGTTATTAGAGGAATAACGAATGCCGTGGGAACGCGCTCTAGACGGGACGATTGTTTATCATCATCATCGTAACCCACATACGTCCCACTGTTGGGCTCGGGCCTCCTCCACAATATGAGGGAATTTGACCTTCTATACCATGCTGGTCAGACATGTTGGTGTAGGGTTTTATTTCGAGTTTCCTTCTCTTGCACAGATGTTATACGGAAACGATTGCTTATGCGATCCACAAAAAATTTGGCGAGTTAAGGGGTGATTTGTGTCCGTTAATTAATAGTTTTATAAAGGCATATGCACTGCACAATTTTGTTCCTTACTGCATGCTTTAAAAGGTGGTGGCGGCTACTACCAACCCTTACATTGTTCGACGGTATCGTAAAAGACGACTAAAAGTTTTTCATGGACCTAAGTCAACTCTATCTGATGCCGTTAGGTCAACATTTACATTTTCAAAGTGGTTCGACTTTAGGTAGATCACGCAGGCTTGTCATAAAACTATTGGCAATAACGTAATGGTTCTTTAAAAAAAAAAGACATATTCTAGGATTGAAGACTATATCATAATATATCATGGTATGGATTCCTCATGACAACTGTCATACCAAGTCAACGCACACGCCTTCCTTTCCGTCCGGGGGACGAAAGGTCGGCACGGGACCATAACTCACCGTAATTCTTCTTCTTCGTCATTGGGCCGACCACTGTTAATGACTTCCTTGTCGTCCATAGCTGGCCCGGCGGAACTCATAAGCTCATAAGTTTAATTTTACTTCGATGTATGAATTAGTTATTACCCGTGTGGCGACGGGCTGAGAATACATATGTCGCCACCCCTTACTTGCCCGTGGGAGTCGTAAAAATCGGCTGAGGGTTCACCAGGAGAGCAGGGCAGCAGCTCTCTCCTGGGAAACGTAAAACACCTATACTGCGATCGCCAACCCGCCTGCTAAGCGTGGCAATTATGGCAATATCCCCTTTTTCTAGAAATGACGTACAATAAAAAAATGGCCCCCAGTCACGACGGCTCCGGTACTCTACGGGCTCATTTTGGTGGCGGGCCCAGTAGTGGTGGAGCGGGGGGTGCGAGGAATCTCCGGCAGCGATCCGGCTACCAACAAAAACGACCCTTGGCCCTGGTAACACACAACATTCGGACACTCAGGACTGACGAGAGGCTCATCGAGCTGGAAGAGAAATTGAGCAAAATCCGCTGGGACCTTGTAGGATTATCAGAAGTGCGAAGAGAGGGCGAGGGCACGATAATCCTCCATCTGGAAATTTGCTCTTCTACCGGGAGGGCGATCACCCGTCCCAAGGTGGTATAGGGTTTATCGTTCGTAGGTCTCTCGTAGACAACGTGGAGAGGATCGAGAGTGTGTCGACAAGGGTAGCGTACCTTATACTCAGAATTACCAAGAGGTATTCGCTGAAGGTTATACAGGTATACGCACCGACCTCGACATACTCCGACGACGAGGTGGAGGCATTTTATGAGGACATCTAGAAAGCCATACACGCGTCCAAAACCCACTTCACGGTGGTTATGGGAGACTTTAACGCGAAACTAGGCAAAGGGAGTGATGATGAGTTGAGAGTTGGGAAACATGGATATGGACAGAGAAACCAGAGGGGCCAGAAACTGGCTGATTTTCTGGAGAAGGAAAGCCTCTTTATGATGAATTCCTTCTTCGGGAAGCAGCCACAAAGGAAATGGACCTGGATTAGCCCCGATGGTTCAACAAAAAACGAGATAGACTTCATCTTGTCAGACAAACGACAGATATTCAATGATGTCTCAGTGATCAGCAGGATTAAAACTGGGAGCGATCACCGGATGGTACGAGCCACATTGAATATCCACACAAAAGTTGAGCGGTCACGCTTGATGAAGTCTACACTCCGACCTACATCTGTCCAATACCAGAACCTCGAAGGCTTTCAACTCGAATTACACAATCGCTTCTCTCCAGGTCTCTTAATAGCCCTTCAAAAGCTATTTAATTCCGTTATCCTCGGGGGTGACGTTCCAGAGTCGTGGACCAGGAGTGTGGTGGTGCTGTTCTTCAAGAAGGGTGACAAAGCTCTTCTAAAGAACTACAGACCCATCTCGCTCCTGAGCCATGTTTATAAGTTGTTCTCGAGGGTCATTACCAATCGACTCTCGCGCTAGCTCGATGACTTCCAGCCGCCCGAACAAGCCGGCTTCCGAAAAGGCTATAGCACCATAGACCATATCCTCACGCTTCGGCAGATTATACAAAAGACTGAGGAGTATAATCGGCCCCTGTGCTTAGCGTCTGTGGACTATGAGAAAGCCTTTGATTCAGTCGAAACTTGGACGGTGCTGCAGTCCCTTCAGCGGTGCCAAATCGACTATCGCTATATCGAAGTGCTGAAGTGTTTGTATAGGAACGCCACAATATCAGTCCGTATCCGGGATAGGAGTACGAAACCGATCCAGTTGCAGAAAGGCGTGAGACAGGGAGATGTTATCTCTCCGAAACTGTTCACCACTGCACTGGAAGATGTCTTCAAGCTCTTAGACTGGACTGGACTCGGCATCAACATTAACGGCGAATACATCACTCACTTTCGATTTGCGGACGATATAGTCGTTATGGCAGAATCCATGGAGGACCTTGGCACAATGCTCAATGATCTCAGCAGGGTATCCCAACTAGTGGGTTTACGAATGAACATGGACAAGACGAAAGTCATGTCAAATGCCCATGTCATTCCTGTACCGGTCCTAGTTGGAAATGCGATTCTTGAAGTTGTCGATCATTATGTTTACCTAGGACAAACAGTCCAGTTAGGTAGATCCAATTTCGAGAAAGAGATCAGCCGACGAATCCAACTCGGTTCAAAAACCAGTCATTCCGCGTCGGAGACCCGTAGCGCACAGACGTGCGCCTCGCTGCTCTCCATTTCGCCGCGCTCACCCCGCACCCGCCCCCTGCGGTCGTGCGTTCTCGCTCCGTCTCGCTCGCTCTCGCAGCGAACCACGCGTCGCGTCAAGCCGCCATCTTGTTCAACGTCTGTGGCCGTTCAGTGGCCCGCTCCGGGTGGCCGTGTATACGGTTGTCTGTGGCAGTTTCGCTGTTTGGACGCAGGTGTTGCCGGATCCCAACTGCACGAGTCGACTTTCTCAAGACGTCGAGTGCAGATTTCTACCGTTGGTAGATAAAAAGTCAACCCATTTTGGCCCCCTCAGGGCAGAAAACCATATTGTTTGGTCCCCGGCGGAAACCTCACGGTGTCAACGAAGCCGGGTGAGGCAAGGCCCCGATTTGCCTGCCGAGCCCCTTCAGGGCAGAGCTAACAATCGGAAGGGGTTAGAGCATCCGGCCTTGGGGGATCTCCTAGTCGGACCTAATCTACGGCTTTTCAACATTTTTCTGCGAAGGCCTAACGGCCCGAGCAGCTAGGAACCTATCGCACATTAAGATTGGCGAAGGATTACAAGCTTAGGGCACACTAATAAAGTACTCATCCTCCCGACCTGCACCCGGTTGGGAGGGACACGCACCACACACAACCCAGGGTACCCCACCCAGGGCGCTAGGTTTTTACACTCCCTCCTAATTATCGTTTTTTGTTTTTTCCGTTAGCCCACGATGGCGGAAAAAACCATTACGATTGACGCCCTTCTGGCAATTCCAGAAATTAAAGCATATATCGCTCAACATTTTGGAGCGATAACAATCCTCCCTCCGCAACCGAAACCCGCTCGATCCACCACCCAGCCGCTCGAACCGGAACTACCGGCCGTCGGTACGGAGATGGAAACAGAGTCTGCTTTTTCCTCCTCAAACTCGTCTTCCTCCTCCTCCGAGTCGGAAGATTCGACCAATGAGGGTTCATTCATCGAGGTCCGCTCTCGCAAACGGAGCAAAAGGACCAAAAACACCAAAGAGGCCCCCTCTAAGACCCCAAAAATCAAGCAGACTGACTCTGGAACAACTTCTGCCGCAGCCCCGCCTGCAACGACCGCCACGGCCGCTCCGGCCCCCCCAGTCGTCTCACAGGCAGCCCTAACCGCTGCCCCACCACCTACGGACAGCAACACCGTCGCCCCACCGACGGTCAAAAAATCACTCGCTCCGCCGCCCCTATATATTAGGGACAAGGAGAAGTGGCTAGCCATCTCCGCATGGCTAAACACTAATAGGATTTCGTATAAATCTGCGAAATCCACCCCCCAAGGTATACGAGTGGACCTTCACTCGTCAGCCGACCACCGTTCTGTATCAAAAATGCTAGGGAATCAACAAATTCCCTACCATACGTACACCCTCCCTGAAGCCAAACTTCTGCGTGCTGTAATACGCAACGTACCGAGGGAAATTGAGACCAAAGAGATTCTAGAATCTCTTAAAACCCAGGATCTACCGGTTGTAGAAGTACACCGGATGATCCGGGGTAGGGGTCGTTATCCCCTCAACATGATACTCGTCTGCCTTACAAATAACGCAGAGGGTAAAGGTATTTTTAAAATTAAGACCATCTGCGGTCTATCTGGGGTCTCGGTTGAGCCCCCACACAAAAATGGCAACCTGGCACAATGCCACAAGTGCCAACTGTATGGACACTCGTCCAAAAACTGCTTTGCCCGTCCTAGGTGCGTTAAGTGCCTAGGTGACCATCACACCTCTCAGTGTGAACGGCCAAAGGACATCTCACTCTGCAAAGAGCCACCAGCGTGTGTTCTCTGTGGAGAATACGGACACCCGGCTAACTACCGCGGCTGCCCAAGAGCGCCGAGGAGGTTAGTCCGCCAGCCCAACACAAACGGCAAGGCCTTGTACTATAACAAGGCCTTCGTCCCAGCCCCCTTACCAACCCACAATGCGTGGGCTCGCCCCCTGCTAACCAGCAAGGAGGCTTTCCCAACCCTGCCCAACAGGCAGCCCGCTGCCCCACCCGCAACATCTCAACCCAAACCACCAACAACCGGGCCAAACCAGCCCACCGGTGGTAATCCCAAGCCCCCTCAGGGCGCCCCCCTTCCTATCGTCGTCGCTAAAAGCGCGCCCCCAAAAGCCCCCCAAGGACTAGATCCAGATCTAGCCCTGGTGGCCAACTTCGCAGCTCAAATCAATTTCACGGAAATCCGTGAAATTGCAGCCGAATTAAGAAGGAACGAGGGAAACAACCTCGCCCTCCTCAATACCGCAATTAAATTTGCCCCCACGTTAGAGCGTCTAGGCTCGCTTAAATTCAAATAAAATGGATAGGTACACTCCAGGCAGAGTTAAACCCAGACACCTCAAAATAGGGACATTCAATGCCAATAGCCTAACCCAACAGAGGGATGAAGTAGGCACATTCCTTCGGGAACACCAGCTCGACATCTTGCTAGTACAAGAGACGTTCCTTAAACCATTTAACAAGGACCCTAGAGTCGCAAACTATAATATAGTTCGCAACGATAGGACAACCTCACCAATGGGCGGAACGCTTATCTACTACAAAAGGTCGCTGCATTGCACACCTGTGGATCCGCCCCCTCTGATGTACATTGAAGCTTCAATTTGCAGGCTAGCCCTCTCAGGCCATCAGCCTATCACCCTTGTATCCGCATATCTCTCTCCCAATAGAGAACATTCGAAACAGTTGGTTGAAAAAGATCTAAAAGCCTTGCTAGAATTGGGAGGCGCCGTCATCATTGGCGGTGACCTTAACGCCAAGAACACCTCTTGGAGCTGTCAAAGTTCCAATAAGAGGGGCAAGACTTTAGAGCTATTCGCTGACAGACTGGGATTTGATGTCATAGCGCCCATAGAGCCGACACACTTCCCCTTTAACGTTTCGCACAGGCCGGACATACTCGATATCTTTCTTCTCAAAAACATAAACCTTCGTTTATGTTCAATAGAAGTTCAACACGAGTTAGACTCAGATCACCGCCCGGTGACTCTGGAATTAGCCTCCCGCACCCCCGGCCCCTCAGGCCACAACAACGAAAGGACCAAGATAGCGACTGACTGGGCACGGCTAGAGAAAAATCTCAAGTCAACCTCATCGGTCCACCTTGATCAAATTCCCAAAGACATTACGTCTAAGGAAGATACCTCTCAGGCGATCGACTCGCTCACAAGTCACGTGCAGTCGATAATGGACGACTGCTCGCGGCCGGTACCAGATACGAGCGATCGTAAATGGCGCCTGCCAGACGACGTCCGTGACTTGTTGAGACGGAAAAACGCCGCGACACGCGCTTATGACCGATACCCTACGGAGGACAACCGTACCCGCCTACGGTCACTCCAGAGGGAGGTTAAACAAGCAATTAAAAAATTGAGACAGAGCAAATGGGATGCCATGATCGAGGAGCTAGAACCCTCTCACACAGCCTTTTGGCAGCTTTCCCGCTCACTCAAAAAAGACATCGTGTCCACTCTCCCTCCTCTCACCAGACCCAACCAGCCTCCGGCATTCATGGACGATGAAAAGTCAGAATGCCTGGCCGACTGCTTGGAGCTTCAGTGTACGCCGAGTACACTACACCCCGACGCCGCGAATCACCGCTTCATCGCCGACGAAGTGGAACGTCGTAACACTCTCTCGCGCTCGTTGGGAAACGACAGCCCCGATCAGCCAATCCCAGCAGTGACCACCGATGAGGTCAAATCGTTAGTCAGGGGTCTTAAAACCAGGAAAGCCCCAGGTTCGGACGGAATCTCAAATAAAGTCATTAAATTATTCCCCGCCCACTTGATAATCCTGTTGTGCTGCATCTTCAATGCAGCACTAAATAATAACATCTTTCCCGCGCAATGGAAAGAGGCAGTGGTAATAGGAATCCACAAACCCGGCAAGCGCCGCACCGAACCTAGTAGTTACCGCCCGATTAGTCTACTAAGAGGTCTAGGTAAGATCTACGAACGAATAGTTCTCAGTAGACTACGTACATTCGCCGAGGCTAACAACCTCGTTCCCGACGCACAGTTTGGCTTCCGAGCTAAACACAGCTGCGTACAACAAGTTCACCGTTTGGTAGAATACACAAGTAGTCAGTTCATCATGAACAGATATACGGGTGTATTATTCCTAGACGTAGCGAAAGCATTCGACAAGGTTTGGCATGAAGGCCTAATCTACAAACTCTATCTCCTCAAGATCCCTCACTACTTAATTCTCATTATACATGACTACTTAAGTCATCGCAGCTTTCGCTACAGGGTGGAAGGGACGTTGTCGACCTCCCACCCTATCAAAGCCGGCGTCCCTCAGGGGTCGGTCCTCTCCCCATTTCTCTTCACGCTATACACTAGCGATATGCCCAAATTCAACCGGGTACATAAAGCGCTTTACGCTGATGACACCGCACTCTTTTGTGCTGGTAGATCCCCGACAACAGTAGCCAAGACTCTCCAAACAGCGGTTACCGCCCTAGCCAATTGGTTTAGGAAATGGAGATTAGAAATCAACCCCGAGAAGAGTCAGGCGGTCATGTTCACTAGACGAACTGCCCGTTCCTACTCTATCGATAGCATTCCCGCCCTCAAAATTTTCAACAAGCCGGTCACTTGGACCAGGCAGGCCAAATACTTGGGTGTGACCCTTGACGATCGACTCAGCTTCGCCCCTCACATAAAGCAAGTCCGCGCACGGGCAGCCTTTGTTATGGGCCGTCTCCACTGTCTACTCAACTCTAGGTCGCGTATGCCCCTGAGTAGCAAAGTCCGACTTTACACCACCTGCATACGGCCTATCATGACCTATGCCAGCGTGGTGTTCGCGCATGTTAAGCCACACAGGATCCACAGGCTACAGACACTACAAAATCGTTTCATGTGACGAGCTACGGGAGCACCGTGGTTCATACGAAACGTCGATCTCCACATCGACCTCGAACTGCCGACCATCAAGCAGTTTATGAAACGGTGCTCTCAGAGCTACTTTGACTCTGCCATGACTCACCCCAACCAACTAGTGGTTGGGGCGGCTTCCTATAGACCCTCCAAAATCTCCTCCATCCGACGTCCTCGTCACGTCCTCGACGAAGAGGACGACATTATCACACTCGCTCAACAAAGAGCCCACACGGCCCGCGAGGCCTTAACAAATAAATATCCGCGGTTCCGCCCTCGCCGTCGAGGTGCGAAACCGCGCCGCGCAAAAGTCACTACTAAAAACGTGGGCACGCCCACTTTGCCTCCAGCGACGCCCCAAGCCGAGGTCCGTTCCCCACAGGGGGAGCCCTTGGGCGATGTCGCTTAGCATACTTTTCTCCGGGTTGAGAGCCCTCAGCGCTCACCCATAGTCCGCGTCAAGCTGTCAAGGCCATCTGCGGCCAACAGCTGTACACACAAAAAAAAAAAAAAAAAAAAAAATCCAACTCGGTTGGGCAGCGCGTTCGAGAAACTTAAGAGGATCTTCTCGTCCAACATACCTGTTCGCGACAAGTGTAAAATACCGTGATAGTGCTTAAAAAAAACGAACTGTAATATAATAGTGAATTTTTGAGAAAAAGTATAGTGATAAGAATACCGTGAAAATTAACTAACTCAAAGTGTATCGCCCGATAGGAGTGCGTAACGAATATCGACCAATCAGGGCGCTCCAAATACATAGCGAAATTCGTAAGATGTAAACATTACGAATTAATGTGTACAGTGCTAAATAAACAATGTGAGTAATGAACATTAAAGTAGATTAATTATACGTTATATTGTAGTAAAAATTGTATTAAAATAGCCTATAACTGTTTGTTTTTCTTAATTTATGTAAAAGCATAATTGTACTTAGTTACGTTGTAATTTTTGTTGTTTATAGTGTCAAATTTGCAATAAACATAAATATTCTTGGTGTTTTATTGAAATATACGCTAGGACCTATCGAATGCAGTAAGAACCAACACCCTAGGTATTATAACTTGCGAGATATAGCGTAATAAAAATAGAAAAACAATGCTGATAGTACAAAATAATAGTTTTTAGTGCTTGTATAAAGCCTATTTTACTAACTAGGGTCGCGGCCACTACTGAAACAGATAGATGTGTCTTAGATAAATAGAATAGTATATAGAATGTAAGCATATCTGTAATAGTCTTAGCGTTATAGTTAATTATTCAATAAAATCATAGCACAAATCGGACGAATGCGACAACCGTTTACATTAACAGCCTCGCGGCTGTCGTTACGGTAACACCTCGAGGTGCCTAAGCCCCTCGTTTTAATGAACACATGGTAGCATAGACTACCGATGACACCTAGCGGCGCGAGATAGAAGCTTGAAAACCATAGTATGAAGAAATAGTATGAAGAAATAGCGAACTTCAAGCATTAACATTCAGGGGCTAGGCAGCAACGGTGTAATATTCGTCCGATGTGCAAGTTACTTCAAAATCGTTTTATTTCTTCACTGAAACCCGCCAGTAGGGAACCGAACCCGAAGATACAGTCCACACATACAGTCCACATAAACCACCGAACCAGCGACCAACCGGGACGTCAGCCGACTACAACACATTTATCTGGAGGCCCATCCCGCACAATACCTCAGTGTCTGAAAACACAGGTCTTTGACTAGTGTGTGTTACCAGTGATGACTTACGGCACGGCAACGTGGTCCCTAAATGTAGGCCTCATATCAAGGCTCAAAATCGCTCAGCGTGCTATGGAGCGGGCTATGCTCGGGATTTCTCTGCGAGATAGAATCCGGAATACGGAAATCCGCAGAAGAACGGGTGTAACCGACATAGCACGAAGAATTTGCACGCTGAAGTGGCAATGGGCAGGCCACATCGCTCGACGAACCGACAACCGCTGGGGAAGAAAGGTTCTCGAGTGGCGACCACGTATCGGACGACGCAGTGTAGGACGCCCCCCCACTAGGTGGACCGATGACCTAGTGAAAGTAGCTGGGCGTCGTTGGATGCAGGCGGCACAGGACCGCTCATTGTGGCGCAACATGAGGGAGGCCTACGTCCAGCAGTGGACGGCGATAGGCTGAAATGATAATGATGATGATGAATTGGTTACAGATGACGAGACTAAAAACTTACTGTATCCAGTGTCGCGGGCCCGCTTCCCATGCAGACAGCTTTAAATTATATTCAACTAGCAGCACCCTGCGGTTTTACCCGCACAGTTCCCCTTCCTGTGTTAATATCGGGATAAATTATAGCCTATGTGTTATTCTGATATGTAAGCTATATTATTATGAAGTTTCATCAAAATCCATATAGTAGTTTTTGCGTGAAAGAGCAACAAACATACCTGCTCACGAACTCACAAACTTTCGCGTTTATCTTATATCTTTAAACGAGCAATTCTTGTAAATATATATATTTTCAGGATCTCGGAAACGGCTCCAAAGATTTTGTTGAAACTTGGCATACTAGAGGATTCGGGCCCAAAAAATCGATCTAGCTAGGTTTTATGTATATCTTATATCTTTAAACGAGCAATTCTTGTAAATATATATATTTTCAGGAGCTCGGAAACGGCTCCAACGATTTTGTTGAAACTTGGCATACCTACTAGAGGATTCGGGCCCAAAAAATCGGTCTAGCTAGGTTTTATGTATAGAAAATGTTGTTTTGTCAGTGTTTTTGGCAGACAATATAATGACATTAAATTTTAAAAGAATATGAATGCAAATTTTGCCATCAATGTCATGAGTTACGATAGTTCAGTGGCGAAGTAGTCAGATTTCATTTTATTTTTGACATCGGCGACAAACGGCGTCGGATCGAATCTCGGTGTTATTATTATTCTCTTTTTGTAATTTTTATATAATTTTCATTATTTATTTTTTTATTTTTTATTAATATATATCTAAATAAATGCTACAGAAATACTCCAAGCGAAGCTCGGTCAACCTGATATTAATATTAATAGGACTACGCAGATAACATAATGGATGGAGATGGAATCGAGATGGACACCGAGCTATCGTGCCGAGTTCGATTCCCACACAACAATTTTTTGACTCGATTCACAATTTATTTTTCGAGTTTGGTTATAATATGAGCCAGTTAATTATGTTTCGAAAATTTTTTTCAAAGGAAATACATATTTCCTTAATGTATTCTAAATTTGCATGAGAACAATCATCATCATCGTATACACCCCACTGCTGGGCTCGAGCTTCCTCCACAATGAGAAAACAAATTTAACTACAATACCCCGGTGGTCCGATGTGCTGGTATGGAGTTTTATTTCTAGTTTTCCTTCTTTTGCGTAGATGTTATGGACAATAATTCTTTAACCGCATTTTACGACGCCCACGGGCAAAAAGGGGAGTGGAATGTCTGAATGAATTGTGTTCTCACTTGGACGCCACACGAAAAACAATTAGCATGGGTATCAAACACACAGAAAATTTCGAGACGAATCAATAGATTTGTTACCCGAGAATATTAAGATATTGCTATTTTTAGTTTAGTTATTTTATCGAAAGATGTTCTAAAACTATTCTCCCTGCATTAGACAAAATTTGCAATATACATTATGCATTTATTGGCAACAGTATTCAAAGGTATACAAACATTTCACTATTTCAATATATTGTAAGTGAAAACCCACTTTAATGCAATGGAATATAGTTGCATTTGAAATGTCTGTTAATTCCATAGAGAGCAAATTTGAAGGCTTTTAAGGGAAGGTTTATGATGTTAGTGTATTATTACAGGTTGGTTGCGAATGAATACGAAAATTGAGTTAGTATTAAGGAGTATACATGTACGTTTATAAAGAAATGAAAGAAAATCTTAAACCAATAAGACCACAAGAAGACTGCAAGACACTGAGAACTTGTTGTACAGATTTGATCTACAATAACAGTTAAAGATTATTTCATAAAGTAAAAATGTTTAGTAAAATAAAGAAATTTTAAATAAAGAAGTTTTAAAACCTTCTAAAAATCTATAATAATTGAGTATCATGCCCTCTGAGTTTTCTTGCTGGATACTTCTCAATGTGGCCACATTGAATGTGGGCGGACTCAGCGCTACGTGCCGATGGCTGTACGGTGGGGGTGATCCGGTCGACGGCCTTGTACGGTGCGCCTGTGTGGGCGGGGTCCCTGACCGTCCGTGTGAGGGCGCCCTCGTGGCGTCCATATAACGCACCGTGGTGATGAGGTAGCGTATCTATTGGCCGGGACTCCCTCGTGGGACCTGGAGGCGCAGATGCTCGCTGAACTTTACCGGCGGGTGTAGGAGACGTGAGCCGGGGGCGGCTCAATCTCGCTCAACGAGATGGCCGCTTGGCAGGAGGACGCCCGCCCCGACGTCCTTCTCCGTTGAGCAATCCGGCTGGAGAGGCCTCTGTACGATGTTAGGACCGACCTTTCGACCGGTGCTAATGGAGTGGTTGAGTGGCGCCATGGGGAGCTTTTCTTTCGACTGGTGCAGGTATTTATGGAGTACGGTTGCGTCGCCAAGTAGGTACCTGCGCGGTTGTGAGGAGGGACACCGTCCTACTACTACTGCGATTGCGACGAGGACATGGTGTAGCACACTTCTGTTTTTTTGGGGGTAGACTACGGTCAGTGCACCCGTCGCCGGGCTCCAGCCGGGGCGACGCGCGCGGCCCCGTAATCCACGCGTGACACGTCGTCTTCGTCGTTGGCCCGACCACCGGTGCAGGGTGACTTGTTGTCAGTGGTCGGCCCGACGGAATACTCCTTGAAGAGTACTCTCTCCTCGACCGACGTCTCCTCGCTGTTCGGGGACTCAGTCACCGTCCCGCGATCGGCCTCTCGGCGGGTGACGGACAAACTTCCCGGTCCAGTCACCCGCGGCCTCGACTAGGGAAATATTCCGTCCTTAGGACTGCATCATTTTCTTATAAACCCAATATGTATGTTCTCTTATACTGTAAGTGTATTCGATTCCATATTTCAGTAGTATATACAACTTAATAAATTTGAAACCTTAATATCACTTATGCTCTATGGCTAAATTGCATTCAATGCAAATTCTGTTTTATTATACATAGACTATGAGAAAAAATGTTTAATTATTTCATTATTTTTGTGATGAAATTACTTCTTTTTGTGGCAGCTTATGGTCTGGACACAACCTGTCCCACAATACGTCCGGGGCGACAAACATGCTGCCCCATAATCTATTGTATTAACTCCCCATAGCCATAAGGTCCACTACTGATGCGTTTTGAGCACTGTACCCTGTCAACGCTCTGTCCGGGAGGTAGCGTTGCATTTTAGGTAGTGATTTTATACCGACCGAGTATAATCTTTTTCAATAGATCTCGGATGACTAATAATCGAATCAAGGGTCAACTGGCGGTCGAATCACTCATGAGTCATATAAGATCAACGACTGGTATCAATATCAGCCGGCATACTATGACTTTTCCATTTGCAACGCTACCTCCCGAACCATACAAGAAAGCTATAAGACGATCTGATCAGAGACCCACCTATACGGATATTTGTAGGGATTTATTTACCTACCCTACTTCGCGTACAACCGTCGATACATTTATTTCAATATTAACTGCACAGATGGCGTAGTAGTTAAGATGCTGACCTACAGTGCCGGTGTCGTGGGTTCGAATCCCACACAGGACAAAACTTTTTGCAATCCGCAAATTGTTGTTCTGAGTATGCATGTAATTTGTGTTCATTAATTATAAGTTTGTAAAGTCCCCCGCAACACAAGGATTATTTCCTTAATGCAGGGTGATGGCTTTTAAAAATAAATTGATTGTGTGGTTTAATGAAGTGAAACTTTTTTCTACATTAAAATAGCAACATTTACATTAAACACTGATATAAACAAACAAATGGCGTGGAGCACTGGTTTACTCATGAGTAATAGTCTATAGCTCTACACGGTCAGCTGATGCGAATGCCGCCATATTGACCTCGGCTGCTCTGTCGAGCGCCTTTCACTTTACCCCTACTCCGCGGCCGACCGTCACGCGACATGCAATAGATAGACGAAATAGTGCGAGACGATGTAATAAAAGATTCACTTTAAAAAAATAACCTTCTATCGGGTGCTTGGAGTCTCGACTAATATTGAAATAAATAAGACTTTTTTTTACTGTGTTACATTAATAATCGATACTCAGTCATCGGTACCAATTGAGCTACCGGCGTGAGCCCAGCAATGAGATGTATATAAACTGAGGGGACTATGCTTCAATTTTATTAATTGTATAGTTCCCCTTTCCGTGTGAATATCGGGATAAATTATAGCCTATGTGTTATTCTGATATGTATGCTATATTATTGTGGAATTTCATCAAAATTCATTCAATAGTTCTTGCGTGAGAGAGCCACAAACATCCTCATATACTCACAAACTTTCGCGTTCATATTATAATGTCAATAGGATTGTTCTATCAAACCTTTAATAATCAGAGCTGGGCAAATGTTTTACTTGTTACTACCTTTCTAGAGAAATTCTTAACGGAGTCTTTTCTTCGTAGAAACGAATACAACATTCAATATTTCTTCGTGTAATTTTCTTTTCAATTTAAATTCTGTTTACTGGACATTTTTCCAATTTGAAGCTTGCTTTTGACAATTTCTTTGAACCATTCCTTCAATTCCTAAGAAGTTAGGATTTAGTTCTTATAGTTAACAATTACTTATTACCACTGTACAAACAGGGAACTCTAGTTTTTTCTTGTCTACACATATACACTGACGGACTCATAAACTGCATCAAAGTAAAAAACTACTTTGAAATAAATATTTTAACCAAGTATGCAAACTTTCTACACAGATTTAAATTGAAACGTCTAGATTGGTTCATTAACTTTAAAATAGCGTAGGTTCATATCCTTAAGTTTAAGTTTGTGTACTGGAAAGGACCTTAAAACTTTTTTGAAGAAAAAACAGAAATTTAAAGAAAATTGGTTTAATTAAAAAATTGGTTTTAACAATAGACATAAACTTTATGCAAGGGTATTTTTATGTTTTAATAAGGTGTATTACCTCCACGTGCCCTTATTATGGATTCTAATCGGTTCTGCATAGATTTGATTAGGGTTATTAAAAGATCTTGCGGAATATTGTCCCATTCTTCTGAACGTGCTGTTCTTAGTTGTGCCACTGTCGTAGGCACAGGATTTCTCGCATATACAGCTCTTTTTAAATTGTCCCAAAGATGCTCAATGGGATTAAGATCCGGGCTGCGTGCTGGCCAATTCATTGTACGTATCCCAACCTCTTCGCAATATTGTCAAACTTGTGCAGCAGCGTGCGGCCGGGCATTATCCTGCATTAAAGTAAAATTTTCGCCTATAAATCACATGTAAGGCACCACGTGATCTTCTAAGATCTTTGTTATGTAGCGATGTGCAGTTAAACCCCCTCTACTACCGTTTTGACGGACCATGTCTATGAACACAAGTTCTGTTCGCCCGTTCATCGATATGCCACCCCAGACCATGCACGAACCGCCTCCAAAAGGAACACGCTCCTTAATGCAACTTTGAGCATATCGCTTCCGACGTCGACGATAGACTTTTCTGCGACCACCTGCACCATATAAACATGTCCTACACTCGTCTGTGAACAATATGGAGGCCCATTGCTCATCTGTCCAATTTAGGTGATCACGCGCAAATCTTAAGCGAGATTGTCTGTGAGCTACAGACAACTTTGGACCATTTGCTGGTCTAAAAGGGGTGATATCCGCTTCCTTTAACCTTCTTCTTATTGTTCGTGCACTAACGTTGACTCCACGCACTTCATTAAGCTCTGTTTTGATGTTAACTGACGTGAGGAAACGATTTCTCAGGGAAGTTGTAACAATAAATCGGTCATCACGACCGGTGGTTGCTCGAGTTCTGCCTGTACCAGCTCTCCTTTTGTAAGAACCTGTCTCCACAAACCTTTTGTATATTCTAGAAACCGTAGACTGGTTTAAATTTAAATTTCTACCAATCGTTTTTTGATCCAAGCCCTCCCGCACCAATGCTACAATTTGAGCAGCTTGTTCGGACGAAGTATCCATATTATGGTTCAAAAACTCTTAATGAGTTAAAAAGCTAACCCAACAATTCTGCTGGTAACAATAGTTCAATTGACAAAAGAATAAAAAATCAATAAGAATCAATTTTAAAACTTTGCTATAAATAACACGCAAATCTGATACTACGAGTAAATTTTCTTTTTCCGGCTATATTCATTTGTTTTACTGCAGTTCTATTTTTAAATATTGCTTTTTTTTAAGATTAAGGGCCAGTCTCTCCATATTTATATAATTTAATCTAAAAAGTTTGCATACTTATTAAAAAAATCATTTCAAAGTAATCCTGAAGTTTGATGCAGTTTATGAGTCCGTCAGTATATTTTTCCCTTTTAGGATTGGACTCCTTGTGGTGATAGAGTAAGAATACAATTCTCCACTCCCTTTCTTACCCGTGGATCTCGTAAAAGACAACTAAGGGATATAAAAGGCATATAACGTTTATGCAAGAAAAGGAAAACTCGAAATAAAACCCTATATTAATCCGTCTGTCCGGCTGGAGAGTCCTCGGTACGGTGTCAGGACCGTCCAGGCCCTCCGGCCGGTGCTGATGGAGTGATTGGAGCTGACGCACGAGGTGCTTTCCTTCCGACTGGTGCAGGTGCTGACGGGGCACGGTTGCTTCGGGAAGTACCTGCACAAGATTGTCAGGAGGGAGAGCACACCGTCCTGCCACCACTGCAGTTGCGACGACGACACGGCGCAGCACACAATCGAGGAGTGTGCTGCATGGGAGGGGGATTGCCGTGAACTCGTCGCAATTATCGGTGCCGACCTGGCGCTGCCGACCATCGCCAGGGAGATGCTCGTCAGCGTCAGGAACTGGGACGCGGTCGCCGCCTTCTGTGAGGCCGTAATCTCACGGAAGGAGGCGGCGGATCGTGTGCGAGTAGAGCTCCTATTCGGCGACATGTTCCGCCGCCGGCGACTCGGGCGGCGCAGGCTCGAGTATCTGCACCTAATGCCGCCCTAGCCGAGGCCGTGGGTGATCGGACTGGGGAATTGTCCGTCACCCACAGAGAGGCTGACCGCGCGACGGTGACCGACGTCCCAGGACGTCGAGAGGTGAGGTTACCCAAAAGGGTATTCCATCAGGCCGACCACTGACGACAAGGCACATCTGCTCCGGTGGTCGGCCCAACAACGAGGTGACGTGGGTACGGGTGGGTTATGGTCCCGCGCGTTGTCCTTTCATCGCCCCGGACGGACTGGACCGCGCGTGCGCTTAACATAGCCCACCCATTAAAAAAAAATATATATTAATCCGTCTGACCAGCGTGGTATAGTAGGTCAATATCTCTCCTATTACGGAGGAGGCTCGAGCCCAGCAGTGGAACGTATATGAGCCGAAATGATGATAGTGATGTTGATGAGGATTGCACTCCTTCAGGAGAGAGAAGTTAGGCTGCTATGGTGAGGCATTTGAATATGGAGTTTTATTACTCATTTTAAGCTCATGCAACGATGTTATCTGCTTAAATTACTTAAGCATTCCTTACGGTATTTACAGTTAAGGAAAGGGTGGTAATCATTTCACATCCTTACAGCTACTCCTCGCGTGGCAAGTTAGAAATAAGAAAGAGGATAATAAATAATAATTCAAAAAACTAAAAAACTACGCTTTTAAAGAAAATCCAACTTAAAAAAAGAAAATAATTTTAAAAAATTTGAATTAAGAATAGTGTATATAAGAAAAAAATATTTTTTATTGTAAAAAAAGCGTGGGGTGCATGTTGTCAATAGTTATAAATATTTTATTGACAGATATGAGTAGAAGGATTATCATTTTGATAATATCTTAAAAAGCACCCCACGCTTTTTTACAATAAAAAATATTTTTTTCTTATATACACTATTCTTAATTCAAATTTTTTAAAATTTATTTTCTATTTTTTAGTTGAATTTTCTTTAAAAGCGTATTTTTTTAGTTTTTTTACACTATAATTTATTTTTCATGTTTTAGTTGAATTTTCGCTAATCCTGATTATCCTAGTAAGGATAACGGGTCAAACTGTTTAAAATATTAAATTGTCATCGGTCCTTAATAGGTATGCCAAATTTCGAGTTAATCCGACATTTTGAAGGGGGTCAAAATCATGTTCAAACATTCCGTCACATACTAACATACATACGTCTGAAGCTAATAAAAGCGTATTAAAAAGAAAAAGTAATGATTTCTAATGTTTACGCGAGTATTATACATTTTAAATAAAACTACTTTACCATTATAAATGTCTGTAATAACGATGACTTGTTGGACGTGAGACATCTTAGTCCGCTTGTGACCATAAACGCTGCAAATTGTTCTACGCGTCGGGCTATCAAAAATTAAATACAAACGCGATAAAATCCATAAAGTAGTTTAAATTTATAAAGAAAATTTTACAAATTAAAGACGACAAAGAAGGAAAATGAAAGAGAATATTCTACTTTGTAAACGTCACATATAAATTTAGAACAGCGAAAGAAATAAAAATTAGCTAACAGCATGATTAGCTATGAACATGAATCGAAAATGCACGATATAAAAATATGGTGCCTGTAACGGGTTTGATTCACAATTGATGTAAACAATTTCTTCAACTTCAATATGCGTAGTTTATTGTGATTTTGAAATACTGTACAGAGCTAAACTTAAGCGTGCCAATCGCTGCGGCCGTTAACGGGGTACTACTGTACTAAGATTACCTTTTTTTTTTTATTGCCAACGGTGGCAAACGAGCAAGCAGTACACCTGATGGTAAGTGAAACTGCTGCACATGGACCTTTGCAATACCAGGGGCACAGCCAGGCCGCTGCCTACCGTGAAGGAAATAGTCTTCTTAAACCTTGTTTAAAGAAGGACATGTCAGAGCGCTCGGGAAACACAGCAGCAGGTAGTTCATTCATTCAAGAGTGGTAGGACCACACTGTCGACAGTTATCTGTCTACAGCCGCGGGCCAGTCCATCCGGGGCCACACCCTCGCAGAAAATCGACGTCTGAGTAGTAGCGATTTGTTACTGCGCTTCGTTCAGTGAGCGAGAGATCCGGAAGCCCAGCTTTCTGAGGGTGTTTGCATGTGGAGGGTCTTGGTGGTGCCCTGGTATCACAGAGCCTCAATGCACGCATTCACACTCCCTTCACTTTCTTCGCGGTAGGCAGCGGCCTTGTAAAGGTCTATGAGCGGCAGCAACACTTACCATCAGGTGTATTGTTTGCTCATTTGCCACCGTTTGCAATAAAAAAAAAAATTCCAGAGCTTGCACGTACGTGGGAGAAATGATCGCTGGAAATGTACAGTTGAAGACCATAACGTTTCCAGATGAAATGGATGAACTCTGCTACGATGTCGAGTGGTACGTTGGTAGAATGGTGACGGTGGTACCAAGTCAAACAGTTACCTTACAAATTAAATTTCACAAATTATTATAAAATGTTATTATTAAATGATTGACCTGCGTCGCTTACAATGCCCATCTTAGCTCATAATGAAATAGACAAGATACTTACAGCACTGATATTTTGGCGTCAGGAATTGGGACGCGGTCGCAGCCTTCTGCGAGGCAGTGATCTCGTAGAAGGAGGCGGCGGATCACCTGCGCGAGGAGTGCAGCCTCGATGAGGCGATCCGCCGCCGGCGACTGGGGCGGCGTAAGCGCGAATACCTGCGCCTCATGCCGCCCTAGCCGAGGCAACGGGTGACGTGACCGGGGAATTAGTCCGTCACCCACCGAGAGGCCGACCGCGTGAGGAAAGACCGACGTCCTCCACGAGGGGGGGGACGTCGGTCGATGGGAGGTTACCCCAAGTAGGGGTTATACCGTCGGGCCGACCATTGATGACAAATAACCCTGCTCCGGTGGTCGGCCCAACGACGAAGGCGACGTGCATCGTGGGTGGGTTGCGGGTGTTGCGTGCTTACGCCCCTCTATCGCCCCGGACGGAGTGGTGCGACGAACGCGCTGACCTCAGCCCACCCCAAAAAAAAAGCACTGATATTTTGACGGGCCCGTATAATGAAGCCACAGATATCAAGCAACAAAATAAGTGCATCATTTCAGCCCATACACGTCCCACTATTGGGCTCTGGCCTACTCCACTACAAGAGGGAAATTGACCTACTATACCATGCTGGTCAGATGTGTTGGTATAGGGTTTTATTTCGAGTTTTCCTTCTCTTGTACAGATGTTATATGCATATTGTATCCCTTAGTTGTCTTTTACGACATCCGCGGGCGATATAGGAAGTGGTGAATTGTATTTTTACATCGTCACCAAAAATTTTTCTATTTATTTCTATGAAGAAATTTTGAAACAGATTTTTCTATGTGAAAACATAATTAAACCCCAGGCAAACACCATCCACAACCCTCCATTGCACATGGGTGTAGTAAAAGACGACGACCATCATCTGGCTCTTGCCCTTATTATTTACGTGATGGCGACCGACGTCCCGGGAATGGGACGTCGATGGGAGAGGGTACCCCCTCAAGCTTTTCCGTCGAGCCGACCACTGAAGTCCAGGAACTCTGCACCGGTGGTCGGTCCAACGACGAAGGCGACATGCTATTGGGTGGGTTACGAGGCCGCGCATCTCACCTCTGTCGCCCCGGATGGAGGCGGGCGGCGGGTGCACTGACAGTAGCCCACCTCAAAAAGAAAAAAAGCCCTAATTATTTGGGTCGCCAATATTTAATCTCCTACCGGTTCTAGTTGCATTTGGCCCAGATCAATTTAAAGCTTTTATTTACCGTGTGGTGACGGAGTAAGAATACAATTCACCACCCCTCTTACCCGTAGCTGTAGTAAAAGACGACTAAGAGATTAATAATATATTTAATATCCGTTTGACCAGCGTGGTATAGTAGGTCAATTTCCTGTATTATGAAATGATGACCTATAACTTATAGTTGTCTTTTACGACATCCGACAGTATATACGTTGTTTTTGGCAGGCTATGGTGCGGACGCACGCTGTTCATCCCATCCACGGTGACGAAAGGGCGGCGCGCAACCCCATAACCTGCTGTATTCACACCCCTTCGCTAATGGGCCGACTACTGGTATCAAATCCTTGACTTGGTGGCCAGCAGTATTCGTAGCTTTCATCAAAACAGCAGGGGAGGTGACGACTAAGGAATATGATGTGCAATTAACAGCTTCGCTAGAGAAGAAAGACTGGGAAAAAATCCCAGCATAGTGTAGGTCAATTTCTCTTTAGTTGTGGAGGAGGCTCGTGCTGATCAGTGGAACCAATATGAGCTGAGAGCTTTAAGATAAAGAATCATAGATTACTAGTTTCTAGAGCGTAATTAAGACCAAAAATTTAAGACTAATTACGGCAAAAATAGAGGGCTAATTACAGCAAAAAGCAATATTGTTTTTGCATCAAGTAATTTTCGATAGCGAGCAAATAGCCTTTTTTATATTCATTCATTCATCATTTCAGTCTATAGCCGTCCACTGCTGGACGTAGGCCTCCCTCATGTTACGCCACAATATGCGGTCCTGTGCCGCCTGCATCCAACGACGCCCAGCAACTTTCACTAGGTCATCGGTCCACCTAGTGGGGGGCGTCCTATACTGCGTCGTCCGATACGTGGTCACCACTCGAGAACCTTTCTTCCCCAGCGGTTGTCGGTTCGTCGAGCGATGTGGCCTGCCCATTGCCACTTCAGCGTGCTATGTCGGTTACACCCGTTGTTCTGCGGATTTCCGTATTCCGGATTCTATCTCGCAGAGAAATCCCGAGCATAGCCAGCTCCATAGCACGCTGAGCGACTTTGAGCCTTGATATGAGGCCTACATTTAGGGACCACGTTTCCGTGCCGTAAGTCATCACTGGTAACACACACGGGTCATAGACCTGTGTTTTCAGACACTGAGGTATGTTGGACGAGAAGATCCTCTTAAGTTTCCCGAACGCTGCCCAACCGAGTTGGATTCGTCGGCTGATCTCTTTCTCGAAATTGGATCTACTTAACTGGACTGTTTGTCCTAGGTAAACATAGTGATCGACAACTTCAAGAATCACATTGTCAACTAGGATCGGTACAGGAATGACATGGGCATTTGACATGACTTTCGTCTTGTCCATGTTCATTCGTAAACGCACTAGTTGGGATACCCTGCTGAGATCATTGAGCATTGTGCCAAGGTCCTCCATGAATTCTGCCATAACGATGATATCGTCTACAAATCGAAGGTGAGTGATGTATTCGCCGTTAATATTGATGTCGAGTCCAGTCCAGTCTAAGAACTTGAAGACATCTTCCAGTGCAGTGGTGAACAGTTTCGGAGAGATGACATCTCCCTGTCTCACGCCTTTCTGCAACTGGATCGGTTTCGTACTCTTATCCCGGATACGGACTGACATTGTGTGTTCCTATACAAATACTTCAGCACTTCGATATAGCGATGGTCGATTTGGCACCGCTGAAGGGACTGCAGCACCGCCCAAGTTTCGACTGAATCAAAGGCTTTCTCATATTAATTTAGTTTTTTATATTAATTTAGTAGAAATATTAGTGGTAAGACTACACTGTTGATAGTTGTCTGTCTACAGCCGCGGGCCGGTCCGTCCGGCATAGTGCCATACTCTTTTTTTTTTGGGGGGGGGGGGCGTTGGTTTCGGTCAGCGCACTCCTCGCACCACTCCGTCCGGGCCGACAGAGGGGCGTAAGCACGCACACCCGCAACGCACCCGAACACCACATCGCCTTCGTCGTTGGGCCGACCACCGGAGCAAGGTTACTTGTCATCAGTGGTCGGCGCGACGGAATACCCCCTAGTGGGGTACCCTCCTATCGACCGATGTCCCCCCCTCGGGGAGGACGTCAGTATTTCCTCAAGCGGTCGGCCTCTCTGCGGGTGACGGACTAATTCCCCGGTCACGTCACCCGCAGCCTCGGCTAGGGATAGTGCCACACACTAGCAGAAATTCGTCACCTGAGTGTATATGTTATATGTATGTTACTGCGCTTCGTTCGATGAGTGAGAGAGCCCGAAGCCAAATTTCTGAGCGTGTTGCGTGTGGTAGGTTTTGGTGGTGCCATTAGTATCACTGTACCTCATTGCAGGTATTCACACTCCCTTTACTTTCTTCACGGTAGGGAGCGGCCTAGTAAAGGTTCATGAGTTGCAGGATCACTTACCATCAAGTTTACTGTTTGCTGGTTTACCACCATCATCATCATCATCTTGCTCTTATCCCAATTACTTGGGGTCGACGCAATATGTCATCTGTTTTGACATATTGCAAAAAGTTTCAGCAATGACTTTTATGACCACCCGCCTGCCTGACGTCAACCCTCCTTGGGAATGTAATCGTTGACCCAAATGGTACCAGATGGAGTTGGTCCGGGTCAATCTAGGGCTCTTAGTCGTCTTATACGACACCCACGAGCAAAGCAAGGGTTGGTAGTATTCGAAGCCGCTACCACACAGCCGTGCTGGTTAGCCACCGTTTGTAATAAAATAAAAATCTGCTTAAACTTTTAAAAATAATCTAATATGTAATTCTATACATTTATGATATCGTTAGAGGCGATGATCCGTGAGATATAAGGGCAATTTGTGTTGTAATCTATTTTTATATTACTAACTGGCAATCCGTCCTCGTTTCGCTTAGGTTTCAGTTACCTTGCCCCCGTATTTGAAAACTCCAATTTCTTCTAAATTATTACGATACGCGACAGCAATTTAGAAGGCCTCGGTTTCGATTATCGGACCAGCGAGGAGGTTTGAGCTCAGCAGTGGGACGTTTATAAGCTGTGATAATGATGATGATATTTTATTTCCGTGCGACCAGAGAAACGGATATTGCGAGTGAAACCGTCAAAATTTACTAGTGTTAGCTGGCGGTAAAACCCTTTCAAACAGTTGTAATAATTATTCATCAGCCCATCAACTGCCACTCTTAGACCTATCAGAAGGTGCCGATTTAGCTACAGATGTCAAGGGATTGATATCAGTGGTAGACTCAAGCGGCCCAGTGGCGATGAGGCGGGTTAAGGATCCGCGCACCATCCTTTTGTCACCCCAGACGGAATGAATGGTGTACGTCCAGAAAAAGGTCTGCCAAAAATTGCCTATCAAAAGGGTTGATAATATCATAATCGCTTAATCGTGTTTTAGCGTTGACTATCACAATTGGTCTTATAAGTTGCCAATAGAGTACTTCTGCTCATTTTCTCAGCTGGTTTTTACGACTTCCAAGCAATAATTTGGGGTGGTGACACTTTTTATTCTTAGTCTGAAACTGCACGGGGTTACATAAGACAGTCTAGCTAATATCAAATTATTTATTCTGCATTTGCTTGTTACTTAAGGGCACTTTATATTGTTAAATTTACACATCATTTGAAACAATTCAATAATCCACCAGCGGATCGGAACGCGTCCACAAGCTGAGAAGATTCGGCAAGCAGCACAGCGGGCTGTAATATTTTTATCTTTTAATCAAAATTGTAAGTACTCAAAGGAACTATTGAAACTAATACTATTGCATAGTTCCTTTAAGTACAAATAAAAAAAGAATAATATGGCTGGACCAGATTCCACAAGCAATAATCCATCCATCCGTCAACCTTTCGATGTCCACTGTTGGATATAAGCTTCTACAGGAAAGGAGACATTGCTTTATACACGCTTAACAGGTTGGCTGATGCATGTCATGTTATGAGTTGCCTTTCTTTTTTTTTTGGGGGTGGGCCATGGTTAGCGTACCCACCGCCCGGCTTCGTCCGGGGCGACAGAGGGTCGGTACGCCCCATGACTCATCCGTACCACGTCGCCTTCGTCGTTGGGCTGACCACCGGTACTGAGTTCCTTGTCGTCAGTGGTCGGCCCGACGGAATACCCCCGTGGGGTACCTTCTCCTCTCGACGTCCCCCCTCCGGGACGTAGGTCGCCGTCGCGCGGTCAGCCTCACCGCGGGTGATGGACTAATCCCCAGTCACGTCACCCGCGGCTCGGCATCAAGCGCAATGTTATATGTTGCACAAGGATGGATGGAAGGATATGGATTTTATTTGCATAAATATCCTTTAGTTTTGTTTTACGACACCCACGTGTATGAGAAGGGGCGGTAAATTGTATTCTTACTTCGTCTTCACATATAACTAGAGAATATAGGGGTGTAAAAATATGTAGAGCATTAAAAAGCCAAAAAAAATCCAATCACACTTTAATCATTTAGAAGAATACAAGTAGCATTCACAATATTATCCAAAACGAACCATAACACATTCATAATAAAGTCTTTTTTTTTATAGCTCCGTATGTGTCGAAGGGAATTTCTTCAGAACAGCATGATACAGATTATAAAAAGCGTATACTGATACACTTAGTATCACAAAAAGTGATCCGCCAAAGACGAAGCTTAAGAAATTTCCATCAATCATGGTGGTGCCCTGCAGGCTCCTTGCTTGACCCTGAAACAGGTCTTTGGTCCCAGAACCTGCTGCCTTTCGTTCTTCCATCATCTTCTTCATAGATGACAACCTCTCTTTTAGTTCGTCAATAGACTCCAACATGTCCTCGGACGCTGTAAAACAAACATCGTCTTTTGATTTTTACGCGAGTATTACACATTGTAAATAAAACTACGGATTGATTTATGATGGCCCGACATTTCAAACACTTTACAGCATTCGTGGTCACGGGCGGATTAAGATGTCTGACGTCCAAAGATGTCTGACGTCCAAAGAAGTCATTGTTATTACAGAAACAATTTTCATAGAATCATTTTCTTCTTGTAGTGGCAATAAATTTGTACCAAAAATGTGGATCAAAATTTAATACCTAATTTCTATAGCGTGTAGATAATTATACATATCTGTAATAACAAAGGCTTGTTTGGACGTCAGACATCATGAATGCTGTAAAGTGTTCGAAACGTCGCGCAAACATAATCAAATACAAACGCGAGAAAATCCGTAAAGTAGTTTTATTTACATCGCATAAGTCCCTAAAAAAATATTTGAAAAATGGATCCCATATAAAGAAAGGAATTGATTCCATTATCATACTACTCAATCATATGTCCTACAATTGCAGGCATAGGTACTTTCCAAATGCCAGTGGCCCACCAAAATGGCGGTAGAGAGGTCTATACGTCTACACGCGGTCCATTCCATCGCTCTAGATGAATTAGACAAGGCGCGAGCTGACCTCGGATAGGCAATGGCCTTTCCTGAAAAAAGTTACTGTTCAGAAAAAGAAAATTAGTTTAATAATCGAGAGTTTTGGCATGAACGTGAAAGCCACATATTGTGGTTATTATCCTTACTAATATTATAAATGCGATACTTTCGCATTTATAATAGTTGTTAATGTGATGCGGAGGAACTGCTGAGGTGTAGTAAATATGATTTAAAAGTGCTATAAAATATTTATTTTCCATGAAAATTACCAGAAGATATCATTGTGTGGAGCACTGTTGAAGGCGACAATTTGACTTACTGACGGATAATGAATAATGTGAAGAAACTAAAGATAGTTTTTATATTTTAACTCGGTACTGGCAACAATGGGTTTGTATCAGTAGTTGATTACCAATATAAAAAAAAATCGGCTCAATGCAAGTCGGAGTCGCGTACGAAGGGTTCCGTACTATTATCTATAAAAAGGGCAATAAAATCGCGTATGTTTTAAGGGAGCCCCCCCCTTAAATACTTATTTTTATTTTATTTTTAGTATTTGTTATAGCGGCAACAGAAATACATAATTTATAAAATTTTCAAATGTCTCTAGCTATCAC
This sequence comes from Lymantria dispar, assembly GCA_032191425.1. Classification (NCBI taxonomy): domain Eukaryota; kingdom Metazoa; phylum Arthropoda; class Insecta; order Lepidoptera; family Erebidae; genus Lymantria; species Lymantria dispar. The sequence goes on along the minus strand of CM063462.1, from coordinate 2,516,065 downwards.
AGTTCTTGAGATATAGCCTGGTGACAGACAGACGGACAGACAAACAGCGATCTCTTATTAATAGGGTTCCGTTTTTACCCTTTGGGTACGGCACTCTAAAAAAACAGTAGAAGGTTAATAATAACGCTATAGTTTAATTTTGAATACTCTTTATTTTATAGTGATTATATGTCCTCACTTTCTTAATTGATGCCTTCGGTCAAGGCAGAGAAGTGATGGTGGTCTTTATATTCTTATTCTGTCTTTACATATCACTATCACATATATAAAAACAGAATATATTAGCCTTTTATATCAGTCGTCTTTTTCGAAAATATTGATTGATATACGTGCTTGCATGCTACAGAGATGCGTATGCTAAGATGGATGTGTGGGGTCACAAGATTAGATAAGATAAGAAATGAGTATATTAGGGGAAGCCTGAAAGTGGCACCAGTGATAGAGAAGATTAGGAGCGCGAGGTTGTCTTGGTATGGACATGTGATGATGAGGGATGAAAGACATGTGACGAGGCGGGTTATCGATATGAATGTGGATGGACGTAAGAAGCGTGGGAGACTCAAAAAGAGATGGATGGATTGTGTGAATGAGGATATGCGTGTGAAAGCAATAAGTGCAGATATGACGGCTGATAGGAAGATATGGAAGATGAGAACATGTTGTGCCAGCCCCACTTAGCGTGGGATAAGGACAGGCAAATGATGATTGGTTTATATACGTCATCATTGTCATTTCAGCTCATATACGTCCCACTGTTGGGCTCGAGCCTCTTCCACAATAGGAGGGAAATTGACCTTACTATACCATGCTAGTCAGAGAGATTGGCATAGGGCTTCATTTCGAGTTTTCCTTCTCTTGCATAGATGTTATATGCGTATTATATCCTTTAGTTGTGTTTTACCTTATCCACGGACATAATAGGGAGTGGTGATTTCTATTTTTACTCCATTACCACACGGAATTTTATATACTTACTCCCTTACAATAAAAGGGTCATCAATAAAATTAATCACTACCTGTAATTAGGGTAATACTAAAATCATACAATTTAGTTTTAATAATAGATCCATTAACAGTTTTTTTTATTAGTCGAATGCATAGTTCAGTAACAAAAGAAAAAAACACAACAGAGTGTGTTGTAAAAAATGCTATAGAATTGAAACTTTTGTATTACAATAAAGCATTTTAATTATCCATCAATCACTTATAAATTGTGATAAATACGTAAGTACGGGATACAGCAGTCGCTTAAGCTCTTTTTCTCTTTTACTGTTGATCATAGTTGCGGCTTAGAAAGAACTATTAGTCACGGATACGGATCAAAAATTCAAAACCGTCCCATAAAATATTTCACTTTAAAAACTGTCCAATAAATAAAGCTTAATGGTTAAACATCGAAATTGAAAACATGGAAATTTCAACAATCACAAAATATTCATTTTTAGAAATATAAAATCATTTATTTATTGTCAAATAAACCATAGGGTTTAAATAGGTCTGAATGATAATAAAACTAAATATTAAATGCAACGTAAAATATATAAAATAATAATACAACGAACAAAACGTTTTTCTCTGTGATCAAATGACAAAAAATTATTGCATAATATATAGCAATTAAATTTTATATTATGTAGAATTGAAAAAAAAAATTATATGTACATATATCAGTTTACGAAGATATGTAATAACTATATAAACGTATTCACTCGACTAACACAAAATATAAACACTTAACCAGTAACAAAGAAATAAAGTTTACAATCCATGCAAGATTTTACACGTTACAGATTTTCTATTCACGCAATATTGTCAAGACAATTGCAATATAATTAATATTATAACATACCTTCAGCTTCTCTTTCGGAACTCATGTTGTTAAAATACACTAATTCGATGTTTTGTTTTTAATTTTGCATTGACTGTATCCCGGTGTGTCTTTGCCGATCCTAAGATGGCGGACGCGCATGCGCGGGAACTTTGCACGGGATAGGCGGGAACTATTGATCGTGGGCCTGGGAATGCCTGGAAATCTGAGTCTAGCTTTTATGCTCTACGTGGTATATTCCCCATGTTATTATTGATTTAATTATGAAATGATGGGCTATTTTTAAAATAAGTTGTTTAATAACATCATTATAGAATTTGATTAAGTATTTTTTGTAAAGAAATTGACTTTTTTATTTCATTGTAAGGCTAGACTCATTTCTGTATCTACCCATTTCTGCTCTCAAGTTTTAATGAGCTGTGTATTTATAAGCTGAGATGAAGTGAGTTAAAAATGTGGTGACGGAATAAGAATACAATTCATTACTCCCCTTTCTTGCATGTTGGTATCGTAAAAGACGACTAAGGGATTATAGTACGCAGATAACATCTATGTAAGAAAACTCGAAACAAAGCCATATACTAACACCTTTGACCAGTGTGGCACAGTAGGTCAATTTCCCTCCAATCGTGGGGGAGTCTCGAGCCCAGCAATGGGACGTCGACGAGGAAAAAAATTTAAATAGTTGACTTTTAAAAAATCCATTTTCGTCGCGAATAATATCTACGGCTTAGAATAATAACGTATAGAAGGATAGTGTCAGTACTTCGAACTTTAAAAATTTGAATCTAAAAATACTAATGGCGGGCAGACGATTACACACGTACACACGGAAACCACCACAGAAATATAATTTTTCTGTGGAAACCACTATACAAATTATGAAATCAAATTTTGTTTTTATTAACATAAATCGTCGAAATACTTTTAAAAGTAATGTTAAAAACCTTTTTATGTTTTTCAAATGTGTTGTGCCACCATTTGAATGCACAAGCCGTCATAATTACCTATTTATTTTTTAAAAGTTGCGTACGTTCGTGCAGTGCAATGACTTGTACATTACGGGACTGTTCCGGCGTAGGCTCCATTAGGCTCCAAATGAAATGCCTCACTTTTTGTGCGTGGAGTTACCTTCTATATGTTATTATTCTAAGATCTACGGCCATTATTGGCACATATTCTTCAGAAATCCATTCCAATTACTATGCTAGTTAAGATACTACAGAGAAAGATTAATGTTAAGTAAGTTTAACTCTTGCCGTTACTAAATATTTTTTTAAAGACAACACTAGAGAAATAATCCTTGTGTTGCGGGGGGACTTTACAAACATTTGATTATTAGACACAAATTACATACAGACTCAGAACAACAATATGTGGATCGTACAAAGTGTTATCCTGCGTGGGATTCGTACCCTCGACGCTGGCACGGTAGGTCAGTATCTTAACCACCACGCCATCTGAGCAGAAAAGTTTCTGTGCATCTGTGCAGTTGTTTTATACTTCACGAATGAATTTTATCATTTTTATAACCATAAAACTGAGTTATACTGAGTGTTTCTTTGTAACGTTAAAATAGAAGGGGATTTCATTGTCATACAGTACTTTATACGATCATCATCATCGCAGCCTACATACGTCCCACTGCTGAGCCCGGGCCTCCTCCACAATGGGAAAGAATGTGACCTACTGTACCATGCTGATCAAACATCATTGGTATAGGGTTTCATTTTAACCGAGACCGCGGGTGATCGAACCGGGGAATTGTCGGTAACCCGCAGAGAGGCTGACCGCGCGACAGCGACCGACCTCCCAGGACATCGAGAGGTCCGGTGCCGTCCTTTCATCGCCCCGGAAGGAATGGACCGCACGTACCATAGCCCACCCATAAAAAAAAAAGGTTTCATTTGGATTTTTCCTTCTCTTGCTCAAATGTTATGTGCATATTATATCCCAAAGTCGTCTTTTACGACATCCACGAGCAAGATAGGGAGTGGTGAATTGTATTCTTAGTCTGTCACCACACGGAAATACATACAATTAATGTATGTAAATATTGACTACACAGATGGCGTTGTGGTTAAGATACCGAGCCAGTGCCGCGGATTCAAATCCCACGCAGGGCAATACAAATTATTTTTATGAGTCTGCATGAAATTTGTCTCTATTAATTACGTTTGTCAGCAATACAAGGATTATTCTCTAAGTGCAGAGCGTTGTTTTTTAAAAAAAATTACATTCAGACTTATATAAATCTTTTGTGAAGCACCTAAAAGGTTAGCCTTTTTATGGGTTGAAAACACGATACTCGAGACGACAAGTTAATGCTTAGACCTGCCCTGCCTTCTGTGTAGACTGTACACAACTGTACATCGCTTCTGCTTAATGTATGCTATTTTTTTAAGAAAAAGAAATTATTGAATTTTTTTTGGGTGGATTACGATCGGCGCACCTGCCCACCGGCTCTGTCCGGGGCGACAGAGGGGCGGCACGTGGCCCTGTAATCTACCCGATAGCACGTCGCCTTCGTCGTTGGGCTGACCACCGGCGCAGAGTTCCTTGTCTTCAGTAGTCGGCCCGACGAAAAAAAAAATAAATAAGAAAACGCCAATAATTAATTAATTAGTATTTATATATATTAAATAAATAATTTATTATTTTTGTTTATTTTAGAAAATGTAACATGTTTAATTTAGCTAGAGTTCAAAGAAGTCAAAATTCGGAACCACATACGACCGCTTCATTGAAATCAAAAATAGAAATAATATTTTAAAATATTTAAACACTTGAAATAAACCTATTTTGATCGAATCTAACGCTTTTGAATTTGATTCTTACTTACCCAATATTTCGAACACTGTGAAGTAGACCTCCCGTAATCATGAACACTGAAACGTGTTGAAAAGGTTGGGTGACGAAAAAACAAATACAAACGCGATAAAATGCTTAAAAATTGTTTTATTATAAATTATTAGTAATATTAATTGATAAGTTTAAACAACGGTAGCTACAATCCAGTCGGTGTATGAAGATACAGCGGTACTAACTCCTGGATATACGGCATGAGCACAACCTTCACCCCAGGATACAATTCCGATGAGGATATCCTGATAGTACAGCGGTCCACCAGAGTCACCTTGGCAAGCGTCCCTACCACCTTCATCAAGTATACCAGCACAGATCATATTCTCTGTAACGGTCTGTGGTCGGGACATTGACGCGTATCTAGCAGCACAGAGTTCACGATTGATGGTATAGATGGTAACATCACGTAGAGACGCTGATGATAAACCTCCTTGCTGTGGAAGAATAGACAATATTCATATGTTAAATTGGCACGCTGGTGGTTATTATAGAAAGAAAGAAAAAAATGATAGAATAAAAAATAACTATTCTCGTTTATATTCTTTCATGGGAGTGCTCCGAGGAACTGTTTGACTTCGTACCACAGTCAACGTTTTACCAACGTAACATTCAGCGCTAGCATGATTCATCCATTTCACCTAGAAGCCTTATGGTCTTCAATTGTACGTTTCCAGCGATCATTTCTCCCACGTACGTGGAAGCTCTGGAATGAACTACCTGCTGCTGTGTTTCCCGTGCGCTATGACATGTCCTTCTTTAAACAAGGTTTAAGAAGAATATAGAACTATAACTATAGAATATAGAACTTCTAACACAAAATAATATAATTTGAACGAAGAATATAATTTCAAAATTCCCCGTGTGGTGATGGAATAAGAATTTCACCACTTTACTCCACTTTACACCACTCGAAATAAAATCCTATATCAACACGTTTGACCAGTTTGGTATAGTAGGTCAATTTCCCTCCCGAAATGGAGGAGGCTTAGCCCAGCAGTGAGACGTCTATAGGCTGATACGATGATGATGAATAAAAAGGCTATTGGTTCAGTTCGTATAGGGGTTTGTGTCGAATTTTCTTTCTCTTGTACCTAAGTTATATGGATATATATATCCGTTTATCCCTGTAGTGACGGAGTAAGAATACAATTCACCATCCCCTCTCATGCCCTTAGAAAACGACGACTAAGGGATAAAATGTGCATATAACATCTACGCAAGAACAAAACTCGCCAAAAATACCTTATACCAACCCGTTTTACTAGCATGCTATAGTAGGTCAAATTCCCTGCTATTATGGAGGCGTCTCGAGCCGCGCAGTAGGATATTAGTAGGAGGTTCGAAGTAACCAATATCATTAAGATCATCAAAACATCATTAAGAGCTCACAAATAGGTCCATTAAGCTCTGTTCAATCCGTGGTGCTGTACCGCTGTGTTTCACGTAGTTTTACAAATTCTTATTTACTGACTTAATAGCCAACTTTGCTTCATGTCTCCCGCTTTGCATAAGAGGGAAGTAGAATTGTTCTAACTCCTCCTGTTTTTCTTTTCTAATTAAATTTGTTGCGGGTTCCAAGACAAATAGAAGCGTTTCCCGAGACTGCCTGAGGGTCAAACCTCGGTATTTATACGGAGACCATTGTGGATTCTGGCTTACAGGAGTTACAGTGGTGAGAATGTGTGGTGGGATTAGTCCCAAAAAAAAAGTACATGAAGAAATACTAACCGAAGTTGCTCCCCATCCAGCATGAACGACGGGCAGACCATCAGGCAATTGGAATCCTTGGCTTACAATTGTAGCTTGAGCGATGACATTGCTGTAGACTAAGTTGGATGATAATCTAACCACGGTGATATCACCGTCCTGACCTTGGCTTCCATAAGACGGGTGGTTAAAAACAGCTGATGCTACGATTGTGGTACCACCGGAGCCTCGTGTTGTAGTACCGGCTCTGACACGACGATTGCGAGGACTAAATAATCTATAAGAAAATAATTGAACGATGTGTGTCTGTAAGACAATAATTGAACGAGAGAACTACAGTTCTCTAATAAAAAAGAGGTAGGGGTAGGGATTAAATCTCTTGCACTGTGGAGGGGAAATTGACTAACTATACCACGCTGGTTAAATGTGTTGCCATCGAGTTTTATATCGAATTTTTCTTGACACTATACCAAAATATCTGATCAGCGTAACATACTTAGTCTGGCCATAAATACTGTTATAATTAAAAATAAACAAAATATTACATTTGAATTTGGAATTTGTCATTTTTATATGATTATTCAATATTTTTTTTTTTCATTTTGGTACTAATACATTGTACGATAGTTTTGCGATATTAAAATGGAGTGAAGGGAAACATCGGTATTACAAGTGTATCAAGATACCATTCTTGGGAAGGTAGTGAAGCCCCTTCACAACACTATGTTCAATAACCATGAATGGTCTTTCCAGCAAGACTTGACGCCGGGTCATAATGCGCGGTCTACGCAGTCTTGTTTGGAAACGAACCTTTTGGCCTTCATCAGAGCTGATCTTAATCAGTTAGATTATGATTTATGGTCACTTTTAGAGAGTACGGCTTCCATTAAATGCCATGATACTTTGGCGTCCCTAAAACAAGCCATACAATTGGCAGTGAAGAACTTTCGCATGGAAAGAGTGCGTGCTTCTATTGGTAAAACTGGCCTCAACGTTTACAGTACTGTTTTGCAGCCAATGGATACCAACTTCGAATAAGCTTTTTATATTTTAAACTGTTTTATATTTATGTATTACACTGTATAAGTAATAATTATTATTAGCAATAGATTTTTTTTTTGTTACAGTATTTATGACAAGACAGGTAGTAGGACAATTTCCTTCCTACTTTTAAATAACTAAGCTGGGCTTGACTGAACTCTTTTTAAGTGTCGGTCGCACAAAATCGTTGAATGCAGGTGGCACAGGACCATTATGAGTGACATTCTCGTCAGGCAGCTTATGTCCAACAGTGAACATTTACGGGCTGTATGAAGGATGGATATCATCATCATCATCAGATCATATACGTCCTGCTATTGGACTCGAGCCTCCTCCACAATAGGAGGGAAATTGATCTTACTATACCATGCTGGTCAGACAGGTTGGTATAGGGTTTTATGTCGAGTTAACCTTCTCTTGCTTATATGATATACGCGTATTATATCCCTTAGTCGGCTTTTACAATATCCACAGGCAAGAAAGGGGTGGTGAATTGTATTCTTCTATCTCTCCATTCTCCATCAGCAGATGGATTTTGATTAAAAAAAATGTATAATTCAAATAATTTGTGACATTAACTCACAGTCCAGTAAAGCAATGGGCAGCTGATAATACCCAATTGCTGGTGATAATATTGGCTGCACAGGACTGTCCCCACAGGATTCCAGTTCTGAACTCCACCTGGACTATGCTTGGGTACTGTTCAATGGTTGTAACTTGTCCACCCACGATACGGCTAGCGTGAGTGCTGCAGACTGCCGCTGAAATTATTCATCATAATTCTATTAATCACCATCTTCTTTCTCAATGAGAGGAAGGGAGACGTCTCTTGGGAATGTAATTGTAGACCTGACAGCATTAGGTCAAATGGCTAAGGTCGATGTAAAACACTTCATCATGTCGGCTTGAGCATCCTCCACAATAGGAGAGAAATTGATCTACTATGCCACGCTGGCCAGATGTGTTGGCATAGGGTTTTATTTCGAGTTTTCCTTCTCTTGCATAGATATTATATACATATTTATCTCTTAGTCATCTTTTCCGACACCTTAGGGCAAAAGAGGGGGTGGTGAATTGTATTCTTAGTCCGTCACCACAGGGACAAGACTCTCTTAGTTGTCTTTTAGGACGTCCACAAGTAATTTATGGGTTGGTAGTATTTGTAACTTCAGCTTTATTACGCATTTATTGTTTCTATTATGCATTTGTCTACATTTTTTTATTGCTGTTAGAGGCAAACTATTAAACAGCACCTGACGGTAAGTGATACCGCCGCTCATAGATCTTTGCTAGACCTATTCATCATCATCATCATCATCGTAGTCCACATACATCTCACTGTTGGGCTCGGGCCTCTTCCACAATGGGAGGGAATTTGACCTACGATACCTGGTCAGACATGTTGGTATAGGGTTTCATTTCGAGTTTTCCTTTTCTTTCACAGATGTTATGTGCATATTATACTCCATAGTCGTCTTTTACGACATCCACGGCAATGATAGGGAATGGTGTATGACTGTATTCTTACTCCGTCACCACACGAATCAAATTAATATTTTAATACTTAGCTGTACAAGATTATGAGAAATGACGTCACAAAACTTAGAACACTTCAACCCTTTCTTAAATAATGTCACACTTCAACCCCTCCCTCCGCCCTTAACGTGTGACATACTTTATGAATGGTTCGCAACAATTTAAACCCTGCACCTTATCAGCTCCCGTTAGTTATAAGCATTTATATCTTTAAACGAGCAATTCTTGTATATTCCCATATTTCTATCTATACCAATAAATAAAATTGGAGTGTCTGTTTGTAATGTCAAAATAATAGGCTTTTTTCATGCTCACACGGTTATTTGCACGACACCTATGCATAAAATAGCAATAAAAAAATTTTTGTCTGTCTGTCTGTTTGTTCCGGGTAATCTTCAAAACGGCTGGACCGATTTAAAAAAAAAAAATTCTTTCACCAATGGAAAGTTATAATATCAGGGCGTAAACTAGGCTATATTTTATCGCGGTATTCCCACGGGAACGGGAACTACGCGGGTAAAACGACTATAACCTATAACCGAAGCGAAGCGAGGGCGGATTGCTAGTCTTTATATACAAATTTCTTGTGTACGTGTGTATGTCACTGAATGCCTCCTAAACGGCTGGACCGATGTTGACGAAGTTTTTTGTGTTCAAGGTTGTTCGAGGATGGTTTAGACTCACAATTGGACACGGTAGGTGGCGCTGATTTTATTTTAATTGAACAGAACAACGTCTGTTGAGTCGGATAATACATATCCTAGTGGTAGGACCACACTGTCGGCAGTTATCTGTCTACAGCCGCGGGCCGGTCCGTCCGGGGTAGTACCACGCTCTCACAGAAAATCGACGTCTGAGTAGTAGCAATTTGTTACTGCGCTTCGTTCGGTGAGCGAGAGAGCCGGAAACCCAACTTTCTGAGGGTGTTTGCGTGTGGAAGGTTAAGGTTATGGTAGTGCCTTTGGTATCACCGAGCCTCAATGCACGCATTCACACTCCCTTCACTTTCTTCGCGATAGGCAGCGGCCTTGTAAAGGTCCAGGAGCGGCAGCAACACTTACCATCGGGTGTACTGTTTGCTCGTTTGCCACAGGTGGCAATAAAAAAAAATATATATACGAGTATTTTCAGATTCTGAAAATATAGTTTCAGAATCTCAGCAACAATGATGTACATGAAATTTAGTATAAAGAGGTTTTGGGGGCAAAAAATCGATCTAGCTAGGTTTTTTTTATGAAAAATGTTGTCTTGTCAGTGTTTTAGCTAAACAATAAAATGTGATTAAAATAACAATGTAAATTTAGCTGTCGCCCTCAAGAGTGACAAAAGCTCAGTTGGGAAGTTATCCAGTCGCATTCAAACAGCGTGAGATCGGGTCTTTGTGTAATTGTTATTTATATTGCTTTTAATTTTTGATATTTTTTTCATTATTTCATAATTTTAATTTTTTATTAATATATCTAAATATGTTCCTCAAAAATACAATTAACAAATAAAAATTAAACCAACCAGATATTAACCATTTATATCAGTATTGTGAGTAAAGAAGGCGAAACTAATAATTTTTGTAAATGTTTCTCGCTTTTCTCTAATTATTTAGAATATTTATATATTTTTTTCCTTAAAAACTTCCTTTATAATTTCAGCCCTAGGCACGCGCTTAGTCTTAAGGTGAATTCTCACAAACTTTAATTCACGTAACAGCTTATACAAAGAAAGCAACGAACAAAGGAACAAAGAAGGAAAAATAGTTAATTTAGTAAAATTAATTTAGTATTCAGCGAAAGAAATAAACAGTAGTTATATATATATAACTGCAAAAGATCATCATCATGATTTCAGCACATAATACGTCCCACTGTTGGGCTCTACCCTCTTCCAAAATAGGAGGGAAATTGACTTACTATACCAGGTCAGACGGATTGGTATAAGGTTTTATTTCGAGTTTTCCTTCTCTATTTTATTTCGAGTTTTATATAGATATTAAATGCATATTATGCCCCTTTTTTTTTTTTTTTTGTGGGTGGGTCGCGGTCGGCGCGCTTCCGCACCACTCCGTCCGGGGCGACAGAGGGGCTTAAGCACGCAACTCCCGCGACCCACCCAAAAACCACGTCGCCTTCGTCGTTGGGCCGACCACTGGAGCAGCGTTAACTTGTCGTCAGTGGTCGGCCCGACGGAATACCCCCTGTTGGGGTACCCTCCCATCGACCGACGTCCCCCCCTCGGGTAGGACGTCGGTCTTTCCTCACGCGGCAGCCTCTCGGCGGGTGACGGACTGATTCCCGGTCACGTCACCCGCGGCCTCGGCTAGGGCGGCATGAGGCGCAATATTATGCCCCTTAGTCATCTTTTACGACACCCAACGTCCCATTGTTGGGATCGAGCCTCCACAATGTGAATTAAATTGACCTACTATACCACGCTGGTCAGACGGGTTGGAATAGGGTTTTATTTCGAGTTTCCCCTATATACATGTTAAATGCATATTGTACCCCTTAGTCATCTTTTACGACATTCACTGGTAATAGGGGTGGTGAATTATTTTTACTCCGTCACCACTGGAAAAAATGCGATACCAAAATATAGTATGCGTCTATGTCTTCTCCTTTTCAACTACATAAAGTTATCCGTGTGGTTACGGAGTAAAAATACTATTAATCTCATTATGTATTAACTAAAAGAACCGTATGGATATTTTTTACTGAAATAAAATTAATCCTCTATATAATAACTGCCCAGTTTAATTTTGCTACGCGACTAAAAACAATAAAGTTTATTGGGATTTACCAACAGATGGCGATATTTTTTTACTTAATTGTTAATTAAAAGATCTTATAACTGGGTGAAGTGTTGAATGTAACTTTTTGAACAATGTTTATTAATGAAAATAGAAATTTGATTACATGTAATTTAATTTTTTATCATTAGAGCGGAAGATAGACCACAAAGTGGCGTATCCTTAGTAATATTATAAATACGAAAGCAAGTTTGTTTGTTTGTTTGTTACGCTTTCACGCTTAAACCACCAAACTGATTTCAAAAATTCTTTCATCAATGGTAAGTTGTAAAATCAGGGAGTAACATAGGCTATCTTTTATCCCGGTAATCCCACGGTAACAGAAACTACGCGGATAAGGTGACTGAAACCGAAGCGAAGCCAGGGCGGGTTGTTAGTAAATTATAATGCAGTTTTATGGTAGAAATTACATAAATGCAGAAAAAAACAACTTATTAGAAATAATATGCTTGAAAATGTTAGATTTATTCTATGGCCGTTACCTTAAAAATGGCAAAATTAAGACATATAATACAAAATCGTGACGATTAAGAAAACTCGACAACACGTGACTCGTACGCTTGGCAGTACACATGCATAACTAACACGTGACAGAAATTAAATTTAAGCATCATTAACATATTGTAAATAAAACTACTTTTACGGATTATATCGCGTTTGTATTTGATTTATGATTGCCCGACGTTTCGAACACTTTGCAGCATTCATGGTCACGGGCGGACTAAGGTGCTTCACGTCCAACAAGTAATCGTTATTACAGACATTTATAATTATCTACCCGATACAGAAAATTAGTTATAAATTTATTAAATTTTGACCCACATTTTAGTACAAATTTATTGCCAGTATAAGAAGAAAATGATTCTATATAAACATAAGAAAAAAAGGAATAATTTTAATTAAAATTCTGCTCCCATTTTTTTCTATTTCAGTAAGGTTTTCTAATCTATGGTAGTCTAATAATATGTTTCATCATCATCATCATCATCTCAGCTCACATAAGTCCCACTGTTGGGTTTGGTCTTCGTCCACAATGGAAGAGATTAACCTACTACGAGTGGTCGAAATTGGGTCATAATTCATTTAAATTAATTTTTCTGCTACAAAATTTTCTTTCAATTATATTTATGTATAATTGTATATTGTTGTAATAATTGTATATAGAAACTCTGTTTCACTAATAACTAATAATATCTGGTTGACCGAGCTTCGCTCGGAATATTTTTGTCGAATTTATATATATTAATAAAAAATATATAAAAAATTACAAAAAGAGAATAATAATAACACCGAGATTCAAACCGACGCTGTTTGATTGAAAATATCACAAAATTAAAACCTGTCACTTTCCCATCTGAGCTATCGTAACTCATGACACTGCCAACGAAATTGAATTCATATTCTTTTAAAATTTAATGTCATTGTTTATTTTGCTAAAAACACGGACAAAACAACATTTTCTATAAATAAAACCTAGCTACATCGATTTTTTGGCCCCGAAACCTCTAGTATGCCAGGTTTCAACAAAATCGTTGCAGCCGTTTCCGAGATCCAGAATATATATATAGGTACATATATATATACAAGAATTGCTCGTTTAAAGATATAAATATCAGGTTGACCGAGCTTCGCTCGGAATATTTTTGTAGAATTTATTTAGGGATATAACAATAAAAAATAAAAAATAAATAATGAAAAATATATAAAAAATTACAAAAAGAGAATAATAATAACATCGAGATTCGATCCGACGCTGTTTGACCCAAAAACTAAAATTTAAACCGATCAACGTCTCGCCTGAGCTACCGTAACTCTTGACGTTGGTAACGAAATTTGAATTCATATTCTTTTAAAATCTAATGTCATTGAAATGTTTTGCTAAAAACACCGACAAAAGAATATTTTCTATAAACAAAACCTAGCTAGATCGATTTTTTGGACCCGAATCCTCTAGTATGCCAAGTTTCATCAAAATCGTTGGAGCCGTTTCCGAGAGATATATATATATATATATATATATAAGAATTGCTCGTTTAAAGATATAAGATAAGATATAAGTACAAATAACTATTAGACATTGTCATCATAATTATGATTGTTTGACATTCAGTTCGACCAGAGATTTTAACCGTAAACAAAAGTGTATAAGCGCGCGTCCGTGTGTGTGTGTGTATGTGTGTAGCGATTGCATGGTAGTGTATGTAATGCCTTTTTTATGAATTTAATGTATTTCTAATCCATTATGAAATTTCAGTTTTTTGCGCTTCTCATTATAATACTTCAACTCTACCAAATTTCATATCTGTCCATCTACGTAATTTTCGTGAAAAGGGGTACAAAGTTTTTGCTTCACGTATTAATATAGAGATACCGCGGTGGTTAGATATGTTGGTTTAGGATATTATGTCGAGTTTTCCTTCTCTTGCATAGATATTATCTGCATATCACATACTTTAGTCGTCCTTTACGATTTCCACGGGTAAGAGAGGGGCGGTTGAACTATATTTTTCCTTCTAGAATGGCATCACACAGAATAATAAGTTTGATTTAAAACAAATGTCATAGATTTTACTGCCATTTATTTCGATATTATGATTTTTTACTCAGATTATTCCCAATAATAATTTTGAAGAGTGTAGCTTTTTATAGTCCATAGAAATCTATTGTTAGAAAATTGATATTATTTCCAAAATCTTTGTATATATAATTCTTCTTTCCGTGACTGAATGCCTTGTAAACGGCTATACCGACTTTAAAGATTTTTTACGTAGTTTTGGATTATTTAGGTGAATTCTGGAATGGTTTATATTAATACTAGCAGCGCCCTGCGGTTTCACCCGCAGTTCCTCTTCCCGTAGGAATATCGGAATAAATTATAGCCTATGTGTTATTTTGATAAGTAAGCTATATTATTATGAAGTTTCATCAAAATCCATTCAGCAGTTTTTATGTAAAAGAGCAACAAACATCTTCACTTCCTCACATATTCACATACAAACTTTCGAATTTATAATATTAGTAAAAGCAAGGAATTGGACCCTGTAGGGGCCACTGCGAACGATTTTAAAGGGAATTCCTTTTATTTCTTTTTTTTTATTCGAACAGAACAACGTCTGTTGGGTTAGTTAGTATATTATATATCTCATAATAATATAGGTATTATTAAATGGAACCAAGGGAACTTCCTACATTAATAATTGTTTAAATGGAGCTTGAGGTTATAGTTAGAAAAAAATACTGTATTATATTATTACTCTATTACCCTTAGAATAATAACATATAGAAGGTAACTCCACGCACAAAAAGTGAGGCATTTCATTTGGAGCATAATGGAGCCTACGCCGGAACAGTCGGGTAATGTACAAGTCATTGCACTGCACGAACGTACGCAACTCTTAAAAAATAAATAGGTATTTATGACGGCTTGTGCATTCAAATGGTGCCACAACACATTTGAAAAACATAAAAAGGTTTTTAACATTACTTTTAAAAGTATTTCGACGATTTATGTTAATAAAAACAAAATTTGATTTCATAATTTGTATAGTGGTTTCCGTGTATACGTATGTAATCGTCTGCCCGCCATTAGTATTTTTAGATTCAAATTTTTAAAGTTCGAAGTACTGACACTATCCTTCTATACATTATTATTCTAAGCTATTACCATATGGAATACCATCAATTTTGTCCTCGGCAATTCCCTATCTTACCCGTAGATATTGTTAAAGACGACTAAGGGATATAATACGAGTATAACAATTAACTAAGGAAAACTCGAAATTCAACCCTATACCAAGCTGTCTACCCATATAGTAAGATAAATTCCCCTTCTATAATTGAGGAGGCTATAGTCCAATAGTGGGATAAATATGATTTGAAATTATGAAAACATGTACTAAATGCGGCAAATATTCAATTCCAAAACGGATTTCAGTTACAATTCCGTGAGAGCGATACAATCGAATCGATTATAATCGACTTAACCATAATCGAATATGAATATTTGAATAGGTTTATTTGAATATTTAAACCTAGCACTCACCGGATATGAGATAGACGAGATACAACTAAATTTGCAGATATCGAAAGAATGTTTCTTTATCATCACCTCAGCTTATGTAAGTCATCTGTACTGACATATTGCAAAAAGTTTCGTAATGACTTTTATGACCGGCCGCCTGCCTGACGTCAACCCTCCTTGGGAATGTAATCGTTGACCCAAATGGTACCAGATGGAGTTGGGCGGGTCAATCTAGGGCTCTTAGTCGTCTTTTACGACACCCACGAGCAAAGCAAGGGTTGGTAGTATTCGAAGCCGCTACCACACAGCACGACAGCACGACGTTTTGCTACAGTTATGATTTTTTTTTTATTTGTCTTCACATTGTGTTATACATAAGTGGAAATTGTTTAGCTATTGTTACGTGCATTTGTTTTTACTTTACCTGTATTTTTAAAAGCTGTATGTTTTCCTTAATAAATAAATAAATATTCACGGGACTCAATAGCTCGAGTATCAATCCGGGCAAATATTTTATAGATTTTTCCGAGATGAAAAATAGCCCAGGTTACTCCGTATATAGTTACTTGGTAATAAAATATTTTTAAAAGCGGTCCAGCCGTTTTGAAGATTAACCGGAAGAAACAGACACATAGACAAAAATGTTTAAACTAGTTATTCATTGGTATCGTACAAATATCCGTGTGAGAATAAAAAACCCATTATTTTGACATTACAAACAAACACTTCAATTTTATTTATTTGTATAGATTACATGGAAATGGTTGTGTTATCACTAATGATTTATAACACATGATTAAGTCTATAAAAAAACAATATAAATCTATACTATGTATATAGAGTTTACTCTATGGCTATTTAAATCGTAAAGTACAGAACATAACAGTCGCTTAAGTTCTTTTCCTCCTGGATTTTTCATGCCATAAAATGGTTGTGGGTCAGAATTTCAAAGTCCTCCTCTAAATAATCATTAGGTATCATTATTTTGGGAGGGTACCCCAATAGGGGGTATTCCGTCGGGCCGACCACTGACGACAAGTTAACGCTGCTCCAGTGGTCGGCCCAACGACGAAGGCGACGTGGTTTTCGGGTGGGTCGCGGGAGTCTCGTGCTTAAGCCCCTCTGTCGCCCCGGACGGAGTGGTGTGGAGGCGCGCCGACCGCGGCCCACCCACAAAAAAAAAAAAAAAGGTATCATTATTTGCCTTTCGCTGTCCATAATTGGATGTAAAACTGAACTTTTTATGGGGGACCATAAACAATTTAATGCTGTAAACGCCACGCTTGATGGACGCGTTGGCGATCACATCAAGCTTGTTATATATTTCCCAAAATAAAACCTGGATTACTACTACATAATTAAAACATACAAACAATGAAAAATAATCGTTTAAAAAACAAAAAATCGCGCTCAATTTGAGCGGCTGCTGCTCCCTTGATTGAGATAGTCGATTCTCAGATTCCTTCTTCAAAAATTGTATCTTATACAAAGTCGGTAACATATCTAACAAATAGATGATCCGCGCGCCTATTCGTTGCCATTCTTAAGACACTACTCGATATCGATCGATACTAAATAATCGTTAACCCTGAAAATCCTGGTAAGGATAACGGGACAAACTTTTTAAAATATTGAATTGTAATTGGTCCTCGATAAGTATGCCAATTTTCGAGTCAATCGGACGTTTTGAAGGTGGTCAAAATCATGTTCAAAGTTTTCGTTACACTGACTCTTACTAACATATGTATGTAAGAAACTAATAAATAAAATTAAAAATTTTGAATAACGCCCGGCACAAACAAAAATAAACCAAACTATTACGTTCTCTTCAACAGGAATTATCAATTAATTATCTTTTAACGATTATACTGGCACGCGTGTAGCACTTAATCGAGTAATTATACACCATTACATCAATTTGGAAAAGAGCTGATACTCTTACACTGCTAGACTGATATTAACCAAATATAGCTAAGAACCACCACAAGGAAACTGAAATGAAAAAAAAACTGCATCGAAATCAGTCCATCCGTTTGTCCATCCGACAGACATCGACGTCCAGCATATCACAACCCTCTTTTTGGGTCGGAGGCTTAATTAAAACGTGTTAAAATAACTGCTTCCGTGTGGTGAAGAACTAAGAATAAAATTCACCATTACCTCACTTACGTGGGTGTCGTAAAAGACGACTAAGGGATTAAATATACATATAACATCTATGCAAGAGAAGGAAAACTTGAAACAATGCCCTATACCAACACGTCTGACCAGCGTGGTATGTTAGATCATTTTCCCTCCCACAAAGTAGGAGGCTCAAGCCCAACAGTAGGACATATTTGAGCTGAAATGATGATGAAATTATGGAAATAACTCACCCGCAAACACTAGAACAGTCCAAAACATAGCCATATTGCCAAAATGTACCTACAGAATGTACGATAATAAATTAATTCTTCATTTTTATAACTGCTTTGACGTTTATTGTTTATCTATAAGATTTACTACTGCTGTGTGTATTGTATGTATTTTATCGTATGGGGGATTAATTATTATTAACGTTCATACCAATATTAAGATATACAGATATTTACACGTTTTTATACAATTTAAAACCTCGTGTCGTGACGGAGTAAGAATAAAATTCACCGCAATTGAAAAAGATGCACCATCTTCATTTATAAATTTCTTGTGTACGTATGTATGTCACTGAACTCCTCCTAAACGACTGGATTATGTTGATGAAATTTTTTGTGCATGTTCATGGGGACTCGAGGATGGTTTAGATTCACAATTGGACCCGGTAGGTTGCGCTTTATTTGAACATAACAACGTCTGTTGGGTCAGCTAGTCTTTATATATAAATTTCTTGTGTACGTGTGTGTCACTGAACTCCTCCTAAACGGCCCGACCGATGTTGATGGAATTTTTTGTGTGTGTTCAAGGGGATTCGAGGATGGTTTAGATTTACAATTGGACCCGGTAGGTGGCGCTTATTTGAACAGAACAACGTCTGTTGGGTCAGCTAATAAAATATATGCTGGATACCCTATACCAATGCTTCTGATCAGCGTGATGTAGAAGATCAATTTTCATCCTTTTGTGAAGAAGACTCGATTTCAACAATGGGACGTATTAAAGGTTCTTTATTTTGACAGGCTACTGTGTGGGTTCATGCTATCCGTTCTATCGGAAGGGACGAGAGGAAAAATAATCATATTTAGTATGATGTCATTAATTTTATTATTTTGTATTGTTTAAGATCTTTCATTTAAAGCCCATATTTTGAAATTTGGGTTTAAAAATGAAACTATAATTCGCCATTTTGAAACGGCGGCCATGTTTAAGGTATTATGGTTTTGAGAATTGGATACTGCATTATGATCAGAACTAGTCTCGCAGTTTCAGCTCATACACGTCCCACTGATGGGCTCGAGCCTCGTCCCCAATAGAAGGGAATTAACTGACCGACATGGGTCAGGAATGTTGTATAGGATTTTATCAAATCAATTCTATTTATTCTGCATAGGCCCCTTTTTCTTTTTTGTGGTGGGTTGCGGTCGGCGCGCTTCCGCACCACTCTGTCCGGGGCGACAGAGGGGCTTAAGCACGCAACACCCGCAACCCACCCGAACATCACGTCGCCTTCGTCGTTGGACCGACCATCGGAGCAGGGTTACTTGTCATCAGTGGTTGGCGCGACGGAATACCCCCTACTTGGGGTACCCTCCCATCGACCGACGTCCCCCCCTTGCATAGGCCCATTAAGGGCACTTACATATTGTCAAATTTATACATCGTTTTAAACACAATACGATAATCTACCAACGGATCGGAACGCGGCCACAAGCTGAGAAGATCCGGCAAGAAACTCAGCGGGCTGTCATTTCTTTTTTCATCTTTTGAATAAAATTACATATATACGACACATAGTATTAGCTCCAGTATGATGCCCTTCGAGATAAGATATATACTTTATTTTTTAATTTAGTTCAAACCCAGACCAGTTCAGGACCAGATTCTACAAGCAGCGCCCGATCACGAGTTAACTACTAAAGCAGCCATCACTACCCACATTGGAGGGAAGGGAGTGACTCGCTCCACGTAGCTGCTGCATGTCGAGTTTTCCTATTCTTGAACAGATGTTATATGTATATGGGCATTTTCATAAAAATGTACAAGGGTGTTTTCAGGTGGGGGGCGGGGCCGGAACACCTCCACGTGGTGCTCCCTGGAAACGTCCATTTGGACGGCCACGCGTCCATTTGGACGGCCAAGATTTCGGCAGGAGGGGGTCTCCGCGTGCGGCTCTGATGACAGAGCGCATGGCGGATCTGACCCGGGGCCAATGGGGTGGATGTGCCTCATGGCACTCCGTCGCCAGAGACGGTGGCGTCACGGCCCGGGGGCGTGACGGGTCGGTCGCTCGCGAGTGGCCAGACCCGGAAGGCCCAAACCGTAACCCTGAGTGTGACTGCGGCTGAAGCTCAGGGCCGGGGGTCTTCGGACCGCGGGGAAGAAAACCCCTATAAAAAATTACCCCTAATCCCAAGTTTGGCCACTCGGCGGGGGGATGAATGGTTGGTGGGTTAAAAAGCGCGCGAGCGTCCAGCCGTTAGAGTGGTAGTCAAGGCAAGACTTAAAAATGTTCCAAGAATGGCAGAGGTTAAAACATACGTACCTACTCCAGAGGGTCCCGGCCACGCCGGGGAATCCCTCACTGTGCCGGTGTCTGAGCGCGAGATGCGCACAAACACCGGCACGGTCAGTCTCCGATCGTATGGGAGGAAGACGATCGCTGCTGAAGTTGCCGAGAGCCTGGCAATACACCCGGAGGCTCCAAAGGTGAGGAAGAAGAGGAAGAGGAGGAAGCTGCTCGCCACCACCGTACACTCCAACAGGGTGCGTGCGTGAAAGGAGGCGGCGAAGAAGGAGGTGGCACGGCAGGCGCAACTAGGTGCCGCCGCGGCCGCGAGCGACGAGGGCGGTGTGGCCGCAGCCACCGCAGAGCCGTCGCAGAACAGGGACGCCGGTGCTGCACGGCTGTCAAGCAGCTCAGAGAGCGACGAGGGCGGATCAGCCGCAGGACCGTCGCGGGACGAGGGCGGGAAAGCCGCAGGGCCGTCCCCAAAGAGGCGCGGAAGAGGCGACAGCTCGACGGGGCTGTCGAGCGACGTGGGCGGCACCGCCGCAGAGCCGTCGCAGGACGAGGGCGGCGGTGCCGCAGGGCCGTCCAAACCAATGCGCCGGAGAAGCAGCTCGATGGGGCTATCCGATGGATCCGAGAGCGACGTGGTGTACGCGCTGTCGACTGATGAGGGCGGCAGTGCCACAGGGCCATCTGTGTCGGAGATGTCGGCGGACGAGGGTGGCAGGGCCACAGAGCCGTCCGGCGAGGTAGGGCCGTCCGGGATGCTGGTAGGTGGTGCGTCTGGGACGGTGGATAAGGATAGGGAGGTAGTGGTTAGGGGGGCCGCCGGGGCTTCGACGGCGACCCCATGCGTTAGGAGGGAGTGGGAGGAGACTGTCCCCTTGAGTATCCGGAAACGCCCCCTGCAAAAGGGTGGCAGCTCGATCTCCGACTCAGAGGGGAATTCCATCATGCCTGGACCTTGGGAGGAGCCAAGGTCCCGACCATGCGCCGTGGGCGTAGGGGTCGCGGACCAGCGGTGGCGGCGAGGCCGGGGACCCCGGGTCCGGCCGGCCAGAGCGGGGAGGTTGAGGACCTGCAGGCCGCGAATGCCCGCCTCAGTAAGGAGCTTTGCGGCCTGCGGGAGCGCAACCGGAAGCTCGAGTCGGAGTTGTCGGCGGTGCGAAAGGAGAACCGCGGGTTGGCCAAAGACGTGGCTGACCTGCGGTCTCAATTCGCACTTTTAGTGCCAGCCGCACCGCCGACGCCGGCCTCGCCGCCGAAACGGGCCGCGCCGGAGAGGGCGGGCCCGTCGACTGCGCCCGTAGCGCCGCCTGCGCCAGTGGTGCCTGCGCCGGCCGTGGGCACCGCCAAGAAGCGCGGTGGACCCCAAAAGGCGGCAGAGCCGTTGCTCGCGGTGCACGGCATACCGGAGGGAGCGATGCGCGTCATCTTCGCCAGGCTGGAGCTGATGATGGATGCGCGCATCAAGGCCGTGGCGGATCGTCTTCCGCCTGAGCCACCCCTCCGGCCGCCGCTCGCCGCGGACAAGGCGAGGCGGCCGCAAGCGTCGGCTCCCACCCCGCTGCCCTGTCAGGGTGGCCGCGTGGTGAGCTACGCTGCGGCCGCCGCTGGGCCCAAGGGGGCTAAGAAGGCCGGCAAGGTGCCAGCTCCCGCCAAGGCCGGGCCGCAGCCGGCGCCAGCGGCTACACAGCAGGCGCCGACCAGCGCACCCGCGACCTCTCCTGCTGCGCTCAGCGCTGCTGCCAGGCTCGAACAGGGCTGGCAGGTGGCTGAGCGGAGCAGGAAGGCACGCGGCCAGAAGCGGAGAGCGGCGGCCAAGAGTGCCGCCGTGGCCGCCGCTCCCCAGGCGGGAGCCGGCAGAAAGGGGAAAAGGTCGCGCAGGGGCCTCAAGTCGCCGAAGACGGCCGCGGTGGTCATCACCGTGCTGCCTGAGGCGGCTGAGAGGGGCCTCAACTATGAGGCCGTCCTAAAACGCGCCCGGCGGGAGCTGGACGTCTCCGACATCGGAGGTGTCGAGGCTAGGACCCGCAAGGCCCGGACAGGGGCTATAATTCTCGAGTTCCCTGGGGCCGAGGGCGCGAAGACGGCCGATAGTGTGGCTTCGAAGCTGCGGGGGCTGTTCGGGCCAGAGGATGGTGTCCGAATCGCCAGGCCTGTCAAGTGCGCAGAGATGCGCCTGACGGGCTTGGACGATTCCGTAACGGTGGAGGACGTCTGGGAGGTCATTATGGCGCGTACCGGATGTTCCTCGGACGCCGTCCGGATTGGAACCATCCGCCCTGGTCCGGGCGGCGTCAGTGCTGTCTGGGTGCAGTGCCCAGTGGAGTCGGTCAAGCAATTGGTCGACTCAGGCAGGCTCCTCGTGGGCTGAAGTTCAGCGCGGGTAAC
The DNA here is from genome assembly GCA_032191425.1 of Lymantria dispar. Lineage (NCBI taxonomy): Eukaryota > Metazoa > Arthropoda > Insecta > Lepidoptera > Erebidae > Lymantria > Lymantria dispar. Next base: position 2,493,228 of record CM063462.1, on the reverse strand, counting down.
CGTGCTGGAGCCCCGGCCCGCGAGGTGTTACAAATGCATGGCAGTCGGGCATACCCGACCGACATGCAAAAACTGCTTTGACTGCAGCGGGCTATGTTTCCGTTGCGGTCAAACTGGACACCAGGCGGCATCGTGCTCTGCGGTGCCCCACTGCCCCGCGTGTGCGGCAGGCAATAGGCCTGCCAAACACCGCATGGGCTCTGGGGACTGTAGACCCCCGGCATCGGCCCCAAAGGGGCGGGGCAGCCCATCGACCGGGCCAGCCCCCGCTCCGAGCGCGACCCGATCGCCCGTTAGCGCGGAGGAGGTGACGATGGATACGGACCGTTAATGGACCCCGTATCCATCCGTCTCCTCCAAGCCAATCTCAACCACTCCGCCGGTGCGCAGGACGTTTTCCTGCAAGCTATGGCGGAGTGGTTGATAGGAGTAGCCGTAGCCGCGGAGCCGTACGCGGTGCCCGACCGGCCATATTGGCTGGGCAGCACCGACGGTACCGTGGCAATCGTCGCCTCCACGTCGTGGCCTTCGTCGTCTCTGATCCTTAGGGACAGGGGCGTCGGATACGTCGCGGCGGACTGGGGAGAGATTACGCTCCTTGGAGTATATCTCTCCCCTGCCGGGAGAGCGGCTGATTTCGGGGTCTCCCTTACCATCTTGGGAGCCTCGTTACGGCGATTGGCAACGCGCCAGGTGTTCGTACTGGGGGACTTCAACGCCAAGTCCGTGGCGTGGGGGTCCTCCTATACGGACGACCGAGGACGGGCGGTCGAGGACTGGGCGGCGGCACTGGGCCTCTGTTTGCTGAACAGAGGCTCGGTGCATACGTGCGTGCGACATCAGGGCAGGTCGATAGTGGACCTTTCGTTCGCTAGCCCTGATGTCGCCGCACGCGTGGGGAGCTGGTGCGTCGAGGAGGAGGTTGAGACCTTGTCGGACCACCGGTTTATCCGGATGGAGGTCTCCCTGACAATCCCGGCGCCCAGCAGGGGTCACGGGGCGGTTGGGCGTCCTGCGTTCCCGCGATGGGCTGTGGGTCGCTTAGACCGGGACCTGCTGGCGGAGGCAGCCATCGTTCACTCGTGGCTGTCATCTGCCAACCAGTTGGACGGGGTGGACGCCGAGGCTGGCCGCATCCGCAGTACGTTGACGCAGATCTGCGATGCGGCCATGCCCCGGGTACGGCGTCTGCCCCCGAGGAGGGCTGTCCACTGGTGGTCCCGGGAGCTGGCGGATCTCCGGGCCGCGTGTATTCGCGCCCGGAGGGCCTACACCCGCAGCTGGCGGCGCCATCGCAGCGCGGAACTGGAGGGCCAGCTTTACGAGGGCTACCGCAATGCGCGGTCGGCCTTCAGGCTGGCCGTCCGTTCCGCCAAGGACGCCAGTCGGCGGGAGATGCTGGAAAGTCTCGACCGTGACCCTGGGGACGCCCCTATGGCGCAGCCCTGAGTAAGACCGCGCACGGGGCCCGCCCCTCACCGAGACTCTCCAGCCCAGCTTCCTCACCGGGGTCATCGAGGACCTGTTCCCACGACGGGCGGAACACACGCCCCCGGTCTTGGCGCCGCCAGACAATGACCGGGAGGGCGATGGTGGCAGTGTTCCGCCCATCACGGAACCGGAAATGGGGGCGGCGGTGGCGCGCATGCGCGGAAAATCCACCGCCCCGGGCCCGACGGTATTCCAAACCGTGTGCTGGCCCTGGTCCTCGACCATCTGGGTCCCCGCCTCAGGGAGCTGTTCGACGCATGTTTAGCGGCCGGGCGGTTCCCTGGGTGCTGGAAGGAGGGGAGGCTGGTTCTCCTGCCGAAGCCGGGACGGCCTCCGGAGTCGCCATCGACCTACAGGCCTATCGTGCTGCTCGATGATATGGGCAAGCTACTGGAGAGGGTAGTAGCTGCCCGCATCGAGCGGCACCTCGTCGGCACGGGGCCCGATCTGTCGGACGCCCAGTTTGGGTTTAGGAGGGGTCGTTCGACGATCGAGGCCCTGTTGCGTCACCGGCGGGGGAGTGCTGTTGGTGGTGTCCCTAGACATCGCCAACGCATTCAATAGTCTGCCATTCAGCTGTGTCAGGGAGGCGCTCCGTTACCACGGAGTGCCAGCTTACCTGAGGCGGCTGGTGGCAGACTATTTGGAGGGGCGCAGCGTCCTCTACGCCAACCGAGTAGGGGACGTTGTGCGAACGCCCATGACGTGCGGTGTTCCACAGGGGTCGGTCCTCGGACCCACCCTGTGGAACATCGGCTACGACTGGGCGTTGTGGGGGAGCCTCCCACCCGGGCTGGGCGTGATTTGTTACGCCGACGACACGCTCGTCACAGCCCGCGGTGGGACGCTACAAGACGCGGTAAGCCTGGCGACCTCAGGCACCGAAGAGGTCGTCAGGCGGATCGAGGCGCTGGGGTTGAGGGTGGCCCTGGACAAGACGGAGGCCCTCTTGTTCCATGGGCCCCGTATGGACCCTCCCATCGGCGTCTCGATCACCGTCAATTCGGTTGGGATCAGCATCCAGGCTCATATGAAGTACTTGGGCCTGGTGCTCGACGGGCGATGGTGGTTTCGGGAGCATTTCCGCAGGCTCGTCCCGCGGCTCGTCGGCGTGGCGTCCGCCCTACAATGGCTGATGTCGAATGTGGGCGGACCGAGCGCGGCATGTCGACAGCTGTACGCGGCGGTCATCTGGTCGATGGCCCTCTACGGCGCACCGGTGTGGGCGGGATCCATGTCCGCCCGACTTAGGGCAGTTCTGTGGCGTCCACAGAAGGTCATGGTGGTCAGGATCATCCGCGGGTACCGCACGGTGGCGACGGAGGTGGCGTGCCTGTTGGTCGGAACTCCCCCGTGGGACCTGGAGGCGGAAATGCTCGCCGACTTGTATCGGCGGGTATCGGGGGTGCGGTATTGTTTCCCTGAGGGAGCTCACCGCCTGGCACGTCGACGCCCGCCGAGACGTCATCGCCCGTTGGGCAGACCGGCTGGAGAGGCCTCGATACGGTGTTTGGACCGTGGAGGCCTTCCGGCCGGTGCTGATGCAGTGGTTGGAAAGGCGGCACGGGGTGCTCTCCTTCCGACTCGTACAGGTCTTGACGGGTCATGGATGCTTCGGCAAGTACCTGTACAGGGTCGCTAGGAGGGAGAGAACTCCGTCCTGCCACCACTGCGATTGCGACGAGGACATGGCACAGCATACGCTCGAGGTCTGTGCCGCTTGGGCAGAGCCGCGTCGTGAACTCGTCGCAATCATCGGTGCAGACCTGACGCTGCCGACCATCGCTAGGGAGATGCTCGGCAGCATCAGGAATTGGGACGCGGTCGCAGCCTTCTGCGAGGCAGTTATCTCGCAGAAGGAGGCGGCGGGTCGCGAGCGCGAGGAGCACAGCCTCGATGATGCGACCCGCCGCCGGCGACTGGGGTGGCGCAGGCGGGATTACCTGCGTGCCATGCCGCCCTAGCCGCGGCCGCGGGTGACGTGACCGGGGATTAGTCCGTCACCCGCCGAGAGGCCGACCGCGTGAGGAAAGACCGACGTCCTCCCCTAGGGGGGGACGTCGGTCGATGGGAGGGTGCCCCGGGTAGGGGGTATTCCGTCAGGCCGACCACTGATGACAAGTAACCCTGTTTCTCAGCTCCAGTGGTTGGCCCAACGACGAAGGCGACGTAGTGTTCGGGTGGGTTGCGGGTGTTGCGTGCTTAAGCCCCTCTGTCGCCCCGGACGGAGTGGTGCGGAGGCGCGCCGACCGCAGTCCACCCCAAAAAAAAAAAAAAAAAAACAAGGGTGTTTTCAGGCCTGTCCCTCTAAAATATTACCTTTTTTAAACAATTAATTCTATTTGAAACTAGCACAAAATTTTACATTAGGTTTATTGTACATTTAAGTAATATTTTATAATATTATTTAAGCCAATTAAGTATAATTTTTCGATTAAAAAATAATATAACAACAGATTGCTATCATTTTATCGTGTCCCTTTGTAGCCAGACGATATTTCAACACTGAATTTACATATTAGTTGCAATAATTTGTTCAGTGCCGTATTTTATTTTTCTGGTAGATAGTGTAGGGTCAATTTATTAAAAATATATATTAACTAATAGTGTTATTATTACACAAAACATCTACAAAAAGAGTAGTATTTCGAAAATGTGGTAGCAAACCTGACTTGTCAGGATTTTTAAAAACGCACTACGGTAATCAAATTCTATTTAATTTATTTATTTTACGTCTAGTTAATATATATTTTTAATAAATTGACCCTACACTATCTACCAGAAAAGTAAATACGCCACTGAACAAATTATTACAACTAATATGTAAGGGACACGATAAAATGATAGCAATCTGTTGTTATATTATTTTAATCGAAAAATATACTATAATTGGCTTAAATAATATTATAAAATATTACTTAAATGTACAATAAACCTAATGTAAAATTTTGTGTTAGTTTCAAATAGAATTAATTGTTTAAAAAAGGTAATATTTTAGAGGGACAGGCCTGAAAACGCCCTTGTGCATTTTTATGAAAATACCCATATACATTAAATCCCTTAGTCGTCTTTTACGACATACACGGTAAGATAAGGAATATAGTGAATTGTATTCCTACTCGGTCATTACACGCAAATCAGAACTTGAGAAGAAAGAAAGAAAGAAAATCTGTTTATTGTGATGAACATATTTTAAAGTTGATCTAAGTATAAGTATAGCATAACAAATGAAATTGTTGCTCATCACAAGTCCATACAAAATTTCAAAAAAGATCAATCGAACTCCGAGAAATAAAAACACAAAACGCTTGTAAAAACAAAAAAAAAGCTCTTATAAAAACGATACCTATTTTAACATGAAACTTATTCTACTGTAAAGAAAAAAGAACTTTTACTTTTATAATTATACAATCCACTACATATTGCCTAATAAAATTGATTGCTTGGAAAATATTTCATATCTTATGAATTATCTGCTTACTAATATTTTCCTTTGTATATACATAATAACCTAGCTGAATGTATAATTTGAACTTTCTAAATAAATTGGAAGAATTATGTTTCTGATCAATTTGCGAGTCAGTCAGTCATAAAAATAATGATTTTTGAACGTGAATATCTATAAAAGCCTTTGAGCTACGTTTATAAATTTTTGAATACAATTTTATCTAAGGTGTCTATTGAGATTCCTTATATAAATTGGTTTTCCATTTTCTTTTTATGGACCAAATATGGTACTTTTAGATGTAATGCCATAGCGTTATGAAAGGATGAATGTGACTCGAAATGATTCGTGTAAACGTACACACGATGCGCCTCGCCAATTCTCTTCGCTTGAACTTGGCTTAACTCTATCGCGTGCTTAAATTTAATTTGATATAGTATTTGTGGATAAATGGGAATGCCCATTGAAGTATGGATCACGGTTTCATATTGTGCATTCATGAAACTTGCCTTATTTTGTTAGGTTTTAGATATATATTTTACTGCAAAAAAAATGATATCTCTAGCTCGACGGGTTATAGCAGAAAATTATTTGATTATCTTATGAAATCACGTTATTTTCATGTGGGTAAACAAAACAAGTATCGCGTGTTAACGTGTTGTTCAATTATAATTTACTTAATTGTTGTTTAAAAGTAAATATCTGGTTGACCGAGCTTCGCTCGGAATATTTTTGCCGAATTTATTTAGATATCATCATTTCATCATCATTTCAGCCTATTGCCGTCCACTGCTGGACGTAGGCCTCCCTCATATTGCGCCACAATGTGCGGTCCTGTACCGCCTGCATCCAACGACGCCCAGCAACTTTCACTAGGTCGTCGGTCCACCTAGTGGGGGGGCGTCCTACACTGCGTCGTCCGATGCGTGGTCGCCACTCGAGAACCTTTCTTCCCCAGCGGTTGTCGGTTCGTCGAGCGATGTGGCCTGCCCATTGCCACTTCAGCGTGCTAATTCTTCGTGCTATGTCGGTTACACCCGTTCTTCTGCGGATTTCTGTATTCCGGATTCTATCTCGCAGAGAAATCCCGAGCATAGCCCGTTCCATAGCACGCTGAGCGACTTTGAGCCTTGATATGAGGCCTACATTTAGGGACCACGTTTCCGTGCCATAAGTCATCACTGGTAACACACACTGGTCGTAGACCTGTGTTTTCAGACACTGAGGTATGTTGGACGAGAAGATCCTCTTAAGTTTCCCGAACGCTGCTGTATTTAGATATATATTAATAAAAAATAAAAATTAAATAATGAAAATCTTTAAAAAATTACAAAAAGAGAATAATAATAACACCAAGATTCGATCCAACGCTGTTTGAATACCAAAATAAAACAAAAAGCGAACTGGACAACTTACCAACTGACCTACCGTAACTCTTGGCGTTGATAACAAAATTTGAATTCATATTCTTTTAAAATTTAATGTCATTTTATTGTTTTGCTAAAAACAGCGACAAAATAACATTTTCTATAAATAAAACCTAGCTAGATCGATTTTTTGGACCCGAAATCTCTAGTATGCCAAGTTTCATCAAAATCGTTGGAGCCGTTTCCGAGATCCTGAAAAAATATATATATACAACATGTAACATAATTAACGCACACCCTGAAAGTAATTTGTTCAGAATCGGTATCTGAATCGATTTTGATTGTTTTTTATGTAGCTAATTTTTTTTCTCAAATTTAGTTAGAACTAAGTAAATTACAGTCATCCTACACAGCTAGCTAAACAGTTCATAGAAACGAAAATGGAACCCAAATCAGGGTATTAAGACTTTTTAAAATGAAATATTAAATTAGTAAGCAAATTTCATCATTCAATTAAAGAAATCTGATACTTATTTCAAGGCTAATAGTTTTTTACAAATACCTAAAGCGACAGCCGGCACACATCAACACTACAGTACATAAAAGAAAGCCACGTACCTAATACAAAAATAATTACTTTCTCTTTCTTTCGGCCGCTTAATAACCTTACAATAGAGCGAGACGGCTGCGCCGGCGCCGATCAAAGAAAAATATTTTTGGGACAAGTCAGGTCAGTCACGCCGCGTGAACCTTATCGATAAGAGGTCAATTGTAAAGTGCAAATAAAATATCTTAATCCCGCATTTCGCTATGTCTTTTCGGTATACCAACGTTCAATACACGGAAATGGTGAGAACTTTGGCACGGTGTGATGATAATGTGGCACTAGCGTGTAGAACATTTAACGCGAGAAGAAGAATTATATTTACTGTTTTTGCAAGAAACTACATTCTCTATTAGAGAACGTACCTCTTGTTCATTTACAAGAGGTATTTTACCAACACGATGGTGTCCCCGCGCATTTCACCTGGAGTGTTCGCCAGCATCTTCATGCCGAGTATGGAGAAGGCTGGATCGGTCGCCGAGGGCCTGTCCAGGGGCCTCCTAGATCAGCTGATTTGACGCCACTCGACTTTTTTTGTGGGGGCGAATTAAATCGCTTGTTTATAACACAGAGACAACAAGTGCCGAGGAACTAAAAAATAAGATAATAACCGCCTTTGAAAAAGTGAAAAGCGACACTGCAGTATTATCTAAAATAAAACAACAATTACGAAAACGGTCATTAAAGTGCATTGAACAAGGCGGTGGACATTTTGAAAATGTTTTAAAACGACAACGCCGTGTGAGTGCAAATTAAACTGTAAGTTTGTTTATGATCTTTAAATTATTGTAAATATTTTGATTCACGCCTTTTACGCCGACTTTGTTTAACTTTGTCGTAGGTATTTTGGCATCTAATCAAATCACACTTTATCAGCAGTTTAATAATTCTTATTTACAAATTTTTTAGTTTAACAGATCAGTAATTACGAAATATTGGCTTCACATTGAACAAAATTATTCAATGTCGACAATCCAAAGCCTGAAAAGTGTGATGGAAAGAAGAATCGTAAATATTTACTATCATAAAGCATAATGTAGTTATTTCGTGTACCTATTATTACCAAGTAGGTAATTATTGTCGGGCGGCACTCGGAGTTGGTCAATCGGTGACCATTTTATTTCCACGAAATGGGAATAACTAATTTCACAAATAAACAATGTTAACGTACATATAAATAATATTTGGTGTATGCATTGCGTTTATCTATACTAATATTATAAAGAGGTAAAATTTGTAAGTTTGTATGCAGGGGGTAATCTCTGGAACTCATAATCTAATTCTAATTTTATTTTAACTGGCAGAAAGCTACATTATTCCTGAGTGCTATAGGCTATAAATTGTTTCTATAACATGTATATTAACCGAGCTATCACAACTTTTGTCTGGCAAGTCGGAAAAAAATACCTCGTAAAACAGAATTATTTGCGTGCGCTGCCTAAACAGTTGCTTAAAATTAAAAAGAATGTATGGCTACCTGGTTCATCTTAATTATTTCTACAAAAAAGTCAGCGATACCATATCTCTATCTTTTATATTTTATCTTTTATACTTCTATTATTGCATTAAAAAATTTTTTTTTCGGCATTGTTACGTTTGGTTGATTATTTGAGCAACAAAATATTAATTCTTATGACAATAAATTATTTCAGTATCACAGGAACATCATACAGATAAGATTTGCCATTTACAGTATATCAATTGGTCATAAAGTTTCGGAGATAATATAAAATTACTAAAACGCAAAATGACCCTAGCATAACTTTCATTGTGCAGACGTTTTACCTATTTGCCCATAGATGGCGTTCTGCAATGACGTCATTTTTCTGAATCGCGGTGTTAAGACTTTCCGTGGATTGATGACCCTCTCGAATTATTATGCCCACGTTGTCGTTAGTTGGAGTTCTAAAAATTACATGTCAGTTGGTTATTGGTTTCGGTTGTTTCGTTCGCATGGTTGTTGTTGTTGATAGATACCTCATAATCGAAAATATCGTAATTTCGTTGTACGTTTGTTTTGTATGTTCGTAGTTTCGTACTTCGTTCTATCGTAATAATCGACACGAGTTATTCGATATTACGATTGTTTTGTTTTGTAAAGGCGGACGGTGTTCGAGTCGCTCTCCCTTTGTTCATAATTGTTTTCAAGTCTGTGCGTGGTTTGTTGAGAGCATGCCTAAAAGGAAATCTCAACTGTCTCGGCAGACATCACAGACAAGAGCCGATCGAGTACGCCGTACGGAAGAATCTGCCCCTGAAAATGAGCAACGCCTCTCGAGAAATAGAGAATATATTTCGCAAGCACGCGCTAGAGAATCTAGCTCCGAGCGCTCACAGCGCCTCGCAAGCCAAAATGTGAGGACGACGCGGGCCCGTGCTCGAGAAACTAGCGCTGAACGTGCGCACCGTCTATCTGAGTTAAGGCAGCATGTCTGTGAGACAAGGGATAGGGAGACTAGCACTGAGCGCTCGCAGCGCCTAGCAACAGAAAGACAGCGAGCAGCTACAGTCAGAGCGCGTAATCGGAATATAGCCCAAGGAAATAGATCAGCCTTCAATTACGATGCCAATATAGATTATGCTCAGCAAAACACTGTGAAAATAGGCGAAATGAATAAAACATGTCCTAAGTGTTTTGCAAATAAATGGAGCGATGAACCAAATGGTATGTGTTGTGCTGCAGGAAAAGTGGTTCTTCCTGATATCCAGGCACCACCACAACCAATAAAAGATCTATTACTGGGCAATCATCTATTATCTGCGCATTTTTTAAAAAACATACGAAAGTATAATACACTCTTCCAAATGACGTCATTCGGTGCTAAAGAAATTCGCGAAGGAAACTTTATGCCTACATTTAAAGTAGAAGGGCAAGTTTATCACTTAATTGGTAGTCTACTCCCTTCGCCAGGGCAAAGCCCGCAGTTTCTACAAATTTATTTCATTTCTGATGCCGACCAACTTTCGTTGCGGTCTAATATTGCTCCTAACCTAAATATCGATTTAATCAATGATTTACAGACGTCGTTAAATAGTCATAACATTTATATTCGCAGTTTCAAATACAATTTAGAACATAACTCTTCATCTGAAAACTTAAAATTAATCATTCACGCTGACCGCACTCCACAAAATCAACATCGTGGAAGATACAATTCACCTACAGCAAACGAAGTTGCAGTATTATTGGTGGACGAAGATAAGGGACCTAGAGATATAGTCCTTCATTGCAAAGATGGTCAACTGAAAAGAGTTTCTGAATTACACAGAGCTTACGATCCCTTACAATACCCTTTGATGTTTGTTAACGGTGAAGATGGTTATTATTTGACTATCCCTCTACAAAATTCAGCGCGAAATAAAACAGTTTCGTGTATGCAATTTTATATGTATAGATTGATGACCAGGGCCAACAGTTTTAATCCCCTTCATTATTATCGGGATTTGTTTAGTCAATACTGTGTTGACATGATGGCTAAAATGATAACAGAGAGACTAAGTTACATAAGTCGCAATCAACAACAACTGAGAGCTGATGACTATATCCATTTAAGAGACGCTATAAATCAGGATGCTAATGTCAACGCTGCAAATATTGGCCAACATGTCATCTTGCCTTCATCTTTCACCGGCTCTCCGCGTTACATGCATGAAAAAACCCAAGATGCAATGACGTATGTACGCAACTATGGAAGACCCGATTTATTTGTGACGTTCACTTGCAATCCGGAGTGGCCAGAAATTAAGAAAGAGCTATTTGCTGGCCAACGTTCTTTCGACCGTCATGACATTATTGCTAGGGTTTTTCATTTAAAGATGAAGAAAATGATCAAGTCGTTCACTAAAGACGAGGTATTCGGCAAAGTCAAATGCCATATGCTTAGTGTTGAATGGCAAAAACGCGGACTACCACACTGTCATATGCTGTTTTGGTTTGCACAAAAAATACAACCAGATGAAATAGACAGTATAATAGTTGCTGAACTACCAAACAAAGATGATGACCCAATATTATTCGATATTATCACCAAAAACATGATCCATGGACCTTGTGGGGAGCACAATTTATCATCACCGTGTATGAAGAACGGTATATGTTCAAAGAAATATCCTCGGCGATTCGTCACCGATACTCAGACAGGCGAGGATGGTTATCCTGTATATCGTCGTCGTAATGCTGAAAATGGTGGTCAAGTCGCAGTTGTAAACATCAGAGGGAGGCCGATTACAATAGATAACAGATGGATTGTACCATACTCTCCAATGTTGTGCAGGTCATTTAACGCCCACATTAACGTCGAATACTGCCATTCAGTTCAGGCTATAAAATATATATGTAAATATATAAATAAAGGTTCCGATCAAGCCACGTTCAGCGTTAGAAATCCGCATGATGAGGTGGAAAATTATTTAAATGGGCGATATATAAGTACATCGGAAGCCGTCTGGCGAATACTCGAATTTCCGATCCACGACCGACATCCCACGGTCGTGCATTTGGCCGTGCACTTAGAAAACGGGCAAAGGGTGTTTTTCACACCAGGAACTGCGCGACAAGTTGCCCAAAATCCGCGCAAAACCACTCTATTAGCGTTTTTTGAACTCTGCAATACCGACGAATTTGCAAAAACGCTGTTGTACCACGAAGTTCCACACTATTATACGTGGGCTAATAACAAATTTTCAAGACGAAGGCGCGGTCAAGACGTCGATGGGCATCCAGAAATAAAAAGAGATGAAGCTTTGGGAAGAGTGTACGGTGTACATCCGTCACAATCAGAATGCTTTTATCTAAGAATTTTATTGCACCACGTACGCGGTCCCACATCATTCAAAGATTTGAAAACTATAAATGGAGTGGTCAAGGAGACGTATCAAGCGGCTTGCCGGGACAGAGGTTTGCTGGAAAATGATGATCACTGGGAGAAGACATTAAGAGAAGCTTCGATGTCGGAATGTTCATTGAAACTTAGGGAGTTATTTGTGGTGATACTGCTATTTTGTCAGCCATCTGAACCGTTAAAACTATGGGATATCTTCAAGGACAATTTTTGTGAAGATATCAGACATAGAAATCGACAACAAAATCAGGACTTTACCATGCCTTTTAATGATGTTATGTACAATGAAGGTTTAATACAAATTGAAAACAAACTTTTAGCATTGAATGATAAAACATTGAGTGACTTTGGATTACCGTCTCCAGTTCGCCCTGTAAATGATGCAATAGATACAATGTTGGTACATCCGCACAACATCAGTGAATTAGCTACTTTTGTAAATGAAAATTTGCCTAAATTAGTCACAGACCAAAAACAGGCTTTTGATGAAATTATTGATAGCGTAACGAATAATAAAGGAAAAATTTTTTTTTTAGACGCCCCAGGAGGCACAGGGAAAACATTCCTCGCTAATTTAATATTAGCACATGTTAGGCAATCCGGAAAAATAGCTTTGGCAGTGGCTTCTTCTGGGATTGCGGCTACTTTATTGAGTGACGGTAAAACTGCTCACTCTACCTTCAAACTCCCATTGACAGTTTCATTGGAGCAACAGTCGGTATGTTCGATACGCAAAAATGGGCCCATTGGTCAATTGTTACAGAATACGTCGTTGATAATGTGGGACGAATGTACCATGAGTCATAGAGCTCATGTTGAAGCAGTGGATCGAACACTTAAGGACTTGAGAAACTCAGTCGCTGTCATGGGTGGTGTCACTTTTGTGTTTGCAGGTGACTTTCGTCAGACACTTCCCGTCGTCACAAGAGGTACACGTGCGGATATCATAAAGGCATGTCTAAAATCATCGCCCCTATGGAGTATAGTCCAAACTTTGAATTTACGTACGAACATGAGAGTCCACGTTATTGGAAATATGGATAACGATTTTCCACAACAGCTGCTCAAAATTGGAGAAGGGTCTTTTTCTTCTCGAACCTTGGACTCTAACTCTGCGGAAATCGTTATAAATGAGACTCTGGGTCGTATAGTTCACAGTCTACAGCATCTTATAGATGCAGTATATCCTGACCTCGAATATTTACTAGATAGAGACATTCATTGGCATTGTTCAAGGGCTATCGTCTCACCAAGGAACGATACAGTCAATGAAATCAATAATCTAATTTTACAAAAAGTTCCCGGCCATGGTAAAATCTACAAGTCAATTGATACAGTGTGTAATATCGAGGATGCAGTCCACTATCCGCAGGAATTTTTAAATTCCCTTAAACCATCTGGTCTGCCACCTCACGAACTGCTGTTGAAATCCGGGACACCTATCATGCTTTTAAGAAATTTAAGCCCACCTAACCTGTGCAATGGCACAAGGCTACTAATAAAAGATTTAAAAGACAACCTAATTGTGGCGACCATTCTCATCGGCCCAGGAGCTGGCCAGTTGGCGCACATCCCAAGAATTCCAATGATTCCGACGGACCTACCCATACCGTTTAAACGACTCCAGTTTCCAATAAAAACATCATTTGCCCTGACTATTAATAAGTCCCAGGGACAAACATTCTCTTTGGTTGGCATTGACCTACGAAAAGAATGTTTTTCCCATGGGCAATTATATGTTGGTCTATCAAGAGTGGGATCATCCGAAAGGCAGATTATTCTGTTACCGGAAAATAAAACAACCTCAAACATTGTATATAGAGAAGCTTTAAATTAAATAGATACCTAACTTAAACAAATAAATAAAATAAGTAAAAGGCAACTAAGGGTTAAGTTACCTTGAGCAGAAAATAGAACTTCGGTAATCTTTTAAGTTACTGATCTGATTCCAAAAAATATTTTACTAATAAAATTAAATACAGTAATATCAATCGAGTGTAATCTTATGTTAAAACAAGAAATTTTCCGCGGACGAAGTCGCGGGCAGAAGCTAGTATCATTATATTCTAATTGGGGTGTTTGAGGGTGTGCGTTAATTATGTTACATGTTGTATACACACAAGAATTGCTCGTTTAAAGATATACGAGTAAGATAACAATGTTAGGACAATGTCCCTTTATGTTACAATACATGTTTGAATCGTGATGGATTTTTATAATTCATGTGTTAACATGAACCGAAGCCGGCTGGTGAAGATCCATTTTGAAGTGTTTTAGTAAACATTTCGGTGTTAATATGTACCTATATAGTTATAATAATAATTTTTTGAATAATAAATACGTGTGATAAGTCTTGCTACCAATATTATTAGACATCTCCCGCTTAATAAATAATTATTATTTCGATTTCGAAAGCGGAAATGTCAGTGATGAAAAGAATAAATCATTTGTATATTCACTTATCATATTCGGTGTTGCCAGTATTAGATCATTTTATTTTAAATCGATAATCGTTAAGGATTGTCTGTTTATTTTCAAGAACAGTTTATATAACATGTGTATAACTAATGAAACTTGTTTTAATTAGGACCTCTATAATACCTATGACTAGGAAAATACATTTTGTACCTATGCCTAGGAGAATACATTTGTAGCAATAAGTAAAAACCGCTAAAAACCCAATTCACGCACTTAAATCTCCGGGCAAAGCTGTGAAAGCCATCTGTAACTAACAGCTATACACAAAAAATCTAAAATATCTACACAGATATATAAAATGTATGTGTAATGCTAAAAAACGTGTTTTTATTGAATACGTATAACTATACATGGTACTTATAAAAATAACAAATATTGTATGTATGCTTGTTTGTTCCGGCTAATCTTACAAACTACTTCATTTCAAGCTGGCTCGTTTTAAGAGGAGGAATATAGGTTATGTTTACTTCTGGAGGAATTTAGGTTAGATAAAATTATTCACTTCAGCTCATTAACGTCCCATTGTTAGTCTTGAACCTCCTTCACAATAGGAGGGCCAATTGACCTACTATACCACGCTGGTCAGACGGGTTGATATAGAGGATTTTATACCGAGTTTTCCTTCCCTTCATAGATGTTATTTTCATATTTAATCCCTTAGTCGTTTTTTACGACATACACACGGGCAAGAGAGTTGGTGATGATAAATTGTATTCTTACTCCGTTAGCACACGCTTTCCGTATGCTGACGGAGTAATAAAATAAAAGATAGTAAAAAAAAACTTATGTTTGGTAAGGAAATACGAGAGGCAATTCCGACGTTGTGAGTGGCTCAACGAGGCGTATACTCAGTATGATGTGAGGACAGAATATAGCACTCATTTTGCATTGTTAATTACAAGTGTTTTTTTGGCTAATGAGCAAGCAGCACACCTGATTGTAAATGATACTGCCGCACATGGCTCTTTGCAATAGGTGTTGGGCTCGAGCCTCCCTCATAATAGGAGGCAAATTATCTTATTACACCACGCAGGTCGCAACACATCGGTGTTGGTATAGATTCTATTTCAAGTATTCCTTCTCATGCATAGATGTTATATGTATATTTAATCCCTTAGTCGTCTTTTAGGATACACATGGGCAAGAGAGGAAGTGTTATTATATCTCGTTTAAATAAAATTAAAATTATAAAAAAAAAGAATTAAAAACTAGCTCTAATTTAATGCACTAAAGCGAAGAAAATTTCGTTTAGGAGCTCCTATGGCCACGCAAGATTTGTTCCATACTAACAGGGCAAGTTAAATAAAAACTTTTAAAAAGGACTCGTCATAGCGCTCGAGCAACACAGCAGCAGGTAGTTCATTCGCGAAATGAGCCCGGCAAACAGTTGAAGACTAAACGTTTCAAGTGCTCATGGGTAGAATTATATACCTAAGTTATAAAGTTATATAATATCTTATTGGTAAAATCATTATAATGCTTTTGCTCTTATTTGGAGTCAAAACTCGTATGTACTCTTGTTCTATCGTAAATATTGAAAGAAAGAAAGAAAATAGTTTTATTTTGCAACCTCACATTTTCATCAATGAATTTTTATATATAACTGTGCACATGTGTGAGGCCAAAATATATTATCTGTCTCAGCTATTGCTGACTCGATATAGTTACCTTAGCGCTGATATTCTGACAGATCTGTCAGTGAAGTCACTTATGCTAAATAAAGTGTTAAGTGTTATAGACAAAAGGTCCCCAGTGGTCGGCCCAACGATGAAGGCGACGTGGTGTTCGGGTGGGTTGCGGGTGTTGCATGCTTAAGCCCCTCTGTCATCCCGGACGGAGTGGTGCGGAGGCGCGCCGACCGCAGCCCACCCAAAAAAAAAAAAAGTGTTATAGACAAAGGCTTATGTGTAGAAATAAATTATATTATTGCGTGCAAAACTTTTGGCATTAATCCTATGACAGGGCGCTTGCCTAATTTCAACCGTTCTTGGGAATGTAATGTGGCCCGAACGTGTCAGTTGGAGTTGGACCAGATCAGTTAAAATTTATTAATCGTCTTTTACGACACACATACTTAATGAAAGGGTTGGTAGTATTCGTAGAAGCCATCACACATAGTAAACAAACGGTGAAATATCAATAAACTTATAATATTTACAAATAATCCATATATTTCACCTGGAAATGTTATGGTCTTCAACTGTACGTTTCCAGCGATAATTTCTCCAACTTACGTGCAGGCTCTGGAATGAACTACCTGCTGCTGTTTCTCGAGCGCTATGACATGTCCTTCTTTAAACGAGGTTAAAAAAGATGTTATTATTCAATTAACGAATTTATGGACGACAAACTTTAATAATGTTATTTAAAAATGTTTTTATATATTATTACTTTGACATATTAATTGATTTCTATTTCATTTTAATCTATCTATTTTATTTCAAATTATTATTATTTCTGTTTGTTTGACTGTTTTCTATTTCGATTTATCTACTAAACAACATGTAATATTTGTACACCGGAAACGGTAGAATATTTGAAACTTTATTTTAGATAACACTAACTAATATGACAATATTCTGACAAATAAATTCATCATCATCATCTCAGCCCATATACGTCCCACTGTTGGGCTCGGGCCTCCTCCATAATGGAAGGGTAATTGACCTACTATACCACGCTGGTCAGACGTGTTGGCATAGGGTTTTATTTCGAGTATTCCTTCTCTTGCATAGATGTTATATGCGTTTTTATCCCTTAGTCGTCTCGTACGATCACCCACGGGTAAGATAGGGTGTGTAAGATAGGTGGTGAATTGTATTCTTACTCCGTCACCACACGGTCGGACAAATAAATTATTTTGATTTAATTTTGATTGATGATTTACTTCACGGTAGGCAAGGACATAGCTGTGCCGCTGGTATTGTGCATGTCCATGTGCATCAGTATCACTTACCATCAACCTGATGGTACACAGACACACCTGTGTTGCTTGCTTGTTTGCCACCAACGGCAATAAAAAAAATAGAAGTCAGACCTCAATTTTATTTTGAAGTCGCACTTCAATTTTGAAATGCCAAAATAATGTTTTTTTTCTTAACCACATGATTATTTACAAGATACCTATGCCTAAAAACCAACTTTATTTTTTATCTGTTTGCCCGTTTGTCTGTTGCGGGTAATCTATAAAACAAGTGGACGGATTTTTTATAAAATTTAAGTAATTTAAATACTGGTACTGTCGACGTAAAGAGTAACTTAGGCTTTATTTTATCCCGGTATTCTTACGGGAACCGGGACTACGCGGGTGTAACCAGGCAAAATTGCTAGTAATTAATAACAATAATTTTATAGGTAATATAATATAATACTTTATTTTTTTTTTGCTGTGTGGTAGCGGTTTCGAATACTACCAACCCTTGCTTTGCTCGTGGGTGTCGTAAAAGACGACTAAGAGCCCTAGATTGACCCGGACCAACTCCATCTGGTACCATTTGGGTCAACGATTACATTCCCAAGGAGGGTTGACGTCAGGCAGGCGGCCGGTCATAAAAGTCATTGCCGAAACGTTTTGCAATATGTCAAAACAGATGACATATTGCGTCGACCCCAAGTAATTGGGATAAGAGCAGGATGATGATGATGACTTTATTTTTTTTTTGGAGGTGGGTTACGGTCGGCGCACTCCTCAACCGGCTCCGTCCGGGGTGACAAAGGTCCGTAAGCACGTATACCCGTAACCCACCCATATAGCACGTCGCCTTCGTCGTTGGGCCGACCACCGGTGCAGAGTTCCTTCACTTCAGTGACAAAATAATACTTACCCTGTGGTGACGGAGTAAGAATACAAATCACCACTCCCTTCTTCATCGACTCTCATCTTGCCCGTGGATGTCGTATAAGATGACTAAGGGATATAATACACATATAATATTTATGCATGAGTAGGAAAACTCGAAACAAAACCCTATGCCAACCTGTCTGACCAGCATGATATAGTAACTATTCCTATTGTGGAGGAGGCTAGAACCCAACACAGGGACGTATAAGAGCTGAAATGATGATGATAATATTTTGTCATCACACAGAGGTTGACTGGAAGAAAGTGTCTATGGCATAAAGTGCGCCTATGTACATGAAGATTAAATTAATAATTATGTAATATTAATTAAGGGTCTAAATATGTACATACGCCGTTAGTATATAATAAACGTGTATTAATTATAATAACATAGTAATATCTATCTCCATATTGTTGAAGTTTGCTTATTAATAACAAAATCAAATTTTAGCCTTTTTAATATATCAATTTTCGATTGACGATAACTTCTAGTTAGTTTCAATACTTATAGAAGCCCTGCTTGATGTTGCGTTCAGAGAATAATCAATTCATACGACTAGCATCTTTTCAGTGAGACGAAGTAAGAATACAATTCAGCATCCCTTGTCTGACCCGTAGGTATCGTAAAAGGCGAGCAAGGGATATAATGCGCAAATAATTTCTATGCTAAAGAAGCTAAACTTGAAATTAAAACTTATACTAACACGCCTGAACAGCTTGGTATCATTATCATCATCGCATCCCACACACATCCCACTGTTGAGCTCGGGCCTCCTGTATAATGGAAGGGAATTTGACCTACTATATCATGCGTTCGGGAAACTTAAGAGGATCTTATCGTCCAACATACCTCAGTGTCTGAAAACACAGGTCTACGACCAGTGTGTATTACCAGTGATGACTTACGGCACGGAAACGTGGTCCCTAAATGTAAGCCTCATAACAAAGCTCAAAGTCGCTCAGCGTGCTATGGAGCGCGCTATGCTCGGGATTTCTCTGCGAGATAGAATCCGGAATACGGAAATTCGCAGAAGAACGGGTGTAACTGACATAGCACGAAGAATTAGCACGCTGAAGTGGCAATGGGCAGGCCACATCGCTCGACGAACCGACAACAGCTGGGGAAGAATGGTTCTCGAGTGGCGACCACGTATCGGACGACGCCGACGCCGTTTAGGACGCCCCCTCACTAGGTGGACCGATGACCTAGTGAAAGTTGCTGGGCGTCGTTGGATGCAGGCAGCACAGGACCGCACATTGTGGCGTAACATGAGGGAGGTCTACGTCCAGCAGTGGACGGCAATAGGCTGAAATGATGATGATGAAATGATGATATCATGCCGGTCAGAGATCTCCCTAACCAATCTTGGTTAGGGATCCATTTCGAGTTTTACTTCTTTTGCACAGATGTTATGTGCATATTATATCTCATAGTCGTCTTGTACGATACCCACGGGCAAGATAGGGAGTGGTGAATTGTATTCTTACTCCGTCACCACACGGTTTTCTTTTATTTGTATAGTCAATTTAATTTCACTTTTCACTTGTCCGATTTCGATAAATTTTTCATGGAACCATTTGGGAAGTATACCCAAACAAAGAAAGAATTATCAAAATCGTTTCATAAATGACGAAGTTATTCGCGAACAAACATGAAAAATCTCTCAGTCTATATAACTATTCCATTGAAACAGAAAGATCGGAGAAAAGCATTTTATTATAAAATACCTTATTAAATTAAATTTTCATTTTATTTAAATTAATTATAACAGCTTGTAATAATTTAATAGAAATATAACTAGTGATTTATTAGAATAAAAATACAAAGCAGCGATTTTTACTAAGCAAGACCCTTCCAAATAATTTTACATGCGTCTTAATTGAATTAAATAGCACTTTCAACGATCCAGTTGGTATAAGAAGCGACATTTGTGGCAACTAGAGGGAAAGATTCTCCTATCGGGCTTCCAAAGGATACAACGCCTACAATAGTGCCGCTGTAGTAAATTGGACCACCGACATCCCTGAGGCCATACCTGGCACCACCCGCTGAGGGTACGTTACTGCACATCATATTCGAAGTAACGCGTATGGGGAGAGGTAGGGAAGCGTATTTAGCTACACAGGCATCATGGTTGGTCGTAAAGAGGTTAATACTATGCAGCTCACGGCTGGCCAAAATTGAGCCTTCCTGTAAAAAAAGAGATATTGATCTAAAGTATAAGCAGTTATATCGTCCATCTTGACATGGTAAATATCGTCATCATCATCATCATCTCAGCTTATATACGTACTACTCTTAGGCTCGAGCCTCCTCCACAATAGGAGGGAAATTGACCACGCTGGTCAGGTGTCTGGTGATAGGCGATACTAATAATAGAAAAGGTATTTATACATTGAAAGTTTTATTATAACGCTAGACAATCAAGTGGACATTTGTGACGGTGTGCCCGCGCATCGTAAAAATGTTGACTATCTAACATCAGTTTTTTTATGGTAAGGCGTGCGGGCCCATAACCCACTCTTACTCGCGTTGCCTTCTTCGTTGCGCCCACCACCAGTGCCGAGTTCCTGGTCCTCAGTGATCGGCCCGACGGAATACCCTTTTGGGTACTCTCACCTCTCGATGTTAGCTCTAACGTCCCTGTCCCGGGACGTCGGAACTAACATCAGGGTGTCGGTTTTTTGAGACAGAATGAACACGCATCGTAAAAAAAAAAATATTCTCGTTCCCTAACGCGCCAAAGAAAGTATAACTTCAAACACAATTAGAAGACTTACAGCAGTATTGCCCCAGCCAGCGTGCACTACTGGCAAGAATGCAGGGATAACAACATCCTGGCCAATGATTGCGCCCTGTTGGATCGTAGCGCCAAAGGTAAGTGAAGCGTCCAGCCGAATTACACTGATGTCACCTTCCAGCTGGTTGGTGGCGAAACTGGGGTGATTGGATACTGCTTCAACGCCCATGATGACACCATCACGGCCACGATAGGTCGCACCAGCTCTTACACGTCGGAACCGAGGGGTGGCAAGGCTGTAAATGAAGCTTAAGTTCAATTTCTGAATCATTTATTATATTATTTTAGGGGCTATTGTGGGCTCCCTACGATCCTACAGTTAAATGATAACTCACATTATGGAATGCCTTCTCTATTGGTTCTTCCTCGATACGAGTGGTTGACTTGATGATGGTTGTGAGTGTGCCATGGTGAGATTTGTGGTCTGTTATATATGATTTATGAAACTATATGCATTTGTTTGGCTGGTGGAAAGATCGCGTCACATCGTAACTAGGGTGCTACCTTGCCAGAACATGTGTGGGAACGTACAATAAATACGCTGACGCCGAAGGACGTACGTTCATGCAATTTGTTGAGGTTGCATAAACCGAACAATTATTAATATTGAAATTCTTATTATCATATTCACAACTTATAAACGTCTTACTGGGCTCGAGTCTCCTCCACAGTGGAAGGGAAATGGACTAATTACACCGCGCTGGTCAGATGGGTTACTACAGAGTTTTATTTAGATTTTTCCTTCTCTTGCATAGATGTTGTCTTTTACGATACCCATGGGTAAGAAATGGGTGAATTGTATTCTTACTCCGTCACCACATGGAAATTTGAAATTTTGAATTAAATTAATCCAATAAACAATCACTGGTTAGAAAATCCTCAGTTCCGGCGAAAGAAGTACCTAGCGAATTTGTATTTTTATACTTGTTATACAAAACCATATACAATCTGTTTTTAAATAATACTATTTTTAAGGATTTTATTGCGTTTGTGTTTAATTTCTGATTACCCAACATTGTGAACACTTTTCAGCATTCATGTTCACGGGCGAATCAGAAAATAATTTTATATAACCTGTGTAATTTTCACGTAAACATTGGAAATTATTATAAGACATTTTGTAAATATTAGCTCTAGTGTGTGATGCCCTGCAAGTCAGGATATATCTAAACTATAATGCAAAATGTTATGGCTGAATCAAATTCTACAAAAATTGCCTGAACATGAATTTATGACTATCGCAGCTATATGGAATAGGTCGAGGCGAGTCATAATAGCCCTCGATTACCTTGGAGGGAAGGGAGAGACACTTCGCGTGGAAGATGCTATTAATATCGTGTATTTTCTATATTATGGTACTAACGATAGTTAAAACATTCATGAGATGATCATGCTCACGTCCCACTCTTAGGCTCCAACTTCCTCCACAAAAGGAGGCAAATGGACCTATCACGCAGGTGTTTGACCAGGTTGATATTGGATTTTTTTTGAGTTTCACTTTTCTTTGATAGATTTTATAGACATCTTATATCCATTAGTCGTCTTTTACAACATCCATGGGCCAAGATAGGAGCTGGTGAATTATATTCTTATTCCGTCACCACATGGAAAATAGTTACACCAATGGGAAGCGTTACTATATTTTCTATAGCACTTTCAGGCTACTTCTGGAGTGGTAGGACCACACTGTCGACAGTTATCTGTCTACAGCCGCGGGCCGTTCCGTCCGGGGTAGTACCACGCTCTGGCAGAAAATCGACGTCTGAGTAGTAGCAATTTGTTACTGCGCTTCGTTCGGTGAGCGAGAGAGCCGGAAGCCCAACTTTCTGAGGGTGTTTGCGTGTGGAGGGTTTTGATGGTGCCTTTAGTATCACCGAGCCTCAATGCACGCATTCACACTCCTTTCACTTTCTTCGCGGTAGGCAGCGGCCTTGTAAAGGTCCATGAGCGGCAGCAACACTAATCATCAGGTGTACTGTTTGCTCGTTTGCCACTGCTTGTAATAGCAAAAAAAAAAAGAACAGAGGTCCAGTGAGGGGCATAGGTTTCAGGCAGTGAAAATATTAATCACGCTTCGCAGACGTGGTAGTCAAAGAGGAATTGACCTGAAGAATATTTATATTCTTCACGTTAACTCTGGCTTTTCAAAACTTACACAACACAAAACCACTCATTCCTATTCCCTGGGTGTTTTAAAAATCAAGCAAGCAGATGATATTGCAAGGGAAGGAAATCTCCAAATAAAACTGAAAAAAATCATCTCGATAGTGTCATGGCCATACTTCAGCTAGAGAAATCATCATGTTCTATAGTAGGAAGTACATGAGCTGAAAATTAGAAGAATACTGAAAGTGTCCGAGTAGCCAGTATCTTGCTCTTTTTCTTGCCCATCGATATCGTACAAAAACGTGTAAAAAAATACAATACCCAGCTATTATTTATGCAAGAGAAAAACTTCTAACCAGAAAGGAACCTGGTTTAATATCCCTCCTATTATGGAGAAGATTTCAGGTTCGCAGTGGTATATGACGATGAAAATACTCACGGTCCGGCTAAGCATCGAGCAGCAGACAGCACGTGTCGAGAAGTGAGGATACTACCAGCACAAGTTTGAACCCATACGGGACCCACGCCAATCTCTACTTGGACTATGCTGGGATAATCTTCAATGGTAGCAGGAGTTCCATTATCAGCAGCGCAGATGCCTACGAATAGTAAATAAATATGCCTATTTAGTCTTGAAAATCGTTGCTCGCATACCAAAAACGCCATTTTTGCCCACTTTTTTATAGATAATGGTACAGAACCCTTCGGACGCGACTCCCACTCGCACTTAACGATTATTTTCTTTTTCGTAAAGCCAACAATATCTTATTTCACCATACATATGGCAATTTTTTGGCAATAATTTCATGACCGGCTACCTGTGTGACATCAGCCCACACCCTTTTTGGGAATGTAATTACTGATCAGAGGGTGGACTTTTTTTTAAGACAACTCCCTGCACTAAGAAAATATTTCATGTATTGCGGGGGACTTTACAAACATATAATTAACGGAGACAATTACATCCAAACTCAAAACAACAATATGTGGATTGCCGAAAGTATTGTCCTACGTGGGATGCGAACCTACGACACTGGAACGGTAAACAGGTATTTTAATCACTAAGCATCAAATGTTTTTTTTTTTTTTTATTGCCAACGGTGGCAAACGAGCAAGCAGCACACCTGATGGTAAGTGAAACTGCTGCACATGGACCTTTGCAATACCAGGGGCACAGCCAGGCCGCTGCCTACCGTGAAGGAAATACTCTTCTTAAACCTCGTTTAAAGAAGGACATGTCATAGCGCTCGGGAAACACAGCGGCAGATAGTTAATTCCAGAGCTTACACGTACGTGGGAGAAATGGATGAACCCTGCTGCGATGTCGAGTGGTACATTGGTAGAATGGTGACGGTGGTACCAGGTCAAACAGTTCCTCGGAGCACTCCCCGTGAAAGAGTCGGTAGAGTACACAGAGTGACCCAAAGTCTCTCCGCTGCTCCAGCGACTCCAATCTGTCCGTAAGATTGGGATGCCCGACGATTCGAACAGCCCGTCTTTGCAGGGAGTCAAGTGGGTCTAGCTGATATTTGGGCGCACCTGCCCAAAGATGTGAGCAGTACTCCACATGCGGACAAACTTGTGCTTTGTATAGCACAAGACGCTGTCTCGGTGTGAAGTACCGCCTGGCTCTGTTCAGGATGCCCAACTTTTTGCTTGCCAATTTGGCTTTGTCCTCCAAATGACTCCCAAACTGGACTTTGCTCGATATTTTGACGCCGAGAATCCCAATACTCTCAGAAATTGGGAGAGTTACTCCTTGGAACTGAGGCGCCATGACAAACGGGTCCTTCTTTGCAGTGAACGCGCAAACTTGTGTCTTTGTGGGGTTGAACTGGACTAGGTTCCGTTCACCCTATTCCGAGGCCCGCCCCAGAGAGCGCTCGACTTCAGACACAAGTTGAACCCTTCTTTCCTGAGTACTCCGAGGGATATTCCGTTGCTCAGTGTACCGCTCATCACCCGTACTGTCATCCGCATAGCAACGCATACTCTTGATAGAGAGCATGTCATTGATATGCAGGATAAACAACGTCGGGGAGAGCACCGAGCCTTGTGGTACACCAGCATTAATGGTCATGGTATCGGAGCAGGAGCCATCTACGACGACTTTTATACTCTGACCATCCAAAAAGCTGGCAATCCAATTACAGAGTCCCTCGGGGATTCCGTATGATGGTAGCTTCGATAGAAGTGCCCTGTGCCAGACCCTATCGAACGCCTTTGCGATATCTAGGCTGAACGCCAGCGCCTCACCCTTGCCCTCCAAGGCCTCTGCCCAACGGTGTGTGAGGTACACAAGAAGATCACCAGCCGACCGACCATGACGAAAGCCGTATTGGCGATCACTGATAAGCTGGCGATCCTCAAGGTACAGCAGAAGCTGGCGGTTTATAACCTTCTCCATTATCTTGGAGAGCAAGGATGTTATCGCAATTGGCCTGTAATTCGATGGGTCAGACCGGTCTCCCTTTTTAGGGATCGGGTGGACATGGGCTACCTTCCACGAAGACGGAACCCTATTAGTAGCGTAGGAAAGTCGGTATAGGCGCGTGAGGATGGGAGTCAATTCAGGGGCTCACGTTTTTAGTACCACTGCAGGGATGCCATCCGGTCCACTCGACTTATGGACGTCTAAAAGCCGCAGCTCCCGCCTAACCGCTCGCTGCGTGATGCGGATTTCAGGCAGAGAGCTTTTACACCGTGGGATGGTAGGTGGTGTGGCAGCTTCGGCATCCAAAGTCGAGTTACAGGCAAAGAATTGACCTAGAAGATCGGCCTTCTCCTTTGCGCTGTGGGCCAGACTACCATCATGTTTCTGCAGTGGTGGGAGATTGGGCTGGCAGAAGTTGCCTTGGGCAGCCTTGGCGAGCGACCAGAATGCACGACTCCCAGCGGGATAGCTTTGCAATCGCTCGCCAATTCTGGCAACATGTTCCGCCTTGGCTCTGGCAATAGCCTTCTTACTAGATCTAGAAGCGGCGTTAAATTGCCGCTTCACCTCTTTGGCGTTCGGGTCCTGGCATTTTTTGGCCCTATTCCAGGCCCGATATGCGGACTGTTTCTGGCATGCAGCCGTCCTGCAGGTTTTGTTAAACCAGGGCCGGCTGCGGCCACCGACGGGTATTTTGGTGTTGGGGATGAATAATTCCATCCCCGTAATAACCGTTTCGGTAACGCAGTCCGCACAGACGCCAGGGTCCCCAGAGGCGAAGCAAAGCCGCTTCCATGGGTAGAATGCGTAAAACTCGCGCAGTCCATCCCAATCTGCTGACTTATATTGCCAGACTCTGCGAGTCCCAGTCGCCTTAGAACGACTAGGCCTTACAACAGAGGCACTGCTACGAACCAAGCAGTGGTCAGAAGACCCAAGAGGCGCTTCAACCACTACCTGATATCCGTGCTGGTGTGTAGTCAGCAGAAGATCCAGTAAAGAAGACTCAATGCATGTGCAATCAGTTGTGTTCTTTGTAAAATAAATTTAGATATGAAAGGGTTGTTACAGTGTTTCAGTGTATTTAAATATAAATTATATAATGATAAAATATGTACACTTTTATATTCTATCGGTCTTAAATTTAAGTAGCGAAACAAAAGAAACCAAGGGATGTTTGGTTTAAGCGACTGCTCGATCCCCACAACTGAGCCATTTTCGTTCTTGATGGCAGTGACTTTAACCTATATATTCTGAGTATTTTTTTTCATCGCCAGTGAGTAATAGTAAAACAATATTTTCAATTAATAATACCCTAGATTCACCTAAACCTGCTGCATAATAAATTTAATGGTAAGAAGAAATAAAAAATAATTGCTCGTTTATAGATATTAAATTGATATTATAAATTTAATATTTTGTGTTTTATAGCGTTATATTCAACAATTTATCTGGTTTTTTTTCGTATTGTAATACAGAGGAAATACTAAAGGGTATTGAATATGATATAATATGTATTTTCTATTTATGCCCAAGGGAATCATGCTATGGTTATCAGCACTCAATTAATGGTAACAACTTGACTACTGACGAACTTATTATGAATAAGCTACTTGATATGTAGAAGTGGAATATAATGCTATAGGTTATGAAGAAATTGTATAAAATTTGGTTATTTTTAGCATTATAATGAAGGATTTTATATTAGTGGTAATAAATATTAAAAAAAAACTCAGGACATAAACCAGAATATACTTACCAGCAAAAAGCAGGACAGTTAGAATAAAAGTGGACGCCATTTTACTAGAATCTTGTTTTCTGTTACACTGTATTAAAATCCATGCTATTTATGCATTTATACTAAGATGTCCCGCACTTCTTATCAGATACATAATCCTTTGATGGATCAACACTGTGGGGGCGAGATAATACAATTATTGCTAAATGTTTTTAATAGAGTCAAGATAATGTTGACTATCGTTAAGCGAAATTCCGCTGTTACTAGCTAGTGCTAAAGATTAAGTTGCTAGCATTTATTTGATAAACTATTTTCATCATTATCGCAGATCATTAACGTCCCACTACTGGGCTCTGAATAAGAAGAATTAGCACGGTGAAGTGGCAATAAGCAGGTTACATCGTTCGACGAATCGACAACCGCCGGAGAAGAAAGGTTCTCTAATGACGACGACGTATTGGAAGACGCAGTGTAAGACGCCAACCAAGTGGACCGATGACCTGGTGAAAGTTGCTGGGCGTCGTTGGATGCAGGCGGCACAGGACCGCACTTTGTGGCGTAACATGAGGGAGACTTACGTCCAGCAGTGGACGGCGATAGGCTGAAATGATGATGATATATATAGGTTTTTGTTTCGAGATATAGAAGATAAAGTTCGAGATTAACGATGATGAGATATAGGGTTTTGTTTCGAGTTTTCCTTTTCTTGCATAGGTATCGTATGCATGTTTAATCCCTTTTTAATCCCGTAACATAGGGGGTGGTGAATTGTATTCTTACTCCGTCACCACACGAAAAAGAAGACGAGACCAAGTAATCATGTTGTCGCATATATACTTTGCTCCTTTTTTCATCCCCTTACAAGTAAAATTTTGAGAAAATCCTTTTTTATCAGATGTCGACGTCATAGAAAGAAATCACCCTACAAATTTTAAGTCCCTACGATCAACGGTTTAGGCTGTACGTCGGTCATCGGTCTGTTATTCAGGACAATCACACGTAATAGAATGTGTGGTGACGGAGTAGAAATAAGATTCACCAGCCTCTTCTTTCCAAAGCTTAAGTCATGATCGCCACGTATATCTGGTGGATCAGCGATCGCAGTTGGCGTTGGTAGTACTAAAGTTTACCAGGCAATCGCTGCTACACATATCAACATTGTTACTTTTTTTATTGCAAATGGTGGCAAATAAGCAAACAGTACACGTGATGGTAAGTGTTGCTGTCGCTCATGGATCTTTGCTAGGCCGCTGCCTACCGTGAAGAAAGTGAAAGGAGTGTAAATGCGTACAATGAGGTTCTGTGATACTAAAGGCATCACCAAGACCCACCACATGCAAACACCCTCAGAAAGTTCGGCTGCCGGCTCGGGAGGTCCGTTACTACGCAGAGAAGTAGCTATTGGGCTTAGGTTTAATGGTTTAATTTAATGGTTTAATATGTCAATAACACTAGTTTTTAATAAAACTACTTTTACGGATTATATCGCGTTTGTATTTGATTTATGATTGATAAATGTCTGTAATAACGATTACTTGTTGGACGTGAGACACCTTAGTCCGCCCGTGACCATGAATGCTGCAAAGTGTTCGAAACGTCGGGCAATCATAAATCAAATACAAACGCGATAAAATCCGTAAAAGTAGTTTTATTTACAATGTGTAGTGCTCGCGTAAACATCAGATATCCCTAGTTTTTAAGTTATTTAATGGTACTAACAAAATATGAAATTTAAAAAAAATTCTGAAATAAATGATTATGATTATTATTATTTAGGTGGCTACCCTAATACTTATACCCATAGAGGATGGAAACGCGATAAGCTGTGAAAGCTATTGTGTTACGTATTCGTGCGCTATTATATCCAAGGGTGAGCCCCAACCTCGTTGGTGCCGGACGTGTGTTGGTGTAGACAACCTTGGATATGGATGTAAGGGCATCAGACCCTGTAGTAGATTGTCCCTGGGCCAGAGTCTTCCCAGCAATGAGGGAACGGGCTGCCGCCTCTCTCGTTCACCGAACGAAGCGCAGTAACAACTTGCTACTACTCAGACGTCCATTTTCTGCTCAGTGTAGTACTACCTCGAACAGACCGGCCCGCGGCTGTAGACAGACAACTGTCAACAGTTTGGTCCTACCACTATAAAGCCGCTTCTTACGACTCCCACAGAAATCTAGACTCGATACATCGTATTTTTAACCCATTACCACACGAATCATTAACTTCTTCTTACATATATGTGCGTCCCATTGTTAGACAAGAGTTTCCTCTAAATAAGACAAACTAGTATCACCAACTCGTAGTACCAAAGTATCATTATACCAAGACATGTTATCATGTCAAGGTTTTCATCTCCCGCATTATAGGTTACCTGATTACTTCTTTTAATCGATTATTACAATACCCACGAGAATGGAAGTGGTGTCACATTTATCGCCATCCATTCCATCAGCGCACTTCATAAACATCCCACTGTAGATTTTGAGCGTCTTCAATAATAAGACAGTAATTGATACTATACCACGCTGGTCAGACGTGTTGGTATAAGGTTTTATTTCCAGTTTGCCTTTTCTTGCCTTTATTTTATTTGTATATCCTTTAGTCTCTCTTTCAACACCCACAGGCAAGATAGGAAGTGATGAAATGTATTCTGCATCATCGCAGCCCACATACGTCCCACGGTTAGGATCGGGCCTCCTCCATGATAGGAGAGAATTTGACCTACTATGCCATGCTGGTCAGACAGTTTGGTAAAGGGTTTCATTTCGAGATTTCCTTCTCTTGCACAGATGTTATAAGCATGTTATATCCCTTAGTCATATTTTACGACATCTACGGGTAAGACAGGGGGTGGTAAATTGTATTCTTACTCCGTCACCACACGGAAAGAAAAAATGTATTCTTACTCATTAAAAAACTGATTGCACAGATAGCCTAGTGATTATGATATCGAAATACTGTGCAAAGTATCGTAGGTTCGATTTTCATGCAGGACAATCATCACAACTCATATACGTCCCACTGTTGTATTCGAGACTCTTCCACAATAGGAAGGCAATTAGCCTTACTATTCTATGCTGATCAGACAGGTTGGTATAGGTTTCTGTTTTAAGTTTTCCTTCTTTTACATAGATGTTACATGCGTATTATATCCCACAGTTGTTTTTTACGACATCCACGGGCAAGATACTGAGTGGTGAATTGTATTCTTGTTCCGTCACCACACTGAAATACCTACGCAGGACAATACCTTGTGCGATTAACAAATTTTTGTTCAAAGTCTGTGTATAATTTGTGTTCCTTAATTTTATATTTGTAAAGTCCTCCGCCCTGTTACAGTAGGTCAATTCCTTCCTACTACGGAAAAGGCTCAAGCCTAACAGTAGCACATAAATCAACGCAGATGATAATGATACTCAGTGCAGGATGTGATCTTTAAAAAAAATATTAACTATAAAAATGTTTTTAAACAAGCTCTTATTTAAATGCTCTAAAACGAAGAGAATTGTCATGTAGCACAAGAGTACTTGTCGAGACTATTCAAACGAGTCCAAACTCGACGGTTTTATCTTGTTTAGTTTAGGATTACTAGCCACCTTCCGACGCCATCTTGAGATTATCTTCATGATAGC
Organism: Lymantria dispar; assembly: GCA_032191425.1. Classification (NCBI taxonomy): domain Eukaryota; kingdom Metazoa; phylum Arthropoda; class Insecta; order Lepidoptera; family Erebidae; genus Lymantria; species Lymantria dispar. Next base: position 2,462,449 of record CM063462.1, on the reverse strand, counting down.
ATTGTCATTGTCACCAAAGTTATGTAAGTAGACCAAATTTCAACCTAATGTAACGGCAGGAAGTGGTTCTAATTTAACTCGCAAGATTTTTCCCATACTAACAGGTCAAGTTAAATAAAAGCTTTTAATTAAACGTCCCTATCTGCCTACCCCAAGAATAGACGGCGTGAGGTATACACCACCTTAATTTCATATCTTAACAATGTAAATTAATATCTTTATGCAATAGGTTACAATTATCAAAGATTATGCAGAAGAAATAAAAACAATAAAATCGTATTAAACGGTTTTATAATAAACCAGTTATAAATTGTTTTGTCATGTTTATATAATTTTATAGTACCTATTGAATAATTAATTACCACCCTGTGTGAGGAAAGAATAAGAATATAGTTGTTACCCTTTGTCACTGCTTATAATATGGACGATGACATGTCTCGTCATCTTAGCTCATTGACGTACTTCTAGACGCGAGCCTCCTCCGCAATAGGAGGAAAATAGACCTACTATACTAGATATGTTGCTATAGGGTTTTATTTCGAGGTTTCATTCTCTTGCAGAGATTCTATTTGCATATTTTGCCCATTAGTCGTCTTTTACGATACCCACAGACAAGATCGGGATTGTTAAATTGTATTCTTACTCCGTCACCCCACAGAAAGACGATCACCGCAGGGACAATACGGAAGGTGAGGGAAGAGATCTCTCTATGGTACTACGCTTCCACGCATTCGCTAACATTCGCTGATTAATCCTCAAAGAGGATTTTTCAATTCTTCTTTAGCATCGTTGTTATTTGAAAGTCGATGCAACGAAAAAGCGACAGTAAAAAGAGACAGGCACATAAATACATAAGATTTGACGTGGGAGAAAATGAGATAGGAAGCATTATACAGTGTTTCTTTTATTCGTGACTCTCTTTGTGCTCTTTTTCGTGACTCACTTTGTGCTCTCTTTCGTATCTCCTCTACTCGTGTTTTGCAAGATATGGTGGGAGTTTGCTTGGGCCTCAGCATTGTACGTGTATTAATACGTGTTTGTACTAGGCATGCGTAGTACAAAGCTCGTACAACATTTTTGAAGGTTTCACTTCTACCACGTGGGCAATGCACACATGTTTTTTTCTTTGTTGGTAGATACTAATCCCACCACACATTCCTACCACTGTTACTCCTAAGGCAAGTAAACCAGAATCCACAATGATCTCCGTGTAAGACACCGAGGTTTGACCCTCAGGATGTCCCGGGAACACTGAAGACAAGTTGCTCTGCACCGGTGGTCGGCCCAACGACGAAGGCGACGTGCCACGGGTGTCATGGGGCCACGCATCGCCTCTCCATCGCCTCGGACGGAGCCGGACGGCGGGTGTGATGGCTATGGCCCAACTCCTAAAAAAAAATAAAGGAAAAAGGATGTCCCGAGAAACGCTTTCAATTGTCTTGCAACCCGCATCAAATTTAATGCCTGCCGAAGAGAGAATAGCAATATCATGTTGTATTTATATGCCTTTATTTAATAATATATTTTATATTGTATATTACATGGACGAGACGAAAGTCATGTCAAATGACCATGTCATTCCTATACCGGTCCTAGTTGGCAATGGGATTCTCAAAGTTGTCGCTCATTATGTTTACCTTTGACAAACAGTCCAGTTAGATAGATCCAATTTCGAGAAAGAGGTAAGCCGACGAATCCAACTCGATTGGGCAGCGTTCGGTAAACTGAAGGAGTCTTCTCGTCCAACATACCTCAGTGTCTGAAAACACAAGTCTATGACCAGTATGCGTTACCAGTGATGACTTACGGCACGGAAACGTGATCCCTAAATGTAGGCTTAATAACCAAGTTCAAAATCACTCAGCATGCTATGGAACGGGCTATGTTTGGGATTTCTTGGCGAGACAAAATCCGAAATATGGAAATCTGCAGAAGAGAACTGGTGTAATCGACGTAGCACGAAGAATTAGCAATTGAAGCGTTGAAGTGGCAATGGGCAGGCTACATCGCTAGACGAACCGACAACCGCTGGAAAAGAAAGGTTCTTGAGTGGTGGTCACGTACTGAAGGACGCAGTGTAGGACGCCATAGGTGGACCAACGACCTGGTGAAAGTGGCTGGGTGTCGTTGGATGCAGGCGGCACAAGACCGCATTTTGTGGCGTAACATGAGGGAGGCCTTCATCCAGCAGTGGACTGCGATAGGCTAAAATGATGATGATGAGTCACTATTTATTTCTATGTTTTATACCAAACATAAACTTTCATCATCATATTTTCACCTCAAATAATTTCCACTCTAATTCTCAAACCTTCCGGGAAATTACTATTTACACAGAGCTGGTCAAATGGATATAGGGTTCCATTTCAAGTTTGCCTTCTGTTATTTATATATATACTAGCAACCCGCCCTCGCTTCGCTTCGGTTTCAGTGGCCTTGACCGCGTAGTTCCTGTTGCCGTAGGAATACTGGGATAAAATATAGCCTATGTTACTCCCTGATATTATAGCTTTCCATTAGTGAAAGAATTTTTGAAATCGGTTCGGTGGTTTAATCGTGAAAGCGTAACAAACAAATAAACTTACTTTTGCATTTATAATTTTAGTAAGGATACACTTATTACTCGAGTACCACACTCATAGGCAAGATCTTGGTTTGATATCTTGGTTTTTTACAGCATTTCGTTTGGCGAGCGAGAGAGCCGGTAGCCTAACTTTTTGAGGGTGTTTTTTTTTTTTTTATAAGACAACACTCTGCACTAAGGAAATAATCCTTGTATTGCGGGGGATATTACAAACATACAATTAACGGACACAAATTACATCCAGACTCAGAACAACAATTTGTGGATCGCACAAAGTGTTGTCCCGCGTGGGATTCGAACCTCCGACACTGGCACTGTAGGTCACTATCTTAACCACTACGCCATCTGTGCAGCCATTGGGTGTAATAAGTTTTGATCATATGTGCCATTAGTATCACTGAAACTAATTGCAAGCATTCACCTTCTTTGCGGTAGGCAGCGATCTAGCAAAGGACCATGAGAGGCAGAATCACTTACCATCAGGTATGTGTTGTTTGCCCGTTTGCTACCAACATCGATAAAAAAAAAGTGAGCCGTCGCTCAGGACGCCTGACAGATGTGAAACATCGAAACTATTTTGTACGAGTAGAGACACGGTATCGAATATAAAGTATCGATACTAAACTCATGAATAGTATCGAAAGAGAAGTAACGTACTGTTTAAAGTATCGAGTACTTTTATTTACTTTATGTTTAGGTATTGAGTACTTTTCTTTCGATACCGATACTTTTGTATTCGATATTTTAGTCAATAAGTACTTTTTGGTAGGTATCGTATTGAATAAATTATCCATTTTAAAATTGACTTTACGACTCATATTTATGGTAACGTCATTTAGTACAAACGAAATGAACCTTGTAAAACGTAGCTTGAAATAACTTGCGATTTATAAACCAGAAATAGCGACATCTATCGAGCAAACGACCAATTCTAAGCAACAATATATTTTATAAAGAACTCTCTAATCCTGTAATGATAATAAGACAAGCTGTTTAAAGTGAGTCAAAATCCAATTCTTAAGAAGTTGGTGACATACAAACAAATAAATATACAGCTGAAACTAATAAAAGCCTATAAAAATGAAATGCTTTCATCCGTTCACAGACATTCTTTCCGCACGGAGAGTGTGATTTAGGAAACAGAAATGGCGGCATTTATCGAGCTAACGACCAACTCTCAGCTTCAATATATTTAATAAAGAAATTTTTAATCCTGTAATAATAATAAGACAATCTATCTAAATAATTTTAACGTCATTGGTCCTCCTTAAATTTTCAACTTTTAAATGAAATTTGACTGTTTAAAGTGAGTCAAAATCCAATTCCTATGAAGTCGGTAATATACAAAGAAATAAATATATATACACCTGAAACTAATAAAAGCCTATAAAAACGGTTCTCCAGTTTTCGTTGCTGAAAGTAAACTAAATACCATACCTACTGATATATTTATATTACTAAGTTAGAGAATTTTACATTAATTTATAAAACAAGTATATATGCATAAAAGAACATTAAATTACGACAGGAACTAATACGATAAAATTAAAGCATTTTTTTTTTTTTGTGGGTGGGTCGCGGTCGGCGCGCCTCCGCACCACTCCGTCCGGGGCGACAGAGGGGCTTAAGCACGCAACTCCCGCGACCCACCCAAAAACCACGTCACCTTCGTCGTTGGGCCGACCACTGGAGCAGCGTTAACTTGTCGTCAGTGGTCGGCCCGACGGAATACCCCCTTATTGGCGTACCCTCCCATCGACCGACGTCCCCCCCTCGGGGAGGACGCCGGTCTTTCCTCACGCGGTCGGCCTCTCGGCGGGTGACGGACTAATCCCCGGTCACGTCACCCGCGGCCTCGGCTAGGGCGGCATGAGGCGCAGATAGTTGCACCTGCGCCGCCCCAGTCGCCGGCGGCGGATCTCCTCATCGAGGCTGCGCTCCTCACAGAGGCGATCCGCCGCCTCCTTCCGCGAGATCACTGTCTCGCAGAAAGCTGCGACCGCGTCCCAATTCCCGACGCTGTCGACCATCGCCCTAGCGATAGCCGGCAGCGTCAGGTCCGTACCGATGATTGCGACGAGTTCACAGCGCTGCACTGCCCAAGCCCCGCAGGCCTCGAGCGTATGGCGCGCCGTGTCCTCGTCGCAATCGCAGTGGTGGCAGGACGGTGTACTCTCCCTCCTAACGACCTTGTGCAGGTATTTGGCGAAGCACCCATGCCCCGTCAAAACCTGCACCAGACGGAAGGAAAGCACCCCGTGCCGCCTCTCCAACCACTGCATCAGCACCGGCCGGAAGGCCTCCACGGTTCGCACCCCGAACCGAGGCCTCTCCAGCCGGACTGCCCAACGGGCGATGACGTCTCGGCGGGCGTCGACGCGCCAGGCGGTGAGATCCCTTAACGAGACCACACCGCCCTCCGCTCGCATCCCCGTCACCCGCGGATATAGTCCGGCGAGCATTTCCGCCTCCAGGTCCCACGGGGGAGTCCCGGCCAGTAGGCACGCTGCCTCCGTCGCCACCGTGCGGTATCCGCGGATGGCCCTGACCACCGTGACCCTCTGTGGTCGCCACAGAAGGGTCCTAAGTCGGGCGGTCATGGACCCCGCCCACACCGGTGCGCCGTACAGGGTCATCGATCGGATGACCCCCGCGTACAGCCGTCGGCACGCAGCGCTCGGTCCGCCCACGTTCGGCATAAGCCACGATAAGGCGGACGCCGCGCCGACGAGCCGCGGAGCGAGCCTGCGGAAATGCTCCCGGAACCACCATCGCCCGTCGAGCACCAGGCCCAAGTACCTCATATGGGCCCGGATGCTGATGTCGACCGAGTGGACGGTGATCGAGACGCCGATGGGAGGGCTCATAGTGCGCCCATGGAACAAGAGGGCCTCCGTTTTGTCCAGGGCGACCCTCAAACCCAGCGCCTCGATCCGCCTGACGACCTCCTCGGTACCCGAGGTCGCCAGGCTTATCGCCTCTTCTAGCGTCCCGCCGCGGGCTGTGACGAGCGTGTCGTCGGCGTAACAAATCACGCCCAGCCCGGGCGGGAGGCTCCCCCTCAACGGCCAGTCGTAGCCGATGTTCCACAGGGTGGGTCCGAGGACCGACCCCTGTGGGACACCGCACGTCATGGGCGTTCGCACGACGTCCCCTACTGGGTCGGTGCAGAGGACGCTGCGCCCCTCCAAATAGTCTGCCACTAGCCGCCTCAGGTAAACTGGCACCCCGTGATACCGGAGCGCCTCCCTGATGCAGCTGAATGGCAGACTATTGAATGCGTTGGCGATGTCTAGGGACACCACCAACAGCACTCCCCCGCCGGTGACGGCCTCAGTCGCCACGGCCCTCAGGCGCAACAGAGCCGCGATCGTCGAACGATCCCTCCTAAACCCAAACTGGGCGTCCGACAGATCGGGCCCTGTGCCGACGAGGTGCCGCTCGATGCGGGCAGCTACCACCCTTTCCAGTAGCTTGCCCGTGTCATCGAGCAGCACGATAGGCCTGTAGGCCGAAGGCGACTCCGGAGACCGTCCCGGCTTCGGCAGGAGCACCAGCCTTCTCTCCACGCACCAGCCTTCCCTCCAAAATTAAGGCATAAAGTATTAATAAAATATCGCGATTTTTTTCCAAAAAGTGATGATTTTTATTCAATAAACATTTATTTTCATTAATATACATTATAAGTAACAATTTACTTTGAGTTCACTAGATGGCGTTGTACAAAATTTTAAATCGCACCATGGTTTCGTTAGAAAAATGTAGGTATATGCATCCAAATATTTATTTAATATTTAATTAATAGGGGACCGCGAGGCGTAGCGTTAAACGCCACGCGACGATCATGGTCACCCTCGCCTAAAGATGTTTCACATCAAAAATAAATTCCTAGATTTAAAAAAAAACTACAAATTCATTCTCAGTTCATATATGTCTCATTATTGAGCTCCAATCTCTTTCGAAAAAAGAAGGAAAGTGAACTGCTGTGAGCTGTGAGCTATCGTATTAAGTGCAGCGAGTTCGATTCCCATACAGTATAATTCTTTGTCTACTACAAAAATTGTTGTTCTGATACTAGTTTTAACTATAAAACTCAGTAATACAAGGATTATTTCCTTATTATTATTTCTAAAGTAAAGCAAAAAAATCTATATACATATATAGGAGAGGAGGGTTTTGCGAGCGATATATTGACTCATCACCATATCTCTGGAACCATAAGGCGTACAGACTTGAAACTTGTCAGAAATATTCCTTTCGACGAGTAGAGGTCAGCTAAGAACGGATTTTACGAAATTCCATCTGCAAGGGGTGTTGCGGGGGCATTAACAATAATATACAAATTAAGGGACAGGGTGAGCCGAAGCTACTGAAGCTAGAAAAATGAAATTTGGACCATAGTTTCATTTCGTGACGTAGGCATCCACTAAGAAAAGATTTTTTTAAATTCCACCCTTAAGGGGGTGAAACGCAACGGTCTGTATGGAAAGAAAAAAAAAATCTTTAGCTACTGTCTTTAAATTAAGCACAAATACTCTTTTATAAAAATAAATAAACACGTGTTTGAGCGTTTGTCCATTTTCATCCTTGAAGGGGGTAAAATAGGTAGAAAGATATTAGTTTACTGACTTATCACAGAGCCGAAACTACTGAAACCAGAAACATGAACTTTTGACATTAGTTTCTTTGCGTGACGTAGAAACCCATTAAGAAAGGATTTTTTGAAATTCAACCCCTAGGGGGTAAACCGCAGTAACAAAGTTTGTATAAGGAGAAAAAAATCTACATCGATTTTCTTCAAATTCTCCACAAATACTATTTAATAAAAATAAATGAACACGAGTTTCAGCATTTCTTCATTTTCACCCTCTAAGGGTGTAAATATAAAGGGTATGAAAAAGTTGGTAGACTAACTCATTAACGCCGAGCTGAAACTACTGAAGCTAGAAACATGCAGTTTTGACTGTAATTTTATTTTGTGACGTAGGGACCCATTAAGAAATGATATTTTGGAATTCAACCCCTAAGAGGTGATCCGCAGTAGGAAAGTTTGTATGAGGAGACAAAATTCGTCATCGATTTTCTTTACTTTTTGCTTAAATACTCTTCGTTCATCATTTCAACCCTTATACATCCCACTGTTCGGCTCGAGCCTCCTCCATTATGAGAACAAAAATGACCTACTATACCACGCTGGTCAGACGTGTTGCCATAGGTTTTAGTTTCGAACTTGTGTTCTCTTGCATAGATGTAGTATGCATATTACAATCCCTTAGTCGTCTCCTACGACAGCCATGGGTAGGAGAAGGGGTGGTGAATTGTATTCTTATTACGTCATTACACGGAAAATACTTTTCAGTAAAAATGAATAAAGAGCATTTGTCAATTTTTATCTTCTAAGGGAACTAGGCGGGTAAGGTGACTGAACCGAACAGAAGCGAGGGCGGGTTGCTAGTATAATATATCACCGTCATTATGTCATTCTTTCTTTTTATTTCTTCTTCTTCTATACTTTAAATCAACAGCTTTCCAAGCGTCAAGCCACCAAGGTCTTTCAGCACTGCCGTCCCGAGCCTCCATAGAGCTTACCATTACTGCCAGTATAGTATTACCTGACTCATGGAAGCCCCATAAAAAACTGTGATAGGGTCTAAACATGAATCAGGACGGAGGAGGGACACAGGCTTTATAATTTTACGAAGTACTTCGTTTGCGTCACATAAGATAAAATAAAAAAAATAATAAAAAAAGATTAAAAAAACTTTTATTTAAATACTCCTTGTCAAGAATAGTCAGACGAGTCCAAACTCGACGGTTTTATCTTGTTTAATTTAGGAGTTCCTATGGCCACCTTCCAACGCCATCTTGAGACCAGCTTCATGGTACCATATTATTCTATTGTCACCGAAGTTACGTAAGTAAACCAAATTTCAACCTAATCTAACGACAGGAAATGGTTCTAATTTAACTCACAAGACTCCCATACTAACAGGGCAAGTTAAATAAAAGCTTTTAAAAACACAGAGCAGAGTGCATTGTAAGCTCGAACCGAGGAATTGTCCGTCACCCGCAGAGAAGCTGACCGCGCGACGGCGACCGACGTCCCAGGATGTCGAGAGGTGAGGTTACCCGAAAGGCTATTCCGTCAGGCCGACCACTGACGACAAGTCACATCTGCTCCGGTGGTCGGCCCAACAACGAGGTGACGTGGGTACGGGTGGGTTATGGGCCCGCGCGCCGTCCTTTCATCGCCCCGGACGGACTGGACCGCATGTGCGCTTACCATAGCCCACTGACAAAAAAAAAAAAGAGTACATTGTAAGTACATCGAGAGAGTGCATGGTAAATACTTACAACTCTCAACGCAAGCAACGAAAGCTCCTAATAGGAGAGTAATCTCTAATCTTTAGTGATCTCTTATCTTTAGTACTGTAATTTGTCGGGTGACGTGACCGGGGAATTAGTCCTTCACCCGCTGAGAGGCCGACCGCGTGGGAAAAGACCGACTTTCTCCCCGAGGGGGGGACATCGGTCGATGGGAGGGTACCCCAAATAGGGGGTATTCCGTCGGGCCAACCACTGACGTCAAGTCACCCTGCTCCGGTGGTCAGCCCAACGACGAAGGCAGCGTGCATTGTGGGTGGGTTGTGGATGTGCGTGCTTACGCCCCTCTGTCAAAAAAATTACTGTAATTTGTAATCTTTTATTTTTGCCAATGATGGCGAGCGAGTAGGCAGCACACCTGATAGTACGCGACACTGCTACACATGGACCTTTGCAATATCAAAGAAAGAAATGCTCTTCTTAAACCTCATTTAAAGAAGGACACCTAGTGGTAGGACCACACTGTCGACAGTTGTCTGTCTACAGTCGCGGGCCAGTCCGTCCGGGGTAGTACCACACTGAGCAGAAAATCGAGGTCTGAGTAGTAGCAATTTGTTACTGCGCTTCGTTCGGTGAGCGAGAGAGCCGGAAGCCCAACTTTCTGAGGGCGTTTGCGTGTGGAGGGTTTTGGTGGTGCCTTTGGTATCACCGAGCCTCAATGCACGCATTCACACTCCCTTCACTTGCTTCGCGGTAGGCAGCGGCCTTGTAAAAGTCCATGAGCGGCAGCAACACTTACCATCAGGTGTACTGTTTGCTCGTTTGCCACTGCTTGCAATAAACAAAAAACATGTGATAGCATTCGGCAAACACAGCAGTAGGTAGTTCATTCCAGAGCCTGCACGTAAGTTGTAGAAAAGATCGCTAGAAGCGTTTCAGTTGAAGACCATAATGATTCCAGGGTCGAGTAGTACGTTCGTTGGTGACAGTGGTACTAAGTGAATAGTTCTTCAGAGCACTCCTCATGAAAGAGCCGGTAGAGTACACAGATCGATCCACTACCTCCACCGCTTCAGTTAATTCGGTCAGATTTTCATTCAGTAGGGTGTACAATAAACAATTTTAGGGTTTTATTAAAATTATATTTAGCAATTACAATATTTCGCTGCGGTCATATCTTGATGGGAATATAATTAATAATTCCTTATAAAATGATAGCAGCATTAACAATCCAGGAGGTGTACGAACTGATTGCTGCGGCAACCACAGGGAACTCATCATTACCGCGGGAAACACCCCAAGATAATACGCCAACGGCAACATTATCGTAGAAGAGTGGAGCTCCAAGGTCCCTGCTGTCCAAATCACGGCCGCTAAGGTAGGTTTCGCCAGCACAAAGCATATTCTCGGTGACGGTTCCAGTATTTTCACCTAAGAGATATGTCTCCAGACACCTGTCAGTGTCAACGACGAATAGGTCACGAGTGTAAAGGTTTCGGTCGCCGATGATGCCACCCTCCTGTAGGCAACAAAAATTAAAAAATTATTGTTTTTAATTGTTTTTCTGATGTTTCGTCATCATAATCATGGCAGCCCACATACGTCCCACTGTTGGACGGTAGGGCATTTGACCTACTATATCATGCTGGTCTGACATATTGGTATAGGGTTTTCCATTTCGGGTTTTCCCTTTCTTGCACAGATCATATGTACATATTATAACCCTTAGTCGTCTTTTACGACATCCACGGGCAAAAAAGGATGTTTACGCGAGTATTAAACATCTATACCAATAAATAAAATTGGAGTGTCTGTTTGTAATGTCAAAATAATAGGCCTTTTTCATGCTCACACGGTTATTTGCACGACACCTATGCCTAAAATAGCAATTAAAAAATTTTTGTCTGTCTGTCTGTCTGTCTGTTTGTTCCGGGTAATCTTCAAAACGGCTGCACCGATTTCAAAAATTCTTTCACCAATGGAAAGCTATAATATCAGGGCGTAAACTAGGCTATATTTTATCCCGGTATTCCCACGGGAACGGGAACTACGCGGGTAAAACGATACCTATAACCGAAGCGAAGCGAGGCCGGGTTGCTAGTACAAAATAAGAAAAAAGTCGAAATAAAACCGTATCCAATCTGGCCACCGTGGTATAGTAGGTCAATTGCCCTCCCATTGTGGAGGAAGCTTGAGCCCAGCAGTGACACATACATGACGCAAACAAACACTCAACACTCATACACACAAAAATGAAAAAGCGAACTCGTCATACAAAAGCACATCCTTCACAATTCAATTCATTAATGTTATTTATATTGTTATCATTCTTATTGTAAGTTATTTTTATTCCTTTTTCTTTTTCTTTTCTTTTTTTTGTTATTTTTTCTTTCTTATATGTTGGAGGAAAGGGGTTTGCTGAAAACCAGCCCAGCATAATTTCTATGCAGCATAATGCTGAGCATTCCCCTATTGTCAAAATTAATTAAAAACTTGTATTATAATTATTAGTTATTATGTGACAATAAATGCTATTCTATTCTATATATAAGATGAAATTATGACCATGATAAATAATGATGTTTTGGTATAAGTGATTCCTTATTGGTGCCTATTAATCCATATAATTACAGTGTTGGATACCATCCATATACAAGGCCACCAGGCCTTGTATATTTCCATTATATTTATTGACATATATGTATACCTACTGACAATTGCTGCCCATTCAATTAATTTATGTGATCAACGTGAATTATATTTTTAGTTATCACTTAATTTGCTGTGTGGTAGCGGCTTCGAATACTACCAACCCTTGCTTTGCTTGTGGGTGTCGTAAAAGACGACTAAGAGCCCTAGATTGACCCGGACCAACTCCATCTGGTACCATTTGGGTCAACGATTACATTCCCAAGGAGGGTTAACGTCAGGCAGGCGGCCGGTCATAAAAGTCATTGCCGAAACTTTTTGCAATATGTCAAAACAGATGACATATTGCGTCAACCCCAAGTAATTGGGATAAGAGCAAGATGATGATGACTTAATTTATTTATTTATCGGGAGACCAACAGCTTAAAAATAATAAAAATCTAGGTCAACATATTTAAGAGACATAAAACCAGTAACAGGTCTTCATTATTATGCTTCACATAAAACAATAAAATCGAGAATATTACATTTGCCTATTGATGTGTTGTGAAAAAATCGAGACTGAGTGTGCATTTTATCGCATCCGTATTAGCATTAAATATATCGAATTTATGTTTTTTATATTGGTTGTTAAGTGAAAAAGCGCATTCTGACGGTAATTAGTAGATACTAAAGGGGGTGTGATATCTCGAAACTCTAACTGGTACATTAAGACCTATTTTTGATAAAAGTCTAGGACAGTCAACAGATCTATTGATTATTTCATGAATTCTGATGTTTACGCCAGTACTTGAAGTAAAATTGTTTTTACGGATTGTAAATAAAACTACTTTTACTAAGATCTGTAATTGTTATTACAGATATGTGATAACGCTGATTTGTTGGACGTGGAACATCTTAGTCCGCCCGTGACCATAAACGCTATAAAGTGTTCAAAACGTCGGTCAATCAAAAATCAAATGCGAACACGATAAAATCCGTAAATATTGTTTTAATCTAATGTACAATGCTCGTGTAAACATCAGAAATCTTTATTTTTACGGCTTTCATAGTGTTTGTTTTGGATTTTGATTTGCCGACGTTTTAAACGACTTTCACCGTTTATGATCATAGAGGGATGCAAGAATTAAATGCTAAAGCGATAAAATCCGTAAAAATATTTTTGTTACAAATGATTTATAGAATTTTCCAAGTGTGCCTATCGACACAAATTACATTTTGATTCGGAACAATCATTTACGAATGGTAGTGTTATCGCACGTGACATTTCACCATAACACTGTAAACCACTCCGTTATAGATAAAAAAAACTAATCATGGTGTCATAAAGGTCCAGGTTGGACGTCAAGAATTCGGTACCAGTGGTTGCTCAATGACGAAGGAGAGGAAATAGAGTAAATTATGAGAGGTCGCGCGCTGCCCTTACGTCACTCCGGACGAGAAGGATGGTGTAAATCTGTACCATAGCTCGCCAAAAAGAAAGGGTATCGTAAAGACACACGATATAAGTTTTCATTTTAATGTTACAGGGAAACATATCAATTATTCCTCAATCACTTTTGTGTAGCATACATTTTATTTATCATTCAAACACATAACATTATGAAAATTTGAAGAGTGTGACTGGTCTCCGATAATCGAAGGCAAGTAGGAAACTGCTCCCACTCCAATCGACACATTGTTAACCCTCACCACTTTTCTAGACAATGACCCAACGACCTCTTTGGTAAGAAATTCAAAGGTCTTCCATAAAAAATCGGTTGTCTGTAATGTTGGTTTACTGACGATAGTTGAACGTGACAACGTTATAAGAAAATACTGATGGAATGGTCTCATTTTTCAAAGGAAAATTTTAATTTTATTTGTTTGATAGATATTTTGTATGGATCAAGCCTTAAATGGAACGCCTCAGAGCGAGGTAACGCCGCATACGTCATGTTTTTTCGTGTGTGCAGCCGGCTCCATCGAATTATAAGACGTTGTCACGTCAAAAGTTGAAATTCAAAATGAATTCTATTATCTTTGTTATTAGTCGCATGATTCTGTCATTAGAGGAAGTTTGAAAGTTGCGCCAGTGACAGAAAAGTTAAGGAGTGAACGGCTGACATGGTACGGACATGTGATGAGGCGGGATGAAAGTAATCTTGTGAGAAAAGTTTTGGGTATGAATATTGAAGGCTTTAGGGGTAAAGGAAGACCGAGGAAAAGATGGATAAACTGCGTGAGGCATGACATGGATAGTCTGGGAGGGACTGCAGAGATGACGTCTTATAGGATCGTGTGGAAGGGGATGACACATTGCGTCGATTCCAAGAAATTGGGATAAGAGCTAGATCAAGATGATGATGAAGTCGGCAAAGTTACCCGCCGAAAGTAAGAAAGATACTCACAGTAGTAGTACCCCAGGATGCCAAGTTTAGTCTCAGATTTGTGGGTAGGTCAATTCCCTCGCCTAAGATGGCAACTTGAGCGATGTTGGGTCCAAGAGGCAGCGCTAACAGAAGTCGTACCACAACGATATCACCGTCATTACCCAGGGTACCGTAAGACTCGTGAATTAGCATATCACTGACTTCCATCACTATACCGTCCTGGGCCCTGTAAGAAGTACCAGCTCGGATACGACGAGTGTTGGTTGCGCTGAAATGAATAAAATCAAATTATTTTGACGTTTACGCGAGTGTTTTAAATAAAACTACGGATTTTATCGCGTTTGTATTTGATTTTGAATTGCCTGACGTTTCGAACACTTTGCAGCGTTCATGGTCCCGTACTACTCCGTCCGCTCGTGACCATGAACGCTGCAAACGCTATAAAATTCGTAAAAATTGTGTTATTTATAAAGTGTAGCACTTTTTTTTGTTTTGGGTGGGCCATGGTCGGCGCAAACGCGATAAAATCCATAGTTTTATTTAAAATCAAATTAGATAGTTCTTCTTTTGAACCTACAAAAAGTTGTCTGCCGCAAGTTAATGGAGAAAAATTCAATAGATTTACCAATACTGTTTTTTATACGTATATCACGATGCATTCTACTAGAAACTGTGGTGTGTGGTGTTAACTTCGTGGCTAATGTTTTCATCATAAAAACTATAAAAACTGACGAAAGAAGTCTTTCTTTTTTTACGGTTTTCAGATAATATTTTATCAAAATATAGGTTTTTTTTTTGTGGGTGGGCTGCGGTCGGCGCGCCTCCGCACCACTCCGTCCGGGGTGACAGAGGGGCTTAAACACGCAACTCCCGCAACCCACCCGAAAACCACCTGGCCTTCGTCGTTGGGCCGACCACCGGAGCAGAGTTAACTTATCGTCAGTGGTCGGCCCGACGGAATACCCCCTACGTGGGGTACCCTCCCATCGACCGACGTCCCCCCCCCTCGGGGAGGACGTCGGTCTTTCCTCACGCGGTCGGCCTCTCGGAGGGTGACGGACTAATCCCCGGTCACATCACCCGCGGCCACGGCTAGGGCGGCATGAGGCGCAGGTAGTTGCGCTTGCGCCGCCCCATTCGCCGGCGGCGGATCTCCTCATCGAGGCTGCGCTCCTCGCGCAGACGATCCGCTGCCTCCTTCTGCGAGATCACTGTCTCGCAGAAGGTTGCGACCGCGTCCCAATTCCCGACGCTGTCGACCATCACCCTAGCGATGGCCGGTAGCGTCAGGTCGGCACCGATGATTGCGACGAGTTCACGGCGCTGCACTGCCCAAGCCGCGCAGGCCTCGAGCGTGTGGCGCGCCGTGTCCTCGTCGCAATCGCAGTGGTGGCAGGACGGTGTACTCTCCCTCCTTACGACCCTGTGCAGGTATTTGGCGAAGCTCCCGTGCCCCGTCATCAAAATATAGGTTAAAGAAGAGAATGACCCAATTACACTTATAATATCATGCCTCTTATATAATACTAGCCAGTGCCAGCGACTTTGTCTACATGAAATTCAATTCTAAATTTTACTTATTGTTTTCAGTTAAATGTTTCTTTGACCTACCCAAAGTATTATGAACTAATTTACAAGGAAAATAAAATCAATAACACTTTGACGAATGAAGTTTCTAATATACATTAAAAATTAATAAATAACGATTTCTGATGTTTACGCGAGTATTACACAATTTAATAAACTTAATAACTAATTTTCTGTATTGGGTGGATAATTATAAATGTCTGCAAAAACGATGACTTGTTGGACGTGAGGCATCTTAGTCCACCCGTGACCATGAACGCTGCAAAGTGTTCGAAACGTCGGGCAATCATAAGTCAAATATAAACGCGATAAAATCTGTAAAATAGTTTTATTTATAATAATGAATAACGTTAGTTATTTTTTTCGGATAATAAATAAAAACTGACAATAGAAAATAAATACCTAAAATAAAACTACAAGTTGGCCCTATTTTTAAAAGTTTAGGACTAAAAGTATTAACATTTCGTTATAAATATCAATACTCTCATACTTAAAATTGTAATAGCTACAAGCTGGTCTTATAAATCTCCTTTGTTCATACGAAGTTAATAATCGTTACTAATATTATTAATGCGAAAGTAAGTTTGTTTGTTTGTCATGCTTTCACGCTTAAACCACAGAAACGTTTTCAAAAATTCTTTCACCAATGGAAAGCTATAAAATCCTAATAGTAACAGGCTATATTTTATCCTGATATACCCACAGGAAGATGAACTACGCGGGTAAGACGACTGAAAACGAAGCGAAGCGATCGCAGGTTGCTAGTTAATAACAATTTTCTTTATTTCTTTCTTTCATAATGCCCCAGAAAACACTCCAGTAGGTTTTTTTTCGTGCAAGCGGTGGAAAACAAGCAAACAGTACACCTAATGGTAAGTGCTACTGCTGCTTATGGACTTTTGCAAGGCCGCTGCCTACCGCGAAGGAAGTGAAGGGAGTGTGAATGCGTGAAAAACAAACACTCTCAGAAGGTTGGGCTTCAAGCTCTCTCGCTCACTGGTTGAAGCGTAGTAACAAATACTACTACTCAGACGTCGATTGTCTGCGAGAGTGTGGTACTACACCGGACTGGACCGGCCCGCAGCTGTAGACAAACAAATGTCAACAGTGTGGCCCTACCAGTTAACCTTAATTCTACAACATATACTCACGCATTAATGAAGCAATTGGCAGCAGTCAGAATATGGGAAGAAGTAAGGACACTGCCGAGACACTGCTGGAACCATGATGCACCAACGCGATCTTCCACCTGGACGAGACTGGGGACACTGGAGATATCAGTTTGCCGAACCTGGCCGGTAACGCAGGCAAAACCTAGAATAAAATGCACAGGTCTTTTAAATTCAATTTCATCACCCTCACAAAATTCAACATCATCATCGTCCTGTACTACGTGTATCCAAAGACTCTCAGCAGTATTGACCAGTTTGTCGGTTTACTTAGTGGGCAAGCGCAAAATTCAATACCTATAAAAATTGTATTAGGTGTTGTGGGATGCACTGAAGCTAAGGTATGAATACTGATGGCTTGCTCAACAGGCGAAGAGAGGCAATGAGGTTGATTAAAGGTATCATGTAGCTCTTCTGTCGCTCAAAGCGTCGATCAGCCAATAAGCGTCCACTCCTGGACCACCTCGGCCTCCCTCACGTTTTGACAGAAAATGCGACCACCTGCGTTCACCAGGTCGTTGACCCACTTAATTTTCATCCCACACTGAATCGTCCGATATGTGGTCGTCACTCGAGAACCTTTCTTTCCCAGCGGTTGTTAGTTCCTCGAGCAATATGGCCAACCCATTGCCACTTCAGCACGCTAATTCTTCTTAGCGAAACCATAGCTGGTAGAAACCTACCACAAAACCCATTCCACAATTAATTTTAAAACCAAAATTTGTTGAATTACGTTTACCCCTATACCTATAATGAATAGGATTTTAACCCTAAAGCTAACCCTATCAAATGAAAGGAAAGGGACAATCTCACCGGCTCATAATATTTATTAATTTTGCATAATGCCAGTTCAGAAATTGAAAATTTGTAGTTACAATATTGATAGTGATAACTTTATTTTATAACCTTACACCTTTATTCCTGTTATGCTAATAAAAAGAAAGAAGAAGAAATAGTACAGACAAATTTCTTTAATGTGATGAAAAGGTTTCGATCGTAAGGAGTTCCAATTCATGTTTACAGAAATTTTTAGCATGTAACAATACCACCGCAAAATATAAGGCTTTAAAACTTCAATCTCTAAACAGCCATCTGAATCATTATAATCATTATCAACATTTTGCTATTATCTTCTTCCATCATAAATATACAGGAATATAGTTTTTTGGAACGTCCAAGCTCCTTGGGAATGTAATTATTGTCCAGACGCCATCAAATGGATTTAGTTCAGGCCCCGCTTATAGTTGTCCTTTACAACCCATGAGCATTTTAAGGGCACAGCAAAAACGAAGAGATAGGGAGGAGAGTGATAGCTGCTTTAATAGTTAACTCGTGACTGGTGCCGCTTGAATCTGCTTCACTCATAATCGTTTGAATTATATTTGTGAATTAATGTATTTTCTGAATCGAAAGGCATCACAATGGAGCTGGTAATTGCTAGTTATGTTGTATATAATTCTATATAAAAGTAATTAGTAAAAAATATAATTATAAAAATTATAGACTAGACCACTGAGTTTCGTGCCGGATCTTCTGTAGCGAACGCGTTTCGATCTGGTGCTAGATTAATTTAAATTAATTATGTCAAAATTAACAAAATATAAGTATACTCTCGGGGTTTATACATAATAAATGATTTGAATTAGAAAAACAGCCATTTGAATATATTAAGAATTTGATTACGTTAGGAAATAGTTTTCACATGGTTTGGAATTTAAAAGTTTCTAAATTCCGAAGTGCGTATTGCGATTTAGAGACTCGTCGTTGACCGCGCCTTCTCCGCACTAACATAACTACACTTAAAAGTAAAAAATAATAACAAAATTTGAATTATACCTGCCAGTAAAACAACAGCCCAGGTGATTGGTGACATGTTCAGAGTAGTACAGCAATTGTAAATAATTTCTTATCGTTACTTATTATATATATATACAGCATATCGGTATATATTTTATCTTAAATGTAATACCTACTGCCTAATATCATATTTCCTGACTATTATCGATAATATTCTAACACAAAGTTTCTCAAAGTGGGGGTCAACAAGTGTTACTTATAAAACGGTGTTAAAAATGTAAGATTAATAATATTGAAAAATTCCGTGTGGTGACGAAGTAAGAACACAATTCACCACTCCCTTGCCCGTGGATGTCGTATAAGGCGACTAAGGGATATTATAATATGCACATAACATCTATGCAAGAGAAGGCAAATTCGAAAACCCTATACCAACATATCTGACCAGTATGGTATAGTAGGTCAAATTCCCTCCCATTCTGGAGGAGGCCCGAGCCCAACGGTGTGTGGGCTGCGATGATAAGGATGATGAATACTGAAAGAAGAGGTGCTGGGCGTCATGGTCATCATTATCGTTAGATTATTGTTGTAGGTTTTTTTTTTTTACCAATGTGTTTGTTAACTTTGAATGATGAATTTTAAAATTCTAAGTTGCTGGTTGGACTGTAAACTCTTCGGTGACGTGATCAAGGATTTTTTAATCAATTTAATCAATGATATTTTCAAACTTTAATAATATTCCATTATATATGTATCAGTGTAATGCTAATCCTCATTAAGCTGAGAATAAATTATTACTTTTAATTGTGTTTATTTTCTGCATAAGAGAACATATATACTACGTGACCCATTTTTCAGTTCAAGACCTCCCCCTCATACTGTAGACGGTCACTGACCACCCGTAGTATAAATTAAGACACAATTTTATTTTATCGTAGTATTTTTGAAGACCCTCTTAATAAACAGATCACGTAGTATATTTTATTTTTATTTTCGTTATGATTTTGTCACAATTTTTTATTGGGTATTTTTCATCTTCATCTCAGCTCACTTTGATCGCAATGAGAAGTAAATGGACCAACTACATCGCGCTGATCAGATATATTGGTTTAGGGTTTTATGTCAAGTTTTCCTACTCTTGCATAGATATTATGTCTATATATTCTGTGCATATTATATCCCGTAGTCGTCTTTTACGATACCCACGGGCAATATAGGAAGTGGTGAATTGTTTTCTGATTCTGTCACCCCATCGATTATTTTGGTTATATGCAATGCAGTAAGCATTACATGTAACCCACTTCGTAAATTAAGTTTTTAATGGTAGGACCACACAGTTAGCAGTTGTTTGTCTACAGCCGCGGGCCGGTCCGTCCGGAGTAGTACGACGTCTGAGTAGTAGTAATTTATTACTGCGCTTCGTTCGGTGAGCGAGAGAGCCGGTAGCCCAACTTTCTGAGGGTGTTTGCGTGTAGTGGGTTTAATGATGCCTTTTTTTTTATTGCAAACGGTGGCAAACAAGCAAACAGTACACCTGATGGTAAGTGTTGCTGCCGCTCATGGACCTTTACAAGGCCGCTATCTACCGCGAAGAAAGTGAAGAGAGTGTGAATGCATGCATTGAGGCTCGGTGATACCAAGGGCACCACCAAAACCCTCCACACGCAAACACCCTCAGAAAGTTGGGCTTCCGGCTCTCTTGCTCACCGAACGAAGCGCAGTAACAAATCGCTACTACTCAGACGTCGATTTTCTGCGAGAGTGTGGTACTGCCCCGGACGGACCGGCCCGCGACTGTAGACAGATAACTGTCGACAGTGTGGTCCTACCACTCTGAATTTAGTTTCACTTTAGTTTCACCGAACCTCATTGCACGCGTTCACACTCCCTTCACTTTCTTCGCGGTAGGCAACGGCCTTGCAAAGGTCCATGAGCGGCTACAACACTTACCATCAGGTATACTGTTTGCTTGTTTGTCACCGTTTGCAATAAAAAAAGTTTCGCTTCTGACGCATACCACACCCACAAGTTATTTGTTGTTAAAAGTTTGAGATACTCTGTTCTCACTATATTTTTATGTCATTATTGTATTAATTATATATCGGGTATAAAATCATATACAATTTTATGCAGGTGATACGTATATTGAAATAAACATGCCACCTATTTTACAGTATTGTAAAGATATGGGTTCAACCGCGTTAACGAATGAGATACGGTTTGCATTGCTCCCGTTTACATTTTTTACTTATTTTCTTTTTTTCAGCCTGCATTAAGGAAATAATCCTTATATGTCGAGGGGACTTTGCAAACATATACATAATTAACGTACACAAATTACATCAAGACTCAGAACAACAATTTGTGGATCGCACAAAGTGTTGTTCGTGGTAGAATTCAACCCAGCGATACTGGCACGGTAGGTCAATATCTTAATCACTACGCCATTTGTGCAGTCAATTGGTTTTTTATTTCATTACGTTTCTAACACTTTTCAGAGTTGATGGTAACGAGAGGAGTGGTTCTCTGGATTGCCTTCCTTTGAATAGAATAAAATAGATTTATTTCGAGTGAGGTATGATATCAGCTTATACTACTTCATGAGGCAATGTATACGCTTCTACAATAGATTACCGAAAGATAACCGAGACCTGCCAATGAAAAAGTTTGAAAAAGCCATCAAGACTAGACTTTATAAAAAAGCTTATTACAAAATCTCGGATAATGTAGATGATAATACAGATTCAGCAATTCTTTGTTATTTTAAATAAACTGGTTTTTTTTAACTTTTATTGATGTGAAACATCTATAGGCGAAGGTGGCCATGATCATCGCGTGGCGTTTAACGCCACGCCTCGCGGTCCCCTATTAATTAAATATTAAATAAATATTTGGATGCATATACCTACATTTTTGTAACGAAACCATGGTGCGATTTAAAATTTTGTACAACGCCATCTAGTGAACTCAAAGTAAATTGTTACTTATAATGTATATTAATGAAAATAAATGTTTATTGAATAAAAATCATCACTTTTTGGAAAAAAATCGCTATATTTTATTAATACTTTATGCCTTAATTTTATCGTATTAGTTCCTGTCGTAATCGAATGTTCTTTTATGCATATATACTTGTTTTATAAATTAATGTAAAATTCTCTAACTTAGTAATATAAATATATCAGTAGGTATGGTATTTAGTTTACTTTCAGCTACGAAAACTGGAGAACCGTTTTTATAGGCTTTTATTAGTTTCAGGTGTATATATATTTATTTCTTTGTATATTACCGACTTCATAGGAATTGGATTTTGACTCACTTTAAACAGTCAAATTTCATTTAAAAGTTGATAATTTAAGGAGGACCAATGACGTTAAAATTATTTAGATAGATTGTCTTATTATCATTACAGGATTAAAAATTTCTTTATTAAATATATTGAAGCTGAGAGTTGGTCGTTAGCTCGATAAATGCCGCCATTTCTGTTTCCTAAATCACACTCTTCGTGCGGAAAGAATGTCTGTGAACGGATGAAAGCGTTTCATTTTTATAGGCTTTTATTAGTTTCAGCTGTGTATTTATTTGTTTGTATGTTACCAACTTCTTAAGAATTGGATTTTGACTCACTTTAAACAGCTTGTCTTATTATCATTACAGGATTAGAGAGTTCTTTATGAAATATATTGTAGCTTAGAATTGGTCGTTTGCTCGATAGATGCCGTTATTTCTGGTTTATAAATCGCAAGTTATTTCAAGCTACGTTTTAGAAGGTTCATTTCGTTTGTACTAAATGACGTTACCATAAATATGAGTCGTAAAGTCAATTTTAAAATGGATAATTTATTCAATACGATACCTACCAAAAAGTACTTATTGACTAAAATATCGAATACAAAAGTATCGGTATCGAAAGAAAATTACTCGATACCTAAACATAAAGTAAATAAAAGTACTCGATACTTTAAACAGTACGTTACTTCTCTTTCGATACTATTCATGAGTTTAGTATCGATACTTTATATTCGATACTGTGTCTCTACTCGTACAAAATAGTTTCGATGTTTCACATCTGTCAGGCGTCCTGAGCGACGGCTCACTTTTTTTTTATTTATCGCAAACGGTAGCAAACGAGCAAACAGTACACCTGATGGTAAGTGTTGCTGCTGCTCATGGACTTTTATAAGGCCGTTGCCTACCGTGAAGAAAGTGAAGGGAGTGTGAATGCGTGCATGAGGTTCACTGATACTAAAAGCATCCAAAAAACCTACCACACGAAAACACCCTTAGAAAGTTGGGCTTCCGGCTTTCTCGCTCACAGAACGAAGCGCGGTAACAAATTGCTACTATTTGGACGTGGATTTTCTGCGAAGTGTGCAACTGTCCCGGACGGACTGGTCCGTGGCTGCAGACAGCTAACTGTCAGTAGTGCGATCCTACCATTATTAACGGTCCTCTGCAATGGGAGGGAAATAGACCAACTATGTATATAGTGCGCTTCCATGTGGTGATGGAGTAAGAGTTTGTACTCTTACTCCAATTTAACACTCCCTGTATTGCCCGTGGGTGCGTTAAAAGACAAATAATATCTATGCAAGAGCAGGAACTCTAAAAAAAAGTCAATGTGTGGCGGAGTCTCGAACCCAGCTCATATGGGCCCAGCTCATATGAAATGATAATAATGATATAACGCTGATCAAACGGGTTATCATTTTTTTATTATGAGCGGGTTATGGTAAGCGCACACGCGGTCCATTCCATCCGGGGTGACGAAAGGATGGCGCGCGGGCCCATAACCCACCTGTACCGACGTCGCCTTCGTGGTTGGGGCGACCACCGGAGCAGGGTGACTTGTCGTTAGTGGTCGGCCCGACGGAATACCCTTTCGGGTACCCTTACAAAACGGGTTATCATAAGGTTTTTTTTCGAAACTTTTATAAATGTTGTCTGAATATTGGAATCCCATTGTAGTCTTTATGACACCCACGAGCAAGAAAGGGTATGAGGAATTATATTCTTACTCTTTCAATACACGATAAGCAGGTCCGATGCGTGCATGGATGGATGGATCGAAATGATTATTGTAACCTCGCAGGTGGCCTGTATATTTTATTATCATTATCAAGGAATTTTTCATGACAGATACACAACTTGTTGCACCTGTGTTATTAAATAATGATAATATGTTTTCTGTTAATCCTTTTCACTGATTATGTAAATATACTTTTCCATTTGCGTAATTAATTAATGAATATGTAAAAAACCCGCAGTGATATTCATCTTATGAACAGATTGGAATCGTTCAACGGCGAAAATTTCACGTGTTCTGTTGACTCCGATGGGGAATGCTCAGAGGCCCTGACCTTTGACAAGGCAGACGTTGGTACCAGCCAATGTC
Source organism: Lymantria dispar (assembly GCA_032191425.1). Taxonomy (NCBI): domain Eukaryota; kingdom Metazoa; phylum Arthropoda; class Insecta; order Lepidoptera; family Erebidae; genus Lymantria; species Lymantria dispar. The sequence continues at coordinate 2,438,572 of CM063462.1, read as the reverse complement.
CGCCCCCGTCCTCCCCATGGAGAGGGTACTCCTCAAAGGGTATTCCATTGGGCCGACCACTGACGACAAGTCGGGTGACTTGTTGTCAGTGGTCTCAAAACTGGAGGGTGACCGGGCCAAACGGACTTGAAATTCAGATTCAACGGGTCGAAAAACATGTCGGTAGGTAGGTCCGGTCCAAAGTACATTCCACTTTTTTTTTTGTGTGCCGCTGTTATTATTATGTTAATATATTATTTGTATAGATAAGAATCTATGCATATTGTTGGCAAGTGGTGCACCTGTGATATACACGCTGTTAATATTATCTTTGTCGTTATTACCTATCAAACCAGTTTTAAGCCGTATAATCATACGTTCCACAGTTGGGCTCGAGCCTCCAGTACGATAGGAGAAAAATTGACCTTAATATGCTGGTCAAATAAGTTGGTATACCGTATAGGGCTTTTCTTTCGAGTTTTTCTTCCCTTGCGTAGATATTATATGCGTATTATATCCCTTAGTCGTCTTTTACGACATCCATGGGTGAGATATGGATTGGTTAATTGTGCGTATAATAATACTAAAAAATATATTGAATGTACTAGTATTTCTACAGGTTCTTTTACTTGAAAACCCTCAACGCTCAGCCTTAATATGGAAATAGCTAAACATAAAAAGAAATCATTTGTCAACACGAGCTGCTGAAACTGCACATTATTATCATTATCACTGCTCATATACTTCCCACAGATAGGCTTGAGTAGCGATGTGAAAAAATAATCGATTTTTATAATAATCGATTATTAATCGATTATTTTTTTGCAAAAATCGATTTTTACAATCAATTATCAAAATAATAAAAAAATCGATTATTAATCGATTTTTTATTTTTCGAAATTCCATCGAAATGAATCTATTATTTCACTGTCAGATTAAAAAAAAGGTCATCACGATACTGCGTGCAATGTTTCATACTATATTAGAAAATAAAGCACTCTTCCTAAAAAAAAAGGTCATCATAATCCTGTTGGGAGAAAAATCGATTATTTTATAATCGATTATTTTATAATCGATTTATTTTAAAGAACAAAAAATCGATTAATTAATATTATATTTTTTTCCCTCCAATTCACATCCCTAGGCTTGAGTGGGCACTACTATGGGAAGGACATTGAATTACTTACTATACCACGCTGGTCAGACTAGTTGGTGTACGGTTTTATTTTGACTCTGTCTCTTTTGCTGGTCACGTGAGATAGCTCGTCACACATTTGATTGGCATTGTCTATACATCTATACAAATAATTGAAATTGAAGTGTCTGTTTGTAATGTCAAAATACTGCAATTTTTTTATGCTCACACGGTTATTTGCACGACACCTATGCCTGAAATATAGTTCAATTTTTTTTATCTGTCTGTCTGTTTGTTTGAGTTCATCTTCAAAACGGTTGGATCGATTTTGATAATATTTTACAGGTAGCTGTCTTTATAAGGAGTACCTTAGGCTATATTTTATCCTGGTATTCCCACGGGAACAGGAACTATGCGGGTAAGGCGACTGAAACCAAAGCAAGTCGAGTTGCTAGTAAACAAGAAAAATAAAGAAAGTTCTCCCGCAAAAAAAGTAAAAAAAAAGGGTTTCGTGAATCTTGCGCGCATTTAGTAAAAATTAAAATAATCTCACTGTCAGTGGATCGACGTATTGGTTGTTATCTATACTAATAAATAAAATTGGAGTGTCTGTTTGTAATGTCAAAATAATAGGCTTTTTTCATGCTCACACGGTTATTTACACGACACCTATGCCTACAATAGCAATTAAAAAATGGAAAAGTATAATATCAGGGCGTAAACTAGGCTATATTTTATCCCGGTATTCCCACGGGAACGGACACTATGCGGGTAAAACGACTATAATCTATAACCGAAGCGAAGCGAGGGCGGGTTGCTAGTTATAAATATATTTGGTTACGTTCAGAAAAAGAGATAACACGCCACTTTAAAAAAAAATAACTGCCCTTATCACAAATGATAAACGATTACGTAGATGCAATAAAATTAGCTAAAAATAAATACCTAAAGAAAGTTCTCGAGAAATAATATTTTTTCATTTCTTCCTTTCGGCTCATATACGTCCCACTGGTGGGCTCGGACCTTCTCCACAATAGGAGGTAAATTGACCTTATTATACCATGCTGGTCAGACAGGTCGGTATAGAATTTTATTTCGAGTTTTCCTTCTCTTGCGTTGATGTTATATGCGCATTATATCCCTTAGTCATCTTTTACGACATCCACGGGCAAGAGAGTAGTGTTGCCCAAATGCAAGACCAAGACGAGACTTGGACCGGTCTTGGTCTTGGTCTTGCAACATCACACCTGGTCTCGTCTTGGTCTTGCGCACCCGAGTCTTGGTCTTGGTCTTGCGCACCCGAGTCTTGGTATTGCAGCAAGAGTCTTGCAAAGTTTTGCAGTTAGAATAACGTAACAGTAATTTATCATGGCAATGAAAAATCCAACTAAATTAATCAAATGTCCTGTCCTATCTATCCATCTGCTAGCCTATAGTTCACTATTGAATACAATACTTATCACTGGAGAAAATTACTCTTCTATTCCCCTGGTGTTCCATTAGACAGCGTTACTACTCTTATGACAGGACTTTCTACCCTATTTTCTTAAGACGTCACCACACGAGGCAGTTGATACAATAAATTTTATGTCATTTTATAATCAATGCGATATTTTACAATTAATGCGATTGTTTATATTTCCCTTCAAGTTAAGTGGTGTGTATCTATTGTATTTCCAGTTTAGTTACTGATACTCTGGATACTTGAAAAAACCTGTTGCTCTATTGCCTATATAAATACTTTGGCCGCTGGATCCATGTAGCTCTTAATATACTATTTATTCAAGAACATATAAAACTGATTTAAAATTTTATGGTTTTAATACTTGTAAAATGTATGATATTCGTCGTCATCGTCACAGCTCATAAAAGTGCCACTGCTGGACTTAAGCTTCCTTCCAGTAAGAGGAAAATTGATCTACTATACCACGCTGGTCAGACACTGACTGTTGGTACAGGGTTTTCTTTCTAGTTTCACTTCTCTTGCACATATGTTATATACACAGGGTGTATCAGGTTATGGGACAACTGTTCATGTATGTTGTAGTTCAACAGTCATAGATCATAATTAGAATGTATATTACACAAAAACAATATAACGTAAAAGTTATAGTGATTACAAAAATATGTGTCTAAGAGTTTATGCCTTAAATTTTATGCATTATGTAGGTATGTACAGACAGGATATATGTAAGCATGTAAAATTTCGACAGTATAAATAGGTATTAGATTTGCGCGAACCTTTCAAAGGTTACGTAGGTACAAAGGCGACTCATCAACGGTCATCGGCCGATCAGCTGATTTATGTTAAAGCGAAGTTTGTCTTGCTTATGCAAACGTAATCATTGATTTATTCAAATTCTAATGAACATTTAACAAAATACGAATATGTTGTAGATTAAGTATCATTCCTTTATACATTTTAATCAATTTACACGAAAAAACGATGACAAAATTGAGAACTTACATGTCGCTCAATTCATTAACGAATCGATATTTTTATTTCAATTTTTTTTCATGGGTTCCTAACACCATTGCCCGATCCGATTTGATACGACATCCACGGGTAAGAGAGTGGTGAATTATATTCGTACTCTGTCTTTTTTTACCGCGGAGTTTTATCTGTTATCGCTGCGCGAGCTGTGTAGGTCCTTTCTTGGGCGATCATAATAGCGTCATCTTCTTCTTCAAGAAGATGACGAGGACGTCGGACCGCGGATATTTTTGAGGGGACGTAGGTTACCGCCCCAACCACTAGTGGATTGGGGTGAGTCGTGGCAGAGGCAAAATAGCGCTGGGAGCAACGCTTCATGTACTGCCTGAAGGTGATCGTACTCTGTCCCTACATGGACATTTATATAGATTAATTGTAGGCATATTTCTATGTCCAACAGTGAACGTCGTTGGGCTAATGAATAAACGGATATATAAATATGTATAATGGGCAAGAGCACTCCCGTGATTACGGCATTTTTATCCTTAAGCCTTTCCGAAGAGTAATTCTGAAAAGCCAACACCAACATTGGGAATCGATTGGCCAATAGATGGACATCTCAAGACTGATTTGACTTGCCGTGTAGTGACGGAGTAAGAATATAATTCATCACCCACTATTTTACCCGTGACTGCGAACCCACGACTAAGGGCTATAATATATAACATCGGTGCAAGAGAAGGAAAACTTGACATGTATGACCTGTAAAAACACGGCCGATCACCGTGGCGATTCCCCTCCGGCCACGGCCGATTCTCCTCCTGTTATGTAGAAGACACGAGCTCAACCGTATATAAGCTGAAATGGTGATTTGAATTAAATGCAAGACCGCGAGACTCTTGCAGGCCCAGTCTTGGTCTTGCTCAAGTCTTGCAGGGCCAGTCTTGGTCTTGGTCTTGCAAAAATTAAGCGGTCTTGGTCTTGGTCTCGGTCTCGCATTTCTCGCAAGACCAAGTTGGTCTTGGTCTGACCAAGACCAAGACTTTTTTGGGCAACACTACAAGAGAGTGGTGAATTGTATTCTTACTCCGTCACCACAAGCCAAATTGTGTATTTCATTTCTTAAATCGATAAAAATATTGTCATGTTAAAATATCGGACGTAAGATTCCGATAAAAATGTTTAATATGCCATTTGGAATATTTTGCCCACTGTAGTTAATCATGCTGTGTGCTGTGTTGTTGCAGCTACGAATACTACCAACCCTAGCTCGTAGAAATCGTAAAAGGCAACTAAATTCTAAAACTAAAGCCTTTACGGCTTTAGTTTTAGAATTTAGTTGCCTTTTGCGGCAACTTATCCGTGTGCTGACGGAGTAGGAATACAATTCACCACTCCCTATCCTGCCTGTGGATGTCGTTAAAGACGACTAAGGGATATAATATGCACATAAGAACTGTGCAAGAGAAGAAAAACTCGAAATGGAACTCTATACCAACATGTCTGACCAGTATGGTATAGTAGGTGCCCTCCCGTTGTGGAGGAGGCCTGAGCCCAAATGTGGGACGAATGTGGGCTGCGATGATGTTGAAAAGGCAACTAAATTATGAAACTAAAGTCGTAAAAGGCAACTAAAAAAACTGAAATTGGCCCAGGCTTGGGCCAACTTCATCTAATGCCGTCTGGTCAGCAATTACATTCCCAAGAATGGTTGATGTTGAGCAGGCGGCCGATCTTATTTATTTATTTGGACAACCAAGAATTACTACAACTACATATACAAACTTAATAAACATTATTATGAAAAATAAACTAGATTAGTTGCATAATTTGTAAAGGTGCCACATCGTGCACAATAAAAAGGTAGGTACATTAGTTCAATACTTATAGGTGATTAACATAATATTTAAATTTAATTATAAGGAAAAAATTAAATTAAAATGGTAATATGGGGAGAAAAAGAAATAACAACAACTAAATTGCAAAAATATTTAACACTTCGTCGTGCATGTACACACTCATAATAATTTTCGTATCGATAGATTCAAATTTACAAAATTTAATTAAACTATTATTAAAAAAAAAATAAACTATCACCGGATCGGAACGCGTCCGCTACTGTGAAGATCCGGCAAGAAACTCAGCGGACTTGTCTATTATTTTTAATTTGTTTTTCTTCTTACTAGACATAAAATTGTGTGCAACATGTTTTGTAAGAACTAGCTCTAGTGTGATGATTCGAATCACAAGATACGTACAGATCCCACAAGCGGCACACGATCACGAGTTAACTATTAGAGCAGCCATCAATCCCCTCAACCACTATGGAGGAAAGGGAGAGACTCGCTCTACGCAGCTACCGCAAGTAGATCCTTCAGCGAGCATGACCAGCACCGTATGTTACAAACGGTAAAAAACTAAATTACGTTAGACAAAACACGCTACGTTTTACAAAAAAAGTGAGCCGTCGCTCAGGACGCCTGACAGATGTGAAACATCGAAACTATTTTGTACGAGTAGAGACACGGTATCGAATATAAAGTATCGATACTAAACTCATGAATAGTATCGAAAGAGAAGTAACGTACTATTTAAAGTATCGAGTACTTTTATTTACTTTATGTTTAGGTATCGAGTACTTTTCTTTCGATACCGATACTTTTGTATTCGATATTTTAGTCAATAAGTACTTTTTGGTAGGTATCGTATTGAATAAATTATCCATTTTAAAATTGACTTTACGACTCATATTTATGGTAACGTCATTTAGTACAAACGAAATGAACCTTCTAAAACGTAGCTTGAAATAGCTTGCGATTTATAAACCAGAAATAACGGCATCTATCGAGCAAACGACCAATTCTAAGCTACAATATATTTTATAAAGAACTCTCTAATCCTGTAATGATAATAAGACAAGCTGTTTAATGTGAGTCAAAATCCAATTCTTCTAAGTTGGTAACATACAAACAAATAAATACACAGCTGAAACTAATAAAAGCCTATAAAAATGAAACGCTTTCATCCGTTCACAGACATTCTTTCCGCACGAAGAGTGTGATTTAGGAAACAGAAATGGCGGCATTTATCGAGCTAACGACCAACTCTCAGCTTCAATATATTTAATAAAGAAATTTTTAATCCTGTAATGATAATAAGACAATCTATCTAAATAATTTTAACGTCATTGGTCCTCCTTAAATTTTCAACTTTTAAATGAAATTTGACTGTTTAAAGTGAGTCAAAATCCAATTCCTATGAAGTCGGTAATATACAAAGAAATAAATATATATACACCTGAAACTAATAAAAGCCTATAAAAACGGTTCTCCAGTTTTCGTAGCTGAAAGTAAACTAAATACCATACCTACTGATATATTTATATTACTAAGTTAGAGAATTTTACATAAATTTATAAAACAAGTATATATGCATAAAAGAACATTAGATTACGACAGGAACTAATACGATAAAATTAAGGCATAAAGTATTAATAAAATATCGCGTTTTTTTTCCAAAAAATGATGATTTTTATTCAATAAACATTTATTTTCATTAATATACATTATAAGTAACAATTTACTTTGAGTTCACTAGATGGCGTTGTACAAAATTTTAAATCGCACCATGGTTTCGTTACAAAAATGTAGGTATATGCATCCAAATATTTATTTAATATTTTAATATTGAACGGGTTGAGACCCCTCAGCGCTCACCCACCAGTCCGGGTAAAGTTGTCACAGCCATCTGAGGCTAACAACTAAGTCACAAAAAAAAAAAATATTTCATTGATAGGGGACCGCGAGGCGTGGCGTTAACGCCACGCGACGATCATGGTCACCTTCGCCTATAGATGTTTCACATCAATAAAAGTTAAAAAAAAACAGTTTATTTAAAATAACAAAGAATTGCTGATAGGCATGGGTAACTCAACGATAATCCTTGCGTTAACTCAGTAACTCAGGCGCAGTAGACTGCGCCGGCTCATTGCGCTAACTCAAAATTGTGCCATGGCGCAACAAAATGTAAACACAACCGAGTGAGCTACGAATGAAATGTGCGCCATCTGCGCTACTGCAGGTATAACTCCATTTCTAACTCATTGCGTCATGGCGCAACACATGAAACAACCGAATGAGCAACTAAATGCGCACCTAGGTATAACTCAATTTTTAAAAGAGTTATTTACACTTCACAGAGTTGTTCGACCTTGAGTTTTTCGGCGGGAATATGGAAGTGTCATGTTACGCTCTTGAATGAATTATTGTTTTTAGTTTTATATTTTAAATAATTTTGCTGATATTTTACCTTTATTTACATTATATATATTTGTTGTGTACGTCACTGAAACTCCTCTTAAACGGCTGGACCGATGTTGATGAAATGTTTTGTGTATGTTCAAAGGGATACGAGAATGGTTTAGATTCACAACTGGACTCGGTAGGTGGTGCTGCTGTCGATTTCAAAGAGCAATCCTTTATTTTATTTGAGCAGAACAACATCTGTATTGAGTCGGCTAGTTTAATATGTAATACAGTTGAAGTGTTGTGAATATCATTTTATAGTGATTTACGTTAATATGTATAATAGTGTATTTGGTTTTCAGCACCCAATTAATGGTAACGACTTACTGACGGATGTTACTTATCTCTTACGCTAATAATAAATTATATGTAAAGAAAATTATGTGTAAGCTACGTAAGACAAGGCAGTAAGGTCGACTATAGCCTGCCTTATAGGCGCATAAATAAAAAAAATGTTCAGATTCGCCGGCGCTGCGACGATTGCGCCGTGCGCTAACACATTTTCTAGAAGTGAGTTGATACTTCCAGCGCAGTGAACTGAGTTGGCGCAATTGCGCGGCGCAGCGCAGTGTTACACATGTCTAATTGCTGAATCTGTATTATCATCTACATTATCCGAGATTTTATAATAAGCTTTTTTATAAAGTCTAGTCTTGATGGCTTTTTAAACTTTTTCATTGGCAGGTCTCGGTTATCTTTCGGTAATCTATTGTAGAAGCGTATACATTGCCCCATGAAGTAGTATAAGCTGATATCATACCTCACTCCATACATAGAGGAGTTGTGATTATGATCATCAATCAGCCCTTGCATTTCTACTACTAGACGTGGGCCTAAGAACGGCATAGTTTAATGTTATAACTTTTTCAAGAGCGAGCTGTTACTCATTCTTTAGGTAATCCTCACCTAACCTAAACCGGCTTTCTTACAATAAAATAATTCAAGCAGCCACTAAGCGAGGATTTTAAGTCCATTTATAAGACAAAAGATGTAGAAATGAAGGTAGATGTTAGCTAGGATTTTATATTCGTCAGAGCTTTTATGGAATTTACATAGAGTATGTGACCTGCAAATTTTATGGGCACAACGTTATTTGGAGACCTCTGAAATACAAATTAGTTAATAAAATTTGCTAACTATACTCCCAAATAAACTCAATATGTATTAAAAGATTGTTTATGAAATTACAGGACTTAAGTATTTTGTCCATACGAAGTAGTTTCAAAAAGAGATAATGAACGCGATGGTCTTTAACAACGTAATCCTGTATGACTTAATAGATATGAAGAGTCAGCTAAATTATTAATTTTATATAACATCAAGATATAAATAATATCTTGATATGAACATGCGATGAAAAGGGATAAAAGTAATGTTGTGAGGAAAGTTTTAAGTATGAATGTTGAAGGCTTTAGGGGTAAGGGAAGACTAAAGAAAAGACGGATGGACTGCTAAAATCATGACATGTATAGACAGAGCCTGCGGGCGTCTGATAAAGAAGTGTGGAAGGAAAGGACATATTCCTACGGGAACAATCGTTTACGTACATATTCATATTCAACACAAATTCACGGCGAAATCGTTAATTTGGTAGCCAAGTGCCCAATTATTTTTTTTTTTTGCATGTGCTATGGTAAGCGCACAGGCCATCTATTCCGTCCGGGATGACGAAAGGATGGCGCGCGGGCCCATAACCCACCCGTACCCACATCGCCTTCGTCATTGGGCCGACCACCAGTGCCGAGTTCCTTGTCCTCAATGGTCGGCCCTCCCAATTAATGATAACGATTCGTCTTCTTGATGGATAGTGATTATAAATAAACTACTTAATATAAGTGAAATATTATTCTATAGGTCAGCTATACTCTAAGTGTGTTCCGCGGAACCCTAGGGTTCCGTGATACCTCTGTCGGGGTTCCGCAAGAATTTAGAAATAAAAAAATCAAAACACCTCTCTCTGGTCGCTCCGCGGCTGTGCGGACTCCGCGGCCGCGCGGAGACAAAACGCTATGAATGTTATTTATTTATTTATTTGTATTTGTATAAGCTTGTGTTACATTAGCTGGTACAATATCTCATAAGTTTGGTCTCAACAATTTTATACTTGTACAACGCGTTCGCTCTAAGTTTGCCGGTCTGTGGAATGCGCGTACCCTCCCCCACGTGACAACAAAACTTATAATGTGTCATAGTTTTACCCAAATATCTAACGTACACAATTTTTATTGTTACAATTAAATAAAAAATTTCGAACGTCATACACTCATACCTATCGCCAGCGGCAAACTTAAAACGAGCGGGTAGTATACTTGTAAGCGCTCAGTCTCTTTGATTAAAGGCGCCTCTGAATTAGACGCTATAGTTGTCAACTAGCGACTTTCGTCTCTAACTTCAAAGGATAAAGTCGATATTGTTTACAACGCTATTTTTAAATTTCTGTTTTTATTTTTGCTTTTTGTTTATCAAAGGTGCCGACTCGAGTATTTTCGAGAATATTTGAGATCGAGTCTAGGACTAAGTATAAAAGCGGCGATCGCGCGTTGGCGTCGTCAGTTGATGATTAGCGTTCGGAGCGATAAGTTACTACCTACTTACAAGCTCGCTAGCGAGAAACTAGTGTTCATTGTTTTACTGCCTGCTGTATTCTGTTGTCTCAGTTTTATACATTTCTTCCCTGTAGGTTCTAAACTTAGTCTCTTATACGCAGTAACGATTGTGCATATTTAAACCCCACTATCCTGACTTGTAACATTATAAATAAAGAAGAATGGAACGTTGGCTTAAAGGTGTTAAACGTGTTCCAACAACATCTTCTAATGACGCTGAATGTTCAAAAGCAATGCGCGCGGAGAATTTAGCAATCACCGATCCAGAAGATGATGCCACGAGTGCCACGACGTCAAGCTCGACGGTTTCAAAGACGAAAAAAGGAAGTATGATGAATCTTATATCAGTTTCGGATTTGTTGATTCCAACGGCTCACCTCTCTGCATGCTCTGTAGTAAACTGCTTCCTAATAGTTCCATGGCACCTGCCAAATTGCGTCGACATTTAGAAACCGTACACCCCGAGACTAAAGACAAGAATAAAGAATTTTTTGTTCGCAAAAAAGATCAGTTATTAGAAAGTCAAAAAAATATGATGCATGTAACACAAACTACCAACGAAAAGGCCACGGAGGCATCATACTTAGTTAGCTATCGCATTGCACAAGCAGGTGAAGCGCACACTATCGCTGAGAAATTAATAAAACCATGTGTATTAGACATAACAAAATGTATGCTTGATGAAAAATCTGCAAAGCATCTTTCTACTGTTCCGCTATCAAACGATACTGTTTCACGACGAATCCATGATCTGGCAAGCTACGTCAAACAAGAACTAGTTACACGTCTACAAAATACACGATTCGCTTTGCAAATGGACGAGTCGACTGATGTCGCTGGTTTGGCTATCCTGCTGGTTATTGTGAGATATCCATATAAAAGTTCTTTTGAAGAAGACATGCTTATGTGTTCATCGCTGCTTACAAACACTATCGGGGACGAAATTTTTAATAAAATAAATATATTTTTTGAAGAACATAATCTCAGTTGGAACAATTGCATTGACATTTGTACAGATGGGGCCAAGGCGATGACAGGTAAAACAGCAGGAGCAGTGTCACGAATGAAAAATAAAGCGCCTAATTGTAGTTCCAGTCATTGTATTCTGCATAGACAAGCACTTGCGATGAAGCAAATGCCGTCTAATCTAAAATTAGTTATGGATGAAGCGGTAAAAATAATTAATTTTATCAAATCACGACCACTACAATCCCGATTGTTCTCATTATTGTGTGAAGATTATGGCAGCAAACATAAAACACTGCTGCTCCATACAGAAGTGCGATGGCTGTCTCGGGGGAAAACTTTAACAAGGCTATTTGAACTTAGAGCCGAGTTACAAATGTTTCTTTCAGCAGATACTTCTTTTAATTTGAAGGACCGTTTGTATGATAAAACTTGGTTGTTCCGATTGTCTTTTATGGCGGATATCTTTCAAAAACTTAACGAATTAAATTTATCGTTGCAAGGTAAACAGACAACAGTGTTTCAGGCCTATAATAAAATAACTGCTTTTAAAAGAAAAATAGATTTTTGGATCATTTGCATTGGTAAGAAAGAAATAGAAAGTTTTACGTTACTCAGTGAGTTTGTTAGCGAAAACGACTCAGAAATGTTTGAAGATAATGTGTTTGAAGAATTGGTCCAATATCTCAGTTCGATGCGCGCATCTTTTGAAAAGTATTTTCCCGAAGAACACAATACAAAAATTAAAGTGAACTCCTGGATTCATAATCCTTTTTTACCCAACTTGGAAAAGCCTGAAAACATGTCAAATGAGATATATGAATCTCTTTTAGAAATGTCATCAGACACAAGTATGGAGTCATTGTTCAAAACGACGCCTCTTAATGATTTTTGGTGCAGAATCCAAGATGAATATGCAATGCTTGGCCAAATGGCTCTGGATATTCTTCTCCCGTTCCCAACTACATATTTGTGCGAAACAGGATTCTCTACCTACGCAGCCACGAAAACAAAATATCGCAATAGACTGGACGCCGAAGCTGATATGAGACTCCAACTTTCTTCCATCAAACCTATCAGGTTTGATGGAAGAAAGCAATCAAGCAATTGATGAAAAATAAAAAACAGAAATCAAGCAATTGATGAAAAATAAAAAACAGTTTCATACCTCCCACTAGTTAGATTTTTTCTTTTTTAATGTTTTCTATTATTGTCCTTACCAAGTGGTGAAGTAAATAATAATTAGTAACTGATACATTGTACTTTTATTATGCTGATTAATATAGAATACACTTATAAAAATAATTGTTTTATTGTAGGGTTCCATCAAGTATTTTGCTTCCCAAAAGGGTTCCGTCATTTAAAAAGTTTGAGAACCACTGCTATAGGTCATGAAGAGAATTGTACAGGAGTTGGTTATAATTAGAAATTTACACTAACAATATGGTTGAAGGACTTTGGATCCATGGTCATGAATATCATTATAAAAATTAACTCGGGGTGAAATACATTATTTATGAAATTAAAAGTGGGTTCTTGACGGAAATGTCAAAATTTCATGTGACACTTTTGAATGTTATTAATTAGTTAAGTGTTTAAAATGTTACATTGAATATTTTAATAAAAATAAATAAAATTTAAGTGTCTGTTTTGTAAAGTCTTGTAGGACTTTAAATGAGTGGACTGTATTTAAGTAGGTACTAGTATTTATTTCGCCTTTAGGCAACAGAATCGCACAAACACTAAGATATAATAAAACTAAGATGGGTCGGTCCCTTCACGGCGAAGCCCTATCGCAAGTGAGTTGTCGCTCCGCTCGCTGCTCGCGGCTGCTCCCACGCGTCCCCTCCTCCGCGCAGACCGCACGGCCCGCGCTATTGTGGCGATACCGCAACACGTATTGTTAAAATTATAGTTTTTATTTATGCTCACACGTTTATTTGCATCGTGCAACCTACGCCTAAAAACCAGTTTAAATTTCTTTCAAAACGGCTGGATCGATATCGATAATATTTTATTACCAGTTGTCTGTAGGGGAGCGGGCAATACGTATTAAATAACTTTGATGGTATTTTATGTAATATAATGGAGTGAAAATGCTGAAGTGTAGCGAAGTATCATGCAATAGTGAATTACGCGTATTTTCATGTCAGCGATCAATAAATGGTAAGGACTAAAAGAAATATAAGTAAGATATGAAGAGCCACCATTATCATCATTTCAGCTCGTATCTGTCTCAGTGCTGGGGTTGAACCTCATCTGCAACAGGAGGAAAAATTGATCTATTACACCACGCTGATCAAACGGATTGGTATAGCGTTTTATGTAGGGCTTCCAATCCCGCGCCATTTTCCAATCCCGTATGGTGCGGGATTACGAGCGCGGGATCCGCGGGATTTGCGGGACTGAAAAAAAGCGTGCATGAATCTTCAAAGTTAATAAACTCTCAAACTCAAACAGTAAAATATCCTATATAAAACAGTTTAAAATGTATTCTCTTTTGGTTGATTTTTTTATTTTCTTTATGTATTTTTTGAAGAAGATTTTTGTTTTGATTTCTTTTTTATTCAGTATTTGTTACTATTTTATGTGAAGAAAAAAAAACGGTGTAATTCATTTATTTCATTCAATATTCATTGATCTCGTACTGATAGTAAATAAATATGTAGTTAGTTGATTAAATCACTATTTTTGTGTAATAAATAAACGGAGTAATTTCATTAATCTCATACTAATAGTAATCCATACTAATATTATAAATGCGAAAGTAAGGATGTTTGTTTGTTTGTTTGTAACGCTTTCACGCTTAAACCACCGAACCGATTTCAAAAATTCTTTCACCAATGGAAAGCTATAATATCAGGGAGTAACATAGGCTATATTTTATGTCGGTATTCCCACAGGAACGGGAACTACGCCGCGGGTAAAGCGACTGAAACCGAAGCGAAGCGAGGGCGGGTTGCTAGTACTTTAATAAATGTGTAGTTAATTGATTAATTCATTCCTTTTTTGTTGCAAATAAACGGAGTAATTTGATTGAACTCATATTAATAGTAATATGTACGTAAATAGTAAATACATGTGGAGTTGATTAATTCATTGTTTTATTTGTCTTATGAATATTTTCAAAATGCGGGATCCCGCAAATACCGGAATCCCGCGGGATTAAAATTCGTAGTCCCACAAATACCGAGATTGAATTCAGGTTGCGGGATTAGATGCCCTACTTTTATGTAGTTTTCTTTCTCTTGTGCTTGTATGCATATTATATCTCTTAGTTGTTTTTATTGACTACCATAGCAAAGACAGTAGATAGTGGATTGTATTCTTACTTCATCATCACACGGGAAGAAAACCACACCTTTGGTAGACTATGACCTGTGGGCCTACTCTTGAAATCAATTCTAATTTCGAATCCGATTCAATTCCAATCTCATCAAACTTATATATGGTACTGTTAAACAAAATCGAGAATGAATTCTTCATTTACCGTTATTATTTTCACCAAATGTGCTGTATTTTATTACTTTAAATTAATAACGTTACCGAACTCGATCACCACAAAGACGTTTTCTTAAAATTGTGCAACATTAACGATTTTAAACTACGTCAAAATCACGTCGTGAGCAGCAAATATTTGACTTAATCGACGAGAGTCGAATTTATTTAGTTCAAAAAAAACCACCGAATTTGATTCCAATCATGCTCTAGTGTCGCTTTCAAGAGTACAAAATTGCTGAAATTCGTGCTGCGATTGGATTTAGGATTGGAATCGAGATTCAAGAGTAAGTACACTGGACACACCCCTGTCTCCAACCAGGGTAACGGCATGGCGGTATGCCTCATCTTAACCCACCGTGTTCTGTCCTCATTGTCAATGGCTGGTGCCGATTCCTGGACATTCATCGCCAGCTTAGTTCAAGGCCATGGGATACTAAATCAAAAAATAATCGATAACTTAGTACATTTATGATGTTATTGCTTATTTACCACTGCGATTATATTGTAAAGCATAAACACAGAAGCCAGTAACCTACTAGATAAATTGTTATGACTTACCTATTGATAAAATGATATTAGGTCAATAAAGAAAAGATAATATAATCCTTTAATATAATCTACATGACGCAAGTTTATAAGCAAAATAGCAACAAAAATATTTTAAAAGTATCTTATCAAATAACTTCGTAGATTATTTCAAAAGAAATTTTTAATTAATTTTTGTTTTGAAAAAGACAACACTGTACATTAGGGAAATAATCCTTTACAAACGTCACATCCAGACTCACAATAACAATTTGGATGGCACAAAGTATTTGTCCTGCTTGGGATTCGAACCCTCGACACTGGCATGGTAAGGTCGGTATCTTAACCACTATGGCATCCGTGCAGTTAGTTGATTATCCTGATCTTGTACAAAAACTAGCAGTGGTAGCTAAGCCAAGCTACTGCTGCATTTTCCTGCTTGCAGTCATAAATAGTAGTAGTAGGACCACACTGTCGACAGTTATCTGTCTACAGCCGCGGGCCGGTCCGTCCGGGGTGGTACCACGCTCTCGCAGAAAATCGACGTCTGAGTAGTAGCATTTTGTTACTGCGCTTCGTTCGGCGAGCGAGAGAGCCGGAAGCCCAACTTTCTGAGGGTGTTCGCGTGTGGAGGGTGTTGGTGGTGCCTTTGGTATCACCGAGCCTCAATGCACGCATTCACACTCCATTCCCTTCACGGTAGGCAGCGGCCTTGCAAAGGTCCATGAGCGGCAGCAACACTTATCATCAGGTGTACTGTTTGCTCGTTTGCCACTGCTTGCAATAAAAAAAAAATCGTCCATTTATCCAAGGTAAATTTTATTTCCCAACGAATGGTGCATGATCCGTCAGTGTTATTGTCACAAAAACAGGATGAAGCTGTGTGTAGTCCGGCCCCATTACTTTTACATTATATTGCAAGTCACTATTTGTAAGGTTTTTGTAACTTGGTCAATTGACCCAGGCATGACTCCACGGCGGCTGAAGTCCATTGATTAACTCTGTTGTATTGATAGGCGGTGCCACCAATTGAATTTTCAATTGCTTCTCTTATAATTTTGCTTACATCGTCAACAATGAATTGATATTCTTCAGATAAATCGCTACATTCTTTAACTTCCATGATGTAACACTAAACGCCATGCTGTGAGGTAGCGGCTTCGAATACTACCAACCCTTGCTTTGCTCGTGGGTGTCGTAAAAGACGACTAAGAGCCCTAGATTGACCCGGACCAACTCCATCTGGTACCATTTGGGTCAACGATTACATTCCCAAGGAGGGTTGACGTCAGGCAGGCGGCCGGTCATAAAAGTCATTGCCGAAACTTTTTGCAATATGTCAAAACAGATGACATATTGCGCAAGTAATTGGGATAAGAGCAAGATGATGATGATGTAACACTAAACGCCACCTAAATATGTCGAAGATTTCTAGCAATTGAAGCAATATGAAAGCAATACCATACTCTAGTTTTAGCAATTTGCTAGTGCGCTTCCTTAGAGAGTGAAAAAGCCGGAGGCTGAAATTGGTATGTTATCTGTCTGGCAAGCTTCGCTGTGCCTTGTTATTACAAGGGTCCATAAGGGACAGTTGCACTTACTGGGTTGCTGGGCTTGAGCCTGCTCCAAAATAGCAGTGAAATTAACCTACTATGCATTTTTAGACGGGTTATGATCTAGAAACACGTGGTCCGTACCTTCCAAGGTGACTAAAAAGCAGGCGCGGCCCCATAACCCAATGTATTCTCTCTCCTACGTCATTGGGTCGACTACTAGTACAGAGCCTTTGACATCCGTGGCCAGCTCAACCATTGTACCACGCTGGTCCGCTGTGGCAGTATGGAGTTTCATTTTGAATTTTCCATCTCTTGCATAGATCTCTCTTAGTCGTCTTTTACAACAACCACAGGTAAGATAGTGGTTGGTGAATAGTTATCAAATTTGGCCCCAATATAGACACTGATCCCGTGTGGTGACGGAGTAAGAATTAGGGATGTGAAAAAATAATCGATTTTTATGATAATCCATTACTAATCGATTATATTTTTGTAATAATCGATTTTTACAATCGATTATCAAAATAATAAAAAATCGATTAATAATCGATTTTTTATTATTCGAAATTCGATCGAAATTAATCGATTATTTCACTGCTAGATTTCCTAAAAAAAAGGTCATCACGATACTGCGTGCAATGTTTCATACTGTATTAGAAAATAAAGCTCACATTTCCTAAAAAAAAAAGGTCATCATAATCCTGTTGGGAGA
Source organism: Lymantria dispar (assembly GCA_032191425.1). Lineage (NCBI taxonomy): Eukaryota > Metazoa > Arthropoda > Insecta > Lepidoptera > Erebidae > Lymantria > Lymantria dispar. The sequence goes on along the minus strand of CM063462.1, from coordinate 2,420,854 downwards.
AAAATTGATTATTTTAAAATCTATTATTTTTTCTTAATTAATCGATTATTTTATAATCGATTTATTTTAAAGAACAAAATATCGATTATTTAAAAAATCGATTATTTTCTCTCCAAGTCACATCCCTAGTAAGAATACAATTCACCGCACCTTACCTTACCCGTGGGTTGTGTAAATGGCGACTAAGGGATATAATATGTATGCAAGCGATGGAAATCTCGAATTAAAAACCTATACCAATCCGTCTGAGCAGCGCCTAAAGGCTCGAGCCCACATATATGTATAATGCGACGCAACTCCTCCTAAACGTCTAGAACGATTTTACTAATTATTTCTGTGTTCCAGGGGATTCTAGAATGCTTTAGATTAATAATTAGACCCGCTAGGTGGCGCCACGATCGATTTCAAAGAGAATGTCTTTTATTTTATTTTTTTAGCTCTGAAAAGAACCGGGTCTGTTGCGTCAGCTAGTATTCTACTTATTCATTTAAAAGTAAACTGTCCAGCGAGCAGTTACAAAGTTAAACATATTTAACATAAACACAACTTATAAACGCTTTGGTCGACGTTATCCCTTTGAATTCCTTTAACTTAACCCATAACTTTTAAGTAGCTGAAGTTGTAAATGGCTGTGACTTTACTAATTGGGTAATTATTGTTAGCAAACTATTGAATTTAATTTATATAGGCTTCGTTTGCTTGTGTGGAGTAAGAGTCAATATTAATTCTGGGCAGGTCATACCACTCGACGAACCTACAACCCCTGGGGAAGAAAGGTTCTCGAGTGGCGACCACGTATTGGACGACGGAGTGTAGGACGCAAACTCCTACCCTCCATCCACTAAGTGGACCGACGATCTGTTGGAAGTTGCTGGACGGCACAGGAGTGCACTTTGTAGTGAACATGAAAGAGGCTATCACCGTCTACTACCTATGATAGGCTGAAATGATGATAATAACTAAATCTATAGCCCCAATTATAGATAGAAAAAGTTATGAGCATGGCCTATCTTCTATAGAGAACGTTGATAGAATGATAAAGATGTGTAACGTTGACTGATATTTACGCGAGTATTAAACATATTAAATAAGATTATTTTTACGGGTTTTATTACGTTTGTAACGAGGGTTTTGTTTGTTCGAACGCGATAAAATCCGTAAAAAATAGTTTTGTTTAGAATAATAAAGAAATAATTAATTTTTAAAGAAACTTGGAATAGAGCTATGCTAGATAAAAATGTTCCATACCACTTAGTTCCAATGGTTCCCTTTGACTTATACCTATCATTAGTTTACCTATCCACAAACAGCTCATTATCAGTAAATGAAATTAATTAAAGCGACATCTATTACAAGTTACATAAAGTTTTTCTAAAAAGGCATGATCAGCTTTTTCATTGCTCACTTGTGTAATAGTTTATATAATATAACATAGATGTCGCGGTTCACAATATTTTTTAGTGTACAATTGGTTATTATAGACACGACAAAGACAAACCAACTAGCAATTCCGAATATCTCATCGTCTTTTCCTATTCCTTATTTCTTCCTTATTCTAAAATCTAAATGTTTTGCCATTCTATGTATCTTTTTTTCTAAACGTACAGGATTCTTGAAAATTTTCACACTACCTACTGATGTTGACAAAATTTTAAGGCAATACGCCTGCATGACGCCAGGATCACAATTCATCTCTTAAATACACGTAGATTATTACAAGATAGAACTATCTGCCTAATTCATAACATTACCTCATGAATAGTAAATATACAAAACAGTTTGGGTAACCGATCGGGTATGGATAAGTAGGTATTCTGTGTGGTGACGGAGTAAGTCATCACCCCCTTTGCGCCGTGTGTGTCGTAAAAAACGACTAAGGGATATAATATTATGCTTATAATATACTAGCAAACTGTGGGCCTACTCTTGAAATCAATTCTAATTTCGAATCCGATTCGATTCCAATCTCACCAAACTTATATTTGGTACTCTTGAACAAAATCGAGAATGAATTTTTCGCGTTCGTCGCTGTTATTTTCACCAAATGTACCATGTTTTCTTAATTTAAATTAATAACGTTATCGAACTCGATTACCACAAAGACGCTTTCTTGAAATTGTGCAACATTAATGATTTTAAACTACGTCAAAATCACGCCGGGAGTAGCAAATATTTGGCTTAATCGACGAGAGTCGAATTCATTTAGTTTAGAAACGTTCCACCGAATTTGATTCCAATCGGGCGCTAGTGTCGCTTTCAAGAGTACCAAATTTGCTCAAATTCGAGCTGCGATTGGGTTCGAGCATGGTTTAGATTCAAAATTGGACCCGGTAGGTGGCGCTGCTAAAACATTCCTTTTACTTTATTTGAACAGAACAACGTCTATTGGGTCAACTAGTCTTTATATATACATATTTCTTGTGTACGGGTGTATGTCACTGAACTTCTCCTAAACGGCTGGACCGCTGTTGATGAAATTTTTTGTGTGTGTTCAAGAGGATTCGAAAATGGTTTAGATTCACAATTGGACCCGGTAGGAGGCGCTGCTGTGTTATTTGAACAGAACAACTTCTGTTGGGTCAGCTAGTATTATTATTATCGGACCGTTTGCGGAAGGAGACTCCACACGGACACGGTCCTCCGCCGGTGACTAGGGCGGCGCAGACGCGAGTACCTGCGCCTGATGCCGCCCTAGTAGAGGCTGCGGGTGACCGGACCGGGGATTTAGTCCGTCACCCGCGGAGAGGTTAGCCTAGCGACGGCGATCGGCGTCCCATTAGGGGACGTCGAACGGAGAGGGTACCCCCTCGGGGTATTCCGTCGGGCCGACCACTGACGTCAAGTCACCCTGCTCCGGTGGTCGGTCCAACGACGAAGGCGACGTGTCGCGGGTGGGTTACGGGAGTGCGTGCTTACGCCTCTCTGTCGCCCTGGACGGAATGGTGCGAGGAGTGCGCCGACCGTAACCCACACCCAAAAAAAAACAAAAAAGGTAGTATTATTATAAAATAAAATAACAACAAACAACTGAATATTTTTTATTATATATCATGAAACAACGATAGCTTATTATTTATAGTACAGTCGGCAATTATCATCATCATTATCACAGCTCATATACCTACCGGGTTGTGAGCCATCCGCGCTCACCCATTGCCCGCGTTAAGCTGTCAAGTTCACCTGCGACCAACAGCTATACACACAGAAAAAAAAAACAGCTCATATACTTCCCACTGTTGGACGTTCAATGTATCAAGTCGACAGTCAGTGCGCAAGAAATCTCACCCCTCCCATAAACGCTTCGTCGCTTGCAGTGAGGCAATGTGGATGTATATATTTTTGGGAGTCATTTTTTGTTTTCATCAAGTCACGATCTATTTTTTTACCCAACTTTGTAAGCTCGTCACATTAACAAATATTAATCGATGTGAAAGAGACTTAGACCAGGAGAAACGTGGAGTTATTGAAAAATGATTCCTATAAAGCCGTTATCTCCTATTATATTTTATAATTTTACCGATAACAAATATTTGAAACCATGTGATCCTTATTATGATCATTTTTAGAAAAATCATAAAAATAATAGATATAAAAAATGTTGATTATTTCTAAGATGTTGATTTTTTCCTTATATTTCTTTTAAAGCTAAATGATTATTGAAAAGTTTAAAATAAAGTGGATTGTACTTTAATAATTGAGGTTTTATGTAAGAAAACCCTTATGGTAGTCCATATATGGCGCCCTTACTCTGGTGTTTCGAGTTTTTCTTCTTTTGCATAGATGGTATAAGCATATTATATTCTTAAGTTATCTTTTACGAAATCCAGGGGCAAGAAAGGAAATGGTAAAACATATCGTAATCCGTCGACATACTGAAATACCATTTTAAAATTTAGTTATTCTACAAACGTATTTTGAGCTGTCAATTTTGCTTATAGTGTCACCATGGTGTCACTGTAGCGGAGTTATTAAGATGCGGGCTACTCTAGTACTAAGAGTTCAAATCCCATGCAGGACAATTTTTTGTACGATATACAAATTATTTTTTCGAGTCTGGGTGTCAGTTAGGCTAACTAATTGTATTTTTTTAAATTCCCATACAATACGAGGATTATATCCCCATTGCAAGGTTGTCTTGTATTAAATTAGGGTTGACAATTTCTTGAGAAACCCTTAGCAATCTTACCGACAGCGGAGGGACCTCGGTTGAGGAGAGGATACTCCTCAGGGGTATTCCGTGGGGCTGACCACTGACGACAAGTCACCCTGCACCAGTGGTGGGTTATGGGGCCGCGCACCGTCCTTCTGTCGCCCCGGAAGGAGCCGGGCGACAGGTGCCCTGACTGTAGCCCACCCCAAAAAAAATCTAGGCGAAGAATTTGAATATAAAATATATTTTACGAATTTTATTTGCTAGTCCAAAAAACTTACCCGTATGAGGAACAGGTACAATATATACAATCCACTACCACCTTTCTTACCTGTGGGTGGGGACATAGATCACTATAAAAGAAGGAAGACTTGATATAAGTCCCTATACTGACTCTGACCAGAGTGGATTTAACAGGCCATTTTTAACAGACTTCAAAAAGAGGAGAATCTTCGTATAACTACGTGTATGCTTCGTGTATGCAAAACTTTATGCAAACCTTTACCGATATATCTGTAAATTGTGCATTGATTTTCAAAAGTATTCTTTCATTACACAAACTTCGTATACTCCTGAGGTGGTCCCATTGTCATCAAGTCAGTGAACATGAATATAATTCATCACCTCCTCTCCTAACATAGCTTAAAACCACATTCCGTTTTAAAAAAATCTTAATCTATACCAATAAATAAAATTGGAGTATCTGTTTGTAATCTATACCAATAAATAAAATTGGAGTGTCTGTTTGCAATGTCAAAATAATAGGCTTTTTTCATGCTCACACGGTTATTTGCACGACACCTATGCCTAAAATAGCAATTAAAAAATTTTTGTCTGTCTGTCTGTCTGTCTGTCTGTTTGTTCCGGGTAATCTTCAAAACGGCTGGACCGATATCAAAAATTCTTTCACCAATGGAAAGCTATAATATCAAGGCGTAAACTAAGCTATATTTTATCCCGGTATTCCCACGGGAACGGGAACTACGCGGGTAAAACGACTATAACCTATAACTGAAGCGAAGCGAGGGCGGATTGCTAGTGTCTAAATAATAGGCTTTTTCATGCTCACACGGTTATTTGCACGACACCTATGCCTAAAATACAGATTAAAACATTTTTGTCTGTCTGTCTGTTTGTTCCGGGTAATCTTCAAAATGGCTGGTCGGATTTCAAAAATTCTTTCACCAATGGAAAGCTATAATATTAGGGTGTATACTAGGCTATATTTTATCCCGGTATTACCAGGGGAACGCGAACTACGCGGGTAAAACGACTAAAACCGAAGCTAAGCGAGGGCGGGTTGCTAGTAGAAAATATAAAGTAATATTATTTCAAATATTTTAAAATATTTTTCATCTAATAGTCTTTCGAAATATTAATAATTTTGACCTGCGTTGATATTGTCCAATGATAATTAATTTAATAAAATCTATTTTATTAATTTTCATGTTATATAATTTTTGCTGCACTTAATATTGAATTAAAAACGTAAATACAAAATTAATAACTACAACATAATACAAAATAATAACTACTGCAAGTGTATGAAAAACCTCTGTAATAACAATGATTTGTTGAACATGAAAAAAATTTGTCCAACCATGTTCATGAATTCTTAAAATTATTAGGACCTTAAAAGCAAAACTAAAAAACAAAAAAAAATCTATAAGAATACTTTTATTTATAAATAGTTTAAAGTCTATGAAAACAGTTTTGATATCGAAATAATCTGTTAAGTTTAACTTTTAACAACGCTTAGATAGTGAGCAAAGAAGTAATCGCATACTAATTAATTTCTACTAGAAGATTTGAATCATCTCTATTAGAAGAAATTAATTATTCATTTCTACTAGAAGAACCGAATCATTCTACAAGAAGAAATTACTTATTCATTTCTACTGGCAGAAATGAATTATTAATTTCTACTAATAGAAGGGAATTATTTATTTCTACTAGAAGGTCTGAATCATTTCTTCTAGAAGAACTAAATCATTTCTACTAAAAGAAAGGAATTATTCATTTCTAGCATAAATGGATTATTACTAGAAATTAATTAATACTATTTTTGAATACCTAAAATGTTAAACAGCAGTACCGACAATCCAATCAATATAAGGAGAAACAGATGTGCTCACTCCAGGTAAAGATTCATGACCACAGCCAAGATTCCAAGAAATTACACCAATGACCATATCTCCAAGTACAGGATCTCTATAATACAGAGGACCACCATCATCTCCCTCGCAGAAATCTTTGCCACCAACATCGAGGATTCCAGTACATATCATGTTTTGAGTTACAATTTCAGGTATACTTAAGCTTGAGTAACGTTCCCGGCAAAGTTCCCTGTTGATAGTTTGTACTGTGGTCTCCATAAGCTCGGAAGCACCGGCTCCTCCTTGCTGTAGTAAAAATAAACGTACTTAAATTATTAATAGCAACTAGTTGATTCATGTAACTTTTAAAATAAGATATCAAATTGAAAGCATATGTGTGATCTCACCGGTAACAATAGAATCAGCTGCGGCAAGCATTATGCTGAGTTAAAACTGGAATGTGGCAAACACTTTTTGAACTTATTATTATTAGTGTTTCTTAAGTGTATGTCTGTTATCATTTCATTATCAGCATCATTTTAGGTTATCTACGCCGCACTGTTGGGCTCGAGCCTCCTCTGCAATAGGAGGTGCAATTAACCCACTATACCACGCTGGTCAGATGTGTTGGTATAATGTTTTATTTTGAGTTCTCCTTCTCCTGCGTAGATGTTATATGCATATTTAACCCCTTAGTCAACAACTACAGGCAAAAGAAGGGCTGGTGAACTGAATTCTTATTCCGTCACCAGATGGAAAATATGTCTGTCACTCATTGCTTTTCATTTACATTCCGCAGTGCGCACCAAGGGAACTCATTTTAGGTAATTTAAAATCTTAAATTTAAGGGAAATGGTACATTTTTAGACCGGGGTCAATTTTTCGCCATTTGAAAGAAAGAAATTTTATTTTGTAAACCTCACACAATATAGACACCAAAGAAAGAAATAAGAACTACTAACTAAAAACAAGGAGTCGAATATGTGAGGCCAAAATATGGTGCCCATCTCAGCTTATGGTACAGTAAATATGATACTACACCGCTGATATTCTGATGGGCCCGTACAATCAAGTCGCGGAAGCAACAATATAACGTGCTGCGTGCTGGCTATCGTAGCCTTTATAATGAGAGGTAATTGGAAAAAGGAAGAAGGAAGATCTCACAGACCGACTGAAAGATAGGCTAGAGATAATATGGGGGACGCCGGGCGAGGAAAGGATATTCCTTAAGGGGTATTCCGTTGGGCCGACCAATGGCGACAAGTCACCCTGCTCCGGTGGTCGACCCAACGACGAAGGCGACGTGGGCACCGGTGGGTTATGGGCCCGGGCGCCGTCTTTTCGTTGCTCCGGACGGAATGGACCGCGTGCGCGCTTACCATAGCCCAGCCATAAGAAAAATTTGGTTAATTGGCCTCCGTTGTGGAGGAGGCTTGAGCCCAACAGTGATATGTGTATGAGCCAAGATGATGAGAATGGTCGGAATCGAACCCGCGATAATTGGCATGACAGACCATTTCACAGTTTTGCAGTCGCTCGTTATCAGCAAATCAGAAATAAATTATAGGACTTGCTCTCCATGCAGGCTAATAATGCTTTAAACACTACTTTTGGGAGCCATATGGCTGATCAGATTTCGTAACGATAGGACTGTTGCTCGGTAGAATGGCTAACAGCACACTCTAGGGAAACTTATTGGAAGTGGATAAGCTGAAGGCTGATTACATAATTTAATGTGCAAATCCAAATAGATATTATTGATCATCCCAACTCATATACATCCCACTGCGGGGCTCGAGCTTTTCCTCTATAGAGAGGATAGTTAGATAGTTAACTTTTCCCCTATTTCGGAGGAGACACGAACCCGGCAGTTGGATGAATATAATCTGAGTTGAAAGAGTACATTCTTGTATCACAGAAGCCTTTATAAACAAATAATTAACCAGACACATGAACCAAACTCAGACCTGACCAGACCCCATTAATGGATCACACAAAGAACTATTTAACTTGGAAATGTACCCACGATACTCGACATGGTAGATCAATACCTTGATCACTACGCCATCTATACGGTCTATACTCTATATGTCCTATAGATGGCTGCTGGTAGATAAGAGGCTGATGATTGAACCCTTCATTCAGTTTGAGGATTTCTAGAAAGACACTTACCGCGGTAGCACCCCATCCAATCTGGATCACAGGAACACCATCGGGGAAGACAACACCTTGTGAAATGAAGATGCCCTGGGCTACCACATCGCTATATGTCAGTGGGTCACTGAGCTTAACCACGGAGATATCACCATCGAAGCCGTTAAGACCATATGTTGGGTGGTTGAACTCGACCTCCACATTAGCTAGGTAACCACCCGTATTACGGTAAGTGGAACCAGCACGGATACGACGGTTTTTCGGTTCATAGGTGCTGAAATAAATAAACCATAAATTATAGAAATCTGTAGAATGCATGCCATTCCAAAAACATATTTTTAATGCTCTTGAATACCGTATGGTAACGTAGTAAAACGACAAATCCAAGCACAACTTCATGAGAAGGAAATCTTGAAATAAAATCCTTTAATGGTAAAGAATATCTGACGATGTCTGATCAGCATGATAAATATAGTACCCTCCCATAGTGTAGGAAGCTTAAGTTTAACAATAGGACACATATGGGCTGAGATACTAATGGATACTGCTCCCTTCAAGTGTATTTTTATCCCTGGACAAACTAAATATACAATGTGCCACACAGTGCGTTGCGTAGGTTTTAAGAAGAATCCAAGTGAACGGCGAAGTCAAGGAGTTGGTATTGATGACCAACCCAATGGTAATGGGTAAATAAAAGAGGCGGGCTTCCATCACCCCAGATGGAGTAGACGAGGTGTATCCTCACATGTAGTTACGCACAAAAAAGGAACGCAAACAGGTAAAACCACTGTTTAGAAGTGCCGGGGATCGAATGACACTAAACGATCTTTCCGGCACTCCGTAAAAGCGCGGAAGGGACCGCTGTTGGTTTTAGTGGGTATTCCGGTTGCATAGGTGACCGGCGAGTCCCACACACCCCCCTCGTCTGTTACCAGCGGGGGGTACCTAGTGCGTAAATTACATTTCCACAGCGTTAAAAAAAAAGGTAAAGCCACTGTATTAGTAAGATAAATATCCCTTATGAAAAATTGATTACATATAACCATGAATTGCCCACGAAGGATAAAATGCTATCGTCATGCTCAGCAATTGTGTTGGCAATCGCCAAGGGCGGATTACTCCCTATGGTGGCTTTTTCGATTCCCACAGAAAAGTAAGGATTGTATCATATTTTTAAACCGTAACGACGAAGTCTGTAGAGTGAATATATAGATTGTAATTAAGAACAACCTTTCTAGTAGTAGGCAATGCTGCTCACAGTCTGCTGTCTGCTACTGTAAATAGACTAGCTAGTCTGGGTTAGAACCACACTATCCCAGGAAATCTCCATTTGAGAAGTAGAAATTTGCTTCAGCGTTTCGTTCAGCGAGCAAAAGAATCGGAACATAAACCCATCTCCTCTGCATTTGTCCGTATTCCAATACTAGATAGGCACAAATAGGCAGCAAATTGGCTGCAACTCTCTGAAGTGTCTGTGTCGCAGTTAAGTGCAGCACAATTAAGTGGCTTGCTTACTGGTCTACTACGGTCTAACAGAGACAATAAACACTTTCAAAAACTTCTATACTCACATGCCATGGAAGCAATGTGCAGCAGACAGAACGTAGGTGGATGTAAGGATGCTTGCGGCGCAGAATTGTCCCCAAATACCAGAAGATACGCTCAAGTAGTCCACTTGCACTATATAGGGGTACTGGTCAATGGTAGTAGCAGAACCACCCACGATGCGGGATGCCGCTTGTGCAGAACCTGATATAATATAGATTATCCAGGATGTTAGTATGTATCCAGTATAATGAGTCCCAATCAACTCATCTCATATGTCTCGCTGCTAACTTGAGCCTCCTACACAAATTACGGAAAATTTACCTAATATTCCATACAGTTTAGACGAATTGGTTTAATTTCGAGTTTTTTTTCTCTTTTGCATGAATGTTATCTGTATCCTTTAGTCCTCATGCTGCCCTAGCCGAGGCCGCGGGTGACGTGACCGGGGAATTAGTCCGTCACCCGCTAAGAGGCCGACCGCGCGAGGAAAGACCGACGTCCTACTCGAGGGGGGGACATCGGTCGATGGGAGGGTACCCCAAATAGGGCGGTATTCCCGGCATACTCGGGGGTATTCCGTCGGTCCGACCACTGATGACAAGTAACGCTGCTCCGGTGGTCGGCCCAACGACGAAGACGACGTGCATCGTGGGTGGGTTGCGAGTGTGCGTGCTTACGCCCCTCTGTCGCCTCGGACGGAGTGGTGCGAGGAGCGCGCCGACCGCAACCCACCGCAAAAAAAAAATATCCTTAAGTCGACTTAGACGACGCACATGGGCAGGAAATGGGTGGTGAACTGTATTTCAGTCACCAATAGTATTATAACCGGACGCCTATCTGACGTCAACCTTCCTTGACACTAAAATTGGTGACCAAGCGGCATCATATGGAGTTTGCCCAGGTGTATGTAAAGAAAAAAAATAAAGATGAATAATATAGGGATTTCCGTGTGGTGACAAAGTAAGAATAGAATTCACTACCTGCTCTCATACGTGTGGGTGTCGTAAAAGACGACTAAGGGATTTATTACACATATGATATCTATGCAAGAGATGGTAAACTCCAAACAAAACATACCAACCTGTCTGACCAGCATGTTATAGTAAGGTCAATTTCCCTCCTATTATGGAGGAGGCTCGAGCCCAGCAGTGGAACGTATATGACCGGAAATGAGGGTTGGTAGTATGAAGAATAAGACAAATAACAGTACTCAGGCTACTATTTGGTAGCCTGAGTACTGTTATTCTTATAATTGCACTCAAACCTTAAGTATACATTTATAAACTACATCGATCCTGAACATCACATTAACCTGTTGAGGTGCCGGTAGTTATGATTTATAAGATTTAGTCTTAATCATGATCCAGTTCCACCTATATAGAACACCAAATTTGGAATTAGGTTCTTCTATGAGTGTAACCGATTCTTACAGGTCCATTTTGACCGGAATCCTTACATGATACTTGGGGGGAAATTCCACTTTAAAGAATATTAATAATTTAAACAACAATTAAGCATAATATGTCGTTAATAGGACTAGGCGATATAATTGCCCTTTAGGCAATAGAGTAAGAGATGCCTCTAGTCATCGATCTTATGATGTCATTAAAGCCATTATCAATCACGGATTATGTTTTAGAAGAGATGGCAGGACACATTAGGGATGGCAGCGTCTAGACTGACAGCTCCTTCCGTAATCCGTTATAAAGCGTGGGATAAGTACTTGCATCTGGCGCCCCCCTAGTAGAAGCTAAATTTCGAATAACCGGGCAATAAACAGCTACTAGGAGCATCTACCACCTACAAGCTCTTAAATTACGGGGATACTCAGGGTGTAGAAAATCGAAAAAGTACATACACTGGGTGTTCCATCGAAAGTAAATCCTCAAAAAGCCGGTGATTCACTCATAGCGTAGAGACAGATCGTACCACGGGTTATAGGAATTGTGTACTGCCCTACCATTGCCCAATGGCTAGGAGGGTTACATTCAGAACGTAACCAGCCAAAATGCAACTGGCAAAGACATTGTGACACATTGTATTTTTATTTCGTTTACACACTGAAAATTACTTTAAAAAATATAATAGAATATACCTGCACATAGAGCCAAAGCAATAAGAATTATCACCGCCATCTTTAGACCACACTGTAAAGAGGGCAATGTGTTCGTATTATTATATATAAACTCCTAAGTCCATTGTAAAATAACAGTTGTAAAGATTAAGATTGGAGCCATAAAATAAACGTTAATAGTAGTAGAACAGTTTTGGCTGACATGACGGAGTAAGAATATAATTGACCACCGCCTTTTTTACTCGTGAGTACTATAAAGAATAAGGGATTAAATATGCATATAACATCTATGCAAGAAGGAAAACTCGACATGAAATTTTGTACCAACACGTCTGACCCGTGTGGTGTAGGTAATTTTCCCTCCCACAGTGAAGGCCAGGTCCTAATAGTAGGACTTATTTGGGCTGATATGATGATGATGATTATCGCTACACCTTGTTTCGTCATAGGAGTTATAAAGATCTGCTAAGGACTTCACCTGGAGAATGGGCACTAGCAAGCTCCTGAAATATGTATAATATGTAAAATCTACTGTGATCGTCAACCCACCTCTAGAGAATGACTAGTAGCCATGGCGCTACTGCTATATAACTCTACTAAAAGTGCTAATTACAGAATTAATCTAAATTTTGCTATTAAATTGTTGAAGTTGATTCCGGTGTCCAACTCAGTTCGTTGTACTCACATAATATACAGTCAATAAAAAAAAAAACAAGTGTTCTAATGTCTTTTTCATCTCCTCAAAGTATCCTGATATTTAAGGGTAATAACGTGCAATACTGATTTTCATAGATGTTCTTGGTGTGATGACGTAAATCGGGATGGAGTTTATACCCCTAATTTTATCTTTTTAAAGTTGTTTACATATGGTGATGGAGTAAGAACTCCTCTCTTACCCGTGGATGTTTTAAAAAACCACTAAGAGATGTAAAATGGAGAAAACACCAAGCTACGAGAAGGGAAACTCTAAATGAAATCCTATGCCAATACGTCTGACCAGCGTGGCACTGTGGGTCAAATTATCTCCCTCAATGTAAAAGGCCCGAGCCTAACAGTGGAACGTCTATAGGCTGAGATGAAGAGAAGGAAACATCGAAACAAAACTCTATATCAACTTGTTTAACCAACGTGGTATAGATCAATTTCTCTCCTATTGTGGAGAACACCCGAGGCGAACAGTAATACTTCTGTAAGCTGCGATGATGATAGATGTTCCAAGTAGCGCAAGGATTTATTTCTCAGTCTGAGATGTAATTTTTTGTGATACATAATTGACTTATCCAACACATTCTTCATAAATTCCTCAACATTATCCAACAGCGAAGCATCTCGGTGGAGGGATAGAGGCTCCATACATGCAAATAAGCTCTGCTTATTCTATTCAAAATGGTTCAATAATACCACGCTATCAAATCATCATCATCTTATTTCAAAATTATATTATTTTTTTCGCAAACTAATTCGAGTGAATTAGTTTGCGAAAATGTAATATTTAGTAAAACTCAATTTCGCACACAAAGAAATAATCCTTCTTATTACGAATATCGATATTTCAAAGCGATATCGATATTAATAATGCTTTCTGTGGCATGTTTTTGCACACTCAATTTGATATATCTACTCGCTAATAGACTACTACTGGTATTTTTTTAAAAGAGAAACAAAGAAAATCATTTATTCTGTTTTCGTTAAATCTAATAAAAACACAAGGAAGAGGGAAAAACTTCTTAGATAAAATAATCTAATTTTAACTACGCACAAAAAAGACTATTCGCTCAGCTCGTGCTACTTCTTTTTAGCGCTATTCTTACGCGGTATTCTTACTGCTCTTCTTACCTTATTGCACAGTTATGTATGTCCTTTAAAGTTACTCAATAAACCTTCCACACTGAAGCTGTTTGTACTGGTTAACCGCGGATTTCGTGGCTTATTTTTAAGAAGCTATTAAAGATTTATAACTTAATTATTTCACTATCTAATTTTCGGTCATAGTAACAGATGTTTTTATTTATAAGGGGGCCCATTCGTGTAGGAAGGGAGAGAGATAAGAGGAGTTCCGTGTGAAGGTCAAAGATTGAGACTTCAAAACATCAAAAATTTTGACGATAATAGATGAAAATATCTATCCGTGTGGTAATTGATTAAGAATAAAGTAGGCACTTTACTTTTCTCACCCGCGGCTGATAGTAAAAGATAACTAAGGACACAAGTAACATAACATCACTATAAGACATGGTAAATCCAAATAAAACCAACAGGTCAAATCTTCTCCCATTCTGTCTTCAAGTCTGAGCTCAGCAGTGAGACCTATACATATATATCTACGCTCTGAAATGGTGATGACTGGAACAAAAGATGATGTTTACGCGTATTACAAACTATGTTTGTGATTGTTATCGCGTTTGTATTTGACTTTTGATTGTACCAAGTTTCGAACACTTTTCAGTGTTCATGGTCACGGACGTACTAAGATCTCTCACACTGAATAAATCATCGTTATTACACAGATTAATATCTACTGCTACAGAATTAGTTATTATATTTTGGCACACATTTTGATATAAATTTATTATCCGTTCAAAAAGAAAACGATTCTGTATAAAAAAATATTGTTGTCGGTCAGTAATTATTAAACATTGAATCTATAGTAACTATTACCTATATTATGTCAAATTATTAATTTAAATCTAAATAAATCTAATATACTACAGCCTACTTTATATAATGGTAGGACTACACTGTCGACAGTTATCTGTCAACAGCCGCGGGCCGGTCCGTCCGGGGTAGTACCACACTGAGCAGAAAATTGACGTCTGAATAGTAGCATTTTGTTACTGCGCTTTGTTCGGTGAGCGAGAGAGCCAGAAGCCCAACTTTCTGAGGGTGTTCGCGTGTGGAGGGTTTTGTTGGTGCCTTTGGTATCACCGAGCCTCAATGCACTCATTCACACTCCCTTCACTTTCTTCGCAGTAGGCAGCGGCCTTGTAAAGGTCCATGAGCGGCAGCAACACTTACCATCAAGTGTACTATTTGCTCGTTTGCCACTGCTTGCAATAAAAAAAAAAAGATACTACAGCCAGATCTGAACGCTGAACATTGAGAAAGATCCGTCAAGAAAACTCAGAGGACATGATGCTAAATTATTATTGAATTTTAAAAGGTGGCTTACCATAATACGCTAGTACAAACGTGTTGACATACTCGTAGGGTTTCGTTCTCGATTTTTCTTCTCGATATGTAGTGTGTAGTGATCGATAGTGTAGTGAACTGTATTCTTTATTCATCACCACACGGAATGACATCATAATAATTGTTCTGATAAAAAAAGTTATCAAGCATCATCATAATCGCAGCTCATATATTGTATGTTCCAATTCTCGACCCTAGCCTCCTCCACAATGGGAGGAATTTTGATCTACTATACCACGCTGATCAGACGGGTTAGTATAGGGTTTTATTTTGAATTTTCTTTCTCTTATATAAATATAAATCTTATATGCTATGGAACGGGCTATGCTCGGGCTTTCTCTGCGAGATAGAAACCGAAATACTGAAATCCGCAGAAGAACGGGTGTAACCGACATAGCACGAAGAATTAGGACGCTGAAGTGGCAATGGGTAGGCCACATCACTCGACGAACCGACAACCGCTGGGGAAGAAAGGTTCTCAAGTGGCGACCACGTATCGGACGACACAGTATCGGACGCCCCCCCACCAGGTGGACCGACGACCTGGTGAAAGTTGCTGGGCGTAGTTGGATGCAGGCGGCACAGGACCGCACGTTGTGGCTTAACATGAGGGAGGCCTACGTCCAGCAGTGGACGGCGATGGGCTGAAATGATGGTGATGATGAAGAATGGTGATATGAATATTATCTGTATATCATAATCCGAGTGGTGACGGAGTAAGAATACAATTCACCACTCCCTGTCCTATTCTTGGATGTCGTAAAAGACGATTAAGGGATATAATATGCATATAATACCTATGCAAGGCAAACTCGAAATAAAACCCTATACCAACACGTTTGACCAGCGTAGTGTTCATGTTAGTTCCCTCTCATTGTGGAGGAATCTCGAGTCCAATAGTGGGACATTTACGAACTGTGATGATGATTATCATCCCTTATTCGTCTGTTAAGCGCACGTGGTTGCCTGTACTCCATCAACACACGGCAAAATCCTCATTCATGAATCAATATTAATTTCAACTTATATAAGTTCTACTGGTGGGTGGATTGGAGCCTCCTTCACAATAGGAGGGAAATTGACCTAATATACGCTGGTCGAACGTATTAGTATAGGGTTTCATTTAAAGTTTTCCTTCTCTTGCACAGATGTTTCATGGGAAATGCTCTGAGGAACTGTTTGACTTGGTACCACCGTCGCTGTTTTACCAACGTACCACTCGACACCGCAGCAGGGTTCATCCATTTCACCTGGAAACGATATTGTCTTCAAATGTACGTTTTCAGCGATCATTTCTCCCACGTACGTGCAGGCTCTGGAATGAACTACCTGCTGCTGTGTTACTCGAGCGCTATGACATATCTTTCTTTAAACGAGGTTTAAGAAGAGTATTTTTTTCACGGTAGGCAACGGCCTGGCTGTGCCCCTGGTATTGCAAAGGTCCATGTGCGGCAGAATTACTTACCATCAGGTGTGCTGCCTGCTCGTTTGCCACCATCGGCAATAAAAAAAAAACATTATATCCTTTAGTCGTCTTTTACGACATCCACGGATAGAGAGGGTGTGGTGAAGTATGTTCTTACTCCGTCATCACACGGAAAAATCCGATATTATTTATAGAATGTTATGAGCAATCGTTAATCATGTCTATTCAAATAATTTCACTCTGAAATTATAAACATGATAATAAATTATTAGATACAATTATCAAATATCTTGTAATACCGACATCAATGAGATTAAGATAACGATATATCGCTATGATATGTGTAGTAAATTGATAATAAAATAATAATTGGTACGCTAAAGTTAATAATATAAGGTAGCTTTAAATAGGCAATCGGAACAAATTAGTTTAATAAATATTAACAGTTCAAAAAAATTAAAAAAAATACGCTTACATCGCTAATCTTGATTATCCTAGTAAGGATAACGGGTAAAACTGTTTAAAATATTGAATTGTCATCGGTCCTTAATAAGTATGCCAAATTTCGAGTTAATCCGACGTTTTGAAGGGGGTCAAAATCATGTTCAAAGATTCCGTTACATACTAACAAACTAACATAGATACGTCTGAAGCTAATAAAAGCGTATTAAAAAGTGTATTTTTTTGCCTTTGTTAATAGACTACTATTCATTGTAAATAAAACTACAATTTTTTTTTTTGGGGTGGGTTACGGTCGGCGCACTCCTCGCCCGGCTCCATCCGGGGCGACAGAGGGGCGTAAGCACGCACACCCGTAACCCACCCATATAGTACGTCGCCTTCGTCATTGGGCCGACCACCGGTGCAAAGCTCCTTGACTTCAGTGGTCGACCCGACTATTAAAAAAAAAAACTACTAATAGGATTTTATTGCGTATATATACGAAATGATTGGTAATTATAAAACATAAACAATATAATTTCATCACGCTCTAAAGTGTTCGAAACGTCGGGCAATCAAAAATCAAATACAAACGCGATAAAATCCATACAGTAGTTTTATTTCCAATGCGTAACACTCGCCGAAACATCAGAAATCATTCTGACTATTCATATTAGAGTGATAGTTACGGCAGGTTTCTGTGAGTGCATAAAGATAGTTTTTTTTTTCACCAAAAGGGTGAATCGATCGATTCACTGTGCAATTTTCAAATAGTTGTTTTAGTTCTTAATCTGTGTATTATTTGAATAAGTTTTTTCGTCATTACCTCGCAATACGCAATACAAAGATTATTAGAAAGACTTTACTAAGGTCTTTTAAATAATCTTTATCTGATCATTAGAAAATAATAAAAAAAGTACAAATTTAGCATCACTGTTTTCCTTATAAAATGCTCTACTAATGTATACAGTAGAGACGTTGGTTTATTTTTGTATTGATATATTAAGGCAGGGGCGATAGCTTCATCCAGACTATAGCCTACCAAAAAATAGCGATAGGCAATAGCTCCATACACGCAAATAAGTTCTGCTTACCTTATTTAGGATGGTTCAATAATAGTAAACCACAATAAGGTCATTTCAAAATGAACATTTTTTTCACATGGGTATTTAATAGATTTACTAATACAGAAATGCGCGCTGTCTTAATTTTTTTTTTTATTATTTCGTACGAGCATGCGCCCCGTATTACGAACAATATTTTAAAACAAATTTATTAACAACGCCATCTATTGCATTTCTAAGTACAATATAAGTAGCTCACTCATAGATCACGGACAGAAGCAGAACTAATATTAGCCTTCCAATTAATGCATACATGACCAAATTGTATTTATAAGACAGACTAGTGGTGTGTGTGTGCGTTAAAACAACGTGACGTAAAATTACTATCGAGAAGTTTTGCTTATTCATTTAATAAGTCTCGCCGACCCCTGAAGACAAGGAACTCTGCGCCGGTGGTCGGCCTAACGACGAAGGCGACGTGCATCGTGGGTGGGTTGCGGGTGTGCGTGCTTACGCCCCTCTATCGCCCCGGACGGAGTGGTGCGAGGAGCGCGCCGAACGCAACCCACCCCCCACAAAAAAAAAAAAAAAGAGGGTAGTTTAAATACATAATACAAAATGATCTCTGATGTTTTCCGAGCATTATACATTGTAAATAAAACTATGGATTTCATCGTGTTTCTATTTGATTCTTGATTGCCCAACGTTTGGAACACTTTGCAGCGTTCATGGTCACGGGCGGATTGAAGCCGCGGACAGCCCGCCCGTGACCATGAACGCTGCAAAGTGATAGAATTCGTATAGTTTTATTTACTAAACAATTCGAAGTAAGTATCTATATAAGTGCATAACACAAAAGTTGAATGGGAATAGCAATATTTTCAAACGATTATACAATATACCTAGTTTGTTTCTTAGGAAAGTGACTTGTTATCAATATCTATCGCTTACTTCATGATGACTACAAATAAACATCACATCATCATAATTAAGTTAGTATCATGTACTGAAATTAACACTATATGGTAAATTATAAACCAATTATATACCTACTAATTTATGTAAGTTTTTTTTGCTTACCCTTTGTTTGCTTACTCTGACTGTAATTTGGTCACGGCACAGCCCCTCTCATGCCCTTGAGTGGTAAAAAACTACTAAAGGATATAATATGCATGTAAATCTCAGAGAAGAAACACTCGAAACAAAACCCTAGATCAATCCGTCTGACCCTCTTGTACTGTAGGTCAATATCCCTCCTATTATAAAGCAACAGTTCGAGCCTAGATCAAACTCTCGAAACTTTAAACAAAAACCTTGACGAACAAATTTGACCAGCTTGGTATATTAGGTAGTTTTCTCTCCCATTGAGGGGTCCCGAGTCCAACATTGGAACGTGTATACACGTTGAGATGATGAGGTGAAAAAAAAAACAAAAATAATTGTTGTATTATTTATTTAAAATTAAAGGAGATATCTTAAAAGTACTTGATAGCTTCAATCTTAAACAGCTACGGAAACAATCCAATTGGTATATGAAGCTACTGAAGTGCTGACACCAGGGAAGGTTTCGTTAGCACAGCCATGACCCCAGGACACAACGCCAATAATAATATCACTATAATAGAGAGGACCACCGGAATCACCCTGACAGGCATCACGACCACCGACGTCTAGAAGTCCAGCGCATATCATGTTCTCTGTGACGATACCGGGAGTAGGTAGGGTTAAGTAACGTGCGGCACAGAGTTCACGGTTGACTGTGTAAATGGTGGTCTCCAACAGCTCAGGAGACGCGCTTCCTCCTTGCTGTTAATAAAAAAATAAATAAAACATATTAATAATAATGATTTCTGAAGTTTACTCGAGTATTACACATTGTAAATAAAACTATTTTTATGGACTTTGTCGCGTTTGTAGTGTTCATGGTCACGGGCGGACTGACAGTCCGCTCGTAATCATGAACGCTGCAAAGTGTTCGAAAGGTCGGACAATCAAAAAGCAAATACAAATGCGTTAAAAGCCGTTTCATTTACAATATATTAACAATTTTGACTGTTCAGATGGCGAAGTGGATAGTGGATAGGTAGGTTACCTTACCTATTAAATATCACGGGTTTTTTGCCCGCGCAGAATAATACTTTGAGGGATTCGCAAATTGTTATACTGAGTCAAAGTGTAAATTGTGTCTGTTAATTATATATTTGTAAAGTCCTCTGTAATACAGAAGTTAGTTCCTTAGTTGAGGATGTTGTCAAAAAATAGTTCTACGCCTTATTTTTCCCGTGGGAGTGGTAAAATCTGCTATAGAAGTACAAGGAGAGGCCAGCGCTCCTGTTTTATCGCAGACCAACAAATTATAACCCCTATGAAGAGGTCTATGTTTAGCAGTGGATGTTAACAGTCTGTTGGATAAATGGATAAACGTGAACGAAGCCACCGGGCGGTATATCTAGTTACTATTAAAAATTTAATTTGTTTATGAATTGAATGCGATATAATTTCCAAATTTAAGAGTTGGTTTTGAAAACCTCATTTTATCAGATAATTTGTTCATCAAAATATTCTATCATTTATAAAACACAGAGTTGCCATAAATAATAATCAAAAATTCATCATCATCATCATTTCAACTCATATATGTCCCACTGTTGGGCTCGAGCCTCCTCCACTGTAGGAGGGATATTGACCTACTTCAGTACGCTGGTCAGACGTGTTGGTATAGGGTTTTGTTTCGAGTTTACTTCTTTTACATAGATTTTTATACGTATTTAATCCCTTAGCCGCCTTTTACTACATCCACGGGCAAGATGGTGTAAGGGAGTGGTGAATTGTATTCTTACTCCGTCACCACAGGGAAATAGCATAGTTCTCGTTCGCACTAAAATATGAGGATGAAATACCGACTATATTACTCGCTGATAATTTTTCCATTGGTGACAGAATTTTCAAAATTGTTTTAGTAGATTAGGCCCGAGAGCGCAACAAACACGCAAATAAACTTACTTTCGAATATATAATATTATTTAGGATTTCCATTCAACAGCCTATCACAGTCAATTATAGTACACAGGCCTCTCAAAAGAGAATTATTGCTATATTCACCCCGCTTGTTTGGCGATTTAGCGATCGTAGTTGGTGATTCCAGGAGAGTGCTATTGTCTATTATCTTATTTGATCCCTCAGCCCATTTATATTGTCATCATACTTTCAACAATCGTGCCATTATCACGAATTTACATCTGGACTAATTATAGAACCTTATTGTTTGGGTTGTAGAGGTCACATGTGTGGATAAATGATAACGAAACTGCCGCCTATCGCGTAACCTAATGTGATTCTAAATATTTGCCAAATCTTTATCTATACCAATAAATAAAATTGGAGTGTCTGTTTGTAATGTCAAAATAATAGGCTTTTTTCATGCTCACACGGTTATTTGCACGACACCTATGCCTAAAATAGCAATTAAAAATTTTTTGTCTGTCTGTCTGTCTGTTTGTTCCGGGTAATCTTCAAAACGGCTGGACCGATTTCAAAAATTCTTTCACCAATGGAAAGCTATAATATCAGGGCGTAAACTAGGCTATATTTTATCCCGGTATTCCCACGGGAACGGGAACTACGCGGGTAAAACGACTATAACCTCTAACCGAAGCGAAGCGAGGGCGGGTTGCTAGTATATATATATATATTTCATGTATACGTGTGTATTGAACTGAACTCCTCCTAAACGGCTGGACCGATGTTGATTAAATTTCTTCTGTGTGTTTAAGGGGATTCGAGAATGGTTTAGATTCACAACTGGACTGGGTAGGTGGCGCTACTGTCGAATTCAAGGAGAATTCCTTTTATTTGAACAGAATAACATCTCTTGGGTCAGTTTGTAGTCTATAAAATTGCCTTAATCTGACAATGGTACCGTTTATTTAAGAATATAATTACCAGGGATTTCTAATGTTTACGCAGTATTACACATCTATATCTATACCAATAAATGAAATTGGAGTGTCTGTTTGTAATGTCAAAATAATAGGCTTTTTTCATGCTCACACGGTTATTTGCACGACACCTATGCCTAAAATAGCAATTAAAACATTTTTTCTGTCTGTCTGTTTGTTCCGGGTAATCTTCAAAACGGCTAGACCGATTTCAAAAATTCTTTCACCAATGGAAAGCTATAATATCAGGGCGTAAACTGGGCTATATTTTATCCCGGTATTCCCACGGAAACGGGAACTACGCGGGTAAAACGACTATAACCTATAACCGAAGCGAAGCGAGGGCGGATTGCTAGTCTATACCAATAAATAAAATTGGAGTGTCTGTTTGTAATGTCAAAATAATAGGCTTTTTTCATGCTCACACGGTTATTTGCACGACACCTATACCTAAAATAGCAATTAAAAAATTTTTGTCTGTCTGTCTGTCTGTCTGTCTGTTTGTTCCGGGTAATCTTCAAAACGGCTGTACCGATTTCAAAAATTCTTTCACCAATGGAAAGCTATAATATCAGGGCGTAAACTAGGCTATATTTTATCCCGGTATTCCCACGGGAACGGGAACTACGCGGGTAAAACGACTATAACCTATAACCGAAGCGAAGCGAGGGCGGGTTGCTAGTTGTAAATAAAACTATATTTACTAATTTTATATTTGTTTTTTGATTGCCCAACGTTCCGAACACTTACAGCGTTCATGGTCACGAGCGAATTGATAAAATCATTAAAATAGATTTATTTACAAATTATCATAGTCATCACCCTTTTTTTTGCGGCGTATCAAGATGCTCACCATCCGAACCGTCCGGGGTGACGGGAGAGGGCGGCGAATGAGTCCATAGCCCGCCGGGTACGGTGCAGTGGCATTGGTTCCTGACCTTGTCATGAGTGGCCTGTCCAGGCATGTTATCCTTTCGGGTACCACCCCAATGACGCCACTGTGAGCGCCGTCGAGACGTTACTCTCACAAAATCGGCCCATCCGCCGGCGACCAAACTACTCCCCGGTCCAGTCACCCGCTGCCACGGCTAGAGATCATCGTCACCCTGCCCGTATCCTTATTACTTTGGGTCAACCCAATATGTACTCTTTTTTCTGTATACATATTAAAATTTATTAAGAATAGTTTTGTGACCGGCCACCTGATTGACATCGACCCTTCTTGGGAATGTATATGTTGACTAGACGGTATCAAATGGAGTTGGCCCAGATCTACATAAAGCACTTAATCGTCTTTTACTACACTCCATGCCATGTAAAGGTTGGTAGTATTAGTAGCCACCATATGCCACCAGTGTATATATGAATATACTTACAGAAGTTGCACCCCATCCAGCATGCACCACAGGCAAATTATCAGGGATGACAGTACCGGCAGCCACGATAGTTCCTTGTTGAACTACTGGACTGTAAACTAGGGGTTCAATCAATCGCACTACGGTGATATCACCATCTAGTCCAAGCCTACCATAGCTAGGGTGGTTGAATTCCGCCTCTGCGTAGGACAATATTCCTCCAGTGTTCCGGTATGTAGCTCCTGCACGTACGCGACGGTTTTCTACAGCATACGTCCTGAAATACGATGCATGATATTTCTTAGATCGCCATTCATTTCAGCCCATCGCCGTCCACTGTTCGGGCGGCTGAAAGTCATCGAGCTTGCACGTGAGTGGATTGGTAATGACCCTCGAAAACAACTTGTAAACGTGGCTCAGGAGTGAGATGGGTCCGTAGTTCTTTAGAAGAGTTTGTCACCCTCTCCCTCTCTTGAAGAACAGCACCACCACACTCCTGGTCCACGACTCTGGAACGTCGCCCCTGAGGATAACGGAATTGAATAGCTTTTGAAGGGCTATTAAGACCGGCTTGCCGCCTGCCTTCAGGAGCTCTGCCGTAATTCACCATCGCCCGGTGCCTTACCCTTACGTAGTTGTTTGAGAGCCATTTTGATCTCGTACAAGCTGATGTCCGGGATTTCTTCGGTATAGTGCCGAGTTAGCTTGGATCTGGGATCCTGGACCAAGCCGACAACAGGATTTCAGGACGATTTATATAACAGTCCATAGAACCTTTCGACCTTTCCCAAGATCTCACTTTGGGATGAAATGACAGTGCCGTCATCGGTCTTCAGCTTAGTCATTTGGCTTTGCACAATAGACAGATCTTGTACGAACACTTTCGAGCCACGATTCCGCTCTATCGCTTCTTTAATATGGAGCGTATTAAATCGGCGAATATCGCGACGCACAGACCTGGAGATCTGCCTATTTAGCCGCTTATGTGTGGACCAATCGGCTGCAGACTGCACCGTCATTTCTTTTCTCCGCTCCATGAGCTCGAGAGTCAGGTCGGAAAGTTTTTTAGGTCTATTAACGCGGTGAGCTTTGAAAAATTTCGACCCAACCGCGTGGACAGTTTCCACGAATCTGTTGTTCATTTCTTAGATATACGTACCCAAATAATTCCAATCTCACCTCTTTCTCCATGTGTATTTTATTCCTTCATCATTATCACAGCTCATATACGTCCAACTACTGGACTTGATCCTCCTCAACAATGGGAAGGCAATAGACCGCATATAACACGCTGGTTAGACGGGTTATTACACGGTTTTATTACGAGTTTGTCTCCTCTTGCATAGATGTTGTATGCAAATTATAATCCCTTAGTCGTCTTTTACGGCACCCACAGGCAAGAAAGGGGGGTGATGAATTATAATTTTACTCCGTCACCACACGAAAAAAAAATTGTAATTCTTGTATATGATTTATTTTTATTTATTTTTATTGCCAACGGTGGCAAACGAGCAAGCAGCACACCTGATGGTAAGTGATACTGCCGCACATGGACCTTTGCAATACCCAGACTATTGCCTACCGTAAAGAAAATACTCTTCTTAAACTTCGTTTAAAGAAGGACAGTTCATAGCGCTCGGGAAACACAGCAGCAGGTAGTTCATTCCAGAGCTTGTACGTACCTACGTGGGAGAAATGATCGCTGGAAACGTACAGTTGAAGACCATAATATTGCCAGGTGAAATGGGTGAACCCTGCTACGATGTCGAATGGCACATTGGTAGAATGGTGACGGTGGTACCAAGTCAAACAGTTCCTCGGAGCACTCATTGTGAAAGAGTCGATAGAGTACACAGAGTGACCCATGGTCTCTCCGCCGCTCCAGCGACTCCAATCCATCCGTAAGATCTGTCTAGTATCTTTACTTTTGCCCGCTCCATTATATCTCATGTCCTTTTTACTTGACAACACGGTTGCAAATGGTTACTAATCGGTTAAATAGTTACAATTATCATAATCGCTGGCCATATGTCCTACTGTTGAGTGCAGATCTCCTTATCATATCCATCCATACGATGATAGAGGCCGTTGAACTGTATTCCTACTCCGTCACCACACGGGAATCAATGGGAATCTTATCAGTGGGAAGGGAATTGACCTACAGTTCTACTTATCCCTTCATTGGTTTTGCAGCATCCACCGGGAAGATTGGCACTGCCAGTAAAGCTATTAAAATACTCACGCGCCAGCAAAGCAATGCGCAGCGGAAAGCACATAGCTGGAGGTCAGGATGTTAGCTGCACACGATTGGCCCCAGGTACCAGAGAACACTCCTCGATAATCTACTTGGACGATAGAAGGCCACTTGTCGATGGTAGTGGGCCAACCACCAACTATGCGGGCCTCCTGAGGTGCAGAGCAGGCCGAACCTACGACGAAAAAGACATAGGAATGAGTAAAAAATTTAATACGTCACTTAACCAATGTCTAGATGAAAGAAAATATATTTATTTAGATCAATAATTTTGCCAACCACTGATGACAAGTCACCCTGCTCCGGTGGTTTTACGAGCTGTTTACAAAAAAAAACGTCCGAGTCGTGGTGGAGTAAGAATACATTCTCCGACTTCCTCTCTTGTCTGTGGATAAAAGACGACTAAGGGATATGAGATCCAGATAACAGCAATCCAAGAGAAGGAAAACTCGACATAGTCCTATACCTGAAGCTCGGCACGAGCCTCCACCACAGTAGGAGGAAAATTGACTCACCACATTGATCAGACGGGTTGGTACAGGATTTTATTTCGAGTTTTCCTTCTTTTGTATACATAATATAATCCTCTAGTCGTTTTTACGACGCCCACGGCCAATAAAAGTGGTCAACTATATTAATACGCTATCACCACACGGTAACTTATTATTATACATTATTTTTAATAATATAAAAACCGGCGTAAACATTGATTTGGAAGAAAAGAAAGAGGAAATTTACATACCTGCGATTATTGCGAGGACCAGAAGGGCAAGGGCGGCCATATTCCCACTGAACTGAAGCCCAGTAAATCCTCACATATCATTTTATAGATGTACATAAATCCGTTGTAAAGATTATCGATATACTTAAATGGCTGCCGCGCTTTGCTTAAACACGAATGATATATGGGCAGTAATATTATCAATTATTAGTCTGTACTATCTTTATAATTGTTAGATAAATAATATAATGGGATTTCCTGCACGACGTTATCATAACTGTGAATCAATTATATTTTTGGTCTCGTGAGATAGACTTTTACGCTTGTTTTACACCCAGGGTGAAAGTAAATAACCCATATATACCTTCAAAATCTGTAATTATCTGGCCATGATCTAAACGACGAGGCATAAGGATCGATTGCCAAAATATTAACTAATTGGGTTGGTTGTGATTTTGTTGTATAATTTTATGTAAAAATTATTAGAATCCAATCAGGATATTCGGCTGTTTTTATCGAATTATTGCATTTTTATGTGGCTTTGACGAGTGTGCAAAGTTTAAATAAAATTTGTTCATTTAGAATGAGGTGAGGCAAAATGACGTTCAAAGATTCCGGTTAAACTAATAAAAGTTTGTTAAAAAAGGATGGCTGCTAAAATAAAAAAGTTATTTATATTATTAAAGTTATTAATGTCACATCGTAGTTATTAGGCATTTCAATTTAGGCTTTACTAGCAACCCGCCCTCGCTTCGCTTCGGCTTCAGGCGCTTTACCCGCGTAGTTCCCATTCCCGTGGTAATGCCGGGATAAAATATATCCTTTGTTATTGCCTAATAGTATAGCTTTCCATTGGTGAAAGAATTTTTGATATCGGTTCGGTGGTTTAAGCGTGAAAGCGGTACAAACAAACAAACATACTTTCGCATTTATAATATCAGTAAACTTACCAAAAATTTGGGTATATTACCCAAATTTTTGGTAAGTTCATCATTATAAAAAGTATCCACAAGAAACATAAGTATATTTCAAGTCACCTGATGATGGATGCTTATAGTCCATAAAATATAGGATGATCTCTGTGACAGTTGTCCCTAGTCCTGTCACGCTTACGATAAAGTCCGTAGTTTTTTATCGATAAATTTATTTTTATAATTGTGATTTTTTATTATAATTAAAATACAATCAATGAAAATCTTTTTGATTTTATTTCAAACAAAAACTGTTTTGTGACTGTTTTAATTATTCAAAAGGAGTACTATCAAGGTCTAGGGTACTATTATCGTCATCACTGGAGCGTTCCTGCTAGAACATTTATCATTTTTTGCCAAAATAGGGACAGTCACTAGATCAATCGATCAATTACGACTGTTTTATAAATAAATATGTCTAGTTCATTAACAATAATGCGTACATAATATTATCATTTACTCTGAGACGAAAAGTAGTTTTTAATGTTTAATTAAGTCAATTTATGTATTTTATAATATAACTGTCTGTTTTAATTGTAAAAAATATGTTGAAAGTTTTGATTTATTTCTTTTATGAATAATTTAATAAAGATCGGTAATCGATTTACGTATATCGACTGTCCCATCTCTTTTTTATTTTCAGTGCAGTATGACCTTGTATGTACGTGCGTAAGCGTCATTTATGTATAAAATGTTTACTATGTATTTCAGTACTTACGAGTTACATTTTAAGCATGAATATTAATATTTTTATATTTATAATATATTGCAATTCAGTTGCAATAAAACTGGCAAGAAAAGAATGAACATATATTTGATACAAAATGCAATTGTAAACATGTCGCTCGTTCAAACTTACTTCGTTGGTTTCTTTGACATCTGTCACAGAGATCACGCTATATTTTATGGACTATAGTGATGAAGCAAGAAGACAATTCACTGCCTTTCTAGTAAAAAAAAAACTTTCTCTGTTATTGCATATAGTTCGATTTCTATTGAAGCCCAGTCTATTTCATGCCTAGCATTGAGACACATGTGAGCTGATAAAATGAAGAAGAAAACTGCATCAAAATTAGATATTATTTCAACTTATTTTATAAAAGAGTAGGTTCTCAATTTGGATGTTTTTATGTAAAATATCTGGTTCACCGAGCTTCGCTCGGCATATTTTTGTCGAATTTATTTAGATCTATATTAATAAAAAATAAATAATGAAAATTATATAAAAAATTACAAAAAGAGAATAATAATAACACTGAGATTCGAACCGACGCTGTTTGAATGGCAAAAAAACCAAAATTAGAACCGGCCGTCTCCCCAACTGAGCTATCGTAACTCATGACGTTGACAACGAAATTTGAATTCATATTCTTTTAAAATTTAATGTGCTTATATTGTTTTACTAAAAACGAAAGACTAACTCTTTTCTGGCACGTGGATGTTGGCAATGATGACAAAGGATGCAATATGCAGATAACATCTATATAAGAGCATAAAAAACTCGAAATAAAGACCTATACCAATCAATAAACCTTATATTCATATAAGACCTCAATAGTCTCAGGCGGATGGTTGGAATTATGAATTGTATAAGTCAGTTCACACGGCGTACATAAAATGTAACTATACATATTACCTCAAGATACAGGGTGTATCAGGTTATGGAGCAACTGTTCAAGCATTTTGTAGTTTAACGGTCATAGATCGTAATTAGAATGTACATTACACAAAAAACAATATAAAAGTTATAGTGATTTCAAAAAATTGTGTCTAAGAGTCTATGCCTTAAATGTTACGTATTATGTAGGCATGTACAAACAGAATACATGTAGGCATGTAAAGCTTCGACAGTATAAATTCATTCATAATATCTAGAATTGTGCAAACGTTTCAATGATATAGTCAATGCCAGATAACGTGACAAAAGACGACCTTCACCTACCTTCACCACGATATCTTAAAATGCAAAAAAATCTATCGCCTACCATACAAATCTATCGAAAAATTGTATCGCAAAATTCTCTTGGTAGATGCCTACCAGGAAGCAACATTACAAACAGCACAGCCCAAAATTTTACGAAATCTAGTAAAATTACCATAGAAAATATATGTTTTTAATATCCTATAATCATGTATTTCATTGTTTTAAAATACCAGATTAACCTGTAACTGGTGACATTTCATTATTTTATAAATAATATCATTGATAACAATGCCAAATTACTTTCAAATGTCTGAATATCAAAAGTTTTTAAGTAACATTAAAATTAAAGTACCGAGAATATTTATATATAGATCCTATAATTAAATACGTAATTAGCTTCGAAGAGTTATGTAACGCCCAAAAAATGCCAAGTTTTAAGTTATGACACATTTCTTTCAACTCATTTTACCGTCAGGTGTAATAAACCTAAAGGATCACACAAGTAGATGCAAGATTTTAGGTTATGAGTATCAAACATAAAATCTTTTCTTAACTGATTTTAGCGTCAGGTATACGAGATCAGTGGCGTCGTGTGGCCCAGTCTCCATTTTGTTTCACATTCCGTGTGGGGCACGTAAAAGATATTGAAAAAAAAATGATGGGCCTCGATGACAGTACATACCGAAAGATTGATGCATTCATAATTCATGTATCAGACAGCAGTGATAGTAACAGTTGTGGAAGTGACAGTCCAGAATTATAGATTTTTGTAAAGTCATAAATAAATTATTTTAGTATATTATTTTACCTCACCTTACGTATTTAACAAAAAGTTAGCCTTAAGATAGGTTAGCTATCAGTTTCATGCTAGGGCAGTGGTAAGGTAGGTAACGTGTACGTATGCTTTATTATTGCACGTGTAGGTGTTTAATAATTTCTTAATTAAAATTCTAAACAAATTACACGCAAACAAATGTTTGTAACCTCTGTTCAGTCTAGACACCTTCACCACGATATTACAACGATAAGACGGTTTGTATGGAAAGCGATAGAATTAGCGATAAATTACTTGGATTTGATGATATCGTGGTGAAGGTCACCAAATCACCTCTTTTGCCATGCTATTTGGCAAACACTATAGTGTAGGTTTGTACCTACGAGCGACGAGCGGTCAACGGTCCAAGGCCGATCAGCTGTTTTAAAGCGAAGTTTGTTTTGTTTATGTGAATGTAATCATTGATTTATTCAATTTCTAATGAACATTTAACAAACTATGAATATGTTGCGTATTAAAGTATTTGCGCTGTAGCATGGTGCGGGTGACAGTTATGGCGAGTTTCGTTTCACTCTTGAAAGTTGCCGCGATTTATAATTATGATCTATTAATTCAGCTGTACCACATCGGTAATATATTAAATCACTAATAACTGTAGTAATAAAGGTATACCTTCCAAATTAAACCCAACTAGAATGTTCTAGCCTACAAATCAAATGAAATTGAAAGAAAAAATAATCAAAGTGGTATGCGTATAACGGAACACCAAAGACGTATTTAGTGATAGGATGTACTACTACGAAGAATTGTCGATTAAAAAATAAATAAAAAACTATTTGTGCGCTCAATTTTTTATTGTTAAAAAGTATACAATTATTACATATTTACTTCAATTTTTCATTCAATTTTAATCCTCTTCTAAACTCATATCAGAGTCAGGAACATCGGAATTGTCACTTTCATCATCCGTATCTGTGACGGATATTATTAAAGATGTCTCAATTATGTTATCAATACGGACGTCACGATCCCAATCAGACATAATCTCCCTTTTCGTTTTATTCACCACCTTCGACCAGTCCTTAGGTTGAACGTTACTGATTGCCTCTTGTAACAGGGTCAACATCTTATTTGCCGTAAATGGCGGTGTAGTATTATTTCTTGCGGCGTCTTATTTCTTGACCTACATAAACATAAATGGACTTATGAAAAAAAATATTTAGTTTTTAATCAATAAATTAATTTCAAATATCTAATGCAAAATTTACTCTTGAATATGTCTAATCTGATACCTGGTAATGTTTTTAAATTACATGCTTCGTTCAGAAAGCTGTTACTTTTTCAAAGTATCAAAACGAGAATTGAAATTAAAAACATACCTTTTATTTGGGCCCAAATTAGCTCAATAGCGTTATATTGACAATGGTAGGATGGTAGTCGCAGGACCTGGTGACCTTTTTCTTTTGCCATCTCGTACAGAGCGTAGGTAGGAGTTGGTGGCTTATGACGCCGTACTAGAGTAATAAGCTCCGTCTTTAGCATATTCATATCTGCTGTAACTCCGTTTTCACTCAGCCACTTCACCAACTCGCTTTTGCGGTTTGATTGTGTTGGAGGTTTATTAAGTTGTACCGAATGGTAGGGTGCGTTATCAATTATTATGGTCATAGGCTCTTTTAAGTTTTCTAAGAGGCCTATGAACCAAACTTTAAATTTTTCGTAGTTCATCTCCTCATGATACTCCGTAGTTTTTTTCGATTTAAAAGCCAGTAAACAATTAGGGACAAATCCATTTGCTGTACCTGCATGGCAAATAATGAGGCGTTCGCCTTTGCCCTCCGGGACTTTGGTACATGACTGTGCCGTATCGTCGGTCCAACTTTTACCCACTGTGTGGTTAGCGTTTAGCCACGTTTCATCCAAAAACACAACTTTACTCCAATCAACTATGTTTTTAGCCCTCCTTAAAAAAGTACACCCTGCAAGGGCAATATCAGTCCTTTCCATAATAATTTTTCTTTTGTTAACTTTTTTGTAAACAAAGCCAATATCCTTTATAACATTCCGCAACGAAGTAATACCTCCTTTGAACAGTTCAGCTTCTTTCAATGATTTTAGAAGCTTAAGCAACGTGGGTAGCTCCATTCTTCTATAATAATCATAAATGTGATTTCTAATAGCGTCCTTAGCAAATTCATCCAAATCTGTGATTGGCTTCACTTTGGTCCGCTTTTTGTTCGGTGTAGATAATTTATTTTCAGACGTCCCTTCTTGACCAATTTTCTCGCGTGTTATACGCGAAACAGTATTGCGGCCAATATCAAGAGCTTCGGCTACTCGTTCTACAATTCGATTCAGTGGTAACAACGGTCCATTATTTTGTTGTTCTCTTTCAAAGTAGTTTCGGAGGCGAACAACAAACTCTCTAGCTTGACTACCCAAAACAGTTTTTTTCGTATGCTTAGGCATGGTTATAACCAACAAATATAACAACAAACTTTAACAAATAAAACAACAAACTATAACAAATAACAATTTATCGAAAACAAACTGATGAAAAATGGATAATACGTGTCACATACAAGGCGGTAGCACTCATACTGACAGCATCGCACGGGTAAACAAAATGGCCGACTCGGCGATGCGCCACAGAATAAAAATATGCCACGAAAAAATATGAAATACCAGTTGTTTTAAATGCGTTTACGAAACTTTTTAAAATTTTTGAACTATTAAATTAATTGAATAATTTGTATGAATATATTTTTTCCTATATATAATTTTCGTGACAATAATAAACAGAACAACATTTATTTATGCTACGAGTATAATTAGTGATAAAAATTTAATTGCGAATCGTCACATCCCTAGTCACCTAGTATTGACATGTGTCACCCGCACCATGCTACAGCGCAAATAGAATAAGTATCATTGACTTTATACATTTCAATCAGATTTACACGAAAAAGCGATGACAAAATTGAAAACTTTACACGTCTCTAATTCCTTAACGAATCGATATTTTTCGTTCAAATTTTTTTCATGGGTTCCTACCACCATTGCCTAGCTCCCTTTTGACCAGTTGCCCCATAACCTGATACACCCTGTATAATAATTCGATACTTCTTAGTAAGGAGACTTCACAGCATCGAGAACTACACAACGGTCGGTATAGTCGAAATAATGAGCTACTATGTAGTGTATCATAGGTTTGAAACCTACAAATTCAATTCATTCAATGATTTATAAATGTATTTTTTTATAAGAAAGCCGTCGGCAGTAAAGAAATAATTCTTGTTTTGCAGAGGACTTTACCAACATATTATTAACGGACACAAATTACATCCAGATTCAGAATAACAATTTATGGATCGCACTAAGTTTGCCCTGCGTGGGATTCGAACTGCCGACACTGGCTCAGTAGGTCGATTTCTTAACCATTACGCCATCTGTGCGGTCCACCAGTTTTAAAATGAACATAATTTGTTTATAAATACAATTATCTGTATGGATTTTATCGCGTTTGTATTTGGTTTTTGATTTCCCGACGTTTCCAACGCTTTACAGCGTTCATGGTCACGGGTGGACAGTCCTCTTGTGACCATGAAATCATAAAAACAGTATTATTTATAATGTGCAATATATGTGTTATGTAATCTCTACTGTACTCTATGATTTTAATATTATTTATGATCATTTGAAACTAAAAAAAATCCGTGTGGTGACGGAGTAAGAGTACAATTAACAACCTATTTGCTTGTGGGTGTCGTAAAAGACGATTAAGGGATTAAATATGCATATAACATCAGTTCAAGAGAATGACAACTCGAAAAAAAAACCATATACCAACACGTCTGACCAGCGTGCTGTAGTAGTTTAATTTCTCTCCCACAGTGAAGGAGGCTCGAGCTCAATAGTAGGACGTATAAACGCTGAAAGGAAATGATAATATAAAAATAATAATTCCATGTGGTGATGGAGTAAGAATACAATTCACCGTCCTCTCTCTTAACCGTGGGTGTGGTAAAAGACGACTAAAGGATTAAATATGCATGTAACATCTATGCAAGAGTAAGAAACCCTATACCAACACGTCTGACCGGCGTTTTATAATAGGTCAATCTCCTATGGCGGTGGAGACCCGAGCCCAACAGTAAAAACTAGAATAGTTCTAGTGTAAATGACACACCATTTTGATATTACTTCGTCATCATCATCACCATTTCAGCTCGAGGAACAGTGGGTCGTAGTTCCTCCACAATAGAAGGGAAATTAAACTTCTATACCACGCTAGTCAGATGGGTTGTTATAGGGAATTTATGTCGAGTGTTCCTTGCATAGATTTTATCTGCGTTAATCTGTTAGTCGTAGCTTACAACACTCATGAGCAAAAATGGGGTGATGAATTGTATTCTTACTTCATAGAAATTGTGTCAATGATATGCCACTTACATTAGTATTAATTTGCATAAAATTTTCTAAAACTTAAGGTATTGTTGAAGAAAATGAATGTGTATTTGATTTTTGATTTCAGTCTTCCTATGACCATGGACGCTGAAAATCAAAAATCAAATACAAACGCGATAAAATCAGTAATAATGTATAATACCTAAATTATGGTTTAAAAAAAAACTAAAAAACACGCTTATCAATTACACGTCAAATAGTTACTAGTAGTTTACTTTCATCGTACAAGTTTTAAACGCAACTAACTTGAGATAGTCTTTGCTGCATTGTGCTAAGATGACAGCCCGAATCATAAAGTTTAGAATTTCGTGCATGCCTAGTGCGCACACCAGCTCTATATCTCTTGCTCTTATGCAAAGGATACGATTAGAAATTTCTAAATCCTAGCGAATCTAATCAGGGTATTCGTCTGTTTTGATTGAAATATTGCATTGTCAGGGCCCTTTGGTGTGCGCGTGTGCGCGCGCGCGCGCGCGCGCGCACACGCAACTTTTAAATAATACACGCAATTTTTAAATAAAATCTGTTCGTTCAAAGTTGAGCAAAATGACGTTCAAAGATTCCGTTACATACATAGATAAGATATATACAGGTGAAATTAATAAAAGCGTGTTAAAAATAGTCCTGGTTCTATTAATATTGTGTAATACATGCGTAAACATCAGAAATCATTATGATAATGAGTGTGTTGTACGTGCTAAAAGAAATATGTAGTTTACGACGTATTTATACGATGTATAATAAATTTTATTACAATCTAATATACTATATTTTAATCTGGTACTCTAATCTAATATACCTAAACCGTATAATGTTGTTGTTTTGGCCTTTGCTAGTTCATGAAGTTTCGTAAATATGAGTAACCTAATTATTTCAGAAGAAGTGTTGTACTTTCGTGTCAATTTAATCAAGTCTTCTAAGCACGCGTTTATAAAAAAAGCGATATTTATTCTACAATCAATTTACAGATCAAAACGATTCATAATTCTGTGAAAATAATTCATAGATCGCACAAAGTAGTTACTTGTTTAGGCTGCATTTTTAAATTATTTATCAATTTTAATATCTTTGTGCATAAATAATCCCTATACTTTTTTTGTGATTCTAAATGTTCAGTCTTAAAGTTGTCATCACTATTTTATTAGGTGCCTTATTATATGTACAGAGGATACGAATAAACTCTCCTTTCTACTTGCAATTAGATTACGGAACACCAGCGCTATTTCTCTAAGTAGAAGTAGCACGAGCTGAGCCCATAGACTTTTTAGTTCCTCGTTAAAATTAAATTATTTTATGTAAGATCTTTTGTTCAGTTGTTTATGTTTTTACAAAATTTAATGCGGACAGAATAAATGTTTCTTTATTGATATTTTTTTCTTTATTTCTTTCTTTCAATTATTATTATTACCGTTCTTCTAACGTGTCAAATATCCATTTTTTGTAACCTAAGTTTGGATCCAAATTCAAGAGGTCACGGCAACATGGTCTATAAATATAGGCCTGTTAAACTCAAATTCGCTCAGCATGTTGTGGAGCGGGTTATGACTGGGCATATGGCAGTCCGCAGAAGAGTAGGTGTAATGGATATTGAAGTGACAATGCGCATGCCCGTCGTTCGACGGCCCGACCAATGCTGGGGAAGAAAGTTTCTTAAATAACAACCATGTATCGAACAAAGCAGTGTGTTGGTAATATTCGTAGCCTATTCGTAACTTGCACCAATCTTATACCACCTTGATAATATCCTGCACTATTTCCTTTTTTGTGGGTATGTATTAAATGAACCGTAATTTCTTTCATTTTAAAAGTTTGTCAATTCAAGTTAAATTAATCGCATTCCTCACAAAATTCTGAAGTTTCAATATACGTCATTTAATGGTAGATGTACGAGTAGATATAGGTGAGCTGCAATATTAATAAATAAATTTCTCAAGATTTTATGTCATGTTTCCTGCATAGAAGAGAAAAAAGTCTAACTTTCCAACTCCTCTTGTATATTACTTTTTGTTAAATTTGTAGTGCATACAAGGACAAGAAAAATACCACCTTAGGAATTATCAGGAAAAAGAATAACAACACTCTTTTTACAAAATTATAACACTTCAATGGTTAAATATAGTCTCTAAATATTTTCGTATATAGAAAGGCCTTGGTGTAATAAATGCAAATCATTTATTATATTATGCATAAGCCCGAACATATTGTCAAGTTAACAAAATTAAATTAAATGGATATACCATTAAATAAACTACCACCGGATCGGAAAGTGACCGCTAATGAGAAGATCCGGCAAGAAACTCAGCGGGCTTATCTATTATTTTTATTCTATTTTTACTTGATATAAAATTGTGTAGATATAACAAGTCTTATAAGTACTAGCTCCAATGTAATGCCCTTCGAACCAGAAGATACGTTATATAATTCAAACAATGGCTAGAACAGACCCCACCAGCGGCATCCGATCACGAGTTAACTACTAGAGCAGCCATCACTCCCCTCAACCACTATGGAGGGAAGGGAGAGACCCGCGAATAGGAGATATCAATAAGCTGATGTTTGAATTTGTAATCATTATCATCACAGCTTATATACGTCCCACCGTTGGGCTCGCATCTCCCTCACAATGGGAGAAAAACCAGCCTATTATACCACGCTAGTCAGAGGGATTGATACAGAGTTTTATTTCGAGTTTCCTTCTTTTGCATAGATTTTGTAGGCATATTATAATCCCTTATTCATTGTTGTATTTTACGACACCCACGGGCAAGAATGAGGGTGGCGAATTGTTAATAGTTATTCTTACTCTGTTACGACACAGAAGGATTTGTAAAATTTTATTTGAAAATTTTCGATTTTGTGTTTTGGTCCTTTCAGCCTTGAAAACATAATTAACGCACAAACAAGTTTGGTCCTTCGAACATCAACAAAAATAGCAACGCTCGGATCCATAGACGGATTACGTCTTTACCACGACAGCGACCATCAATCTAAAATTCCTGAGCATCACAAACTCAGGAATAACTCCACTAATTACCATCATATTTCTATCTGGACGTCAATAACACATTCCTCGCGAGTTGCTCGGATATATTTATGAACAAACTAATAAGGCAGGTACGTTAGTTGAATATTTGTAGTATGTTAAAATGTGAGCCATGCTAATATAATTGTTTCAACGTTATTCATGACTTCCATTTTTTTAAGCACTGCATTTTTTTTCCGTGTGGTGCCGAAGAATACAAGAGGAATACAAATCACCACCCTCTTGCCCGTGGGCGTCTTAAAAGACGACTAAGATTTATAATATGCATATAACACCTATGCAAGAGAAGGGAAACTCGAAACATTACCCTATAGCAACACAGACCAGCGTGGTATAGTAGGTCAATTTCCTTCTCATAGTGGAAGAGGCCCGAACCCAACAGTGGGACATGAGCTGTGATGATGATGATGATGATAATTTTTGGTATACTATGATATAGCTTTAAACGACTGAGGTGATGAAAAAGCAGCATCGGACTTTATTTCTCGCCATTTTATCCTTCTCTGCATTTTTAGAATACTGTTGGTACTGCTGGCTTGATTGCAGTGGTCATGTGTTTTCATAAAGCATTAGTCCCTGATGGTAGTTTTGCGTATCGTGACGGATAGAGTGCGTCAATTTCCCTTCTATTGTGGAGAAGTTGAAGCCCAAGGAGTATGAGCTTAAATGATAATGAAATGAGAAAATAAGAGCGAAGGAAGCCTTATTAAAATGTGCTAGTAAAAGAGGAAAAAAAATTAACAGCAATTGTCTTCAAGCTTTCTGTATAGTCCCTGTAGTCAAGATAACAGAAATAGTGATTGATGTAATATGGATATTAATAATGTTGATATAATTTTTATTACCGATGGTGGCAAACGAGTAGGCAGCACCCCTGATGGTAAGTGATACTGCCCCACATAGACCTTTGCAAAACTAGCGACACACCTGCTTTAAAGAAAATGCTCTTGTTAAACTTCATTTAAAGAAGATAGCGCTCGGCAAATAGCAGCAGGTAATTCATTCCAGAGCTCGCACGTGTGTGGAAGAAAGGATAGCTGGAAACCAGTTGAAATGGATGAACCCTGCTACGATATCGAATAGTACGTTGGTAAGATAGTGACAGTGGTACCAAGTCAAAGAGTTTCTCAAAGCACCACCCATGAAAGAGCTGATAGAGAACACATAGAGACCCAAAGTTCATTATGACGCGGGACTACGTGGCTGCTTTAACGAAAAATTAGAACTGAATTATCATCATCATCATTTCAGCTCATATACGTCCCATGATCGCTCGACCCTCCTCTACATTAGGATAGAAATTGACCTACTATACCACGCTAGTCAGACGTGTTAATATAGTGTTTCATTTCGAGTTTTTCTTCTCTTGCATATATGTTGTATGCATATTATATCCCTTAGTAGTCATTTACAGCACCCACGAGCAACTAAAAAAGGATGGGTATATAAAACAGTTGATTCGATCTGATGGTAGATTATTAGATTCAAACGAAACGAAGTTTTGACAATATTTAAGTGCCCTTATAGGGCGTTATTTCAGCTAATTTTTTTTTTTTTTTGTGGGTGGGCCGCGGTCGGGCGCCTCCGCACCACTCCGTCCGGGGCGACAGAGGGGCTTAAGCACGCAACGCCCGCGACCCACCCGAAAACCACGTCGCCTTCGTCGTTGGGCCGACCACTGGAGCAGCGTTAACTTGTCGTCAGTGGTCGGCCTGACGGAATACCCCCTACTGGGGTACCCTCCCATCGACCGACGTCCCCCCCTCGGGGAGGACGTCGGTCTTTCCTCACGCGGTCGGCCTCTCGGCGGGTGCCCCGCAGGCCTCGAGCGTATGGCGCGCCGTGTCCTCGTCGCAATCGCAGTGGTGGCAGGACGGTGTACTCTCCCTCCTAACGACCTTGTGCAGGTATTTGGCGAAGCACCCATGCCCCGTCAAAACCTGCACCAGTCGGAAGGAGAGCACCCCGTGCCGCCTCTCCAACCACTGCATCAGCACCGGCCGGAAGGCCTCCACGGTTCGCACCCCGAACCGAGGCCTCTCCAGCCGGACTGCCCAACGGGCGATGACGTCTCGGCGGGCGTCGACGCGCCAGGCGGTGAGATCCCTTAACGAGACCACACCGCCCTCCGCTCGCACCCCCGTCACCCGCCGATATAGTTCGGCGAGCATCTCCGCCTCCAGGTCCCACGGGGGAGTCCCGGCCAATAGGCACGCTGCCTCCGTCGTCACCGTGCGGTATCCGCGGATGGCCCTGACCGCCGTGACCCTCTGTGGTCGCCACAGAAGGGCCCTAAGTCGGGCGGTCATGGACCCCGCCCACACCGGTGCGCCGTACAGGGCCATCGACCGGATGACCCCCGCGTATAGCCGTCGGCACGCAGCGCTCGGTCCGCCCACGTTCGGCATAAGCCACGATAGGGCGGACGCCGCGCCGACGAGCCGCGGAGCGAGCCTGCGGAAATGCTCCCGGAACCACCATCGCCCGTCGAGCACTAGGCCCAAGTACCTCATATGGGCCCGGATGCTGATGTCGACCGAGTGGACGGTGATCGAGACGCCGATGGGAGGGCTCATAGTGCGCCCATGGAACAAGAGGGCCTCCGTCTTGTCCAGGGCGACCCTCAACCCCAGCGCCTCGATCCGTCTGACGAACTCCTCGGTACCCGAGGTCGCCAGGCTTACCGCCTCTTCTAGCGTCCCACCGCGGGCTGTGACGAGCGTGTCGTCGGCGTAACAAATCACGCCCAGCCCGGGCGGGAGGCTCCCCCTCAACGCCCAGTCGTAGCCGATGTTCCACAGGGTGGGTCCGAGGACCGACCCCTGCGGGACACCGCACGTCATGGGCGTTCGCACGACGTCCCCTGCTCGGTCGGTGCAGAGGACGCTGCGCCCCTCCAAATAGTCTGCCACTAGCCGCCTCAGGTAAACTGGCACCCCGTGATACCGGAGCGCCTCCCTGATGCAGCTGAATGGCAGACTATTGAATGCGTTGGCGATGTCTAGGGACACCACCAACAGCACTTCCTCGCCGGTGACGGCCTCAGTCGCCACGGCCTTCAGGCGCAACAGAGCCGCGATCGTCGAACGACCCCTCCTAAACCCAAACTGGGCGTCCGACAGATCGGGCCCCGTGCCGACGAGGTGCCGCTCGATGCGGGCAGCTACCACCCTCTCCAGTAGCTTGCCCGTGTCATCGAGCAGCACGATAGGCCTGTAGGCCGAAGGCGACTCCGGAGACCGTCCCGGCTTCGGTAGGAGCACCAGCCTTCCCTCCTTCCAGCACCCAGGGAACCGTCCGGACGCTAAACACGCGTCGAACAGCTCCCTGAGGCGGGGTCCCAGGTGTTTGAGGACCAGGGCCAGCACGCGGTTAGGAACACCGTCGGGCCCGGGGGCGGTAGACTTTGCGCGCATGCGCGTCACCGCCACCCCCATCTCGGGTTCCGTGATGGGCGGAACACTGTCGTCGTCGGCCTCCCGGTCAGTGTCTGGCGGAGCCATGACCGGGGGCGTGTGTTCCGCCCGCCGCGGGAACAGGTCCTCGATGACCCGGGTGAGAAGGCCGGGCTGGAGAGTCTCGGTGAGGGGAGGGCCCCGCGCGCGTAGCCTATTCAGCACCGCGCGATAGGGGCGTCCCCAGGGGTCACGGTCGAGACCGTCCAGTTATTTCAGCTCATATACGATCCACTGTTGGGCTCGAGCCTCCTCCACAATAGAAGGGAAATAGAAACACTATACCACGCTGGTTGATATTGGATTTTATTTCGAATTTTCCTTCTCTTCCATAGCTGTTATCTACATATTATATCCCTTAATAGATTTTTACGACATCCACGGACAACAATCCCTTTTTTGTCTGTGATGAATTGTATTCTTAGTCCGTCACCACACGGAAATTAGAATTAAATATGTAAGTGTATTACGCAAATGACGCTACTGGTATTGCTAATATTAATATTCAGGTATATCAACATGACAGATATGAAAGTGGCATGGAATATATTTGCAAGCCGGACGATATTTAACTGGCGCCAGTTCTATTTCCATCCGACACTTTGGTATGCAATCAATCAGATGTATATTCAATTTCATATTTCTAATGACTTTATAAGTGCTGATTGACCCAGCAAGGTACGAGTAATCAATTATTTTAAGATATGAGTCCATTTACCTATCCATTTTAGTTTTTATCACGATCATCATGGTACTACCTAGCTACTCCGCAACGGGAGGGCAATTGACGCACTATACCACGCTGGTCAGACAGGTTATATGTTGAGTTTGCCTTCTTATGTTATAATATTTTTTACATTTCATTCTTTTACGACACCCACGGAAAATAGAGAGGGTGGTGAATTGTATTCTTTCACCATCACCAAACGGAAATTTATTTAGTTTTTACTTGAACGTAAATCTCAAAAGAAAGAAATATTATACATAAAATGCCATTCTTGATAGTATTGACAGTTTTTGGTTTTTTTTGGCAGGTTATGGTTTGGCTACACCCTGTCTGTTCCAGCGACAGAAGGGCTGCCTGTTGCCATTAGACTGGCTACCGGTGTCTATTCCTTGGCCAGCTTAGCGGGTTCCCTTTTCGGGTACCGTCCCCGTCGACGCTCCAGCAATAGTCCTGGAGAAGCATCCATCGAAAAGTTTGTTTTTTTTATTGTTTATTTTGACAAATAAACAAACAGCATACCTGACGGTAAGTGATACTGCCTCTTATGGACCTTTTTAATACCAGGGGTACAGCTAGATCCCTGCCCATCGTGAGGAAACTGCTCTTCTTAAACCTCGCTTAAAGAAGGACACGTCATAGCATCGGGAAATACAGCAGCTGGTAGTATATTCCAGAACAGAAGTTAAGTATAAGAACTGATTCTTTACCAACATGGTCTGAACTAACAGAATTTTTAGAGTGTCGATTCCGTAGCTTAGAAATGATAGATTCATGTTAAACAAACGAACAAATCTTCAATCACGCGCAAGTCAAACCAAGTATCCAAATCATTTCATTCAGCGCTACAAGAACCTAATACAATACCTAATGGCAGTTGTATCTTATGTAATGATAACCACTACTTATATCACTATGAAAAGTTTCAACAGAAACCCATACGAGAGAGAATCAATTACGTACAAACCAAGAAATTATGTTTTAACTGCTTGTGTGCAAATCATGTAGTGCACAAATGTCGCCATTCTACGTGCTGTAGAAAATGTGGTAAGCGATATCACACAATGTTACACGTAGAGAAAGAGGACTCTATACAAGGTGAGAACTATAATACGATACAATTACAAACACAGAATAAGAACGATAAGGGTAGTCAATTTAAACCACAAGCGAGTACATTCACAAATGAGATGAGAATTGTAGCTAACATCTATTATACAATGCATATGTTCGTACTACTATAGAGACTAATGCCATTATTTGGAATCCTAACACATTACAACTAACTCAAAAAGTTGAGAGAATACAAAAAATGTTTATTCGGTATCTGTACAAAAGGACTTACTTTTATTATCCGTATCTCTATCCCACGTTATATATAATAGGTATGGTAGATCATCAAATGCTGGCGACGCGTCGCAGCACTAGTTAAATATTTCTTCAGACTGATACGTGGTTCCGCATTCAATCCTTTACTACTAGCCGAAATCAATTTAAAGCATGCGCTACACGGTTTCAAACAGTGGTTTGAAACAAATGTTTGAAACAGTGTAGATAGATGTTTTATGCCAAATTTCGTATGACCTTTAAACACCCTTGATAGCGAGGCTTGTGTTTCAAACCACTGGACAAGCGGTGGTTTTTATCTTGTTTGAAACCATCTAGCCGCTTGTTTGAAACCAAACAAACAACAGTCCCGCTGCAAAGGTCAGCGCAGAGGTACGCGACGACGTTCTGCGCACAAAATGGCGCGTGAGCAGACGGAACGCGATCGTGATTTTATTACTCAACTTCTCGAGTTATACAAAGAGTTGCCCTGCCTTTGGGACTTAAATTATGAAGGGTATAAAAATAAAACACAGAAAAGAAATGCATGGGATATTTTAATTTTATCCTTCAATTGCACACAAAAGTGCAAGACTTACTCCAACTTTTTGTTGTTTTGATATGTAAGGCGTCATGACGTCGTTGTAGTGATTATACGGTACGTGAGCGTAAAGACGTCCTATCCGCGCCGCGTTCTCTAAACACTGTTGGTTTCAAACAAGCTTAAAAACCATGTAGCCAGGAAAGTGCTTTTCTGCCTTTTCTGTTTCAAACCACTGTTTGAAATCGTGTAGCACATGCTTAAATGTGCCTCGCCAGGTCGTAGGTAAGTTGCGCGAACGACAGAGACCTCTATTGGCGTCACACACGGCGCGCACTAGCATAGGCATTGGCCTATGCTAGCGGTGCGAAGTGTCGCACAGTGGGTCGAAAGCAAAATTTTAGTGACTTAGAGACCAACTTGGGTTTTTTATTTTTTTCTTAGTGCGGATGGATAGAGCTCGTTAACGCCAATAATAATTGCCCTTTTTTTTTTTTTTTTTGTGGGTGGGCTGCGGTCGGCGCGCCTCCGCACCACTCCGTCCGGGGCGACAGAGGGGCTTAAGCACGCAACTCCCGCAACCCACCCGAAAACCACCTCGCCTTCGTCATTGGGCCGACTACCGGAGCAGGTTTACTTGTCGTCAGTGGTCGGCCCGACGGAATACCCCTACGCGGGGTACCCTCCCATCGACCGACGTCCCACCCTCAGGGAGGACGTCGGTCTTTCCTCACGCGGTCGGCCTCTCGGCGGGTGACGGACTAATCCCCGGTCACGTCACCCGCGGCCTCGGCTAGGGCGGCATGAGGCGCAGATAGTTGCGCCTACACCGGCCCAGTCGCCGGCGGCGGATCTCCTCATCGAGGCTGCGCTCCACGCGCAGACGATCCGCCGCCTCCTTCTGCGAGATCACTGTCTCGCAGAAGGCTGCGACCGCGTCCCAATTCCCGACGCTGTCGACCATCGCCCTAGCGATGGCCGGCAGCGTCAGGTCGGCACCGATGATTGCGACGAGTTCACGGCGCTGCACTGCCCAAGCCGCGCAGGCCTCGAGCGTGTGGCGCGCCGTGTCCTCGTCGCAATCGCAGTGGTGGCAGGACGGTGTACTCTCCTTCCTTACGATAATAATAATTGCCCTTAAAAGATTTTTCCTAAAGTTGATAGTTTGGGCAAAAAAAAATATTTTGATTTTTTTTGTATGGAGCTGATCAGATAAAGTTAAATTTC
Source organism: Lymantria dispar (assembly GCA_032191425.1). Taxonomy (NCBI): domain Eukaryota; kingdom Metazoa; phylum Arthropoda; class Insecta; order Lepidoptera; family Erebidae; genus Lymantria; species Lymantria dispar. The sequence continues at coordinate 2,375,991 of CM063462.1, read as the reverse complement.
TGCTAAGTATCGTTAGATCCCGCTTTTAAACCTTTTGTTCCTTAAACCTTGCCTTGTCTACTATCATTTGATGCTATGAACATGTGCATAAAGTTGCAATTCTCCGAAATAATTGGATCAAAAAAATGAAAAAATATATTAATATAAAAAGCTTTATTTTTATTTTCTTAAGTTATTTTAAGTTAAATTTAATATGGATTAGTAAGTGTAAGCACGTAATAATGCGCATAATTACTTAACAACTAATAATAATACATTCAAAAGGTTCCTAATTAGCTTTTAAAAATGTGTGAATATTTATCTAGAAATTTCTAATTGTCCGTTTAATGACTGTAATTAGTTTAACCTTTCATATTAAAAAAAAATGTGTTGTCACTTTTAGCCATTACTGTAATTTTAATGCGGATGAATAGTTAATGAGGGTAGTAGAAAAAAAATCTATTACTGGAAGTATAAAATTACCATATTTATTATATGTATATTAGCTAGTATTCGTTTATTCGTACTACTACTAACATCTCGTGGTTATGATCGTCCCTTTTACGCTATAATGGAGAGTTTAGTGAACAATTTAGATTTATTTATGATTTTAAGAGATCAACTGAAATCATTGTCGGATAGTGAAAAACTTTTCTAATTCCTACAACATAAAATCAATGTGGCAGAAGAGAACAGTGCTGAGCTGCAAAAAAATTTTGTACGCGATATTGTTCATATTTGAACAATATCGCGTACAAAATTTGCAAGTGCAAGATGGGAACGAAGTAGTCACACATTATCACAGTTTATAAGAAAAAATGGTGATTGGTTAGAACGTGCAATAATCTGGCCCTAAGGAGTGATACCTGAAGCTGTGAACACTGAACAGGAAGGGGTCGAAATTTGTGATACTGATAATGTTGAAAATTTACCACCATCTACAACAGAAGCTTCGACATCTACATTTACACCTCAAAAACCTTTCGAAGAATTGGGCTACAGGCAAAAACGAAGACGCGTAGAAGAAATTAAAAAATCGCTTTCGTTATCCCCCGATGAAGTGAAAGCTGCTACAATTGCTAGTTTAAGAAACACCGGAAATGAGGATGTAGGAAAAATAATTAACCATTTGTTAAATCACCCAGAAGATCTGGAAAAAGTTAAGGAGTGTTTAAGTACAAGTAAAGCGAAAAGTAGTACATATTTACCTGATAAGGCCCTGTCTTTATTAGTTTCACTTAAATTAAGTAGGTGACAGTATATAAATCTAAGAGAGGCAAATGAAAATGGGTCTGACTTATATCCTTCTTATTATAAAATTAAACAATCGAAGTCAAGATGTTATCCAGTGAAAGAAGATATAATTATAACTGAAGAAGGAGCTGCTATTAAACTGCAAGCTTTACTCAACTTGACAGTCTCAAGACTTTTAGATGTAATTGCTTTGGATTTAAACTCCGCAACAGATTTTCTGCTTATAAGCAAATGGGGCTTTGATGGAGCCTCGGGTCAAAGTAATTACAAACAAAAGACTGAAACAGGGTTTCATGATTCATCTATTTTTATGGCCAGTCTAGTTCCTATTAGGCTTCAACACTGTGATGGAACAATTGTTTGGGAAAACGACTGACCTTCATCGACTTTCTATTGCCGTCCGATTATGTTTAAATTTACCAAAGAAATGCAGTCAACAATGGCAACTGTAAAAGCTGGCATAACAGAAGAAATAGAAAGACTTCAGCCATCAAGAATCAGTCAAGTTGAAGTTAAGCATCAATTGCTCATGATAATGATAGACAGCAAAATAACACATCCTCAGCTGTCTGTGACATTTGCAAATCAAAACCGACAGAGATGAACAACCTGGAATCACTTGCTCATAGAGAAAGGAACGAAGAAATGTTCCAGTACGGAATTTCATCTTTACATGCCTGGATAAGATGCATGGAATGCTTACTTCACATCGGTAAATATTTCTTACTTCATACTTTATTATCTTGTTATTTTATGCATCCTGTGACATTATTTTTCTAAGTGACATTTTTTTTTAATTGCAGCTTATCGTTTGGAGTTTAAAAATTGGAGTTGGGGGGATGACAAAAAAAAATGTCGCTCAGACAGAGCGCTATACAGCAGGCATTTAAGAAGGACTGCGGCTAACTTATTGATATAGCTAAGCAAGGAGTAGGCACAACAAATGATGGGAATACTGCCAGAAGATTTTTTAGAGATGCAGAAACAACAGCCCGTATAACAGGAATTAGTAAAGATTTAATTGAAAGGTTTCACGTAATTCTTCAGACTGTTGGATCTGAAGAGAACGTAGACCTAGGTAAGTTTTCTGATTTTTGTAAAGATACTGCAAAATTGTATGTACAGTTATATCCCTGGTATTATATGCCTTCCAGTGTACATAAATTAATAGTACATGGACATAATTAGTACATGGGATGGATATGAGTTTGGTGCCATACCTATAGGTAAACTGTCGGAAGAGGCAGCGGAAGCTGGCAATAAAGATTTTCGGAAATATAGAGAGAGCCATTCTAGAAAGGTAAGTAGAACGGCGACAAATGAGGATATTTTATTTTATTTTTTTATTGCAAACGGTGGCAAACGAGCAAACAGTACACCTGGTGGTAAGTGTTGCTGCCGCTCATGGACCTTTACAAGGCCGTTGCCTACCGCGAAGAAAGCGAAGGGAGTGTGAATGCGTGCATTGAGGCTCGGTGATACCAAGGGCACCACCAAAACCCTCCACACGCAATCACCCTCAGAAAGTTGGGCTTCCGGCTCTCTCGCTCACCGAACGAAGCGCAGTAACAAATTACTACTACTCAGACGTCGATTTTCTGCGAGAGCATGGTACTGCCCATAATTAAACAATCTTCTTTTGTCGTCTGATCCAAAGACTGATCTAAGACCTCGAATGGTAAAACAACATAGAATGGTTTTCTCTCTAAAAATCAAAGAGCTTGTGCTGAGTTTTCCCACAGAAGCCGATATAGATTTTATTAATGTAGATAATTTACAAGATAATAATAGCGATAGTGAATAAGGATTCTAAGTTTTTTTATTTTAGTTTGTGTTGCACTGATATATTGTTAGTTTTAAGTTTACTTTTGTTAGTAATAAGTTACGTTTCCCTTTATTAATTTGTTAATTATATATTTGTATTATTATTATGTACTTACTATTCAGTATTAAATCTAATTCAAAAGAATATTTTATAATCTAATTACAGTCACTAAATGGACAATTAGACATTTATAGATAAATATTTACACATTTTTAAAAGCTAATTAGTTACTTTATAAATGCATTGTTATTAGTTGTTAAGTAATTATGCGTATTATTGTGTGCTTGCACTAACTAATCCATATTAAATTTAACTTAAAATAACTTAAGAAAATAAAAATAAAGCTTTTTATATTAATATATTTATTCATTTTTTTGATTCAATTATTTCGGAGAATTGCAACTTTATGCACATGTTCATAGCATCAAATGATAGTAGACTAGACAAGGTTTAAGGAACAAAAGGTTTAAAAGCAGGATCTAACGATACTTAGCAGAAATTTAACTTTATCTGATTAGCTCCATACAAAAAAAAATCAAAATATTTTTTTCTGCCCAAACTATCAAGTTTAGGAAAAATCTTCTAAGGGCAATTATTATTGACGTTAACGAGCTCTATCCATCCGCACAAAGAAAAAAAATAAAAAACTAAAGTTGGTCCCTAAGTCACTAAAATCTTGCTTTCGACCCACTGTGTGTCGCACCGCTTCCTCGCGCATTGCAGTATATCAATGAGATCATAGCCTCTGAACCTACAATCGACTACAGTCGACTCATGTACAGAGAGATGTTTCATGTGTATAGCAGAAAGATATGTGGAGTCACTGTCCATTGCCAGCAGTGTATGCTAATCCAAAGTTATTATATTATTAATCATTACACATATATGTATAGTAAAATAATTTTCTTTATTATAACTTATTAATATTTTTGTGATAACTTTTATTCTTTTTTTTTTTAACTCTTCTTGTTTTGTATTATTACTTTTTACTGCGCATGGTACGCTGTTAGCAATAAAAAATAACTGAATGATGAATAAATAAATAAATAACTTTTCAAGAGGAGAATCACAGAGTTACAATGTACTATTGGCTACAGCTGTAATTAAAGCTCAAGCAAGAAACGAGCAGAAGTATCTCATTCGGGCACTACTCGACCAAGAGTTATAAGCATCATTTATTAGCGAATCTACTGTAGAATTATTAGGTCTTAAACGTATGCCTGTAAATGGTGTGGTGTCAGGTTTGGGTGATAGTCAAACGCGAATTAAATACTATGTTTCTTTACAGATAGAGTCACAGTATGATACCAACATTATTTGTAAGGTTGATGCGTACGTTCTTGTGTCTTTGACGTCCATGCTTCCCAGTAACAAGCTAGAGGCACAAGAATGAGTCGAGTTGGAGACACTACAATTAGCCGATGCAGATTATGCAACACCAGGTAAAATAGATATTCTCTTAGGTGCTGAAATACAATGAGATTTTACTAAATAACTTAATAAGACATCCAGATGGCAATCTGATTGCACAACATACAGGTTTTGGTTGGATTATATCTGGAAGAATGAAGACAAATAACACACAAAGAAATAGAGTGATAAATATTCATGCTTAGGTCAGAGACGATGATTATCTTAAAATGTTTTGGGAGTTAGAGGCTGAACCTGACTCTTTAATAAAGAAATTTACGTTGAAAGAGGAATGGTGTGAGAAATTTTATAATAAGATAAGAGTGAGAAGAGAGAGAACAAGAAACGAGAGGGATAGATTTGTTGTTAGATTACTTTTTAACAAAAAAGTACCCGAGTGCCAATATAGTAAAACGAAACAAATAGCTGAAAGAAAATTATTGAGTCTAGAGAAAAGGTTAACAAGAGATTATGATTTAAAAAAGAGTAAGAAAGAGTTCTACAAGAATATATTACTTTAAAACACATGGAGATCGTACCAACGAACGAGATTGATATCCCTCGATCAGCCTATCTTCCTCATCATGCAGTTGTGAGGGAAGATAAAGAGGGGACGAGACTACGTGTAGTGATGATTGCGTCTTCAAAAAGTTCAAACGGCGTCTCACTCAACGATGACTTGTTGGTTGGGCCAAAGATTCCACAAGACCTAGGACATTTATTGATCAGATGGTGAATGCAGCCGATATGTATTGTAGCGGACATTATCAAAATGTTCAGACAAGTTCTTGTACATAAGGACGATACTATTTATCAACGGATATTGTGGAGCAGCAACAGTGACAGTTCATTTAAATACATAGGACAAGATAAGCAAAAGAACGACAATATGATTAAGCTGTTGGAAATTTGCTGCAACAGACACGCCGATGGTTTTGAATATAGAGTAGGTGGACATATCGAACAAGCATATGTGAATTATGATGACGTCATCCAATTATCATGCCAGTTAAGAGTCATCTTACACAGTTACTAATACAAGAAGCGCATCATATAACACTCCAAGGTGGAATAAAAACTATACTCAATCAACTTCACACCAAATATTGGATAATACGTGCAAGAGAACAAGTGAAGAAATATTATAGGAAATGTAATACATGCAGAAGATATTCGAAACCTAATATGCAATTAATGGGACAGCTTCCTGCCCTACGGTTAACACTAAGTAAGCCTTTCAAGTCATCAGGCGTCGATTATGCAGGACCTGTCAACATCAAATTTTCACCAGGCTGAGATTCGAAAATTTTTAAATGATATATTGTCTTTTTGTGTGCATGGTAACACGTGCTACACACATAGAGGCTGTATCAAATTTAACGTATATGGCATTCATTGCAGCGTTTAGGCGATTTACATCACGAAGAGTTCACAGTCAAGATCTCTATAGCGACAATGGAACGAATTTCATCGGAGCTGATAAAATACTACGTGACATGTTCAATAGTGCCAAATCTGAATTGCCCAATGAAATTGCTCAAGCACTGACTCTGGAAAATACTAAATAGCATTTTATACCACCGCAAGCACCAAACTTTGGCGGTTTATGGGAAGCTGGAGAACGATATATTAAAACTCATCTTAAGAAGGTTATTGGTGATACTATGTTCACATTTGAAGAGTTATCAACTCTACTTACGCAGGTGGAAGCGTGTCTGAATTCGCGACCGATTTCGCTATTGAGTGATGATCCTAAGGAACCTCGTCCTGTGACACTAGGCCATTTTCTAGTAGGCGTACCATTGTTGGATGTGACAAACGACAGTTTTATTCATGATCGTAACTTAGTAGTTTGGATAGGTGGAGACTAGTAGAAAATATGGTTAATGATTTATGGAAAAGGTGGTCAAAGGAATATCTAATTAATTTAAGCCAAAGATATAAATGGTATATTAGAAAATCAGACCCAGTTATAACAGATATTGTTGTCGTAAGAGATGATAATACCTCGCCATCTATTTGGATATTAGGCATTATTACTGATAAGCATGTGGGACCTGACAATGTGACTCAAGTAGTAACTATTAAAACTAAGAATAATAGTTTAAAAAGGCCGATTTCAAAAATAATAGTTCTACAAAAGTAAGAATATGTTATCTCTAATTGTATTGTCATGTGTGTACATATTTCGTTTCTGTTTCCAAATGATGCTGTTTTATTTACATTACTATGTTTATTATTACTATTTACTAGATTTGTTCACAACAATATTTCATAATATTGTGTTATATGTAGAACATAAAAACTCATTGGTAGATCGAACTAAGTACTATGTATTTTACTACTTTAAATATATACTGACAGACTCATAAACTGCATCAAACTTCAGGATTACTTTGAAATAATTTTTTTAATAAGTATGCAAACTTTTTAGATTAAATTATATAAATATGGAGAGACTGGCCCTTAATCTTAAAAAAAGCAATATTTAAAAATAGAACTGCAGTAAAACAAATGAATATAGCCAGGAAAAAAAATTACTCGTAGTATCAGATTTGCGTGTTATTTAAAGCAAAGTTTTAAAATTGATTCTTATTGATTTTTTATTCTTTTGTCAATTGAATTATTGTTACCAGCAGAATTGTTGGGTTAGCTTTTTAACTCATCGAGAGTTTCTGAACCATAATATGGATACTTCGTCCGAACAAGCTGCTCAAATTGTAGCATTGGTGCGGGAGGGCTTGGATCAACGAACGATTGGTAGAAATTTAAATTTAAACCAGTCTACGGTTTCTAGAATATACAGAAGGTTTGTGGAGACAGGTTCTTACAAAAGGAGACGTGGTACAGGCAGAACTCGAGCAACCACCGGTCGTGATGACCGCTTTATTGTTACAACTTCCCTGCGAAATCGTTTCCTCACGTCAGTTAACATCAAAACAGAGCTTAATGAAGTGCGTGGAGTAAACGTTAGTGCACGAACAATAAGAAGAAGGTTAAAGGAAGCGGATATCACCCCTTTTAGACCAGCAAATGGTCCAAAGTTGTCTGTAGCTCACAGACAAGCTCGCTTAAGATTTGCGCGTGATCACCTAAATTGGACAGATGAGCAATGGGCCTCCGTATTGTTCACAGACGAGTGTAGAACATGTTTATATGGTACAGATGGTCGCAGAAGAGTCTATCGTCGACGTGGGGAGCGATATGCTCAAAGTTGCATTGAGGAGCGTGTTCCTTTTGGAGGCGGTTCGTGCATGGTCTGGGGTAGCATATCGATGAACGGGCGAACAGAACTTGTGTTCATAGACATAGTCCGTCAAAACGGTAGTAGAGGGGGTTTGACTGCACATCGCTACATAACAGAGATCTTAGAAGATCACGTGGTGCCCTACATGGGATTTATAGGCGAAAATTTTACTTTAATGCAGGATAATGCCCGGCCGCACGCTGCTGCACAAGTTCGCTAATATTGCGAAGAGGTTGGGATACGTACAATGAATTGGCCAGCACGCAGCCCGGATCTTAATCCCATTGAGCATCTTTGGGATAATTTAAAAAGAGATGTATATGCGAGAAATCCTGTGCCTACGACAGTGGCACAACTAAGAACAGCACTTTCAGAAGAATGGGACAATATTCCGCAAGATCTTTTAATAACCCTAATCAAATCTATGCAGAACCGATTAGAATCCTTAATAAAGGCACGTGGAGGTAATACACCTTATTAAAACATAAAAAACCCTTGCATAAAGTTTGTGTCTATTGTTAAAACCATCATCATCATCCTGCTCTTATCCCAATTACTTGGGGTCGACGCAATATGTCATCTTTTTTGACATATTGCAAAAAGTTTCGGCAGTGACTTTTATGACCGGCCGCCTGCCTAACGTCAACCCTCCTTGGGAATGTAATCGTTGACCCAAATGGTACCAGATGGAGTTGGTCCGGGTCAATCTAGTCTATTGTTAAAACCAATTTTTTAATTAAACCAATTTTCTTTAAATTTCTGTTTTTCTTCAAAAAAGTTTTAAGGTCCTTTCCAGTACATAAACTTAAACTTAAGGATATGACCCTACGCTGTTTTAAAGTTAACGAACCAATCTAGACGTTTCAATTTAAATCTGTGAAGAAAGTTTGCATACTTGGTTAAAATATTTATTTCAAAGTCGTTTTTTACTTTGATGCAGTTTATGAGTCCGTCAGTGTATATTGAAATAAGAACAAGTGAATAAAATTGGAGATTAACACGAACTAAAAAAGAGCTGCTTTTCTTACCTTTAGATATATTTACAGGTGTGAACTAGAATGTACATCTTGGAAGAAAAAATTAAATAGGAATAGGTCAAAGGACAGTATACTCATATTTTAGCTTATATCTTATTCCATAATTACGTTCATTATCCTATCAACATCAATTCTTGGACAAAGATGTCCCCAAGAATAGATCGTGTCATAATTGCAACGATTTGTGTTACGAGTATAAGTTTGCCAGGGGTGTGCTTCAGTCCTATATCTTGAAGTACCTTCAGCCGATTTGTCCGACTCCCATGGCAAATTAAGTCGTAAAGGCAAATCACATGAAACCAAATTAAATAAAGCCCCATGAAGGCATTTACATATTGTCATAATTTAATAATCTACCACAGCCATAAGCTGAGAAGATTCGCCAAGATACTCAACAGGCTTGTCATTTTTTATTTACTTCTTTTAAATAAAATTGTATGTATTTATACAAATAACATGGTTTGGCAAGTATTAAATCCAGTGTGAATCTCTTTGAACTAGTATATTTTTTTCCTCAAACCCATTGTTATGTCGCGGCTTAGTGGACTATATGGGGTGGTTTATGCCAGCAACATAACGACGTGGGCTGAACAAGAAGGGTGAAGGACCAGCGGGAGCCAATCCCACTAGTGGGACTGGTTCCCACAAAATGAGGGTTTGTTCGGGACAGGTGGGCGGAGAAGGGAGCAAGTTTGAGGACCTTACCTCGTCTTTCCTTTGTTTTGGCGAAGCTGCAGACTTGGCGTGCTGAAGGTGATGTTCCTGACGAGCTAAGTTGGAGGCTGAACACGGGCACTGAATGTCTTGTCTATTTAACTGTCACTATTAGAGTATATATATACACTCGCGTGCGGAAGGGCTGATCAGAGTCTTTTTATACGGAACGATATCCTGTACCACAGAAAGATTACGTCACAACTACTTTTTCGAGCGTCTCAATGCCGAATGTAGAAAGTCAAAAGGGCCGGCACGCAGGCCAGCGGCGCTGAACGAGTTCATCGTGGAACTGATGTCAAGATGGCGTCGTCGCACGAATCTAACGACGATTTACCGAATCTAGGTGGAGTTAACCGACATCACACGATACGTCGCAGTTCGCGCGAACACCCATTATTATCATCATCAAAGCTCATATACGTCGCACCGCTATGCTCAGACCTCCTCCTTAATGGAAGAGGCATTCACCACTAATCAGATGGGTAATACAGTGTTGTATTTTGAGATTTCCTGTTCTTGTATAAATGTTGCATATTTAATCGTCCCTTTAAGACATCCACGGGTATGAAAGGGGATGGCGAATTCATGCTCCGTCACCACACGGAAGCATGCTAGATTATTAAAAAAATATATATTTGCTAGCGAAATTGATTAGCACACGAGGGAGTGAACCCTTTATCTTCATTCTTCTTCTACAGCCCTTTGATGTGCCACAGTTGGACATGAGTTGCCTCCATGTAGGTAATTTAGCCTAAAATATTACATAAGCAATACGAGTTGACATAGCTTTTGAGGAAGATATTCTTCACTTTGGAACATCATAACCATTAGTTGTCTTTTACAATACACGTAAAAAAATGAAGGCATTCTTTATTTAAATGCTAATTTCTAAAATTCTTCACAACAGAGTATTTAGTACTGTTTGCAAAGCGTTTTTTAAAAAAGAAAGTTATCTATCCATGTATAGAGAAGTTTGCGGTGTCTATGATGTGACTAATAAAAACATTTGGAATGGAAGCCGGACTGTTTGTACGGCAAATGTTAAATGATAAGTACAGTCGATGACGAAATAGTTAACTGCATTGATATTTGTCTGAATTATTATACATTAGCAATCCGCCCTCGCTTCGCTTCGATTTCAGTCGCCTTACCCGCGTAGTTCCCGTTCCCGTGGGAATACCGAGATAAAATATAGCCTATGTTGATCCCTGATATTATAGCTTTCCATTGGTGAAAGAATTTTTGATATCGATTTGGAGGTTTAAGCGTGAAAGCGTAACAAGCAAACAAACAAACTCACTTTCGTATTTATAATAGCTACATATTAGTAAGGAATACGCCAAAACATTCACGTGCTAGGATCGATTGCGTCTACCTAAATTTCGAGCATTATCGATGCTCATCATTACTTGTGGGTATCGTAAAAGACGACTAAGGGCCAATCTATACCAATAAATAAAATTGGAGTGTCTGTTTGTAATGTCAAAATAATAGGCTTTTTTCATGCTCACACGGTTATTTGCACGACACCTATGCCTAAAATAGCAATTAAAAATTTTTGTCTGTCTGTCTGTCTGTCTGTTTGTTCCGGGTAATCTTCAAAACGGCTGGACCGATTTCAAAAATTCTTTCACCAATGGAAAGCTATAATATCAGGGCGTAAACTAGGCTATATTTCATCCCGGTATTCCCACGGGAACGGAAACTACGCGGGTAAAACGACTATAACCTATAACCGAAGCGAAGCGAGGGCGGGTTGCTAGTTATGCATATAACAATAAGATAAAGAAAACTCTAAATAAAATCCTATACCAACCAAAATTGTTGTTCTGAGTGTTATCGCCCCGAAAGGTGGCAACTCAGAATATGGTTTGGTAACATTCGTAGCTGCAGATCGTTAGACTTGAATAGTTTAATACCGAAAAACTGGTATAAATAGACGGTCTCGAATGAATAGAGCACCCCCGGGTTGAGAGCCCTCAGCGCTCACCCATAGTCCGGGCTAAGCTGTGAAAGCCATCTGCGGCTAACAGCTATACACACTAACAAAAAAAGGCGTAACATGACTACGTCGAGAAATATGGTAACAAAAACCAGCGCAGGAATTCTGCACATTTTAGGGTACTAATGCCTGCGCTAGATGGCGTTATACAATATATTATAAAAACAAAATAATAAGCGATAGCTACCGTGCGCGGCTGTACTGCGCACGCGCAAGGTCGCCGCCGGCAATTCAACTGCATTGCTTTGTAATTGTTATCGACTTAGAACGACCCGGTTTACTTGCACAAACTAGTATTAGGTTAGTTTTCCACTAAAATAACTGCGAATAAACAGATTTATGAAAATAGTGTGGATCATCATCTTGCTCTTATCCCAATTACTTGGGGTCGACACAATATGTCATCTGTTTTGACATATTGCAAAAAGTTTCGGCAATGACTTTTTTGAAAATAGTGTGGATAATTTTACCAAATCAACGTAATCAAGATCATATTCAGGATCTTTTCGTGTGGTGACGTAATAAGAATATAGTTCACTACCCTCTCTCTTACCCATGGGTGTCGTAGAAGGGATATGATATGCATATAATATCTATGCCAGAGAAGGCAAACTCGACATAAAGCCATGGGTTGGCCTATGCCAACACGTCTGAACAGTGCGGTATAGTTTGTGCATTTCTCTTCCATTGTGGAGGAGGCCAAACAGTGGCACTAATAAGGGCTGATGATGAAAGACTAAATGGTCTCATCTTCAGCTTATAGACGTATATTATGCGGCATAGGCCTCCAATAACGAGGAGATAATGCTATACCACGCTTGGCGGGTTGATGATTGCTGTTAGAGTCATGACTTTCTCACGAGAGCAGATGTCTATACCCATCCCATACCGCTGTGCCCTTAGGCGACTGGACCCCATAAGCGGTACCCGATCATCAATTGACTATTAGAGCAACCACCAATATTTATGCAAATCAAAAGCAAATTTGAACTTTGAATCTAAATGATTTATTTGTCCATAGTTTAAATGTTTTTCAAGTCCCCGCAATACATTTATGTATATTTCTTAGTGCTGCTCTAACGACCGTCTTTATTTTAGTAACTTGATGTCTTAAAACACTAAAGTATAATCGTAATTTACTTGAATGGCAGAATAACGTTATAATATTTTCCTTTTTTTGTAATAACATTTTAAAATGTATCGAATTTCGTCTTTAGATTCACTCAGTTTCATAAAAAGAAAAACAAATGAAAACGGCGGCAAACAAGATATTATTGAATTGTTTCCTTTTTTTAATGTAATATTTTTAATGGTATTAAAACCAGATACAACAAGTACAGGCAGAGAGATTTTATAAAAAGTTAATACAGACTATATGCGAAAAAACTTTTTCCCCGACCGATTATAAAAAAAGAAAAGACTTTTTTCCCGACCGATTATAAAGAAAAGAAAAGACTTTTTCCTCGACCGATTATATCTCGCAATATAGGTGTACAGGCAGCCTTAACAAGGCAAGTAACGCACAACTAACAGTTAAATTGCTCAAAGAGTAAAAGGCTCATTATACTTACATATTTAGTTCAACTACGCTCTACCGACTGGACATGCCATTCCGTTCGGTTATAATAAGCTCACGTGCTTATGTGGATTTGATTCTAATAAAGAAGATCATTTTACGTGACTTTTCTATTGATTTATGTCTCAATACCCAAAGAGGTAAGCATAGGTATGATGCCATAATTGGGTTCCCACGGTAATTCTATTTTTTTATTGCTGACAGTGGCAGACGAGCAAATAGCACACCTGCTGGTGAGTGTTGCTGCCGCTCATAGACCTTTGCAAGGCTGCTGCCTACCACCAAGAAAGTGAAGGGAGTGTGAATGCGTGCATTGAGGTTCGGTGATACTGAAGGCATCACTAAAACCCACCAGACGCAAATACCCTCAGAAAGTTGGGCTGGCGGCTCTCCGAACAAAGCGCAGTAACAAATGGCTATTACTCGGACGTAGATTTTCTGCGAGAGTGTGGTACTACCCCAGTCGGACCGACCCGCGGCTGTAGCCAGATAACGCTACTGCCCTCCCATGGGAAAATGGAAGGGGTTGTGATACGGATTTACAGATGTTCCTCTACAATAAAAAGCGAAAATTGTTTATCTTGCTAATGAATACATAAATTGGAATAGGGTTTAATTTTGAGGTTTCCTCCTTTCGTAACGATAATAACACCTGCGGGCAATGTCGTCATCATCATGACCATTTCAGCCCATAGGCACCCCATTACTGGGCTTCAGCCACCCCCACAATAGAAGAGAAATTGGCCTTCTAAACCACACTGGTCAGACGGGTTTCACTTCTAGATATCCTTCTTTTGCACAGATATTATTTGCATATTACATTTATGTAAGTCGTCTTTTACGACACGCACGGACAAGATGGTGGTTAATTGTATTCTTATACCGTCCATCCATCTATCAGCCTACAGACGTCCACTGCTGGACATAGGCCTCCCCACGAGAATACCACTCGGAAAGGTCCTGCGCCACTTGCATCCAACAGTTCCCTGCGTCTTTGAGAATGTCGTCAGTCCACCTAGTGGCGGGTCCTCCTACCATCACCACACGAAAATTAAGTAACAACACATGAATAAATAAAATTACTTAATTTTTTATAACTTAATATTAAGGTATTACTATTTAATAAAATTATACTTACATTATTATACATTATTTATTTAACCAACAAAAAAGATTCATTACATTTCATTACTAATGGTTACGGAAGCTCGCTTCTACCGCCTGTGATTGTATGGTACATCCCATAATGTTGTATTTTCTTCTGTCTATAAACTACTTTGAAATGGAGTGATAAATGTCTGACAATTAAGTTTACAACAATTTTGCTATATTGAACTGACAAAGCTATTGAAGCTTATCCAGCTTAGATACACAGTTATTGAAATTACCGTTAACAATATCAATACTTATAAAAATATAAGGAAATCATTATATGTTATATACCCTGATATTCACATTCAACATCCAGTTGGTATACATCGAGGAAACTAGAGATCAATACAAAGTAAAAATATAAGCCAAAATTACATCTACAGAAATCCTTACTTTAAAGTTAACTTGGCGTTGCCACAATTTGGAACTGGGATTTGAAAGTCATATCATCAGTCCCATAATTCGGAGTCAATTTGAAAGAATATCTATTTAGTAATCTCTAAAAGAAAATCTGTGTCTTTTTAAAAGAAGAAAAGAGAAATTTAGAAAAATTTGCATTTTTTTCATTAGTAAATATATTGAAGTTCTATTTAACCCAAATAGGTCTTGATCTTACTGTAGTTCGATGGATATGAAAATTGCTATTGACATAGAATAATGATATAGTACTAAAGAAAATTACTGCTAAATAATATAAATACTTATAAACGAGCTTATTAATTGTTATAAATAATCAAAATAGATGAAAAATAATAATAAATGAAGTTAAGTAAAATCTATTATTTATTGGATACAGTATCAGAAGTACTGCTAGGATAATGAAAGGGTGATTCTATAGAATACGCTGGTGTAGGTAAATGGGTAGGTCGATGCGGCACTAATTCCACGTATTTAAAGATATTTTGGAGGAGATTATGCTGATCCATTAATAATGTATTTAAATGTTTCATCTCCTGATCTATTTTCTTTAAATTAAATGTTGTCTGATCAATTTTCTCCTGCATACCTTTTATCTCCAACCCAAAGTTGTGATCGTTTGACTGTCCTTCATTTCTCATTTGAGGTTTCGAAGACTGATGGAATTTATTCTTGTATAAAATTTCTTTCACAGATCTGCCGACTTTTACTTTATTCAGTTGTGCCATTTCATAAGCAGCCATCATTATATCCGTTGGCAGTCGCTTCTCGCGTGGATTTAAAGGTTTTACACTCAAGATGACTTTACCTGCTTCAGGTGAAACTAATGCCGTTCTATAAACATATTTATGGAGGCATTTAGGTAACCAAGGGCTAAACAAACCCATTTCTACAAACAATATTAACTTTATCTGTCGGACCAATTTTGATAGGCCAGCTGTTTTTCGTAAGCCTTGGATATCATGAACAGCTATACCAACGAGAAGGTTCATAAGAATGATTGTTACAAACATAAGAAATAGAATAAAAATTAATTGAGATGACAATTCAAATATTAAAGGTGGATCAGTTTCCTGTGGATCGTTGATCAAAATATTTAAATTAAGTTCACCCACCATCATGGACAGCGTTGTTATAAAGCCAATCAATGGATTCGCAAACATCTCTTCATTTGGAAAAACTACGCAGAAACAAATTGCGAAACCTAACAATAGACATACATAAGCTAGCAATAATTTTAAAAACTCTGTCAAAACCTTTTGATACATAGCTACATAATCACCAAACATAGGAAGCTGTCCCATCATTAACATGAGATTAGTCCAAGCTCCCAAAACAGCGTATCCTCCAACATGATTTTGCCAACTGTAGTCCCTATCTATCTTATATAAAGAAAACACTGATAATAACACAAACCATTCCATTAAATTTTCGAATGTCGTAAAGTATTGGTAAAAACTAGAATATCCTGTTATTCCTGTTAATTTTCGTAGTATCTCAAATGCTGTAATTGCCATTAGAACCCACCTTTCAAACTCTATAGGATTATAGTCTAACACAGACCCTAATAAAGATTGCTTTTGACACAGTTCATTTAAGACGCCGTATTTTTTATTATATTTACCTTGGCAAGTCTTCACAACAGCTGTCAGTACATATATTGACAAAAATGATACAAAAAGGAAACAAAATATAAGTCTCGCTAAATAGAATTTTCTTATCTTTTTCCATTTCATGAATAAGAACGCGGAGCACAGTGGATGCTGTAATATATCTTTTTGACCTTCATCTATCAAACTGTTTAAATATGTGATTTCACGGGGATAAGAAAATTTGAGCAATCTGCCAAAATCGAACTCTATTTGCACTTCCTCATTAGTCTCACTAGGTTGGTTTAGGGTTATACCACAATCCAAATTATATCTTAATATTGCTAAAGATTTTGGTGTTTTACGGGCAATAACACTCAAAGCCGTATGTCCTTTTTTTGACTTAGATGTGACGTCTGCACCAAGAAATATTAACGTTTCGACACACTGGGACAAACCATCCATCGCTGCTAAATGCAAAGGCGAATACCCATATTCATCTTTCTTGTTAACTTGTGCACCCCAACTGACAAGCATATCGATAATATCACATGCTTTTTCTGATCGACATATTGATGCATGCAGAGGAGTTCTTTTGTCACAATCCTCGGCATTTGCATCAGCGTTTCCATCTCTGAGGAGTATTTCAACGCATTCAATACTAGAACATCTAGCAGCGAGATGCAATGCTGTAAATCCTTTATAATTTTTCGTGTTTGCTTTAGCACCTTCTGATAATAATATTTCCACACATTCAGCATAACCTTTAGCTGCTGCCAAATGTAACGCAGTACATTCTTTATCTCTTTGTTTGATTACGCCATTCACGCTTATCTTTGTTTCCCTAAGTAAATACAAAAGACACCTTTGCGCACTAAGCTCTGCAGCGAGATGTAAAGCATTTAATCCACCTGATGTAGTATAGGCAGGGTCAACCCCTTTTTCTATGAAAAGCTCCACGCATTCAAGAGCATCAGCTCGTACCGCACAATGTACCAGATTATCTTCACAACCAGCTCTCTGTACCACTGCATGTAATGAAACACCGTGAGCTATTAAAATTTCAGCCACTTCCAAAGAATTTCCAAATGCTGCACAATGAACAGGTGCAAAATATTTTGGAGCAAAATCAACATCTGCACCACGAGAAATTAAATATACTACTGCCCTGCTTGCTCCGCTGAATGAAGCTAGGTGCAACGCAGTAAGTCCTGCTAATTCGGAATAATGAATATCAGCTCCAGCTTCCAGAATACCAGGCAGTAACTCATCGCGGGATAAAAACGATGCCCATAATAAAGTTAAATTCACAACAACTTCCGGTGCAGAACTAATATGTTCTTCAATATTATCTGAAGTTATCAGTCCACATTCCAAATCATCAAAAAACCTGGCTGCTCCAAGGGCTAAAGCTTTTTCACATAAGTTCCTCCTGATAGCATCTTCAGTTAATCTGGCTTCAGGGTCTTGTGTTGTGACATCAAAACTATGATATATATTTGGAGAATCTTCAGCAGGTGGGGATGGTCCCACGAACAGATACTCCTTGGTTTTTCCTGGTTCTCGTGCAGACTCCAATAGATCAATATTCTTGACATATTTATAATTAAAATTGAGTGGAAATTCTTCAGGTTCCCTGACACGAGATCTTGTACTGCTTGTTAAACGAGATCTGGTCGATGTTGGAGTAGGAGTTTGGAGAGGTGAAGGCCACACCATCTCACGGTACCCGAAGTTATCCATGGTCGTAACGTGACTGACTACCGACGTTTGTTCTTATCTTATCTATGTTTTGCAACAGCTTACTGAGATGTGTTTGACATGATGATTTATGAACCTATTTTTATTACAGCGCGCAATTTAATTGAGATTACATTCTTTGTGAGTCTTTGTGATTACTGATGCTTTCGTATAAATGTACTAGTGTTTGTAATAATATGATACAGGCTTAGGTAATTGTTTATGTAAAACTACTACACATTATCACGTGCTCCTCTCAACTCATATATAACATACCATTGGGCATAAAAGTCTCCACAATAAAAGGAATGTTGACTTATTATATCATATGAATTTACAAATTCTACATATTTTGTTGTATATATTAATTATTATTGGTCTCAATGATCCAGAGAAGAATAACTATTCTTTAAATTTTTATCATATGCCTGTATATTATTCTATAACTGATAAATAACTCCAGCGCTTTGGGTGACTGTGTATTAACTATGAGTATTTCGAACTTGTTTAACGACATCGTCCATACCTGGTCATTTGAGCGACCTTTCAAGAATCCAACAAGTCGAGGTTTTTGAAGAGATTTAATCACACTCTCTCTTGGAAATGGGCCTCTTGAAGTTGAGTTTAATAATATAATTAACGCGTTTGACATGCCGGCTACCATTTGCAGTTGATGTTATAAGTGTCTCAGAAGCGTGCTGATGCCCTCTCTCATGGTGACATTTTTTCATAGGAGTCTAAATCCTATAAGAAAATAAGGGCCTCTTTTTTTGTTTACGGTCGGCGCACTCCTCGCACCACTCCGTCCGGAGTGACAGAGGGGCGTAAGCACGCACACCCGTAACCAACCCGTATAGCACGTCGACTTCGTCGTTGGATCGACCACCGGCGCAGAGTTCCTCGACCATCGGCGCAGAGTTCCTCGACTTCAGTGGTCGACCCGACCGAAAATAAGAGCTGATGCACGTATCGTATTCTTTACCCCTCACTATATATCTTAATATATATAAATTACGTGTCACGTTGTTTGTCCGCGATGGACTCTTAAACTACTTAACCGATTATAATCAAATTTATACACCGTGTACGTTGAACACAGTTTGATCCAACTTGAAAGATAGGATAGCTTGCATCTTAATTTATAGTCGCATTTTTTGGAGTGGTAGGACCACACTGTCGACAGTTATCTGTCTACAGTAGCGGGCCGGTCCATCCGGGGCAGTACCACACTCTCGCAGAAAATCGACGTCTGAGTAGTAGCAATTTGTTACTGCGCTTCGTTCGGTGAGCGAGAGAGCCGGAAGCCCAATTTTCTGAGGGTGTTTGCGTGTGGAGGGTTTTGGTGGTGCCCTTGGTATCACCGAGCCTCAATGCACGCATTCACACTCCCTTCAATTTCTTCGCGGTAGGCAGCGGCCTTGTAGAGGTCCATGAGCGGCAACAACACTTACCATCAGGTGTACTGTTTGCTCGTTTGCCACCGTTTGCAATAAAAAAAAAAGTCGCAATATTTATTTATTTATTTTATTGCAAATTATATTTTGTCTATTAGGTATTTGACATTCACAATTATCTGTTAACTCTAAACGATTTTAACAGATGGCGATATCTGTTGACTGGATTGAGTAATTAATTAATAGATGGCGCTGCTATGTCAAACCTACAAACGTGTCATATAAGCTACAATTCAATAGCATAACCACCACGTGTTGTTGAGGCTAAAGTATAAGTTAAATGTATTTTAAATCTGTCATGGAGGTCGTCATATTTTTTCACAAATGGCATCTATGTAAAAAAGCATAGTGGTCCACCACTCCCTTTCTTACCAGTTGATGTTGTGAATGACGACTACGGGATCTAATATGCATATAACGTTTATGTATGAGAAGTAAAACTCGAAATAAAACCCTATACCAACGCGTCTGACCACCGTGGTATAGTAGGTCAATAGCCCTCCTATTACGGAGGAGGCCTGAGCCAAGTAGTGGGAGGTATACGAGCCGAAATGATGAAATGAGCTATTGGTTCCAGTGTCGTTATAATATTCTTACCGTATTTAGTCTCTGTATTTTAGTTACAGTAATTGATTAGTTGCTGACAACCAAATCAAGATTCCTCTGGGAATTTTAGCAGATTATGAAAATGCAGGCAATTCATTATTATATCATTCTTACTATATTTTAGCATTTTGTCGCCTTTATATTACATAAAATATCAGCAATATTATCTGGGGACACGGCAGTGGCTCCGCCAAGTCGAGCAAAAAAAAACGTCGGGCAAAACGCAACACTGCCGTAACATACTTTTCTCGAAGCCATTCAGGCCATTTTCGACCCCCTATAACTTCGTTGTTAATAAAACTAGAAAGCTGATTTTTTAGTAACCTAGCAGGCATTATATACACATTGTGTATTTCAAATTTCATTCAATTTGAACGAATTATAGAAAGAATTATAACTAGTCAAAATTTCGTAATTTTGTC
Organism: Lymantria dispar; assembly: GCA_032191425.1. Classification (NCBI taxonomy): domain Eukaryota; kingdom Metazoa; phylum Arthropoda; class Insecta; order Lepidoptera; family Erebidae; genus Lymantria; species Lymantria dispar. Next base: position 2,355,564 of record CM063462.1, on the reverse strand, counting down.
ACTCACTGACTGACTGACCGATCATCAATATTAAAGAGGCACTTCTAGCAGAAATAGAAGCTTAAAATTTAGAATACAATTAGTGTTTAGTGTATAAATAGCGACCTACAGCGCCAGTGTCGGGGGTTCGAATCCCACGCGGGACAACACTTTGTGCGATCCACAATTTGTTGTTCTGAGTCTGGATGTAATTTGTGTCCGTTAATTATATGTTTGTAAAGTTCCCCGCAATACAAGGATTATTTCCTTAGTGCAGGGTGTTGTCTTAAATAAAAAAAAAAATTAAAAAAAAAAATGAAGAAAAAATTATTAAACATTATAATTTTCATCCAGTTTCCGAGATACATTAACTGCATAAATAATTTTGTAAACTCATATAAATATATAAGATTACAAAGTTATATTTGCAGTTAATGAAATGTAACTTTGTAAAAAATAAGAATACATTTGTCGGCATCATTGCTTCTCTATGGGAATCGTAACAACCGGCTAAATACTGCGCGGATGACGTAGTGGTTAAGATACCAACGTACCGTGCTAGTGTCGCGGGTTCGAATCCCATGCAAGACAACACCTTGTACGATCCACAAATGGTTGTTCTGAGTCTGAATGTAATTTGTGTCGGTTAATTGTATGTTCTTTCCGTGTGGTGACGAAGTAAGAATACAATTCACCACTCTCTATCTTGCCCGCAGATATCGTATAAGACGATTATGGGATATAATGTGCACATACCATCTGTGCAAGAGAAGGAAAACTCGAAATGAAACCCTATATCAACATGTCTGACCAGCATGGTATAGTGGGTTAAATTCCCTCCCATTGTGGAGGAGGCCCGAGCCCAATAGTGGAACATATGAGGGCTGCGATGATGATGCGATGTTGAATTATATGTTTGTAAAGTGCCTCACAATATAAGGATTATTATTCCCTTAGTGCAAGGCGTTGTCATTTAAAAAAAGATTCAACAGGAAGGAGAGTGGGCAGCAGTTCTCGCCGGGGAAATGTATGATATCTCACTGCGAAACCAACCCACCTACCAAACGTGGCGACTACGTCGTTATTCCTCATATTGCGAAGCAAAATGAGCTCTAGTCATGGCAACTCTGTTACCCTTGAACGTCGTTGGGTGCAGGTGCCATAGTACCGCACTTTATGGTGAAGCATGAGGGGGGGTTTATGTTCTACAGTGGACGGCGATAGGCTGAATGATGATTGGCATAATAGGTGTAGACAGATACCTAGATATAATTATGTTCAAAGATAACATGTAAAATGGTCAATCAACTTAATGAAAAAGCAACAGTGGGACATGTCTTATAAAATTGTACCAAAATCTCCCAAAGTATTAAGCAAACTAAATTGCCTGAAATTTATCTGAAAGAAAGAACGCCATCATTAGGCTCAATTGCCATCAAAGTGGAAAGGAGACTAGAGGAGATGTGTTTCGAAAAACCAATCAAATTTCTTTATTGCCACATCTCTCCACTTAGTTTAGGTAGAAGTGACTCAAACGGAAAGGAGAGATGTCTCATTTTTTAAAGAGTGGGCTCTAAGAAAATCCGTTGTTGGTATTCAAGAAGTAGAAGGTACCGGAAAGGAAAATAAGTAGGTCTATCTACAAAAAGAAATGAGATACCATCAAAAACAAAACTTGTAAAAAAAAAGCCAAGCCTCGCAACTGAGTTCTTCTACTTCTATCTTGCCAAGTCAATCTATTTATTTAAAACATAAAAGATCGTTAATATTGATATAGTCACTATAAGAAGTTGTTAGGTTAGCTATTTACGTAATAACTTAAGAAGAAAGATCCCTTAAGCAGGGACTGCATGAGTTAACCGACTTGGAATAACATAGACTCACAACTTTTTATGGTAGAAGAACTCAGTTGTGAGGCTTGGCTTTTTTTTTACAAGTTTTGTTTTTGATGGTATTCAATATAACAGTAAAACACTAAAATAATGATTAAAATTTACACACATAAAATTTACACATTTGACATCCCCATCAAAGGTCCCCACATCGTATTCGATTCACGATTGTACTCAAAAATACGTAGCATTCCACCCTTTGCGTGATATTTCACAGGTTTCTTAAACCATCGTTCTTTTTATCTTTAAATAAGTATACATTACATTTTGCTATGTGTGAAGCAAACATTATATCTTTATCTTATTTTTCTAAGCTTATAATATTTACTACAATGTATATTTTTTGTCTGTTAGTTTCACGTTCTGTAATCTATTATTTCAACACCTCTTATATAACTTACATGCTGTCAACTCGACGCTGCTTTGCGACATATAATATAACTATAGTATCTAATGTTTTTGTTTAAAAACTAACTACGTTTAATCCTCTACTTAGAAATCGCTTGTTCTTAGTCTTAGTAAAACAAATCTATACAGCTAAATAATATCAATTGGGGGCCTGTATCGAAGACTCTATGCTACACTCAATAGATTGAGGGATGGTCGGGTGATTATCTCAGCTCATACGCGTGCCACTGCTAGGCTCAACCTCTTCCACAATGGAAGGAAAATTGACTGGCTAACCACACTGGTCAAACGGGTTGGACTGTGGTATTATTTTGATTTTTCTTCTCTTGCATAGATATTATCTATATACAGGGGATACACCCTTAATTGTCTTTTACAACATCTACAGATAAGAATAAGTTGGTGAATTGTATACTTAACACGCCACTAAATGGATTCCTGGATGGACAGGTACTTCTTTATTTAAATTGGCAGAATGGGTAATTATTATTTTGTTTCTGTTGGGTTCCGGCCTCCTCCGCTATGGGAGGGAAGTTGACTTATTACACCACACTGGCCAGACGTGTTGGTATAGTTTTGTTTAGAGTATACCTTCTCTTGCATATATAGGTAGATTATATGCATATTATATCCCTTAGTTGTCTTTTACGACACCCACGGGCAAGATAGGGGGTGGTGAATTGTTGTCTTACTGCGTCACCACACGAAAACACGACTATGGAAGGGAAAATGACCTACTATACTGCGATGGTCAGACGTGTTGGCATAGGTATCTATTTCCAGTTTGCTTCTCTTGCATAGATATTATCTGAATTATATATTTTACATATATCTATACCAATAAATAAAATTGGAGTGTCTGTTTGTAATGTCAAAATGACACCTATGCCTAAAATACAGATTAAAAAATGTTTGTCTGTCTGTCTGTCTGCCTGTCTCTCTGTCTGTCTGTTTGTTCCGGGTAATCTTCAAAACGGCCCGACCGATTTCAAAAATTCTTTCACCAATGGAAAGCTATAATATCAGGGCATCGGAAGATGACGAAACGATACGACAGACCTCCTGAAAGCAAGCGGCAAGCCGCTCTTAAAAGCCCTTCAGAGGCTATTTAATTCCATTATCGTCGGGGGCGATGTCTCAATTGTGAACAGAAGGACAGACAAACAGGAGTGTGATTGTGCTGTTCTTCAAGAAGGACGACAAAGCTCTTCTAAATAACTACAGACACATCTCAGTCTTGAGCCACCTCTATAAGTTGTTTTCGAGGGTCATTACTTTCTTTCTAGCTTGTCGTAATTCTTTTTTTACAGTGGGTGTCGTAAAAGACGACTAATAGATGTGATAGTGGACTATATTCTTACTCCGTCACCACACTAAATAATCAGAAGCGTATGAATATAAAAAGCGTATGGAAATGTAATTACTTGTTATATTATTATGATATTTTCATGACTATTACCGAGAAATGATGACAGTTGACAGTACGTCAACCTCGCCCCTGCGCCTCCGCAAATATTTAATCAACAGTCTATTTATTGTATTGTCTTCGTGTTATCTTAAATAACGGAGCTGTTTTACACTTACTTCATTAACACAATTTATTATTTCTAATGCTTACGTTACGTTTTTAAAAAACTGAAGAGTTTGTTTGATTAACTACTGTTTCAAATTGAAAAATCTTTTTAGTCTTAAATAATCCAGCTATAGAAAAAGGTCTATAGGCATTTCCATTGGATGCGTTGCATGTTATGAGCCTACGACTTTTCTCTCTAACCCTCAATCTTTCTCTTATGTGATGCAAATAAAGTTCGCGGGTCAGCTAGTATGAAATAAAACTATTTAGGGATTTCATGGAACTTCTCGCGTAACTACGAACGCTGATTTTTTTCGAAACTTCGGAACGCTGAATTTTTTAGCAAAAATGAAATACAAGGACTAGGAATTATTAATTAAAATAAAACGCAACAATGGTTTCTAAAGATAGTGCAATAATTTCAAATAGATATATTTCAAATAAGTGCATTTTTAAGGGACAATAATCTTATATAACTATAATATTTCAATTAAATGCATTTTAAGTGACAATACTCTCTGTTGAGGAATAAGTATTTAAATATGAAAGATAGACATGCACAATATATGAAAACTAATTATACCTACACACAAATAAATAATTTGCGGATTATACAAAAATTTTCAGTATAGAAATCGGCCCTTGATGTGGGCTATAAGTACTGTCAATCTATAAGTCTGGATGATCAAACAGACTATATTTTATTTACTCTGGTGGCTTATTAATGCCTTTGGTGTCAGATAAAAAAACAGCCCACCTATGGTAAGTGGTAGCAACCATTGACAGACCCCAACAATATAAGGAGTACAACCAATTGTCTAGACCAGACCATAGCCTACCCAAAAAAAAGATTGCCAGAGTAGAAACCGAATTTAACATGAAAATTCATAAAATTGTATTTACCTAATAAATGGATCACATTATCAAATATTATCAATTAACTTGATTTTCTTCTTTATCAATATTTTTTTTTTTTTTATCAATATTTTATTTATTTATTTATTTAAGACAAGACCCTGCACTAAGGAAATAATCCTTGTATTGCGGGGGACTTTACAAACATATAATTAACGGACACAAATTACATCCAGACTCAGAACAACAATTTGTGGATCGCACAAAGTGTTGTCCCGCGTGGGATTCGAACCCCCGACAATTTTTTTTTTTTTTTTTTTTTATTGCAAACGGTGGCAAACGAGCAAACAGTACACCTGATGGTAAGTGTTGCTGCCGCTCATGGACCTTTACAAGGCCGTTGCCTACCGCGAAGAAAGTGAAGGGAGTGTGAAGGCGTGCATTGAGGCTCGGTGATACCAAGGGCACCACCAAAACCCTCCACACGCAATCACCCTCAGAAAGTTGGGCTTCCAGCTCTCTCGCTCACCGAACGAAGCGCAGTAACAAATTGCTACTACTCAGACGTCGATTTTCTGCGAGAGCATGGTACTGCCCCGGACGGACCGGCCCGCGGCTGTAGACAGATAACTGTCGACAGTGTGGTCCTACCACTTATTAAAACACACAAAGACACTGGCTCTGCAGGTCGCTATCTTAACCACTACGCCATCTGTGCAGTCATTTATAGGAACATAGAGTGGCGGTCATTGGGAATAAGTTATAATAGATAGGACACAGAGGGACTATTTTTTTACAGTACAGATGGCGTAATGGTTAAAATACCTGCAGTGCTAGTGTCACAGGTTCGGATCCCACGCAGGAAAACAAACACTGTTCAATCCACAAATTGTTATTCTGAGTCTGGATGTAATTTTGTTAATTATTTGTTTATAAAGTCCCCACAGTTCAAGAATTATTTACTCAGAGCAGGGTGTTGTCTGTAAAAAAAGTTTCAGCCGTACTTCCAATGTCGTATGTGTGATCCCCAGGCAGAATAGCTCCACCTCCTACCCATCAATGGTCTGAATATTATTTGTGTCCATGAATTATCTTTTTTAAATTCCCTGCAACAGGCGGATTTATTCCTTACTGTAGAGTTAATTTAAAAAAAATGTGTGTCAGATTTTTCTTATTTTTTTTTTGTCTTGTCTTTTTTCACAAATTTCACAAATTATTTTTTTTTAAACTAGTCATTGTCCCTCAGTAAGTCAAATTATCGCCTTCAATAGTGTTATGGCCACTATTACCGGTAGATTCTGGGAATTTTGGTGGAAACAAAAAGGTATATAAAGCACTTTTATATCATATTCACTACACCTCAACAGTTCTCTCCCTACATATTACATAAAATGCCATCAAAATCATTTAATATAACATGTTAAAACTAAGATCCTTACTAATATTATAAACGCGAACGTTTGTGAGTATGTACGGATTTGAAGATGTGAAGATGTTTGTTGCTCTTTCACGCAAAAACTACTGAATGGATTTTGATGAAACTTCACAATAATATAGCTTACATATCAGAATAATACATGAGCTATAACCACGGAAAGAGGAACTGCGGGTTAAACCGCAGGGCGCTGCTAGTATTGAGTATAATACAACAATACCACATGACACTTCCATATACCCGCCAAAAAGTCTGTGTGTCAGCTTTTATGAAAATTCTGAGTTTTTTAAATTGCTCAAAAGAGATTTTTATTTCTTTCCTCTAATTTTTTGTTCGAGAAAGAAAGAAACAAGAAATCATTTCTTTCTTCTTCTAATCTTAACTTACTTTCCCATTTATAATATTAGTAAGTAATATTATAAATGGGAAAGTAAGTTTATTTGTTTGTTACGCTTTCACGCCTAGAACACCGAACCGATTACAAAAATTCTTTCACTAATGGAAAGCTATATCAGGGAGTAACAAAGACTATATTCCCACGAGAACAGGAGCTACGCGGGTAAGACGACTGAAACCGAAGCGAAGCGAGGGCGAGTTGCTAGTTATATAATATATATCTATTCTTTCTTTTTCTATATATAAATTTCTTTCTTTCTTCTAATTTAAATGGCAATGGCAAAACATAATGAAATTAAACTATCTATACAGTTTCGGCAAATTTCCTCAGAGAGATTATTTTATAAAATTCATAAAAGTCTGTGCCAATCATTTGCCTACTCTGTGGCCTCACTCAACCACGTATCAATGTCAAGTTCAGTATATTTGAGTCGCAATCTTTATCTTAATCGGAGACAATTAATCAGACAGGCCCATCCAACCGGGAATCGAACCGGCGACTGAAGTGACGCTCGCCGTACCGTTATAACACTGCTATTGGAAATTTAATACGTTAATATGTTATTGGAGTGTAAAGTATTGTTCATCAAAAACTTATTACTCTGCCACTATTTGGCCTAAGTATATGGGTGATGGAGTAAAAATACAATTCAACACTCCCTATCTTGCCCGTAGATACTGTGAAAGACGACTAAGGGATATAATATGTATATAACATCTATGCAAGAGGAAAACTCGAAATAAAACCCTATGTCAACACGTCTACCTAGCCGAGGCCGCGGGTGACCGGACCGGGGAATTTAGTCCGGCACCCGCAGAGAGGCTGACTGCGCGACGGCGACCGACGTCCCGAGAGGCGAGGGTACCCTAAAGGGTATTCCGTAGGGCCGACCACTGAGGACAAGGAACTCTGCACTGGTGGTCGACCCAACGACGAAGGTGATGTGGGTACCAGTGGGTTATGGTCACGCGCGCCGTCCTTTCGTCGCCCCGGATGGGATGGATCGCGTGTGTACTTACCATAGTCATCATCATCTTGCTCTTATCCCAATTACTTGGGGTCGACGCAATATGTCATCTGTTTTGACATATTGCAAAAAGTTTCGGCAATGACTTTTATGACCGGCCGCCTGCCTGACGTCAACCCTCCTTGAGAATTTAATCGTTGAACCAAATGGTACCAGATGGACTTGGTCCGAGTCAATCTAGGGCTCTTAGTCGTCTTTTACGACACCCACGAGCAAAGCAAGGGTTGGTAGTATTCGAAGCCTCTACCACACAGCACTTACCATAGTCCACTCATAAAAAAAAATGCCAACATGTCTCACTAACATGGTCAATTTCCTTTTTATAGTGCAGTAGACCTGAGCGCACCAGTGGAATGTATGGGCTGAGATGATGATATAGCTCTTTGGGTGTCGTAAAGACCGACTGAAAGCTATTTAACATCTTGTGCCCGTTTTAGTCAATTATTTGCCTTTCGAAGACAGTTAGGTGGTTGATTTGCGTATGAGGCTTATGGCGTCAGCCATGTCCACTATAAGGTCTCTGCTTACGGTAGCTAAACGGAGGAGGATCTCTCACTTTCTTTCGAAAAGTTTAAGAAAAGTGATAGCTGCTCTACTAATTTACCCTTGATCATGTGCTACTTATATTTGATCAACAAAAATCTATTTTGATTCGAATGCCATCACACTGGATCAAATACAGTAGAACCCGTTTAATACGATCACGTTTAATACGATTTTCCGCATAATACGCCATTTTGCGTCAGTCCCAGCAACTTGAGACATGTTTTCATACATTTCTTAACGCTTAATACGATCATCATCCCGTTTAATACGCCAACACGCGCCACTCAAATACACATATTACCCCTTACGGCAGCGGCCAGCATCTGACGAAATGACGACTGTCGAGCGACCCTAAGTGATAATGACCAAGAAGAAGCTGAGTCAACTCCGATTTTGTCACACGTCCAGGCATTATCAGCAGTTAATGATTTAAGACGCGATGTAACTTCTTTGAAGCAAGCGAAGGCGCACTACGAAAATTAAATTACGCTGAAAATCTTGTAATTGCTAATGCCTCAAAATCTTTTTGTCAAACTAAAATAAGTGATTAGGTACGTTAAGTAACGTAATAATAATAAACAACATTTTTTTATATTTTAAATATATTTTGTTTTTTTAATATTTGAAAATGTATCGAGTAGTAAGTATATTAAATAAAGAAAATAAATAACATTTTATTTAGGTAATTTTTAAATGTTAAATTCAATACGTAGGTATTCAAATTAATAATAGAATATAATAAATAACAATGGCACGTTTTTTCCCTTTCCCGCATAATTCGCTTTCCCGCCTAAGACGCGTTTTTGGTCGGGTCCTGCGAAATCGTCTTAAACGGGTTTTACTGTACTTACTAAGAATATCCATACTAATATTATAAATGCGAAAGTAAGGATGTTTGTTTGTAACGCTTTCACGCTTAAACCACCAAACCGATTTCAAAAATTCTTTCACCAATGGAAAGCTATAATATCAGGGAGTAACATAGGCTATATTTTATCCCAGTATTCCCACAGGAACGGAAACTACGCCGCGGGTAAAGCGACTAAAACCGAAGCGAAGCGAGGGCGGGTTGCTAGTATCCTTATAAGTGTAATTTTTCTCTTTGGGTGTATGTGACTGAACTTCTAAATGGCTGGACTGATTTCGATGTTTCTTGTCTGTCTTCCAGTGCTTTAGAGATTGGTTTAGATTCAATCCATTTCATGAAAATAGCCATTTTATTTGTATTTAAACAGAACAGCCTCGGATAAAAAATAGAAGGTTAATAACACCATTTTAATTTATTGATGCGTTGAAGTATATTTTTATCAATGGTACTGCTCCGTATTTATTTACAATGCGAGATATATTGCAATTGCAATGAATTAAACGTTCCCTGGAAATTCAAATTTTGTAAATATTATTATAAAAAACTCATTGTAAGTCTGTTTCTGAACGCTTGATGTCAGTTTGTCATGATTTATTACGTTTATTCGAGTTCTTTGAAATGTACCATGCGGCATATGCCCCATATTTTTGGAGATGGTCATGACGTGTCAAGTATGCAAATTGCATATCATCATTATATTATAAATGCGAGTTTGTTTGTTAGTTTTTTTACGTTTACACGTCTAAACCATTAAACAGGTTTTAAAAAATCTTTCATCAGTTAAAAGCTTCATTAATAGCGAGTAACATAGCCTATATCATAACTCCGCAGTCATTATCTGGGCTTATATAAGGCCCACTACTGGGACAATTCCTCCACAACAGGTGAGAACTTAACTTACTATAGCATGATGGTCAGACAGGTTGGTATAGGGTTTTATTTCTAGTATTCCTTCTCTGGCATTGATGTTATATGAGCAGAGGTAATATAGGGAGTGCTGAGGTAATATAGGGAGTCTTACTTTGTCACCACACGGAAAACTCCGTATTTATATGGGAATGAAATTTGCTGCAATCACGGCCGTTTGATCAATTTTAAAAATCTTTCACAAATATAACATTATCAGCGACGAAGGCGATGTGTCGCGGGTGGGTTATGGGTGTGCGTGCTTACGCCCCTCTGTCGCCCCGGACGGAGTGGAGCGAGGAGAGCGCCGACCGTAACCCTTCCCTCTAAAAAAAAGGTGTAATTTGTGTGCGCTAAATTATATCTTTGTAAAGCCACCGCAATACAAGAATTAGTTCCTTAACATGTCTTTAAAAAAATTATAGCATACTATTATGAGTTGAATTACTATCAACGAATTACCATTATTTTGTATAATACAAAGGAGTTAATTAAAAATTATTTTTTAATCGATAAATTAACATCTATTTTAGTTTATTTTAGTTTATTTTAGTTTATTGGGACAAAAAAACAGTTACACATTTATTATCAATATCTATATCAATTCTAAAAACTAAGTAAACGTGTAACCCACACCAATGTCCGCAAAATAATACATATTTATTAGAAACTAAACTTAGATGTACTAAGAATATGATGCATAAGAAATACATTAATGAACTACTTTAGAGCTAAGAAAGCCTTTTTTTTGAACATTTATTTGCATTTAAGAGTGGTAGGACCACACTGTCGACAGTTATCTGTCTACAGCCGCGGGCCGGTCCGTCCGGGGCAGTACCACACTCTCGCAGAAAATCGACGTCTGAGTAGTAGCGATTTGTTACTGCGCTTCGATCGGTGAGCGAGAGAGCCGGAAGCCCAGCTTTCTGAGGGTGTTTGCGTGTGGAGGGTTTTGGTGGTGCCCTTGGTATCACCGAGCCTCAATGCACGCATTCACACTCACTTCACTTTCTTCGCGGTAGGCAACGGCCTTGTAAAGGTCCATGAGCGGCAGCAACACTTACCATCAGGTGTACTGTTTGCTCGTTTGCCACCGTTTGCAATAAAAAAAAAAAGCTCTTTAATTCAAATATTTTTTTGAAGAGAGATAGATGCGTCACAAGCCGAACGCTTAGGGCGATCGTGTCTCTCTATCGCTTGTTCTGCGCTCTTGCTTGCACGCTCGCTTCAGATGGAACGTGACAATTTTGCGGCGTTCATCGATTTATTAGAAGTTATCACTTCCAAAAAAAAATTCGCGTTCTTAGGTGTTACCTAAAATTTAGAATGCGGAGAAAATAACCATTAGTAATTTAAGTTTTGAAAGGTGACGAAGAAAAATAATTATAATGACTGACCTTGTTTTAATGCCCTCAAGAGACATTCTCCTTTTCAATCAGAGCGATGCGTTTTCTGTTACATGTAAACGATTCTGACATATACTCATATAAAATAAATGTTTATTCATTCTGAAGTATTGCAATGACTCACAATAATTAATGGTTATATTAAAAGTAAATTTATATTCATTTTAAACGCCTTTGTGGAATCGGATGTGGAGAAATATAAAATGTAAATACATAATTGTTTAAGATAATCTATTGAATTAGGCGACACATGGTTGAAATCTATTATAAAATGCAAGGAAGGAAGGGAGACCTACCACTTTCTCATTATTAATCAATATCATAATGGAATGGAAGGAACACAGGATAGGATCTAGGTAGAATAAGACATAAGGAAATCTTACTCTTACGTAATTAGCACCTTCCAGAACATCAACTTGCAATTTTTCACACAACTTCGAATATTTATAAGACACGTGTTTCGCCTCTAAACGAGGCATCCTCAGGAGCGTTCGACTTCAACCGAGTAGGGTATGTATGTGTGTCAATCGAGTATGGGACGTTGTGCGAACGCCCATGACGTGCAGTGTCCCACAAAGGTCGGTCCTAGGTCTTACCCTGTGGAACATCGGCTAAAAATGCCTTAATAACTCCATAAATATTATTGAAATCTGCAGAAAACCCCAACATTTTTTGTTTAACTCTGAATTCAAAACACGATCTTAACGACATTATTGATTCTTAATTATGAAATAAAAATACTTTTCCATATTTACTACCCTCTCTTTTGCTCGTCGGTGTCGTAAAAGACAGCTAAGGAATATAATATGCATATACCATCTATGCAAGTGAAGCAAAACTTGATACGAAACCCTATACCAACACGTGTAATCAACGTGGTATAGTAGGTCAATTTCTCTCCTATTGTGGAGGAGGCTCGAGCCCAATAGTGGGATATATATGACCTGACCTTATCCGTGTGTTGACGAATACAATTCGCTTACCTGCCTTACCTTACCTGCCCGTGGATGTCGTAAAAGACTATATAATACGAGTATGTACATGATATCTGTGCAAGAGAAGGAAACCACGAAATAAAATTCTGTATCAACATGTCTGACCAGCATGGTATAGTAGGTCAAATTCCCTCCTATTGTGGAGGAGGCTCAACCCCAATGGTGAGACGTATGTGCTGCGATACACGCTAAAAGTGATTCTTGCGCCATCATTATACGCAATAAATTTTATAGAGTTTTAATGTTTATGGGTTCGATTAAGGAGTTCTTATAATTTAAGAGCTTGTATATGCTATCATTTAAAACACATAAAGTTTAAAAAGCAGTTCAAATTACCCATCTACATTTTACATTCTCGCCGATCGTAAAGTGCTTAATCGACATGTAGATACAAAATGCAGGCGGTTCCAATTATTATCTGTGTTAATTACATTAAAATAAGTTTATTATATCCGTGTAGAGACGGAGTAAGAATACAATCGTGGTGGATCTTCCCTATCTTGCCGTGGTTGTTGTAAAAGACGACTAAGGGATATAATAGAAAGAAAGAAAATCTTTTTATTGTGACGAACAAAACTTACAATTGTGTTGAATAGTACAATAAAATAACAATTGAGATTATTGTCCGTCCCAAAGCGTCCCCAACTCAGCATATTGCAGCTTAAAAGAAACCTGCACTGATCTTCCGTGGAGAGGCGCTTTACTGACGTCACGAATGTCAGATACAAGAGTCAACGTCATCAATATATTTAAACAAAATAAGTAAAATGAAAAATAAACACATGAAGAAAAAAATGCTATAGGCTACAAGTTAGTTATCTATGAGGTATTTAAGTAAAGATATGTTAGGCATATTATATTAGGTATTTTAAGTAGGAACATGAGTGTGTGTACAGATAATATGCATACAGCATCTATGAAATGGACGGAAATTGATCTAATATTTCACGCTTGTCAGATGAGTGGATCTTGAGATTTTCTTCTCTTACATAGATTTTATTGCCATATTATATCCCTTAACTGTTTTTTACGATCACCCACGGGCAAGAGTAAAGCTTTAAGAGTACGACTGACTAAGGTTACTGGAATGACATGAGGATTTTGTATGACTTTCGTTTTGACCACGTTCATCCATAAACCCACTAGTGAAACCCACATGATTCTGCTGAGATCGCATATCTATGTCATGTCAAACCTAGATAAGGGTAAAAAGTTTTAATTTACAAAATTTAATATTAACTTTTTCCGTGTGGTGACGGAGTAAGAATACAATTCACCACTCCCTATCTTGCCTATGGATGTCGTAAAAGATGACTAAGGGATATAATATGCACATAAGATCTGTGCAAGAGAAGGAAAACTCGAAGTGAAACGCTATACCAACATGTCTGACCAGCATGGTATATAGGTCAAATTCCCTCTCATTGTGGAGGAGGCCCGAGCCCAATAGTGGGCCGTATGTGGGCTGCGATGATAATGATGATGATGATGAATATCAACATCAAACAATTGACTTCAATATCCAAAAATAACAACTTCGTTGTTTCAAATTTGCACTTCTGTCGGCAGTCCTCACAACTGCTGTATGTTTGTCTTATTTTTATTAAGTGCTTATATTTAATTCATCAGACAGATCAGACAAATAGTTTCAACATCGAAAAGTAACATAGTTTTAAGTTTTCACTTCTGTCGGCAGTCCTCATGACTGTTGTGTATCCCTTATTGATGTGAAACATCTGTAGGCGAGGATGAACCTGAACGTTGGCGTCATTTTCTGAGAAAAAAACGTAATATTTATTAATACCTTATGCCATGTTAGTTCCTGTCGTAATCTGTTCTTTTATGCATACCTATATACTTCTACAAAATAATTTTAATGTTTCACATCTGCCAGGCGTCCTCAGCGAAGACTCCCTTTTTTTATTGAATATTTTTCTAATTCCTAAAAGTGCTCTTTCAGGTAGAAGTATACTAGACTTTAAATAAACATGTTTACAGATAAACGTCCTCTATTCATATAATCTTAATGTTATTTCTATTCCATATAATGAACGTATCGATTGCTAACCTTACAGGAGCATTGAACTTAACCGACTGAGTTATATCGAGTAATGTGTTTCATCGGCTACGTGAGGTTTAATAATAGCTGAGATAAATATTGATCTTGCAATATATACATATCGTCTGAATACTGTAACTGTATTTCCTCGTATAGCGACGGGTTAAAAATACAGTTGGCTTGCCCACAGGAGTTATAAAAATTGGTCAAGGGTCTCGCCTGGAGAGTGAGCAGCAGTTCTTTTGTGGACTCCTACAATGCCTCACAGCGGTTGCTAATTCTTAGGCTATCACAGATCCCTCTAGCCATAGACGTCAAGGATTGTTGACCTGTGTGCTTACTCTTGAATCTCGATACTAATCCTAAATCCAAACGCAGCTCGAATTTGAGCAATTTGGTACTCATGAAACCGACACTAGCGCACGATTGGAATCAAATTCGGTGGATTTTTTTTTGAAGTAAATGAATTTGACTGTCGTCGATTAAGTCAAATATTTGCTACTCCCGACGTGATTTTGACGTAGTTTAAAATCGTTAATGTTGCACAATTTCAAGAAAGCGTCTTTGTAGTGATCGAGTTCGGTAACGTTATTAATTTAAAGTAATAAAATACGACACATTTGGTGAAAATAACAACGGCAAATGTGAAGAATTTATTCTCAATTTTGTTTAAGAGTACCAAAATATATGTTTGGTGAGATTGGAATTGAATCGGCTTCGAAATTAGAATTGATTTCAAGGGTAAGCCCACGTCGACGATTTAGTTGGACTAGGTTGATGAAAACTCTTAATCTTAGTCCTTCAAGACACCAACATACAAAACCAGTTATAGCCGTTACCGCTATATTTTTACATCATTTGTGTAATTTATTGACTTAAACTCGCTATATTATATTGAGTTATGAAAATTTTCCGTGTGGTAACGGAGTAAGAATACAGATCACCAATCCCTATCTTGCCCTTGGATGTCGTAATAGACTAAGGGATATAGAACGCATATAACATTTATGCGTGAGAAGGAAAACTCAAAATAAAACCCTATACCAACACGTCTGATCAGAATAGTAGAGTAGATCAATTTCCCTTCTATTGTGAAGGAGGCTCGAGCCTTACTGTAGGACGTATATGAGCCGAAGTAATGATGAATGAGTCAATAAAAATCTCCATTTCAAAACTCAAAACGAGGTGGAAAAATATCGCCAAGAACTTCGTTCTTGTCAGGGGTTCTCCGACCACACAATTTTTGTATAACTAATACAAGAATAATAGTTTTATTGATCAATAGTAAAGTCACCAACACTTTAATTACTGTCTGCCCTTATCCCAATTCATAGTGTATTGGGGCAGGGCAGTATCTATACCAATAAATAAAATTGGAGTGTCTGTTTGTAATGTCAAAATAATAGGCTTTTTTCATGCTCACACGGTTATTTGCAAGACACCTTTGCCTAAAATACAGATTAAAAAAATTTTGTCTGTCTGTCTGTTTGTTCCGGGTAATCTTCAAAACGGCTGGACCGATTTCAAAAATTCTTTCACCAATGGAAAGCTATAATATCAGGGAGTAACCTAGGCTATATTTTATCCCGGTATGCCTACGGAAACGGGAACTACGCGGGTAAAACGACTAAAACCGAAGCGAAGCGAGGGCGGGTTGCTAGTACAATATATAATATACAATACAAAAATTTATTTATTGCCTGACACAAAGGTACTTACGAGCTAATTTCTATAGTATTACAACTTCTTACTAGTTTATCTTTATTATAAATATTTATACAGTTTCTTTAAAAGTGTACGTTTATAAAATCCTTAGCGACAAAAGGATTTAATCCTTAAAGCGAGATGTCATCTTTAAAAATGGATTAAAATTCTATTTGCGTGAGTATTTAACGCAAGATATAGCAAGCGGCGTCAATCAAGGCCTATCTCAATGATGTATGGCCACACTAACCATCTCCGCAAGATTTTAATTAAACCACATAGATAAACAACTAGTTTTATATCAGCCAGTGTATAATGACTGCTATTATTTATAGCTAAGTTTTAGCATTTTCTCCGTATGGTGACGGAAAAAAAATCTCTCATCTCTCTGGCTCGTGGGTGTCGTAAAAGACGTCTCAAATTTAAATCAATCATTATGCATAAATCTCGAGAAGGCACTAACATATTATCAATTTTATCACAATTGAATTAAATTAATTCAACAAATAACCACCGGATTGGAACATTACCGTGACTGAGATGATCCGGCAAGAAACTCAGCGTATCGAATATTTTTATTAGAGCAGCCATCATTACCCTTAACCACTATAAATGAAAGGGAGAGACACGCTCCACGCAACTAGTGCAAGCAGATCCTCCAGTGAGCATGACCAACATATGTTACAAACGTAAACCACAGTGAAAATAAAAATTCATTGGTCAAAAAATGCTACGCTTTACAGTACCTAATTGTTATAAAAGAAAACTTTTTTTTTTAGGGGGTGGGCTGCGGTCGGTGCGCTTCTCGCACTACTCCGTCCGGGGCGACAGAGAGGCGTAAGCACGCACACCCACAACCCACCCACGATGCACGTCGCCTTCGTCGTTGGGCCGACCACCGGAGCAGGGTTACTTGTCATCAGTGGCCGGCCCGACGGAATACCCCCTACTTGGGATACCCTCCCATCGACCGACGTCCGCCCCTCGAGGAGAACGTCGGTCACCCAATAAAAATAAAAAAATAAAAACTACAGGATAGTTCATTATTTTTTTTTTTAATATGCATCATCATCACCTCAGCTCATATACGTCCCACTGCTTTTCTGACCTAAGCTCCTCCAAGGTTCGACTCCTTTTTGAAGGTTAGGTTATTAGGAGAAGTGATCTACTGGTCAGCCGTTTTGGTATAGTTTTATTTCGTGATTTCCTTCTCTTTAACAAATGTTGTCTGCATATAATATCCCTTATTCCTCTTTTACAAAATCAATGGACAAGATAGTGGATGTTGAATTGGATTCTTACCCCGTCACCAACTAACTCAATTTACTTAGAAATTAAAATAGCAATGCCAGCAACAGAACATACTTATTTTTATGTAGGCGCTACTTAAAATTAAATTTTATGTCAGTTATTACAATATTAAGGCCTACTATAAAAAAGAAGAAAATAAGTGCGTTTTAGTTTACTCGAGATTGAAGAAACATTTCTTTAACTTTTATTATTCATTTGGTAATAATATTTAACATATTTACATACATTATACCTACATATATGTATATAACATATAATGAGGATGATATATTTCTTAATATTATATTAAATTAGCCGAGGCCGCGGGTGACGTGACCGGGGATTAGTCCGTCACCCGCCGAGAGGCCGACCGCGTGAGGAAAGACCGACGTCCTCCCCGAGGGGGGGACGTCGGTCGATGGGAGGCTACCCCACGTAGGGGGTGTTCCGTCGGGCCGACCACTGACGACAAGTAAACCTGCTCCGGTGGTCGGCCCAATGACGAAGGCGAGGTGGTTTTCGGGTGGGTTGCGGTAGTTGCGTGCTTAAGCCCCTCTGTCGCCCCGGACGGAGTGGTGCGGAGGCGCGCCGACCGCAGCCCACCCACAAAAAAAAAAAATATATATTAAATTATTAGATACCACTACAATTAACAAACACAATATTATTCCATTCATTCATCGGCCCATATACGTGCACTGTTGGACCTAGGTATAAAACCAGCACCTTCAGCAATTATAATAATTATAACTAATATGATAATAATTATTTATAGCTTATCTTTATGTGTAAGCGTAGATAAACTGTTATGGTTTTATATTAATTATAAAGTTAACATTATGATGTATATTATCGTAATTTCAATCTGAACGAATCACTATTAATAGTGAACTCGTTTTACTTGGCAAGAAGTGTTGCGTGATCTGTTGTAATTTAATGTCATTATAACATTAATATCTCTGCGATATAGAATCTGAAATACTGAAATCCATTAAAGAACGGGTATAACCGATATAGCATAAAGAATAAACACGTTGAAGTGGCAATGGGTAGACCACATCGCTCGATGAACCGGCAATCGCTGGGGAAGAAAGGTTCTCGAGTGGAGTCCTCGTATCGAACGACGCAGTGAACTCCCCAACTAGGAAGACCGACGATCTGATGAAAATTGCTGGGCGTCTTTGGACATAGATGGCACACGTGGTGAAAATTTATTGAAAGTCTAAAAATCAACAATGAATCTTCCAATTTTGAATTGTAGTATCGAATATAATATGTCATATACCTTTCTGATGTCATATCGGTGGATTCATCTAATATTATAGAATAACAAATTATCCACTTCTAATAGCTCTTTAAACATAGCTGATTCTGGAATATTCTTTATAATTGCAAAATACTTTGATCTGTGTAATTGTACTTTTTCAAGAGGCTTTCCTACACTACATGTTCTCAAAACTTCTGATAGACGATCGATGCCTAGAGTGGAGCTATGAGCATCAATATAAAAAGAAAGTTTTGTCCTTTATTTCTTTTTCATGAATTTTTAACTCCTTAGGAGTTGCCAATTGATTTAAACTTCGGGCTATTCACCCAAAACTAACAAAATGTGACCATTTTTTCTTTTTAGTTATTGATCGCAGACTTTATAGTTTTCGTGAGCATTATTTTTATCTGTTAATGCTTATTTGTGTTGTAATTCATTCCTTCACTTTATCAAAAGAAAATATCGAGCAAGTAACTTAAAAGGCGACCAGTCACCTTTCATAAATTTTCGTCTCCAATTTTCTTCCCGAGTAGCCTAAATGTTGACAAATCACCTACGTTGGCAACTCTTGTACTGAATATATAGAAATATACAAGAATTGCTCGTCTAAAGATATTTGATTTAAATTTTTTCTATATGTTCTATTAACTCTTTCATCGGGAGTTGTTTGAGGAGCTGTTTGAGCATCGATGCAAACTAAGGAAAACTCTATATATAAAACCCTATTATAACACGTCTAACAAGCGTGGAATTAGTAAATAAATTTACCTCCCATTGCTAAGACGAAATTATCGGTAGAACATATAAAAAAACATATTTTATCATTTGTAACTTGCATCTAAATATATGAAGTACATCGTATTAAACCTAACTATATTCAACGAAAACATATCCAGATATTTATTACATTTAAATATTCTAGCAAGACGAGTAGTTACTAGCAATGATATACATATATTCCTTGAATTATAAAACGCAGAGTAAAAACAATATTTGCAACACGTAAATGGAGGAAGCATTAATAAAACAAACATTCAATTGTTAACCGATCTGCAATCAAGTCTTAACATTCCTTATGCATTGTTCAGAATATACCATCAAGGAATATGAGTAGGTTAAGTTTGTTTTACCACTATAAATAAAACTACTAATAAAATTGCACAGATGGCGGAGCGGTTAAGATACCGACCTACCGTGCCAGTGTCGCGGGTTCGAATCCCACGAAGGACTACACTTTGTGTGACCCATAAAATATTGTTTTGAGTTTGGATGTAATTTGTGTCCGTTAATGAAATGTTTGTTAAGTCCCCCGCACTTCAAGGATTATTTCCTTAGTGCAGGGCGTTGTCTTTATTGATAAATAAAAAAAACACCAATTTTAATAATAAACACAAAATAAAGTAATAAATTTTTACGAATTTTATCGAGTTTGTATTTGATTTTTGATTGCGCGACGTTTGAGCGTTCATGGTCACGCGCGGTCTAAGATGTCTCACATCCAACAAGTCGGCGTTATTATAGAGATTTATATCTACCCGCTACAGAATTAGTTATTAATTTTGATCAACATTTTGAGACAAATTTATTTACAAAAATAAAATGATTCAATATGAAACGTCAGGCAATCAAAAATAAAATAAAAACGCGATAAAATCCGTAACAATAGTTTTATTTACAACTAGCAACCCGCCCTCGTTTAAACCCGCCTCGGTAAAATATAGCCTAAGTTACTCCCTATATAGACAACTACTTGCTACTAAAATGTTATCAAAATCCGTCCAGCCGTTTTAACGATTACCTAAAACAAACAGACAGACACAAAATTTATAAACTGGTAATGTCCAGTATTTTGACATTACAAACAGACGCTTCAATTTTATTTACTTGTATAGATGTGTTATACTCGCGATCAGAAATTGTTCACCTTTCATTATTAGCATTATCATCATCTCGGCTTATATAAGTTCCACAAGGCTCGAGCCTCTTGGACACAATAAGGGAGAAATTGACCCACTACACGCTGGTCAGACGTGTTTCCCTTTACTTGCAATGTTTGTTTTCACCTTTCATTACTACCCAAGCGTGACAGTTCACACTCACAAAACGAAGTTGCCAGCGAGCCTAAAGATGTTTACACTTCAATAATACACAAATTTTGTTAAATCTGTAGACAACGGATTCTGACGCTCGTAGATTAAAAAAAAATTTCTTTGGCGTACCAAGATTAAAGTATTTCTAAAAATCTCTCTAAAAGTTTTACCAACATACCACTCGGCACCGCAGCAGGGTCTTCAACTCTACGTTTCCAGCGGCCATTTCTCCCACGTACGTGCAGGCTCTAGAATGAACTGCCTGCTGCTGTGTTTTCCGAGCGCTGCTATGTTTTTTTAAACGAGGTTTAAGAAGAGCTTTTTCTTCACGGTAGGCAACGGCCTGGCTGTGCCCCTGGTATTGCAAAGGTCTATGTGCGGCAGAATCATTTACCATCAGGTGTGCTGCTTGCTCGTTTGCCACCAACGACAATAAAACAAAAGAAAAAAAACCATCCCGTTATCCTACGGTTGTAGAATAAACGACTCTAACAATAGAAAAAAGTATTTAATACATTGAAAGTTTTACTATAACGCATTATCTAGTTGCTATTCGTGACGGTGTGCGCGCGCATCATAAAAAATGTTGACTAGGGTGTCGGTTTTTCGTGACGGCATGCGGGCGCATCGTAAAATATACTCTCATAATTTTTCCCTAACGCATCAAAAAGAGTATAACTTTAAAAATGAAGTCATTGAGTATTCCCAGAAAACAATATTGAGATATTAAATGAGTTGTCTCATACTTTCCAAGACTGCATTAAAATACGATGCTTTCATTGAAAACAAGAACACTACTTTCATGTTTTTGAAACGACATTTTTTGAAGTTCGCCTCATTTATAAATTGAACTTACGTGGTGGTCCGTATATACTCGGAATATAATGACTTTTTTTTTTATTGCAAACGGTGGCAAACGAGCAAACAGTACACCTGATGGTAAGTGTTGCTGCCGCTCATGAACCTCTGCAAGGCCGCATTGAGGCTCGGTGATACTAAGGGCACCAACAAAACCCTCCACACGCAAACACCCTCAGAAAATTGGGCTCTATTTACTTATAAATATAGGTATGTATGGATATCATATTTAAGATTCTAGTACATAGTGTAGTTGCGCCTAATGTCGCCCTAGCCGAGGTCGCGGGTGACTGGACCGGGGAATTAGTCCATCACCCACAGAGAGGCTGACCGCGTGACGGCGAGCGACGTCCCCAAGGGGGAACGTCAAGAGGAGAGGGTACCCGCGATCAAGGTATTCCATTGGGCCGACCACTGAAGACAAGTTACCCTGCACCGGTGGTCGGCCTTACGACGAAGACGATGTGTCACGGATGGGTCATGGGACCGTGCGCCGCCCCTCTGTCGCCCAGGATGGATCCGGGCGGCGGGTGCAGACATCATGGCCCAACCCTAAAAAAAAGTGATTAAAGTACCAACCTAATTCCCAATTGTCCTGGATTCCATTTCACTTAGGGTAATATTTTATGTGATTCACAAATTATTGTTCTAAGTCTGATTATCATTGAGTCCGATTAGTATATCCTTAGAATAATAACGTATAGAAGGATAGTGTCAATACTTTAAAGGTTCGAAATTTGAATCTAAACGATTACACACGTACACACGCACACCACTATACAAATTATGAAATCAAATTTTGTTTTTATTAACATAAATCGTCGAAATACTTTTAAAAGTGACGTTAAAAACCTTTTTAAGTTTTATAAATGTGTTATAACACCATTTGAATGCACAAACCGTCATAATTACCTATTTATTTTTTAAGAGTTGCGTACGTACGTTCAGTACAATAATAATAATAATAATAATAATTTTATTTCAAGTAACATAAGACTCATAACAAATAAATAATAATAATCACAGTAATAAAATAGGTACAATAGAATAACAAAATTTAGGTCATCATAATTACATTCACACAATAATTACATTCATACCGTTGGAATTAATTAAATTACATTAGATTTATTTTTAACAAAATTCACATTCTAACTTAAAATCATTACATACAAATAAAATACAGCTAGTTTACACATAGGTACCATAAAATATAATTAGTAATAATAAAATAGGTACAATACAGTCACAAAATTTAGGTCATAACAATTACATTCATACACTTAAAATTAATTAAATTATTAATAAAATTCACAATAACTTAAAATCATTAAAAAAAAAAAAATAAAATAAAATACAGCTAGTTTACACATAACATAAATTAATTCCATTTAATATCATAATAATTTTCTTTGTGGAACTGGTACCGTTAAATGTCTGTTACAGCAATGTCTGACGATGTGACAGTCCAATCTGTTGGCGATCATTGTCAGCACAGTGTTAGAGCTAGCCCGTACCCTACGCACCAGGGAAGCAGCTCGCTTGCGCATGATTGCATAAAAACAATCAGCGCGCGCCTCCGCGAACATGCCCGAGGCACTGCAGAACCGGGGTAGCCCCATCACAGCCCTGAACGCGTTATTATATTGTACGCGGATGGCCTTGTAGCTTTTACCGGTGTAATTAGCCCACAAGCTGCAAGTATACAGGGACGTACAGAACGCCCTGAAGAGCGTCAGCTTCACACCCCTGGAAGCTCTCGCAAACCTGCGGGCTATCATGTTCGCTCGTATAGACAAGGCCCTCCGCTCACGTT
Source organism: Lymantria dispar (assembly GCA_032191425.1). NCBI lineage: Eukaryota > Metazoa > Arthropoda > Insecta > Lepidoptera > Erebidae > Lymantria > Lymantria dispar. Next base: position 2,332,193 of record CM063462.1, on the reverse strand, counting down.
CCATATCCTCGTCATCTCTAAGACCAGCCGTGACCACATGTCCCAGGTATTTAAATTGCTCGACTCTCTGGAGAGGAACTCCATTTAACAGAACTAGAGGTATGCTCTGGGGACATTTAGCACTCCTAGTCTCAAAGACCATAAATTGACTTTTAGCTACATTGTATACGAGTCCATGGTTACATGCGTATTGCTCACATATTCGTATCAACTTTCTCAAGCCGCAGACCGAAGCGCTCAACAGCACCATGTCATCTGCGTAACTCAGATTGTTGACACATACGCCATCGATGTGACAGCCGACATGTTGACTGCTAAGCGTACCGATCAAATCGTTAATATACAAGTTAAACAGAGTTGGTGATGTAAGCCCGCCCTGTCTCACACCACACTCGAGTTGATACGTGTCAGACATTGTACTCCCCCATCGAACACAGTTGGACTGGTTCGCATACCAATAACGGAATACGCTGACGAGCTCCGGCGGCAGTTCCATGCTCCTAAGTTTGTCCCACAGACGGTCATATGACACCAAATCATACGCCTTTGACAGGTCAAGGAAGCACGCGAATACAGGCGTTTTACGATCAGTATAATATTTGACGGTATGCTTCAAACACAGTATAGCACTCTCTGTAGACAGCCGAGGACGAAACCCAAACTGATTATCGTGAAGTTTAACGTATTTGTTCAACTGTGTGTTAAGCAGACCGTCAAACACTTTGGCTATAATCGTAGCGAGTGAAATAGGCCTATAATTTGTCCTATCAGTTAGGTCGCCAGTTTTATTTTTAACTATAGGTACTACTATTGTTTTCATAAAATCGTTTGGTAAGTAGGAGTGGGTCACGCATAGCGAATAGAACAAGGCCAGAATTCTATATATATGAGGTCCAGCATAGTGCAGGTGCTCAACGCTTAGTCCGTCGTGTCCAGGAGATTTGCCTTTTGAAATCAACTTTACTGCTTTTTCAACATCACTCGCGAGAAAAGTAGTCCCTACCACTTTACTATTTATATCAAGTTTGAGCTCCTGAACCGCTGGGCCCAAAGGAGATTTCAATGAGAATTGATTCTTAAACATGTTGGCAATCTCTATCGGTTTGTTCACGCCATCGACATTCACGGGAAGACCCGGCTGCACATTTAATTTATTCGTGGCTTGCCAAAAGCTGCGGAAATCACCTTTTGAATGCTGGGCAGCAAGGTTGTCCATTTTTATCTGGTCTTCATGGTTTTGACACCATTTCAACCGAGACTTAAACACTCTTCTGCTTTCGCACATATCCTTATATATTGTGCCCGATCTAGGTCTACCAGAATATGTCCATTCCTTAAACTTGGACCTGGCCCTCCCATGAGCCCCGCTGACGTGTTCGTTCCACCCTACTACTCGCGGAGCACCCCCGTCTTTCCTCGCGCTTCCCCGACTCGTCACCGCAGCATCCCTAAGGGCGGTCACAATGTCAGAATATAACTTGTCCAACACACCCCTATGGTCAAGGTCCCCACAAGAACGGTCCACACAATTCACACAGTTAGAAGATAAATGGATTAGCTTCAATCTCTTATCACATTCTATTCTATATTTCTCGATTTGTTCATCGTCACGTTTCCCCCATAATATATTTTTATTAACATTATTCTGAGGTGATATTCTAGTCGACACAACGTTTAAATTACACGCAACGATAAGTGGGAAGTGGTCAGACCAATAGGTGTCATACTTTATATATACTTTAGTTACAGTCCGCTCAGCGGATTGTGTCACAATACAGTGATCCAACCAGCTGCCGGACCCGTGCGCTTCACTAATAAAAGTAAAAGTACCTGAGTCCCTCCCCAACAAATCCACGTCGATACATGACCATTGGTATTCATTACACAAATTTGATAGCTCACTGTAAAATAACTCACCCGGGTCCGCATTGAAATCGCCCAATATGAACACCGATTCGATACCATATTCGTCAATAATAGCGTTTACTGCACACAAACAATCTGTAAAGTCTGGTATATTAGCAACACAGTTAGTTGGCAAATAAACACTCATCACTATCACCGGCCTATCAGCTGTTTCTATTTTAATAGCACAAATACGCGCATTTTCGCACTGCAAAACGGTCACCCTCTGGAAACTGCTATACCGGTACAATATAGCTACGCCCCCCCAAGGACGTCCGCGTATAATTTCTGTAGCTTGCATCGCACACGTAGCTGTATATCCAAAACCACTATCAATGGTACCAACAAAGGGTATATCGTGGGGCATCAGCCACGTTTCTTGTAGACATACCACATCACAGGTGCGACACAACTCTCTTATATCATCAATCGAACGTTTAATATTCTTACAATTATAACTAGCAAATCTATGTATATTATTATTCATTGTTATTTTTATTTGTGCCGTTAGCAGAGGAAATTCCACTCGTTTTCCTTTGGTTAAAATTCATGAACCGCCGGAATATTATACCAGCAGGCCATAAGTTCTCATTCATGAATATATTTACTTTAGACTCCATGACAAGAAATTTATATGCCTTGTGTCCTCTTTCAACTTTCATATGTATCGGTTCTAACACCACCGTTTCTTGGGTTTTGTTATAAATATATTTTATAATGTCACTCTCCACCGTAGAACTATGTATATTTGTAATAAACAAAGCAGTCTTTCTCTCCGCCGCCTTAAATGTGCACTGCATATCTTTCGCTACCCCTGCCTTGCCCAGGAAGCGATATTTTGGCTGTTTTTTACGATGTGTTACCTTTTTCCAACCAGTACTAATTCTATTTATATTATATGAAGATTCACACCGCTCCACCACATTAATACTGCTCGTTCCATGATTATCATTCGGCTGACTCGCTGTCTGTACTTGTGGACTTTGTTTACATACCGGTGTTTCCGAACTCGGTTCTGTGTCACCGGCCTGACTACTTGCTTGACACACTCCCTCTGCGGAGTCGCGGTCATCCACAGCCTTTTGTTTACTATCGATCATAGGTTGACCGTCACCCGCCGAAAGTGTGGCAGAATTTTCTCTTTCTACCCTCATTTCTGTACATTCTGATACTGATAAATCGTGATTAGATAACATATTATTGTCGTTTTCAAATGATTCACTCATAGCCGAAATAATATCACCGTCATGCGAGAGGCCCATCGGCCCGCTGTCCAGCCAAGCTCCTCTTTTTACACACACTTTGAAAGCCGATGTTGGCGGCAAAGAATCATATGTTGTTCTAAGTATTTCATTTTTAATTTCTTGCACAAACTGAATCGTAGCATAGGTTGACTTAATGCCTTCTAGTTCGGTCTTCATTGTCTGCATATCCTTTAGCAACTGAGAGCAGTCGAGATGATCCAGCGTAATTGGCGGTAATTTGTCCAGCTGCCGAGCTACAAACAGTGGAAGAGTATCAGGTTCAACAGATTTAAAGATATTTATTATATCTGCAAGATCACGTTCCTCTTTGCCCTTATTCTTCCGCCCGATGTTTCGTATATCCGTCTGTATCGCATTGAACAGCAACGATTTGGAGCATTTAATCTCATCACTGGTAAATGATGATGCACAAATTCGTACTAACGATATTTCATCCATCACCGACACTTTATTTTGGATATAAGATAACATTTCATCAATAATTATGTTGCATAAGTTACACTTAATAGCGTTCGTCATTTTGTTTAAATCGCAGTACGCTGCTTAGCGCACAATATATAAACACATACGCCGCTATCGAACGCGCGCGTACGACTCTTACTTGCAATGACTTGTACATTACGGAACGGTTCCGGCGTAAGCTCCATTAGGCTCCAATTAAAATGCTTCGCTTTTTATGCGCGACCTTACCTTCTATATGTTATTATTCTAAGAGTATATCTTTATAAAGTCCCTCGCAATGTAAAAATTACTCAAGAACAGGGCTTTGGCTTTCATCATCATCATAGCTGTTACAGAGCTCATATACGTCCCACTGCTGGGCTCGAGCATCATACATAATGGGAGGGAAATTGACCTACTATACCACCCGTGGTGACGGTATTTCCGTGTGGTAAAGGAGTAAGAATACAATTCACCACTCCCTATCTTATCCGTGGATGTCGTAAAAACGACTATGGGTTATAATGTGCTTATAATGTCTATGCAAGAGAAGGAAAACTCGATATAATACCCTATACCACCACTTCTGACCAGCATGGTATAGTAGGTCTGTCTGGTACAATCCCTGATATGACGGAGAAGACTCAAGCCCAGCAGTGGGACGTATACGAGCCGAAATGATACCACGCTGTTGACGTGTTGACATAGGGTTTTGTATCGAGTTTTCCTTCTCTTGCATATATATTGTATGCATATCATATTCCTTAGTCGTCTTTTACGACACCCATGAGTAAAAGAGGCGGTGCTGAATTGTATTCTTACTCCGTCACCACACAGAGGACTTTTTTATATAAATTGGTTAAATTACTGACTTATAACTATTAGCGTTTTCAATATGTATGGTAACTTCAAGTGAATACGTTCCGGTCATAATACTATTAGTTTTATAAGACTTTTGAACTCTAGTAATTGATATTACCGGCACTATGCAGTTATGTTCTGAAGATAGAGTTACTTTTAAGATAAAAAGGAATGGCGGGTATGGATGAAAAAATAATTATTTTTCAAAGAGAAAGCGGTGACTGTCCAGGATGTAGCTGCGAAGATATTTTTTTGGACCGACCATGGACGATCTCTTTTCGCTGTATCCATGAAAAGATGGCATGGTCCTTATAACCCAACACACGTGTTGGGTTTGTCTATGATGTTAGAATACTAATTATTATTAAATTGTATCTCCGTATTTAGGGGATTATCCGAGGGAATATACCCGGTCCTTCGAAAAGCTTACATGGGGATATAGATCCAACACGCAGAGGCTAAAATAATAATAATTATTATTTAAATCAAATTGAAGTGTCTGTTTGTAATGTCAAAATAATAAGCTTATTTCATGTAAAAACCAAGTAAAACCAGAAACCAGTAATTTTTTTTTTGTTTATCTATTCATTTGTCTGTCTGTTTGATCCGGGTAATCTTCAAAACTGCTGGACGGATTGTAAATAAAACTACTCAAAAATCTTTTAGTAAGACAAAGTAAGGCGCATCTAAAATTAAAAATCAATATTAATTTAGCATCATGTCCCCTGAGTTTTCTTGCCGGATATTTCTCAGTGTGGCCGCGTTCCGATCCGGTGGTAGTATATTAGTTTTGTTAGTTTTAAATCAACAAATTGTAACAATAATTGCTACAAATTTAATAATTAATAATTACTAACCATAAACAATATAATTTTTTCATATAGAATCATTTTCTTCTTACACTGGCAATAAATTTGTACTTAAATGTGGGTAACAATTTAATAAATTTTTAACTATTTTCTGTATCGGGTAGATAATTATAAATGTCTGTAATAACGATTACTTGTTGGACGTGAGACACCTTAGTCCGCCCGTGACCATGAATGCTGCAAAGTGTTCGAAACGTCGGGCAATCATAAATCAAATACAAACGCGATATAATCCGTAAAAGTAGTTTTATTTACAATGTGTAGTGCTCGCGTAAACATCAGATATCATTATGCTGGACGGATATTAATAATAGTTTGCTGCCAGGTAGCTGTCTATATAAGGAATAATTGAGGCCATATTTGATTATGATATACCTAAGAAAACAGGGGCTACGCGAATTACACTGATGTTATAGTCTACAATAAAGTGGAACTGTAGGGCTACACGTAGTATTCAAAAATTAAGCACATCCTTACAGATGTACACATATACGCATTCACATATGCACATTTACACATAGACATTCACACACGCACAGACACACACGTACCTACACATACAGATTCACACACTTGTTAAGTTTTGATAATTATTTTTTAAATGTATATTGTTGGCAGAATATCAGCGCTATCTTAATATATTCAGGATCTCGGAAACGGCTGCAACGATTTTGTTGAAGCTTGGCATACTAGAGGTTTCGGGTCCAAAAAATCGATCTAGCTAGGTTTTATTTATAGAAAATGTTGTTTTGTCCGTGCTTTTAGCAAAACAAACAATGACATTAAATTTTAAAAGAATATGAATTCAAATTTCGTTGTCAACGTCATGAGTTACGATAGCTCAGATGGGAAGTTGACAGGTTCTAATTTTGGTTTTTTTGTCATTCAAACAGCGTCGGTTCGAATCTCGGTGTTATTATTATTCTCTTTTTGTATTTTTTTATATATTTTTCATTATTTATTTTTTATTAATATATATCTAAATAAATTCGATAAAAATATTCCGAGCGAAGCTCGGTCAACCAGATATTTTTTTTAAAGAGAAGTGGCACGAGTTGAGCAAATAGCCTTTTTTGTTCTTCGTTAGAATTAAATTATGTAAGAAATTCTTTTCTCTAGTTATACTGAGGTTTTTTTATTACATTTAACGAGAACAGAATAAATATTTTTCTTTCTGTTTTTCTTATTTCGTCTTAAAACAAAATGACGGGTAAGCGAAATTATATATGTAATTAGGTAGCCCTTGATTTATCCAAAAGATACGCCAATTTTTCACATCGACTGACAAATTGCATATAACATTACGTCATTGTTCAGTAATATTAATAGGTCGTCTACCAAAACAAGGCATAAGATTCATACCGAGGTTATATCGTGGGTAGTTAAGTATTCATGCATAAGGTAATATTTGTAAATGTATTTTATTCAAAATTTGTCATTTTATTGATTTCTAGATAATATCAATCGCTAATGAATTTTATTAAAACTAAATATGCAAAGTCGTACATAGATTCCATGTGATGACGGAGTACGAATACAATTCGCCACCCTCTCTCTTACCCGCGGGTATTTATAAAGATGACTAAGGAATATAATATGCTTACCGGATTGAGAGCCCTCAACGCTTACCCATAGTCTGCGTCAAGCTTTCAAAGCGATCTGCGGCTAAGAGCTATACACTCCACAAAAAAAAACTGCACAGACGGCGTAGCGGTTAAGATACCGAGATAGTGACAGTGTCGTGAGTTCGAATCCGACGCAGGACAACATTTTGTGCGATTCACAAACTGTTGTTCTGAGTGTGCATATAATTTGTGTCTGTGAAGTCTCGCAATATTAGGTTTATTTCCTTAGTGCAGTATTTAAAAAAAAAATGCAGATAACGCCAATACAAGAGAAAGACAGTTCGTATGAACAGCGTGATGTAGTAGGTCAAATTCCCTTCCAAAATGGAGGCAGTCCGAGCCCAACAGTGAGATGGATATGGGCTGAGATGATGAGGATGATGCAAGTCCATCCAATGGCATTTGACTAGGGATGTGGAGAGTAACCGTTAAATAAAAAAACAGTTTCTAATAATTACGGATATGTTGGGTGTCTATAGTAAACACGTTACGTTACATTTCAACCAGCCATGTTGGCATAATGTTTCTTTTAAAGTTTTCCTTCAAAGGGGAACATCTACACTAATTAATATTAAACAATAGGCCTACGTTGTAAGTGGTGACGGAGGAAATATAAATTCGCCATCGCCGTGGGTGTCGTAAAAGACTACTAAGGGATTACAATATGCAGAAACATCTATAAAAGTCAAGGAAAACTCGAAGTAAAATCCAATGCCTACCCACCTGACCAGCGTGGTATAGTGGGTCATCGTCATAGCTAAGTATGTCACACTACTGGGCTCAAGCCTCCTCCACAATGGAGAAGAAATTGATCTACAATACCACGCTGGTCAGACAAGTTAGTGTAGAGTTTTATTTCGAGTTTACCTTCTCTTTTAAAAATGTTATCTGCGTATTCTAATCCCTCAGTTGTATTTTACTACACCCCGGATAGGGAGGGGGGGTGGTCAAATGTATTCCTACTCCGTCACCAAACGGAAAATCGAGTCTTTCTAGTGACCTGCATTGAGAACTGATTGGAAAAATCTAATTTGCAATCTAAAATCTCCGTAATTTTCCGTTTTAAATATAAAAAAAACTTGTTAGCATTCAGACGTCCAAGGTCGGAATGTAAAAAGTATGAATGTAATCGTGACTCACGGGCGGACTGGTTTTTTGATATTTAATATAGTATCAGATATGTGACATTTGAAATAACTACTTTTGGAACAAAACAAAATAATTACGCAGTTTCTTTAAAATTTCTATAATATTTGGCGTCATGTCCATAGAAGAGAAACCGGCATTTCAAATTTAAAATAATTTTAATCGACTTCAGATAAGAAGGTTCTCAATTCGACTGTATTTTTTTAATGGTTCTTACCTTCGAACTGCCGACTGGGTGGACCGTTTGAATATTGTTTTCTTATTTGAAAGCTGATGCTTCCCGTGTGGTCACATTTCAGTTTTGTCTAGTTTGATGTCGGATTTTTTTTAATTATTCGTGATTTTTATACATAAAAAGGAGCACTTAAATATCTTCAATTTTAACTTGAATTAATCCAATAAACTACCACAGAATTGGAATACTAGCGCCATTGAGAAGATTCGGCAAGAAACTCGGCGAGTTTGTCTACTTTTATTTTTTTATAAAATTTGTAACTGTAGTTTTTTGGTACCTTCGAACCGCTATATAATATAATTCTTCAATATAATGCTGAAAAGCGGGCTGGACCAGATCCAAGAAGCATTCGATCACAAGTTAACTATAGCAATCTATATTATTACAGCATCGCCGCGCAATTACATGCATAGTCATCATACCCTTACTCACATACCATAATACAAGTCATGTATCACAAGGCTTTACTGTCCATAAACTCCTGTCATCATAATCATTATCTCGGCTCGGGCCTCCTTCATTATAGGAAGGAATTTGACTTACTATACCACGTTGGCCCGACGTGTTGGCATATGGTTTCATTTCTAGTTTCCCTTCTCTTGCACCCACAAGCAAGAGAGGAGATGGTGAATTGTATTCTTACTCCGTCACTACACAGAAAAAAATTCTATATTATCATAATCTCGAAAACCGCTCCTACGATTTCCATGAAATTTAGTATGCAGAAGGTTTTGTAAGCGATAAATCGTGTTAGCTAGGTCTCATATATAGAAAAGCTTTGTCAGTTTTTTGACAATGATCTAAAGAATATAATTATACTATTAACTAGCAACCGCCCTCGCTTCGCTTCGGTTTTAGACGTTTTACCCGCGTAGTTCCCGTCCCCGTGGGAATACCGGGATAAAATATAGCCTAGTTTACTCCCTGATATTATAGCTTTCTATTGGTGAAATAATTTTTGAAATCGGTCCAGCCGTTTTGAAGATTACCGGGAACAAACAGACAGACAGACAGACAAAAATTTTTTAATCTGTATTTTGGCATAGGTGTCGTGCAAATAACCGTATGAGCATGAAAAAAGCCTATTATTTTGACATTACAAACACACTCCAATTTTATTTATTGGTATAGATAAGACTGAAAGCACAGATGACAAGTGACTGCACAGATATCGTAGTGGTTAAAATACCGACCTACCGTGCCAGTGTCGCCGGTTCATATCTCACGCAGAACAACACTTTGTGCGATCCACAAATTGTTCCTAGTCTGGATGTAATTTGTGTCCGTTAATTATATGTCTGAGAAATCCCCCGCAAAAAAAAAATAAACAAATACCCTACTACGAATTCCAAATAAGGACTGAGAGGCTAAGTGATTGGAATGGCGTTCTATTAGTATTTTCTATTGGTCTTCTCTTGCAATGACAGTATTTATATTATGTTTCTATGACGCCATCAACTAGAAAGGAAGCCATGATGACACATTATGTATTTAGATCGTAATACGTTTAAAATATAAGTATTTTTGTAATATATTTCCGCATACTTAATGTCATTGCGCATTCATTAATTATAACAATTACATATAAATTTTATAATAAATGTCAACAGTGTATGAAATTCTAGCAATATTAGATAAACTCAGCAGTCATTAATTTTATGGGCAACGTACAAGATACTGCGCCTGCGCCTAAGGGCTCGTACAAACTGTAAATTATACGCGGACAGATCTCAGCGTAGTTAGTAATACACCCTTAGATTATATTAGGGCTAACACTTAATTAATATCATGTTTTGAATATAACTCATTTTATTTTTGTGGTATATTTAGCTGATAACTGCAGATTGCTTTTACACCTTAGTCTGGACTATAGGTGAGCGTTGAAGAATTTCATACCGGTAAATATGTTTTATTTAGTATGACAATGCGGGCCGGTCTATTACACTCTCCCAGAAAATTAACCTCTTTTTTTTTTTGGGGTGGTCTGCGGTCGGCGCGCTCCTCGCACCACTCTGTCCGGGGCGACAGAGGAGCGTAAGCACGCACACCCGCAACCCACCCCACGTGCACGTCGCGTTCGTCGTTGTGCCGACCACCGGAGCAGGATTACTTGTCATCAGTGGTCGGCCCGACGGAATACCCCCTATTTGGGGTACCCTCCCATCAACCGACGTCCTCCCCGAGGGGGGGACGTCGGTTGATGGGTCCGAAATCGTTCAAAATGACGAAAAGACACTGTGAGATCCCATAACCTATCGTATTATCTACATATGTACCTTGCCACGAAATGTGCGGGTCAACGGGACTAATATATTGATTTCAATGGCAGAAATGCCAACCCTAGCACGCTACAGCGGTAAGGTCTCGCGCACATTGCGAAAACATACAAATAGGGCACGCCATTGTTACATCAGATTACTAACTAACCTACAATTATTATTTGACAAATTGAATTATGTATCTAGTTTATAGAATGGAATTCATCACTATCACAATAACGTGGGCTAGTTTTTATCCGAGATTCCGATTCCGAGAGATTAAGAATACAATTCACTACCACGTCTCTTATCCGTGGATGTTGTAAAAGACGACTAAGGGATATGATATGCAGATAACATCTACGCAAGAGAAGGGAAAATCAACATCAAAACTTATGCCAAAACTTCTGACCAGCGCGGTATAGTAGGTCGATTTCCCTCCCATTGTGTAGGAGGCCCAAGCTCAACATTGGGACTTATGTGGGCTGCGAAGATGATGAAGTTGATCCGGGATTTTTACATCCCTGAATAGTATCCTTTAGTATTGTAAAATCTTCATCATAAATGTCATCTTCATCTCAAATCATATATGTCACACTGCTAGGCTTCAGCCTCCTTCACAATAGCAGGGCAAACGACGCTGACGAACAAGCGCCCCTTGAGGCGTGATGCCAGGTGTTCGAGGGCCATGACCAGCTCTCGGTCGGGTGCATTGTCCAATCAAGGAGCGACTACCATGTTACACCGCCTATCCCATCTCCATGACGGTCGCAACATTTTCGTCGGCTATCTAGACATTATTTAGTAAAAACACGACCGGTTGCGAAGAACAACCCCCTTTTTTTGACATGACAACGTCTTATAATTCGATGGAGCCGGCTGCATACAAAATACATGACGTATGCGGCGTTACCTCGCTCTGAGGCGTTCCATTTAAGGCTTGATCCATACAAAATATCTATCAAACAAATAAAATTAAAATTTTCTTTTGAAAAATGAAACCATTCCATCAGTATTTTCTTATGACGTTGTCGCGTTCAACTATCGTCAGTAAACCGACTTTAAAGACAACCGATTTTTTTTTTGGGTAGAACTAAGGTCAGCGCACCCTCCTCCCGGTTTCGTCCAGAGCGACAGAGGGGCGGCGCGCAATCCCATAACCCACCCATAGCACGTCGCCTTCGTCGTTGGGCTGACCACCGGTACCGAATTCCTTGTCCTCCGTGGTCGGCCCGATGGAATACCTTGCGAGATACTCTCTCCTCTCGACGTCCAGGACGTCGGTCGCTGTCGCGCGGTCAGCCTCTCTGTAGGCGTGAGAACAATCACTTACACACAAAGAGGGACCAGGGTGTTATAAATTTAGCTTGTTTGTATGGCTGTGTATCAGTGTATGTTCGAAAGTAGGAGACAAAATTCTTGATTATCTATTAGTAAAGCCATCAAGTATGGATTCATTGGATTCGTCTCAACTAGTTCTGTTCTTCTGTTGACTAGAATATAATGCTTGGTTAGAGTTTTTAGTCAGTTTCGCGTGTTAATTATTTTTTTTTATCATCGTCATCGTCATCGCAGCCCACATACGTCCCACTGCTGGGCTTGGGCCTCCTCCACAAAGAGAGGGAATTTGACCCACTATGTCATGCTGGTCAAACATGTTGGTATAGGGTTTCATTTCGAGTTTTCCTTCTGTTGCACAGATGTTACGTACATATTATATCCTTTAGTCGTCTTTTACGACATTCACGGGCAAGATGAGGAATGGTGAGTTGTATTCTTACCACACAGATTTTTATTTAATTATCGTTATATTTCTAAATTCATCGAAGAATAATACATAGATCGTAATCCAACACAAGCGTCTGGTTCAGCGTTATCCTAGTCATTTCAGGAAGTTCTATATTGTGTCCAATTACGAGCTGTCTAGATACAACATTGATAACGTGGCGAGTTATTTCTGACCTTAAGGTCCGGGAGCGGTTAGCCCAGTTCTGTCAATGCCTAACTAGCTTTGTGCCATGATCTATAACGATATTCTATTATTGCTAAATTTATATAAAACTTTTCGCCTTTATTATTGAATAGTTGTGGTGAAGGAGAAAGGTCTTGGTCACCACGCGGCACGCGTGTGGTTTTCGGTGGGTGTTAAACGACTAAGAGATGCAAGCAAATAAAATCGTAACATTCCTAACTCCCTCTGATCTTGATATAGCAGACCAATTTTGTGGAGGAAATTTTATCCCAGCAGGAAGGTGTTTATAAGCTAAATAAGCTGAAATAGCATTATAATGTATAAATATTCCGCTACAATATTTGAAGTTCCACGTGCGACGTAATCATTGCCAAGGCCCGAGATCTTCATATATAAGAAAATATCAGGTTGACCGAGCTTCGCTCGGAGTATTTTTGTAGCATTTATTTAGATATATATTAATAAAAAATAAAAAAATAAATAATGAAATTTATATAAAAAATTACAAAAAGAGAATAATAATAACACCGAGCTTCGATCCGACGCCGTTTGTCGCCGATGTCAAAAATAAAATGAAACCTGACTACTTCGTCACTGAGCTATCGTAACTCATAATATTAATGGCAAAATTTGAATTCATATTCTTTTAAAATTTAATGTCATTATATTGTCTGCCAAAAACACGAACAAAACAACATTTTCTATACATTAAACCTAGCTAGATCGATTTTTTGGGCCCGAATCCTCTAGTATGCCAAGTTTCAACAAAATCGTTGGAGCCGTTTCCGAGATCCTCAATATATATATACAAGAATTGCTCGTTTAAAGATATAAGATTGTTTTTTTATAGAAACTCTACCCCGATTTTAGGTGACACAAAATTTGAACATGAGAAATAACTGTCTGCAATGTTAGGCTTATATCAGTATATTTGGTCCATTGGTCCTGTGACAAAGGACTTCATAACTGGTTTTAATTTTTTTTTTTAGGATGACCAGTGAAATAACTGTTGTATTGTGGGGGACAATAATAATATCCATCATCATCATCATCATCGCAGCACATATACGTTCCATTGTTGGGCTCACATGTTGGTATAGAGTTTCATTTAGAGTTTTCCTTCTCTTGCATAAATCTTATGTGCATATTATATCCCTTAATCGTCTCTTACGACATCCACAGGCAAGATAGGGAGTGGTGAATTGTATTCTTACTCCGTCAACACACGGACTAATATTAACGGAATAATAATATTAACAGATACAAATTACACCCAGACTCAAGACCGTGTCTGTGAATCGCACAAAGTATTACTCTGCATGAGAAAAGAAGCTACGACACTGGCACTGTAGATCTGTATCCTAATCAGTACTTCTGTGCAGTGGAGTCATGGATGACCTCAAAGGTTCGGCGTAGGGTTCAAGATTTCCTTGTCCTGTTGTAAGTAATCTGATATATACTTTAATCTCCCATAAGTAATCCGTGGACAAGGTAGGAGAATCGACAATATCTTTTTCTTTTTAAATACAATACCTGGCTCAAAAAAATAAACCTGAATCTCTTTAGGCGCTTTACTAATATACACTTAACCAACACAAACAACACTTATATTCGGAATAATCATTTGTCGACAAACTATTCTGCTTGAGCATCGAATCCATGACGATCAATACATGGACCACTACACCAATGTGCAGACAATTAAAGATAAAGATGACATACATTTCCCTCAAATTACATAGATACTAATCATCAGGAGGAATTTGTCTCGAATATATTCAAGTAATCATTCTAAAAACCGGATACATAAAATGCCATAAGTAATAAGTCCTGATCTAGGCTTATTGCCGCTAAAAGTCATGATAAACAGCACATTAAGGAATTCACAGAGTTATGGGCAGTGACATAGGTCCTAGGAATTAATCTCCGCATTCTCGTCGTTAAGACAGTGAGCGAGTGACAGTGTGTAATGCTTGCTAAGCTACGGCTGATGATGGCTGGAGATGACAGCCGTGCGGACAACATAAGTGATGGTAGGCTCTAAGATAGCGTGGTACAAGTTATAGGCGATAAATTATATATACTGGGTACTAAGAAATAAAGCTTTTATCGCAGAGACTTTTACAATTAGCGCCTTCGGACCCTTACACCGGTGGCCCGTCCACATTTTGTTGGAGAGATACGTATACGTCAGGTTACAAGTCCTGAACCTTTAAATTATAATGTCCTTAACATTTGAATTATTAACAAAAAAGTTGTATTTTTAATGTAAACTAGCACAACCTACCCTCGCTTCGCTTCGGTTTCAGTCGCCCTGCCCGCATAGTTGCCGTTCCCGTGGAAATAGCGGGATAATATATAGCCTAAGTTACTCCTTATAGAGATAGCCACCTGGTAGTAAAACATTATCAAAATCGATCCAGCCGTTTTAAAGATTACCTCAAACAAACAAACAGACAGACAAAAAAAATTTAAACTGTATTTTTGGCATAGGTGTCGTACAAATAACCGTGTGGAAGGCCCAGTATTTTGATATTACAAACAGACATTTAAATTTTATTTGTTTGTATAGTTGTTGGCAACCAAGCAAGTATCACTCCTGGGAGTAAGTGACACTGTCGCACATGAACCTTTGCCAACACCAGGGTCACAGCAAGGCCGCTGCCTACCATGGTAAAGTGCTCTGATTAAACTTCATGTAGTTGATTCCAGATTCAGCACAAACATGGGAAAAAGGATCGCTGGAAACATACAGTTGAAGACCATAACGTTCCTAGGTGATATGGATTAATCCCGCTACGGTATTGAGTGGTACGTTGATAAAACGGTGACCATCGGTACCATGTCCAACAGCCCCTCAGAGCAATCCCCATGAAGGAGCCGGTAGAATGACACACAGAGTGGCATTTTCGCTGCTTCAGTGACTCCAATAGATTGAAGTGTAGTTGCCGCAATAATTATTACTCTTACTTTGTAAGCCGGTAGAACACACCGAGTGACATATAGTCTTTGCCGCTCCAGTGACTCCAAGCTGTCTATGAGATTGATATGTAAGTAAAGGTTTTTTTAGAACTAACTTTTTATGGATTAAACTTTAGTAATTAGATGTGAAAATGATAATCCGCTAGTTCCTGTAACTTGGAGCAAACCAATATAATATTATAAATCAGTAGTGCGGCACTATAAAACTCCTTGAATACGACACTATCCTGTCAGGAATGTGGACGCGATGCTAATGTCTATAAGTGATTATTATTAGCGTCACCTATGTGATATATTAGCAAGGAATTTGGTTACATTGTGACTAATTAGCTTATCGTGTGTTTCATTACATTGTATATAAGGATACCGCTGGATTTCCACTAGCGGTTTTCGAGAATAGTGGCCCAGGTAGTAAAATTCGGTGAATGAGAAAAATATATCATCATCATCATCATCTTGCTCTTATCCCAATTACTTGGGGTCGACGCAATATGTCATCTGTTTTGACATATTGCAAAAAGTTTCGGCAATGACTTTTATGACCGGCCGCCTGCCTGACGTCAACCCTCCTTGGGAATGTAATCGTTGACCCAAATGGTACCAGATGGAGTTGGTCCGGGTCAATCTAGGGCTCTTAGTCGTCTTTTACGACATCCACGAGCAAAGCAAGGGTTGGTAGTATTCGAAGCCACACAGTAATGAGAAAAATATATGTAAATGAAAATTAAGTTTAATGAACACCTTTTTATACAAAAAATATAAAAAAATGTGTTGATGAGAAAAACAAATTAATTAAAAAAATAATGATGGCTGGGTGTTACCATCAATCTGGGATCCTGTTATAAACATTATTAAAAACAAATCCAAAAAGACCACCACAAGACTGCAAGACACCGTGAGCTCATATTGTATAGATTTGACCCACAATAATAATAACTAAAGATAATTTTATAAATTAAAACCTTGTAGTAACATAAAGTAAGCCGCCTTCAAAATTAACTTTAATTTAGCATCATGTTACCTGAGTTTTCTTGCCGGATCTTTCTCAGTGTGACCGTGTTCCGATCCGGTGGTAGTATACTAGATTATTAGTTAGTTTTTAAATATACTATTAATTTTAATGTTTAATTATTACTAACCATAAACAATATAATTTTTTCATATAGAATCATTTTCTTCTTACACTGGCAATAAATTTTGTATCAAAATGTGGGTCAATATTTAATAACTAATTTCTGTATCGGGTAGATAATTATAAATTTTCTGCAGTAACGATGACTTGTTGGACGTGAGACATCTTAGTCCACCCGTGACCATGAACGCTGTAAAGTGTTCGAAACGTCGGGTAATCAAAAATCAAATACAAACGCGATAAAATCCGTAAAGTGGTTTTATTTAAAAAATAAAAATAAAATTAAATAAATTGTCTAAAAATTTAAACATGTATTACAACAAATACATTTTGTCCGTGTGGTGACAGAATAAGAATACAAATCCCCACTACCTATCTTGCCACTACCTATATTTCGAGTTTTCCTTCTCTTGCACTGATGTTATATGCATATTATATCCCTTAGTCGTCTTTTACGATATCCACGGGCAAGAAAGGGAGCGGAAAATTATATTCTTACTCTGTCACCACACGGAGCCACACAATGTAATAAGTTATTTATATTAACTTGTTTGGACTCGTCTTTGTCCTTTTGTTTTCACTTCTATTTGGGTCAGTTTCACAGTCTAACCAGATTCGTAGAATTACCTACTAGAAATTAACAAAAGAATTTACTCCGTTACAATGCACTACTAATAATACTACTAGATAAAAGGAAAGAAATTGACCTACCATACAAAGTACCACGTTGATCAGACGGGTCAGGATGGGTTTTTATTAGGGCTTCCAATCCAGCAGCCTAAATTCAATCTCGGTATTTGCGGGATTATGAATTCTCAATCCCGCGGGATATCGGTATTTGCGGGATCCCGCATATCGAAAATATTCACATTTATTTAAGGCAAATAAAACAATGAATTAGTCAACTCCACATTTATTTACGTACATATTACTATTAATATGAGATCAATCAAATTACGCCGTTTATATGTAACAAAAAAAAAGAATGAATTAATCAAATTACACCGTTTTTTTTTTCTTCACCACAAACAGTAACAAATACTGAATAAAAACAAATCAATGTAACGTGTCAATAAATCTAAATAATCTAAAACAAATCAATAATCTCATATCACAAAATATAGAAATACCTACAATCGCTACAATCAAAACAAAACAAATCTTCAAAAATACACAACAAAATTAAAAAATCAACCAAACAATAAACCACACTTAAAAACTGTAAATTTATATAGGATATGTTACTGTTTGAGTTTGAGAGTTTATTAAGTTTGAGGTTGCGCTTTTTTCAGTCCCACAAATTCCGCGGATCCCGCACCCGTAATCCCGCATCATGCGGGATTGGAAAATGGCGCGGGATCCCGCAATACCGAGATCTCGATCTAGATTGGAAGCCCTAGTTTTTATAGAGCAAGTTTTTCTTTTCTTACATCGATATTATCTACATATCGACAGAGGTAGACGCACACTGTCGACCAGTTGTTTATCTACAGGGGCGGGCCAGTCGCAATCTCGCAAATCGATTACTGAGTAATAAAAATTTGTTAGTTTCTTTTTTTGGGGTGGACTATAGTCAGTGCCATCCGTGTGGTGACGGAGTAAGAATACAATTCACCACTCCCTATCTTGCCCGTGGATGTCGTAAGAGACGACCAAGGGAAATAATACGTATACAAAATCTATGCAAGAGAAGGAAAACTCGCAACAAAATCCTATACCAACCTGTCTGACCAGCATGGTATAGTAAGGTCAACTTCTCTCCTGTTATGGAGGAGGCTAGAGCCCAACAGTGGGACGTATATAAGCTGAAATGATGATGATGATGGTCAGTGCACATGTCACCCGACTCCGTTAGGGGCGTAGGGGGGCAGTGCGCGGCCCCATAACCCACCGTAGCCTTCGTCGTTAGGCCGACCACTGGTACTGAGCTCCTTGTTCGCCGTGGTTGGCCCGACAACAATTTGCTACTGCACCTCATTCGGTGAGTGAGAGAGCCGGAAACCCAACATTCTGAGTTTGTGTAGGTACATGTTCTGTGACCTGGCGGTGGCCTGCGAGCCATATTTCATTCCTCCCTCGCCCAATTGGGTGGGGGATTTAAACAACGATGTTGCTGTCCTGATTAGAGGGTGTGTCGGCCCTCCCCTCTCCGTTCTTGAAAGAGGTACTGGTTTTGTTGTGGCAGGGTGGCGGGACTTTGCCATCATTGGCTTGTATTTCTCCCCCAATCGGGTGCTGGCGGAGTTTGAACTTTTTCTCGACTCCGTCGGTGCCGCGGTTCGTCGCCACTCGCCGAGGAGGATTGTAGTCTTGGGCGACTTCAACGCAAAGTCCCGGGCATGGGGAAACCCCGTCACGAATGCGAAGGGAAGGGCCATGGAAGAGTGGTCCAATCTCTCTGACCTGTCCCTCCTTAACAGAGGGACAGTCCACACTTGCGTGCGACATCGCGGTGGGTCCGTGGTGGATCTCTCTTTCGCCACCCCCGGTGTCGCTCGCGAGGTGAGCGGCTGGAGAGTTGAGGAAGGGGTGGAGACACTCTCAGATCATCGTTACATCCGATTCGAGGTCTCCGCCCCTCCGGGACCACTAAGGCCCCGGCGCGGAAGAAGGAGCGGGCTTCCCAAATGGGCCATTGGTCAAATCGATCTAGAAATGGCCCGGGAGGCCGCTATAGTGCAGCGCTGGGGTTCGGCGGTACAGCACATCACAGGAGTGGATAGGCTCGCAGGCAAATGGAGGAACCTCTTACAGGAGGTGTGCGATGCAGCGATGCCGAGGGCTCGACGGGGACCGCCGCGACGCCAAGTGTACTGGTGGTCGCCCGAAATTTCTGATCTTCGGGTGGCCGCCAATCGATCGCGGCGCGCCTACGTCCGTTGTCGACAACGTAGGGACCGGGATGACGTCCTTGAGGGCCAGTTGCGGATGAAATATAAGAGGAAGAAGAAGACTCTGCAGTTGGCCATCAACCAGGCGAAGGAGAGGGCCCGCGAGGAGCTTCTTGCGGACCTCGATAGGGACCCGTGGGGGCGGCCGTACCAGAGAGCACGTAATAAGCTCCGTGGCTGCGGCGCCCCCGTTATTAACACTCTGGATGCGGATCTCCTGTCGAGGCTAATGGGGGGATTGTGCCCACGCTCCGTGAGTCACATTCCCCCACAAATGTCTTCTCGGTCGGTGGTGGAGGTGGAGACACCTATTCCCCTCATCACTGACAATGAGCTGGAAATGGCCCTCTCCCGACTTCGAGGGAAGAGAAAAGCGCCTGGTCCGGACGGTGTCCCGGGGCTAGTACTCGGCATTGTCGCACAGTATTGGAAGGATGCATTCCGGGAACTGCTCAATGAGTGCCTGAGGTCCGGGCAGTTCCCGGAGCTCTGGAAGAGTGGAAGACTCTGTTTGCTGCGGAAGGAGGGTCGCTCAGTTGACTCTCCTTCCGCCTACAGGCCACTGGTACTGCTGGACGAGACAGCAAAATTATTTGAAAAGGTGCTTGCGGACCGTCTCGTCCAGCACCTCGAGGATATCGGGCCGGGGATGTCGGATAAACAGTATGGGTTCAGGCGCGGCCGGTCAACTATTGACGCGCTGGCTGCCCTGAAAAACCTGGCCACCGAAGCGGTGGCCAACAAGGAAGTAATACTGGCAGTCCCGCTCGATATCAAAAATGCCTTCAACAGTCTCCCACATGAGACATTGAAGGAGGCGCTCCGATATCACGGGGTGCCTTCGTATCTCCGGAGGCTGTTGGAGGCCTACCTCGAGGGGAGGCACGTGCTCTGGACGGGGGACGACGGGCGCATACACTACCACCGGGTGGAATGTGGTGTTCCGCAGGGCTCGGTCCTCGGTCCGACCCTGTGGAACGTGGGATTTGACTGGGTGTTACGGGGTCAGCTCCTTCCCGGGATGGGGGTTATTTGTTACGCAGATGACACCCTCATCACGGTGAAGAGGGCTGACTTCCAGGCAGCCGCCCGTCTAACAAGGGTTGGTGTAGCGCTCGTCGTTGACCGGATAGGTATGCTGGGCCTGAGGGTCTCACTGGAAAAGACAGAGGCCCTCCTCTTTCACGGCCCACGCCGAGGCCTCCCCCGCAGAGCACAAATCAGTGTGTCTGGGGTTGCCGTGCCGGTGCAGACTCAGATGAAGTACCTGGGTCTGCACCTAGATAATAAATGGAGTTTCGGGCCGCACTTTGCCCAGCTTGTTCCCCGGCTCGCCAAAGTAGCCGCGGCTTTAGGTAGGCTTCTGCCCAATACCGGAGGTCCTGGATCATCTTGTCGGTGTCTATATGCCGGTATTCTGCGGTCTATGGCACTGTATGGTGCACCAATCTGGACGGAGTCACTCACCGCCCCTAATAAGGCCAAAAAAAAGGTCAAAAAAAAAAAAAAAAAAGGTACATGTTCTGTGTTTTGGTAATGCCTTTAGTATCAATGAAAGTATCACTTTCCATTAGGTATGCTATTTGTTCGTTTGCAACTATCAGCAGCAAAAAGAAAACATCATATGCCTTATTCGTTTAATATAACCCCCACAGAAAATAGAGGGAGTGGTGATTTATACTCCAACTTTCAGTCTATTTGTTACAAGTTATATCTGTCAATTGTCCACGTATCGAATCCATGCGATAAAAACAGCCGTCGCCGAATCATCATTTTATCATTTCGGCTCATATACATCCCACTCCCGGGCTCGAGCCTCTTCCGTAATAGAAGGGATATTGACCTACTATACCACGCTGATCAGACAGCTTGGTACAGAGTTTTATTTCGAGTTTTCCTTCTCTTGCATAGATGTTATATGCGTATTATGTCCCTTAGTAGTTTTTTATGACATCCACAGGTAAGAAAGGTAATGCTAAACTGTATTATTACCCCGTCACCACACGGAGTTTCCGTCTCCGAGTAAGCAAATAATATTAAAAAAATATTGTATAAACAAATCTCTTGAGTTTTGATGTAGATTAAAAAAGCTTATCTATAGTCAACATCGTTCTCAAATATTAAATACTTTAGCTTCTTATTAATGATTCGTTCAATAATTTACATACAAATATGATGCTACTGTTTTTGCCAGCCGATTCGTCTTGCTACTGCCAAGTAATAACATTACTAAAGTGACCATACGTCCCGTTTTGTACGGGACAGTCCCGTTTTCAAGTTGCCTGTGCCATTGCCCCAAAGCATACAAAAATATCTCGCTTTTGCAAACAAAACATAAATGATCAGTGGACTTCACACGATTATTCGCGTTAATGTATTCGTGTCGTTATCCTAACCAATTTGTATGGGATTTGGAGCAGCGCCTCTATCGGAGGATAGGGGCACTACTATAAATCCATACAAATTAATCGCGATAACGTTATGAATACTTTACGAAGACTAACAAAAGAAAATTTTCAATATTATTTGCCAGAAAGTTTAGGCCGTACTTCCAACATTCAGATATACGAATACTTTGACGCAAATATTTGTTCTGAGCCCACTAATTATTTGTTATACTGATTGTGTTCTTACTTTTGTTCCATTTTAAATCCATACCTTAGCTATTCCTACAAGAGTATACGTGTTGTTGCTTGTTCTTAACTTTCAATTTCATATTTTCACCTATTCCTGCGAGTGTCCCCTTCTGGCACAAAATAACAAAACAGTTATGCAAGGGTCCCGATTAGATTTTTAAAAATATGGTCACATTAGACGTTACCTTTTAAGGGCAAACTTAATTTTAGGCTTCAAAAATATTACTTATTCACTGTAATTATTTTATTAAAATATGCTTTCTTTGTTTCTTTACGAAGCGTGCCTTTATGAAAATAATTAAATGTAATTGTAATAAAGATAGGTAAAGGTGTATTTTAAAGCGTAACCTTTACTTTGTGGTAGTGGCTACGAATACTACCATCCCTTGCAATACTGATGAGTAAACACGACTAAGAACTTAACATCGGCCTGATCTCCGTCTAACTCGAAGCAAACTCCATCTAAAACCTTTAATTATTACATTGCCAAGAAGGATTGAGGTCAGGCAGGTGCCGGTCATGAAGCCATTGCCAAAATCTTACTGTATATACACATTTACGATGGAAGAAAAATGAATATGGTGTCGAAGTTCTTCAAATTTTCTTGCTTTTTAACCCCCGACGAAAAGAGGGGAGTTATAAATTTGACGTCGATGTCTGTCTGTGTGTGTGTGTCTGTCTGTGGCATCGTAGCTCACAAACAAATGGACCGATTTCGATGCGGTTTTCTTCATTAGCAAGCCAGTTTCTTAGCGATGGTTCTTAGCTACTTTTAGTTAATATCGGTCCAGTATGTATGAATATCAACTCCAAAATTATGTAATGGCGTATGATTTTTCGATTAAGTGCTACCCGCATGCCAGTATAATCGTTAAATAACAATTAATTGATAATTCCTGTTGAAGAGAACGTTATACTTTTTTATTATTATTTTAGTTTCTTTCGGGGGTTATTCAACATTTTCAAATTTACTGATTATAATTTTATGTTGGTAAGTAATGAACCGGGGATAGTAATGTCTTGAACAAATATTATAGTAAATAAGATACTATTACACATGACCTAAATTCTTTTTAGTAGATGATTTGATGATAATCGGCTATATGCCGAATGACTAACAAGATTTTCCAATGGTAATTCACCACTGCTTATCTTGTACCTGAATGTCGTTAAAGACGACTAAGGGATGTAATACGCAGATAACATCTATGCAAGGGAAAGAAAATTCGAAATAAAACACTATACCAACCAATCAGCATGGTATAGTAGATCAATTTCGCTCCTATCGTGGAGGAGGCTAAAACCCAACGGTGACACATATAGGAGTTGAGATAATCACAATGATAATTGTCTCAGCCCGTATACAATCTATTACTGGGGTTTTTTTTGGGTTGGGCTGCGGTCGGCGCACTCCTCGCACCACTCCGTCCGGGGCGACAGAGGGGCGTAAGCACGCACCCGCCCTCGGGGAGGATGTCGGTCTTTCCTCACGCGGTCGGTCTCTCAGCGGGTGACAGACTAACTCCCCGGTCACGTCACACGCGGGCTCGGCTAGGGTGGCATGTCCTATTAATGGGCTTGGGCCTCCTCCACGGTGAGAGGGAAATTTTACCGTATTGGTTAGACATGTTGGTATAGGGTCATTTCGAGTTTTCATTCTCGTGTATAAATGTCATACATGCGTATTATATTATAGTTGTATCCCTTAGTCTTCTTTTACAACACCAACGGGCAAGAAAGCGGGTGGTAAAGAAGGGCGTAGCTACCGCCGTATCAGCCGTATCAATGATACTGGGCTACAGGGCCCCAAATGTGTATTTGTCAAACCTGCCTATAAAATTCAAGAAAAGCAATCTCTTTTTTGCTCGAGTTTCTTAACTCGAGCAAAAAAGAGATTGCTTTTCTTGAATTTCTGCTTGACGTTCTGCTATAAAACATCACAGTCTTTAAAAAAAAAGGAATTCAAGAGTCCTTGAAATTATTTAATATAATTACACAAATTTTAATAAAATTAATTAGAAATAGTACACGAAATTGAAACCAAAAAGGCGAGTTTACGAGACGGCGGTCGATGGTAGACTGGCTTGCCCGTCACCCCCTCGGATCGGATGATGGACAAAAAGTGTGAACGTGGCGCGTTTTGTCAGCATCTTTCATATTAATCGAAATGCATAACAGTTCGTCCAAAAGTGCGGAATTTTCGTTTTTCTTAACTAAATTTATAGGAGGAAATGATAACTTATAATCAATTTCATTCAAACATTTTTGTTAGGGTTCCGTACCCGAAGGGTAAAAACGGGACCCTATTACTGAGACTTCGCTGTCCGTCCGTCCGTCTGTCACCAGGTTGTATCTCAAGAACGGTGATAGATAGACAGTTGAAATTTTCATAGATGTATAGTATTTCTATTGCCGTTATAGCAACAAATACTAAAAATAAAATAAAATAAATATTTAAGGGGGGCCTCCCATACAACAAACTTGATTTTTTTGCTCAATATCGATAATGGCAATAGGGAGGCACTTGTTTACCTAGTCAATGGTACGGAACCCTTCGTGCGCGAGTCCGACTCGCACTTCATTTGTGCAATCTTTACCCTTCATTTGTGCCCTCAACTAATTTTGATACAGGGTCAAGGGAGCAAGACACGCTACGCCAACTAGTGGTGAATTATAATTCTTACTCAGTCACCACAAGAATATATATATATATATAGATATTTATACATTATTGTCTAATTTATTATAGTTATTATAATAGAAAGTCATATAATCACATCATAATTCAAGTATTCAAACTAGAATACTTTAATATATGTGCCTATATATACAAGTAGATAAATCAGACTTTTTAATTAATATTAAACCAGATTAAAATATCTAAACGAGTTCAAATCCGACAGTATTGTAGAGACATTGAAATAATTATGTACATATATGGTTAGATTTTAAAAGGATTAATAATCTTATGCAAATACAATTTTAATATTGGCAATAGTCCAATCTATTAGACAAGTTTTGATTTTGAAATTAATAGTTTTTTTTTTTTACTAGAGTTAATATGAAATATTTTTTTTTATTTTTTCGTTTCCATCCATCAGCTCGTAGACGTCGACTGTGGGCGACCGGAGTCCCGAGAGGGGCGTTGCAGACAGGGAGGGTGCCTGAAAGGGACAGGCCTCCTCAGGGGGGCATATTGCCATAAACCTAGGGTTGCCAGATGGCCGGGATTTCCGGGATTGTCCCGGAATTTTGCGTGTTGTCCCGTGTCCAATAATTTTACTTTGCTGTCCCGGAATGAAAAAGTACTAGTTTTTTTCACAAACTAAGTCAAACCAAACATAGCTTATTCGCGCTGTGTGAGGTGAGCGAGGGGAGGGGTGAGCGGCTCATTTCGCGTCTCTCGCCGCCGAGTCGCCACCCGCGCTCCCCTCCCCGCCCATGGTTTATGATGAACCACAGCACATAACTGCTACCCATTCTAAATACACGTGTTTTTATTTTATCAAAATAATGTTCATCCGTGTGGTGACGGAGTAACAATACAGTTCAACCCCTAATCTTCCGAGACGTCATTACCCGTTGGCCAGTCCGGTTGGAGAGGCCTCGGTTCGGTGTGCGGACCGTGGAGGCTTTCTGGCCGGTACTGATGCAGTGGCTGAAGCGGCGGCACGAGATGCTTTCCTTCCGTTTGGTGCAGGTGTTGACGGGGCATGGTAGCTTCGGCAAATACCTGTACACGGTCGTTAGGAGGGAGAATACACTGTCCTGCCACCACTGCGATTGCGACGAGAACACGGCGCAGCATACGCTTGAGGTTTGTGCCGCTTGGGCAGAGCAGCGTCGTGAACTCGTCGCAATCATCGGTGCCGACGACGAACTGGGACGCGGTCGCAGCCCTCTGCGAGGCAGTAGTCTCGCGGAAGGAGGCGGCGGAGCGCGTGCGGGAGGAGCGTCTCCTCGACGACATGACACGCCACCGGCGACTGGAGCGGCGCACTGATGCCGCCCTAGCCGAGGCCGCGGGTGACTGGTCCAGGGAGTTAGTCCGTCATCCGCCGAGATGCCGACCGCGGGAGGAAAGACCGACGTCGGGAGGACGTCGGTCGAGGAGAGGATACTCCTCAAGGGGTATTCCGTCGGACCGACCACTGACGACAAGGCACCCTGCTCCGGTGGTCGGTGCAGCGACGTGTTGCAGGTGGGTTACGGGTGTGCGTGCTTACGTCCCTCTGTCGCCCCGGACAGAGTGGAGCGAGGGGCGCCCCGACCGTAACCCACTCCTAAAAAAAAACAAAAAAAAAATAAAAGAATCCCTACTCTTGGGTATCATAAAACCAACCCCATCTGATGCCGTCTAGTAAATAATTACATTCCAAATCAGGGTTGACGCCAGTCGGGCGGCCGATCATTAAATCATTGCCAATAACTTTTGGTGGAAAAGGAGTAAATATTGCGTCGAACAAGCAATTTGATAAAAGCAAGTTGATGATGAATATGATAACTATTAAAAGTAAGGCGCTTCCCCCTTCCCTTAGGCGTTTTTTATGATAACCATGGGTAAGAAAAGATGGCTGATAAATTGAATTCATATCCCGTCACCACGCGGCAAATGTTTACATTCTTCATTGTTATCATCATTCAGCCTATCGCGGTCCACTGCTGGGCGTCGGCTTCCCTTATGTTTCACCACAAAGTACGGTCCTGTGCTGCCTGCATCCAAGCCGAGCAATTTTCACCAGGTCGTCAATTCACCTAGTGGGGAGGCATCATACACTGCATCGTTCGAAACGTGGTCGCCATATTTTTTGTAAAAATGTTGTGTTATTTGTCTACATAAGATTATAATTGTCATCTGAATGTAATAGCTATAGTTATTTATAACATAGACAATCACAAAGTAGAGGTTCGACATACGACATTACAAGGTCACTGTCGCATTCACTTCTAGCTGCGGAATGCGCATTAATATTTGCAGGTGCTTTTATAAACTATGCAACTATTAATAGATTATCGGATATATCTAGATTTTGTCCACGACTTCATCGGTGCAGAAGTAGAAGTGTTACGACCTAAAATTCACTAAGGAAGCATTTTACAAAATACGAGGTTCATCCCCCTTTAAAGGTGCGAAGTTTATATGGAAAGGAAAAGCTTGATCCATTGTGCTCATTAGCGACTGGGGCGGCGCAGGCGCAACTATCTGCGCCTCATGCCGCCCTAGCCGAGGCCGCGGGCGACGTGACCGGGGATTAGTCCGTCACCCGCTGAGAGGCTGACTGCGTGAGGAAAGACCGACGTCCCCCCCAAGGGGGGACGTCGGTCGATGGGAGGGTACCCCAATTAGGGGTATTCCGTCGGGCCGACCACTGACGACAAGTTAACGCTGCTCCAGTGGTCGGCCCAACGACGAAGGCGACGTGGTTTTTGGATGGGTCGCGGGAGTTGCGTGCTTTAGCCCCTCTGTCGCCCCGGACGGAGTGGTGCGGAGGCGTGACGACCGCGACACACCCACAAAAAAAAAAAATTGTGCTCATTAAATCCAATACTCTTCAGTAAAAATAAAAAGTAACGCGTATTTCAGAATTTATCAATTTTTATTCACTATCATCACAGCCTATATATGTCCCACTGTTGGACTCCGGCCTCCTCCGTAATGGGAGGGGAATTGATCTGGTCTAATCCTAGAATAAAATGCCTTTGCTTAAAGAGTTCAGATTGAAAAAAAATCATCTTCACAATCCATATAGGTCCCACTTTTGGGCTTGGGCCTCTTCCGTAATGGAAGGGGAATTGACCTACTATTCCACGCTGGTCAGGGTGTTGGCTTGCATGTTATATGTGTAATATATCGAGATGTCATTGCCCGTTGGGCAGTCCGGCTGGAGAGGCCTCGGTTCGGGGTGCGAACCGTAGAGGCCTTCCGGCCGGTGCTGATGCAGTGGTTGGAAAGGCGGATCGGGGTGCTCTCCTTCCGACTAGTGCAGGTTTTGACGGGGCATGGGTGCTTCGCCAAATACCTGCACAAGGTCGTTGGGAGGGAGAGTACACCGTCCTGCCACCACTGCGATTGCGACGAGGACACGGCGCGCCATACGCTCGAGGCCTGCGCGGCTTGGGCAGTGCAGCGCTGTGAACTCGTCGCAACCATCGGTGCTGACCTAACGCCGGCTATCGCTAGGGCGATGGTCGACAGCGTCGGGAATTGGGACGCGGTCGCAGCCTTCTGCGAGACAGTGTTCTCACGGAAGGAGGCGGCGGATCGCCTGCGCGAGGAGCGCAGCCTCGATGAGGCGATCCGCCGCCGGCGACTGGGGCGGCGTAGGCGCGAATACCTGCGCCTCATGCCGCCCTAGTCGAGGCCGCGGGCGACGTGACCGGGGATTAGTCCGTCACCCGCCGAGAGGCCGACCGCGTGAGGAAAAACCGACGTCCTCCCCGAGGGGGGGACGTCGGTCGATGGGAGGGTACCCCACGTAGGGGGTATTCCGTCGGGCCGACCATTGATGTCAAGTAACCCTGCTCCGGTGGTCGGCCCAACGACGAAAGCAACGTGCAGCGTGGGTGGGTTGCGGGTGTTGCGTGCTTACGCCCCTCTGTCGCCCCGGACGGAGTGGTGCGAGGAGCGCGCCGACCGCAGCCCACCCCAAAAAAAAAAATATATGTGTAATATATCCCTCAGTCATCATTTACGACTTCCATAGGCAAGATAGGCAATGATGAATTGTATTCTTAATCAATCGCCACACGGATAGACGAGATATAAATTGCATTATTTATAAAATACTAAGAAAATATTGCACATCAATATATTTTTTTATAGTTTTAAGCAAAATTGTCGCTTATACTCTGTTAAGGGAGGAAATTATTAAATCTAAAATTAATACCTAATAGTTATTAGAAGCCATGAACCTTATAATGTTGTTTTCCATGTCTTCAATGGATCGATAAAAATATATTAATAATCTTGTTCTCATAGAACCTCATCGCACGCATTCACACTTCCTTCACGGTAGGCAGCGGCCTATCAAAGGCCATGATCGGCTGGATCATTTACCATGAAGTGTACTGTTTGCTCGTTTACCACCAACAGTAAAAAAAAGGAATTTTAAATCTGACACAATTTTAAATACCAAACGAAGCAAACGATATAGGTAATATATCGCATATTTTAGTGAATAAAAAAAAAGCATTTCAAAAGACGCATTTCAAAAGACGCATTATTTTGTGTTCCAACGTAATATCTAATGAGATAGACTAGTAAAACGACTTTCCGTGTGGTGATAGAGTAAGAATACAATCACCACTTCCTATCTTGCCCGTGGATGTCGTACAAGACGACTATGGGATATGATATGCACGTAACATCTGTCTAAGAGAAGGAAAACTCGAATGAAATGAAACCCTATACCAACATGTCTGACCAGTATGGTATAGTAGGTCAAATTCCCTCCCATTGTGAAAGAGGTCCGAGCTCCAAAAGTGTAACGTATGTGGGCTGCGATGATGATGATGATAAGTAAAATTACTAGGTGTCAGGGTTATCCTAAGGATCCACGCCAGCCACGGATTTCAAGGAATCGGTATCAGTGGTCGGCCAAAGACGATAGGGAGGGAATGCGGTAGGTTATGAGGCCGCACGCCGCTCATCCATCGCCCCGGGGAGATTGAGCGGGATGTGTCCAAACCACCATTCATCCATTTCACCTGGCAACGTTATGATCTACAACTGTACGTTGCTAGCGATCATTTCTCCCACGTGTGTGCTCTTGAATAAACTACCTGCTGCTGTGTTTGTCAAGCGCTATGACATGTCCTTCTTTAAACGAGGTATAAGAAGAGCATTTTCTTCACGGTAGGCAACGGCCTGGCAGTGCCCCTGGTATTGCAAAGGTCCATGTGCGGCAGTATCATTTACCACAAGGTGTGCTGCTTGCTCGTTTGCCACCATCGGCAATAAAAAAAAACCATAACATACCAGAAAAAAAAATTATCGTAAAGATAACATAGATCTATTTCTAAATGTGCCCTATATTTATGAAACATAATTGCGGTTTGAAATATAGTACAAAAATTTTCGATCCGTGTCGGAGCAAATGGCAAACACACAAGAAACAGTTTAAACTAGCAAACCTCCGTAATCTTTAATATATAACGAATAAAGGAAACGACGTTTACGACAGATATCCGTCGAGTGACGGTCACCATCGTAACTTTACCGTTGCGTCGATAGACCATTGAGAACTGAACTATTTAATTATTAATGATTCCATCTAGAGATAATTACATCTTACTAATGGACGATTTAAATGAAAATGACATAATTAACATGGCATTGAAGTCTTTAATAGTTTTATTAAAGTTATTTCGTTGAATAAGTAATGCGATTGTTATTGTGAGGTCCCCGGATTTAAAGCGTGGGGCAGTAAATCTTTACATTTTTTTTATAATTTGATAAATATATTTCTTTATTCAAAACTACATATTTTAAGATCGCGGGATTCAAAGCTCGGGGCGTGTCCTTTCATTTCAGCTCATATACGTCCCACTGTTGGGCTCGAGCCTCCTCCACAATAGGAGGGCAATTGACCTTACTATAACCATGCTGGTCAGACAAGTTGGTATAGTGTTTTGTTTTAAGTTTTCCTTCTCTTGCATAGGTGTTATATGTGTATTATATTATATCCCTTAGTCATCTTTTACGACATCCACGGTCAAGATAGGGAGTGGTGAACTGTATTCATATTCCGTCACCACACGGAATCACGCCTGTCCTTTATTTTATTTTTATTGTTTATTTGAAAAATAAATTATGCACATTCATGTTTCTTCACCCAGTCACTGAATATAACAAAACCAAACTGTGTCTGTCCTATATCGTATTCCTACTAGCCACATAACAGGCTCGTACAGACACACGCCTGACCAAACAAAATAGTCTTGCTATGAATGCTGCCTTACGCCAGGCCGTATCAACATGGACATGCCCAGCTCATATACTTTAGACTAGCAACTCGCCCTCGCTTCGTTTCGGTTATAGGTTATAGTCGTTTTACCCGCGTAGTTCCCGTTCCCGTGGGAATACCGGGATAAAATATAGCCTAGTTTACGCCCTGATATTATAGCTTTCCATTGGTGAAAGAATTTTTGAAATCGGTCCAGCCGTTTTGAAGATTACCCGGAACAAACAGACAGACAGACAGACAAAAATTTTTTAATTGCTATTTTAGGCATAGGTGTCGTGCAAATAACCGTGTGAGCATGAAAAAAGCCTGTTATTTTGACATTACAAACAGACACTCCAATTTTATTTATTGGTATAGATATGTACCTATTTATGAGGTATGAAAGAATATTATTGTGTCTGACAAGCGACGCGTTCTTACACATTCAATATCTGCCTCGACTTGAAACACTCATTCGTAAAATAGACAATATAAGGTTTTATTATTTTTAGGGTTCCGTGCCCAAAGGGTAAAAATGGGATCCTATTACTAAGGCTTCGCTGTCTGTCCGTCCGTCTGTCTGTCACCAGGCTGTATCTCAAGAACGGTGATAGCTAGACAGTTGAAATTTTTATAAATTATATAGTATTTCTGTTGCTGCTATACTAAGAAATATTAAAAACAAAATAAAATTAATATTTAAGGGGGGTTCCATATACAAAAACGCGATTATTTTGACCATTTTTTATAGATGATGGTACGGAACCCTGCGTGCGAATCCGACTCGCACTTAGCCGGTGTTTTTAATATGTTGTGCTGTTAACCGCAGATGGTTTTCACAGTTTTACCTGGACTATAAGTGAGCGCTGGGGGCTCTCTACTCGAAATGTTTTATTCTATTGTAGCTGTAGTTTTAAATAAAATATGTGGCTTAATCAAATGCGATGCAGAAAATAGGGATAGAGACATCTATCGAGTCACGCTCACACCCACGCCCTAAGAAATCGCCGATCATGTAAGCATAATGGGACCGATGGGAGGGTAACCCGGGTAGGGGGTATTCCGTCGGGCCGGCCACTGATGACAAGTAACCCTGCTCCAGTGGTCGGCCCAACGACGAAAGCGACGTGGTGTTCGGGTGGGTTGCGGGTGTTGCGTGCTTAAGCCCCTCTGTCCCCCCGGGCGGAGTGGTGCGGAGGCGCGCCGACCGCAGCCCACCCCAAAAAAAAAGCATAATGGGACAAACTATACAAGTTATTGCATCGTTATCGGCCCTTGATAAGTGTGTAAAAAATTCGACGTTTAGAAGTGGATGAAATATACGTTCAAAGATCCCGGTGTATAAAAACCGAACCGAAGTTTATATTAAAACTTCTTAATAAATTAATTGTGTCTTCATTTCAGATCATTACGTCCCACCGTTGGGTTCTCAATCCTCCTCCACAATAGGAAAGAAAGTGACCGTCACTGATATAATAATACCACCATGGTCAGACGTGTAGCTATAGGGTTTTATTTCCTGTTTTTCTTCTCTTGCATAGATGATATAAACGTATTTAATTCCTTAGTCATCTTTTACGACACCCACGGCAAGAGAGGTGGTGGTGAATTGTATTCTTACTTCGTCATCACACAGAAATTGGCAATTCACATTGAAATAGTATCTTATTTGCTTAATATAATAAATCGAAAGTGGCGCCATGAGAGGCCTTTTATGCCTAACGGTACTTGCGATGATCGGTATTCATGTTTTGGCTCTTAATTGGAGCACATTAAAAGCTTAAGAGTGTAATACATACTGTGCGTTTGAGCGTGTAAATTAAGTGTGAAGTATTGTATAAAATTCATCATCATCATCACTGAACCTATTGCTGTCCAATGCTGCACGTGGGCCTCCCTCATGTTTCACCACAAAGTTGCATGCAGTTCTATGCCGGCTGTATCCAATGACGCCCACCAACTTTCACCAGGTCGTCGATCCACCTAGTAGTGCGTCTTAGATTGGTGGCCACTCGAGAAGGCCACTTTCTTCCCCAGTGGTTATCGTTTCGCCGAGCGATTTGTAGAAATAAAGGAAAATAATACATGTTCCATTGTGTCGATATCGACATTTTGTTCTTGATAAATCCTTTTACAAGGGACTGTCCACTTAGGGTTGCCAACTTCACTTGGAGGAGGAAATGCTCGCCGGTTTGTATCGGCAGGTGTCGGTGGTGCGACGGGAGGCTGGTGTGGTGGTCTCTTTGAGGGAGCTCACCGCCTGGCGCGTCGACGCCCGCCGAGACGTCATTGCCCGTTGGGCAGTCCGGTTGGAGAGGCCTCGGTTCGGTGTGCGGATCGTGCAGGCCTTCCGGCCGGTGCTGATGCAGTGGTTAAAACAGCAGCACGGGGTGGTCTCCGATCTTCCGACTGGTGCAGGTTTTAACGGGGCATGGATGCTTCGCTAATTACCTGTACACGGTCGCTAGGAGGGAGACTATACCGTCCTGCCACCACTGCGATTGCGACGAGGACACGGCGCAGCATACGCTCGAGGTTTGTGCCGCCTGGGCAGAGCAGCGTCGTGAACTCGTCGCAATCATCGGTGCCGACCTGACTGGTCGGGAACTGGGAAGCGGTCGCAGCTTACTGCGAGGCAGTAGTCTCGCGGAAGGAGGCGGCGGAGCGAGTGCGCGAGGAGCGTCTCCTCGACGACGCGAACGAACTCCCCGAGGGGGGACCTCGGTTGATGGGAGGGTACCCCTCAAGGAGGTATTCCATTGGCCGACCACCGACATCAAGTCACCCTGCTCCGGTGGTCGGCCCAACGACTAAGGCGACGTGTCACGGGTGGGTTACGGGTGTACTCTGTGCCCCTCTGTCGCCCTGGATGGAGTGGTGCGAGGAATGTAAGCTAAGTACCCATAGTGAGTGTTTTGTTTTACCATGTTCACAGTAAATGTCGAAAATAAAGTATTTTCACATACTTTGTTGGTATGCAAAACTATAAAGTATAATAGCCAAAAATAAAGTAGAATACTTTATTATAAAGTATGGTTGGGAACCCTATGTCCCGTATAAGAATAGAACACAAGACACTGTGTATGAGAGGTCGCTTCGCTATCAAGACTACTACATCACAGTGCGATCAGCAAGCAAAATAGCTGACAGCATTGACCGGCCCATAGTAGTTACGTTATACTATACGGGTGACTTGTAAATAGAATACATAAATCATTTTAATGTATTTTTCATACCTTGTCGTTAAATTTAATTTATATTTTAAACTTCCTTTCGATCGGACATAAGGGACAGTGTTTCTTTGACCTTTTGATTATACACGCGAAAATAATTGTCAAAGACTATTGCGGGTTTTGAGGATTCGCCGTGTGGTGACGGAGTAAGAACACAATTCACCATGCCTTGTCCATGAATGTCATAATAATGATTAAGGGATATAATATACATATAACATCTATGCAAGAGAAGGAAAACTCGAAACAAAACCCAATACCAACTTGTCTGACCGGCATGGTATATTAAAGTCAATTTCCCTCCTATTACGGAGGAGGCTCAAGCCCAACAGTGGGACGTTTATAAGCCGTAATAATGATGTTATGTTAGGCAGGCATATAAACCCTAGCCGAGGCCGCAGGTGACTAGACCGGGGAGTGACTCCGTCACCCGCCGAGAGGCCGACCGACGGGACGTCGGTCGATGGGAGGGTACTCCTCAGGGGGTATTCCGTCGGGCCGACCACTGAAGATAAGTCACCCTGCTCCGGTGGTCGGTCCAACGACGGAGGCGACGAGGTGTTACGGGTGTGCGTGCTTACGCCCCTCTGTCGACCCGTACGGAGTGGTGCGAGGAGTGCGCCGACCGTAGCCCAAATCCTAAAAAAAAAAAGACAGGCATATAAAATATTTGTTAAAGAGTATTGAGGGTTCTAAAATAGTGGGCCGCACCTTTTTGTGTGACAATAATTAATGTGGATCACTATGGCGGCTAACAGCACGCAAAAAAATCAAAATCGCAATCGGTGTTAAGTTTCTCAAGAGATTATTGATGTCCCTTCTTTTATAACCTCTTTTTTCCGAAGTGTTAGTGATACATCACCACATCGGTAAAGGTTAAACAAGAAGATGACGTCATTTTTTTTATGATATTGCTAGCAACCCGCCCTCGCTTCGCTTTGGTTTTAGTCGCCTTATCCACGTAGTTCCCGTTTCCATGGGAATACCGGGATAAAATATAGCCTATGTTGCTCCCTGATATTGTAGATTTCAATTGGTGAAAGAATTTTAGAAATTGGTGCAATGATTTATACTATTTAGGAATTATCAGTTTCTTCAAATTTGTCATTGTGCGTCAGTAAGTCAAACTGTCGCCTTCAACAGTGTTATGACCACAGTTAACGGTATCTTCTGAGATTTTTGGTGGAAACGAAAACATAAAGCACTTTTATATCAAATTCATAACACGATATATTACATAAAATATCATCAATAATATTTAATATAACACGTTAAAACACTAATTGTAAGATATTGAAAATAATACAAGAACACTACTTGACACTTCCACATTGCCGGCAAAAATTCAGTGATAACGACTTTCATAACGATTAAAGAAGTTGACTGAAAAGGAAAGTAACTTAGCCAACTAAAATGATTAAATCTGCTAAATTCCTTTCCTTTTCATAATACCTTCTTCTAATTACCTTCGTTTTACAGCCTTTTTTTAACACTTAAAGAAATTTCACGTTCAAAAAATGCCAAATTAATGCGAGTTGGCAAAATATTCTAAAATGACATAACTTTAATTATCTTTACATAACATAATTTATACAACCTAAATCGTTTACCGAGACAAATTTATTCCATAATAATATTCTATTCTGTTGCAGTATTCATAAAGCGTAGCCATTAAACTGTACCAAATGTTTATGACCATCAAAAATATTAAAAATATTGTATTTAAATAATTTCCCTACTTAGCGATTGGTTAATAAAATAATGCAATACCACTACTCTTTCGTGTGGTGACGGAGTAAGAATACTATTCAATACTCCCTTGCCTGTGGGTGTCGTAAAACACGACTAAAGGTTCATTTCCGTGCATCGCGGGCAATCGCGGTATGGGCGGGGTCCCTGACCATCTGAGTCAGGGCTCTTCTGTGGCGACCATAGAGGGCCATGGCGGTCAGGGCCATACGCGGATATCGCATGGTGTCGACGGAGGCAGCGTGCCTGTTGACTGGGACTCCCCCGTGGGATCTGGAGGCGGTAATGCTCGCTGGTTTGTATCGGCGGGTGTCGAGGGTGCGAGCGGAGGGCAATGTGTTTTCGTTAAGCGAGCTCAGTGCCTGGCGCGTCGAGACGTCATTGCCCATTGGGCAGTCCGGCTGGAGAGGCCTCGGTTCTGTGTGCGGACCGTGGAGGCCTTCCGGCCGGTGCTGATGCAGTGGCTAAACCACGGCGGCACAGGGTGCTCTCCTCCCGACTGGTGCAGGTGTTGACGGGCATGGTAGCTTCGCCAAATACCTGCACATGGTCGTTAGGAGGGAGAGTACACCGTCCTGCCACCACTGCGATTGGGACGAGGATACGGCACAGCATACGCACGAGGTTTGTGCCGCTTGGGCAGAGCAGCGTCGTGAACTCGTCCAATTTAAGGACGCTTCTTTTTTTTGGGGTGGGCCATGGTCGGCGCACCTGCCGCCCAGCTTCGTCCGGGGTGACAGAGGGGCGGCGCGCGGCCCCATAACCCACCCGTAGCTCGTCGCCTTCGTGGTTGGGCCGACCACCGTTACCAAGCTCCCTGTCCTCCGTGGTCGGCCCGACAATTTAACGACGCTTGACGTAGTATGGACATGTGTTTCAACGGGGTGAAAGTAATGTTGTGAGAAAAGTTTTATGTATGAATGTTGAAGGTCTTAGCGGTAAGGTAAGACCAAAGAAAATATGGACGGACTGCGTAAAACATGACATGGATAAATAGGAAGATGGGGCGATAATATTGGATAAGGTTGTATGGAAGGAGCGGAGATATCAAACCTCAAGTTAAGAGCAGAATAATGATGATAATGACATTAAATTAATGCAAAAAATCAACACCGGGTGTGCATAGCTGTTAGCCGCAGATGGCTTTCATAGCTTAGCCCGGACTATGGGTGAGTGCTGATGGCTCTCAACCCGGTAAGAAAGTTAAGGTTAAGGTCATCCTCTTCATCAAGAAGATGACGAGGACGTCGGATCGCGGATATTTTTGAGGGGACGTAGTAATCGTAACGTTATCGAGATCAATTTAGATAGATTTGAAGTAGTGTCCGTATCGTCCGATAGAGGCGCTGTTCCAAATTCCATACAAATTGGTGTCGAAACGATACGAATACTTTTACGCTAATATTAGTGCTAAGTCCACAGGACAGTTACTATCTATGATACTGATTAGTATATATTGCTCCTATATATTTGGAACGATGCATACATTCGCTGCACAAGGTGACCTACGTATTTACATAATTATTATACATAGTTGACATTATTATTTAATATTAAATCCACTAGATATTATTGAAGGTGAAGCACTTGGCATGCTTCTGTTAGTTCTTCGATTGACCGCGTGGCGGCGCTATTTTCTTTTTTTTTGTCCACTTTTCTTAACGTTCTTATCTATACAAATAAATATAATTAAAGTG
This sequence comes from Lymantria dispar, assembly GCA_032191425.1. NCBI lineage: Eukaryota > Metazoa > Arthropoda > Insecta > Lepidoptera > Erebidae > Lymantria > Lymantria dispar. The sequence continues at coordinate 2,294,351 of CM063462.1, read as the reverse complement.
TTTGTTTGTTATATAAATAGTAGGATTTTTCATGCTCACATCGTTATTTGCGCCATTCATTCATCAGCTAATAAACGTCCCACTATTGGGCTTGAACCTTCTCTGCAAAAGGAGAAAATTGACTTTACTATACCTTACTGGTCAGACGGGTCGGTATAGGGTTTTGTTTCAAGTTTTCCTTCTCTTGCATTGATATTATATGCGTATTATATCCCTTAGTCATCCTTTACGACATCCACACCATTTGCATGGTGCACCTATGCCTAAAAACCAGTATTAAGAATTTTTTGTCGGTTTGTCTATCTCTCTGTCTTTCTATTTGTTTGTCTATCTCTCTATCAGTCTGTGTATTTGTCCGTCTATATGTCTGTTTATCTGTCTGTCTGTATGTACAAGTGGTAACTAAGGCTATGATTTGTCCCAGTATTCCCAGGGGAACTACGCGGGTAAAATCACGGGTATTTACTAGTTAATAATAAACATGTTGTACATTATTGAATTATATTAAAGTCACGACAAAAATGAGTTGACATTTTTATTTAATGTCAAATGTGAAATATTGTAAAACGAAAGTTTTTAAAACTAATTGAAGTGAAAACCACTTTAAGCGTGCTGTTCACTTTATTTTGTTGGTACATATCGAATGAGATTAAGCCGTCACGCGCGGGTATGTAATGCTTGTTCGGGTAAACTCGGCTCTTGTCGCCTATGGCAACATTTTTGGAGTACGATACAAATATCTATATCTATACCAATAAATAAAATCTGTGTCTGTTTGTAATGTCAAAATAATAGGCTTTATTCATGCTCACACGGTTATTTGCACTATACACATGCCTAAAAATCACTTTATATTTTTTGTCTGTCCGTTTGTTCCGGGTAATCTTCAAAACGGCTGGGCCGATTTCAAAAATTCTTTCACCAATGGAACGCTATAATATCAGGGAGTAACCTAGGCTATATTTTATCCCGGTATTCTCACGGGAACGGGCACTACGCGGGTAAAACAAATAAAACCGAAGCAAAGCGAGGGCGGGTTGCTAGTTAGAACATAATTTACAATAGTAATTTATATGTATACTAGCAAATTCCCGCAGTTTCCGTTACCGTAGGAATACCGGAATAAAATATAGCTTATGTTAATCGCAGATAATATAGCTTTCCATTTGTTTTCAGCCTTGAGTTTGATTCCCGAACAGGGCATAATTTTGTAGAATTTTTTAAGAGGAAAAATAGCCTAAATTTCTACTGGCAACTACTAGGTAATAAAATTTTATGAAAATCAGTCCAACCGTTCTGAAGATTACGCTTAACAAACAGACACACAAAAAAATTTAAATGTTTTTAGCAGTATAGGTACTATGGGAGAAAAAATGACCTGCAATAGAAAATTGACCTATTAAAAGTCAATTTCTCTCCCATGCTGATCAGATCTGCAGTAATTTATTAATTGACTTTTACGATATCCACAAGTCTAACTTGTTTAGAATTGTATTCTTACTCTGTCATCACATGAAAAATTAATTTCTTTGGACGATGATGACGATGACAATGTGGCCCGCCCACATGGCGTTAGACATAAACGGCAGGCTTTAGGATGGCGCACCGTCGCTTCCGTCATCCAGGACAGATCGGGCGGGATGTGACTGCGACCTGTGCCCAAAAAAAAAAAAAAATGGCTATAACAATTTAAACCCGAGGCCGTTGGGTGAGCGCTGGGAGCTCTCAACCCAGTAAAATCTTTAATTATGGTAAGTAAATAGACTACTTCATGTCAGCTCATATACGTCCCACAGCTGGGCTCGAGCCTCCTCCACAATGGCAGGGACAATTTCGCTATCCCTATCACGCTGTTCAGACTTGTTGATATAGGGTTTTATTTCGAAGTTTCCTTCTTTTGCACAGATGTTATATGCATATTACATACCTTAATCGTTTTTTACCACAGCCAGGGGCAGGATAGGGAATAGTAAATTGTATTCTTACTCCGTCACCAGACAAAAATTTACTTAAAATACTAAAATTCGTAACTGACGGGAAAGTGGGAGATCGCGCGCGATGGTGACGTTTCGTTTCACTTACCATCGTCCACTGCCAGTCCGCCGCGTTGAGCCGCGCGGGGAAAACGTATGTTTCTGTAATGCTAAATGTTCTACACTGACCCGAAACTCGCATAGAACTCAGCTGTGAAATAAATACAACCGTAATAAGTATTATTCGTATTAATAAGACGTTTTTGTGTTAATATTAGTGAACTTTATAACTTGTGTATGATAAAATAGTGTCTGCAACGTTTAAAAACGTAATCTTTCTAAGCATCTTCGAGTGCTGTCCTCAAGCGCGTGAGTATTTTGAAGTTATTTTAACAGTACTTTCTATGCGTTACACTGGCATGCCGGTTAGATGATAGTATTTGCGGATATATATACCTATAAATAGTGTTTATTGTATAATAATCTGTGTAACAGATCTCAAATTAAGTCGTATTCCAATGTATTATTTGACCAAATTTAGTTGGAGACTGTTCTAAACATTGCCTGACAAAAACATTACGTTTTAAACAGGTTGTGTTATTTGCATTTTAGATGGTCAAAGGCGTTCGTTTTTTCGCTATTACTATTTTGAGGTTTTTGTCCTCTATTATGACAGTTTTGTTGGTGATGACCGGATTTGATAGCTACCGTTTGTCGGCATTTTAAAAAAAGGCCTACTGTACCTCAAAACATGCTTTTTTCGGCCCTTAAAAGTATGTCTGCGTTTAGAAATTTTAAAATTTTTACCTATTTAAAATCGTTTTTCTTGTTAGTTTTTTGTTTACAATAAGCTCCTAATACGAGCGTATTGTTGTCAATGTCAAGTTACAATTTTCTTTACAAATTATAATATTTTACTCATCTTAAATTTTTTCATGTTATTGTCCGTCAGTGAATCAAACGTTCAACTTCAATAGTGCTATGGCCACATTGTAAATACTATCTTCTGGAAATTTTGGTTTTTCGGTTTTCCGCGTGGTGACGGAGTACGAATACAATTTCCCTCTTGCCAGTGGGTGTCATAAAAGACGAGTAAGGGATTCAATATTCATATGAAATCTGCAAGAGAAGGCCGCCCTGCATAAGTAAATAATCCTTGTATTGCGGGGGACTTTCTAAACATATAATTAACGGACGCAAATTACATCCAGTCTTAGAATAACAATTTGCGGATCGCACAAAGTATTGTCCTGAGTGGGATTCGAACCCGTGACACTGGAATTGTAGGTCGGTATTTTAACCACTATGCCATTTGTGCAGGTATAGTAGGTCAGTTTCCCCTTTTGTAGTAGAGGAGGCCCGGGCTTAGCAATAGTACGTGTATAGGTTGAGATGATGATGATGGAATACAATTCCACTCTGAGCAGACGGATTGAGATTGGATTTTATTGAAGGTTTCTTTATCTTGCAGAGAAAGGTATATTGAGAAACCGTATTTTATATGTTTACAAAACCCATTATCACCCAGCCCTTCTTATTGACCACTGACGTAAAGTCACTCTGCTCCGGTGGTCGGTCCAACAACGAAGGCGACGTGATGTTCGGGTGGGTTGCGGGTGTGTGTGCTTAACCCCCTGTAGTGCCCCTCTATCGCCCCTGACAGAGTGGTGCGAGGAGTGCGCCGACCGCAACCCTGGCCCAAAAAAGAAAGCCCTTATTACATTCCATAGTCGTCTTTTACGACAATTACAATAAGAAAAGGACTATTAAAATGTACTTTTTGTCCGTAGCTCTACGAAAAAGTTGAAAGCATAGCTGATTTCGAATATTGCCATTGCGGTTTTTTGTCACAATGCCTGACTTTTCTTACCTTTACTTAATTATGTTTCTGTGTGTAAGAATGCAATTGTTCACCCAATTTCTTACACGAGGGTGTCGTTAAAAACGACTAAAGGATATAATATGTATATAACATATACGTAAGAAAATGAATACTCGAAATAAAACGCTATACCAACACGTCTGACTATTGTGATAATAGGTAAATTACTTCTGTTTGTGAAGGAGGCTCATCCCAGCAGTCGGACGTATGTTAGCCGAGATGACTTAAGTTTCTACTTCAGTTAATAAAACCTACCTAGATACCTATCTATTTACCACCACACGAAACAAAGAATAAAAATGGCTAGCTATTTTAATATCTCTTTAGATACGTTTAGAATCTTTTTTCGTTTGAAAATATCAAAGAATAATTAATGCATTTTTAATCCTCTTACTAAGTACCTAATATTTTAATTACTTAACTCGTAAATAGTTGCTGTCCGTTAAAATCTGTTTTAATTTAAATTCAATGCCATAATTTCAAATATTAATATTTATCCATCTATCTACCCAGGTCCATTACTGTATAAAAGAGATAAAGCCATAATAGCCATGGTTGAAAGGTGATTTGGCAGTTGCAATCTTTTTGAAATGAAACTTTTTTCCTCGTATATATTACAAACATTTTAACAATCGTTTTATGACCAGCCGCCTGCCTGCAGTGAACCCTTCTAGATACTGTAATTATGGACCAGATGGCATCAAAACCTCAAAAAGCATAACCTCTTAAAATGGTTATAAAACATAAGAATTATCTACAAATTCTACATCAGCTCGCAGTGCGGATGTTTTTCTACCGTTCGCGGTCTATGAATAAACCAGACCGTCACATCCGTGCCGCGCTATACACCAATATCCAGTTGTAGTCAACTAGCTGTACATGCAGCCTAGCTTGTTATTGTAAAGTATAAATAATAATTTTACGTATTTCATTATCGTGTTTGTATATAGTTTTTAATCTGCCTCAAAAAAAGGAGGAGATTCTTAATACAACTATGTTTTTTATGTTTGTTGCCTCAGAACATTGGAATGGGTGCACCGATTTTGATGATTCTTTTTTATTTGAAAGCTGGTACTTGCCGTGTAGTTTAATTTAGTCCAGTTCTGACTAGGGACACGATATCGAACAGAAAGTATCGATTCTGTACTCATGAGTAGTATCGAAGAAAAAGTATCGTACTCAATAAAGTATCGATACTTCGAAGTATCGAGTACTGAGTAGGTACTTTTCCCAGAATCTGAGCTTTTTTTTAACGCGAATATTTCGAGCCACGTTTTAGAAGATTCATTACGTTTGAGCTAGAAGGCGTTAACCCTTACCATAAACATGAGCCGTAAGGTCAAGTTTAACATGAATAATTTCTACAATTTATTCGATACTATACCTGCCATAAAATACTCATTGAGTAAAAGTATCGAGTACAAAAGTATCGCTATCGAAAGAAAAGTACTCGATACCTAAAAGTATCGATACATTTTTCGTATCCCTAGTTCTGACAATAGCATCCACGAGAAAACGGTTAGTCTGTTTTATTTTAGTTAAATTTTTAATTCATTACTTCTCTGATATTTAGATGTATTAAGTACATCTAGCAGGGCGTCTGAGACGCTGAACGGATGGCGTGTGGGCACATAACCCAACGTTTAATTTCCCCATCATCAATAGGGCTGAACACCCATAGAGATTCCTTGTTTTCGTTGGCAAATCATTGTTATGGCAGAAGCTTTTATCAACAGTATTACTTATTAAATTTAAAATCGCATTAAGCCAACAAAATAGAAATAATCTTCACCGTCATCTCACCCCATATAAGTCCCTCTATTGGGTTTGGGACTCAATGAGAGGGAAATTGATCTACCATTCCACGCTGGTCAGACGTGTTGGTATAGGTTTTTGTATAGTTTTCCATTTATTGCATAACATTTATCTGCATATTTTAATTCCTTATTCATATTTTACGACACCTGCGTGGGTGTGAATTAACCACCCCCTCTCTTACCCGTGTAAGAGAGGGGGTGGTTAATTGTATTCTTACTCTGTAATCAGTTTTTTGCTAACATTTATTCGCATAAACACCAGAAATCTGAAAATTTTTATTATTACAGAAATTTTTATGTTATTCTATTTTTTATTCTATGCTATTGTACGTGTTCCTCCCGTAAAGGAGAAATAAATTATTTTTCTTTCTTTTTTTCTTTCTTTCTAAAATCATAGATTTTGTTAGTAAATTCTTAATCCCTGTAAAGTGTAAGATTGTATTCTTATTAGCATGCGAAGAATCAATAATTTAATGTATTGGGGAAGAAAATACTGAAGAAGTGTATGTAAAAGTTAAAAACGTTAATGCGCTCAAAAATGCAATTATTGCTATAGTATACTCCTTCTTATACATAACGAAACCAAGATCTTTAATCACAAGTCTTAACGTAAAATAAATATATTTATTTATCTGCAGAAATAACAAATAAGCGCCTTTTAATTGTTTAAAATGATTTACAGTCGTATACAAAAATAAAGACGCGTAATTTAAAAATCCAGAACCCATCTTTTTCTTGCTCCTTGCACCTTAAATATACAGAGAGCATCTCTAAAAATAAACTCGTGATAAACAGAACTGACAGCTACAGACGGTTCAAAAATAAATTGATGCACATGTTGGATTTTAGTGACGCCTTTGATATCGTTCAACATGTAATTACTTATGTTATCGCTTCCCTGAATGGACTTACATTCAAGCTTGGATTTTGTTTTAAACGTTTTTGGATTTTAGTTAAGATTTCGACAAAATTACGTTTTATTTATTTTTTATTTTTATTTATTTTTGAAGTATATTTATTTTTCAAGTAAAAATGTTAGACCACGATAGACAATAATTAATATTCTGTGTGATGGACATCAAGGACTCGCTACCAGTGGTAGGTCCAATGCCAAAGGAGAGGGAATACAGTGGGTTATTCGCCCATTCGTCACCTCGGACAGAACGGACATATTTCCAAACCAGAGCGCGCCAAAAAAAAGTGCAAAGGTAATAAAGCCGTAAAAAATAGTTGAATTTCATATGAAATATATATTTATGATTTTCATAATGATCTAAAAAGTAAAATCATTTATCATTATCGATATTTAATATTTCAGTCACGATTTTTTTTTCTTTTCAACCTCATCGTCTTCAATATCATCGACATCTTGTTTATGGTTTAGTTAATCGCTCAGCTGTCAAATACGTGTTATATGATTAAGCATTTGCAATAATTCAGACCTTTCTCTAGAACTTATTCGTGTATATAATTTATTACCATTGATAGATTGAAAAAAGGCCATTTGTAAAGCAAATATTATATTTTGCTAAAAGTTAAATTCTTAGATTGTATTTTTTTAGGCTCTTGATCCTTGAACTATAAGTTTATGCAATTCACAAGTATTTGCTAGGCTGCTCTAGTCTTTAACTCGTCGGGTGCCGCTTGTGGACTCTTATACAGACATAATTGTGTGAATTATGTATGTGAATTATGTTACGTATTTTGTGGTTCGAGGGTATCACATTGGAGCTGGTATACAAGACACGTTGTATGCAATTTTATCTAAAAGAAGCTAGAAAAATAAAATGAAAAATAATAGACAAATCCGCTGAATTTCTTACTTTATCTCAATGGCGGTCGCGTTCCAATCTCTTGACAATTTATTAGATTTATGTTATTTAATTGTTTTAATGAATAATATGTAAGTACTTTCGCGGAATTTATGCATAATAAATGATTTGAATTTAAATATGCCAGGTATCATGGGGTCGATCTCAACGCAATATAATTCTTTATCCGATTTACAAATGATTAATCTGCGTTTGGGTGCTTTTTGTGTCCGTTGATTGTATATTTTTAAAATCTTCCGTTACATGATAGTTCATTTCTTATCACGTAAATTTCCTTTTAAAAAAAATCAATGAAAGTTTTTGAATTATTACTCCAAGAAGAATGAATGATGAAGGATGATTAGCAGATCTTTTAGCAATCCGTATATACGATCTTCATTTTTCTGGTCCATATAGATTCTACTTCGGTAAATCTGCTTCTTATTTCTTTCTTATTTCTTTGCCATGTATTGACGGACTATAGATATAATTCACCACCCCCACTCCTGCTCGTGGGTGTCGCAATAGACGACTAAGGGATTAAATATGCACATAACATCTATGCAACAGAAAGACAATTCGAAATAATACCAAGACATCTGATCAGCGTGAATGGTCAATTTTCTTCTTATTGTGGAGGAGTCTCGAACCCAACAGTGGGACGAATATAAGCTGAAATGACTGAGCTGTGATGACTTCCAGATTAGAAGGGAAATTGAGCTACTATACCACGCTAGTGTTGGTACAGGGTTTTATTTCGAGTTTTTCTTCTCTTACATAGATGTTATATGCATAATTAATCCCTTAGTCGTTTTTTATAACACCCACGGGCAAGATAGGAGGTGGCGATTTGTATTCTTACTCCGTCAGCAGACGGAACGAAATTAGCAGTAACCTCAATATTTTTAATCGGTCATGGATTCGAACCAAGGAAACTTACGAATGTCAATTCTGATTATATCACTGAACTTACGAGATATATCCAATTTATTTCGTGCTGCCATTAATATAAATCAAAACAATATTCTCGACAATACAATTAAATGTTGCTGATAACAAAAAACAATTAATAAAGTTGTTCCGGATATAAATGCTGAATTGAAAGTTAATATAAATAATACTAAGTAAATGATTGTTTTGTTTCATTCAAGGTAATCCTAATTGTCTTTATATAGCGCTGTTATCTTTGAATAAGTAACCAGACAAACGTACGTCCCTCTTATACCTAGACATAGAGACAATATTATGCACTAAGGAAATGGTCTTTGTATTGCGGGGTTTCCATCCCTCCATCAGCCTACAGACGTCCACTGCTGGACATAGGCCTCCCCACGAGAATTCCACTCGGAACGGTCCTGGGCCACTTGCATCCAACAGTTCCCTGCGACTTTGAGAATGTCGTCAGCCACCCAGCAATACAAGGATTATTTCCTTAGTGCATGGTGTTGTCTTAAAATTAAAAAAATTAATTAATTAAAATTACCTAGTGGGGGATCGTCCTACGCTGCGCCATCCAATTCGTGGTCGCCACTCAAGAACCTTTCGTCCCAGCGGTTGTCGGTTCGACGAGCGATGTAGCCTGGCCATTGCCATTTCAACGTGGTAATTCTTCGGGCTATGTCGATTACACCCGTTCTTCTACGGATTTCCGTGCTCCGGATTTTATCACGTAAAGAAATACCGAGCATAGCCCTCTCCATAGCACGCTGAGTGACTTTGAGCTTTTTTATGAGGCCGACATTTAGAGTCCACCATGACTGACCATCGCTGGTAACACACACTGGTTATAAACCTTTGTTTTCAGACACTGTGGAATATTAGACGAGAAGATCCTCTTAAGTTTCCCTGACTGACCTGTTTCTCGAAATTGGATCTACCTAACTGGACTGCATGTCCTAAGTAAACATGACATTGCGGGGTTTACAAACATAAAATTAAGAAACCCAAATTAAATCCAGACGTAGAACAACAAATTGTTTTACAGTATATTTTACCGCATGGAAACCGAACCCATGGCATATTTTAAACATTAGGCCACCTGTGCAATCATATCAGGAAATGTGCGTTTTGTCATCTTCATTTCAGCTCATACACATGCCAATGTTAGGCTTGATTCTCCTTCACATTAGGAGGGAAATTGATCTACCTACCGCGCTGGTCAGACATGTTGGCGTAGTGTTTTTTGTTACAAGTTTTCCGTCTCTTGCATAGATGTTATATGCATACATATTATATGACTTGGTCGTCTATTACAGCACCCTTGGGCAAGAGAGTATGTTTGTTTAGCAAAATTCAAATGCGCGTATATATTGTCAAAATTTCTAAAAAAATTATTTTATTAATGTAGGCATTGTTATACTAAAAAAACGATGGTATTTTACTAATTTACAATCGTTTCATTTTTGTAAACTCGTCCGTAACTATCCGAATTATGTAATTCGACATTGACTGAATACGCTGTCCGCATGGAACCATAACAAAAAATCAATAACTAAAAAAACGAAAGTAGATAATATAAAAAAGAAAGCCATAACTATCTACTTAAAATCCTCATGAGGTTATAAATGAGAACATGCATTAATCTATACCAATAAATAAAATTGAAGTGTCTGTTTGTAATGTCAAAATAATAGGCTTTTTTCATGCTCACACGGTTATTTGCACGACACCTATGCCTAAAATAGCAATTAAAAAATTTTTGTCTGTCTGTCTGTTTGTTCCGGGTAATCTTCAAAACGGCTGGACCGATTTTAAAAATTCTTTCACCAATGGAAAGCTATAATATCAGGGCGTAAACTAGGCTATATTTTATCTCGGTATTCCCACGGGAACGGGAACTACGCGGGTAAAACGACTATAACCTATAACCGAAGCGAAGCGAGGGCGGGTTGCTAGTTTTAACATATAAACAATCAACAAAATATTAACTGTCAATTTCTTGCTGTTCTCATTGACAATAATAATGATTAATATGACAATAATTTACAACAATAATAATAAATAACATAATACCAACATTATGTTACTAAATATGTAACTAAGACCTTGTAATAGAAATCAAGAAAGTCGTGCGTTATTTAAATACGTATTTATTTTTCAACGAAATGTTTTTTATTCCTTAATATTTTCAAATAATTTTCCGTATGGTGACGAAATAAGAATACATTTCACCACTCCCTAACTTGCCAGTGGATGTCGTAAAAGACGACTAAGGGGTGTAATGTGCATATAACATCTATGCCAGGGAAAGAAAACTCGAAACAAAACCAATCAACCTGTCTGACTAGCATGGTATGGTAAGGTAGTCCCTCCTATTGTGGCATTGGATCGAGCCCAGCAGTGGGACGTATATGAGCCGAGTATTATTTCTAAATTCTAAAAATAATATAACTCATTCAAATTCAAAGGAACCCCTTCTTTGCATTTCAATTTCATTGAAAGAAAAGGCAACTTCACTCTCCTACGAAACTTATAACACCAATTACTATGGTGAACCCCTTTGCCAAGCGTGGTGTTTTGTGGGACTATATCTCCCTTGGGGAGGTCTAGGTAGAGAAGATGATATGTAAATATATGGTTGCTATTGTAAATATAGGCTACTAGCAACCTGCCCTCGCTTTGCTTCAGTTTCAGTCGCCTTACCCAATTAGTACCCGTTCCCGTGGAAATACCGTGCTAAAATATAGCCTATATTACTAGCCCCCGATATTATAGCTTTCCATTGATGAATGAATTTGAAATCGGTTTTATTGTTTAAGTGTGAAAGCGTAACAAACAAACAAACTTACTTTCGTATTTATAATATTAGTAAGGATGTAACATAACGCTACGATCAATAAGAGCGTCGCTATCCATGAACAATGTTAAAAATATGGGGAAAATGCATTTTTTGAGAGATATTGTTATTTGCGCTTTTTAGTCTCTACAACCCACTCTCTAACACTCTCCCTCCCTGGTGACGTAGACGAAGTAGAGCAGCTGGTTTTAATAAATTTATTGACTTATCCTTCCTCGCTGTGACTGAAGACATTGCAAGTATATTGCACTGCGTATATTTCAGACAGCAAAATTAAAAATATAGAATTTTAAATTAAATACAGACAATAATTAAAACATTCGGAGATTTATTATTACGATGATATAATACATCGTATTAATTTCATTAACCAGCATTTTATTTCCTTTAATTTTGCATATTTTAACTAATTTTAATTCATTAAATTTTAAACAAAAAGATAAAATATTAGGTGTTTTTTTTATTACAATTAAATTGAAACGCAATATGATTCGTAAAAGCGCTTTATTTCATTATATTCGCGTTAATATTAAAAAAATATCGTTTGCCTTTGTACTTGACATCATCATCTCAGCTCATATACGTCCCACTGCTGGGCTCGAGCCTTCTCTACAGTAGGATTTTCTTCCTACCTTGGACCTTACTATACTACGCTGATCGCACAGGTGATTGTGCGATTTTATGCTCAGTTTTGCTTCACCTCTGTCGATGTTATCTGCATACCCCTTCGTAATATTTTACAACACCCATAGCCAAGAGAGGGTGGACAATTTAATTCTTACACCAACACATGGCTATTAAATTATTATTTTCTTTAGCAGGATAACATCCAAAAAACTCACATATTTAAGAGTTCTATGAATAAAGTTGGCACCCTATCCTCGGAGAGCATGTTAAGGCACTAATTTCCTTCGGGCCGACCACTGACGTCAAGTCACCTTGCTCCGATGGTCGGTCCAACGACGAAGGCCACGTGTCATGGGTTATGGGTGTGCCTGATTACGTCCCTCTGTCGCCCCGGACGGAGTGATGCGAGGAGTGCGCCGACCGCAACCCATCCTCCAACAAAAAAGGCACTAATTTCCACTCTTATGAATATTATAAAACTTTAAATGGGAAAGCAGTATGATCAAATAACCTGACAGCTGGTCTAATACTAGAATAAAAGGGAAAACCCTTTGATTGAGGAGTTGAGACTATCACTCCACAAAAATATCGCCCTCAATAAGATTCGCAACAATAAAAATGATCATCATCATCATCACAGCCCATATCCTACTGTTGGGCTTCGCCCTCCTCCACTGTGGAAGGAAAATTGACCTACTGTACCAGATCAGACGGGTTGGTTAGGGTTTTATTGCTCTTTTATGCAAAAACTACTGAATAGATTTTGATGAAACTTCACAATAATATAGCTTACAATCAGAATAACACATAGCCTATAATTTATCTCGATATTGCCACGGGAAGGGGAACTATGCGGGTAAAACCGCAGGGCGCTGCTAGTAAAAATATAAAGATTTTATATACACTTTAATAAAAACATTCACATACATTATTTGAAAATCATTCACGTACATATTACCATTTCAAAAGAATTGCTCATTTCCATCCGAGTGGACTATCTAAATCAATCTTGTTTTTGCGACACATTTTTTTCCTGCGACTTTGTTCGGCGTCCTTGTTCGTTGACATTCCTGTTTCACTGTATCTTTCTTGGTGATCGAGTGAATGGAAATTATTATGTACGATGTCTTATAGATATTTTTTTTTGTCCAACTGCGCAATAGAATGAAAGGTAAACTGTTTAACAGATTATCTGCACGTTTCTCTCATTGTGAACTTCTTATTCATCATCATCGTCATCGCAGCCCACATACGTCCCCCTGTTGAATTCGGGCCTCCTCCATAATGGGATAGAATTTGACCTACTATACCATGCTGGTCAGATATATTGGTATAGGATTTAATTACGAGTTTTCCTTCTCTTGCACAGGTCTTATGTGCATATTATATCTTAGTCGTCTTTTACGACATCCACAGGCAAGATAGGGAGTGGTGAATTGTATTCTTACTCCGTCACCACACGGAAAAGGGGTTTTTTTACGGAATAAGAATACAATTAACCACCCCCACTCTTACCCATGGGCGTCGTAAAAGGCGACTTTGGGAAATCGTAGGTAAAGTCTGTGCAAGAGAAAGAAAAGTCGATATAAAACCCTACTCCAATACGTCTAACCAGCGTGGAATAGTAGTCCAATTCCTTCCTTATTGTAATGGAGGCCTGAGCTGAACAGTGCGAGTCTGGGTGTAATTTGTGCCTGTTAATTATATGTTTGTAAAGTCTCTCCTAATACAAGGATTATTTCTTTAATGTTGTCTTTATACAAAAAACGTTAAATATGAATTATATTGAACTAGTTTTATAGCGGCTTTCTCCAACAAATATCAAAACGACGATTAAATGCAAATTTTATAAACCAACTTCAAGAGACATTCCCTGTAATTATATAAAGAAATATTGACTACTGGAGTACTGAGGCCTCCATAAAATGATAAATTGTCTTTGTTTTCTCTTAATTGTAAAGTATGTTGAGGTCTTAATTGGATTTTGATTGTGGCTCAACGTAGAATGATCTTAATATACGTAATATATTAATCTGAAGTCCATTATTAACTTAACCATTCGTGTTGATCTACGAAAACGTCCAATGGGTTTCTATAAAGATTATAAATGTGTTTTGGTTGGTCCAACTGCAATCTGGGCCCGTCTTTCATAATTCATTATCAGCGCATCGCCGTCTAATCCTGGACGTAGGCCTTCCTCATGTTTCGCAACAAACATCTGCACAGATGATGTAGTGGTGAAGATACCGAGGTTGTTCGTGTTCGAATCCCACGCAGGGCATACTTTGTCGAGCCGACCACGGAAGACAATCAACTCTGTACCGATGGTCGGCCCAACGACGAAGGCGACGAGCTACGGTGGGTTATGGGGCCAAGAGCCGCCCCTCTGTCGCTCCGGACGAAGCCGGGTGGCTGGTGCGCTGACAATAGCCCAGCCCCAAAAAGAGGGGCAATACTGTATACGATTCACAAATTGTTGTTTTGAGTCTGGATGTAATTTGTGTCCGTTAATTATATGTTTGTAAAGTCCCCCGCAACACAAGAATTATTTCCTTGAGTGTGAAACAAAGTGTGGTCCTGTGCCGCCTGCATCCAATGACGTCCAGCAACTTTCACCCGTGGTTCGCCCGTAACTATGGCTTTACAGTGTTCATGATCACGGGTTGACCATAAACGCATGTCACGTGTTCGAAACGTCGGGCAATCAAATACAAATGTGACAAAATCCGTAAAAATAGTTTTAATTATATATAATGTGTACTCGCGTAAACATCTTTTAGATATAATATAAAAATGAATTTATAAATTAATACGGGTTTGATGTGAAACATCTATAGGCAAGGGTGAACCTGATCGTTGGCATGGCGTTTTTTGTTTTTTTTTGTGACTTAGTTGTTAGCCGCAGATGACTGTGACAACTTTGCCCGGACTGGTAGGTGAGCGCTGAGGGCTTTCTACCCGAATTGGCGTGGCGTTAACAAGCGTGGTGCTTGGACATGTACATTTGTGCAACGAAATCATAACTTGTTTTAAAATGTTGTACAATCTCATCTAGTGAGCTCAAAATAAAATATTAACCTAAACACTCACTTACCTATAGTGTACACTAATGAAAATAAAATTTTATTGAATAAAAAATATTTTCTGGAAAAAAAACCTAATATTTTCTTAATACTTAATGTCATATACGCTGCTGAAACATGGACTTTACGAGAAGTGGAAAGGAAGAAGATAGACGCGCTGGAGATGTGGTGTTGGAGAAAAATGCTTGGAGTATCATGGACCGAATTTCGAACCAATGTTTCGATACTTCAAGAACTCGGCATCAAGCAGCGTCTATTTTCTATAGTACAGTCTCGCATACTATCTTTTTTCGGACATGTTGCCAGACATGATGGCTGGTCCATAGAACACCTCGTTGTCCAGTGCATGGTGGAAGGCAACAGGCCGCGTGGGAGGGCACCCATGCGATGGACCGACCAGATTAGATCTGCTGTGGGTGGTCCTTTAAATGAGTGTACTAGGATGCCCTCAAATAGAAAAACATGGCGAAATATCGTGAAGCAAATAACATCTGCCTCATCCCATGCTACATAATGATCACGACCGTTCTGCCAAGAACAAACCGACTAAGAAGAAGAATGTCATATTCTGTCGTAATCTATTCTTTTATACATATATGTATACTTGTACAAAATAACTTCGATGTTTCACATCTGCCATGCGTCCTGAACGACGGCTCCCTTTTTTTACACTACACTAAAAATAAATCCTTATGTTTGGGGGGACTTTACAAACATACATTTAATGAACACAAATTACATCCAGCCTCAGAATAATCATTTCATCGCACAAAAATTCTGCATTGAGATTGAACCAACGACAGCAGAGTAGTGTTTAAACCACTACGTCATCTCTGCAGACAGCAGTATTCATACCGAAGCAGTATTTACAAATTTGAACTGCAAAGGTTTAGCATAAAGATTTTGCTTACATAATTTATTTAGGCGTTGTTGCTTCTTAAATAACTTTTCTTATCAAGACTAGATATTGATTGCAGGAATAGCGCAGTGGTTAAGATACCGTCATGCCTCGTGAGTGTCATAAGTTCGATAAAATTCTGTGAGAACACACAAACCCGTTGTTCTAAATTTGGGTTTAAATTGTATTTGTTAATTGTATGTTTGTAAAGCCCCCACAATGATTTCGTTAGTGCAGCTTTTTTTTATGTGTGTGTATAGCTGTTAGCCTCAGATGGCTTTCACAGCTTAGCCCGGACTATGGGTGAGCGCTGATGGCTCTCAACCCGGTAACTTAGTGCAGTGTTGTCTTTAAAAAAAAATGGCAATTAATTCTCTATCCCGCTGGAAGATTCATTCATGATTTCGTTACAGCTGGTATAGGTCCCACTGCTGGGCTCGAGCCTCCTCCGTAAATGTACGGCAATTGACCACTACACGCTGCTTAGATGGGTTGGTATAGGCTTTTGTTTTGAATTTTCCCCTCTTGCATAGATGTTATATGCATATTATATCTTTTAATCGTCTTTTACAACATTCACAGGCACGACAGGGGATGGTGGATCGCTTTTTTATAATTACAGAAAGTGAAAAAATTACTTCATTTTATTCGATCACTACCAGACTTACTGACAAGAGCTGGCTGGACTAATCTGAAGATGTTTTGAAAATTTCATCCAAATTAATCCAACCATTTTGGAGTACAGAACTAACATACATCATCATCAACCTCAGCTTCAGCAGCTATATGTCTCGTTGTTGGGCTCCAGCCTCCATACCTAATAGAAGGAAAATTGACTTACTATGCCACGCTGGTCAGACGTATTGGTATCGAGTTATTCTTCCCTTGCATAGATTTTATATGCAAATTATATACCGCTAGTATCACTACACGGACGAATACACTTTGAATTTTGTATTTATAATACTAACTAGCAACCCGCCCTCGCTTCGCTTCGGTTTCAGTCCCTTTACCCGCGGCGTAGTTCCCGTTCCTGTGGGAATACCGAGATAAAATATAGCCTATGTTACTCCCTGATATTATAGCTTTCCATTGGTGAAAGAATTTTTGAAATCGATTCCGTGGTTTAAGCGTGAAAGCGTTACAAACAAACAAACATCCTTACTTTCGCATTTATAATATTAGTATAAGTATTAGTACTAGATTGCATAGATGGCGTGTATCTAAGTAAGGCAATCTTTGACGCTTGATGACAATTTTGAATTGGAAAGAAGGTCAAATAACAGCTGCGATCAATTCTAAAGTAGTCACGAGATGATTTAAATAAGTTGATTCTGAACTTAGTGTTAATCTAGATGTGTGATCTATAATTTTAGCATACAATACAGCTTTCACTGTCACAATTAATCATATTATATTTTAACACTTTCATCTACGTAGTAACGAACCGCCCCGATTTTTGTTCTAATTTAGATTTATATCGATAAACACAAATTGTTTTTTTTTTTAAGAGAATAACCTGCAATAATTCTCGTTATTTTTTTTTTTATTTCCAACGGTGGCAAACGAGCAAGCAGCACACCTGATGGTAAGTGAAACTGCTGCACATGGACCTTTGCAATACCAGGGGCACAGCCAGGCCGCTGCCTATCGTGAAGGAAATACTCTTCTTAAACCTCGTTTAAAGAAGGACATGTCATAGCGCTCGGGAAACAGAGCAGCAGGTAGTTCACTCCAGAGCTTGCACGTACGTGGGAGAAATGATCGCTGGAAACGTACAGTTGAAGACCATACTTCGAACATACTACTACCATACGTTTCCAGGTGAAATGGATGAACCCTGCTGCGATGTCGAGTGGTACGTTGGTAGAATGGTGATTATATGCTTATTATATACGTGTATTTGCTCGATCGTGTTTTAACCCTAGCTGAGACCGCAGGTGACCGGACAGGGGATTAGTCCGTCACCTGCGAAGAGGCTGTCCACGCGACGACGATCCACGTCTCAGGAAAGGGATTCGGAAGAGGAGAGTACCCCACAGGGTATCCCGCTGGCCACGGAGGTCAAGGAATTCGCTACAGGTGGTCGGTCCAATAGCGAAGAAGAGGAGATAGAGGTTATGAAACCGCACGCCGCCCCTTCGACACCCCGGGCGGAGCCGACGGCGTGTGCGCTAAGTCGCTAACTATAGTACACCCAAAAAAAAAGGCGTTTTACAACATCCACGGGCAGGATAGGGAGTGGAGAATAATATCCTTTTTCCTTCACCACACGGACAACATTACTAACACAAATTACATTTAGACTCGGAGTAACGATTTGTGGCTCATATAAAGTATTTTACTGCAAGACCCGAACTCAAGATACTTACACGCTAGCTCACTTAACCTAAGCCATGGGTGACAGGTCCGAGGAATAATCCGTCACCCGCAGAGAAGCTGATGGCCGATGCAACGGGAAGGGCCCTGAAAGGCTATCCCACCGGGCTGGCCACGAATGACAAGGAACTTGGTTTCAGTGGTTGGCTTAATGACGAAGAGGTAGGAGAATACAGTAGGTTATGAACCGCGCGCCGCTCTTGTGTTGTCCCGAATGGATTGGGCAGTGTATTCAGATCATAGCCTACCAATAAAAAGAGCGTGCGTACAAAGTACGCATGTCAGGGGTGAAACTTCTTTGGTGCCGCGTGTATTTTGTCAATATTAAAAATTATTAATTTATTAATGATTTCTGATGTGCTGTGTGGTAGCGGCTTCGAATATTACCAACCCTTGCTTTGCTCGTGGGTGTCGTAAAAGACGACTAAGAGCCCTAGATTGACCCGGACCAACTCCATCTGGTACCATTTGGGTCAACGATTACATTCCCAAGGAGGTTGACGTCAGGCAGGCGGCCGGTCATAAAAGTCATTGCCGAAACTTTTTGCAATATGTCAAAACAGATGACATATTGCGTCGACCCCAAGTAATTGGGATAAGAGCAAGATGATGATGAATGATTTCTGATGTTTACGCAAGTATTACACATTTTAAATAAAACTACGGATTTTATCGCGTTTGTATTTGATTTTTGATTACCCGATTTTTCCAATACTTTGCAGCGTTCATGGTCACGTGTGGATTAAGATGTCTCACGTCCAACAAGTCATCGTTACTGTAGAAAATTTTATAATTATCTACCCGATACAGAAATTAGTTATTAAATATTGACCCGCATTTTGATACAAATTTATTACTAGTGTAAGAAGAAAATGATTCTATATGAAAAAATTATATTGTTTATTGTTAGTAATTATTTAACATTAAAATTAGTAGTAATTATATTTAAAAAACCCAACAATCTAGTATACTACCACCGGATCGGAACATCGTGACGGAGACGGACGTGAGACATCTTAATCCACCCGTGACCATGAACGCTGCAAAGTGTTCGAAACGTCGGGTAATCAAAAATCAAATACAAACGCGATAAAATCCGTAAAGTAGTTTTATTTAAAATATTAATTTATTATTTTTTTAAATTAACATTTAGAAAAAAAAAATATTCCTTACGCTTGCTCCCTACTCTCGTTCCATGGCTATGTGCTTCGTGCTATATTCGCCCTCTCTCAATCGCTCTCTCCCTCTTCTTGGACAAAAAGTCCCACATTTTCGTGTCACTAAATTGCATTTCCTCCGTAAAAAATTAACCCTCATGCGCGCAAAGAAGTTTTACTTAAAAAAAAATCGAATTCAAAACATTGCACGCTAGCTAACTTAAACATTACATCATTAGTGGAGTACTTTTTGGTAACAAAGCAAATTTATTGTGCCCATCATATTCACGTAGACGAAGTCGCGGGCAGAAAGCTAATAAATTAAAAATTATCAGATGAAACAAAATGTCGATTTAAACGGTAGTATTTATGGATCTGTGTCGATTTCATGCCGAGCAATTTCAAAGGAAATCATTTCCTATTGTTACTAATATTAAGACTTATTGTTTTATATCAATACTGTTTTGTAATACAAAGAATTATGAATGTTAAACTGTGCACGCTTCGTTAAGTTGAAAAAATGGCCGACAATTTCTTTGTAATATCATTGTTGCATAGATATGCTACTGTATTATTTGATAAGTGAATAGATTAAGTGATAGTGATCTTCCAGATATGCCTAGCATCATTTAAGCTCTTTTCGTCATCATACGCCCCCAATGCTGATCTAAAGACTCCTCCAAAATAAGAGGTAAATTGATCTACCAAGATACACCAAGCTGGTCAGACGTACCTATTGGTATAAACCCTATACATACATACCTATTCTTTTCGAGTTTTTTTTCTCTTGCATAGATACTAAAGAGAAGTGTGTGGTAGCGGCTTCGAATACTACCAACCCTTGCTTTGCTCATGGGTGTCGTAAAAGACGACTAAGAGCCCTAGATTGACCCGGACCAACTCCATCTGGTACCATTTGGGTCAACGATTACATTCCCAAGGAGGGTTGACGTCGGGCAGGCGGCCGGTCATAAAAGTCATTGCCGAAACTTTTTGAAATATGTCAAAACAGATGACATATTGCGTCGACCCCAAGTAATTGGGATAAGAGCAAGATGATGATAATGATAGATACTAAAGAGAAGAAATCTTGAAATTAAACCTTATGCAAACCTGTCTGACCAGTATGGTATAGTAAGGTCAATTTCCCCTTTATTGTGGAGGACGCCCGTGCCCAGCAGTGTATATGAGCCGAGATGATGAAAATACTATAGGTATGCTTACCACATATCCTAGTCGTCTTTTACGACATCGACGATTAAAATATGGGTTACTAGTATTCGTAGCCGAGATAATATATTCGTTCTGTGTTTCATTTATTGATACTGAACGTGACTTCCGTTTGAATACGTTACTTCCGTCCAAAAAAGTTTATGAGTTACAAGACTAATCGCGCCTAAAAAAGTTTTACTTCAAACAGAATGTAATCGTTGAAATATATCCAGTGTGATGACCGGATGAAATAAAGAAGATATGATAATCATATAGCACCTACACAAGAGAAGGAAAACCCGAAATAAAATCCTATACTAATCCATCTCACCCGCGTAATATAGTGAGTCAATTTGCCTCCCATTGTGGCAGATCTTCCTGCCGATCAGTGGCACGTATAATAACTGAGATGAGATAATAAGACAAGAAGGATAAACGGATCGTTGGCGTGGCGTAAACGCCACGCTTGGATATGTACATTTGTGTAACGAAACCATAACCCGTTTTAGAATTTTATACAACGCCATCTATTGAACTCAAAATAAATTATTAACCTAAACACATAGCTATAATGTATTCTAATGAAAATAAATGTTTGTTGAATAAAAATCATCATTTTCGGGGAAAAAATCGTAATATTTTATTTATACTTTATCCCATATTAGTTCTTGTCGTAATCTGTTCTTTTATACATATATACTTGTACAAAATAATTTCGATGTTTTACATCTGCCAGGCGTCCTGAGCGACGGCTCCCTTTTTAATAATGCCAATACTTTTTTATTTCAATCTCGCGGGTGTCGTATAAGTGTTCTTGACCTCGTAAACGGTTACTTGTACGTGGGAGGCTTCTGACGCCAGTTAGTTCCTACACTTATTAAAATCAAGCTGCAATATGGCAGTTCATATGCCAGCGTAATCTTTATATGTAATACATAATTATATAAATCTTCTGTTCGTGTATTTGTAATTGAACTCCTAAACGGCTGGACCGATGTTGAAGTTTTTTTTTATGGACGTTCCGATGGATATGAGAATGGTTTAGATTAATAATTGAAACCGGTAGGTGGCACTGCAATCGAATTCAAGGAGAATTCCTGTTACCATTTTTTTTAGATTTGAGCAGAACAACGTCTATTGGGCCAGCTGTACTAAGGAAGAACAAATACTTGTATTGCGGGGAACACAAATTAAAAAAGGTTTACAACAAATTCTGGACTTCACAAAGTATCATTCTGTGTTGAAATCGAACCCGCGAGACTGGCACGGCAGTCGGTATCTTAACTACTACGCTATCTGTGCAATCACATTAATTATCTTGATACTAAAACCACGTGTGGTGACGGAACAAAAATACAATTCATCACTCCCTATCTTGTCCGTGAATGACGTAAAAGACGATATAATATGTGTTATTTGTGATTATTATTATATTTGTGAATTGTATTATATAATATTTCGAATGGCATCACACTGAAACTATTAATAAGCATGTTCTAAGATGTAATTCTATTCAAGTGAAATTAGAAAAATTAATAAAAAATAGACATGCCCGCTGAGTTTCTTGCCGGATCTTCTCAGTGCGGTCGCGTTCCGATCCGGCGGTAATTTTAAGAAAAAATGTAAAAAAATTACAATATGTAAGTGCCCCCGCGGGGTTTATACATAATAAATGATTTGAATTTGAATTATGCATATCACATCTATAAAGGGAAGAAACACTCGAAATAAAACTCTATACCCACCTTCCTGACCAGCATGGTATAGTAAGGACAATTTCGCCTCTCATTGTGGAGGAGGCTCAATCCCAGCGATATATATGAGCTAAGATGAAAACCACGTAAGTGGAACTGGTTGCCGAGATAGTACAAAAATACACTCAATATCAAATCAATATACGTATATTTTCATCCTCCCGTTAATATTGCATCAAGGTACCCCACCCCGCCCACGATTGAAACCATAATATATTGATTTGAACCAATTTCTTATTGTATTATCCATATGTTCATATGACACACTTAGTCACGTTTAAAGATATATCGGTGTCTGATTCAATGAATGACTCATTTATATTTTCTTTTTAGTAAACTGGACCCCAATTAAGGTCAGGGTTATGCTTTTTTGAGAGAAGAAAGGTGCGTTATTAGTATAGATTAGTTTTATAGTTCGATCCTCCTTTTTTATTGCTAACTAGCAACCCGCCCTCGCTTCGCTTCGGTTTTAGTCGTTTTACCCCCGTAGTGCCCGTTCCCGTGGGAATACCGGGATAAAATATAGTTTAGTTTACGCCCTGATATTATAGCTTTCCATTGGTGAAAGAATTTTTGAAATCGGTCCAGCCGTTTTGAAGATTACACGGAACAAACAGACAGACAGACAAAAATTTTTTAATCTATATTTTAGGCATAGGTATCGTGCAAATAACCGTGTGAGCATGAAAAAAACCTATTATTTTGACATTACAAACAGACACTCCAATTTTATTTATTGGTATAGATGATTAAATTCAAATTCAAATTATTTTATTATGCATAAACCCTGAGAGGGCACTTACATATTGTCAGGTTTACAATTTCCAAAAAAAATATACTACCACCGGATCGGAACGCGACCGCTACTGAGAAGATCCGGCAAGAAACTCAGCGGGCTTGTCATTATTATTAATTTTTTTTAATTTTTTTTTCTTCTTACTAGTAATACAATTGTGTACATGTTTTGTAAGAACAAGCTCCAGTGTGATGCCCTTCGAACCGCAAGACACTTAATATAATTTAAACGATTATGGCTGGACCAGATCCCACAAGCGGCACCCGATCACGAGTTAACTACTAGAGCAGCCATCACTCCCCTCAACCACTATGGAGGGAAGGGAGAGACCCGCTCCACGCAGCTACCGCAAGTAGATCCTTATGTGAGCATGACCAACACCACAATATGTTACAAACGCTGAAAATACAAAAATTCGTTAGGCAAAACACGCTACACTTTATGATAGCAAACGAACAAGCAGTATACCTCACAGTAAGTAGCACAGCCATATATGCATATTTGCAACACCAGGGAGAGCCCCTGGTGTTGCAAATATGGTATACCAGGCCGTTGCCTACCGTAAAGAAACTCCTTAAACCTCGTTTAAAAAAGGGACATGTCATAGAGCTCGGGTAACACAGCAGCAGGTAGTTCATTCCAGAACTTGCACGTACGTGGGAGAAATAATCGCTAGAAACATACAGTTGAAGACGTTTCCAGGTGAAATGGATGAACCCTGCTGCGGTGTAGGGCAGAACGTTGGTAAAACGGTGACGGTGGTACCAAGTCCAACAGTTCCTCAGAACACTCCTTGAGGATGAGAAGGAAATTGACCTATTATATTATACCATATCAGTCAGACGTGTTGACATTTTTTTTATGGGTGGGCTATGGTAAGCGCGCATGCGGTCCATTCCGTCCGGGGCGACGAAAGGACGGCGCGCGGGACCATAACCCACCCGTACCCACGTCATCTCCGTCGTTGGGCCGACCACCGGAACAGGGTGACTTGTCGTCAGTGGTCGGCCCGACGGAATACCCTTTCGGGTAACCTCACCTCTCGACGTCTTCGGACGTCGGTCGCCGTCGCGCGGTCAGCCTCTGCGGGTGACGGACAATTCCCCGGTCCAATCACCCGCGGCCTCGGCTAGGGCGGCATTAGGCGCAGATACTCGCGCCTGCGCCGCCCGAGTCGCCGGCGGCGGAACGTGTCGCCGAATAGGAGCTCTACTCGCACACGATCCGCCGCCTCCTTCCGTGAGATTACGGCCTCACAGTAGGCGGCGACTGCGTCCCAGTTCCTGACGATGATCTCCCTGGCGATGGTCGGCAGCGCCAGGTCGGCACCGATAATTGCGACGAGTTCACGGCGATCCCCCTCCCATGCAGCACACTCCTCGAGCGTGTGCTGCGCCGTGTCCTCGTCGCAACTGCAGTGGTGGCAGGACGGTGTGCTCTCCCTCCTGACAGGTATCTTGTGCAGGTACTTCCCGAAGCAACCGTGCCCCGTCAGCACCTGCACCAGTCGGAAGGAAAGCACCCCGTGCGTCCGCTCCAACCACTCCATCAGCACCGGCCGGAGGGCCTCGACGGTCCTGACACCGTACCGAGGACTCTCCAGCCGGACTGCCCAACGGGCAATTACTTCTTGGCGGGCGTCGACCCGCCAGGCGGTGATCTCTTTGATGGAGACCATGCCGCCGCGGGCGCGCGTCTCCGACACCCGCCGATAAATGTCGGCGAGCATCTCCGCCTCCAGGTCCCACGGGGGAGTTCCGGCCAGGAGGCACGCCGCCTCTGTCGCCACCGTGCGGTAACCCCGTATGGCCCTGATCGCCATGACCCTCTGTGGTCGCCACAGGAGGGCCCTAAGACGGACGGTCAGGGATCCCGCCCACACCGGTGCGCCATACAGGGCCATCGACCGGATCACTCCCACGTACAGCTGTCGGCACGTAGCACTGGGTCCGCCCACATTCGGCATCAACCGCGAAAGGGCGGACGCCGCGCCGACAAGCCGGGGAACTAGTCGATGGAGATGCTCCCGGAACCAAAAATGCCCGTCGAGCACCGTGACGTGTTGGCATAGGATTACATTTCGAGTTTTATTCCTCTTATGATGTAGTGATATTATCGGCATACCGAAAGATTTTATTACGGGAAAGAAAGGGGGTGGTGAATTGTATTCTCACTCCGTCACCACGGGAACTTCTATATGCCATTAGTCTTTTAATTTGAACTTATTACATTCACTTAACTTCACAACAGATAGCCATCTCCTATCTTGTCCGTGAGTGTAACATTTATGCAAGAGAAGGAAACCTCGAAAAACCTTATCCTAACTTATCTGTCCAGCATGGTATAGTAGATCAATTACTTTCCTATTACGACTGAGGTTTAAGCCCAGAAGTAGGACATATATGACCTAAAATGATGTCTATAAAGAAATGCTTTAACTTAATACAGTTGCCAGCACAAAAATTTTAACAAGACAACTTTTTTATTATATTTCTTTTATCTTTTGGCGTCCAGTTTCTTTAACGATGTTTCCGCAATAAGGTTTTATTTATACTTCGAGAAATTTCGTATTTATGCTCACTTGATTTGTGTATAACGGTCCTTGGGACATTCAGTCTCAGGAAATTAGGGCTGCCAGATATACTGTCAAGTATTCATTTCAGCTCATATACGTCCCACTGTTGGGCTCGAGCCTCCTCCACAGTAGGAGGGAAATTACTATCTACTACTATACTATGCTGCTCAGACAGGTGTTTGTTTAGAGTTTTCATTTTTAGTCCGGTTAAGTTAGACATAAACATAGTGGTCAAATAACAAAAATTCCAGCAGAGACAATATTTTTTTGGGAAACTTGGGTTCACCATCAGAAAGAAAACTCAACAATCAGAAACTTCAAAAGTGCCCATCGATCGCATGTGTGATACCAAAGTTATTTGGGGTCAAAGGTCACGGCATGAGGGTTTTCGGGATTTTCTCGGAAACGATAAGTTTTATGGAAAAATTACTCAGTCTAAAGTTGTACATCTAAAAATTCTCTACAAAAATAGTATTTATAATTTGAGCCAAAGAGAGAAATCTTTGGCTCTGTCAGAATTTTTGTTATTTCAAATGTCTAAAATGACCGGACTATCTCTTGCATAGATGTTATATGCGTTTTATATCCCTTAATAGTCGTCTTTTACGACATCCACGGGCAAGACAGGCAGTGGTGAATTGTGTTCTAACTCCGTCATCACACGGAAATCTGTGT
Organism: Lymantria dispar; assembly: GCA_032191425.1. Lineage (NCBI taxonomy): Eukaryota > Metazoa > Arthropoda > Insecta > Lepidoptera > Erebidae > Lymantria > Lymantria dispar. The sequence continues at coordinate 2,267,916 of CM063462.1, read as the reverse complement.
ATGTCAAATATTGATCCATGCTAATTCGCTGTTTATTGGTGAACGTAGTCCTCCCTCATAGCGCGATCCTATGTCACTTTCATCCAGCTCTAATTGACTATAATCACTTCATTAGTCCAAGTACTGGATTACGTTCATTAATCCTCATTATCTCAACTCATAAATGTCTCTCAGACTCGAGGCTCATCCACAGAGGGAGCGAATTGGTATAGAGTTATATTTAGTTTTTCATTTTTTGCCGTGATATCATCTGTCTATGTCGTTAAGTCATCCTTTACGATTATCCACAGGAAAGAAAGGGATAGTAGGGGCGCATGCTTACTAATTTATTACACAGAGAAGTGTTAGTAAGTTATGTTAGTTATACTCTTATAATAAGTACTAGCAACCCGTCCTCACTTCGCTTCGCGTCGCCTTACGCATACTTATTGTTCCCGTGTGAATACCGGGACAAAATCTTATATCTTTAAACGAGCAATTCGTGTATATATATATATATATATATATATATATATATATATATATATATATATATATATATATATATATATATATAGAAAATGTTATTTTGTCCGTGTTTTTAGCAAAACAAACAATGACATTAAATTTTAAAAGAATATGAATTCAAATTTCGTTGTCAACGTCCATGAGTTACGATAGCTCAGTTGGGGAGACGGCCGGTTTTAATTTTGGATTATGTGACATTTAAACAGCGACGGTTCGATTCTCGGTGTTATTATTATTCTCTTTTTGTAATTTTTTATATAATTTTTATTATTTATTTTTATTTTTTATTAATATATATCTAAATAAATTCGACAAAAATATTCCGAGTGGAGCTCGGTCAACCAGATATTATAGCCTAAGTTACTCCTTGATATTGTAGACTAGCAACCTGCGCTCGCTTCGCTTCGGTTTTAGTCGTTTTACCCGCGTAGTTCCCGTTCCAGTGGGAATACCGGGATAAAATATAGCCTTGGTTACTCCCTGATATTATAGCTTTTCAGTGGTGGAAGAACTTTTGAAATCGGTCCAGCCATTTTGAAGATTACCCGGAACAGACTGACAGACAGATAGACAAATAAAATATAAAGTGATTTTTAGGCATATGTATAGTGCAAATAACCGTGTGAGCATGAAAAAGGCCTATTATTTTGACATTACAAACAGACACTCCAATTTTATTTATTGGTATAGATTCCATTTTTGAAAGAATTTTTGATATCGATTAGCTGGTTTGAGCGTGAAAGCATAACAAATAACTTTCGCATTTATAATATTAGTAAGGAATTAGGTTCTTAATGGCGACCACGTATCGGACGACGCAGCGTAGAACGCCACCTCACTAGGTGGACCGACGACATGGTGAAAGTAGCTGGGCGTCGTTGGATGTAATCGGCACAGAACCGCACTCTGCGGTGAAACACATTTACAACAATTATTACGTCCCGTTCCGTCCCGGCAACAGGTCAAGAACATAATAATTTAGCACAGTAAAATAAGTACCGTTAGCTGTGTGGTAGCGGCTTCGAATACTACCAACCCTTGCTTTGCTCGTGGGTGTCGTAAACGACGACTAAGAACCCTAGATTGACCCGGACCAACTCCATCTGGTACCATTTGGGTCAACGATTACATTCCCAAGGAGTACCCCCTATAACTTTTTTGGAGCTATTACATAATTAATATGACTAGTGGTCGCCGTGTGGTCGAAATTCGGCCATAATTCAATTTAATTAATTTTTCTGCTACCAATTTTCTTTAATTTTATTTATGTATAATTGTAAATTGAGCACAAATCTCTATTAGACATTGTCATCATAATTATGATTGCTTGACATTCAGTTCGACCAGAGATTTTAACCGTAAACAAAAGTGTATAAGCGTGGCTACGCAACACACTCATGCAAACATGTGTGTGTGTGTGTAGCGATTTCGTTGTAGTGTGCGTAATGCCCTTTTTAATGAATTTAATGTATTTCAAATCGATTATTGTATGAAATTTTAATTTTATGCACTTCTCTTCATTATATACTTCAACTGTGCCAAATGTCATACATGTTCATCCACGTAATTTTCGTAAAAAGGGGTACGATGTTTTCGCTTCACGTATTTATATATGTATAGATTAATATGATACAGAGGCAGAATTGGGAACCTCAAACCTCCTCCCGAATAGGAGGGCAATTGACCTACTATACTATACTGTGCATGCGCATTTGAAGCCGAACCGTCCTTTTTTTATTTTTGGGGGTGGGTTACGGTCGACGCGCTCCTCGCTCCAGTCCGTCCCACACCCCTAACCCACCCACGACACGTCGCCTTCGTCGTTGGGCCGACCACTGGAGCAGGGTGACTTGACGACAGTGGTCGGCCCGACGGAATACCCCTTGAGGAGTACCCTCTCCTCGACCGACGTCCCCCCTCGGGGAGGACGTCGGTCTTTCCTCACGCGGTTGGCCTCTCGGCGGGTAAGGGACTAATATCCCGGTCCAGTCACCCGAAGCCGAACCGTCCTGAGTATGCCTCGTTTAGAGGCGAAACGGGTGTCGAATAAATATCTGCGGAAAAGTGCAGGTTGACGTTCTGGAAGGTGCTCATCACGTGAAAGTTAGATTCCCTTATCTCCTAGTCCATCTTGATCCTATCCCGTATTCCTTGCCTTCCATTATGGTGTGCGGTATATTGAATAACCGTGGGAAAGTGGTGGGTGGAAGACTCATTTCCTTCCTTCCTTCTATCTATACCAATAAATAAAATTGGAGTGTCTGTTTGTAATGTCAAAATAATAGGCTTTTTTCATGCTCACACGGTTATTTGCACGACACCTATGCCTAAAATAGCAATTAAAAAATTTTTGTCTGTCTGTCTGTTTGTTCCTTCAAAACGGCTGGACCGATTTCAAAAATTCTTTCACCAATGGAAAGCTATAATATTAGGGCGTAAACTAGGCTATATTTTATCCCGGTATTCCCACGGGAACGGGAACTACGCGGGTAAAACGACTATAACCTATAACCGAAGCGAAGCGAGGGCGGGTTGCTAGTTTTAAAATAATAATGGATTTACGCAATGTAGCACCTAATTCAATCAATTATACCATACTGGTCAGATGTGTTGGTATAGAGTATTTTTTTTTTTTTTTTTTAAAGATAACACCCTGCACTAAGGAAATAATCCTAAGGAAATAATTATTTCGAGTTTTAACTGTTTATTCTTACTTCTTCTTAACTTATAAGAGACGCCAGAAGCCAAACACTACCATATATAACTTTAACGACTAACAAATATATTTTTAACTGTCAATTTCACATTCATAAAATTTTATTATTTAATTTGTGAGAAGATATGAGAAAGTATGCTTTGTTAGTTAATGCGATGCGCTCTGAACATAAAGTGTAATCCTTTTAAGTTCTCCATAAAACTGTTTGAACTGTCAGCCATTTAGTATCAATAAAAATATTATATGAAGCGAGTAATACCCGTATTATGAATACACATATGTTGCTTTTTCTGAGTGTTTAAGAGCTATGAATGTCTGCTTTCAACTTGAGAACTTAGGACGTTGAACTTGTCAAATGCTTAAAGCTTATTTAGATATCAAAGTTTGAAACAAAAAGCTCCAAAAATTTGAATTTTCTTTACTAACGCTTTTATTTACAATTAGCAACCCGCCCTCGTTTCGCTTCGGTTTCAGTCGTCTTTCCTGCGTAGTTCCCGTTTCCGTGGGAATACCGGGATAAAATATAGCCTAAGTTACTCCCTGATATTATAGCTTTCCATTGGTGAAAGAATTTTTGAAATCGGTGCAGCCGTTTTGAAGATTACCCGGAACATACAGACAGACAGACAAAAAAAATATAAAGTGTATTTTAGGCATATGTATAGTGCAAATAACCGTGTGTGCATGAAAAAAGCCCATTATTTTGACATTACAAACAGACACTCCAATTTTATTTATTGGTATAGAGGAGTACCTGCAGAAAAATATTCCGTGTGGTGACGGACTAAGAAAACAATTCGCCGCTCTTGCCTGTGGATGTCGCCAAAGATGACTAAGGGATATAATATTGATATAACATTTAAGCAAGAGATGGAAAATTCGAAATAAAACCCTACACTAACATGTCTGACTAACGTGGTATTGTACGTCAATTTCCCTTTTGGGTTGGAAGCTCTAAACCAGCAGTGGGACCTTTGTGAGCTGAGACGACGACATTAAAATATAACACATCTATATTTGAAAATTTCACTCTACAGGAGATGTAGTGATGACAAGTTGAAGGTAGTCGTTAGATGCGTATTGGTACAGAACCACGCTTTGTAGTGATCTATGAGAAGGCATTTTTAGATTAACTGGTACTAAGTTCTAATTAGATTACTAGCACTAAGTTCTTTTAAGGTAACACTAAGGCCTCATTTACGGAGAAGCGGGGCGTCGCGCGTCGCGTGTGGCGTGGCGTCTCGCGGCGCGTCGGACGTTTTTATTGTTTACGTAGCGGCGACGCGTGAAGCGGCACGTATCATCGCACGCGTAAACACAAACTTATAGCAATATGCGATGTTGTTTATAGAGACGCGAGGCGGGAAGAGTGGCGATGCCCGCCGCTGCGCCCGCGTCGTATTCTTAAGCGTGTAGCGGAGCACGCGGCGAGCATCGCTGCGGCGCACGCGGGGTTCTCAGTTAATCCGACCAAAACTTCTCATGTTCCGCTATTATAAACACTGGGCCACTCTTTATATTAAATAACTCACTTTTTAAAATACAATTTTCTTCTAAAAAGTCTATTACTCATATATATTAGTTTACTCAATTAATCAATTTTTGCCGTATAAAGAGTAAGTAGTATGGAATAAGGCATGTAGTTTAAAATAATTTTTACGTATTATTATTATAGCTATTATTTAATGGCTAAATAGGTGATCCAATTTCAAATATTTCTTAAGGGAGTATTCTGGTCTAGAAGCCTAAATCTTAGGCATTTTTCAAACTAGGATAAAAAAAAATTAAAAAACATTTTTATCATAGATTTTTTTATATGATTTTTATTGACATTTTAAGAATATAAAAACAAAATTAAAATAAAAAAAAATCAAAAAATCGTTTAAATTCAGGCCGGTGAAGTGGGGGCTGCAAAAAAAAACGGCGCTTCCTGGTTGTCATGATGTCAACCCTTGTAGTGATCCAAATCAAACAAATTAAGAAAATTCTTCATTAGTAAAGATGTCGCTATGACCTTGACCTCTGTCAAAGAAAAAAAAAGAAAATTCACAAAATGGCGTCGACAAAAAAAAATTGTGTCCCCCTTTTTTCAACGTTTTCGAATTTTTTAAAATTACTTAAAATCAATTATTTTAAATCCAAGGCAGGGGTCATAGATAGATATATAAAGAAGATATATATAAAATTTCAAAGGAATCAGTCATGTAGAACTTGAGATATCATGTCAACCACCTCAAAAAAAGTAGTTTGAAAAAAAACGCGTTTAAAGTTTAAGAAACGATTTCCGTAGAATAACTCAGATAATAACATTTATTACTCACTTTGGATTAATCGGCGATTCCAGATCCTATAGTAAAAATGTTTTTTATTTCTTTTTTATCTTAATTGTTTGAAAAATGCCTAAAACTTAGGCTTTCTAGACCAGAATACCCCCTTAAGACCATGTACATTATTACCCTATTATTGAGCAATTAAAAAAAATTAATTTGAGGCCATCAGTGGACACAAAAGGCTAACTAATATTTCTAAATGAAACGTGTTCTTCGTCTCTCTCCTAAGTACATATCCCGTATCAAACACGTACACACACCCTAATCCCATATATAACGCATTTGGCATAAGAAAGAAGGATACTTGTACAGCTCATGTTTACATTACGCTTCAATTTTCTTCTCATTGTTCTTTTTATGTGATACTAGCATCCCGCCCTCGCTTCGCTTCGGTTTCAGTCGCCTTACCCGCGTAGTTCCCATTCCCGTGGGAATACCGGGATAAAATATAGCCTATGTTATTCCCTGATATTTTAGCTTTCCAATGGTGAAATGAATGAAATGAAATTTTTAAAATCGGTTCAGTGGTTTAAGCGTGAAAGCGTAACAAACAAACATCCTTTCGCATTTATAATATTAGTAAGGATGTTTTTTTTTCAACCATAAGTGAATGTAATTAATTAAAATTACAAACGCCATATGTCTATAAACAACTTTTATCTGCCGACAATCGACGCATAAGCCGTAACAGCGGATCATGTGCACGCATACAAAAAGCCGGAAGGGGTGGGCGCATTGTTTGTCCCTGTCTGTTTGTCTGTGTTTGTTCCTCGTAAACTCGTTGAGATCTAATTTGTGTGTGTCAATTTCATTATCGGAAGTAGATAGGCTTGGTTCCCTTGGGACAGATTGGAATTTTTAAATAGTAGTAAGTTATTTTAGTTCTTTTTACCCTAATACGTGTTGACTCCCACCTTGTGCCGGGAGTAGCATAACAGTCAAGTAACAGACATAAGCAAATAATCTATACCAATAAATAAAATTGGAGTGTCTGTTTGTAATGTCAAAATAATAGGCTTTTTTCATGCTCACACGATTATTTGAACGACACCTATAACTAAAATACAGATTAAAAAATTTTTGTCTGTCTGTTTGTTCCGGGTAATCTTCAAAACAGCTGGACCGATTTCAAAAATTCTTTTACTAATAGAAAGCTATAATATCAGGGCGTAAACTAGACTATATATTATCCCGGTATTCCCATGGGAACGGGAACTACGCGGGTAAAACGACTAAAAGCGAAGCGAGGGCGGGTTGCTAGTATTAATATAAGGAAGGTAAAATAAATACTATCCTTTCCAGTTTGGTGACGGAGTAAGAATACTATTCACCACTCCCTCCTGCCCACTGCATCTTGCCCGTAGATGTCGTAAAAAACGACTATGGGATATAATATGCACATAACATCTGTGCAAGAGAAGGAAAACTCGAAATAAAATCCTATATCAACATGTCTGACCAGTATGGTATAGTAGATCAAATTCCCTCCCATTGTGGAGGAGGCCCGAGCCCAGCAGTGGGACGTATGTGGGCTGCGATGATGATGATGATGATGAAAATAAATAAATTTCCCGTGTGGTGACGGAATAAGAATACAATTCACCACTCCATATCTTGCCCATGGATGTCGTAAAAGATCACTAAGGGATGCTAATATGCAAGAGAAAGAAAACTCGGAATGAAACCCTATACAATATATCTGATCAGCATGGTTATAGTAAGGTCAGTTTTTCCTCCTATTGTGGAGGAGCTTCGAGCCCAACAGTGGGGCGTATATGAGCTGAAATGATGATGATTATTTAAACAGTACATCATTGAACAGAATGTCCCTGATACATGATTCGAGTATACTATTTGATTCTTAGTTATACTTTAATGCCACACTGCCATATTGATCACATCCTGGGTAGAGACGTCCCTCTTTTTGGGTTCGTTAAACATATTTCATTTTCCCTGTGGTGACTTCAACCCCCTATCTTGTCTGTGGTTGTCGTAAAGACTAAGATATATAATATATAGGTAACATCTATTTTTACACATTTTATCGTAGAAACAATGTTATTTAATAGTCATGATCATGATAATAATCATCACGAAAGTTTGAATAATTAATCAAGAACAAGACCATAGTCACAAACTCAACCGCCTGTTAAAAAAAAAGTAATAAAAACTACGAGAGCACGCGCGGGTTTCGGATGTGACATATGGTCATTCTAAATTTAAATTTTATGACGATATAAACAACGTTATTGACACGAACATCCCGTATTCAGTATCGATAAAATATATTGACAAAGTAAATATTTAACGATACGGTGTCGAAATATCGATTGAAAAGAATATTTATCGAATTGCTATCATGAACTCATCGTCAAAATTCATTGGTACACGTATTAATGATTTTTTTTAAACAATAGCGGTAGGACCAAACTGTTGACAGTTTAGTTGTCTGTCTACAGCCGCGGGCCGGTCCGTCCGAGGTAGTACACAGACGCAGAAAGTCGACGTCCGAGTAGCAGCAATTTGTTACTGCGCTTCGTTCGGTTTTTTTTTGTGAGACTTAGTTGTTAGCCTCAGATGGCTGTGACAACTTTACCCGGACTGGTGGGTGAGCGCTGAGGGCTCTCAACCCGTTCTTCGTTAGGGTGAGCGAGAGAGCCAGAAGTAGGGATGTGAAAAATTATCGTTTTTTATAATAATCGATTTTTACAATCGATTTTCAAAATAATAAAAAATCGATTATATTCGGGATTCGATTAAATTAGATCAAAATTAATCGATTATTTCACTGCCAAATTTCCTAAAAAAACAAAAAAGGTCATTCCGATACTGCGTGCAGTGTTTCATACTATATCCATACTAATATTATAAATGCGAAAGTAAGGATATTTGTTTGTTTGTTTGTAACGCTTTCACGCTTAAACCAAAGAATCTATTTCAAAAATTCTTTCACCAATGGAAAGCTATGATATCAGGGAGTAACATAGGCTATATTTTATCCCGTTATTCCCACAGGAACGGGAACTACGCCGCGGGTAAAGCGACTGAAACCGAAGCGTAGCGAGGGCGGTTTGCTAATTAGAAAATAAAGCTCACATTTCCTAAAAAAAAAAAATATTCGATTATTTTCCCTCCAAGTCACATCCCTAGCCAGAAGGCCAACTTTCAGAGAGTATTTAAGTATGGTGACTTTTGGGTATTACCTTTAGTATCACCAAATTGCATGCATTCACATTCCTTTCACTTCTTCACGTATGCAATGGCCTAGCAAAAGCCTATAGGCGGCAGTATCACTTACCATCAGGTGTACTGTTTGGTCCTTTGCCACAACAATAGAAATAATGTGTGTATTAAATTGTAAGTTCCTAACTATTATGCCTTTAACATTAAACTAGATTAACCAGTTAATTGAAGACTAGAAGACTTTTTCATCCATAATTACTCCATCATGGTCCTGTATTTTAGTTCCCATAGTTTAAAACGTAATCACTTGAAAGAAATGGACGATTGGCGTGTTCTGCGTGTAATATATAAACCATTTATAAAAGACTACTTCCCCCCCTTGGGCGGACGATGTTCAATACAAACAGCAGTAATATTAAGTCATAGTAAAGGTCTTTAGAAAATGGTTCTGTAAAAATCCGTGACCAGTATCAAAGATCTTCCTCGTCCTTCTTTGATAGTTGAATTTAGATACACAGAGCGGTGTTTTGAAGATACTTAACGGTCTTTTGTGAGTGGTTATGCGTAAAATAGTGGTCATTAGTCCGATGAGGCATGCCTTCCTTGATTTTACTTGCATTGTCTCAGAATTCTCACATGAATGATTCGAGATCAATTCTTTGATAACTTATTGCATTCATTTTGTATCTTAGTTGCTTAAGTGCATACCGTTATGAAGTAACATGCTTAAAAACCCCGTGAGAACCCTGTTCCACCATGTGGTGATGAGGAATATGTCGATATCCCTGCCCGTGATAATCACAGTAATCCCCAACCCGCTTGAATACGTGGTTAATATAAAATGGCTAATTGTAACTAATATTATAAATACGTTTTTCTTGTTTGTTTGTTATGCTTTTCCGTGTGATGATGGAGTAAGCGTACAATTTGCCACCGAAATTACACATGGGTATCGTAAAGACGACTAAGAGATTAAACATGAAATAAAACCCTAAGAAAACACGAAATAAAACTCTACACCAACACGTCTGACCACCATGTTATATGAGGTCAATTTCTCTCCTATTCTGGAGAAGGCTCGAACAATGAGACGCGTATGGGCTAAAAAGAAAATGGTGAGTAGAATATACTATAATACTAGGTACGTTTTAAATAAAACTACTTTACGGATTTTATCGCGTTTGTATTTGATTTTTGATTACCCGACGTTTCGAACTCTTTACAGCGTTCATGATCACGGGTGGACTAAGATGTCTCACGTCCAACAAGTCATCGTTACTGCAGAAAATTTATAATTGAAACATAATATAATAATTTATAATTTAAACATCAGAAATCATTACTAGGTACGTAATAAGTCCTAACAATTAGTAAGGCAGCCGAGTGCCTCCTTTTACTGTTAGTCCAGGGTTTACATGATCTGTGGGCTTACCCTTGAAATCAATTCTAATTTCGAATACGATTTAATTCCAATCTCACCAAACTTATATTTGATACTCTTAAACAAAATCGAGAATGAATTCTTCGCATTTGCCATTGTTATTTTCACCAAATGAGCCGTATTTTTTACTTCAAATTAATAAAGTTACCGAACTCGATCACTACAAAGCCGCCTTCTTGAAATTGTGCAACATTAACGATTTTGAACTACGTGAAAATCACGTTGGGAGTAGCAAATATTTGACTTAATCGACGAGAGTCGAATTCATTTAGTTTAAAAAAAAATCCACCGAATTTGATCCCAATTGTGCGCTAGTGTCGCTTTCAAGAGTACCAAATTGCTCAAATTCGAGCTGCGATTGAATTTAGGAGTGAAATCGAGATTCAAGAGTAAGCATACTGGTATTGTAAAGATCCATATGTAACAATTACCACAATCAGGTGGACCACCTTTACTACTCTGCTACGAACAATAAAACATCTTGTTCAAATAAAACGATACTGTTTCACTCAAAACAAATCTTTGAAAGGTATCGTGTTCCTGAAACAATATTTTGTATATTCCAGTCCCCACTTCCATTAGGTGTCACCTAAAAAATACTCCAAAAAGCTTTTTTCATTTAGAGTGGTTCTTCAGTCAGACGGTCTCATTGTTCTGAGAGGCCACAAAGAGTCCTTTAATCGTCCTTGGCGACGCGACGAAAATTGAAACAAAGGGATATTGAGAAACAGCTGTTTACTAAACACATTCTATTCTCAACTGTATATTGATGGGAGTAAGATTCATTTTTGTGTTTTTGTTTGCATTGCATTAAATGTTTATCGGATAATGAACTTTATGATGTAAGGGATAAAGGTTTGATTTAGTTATGTAAAGACCCTTCCGGGAAGGTGTCTGGGTTTTCCATTAAAATGACAATTGTTACACACAGACAGATTGTTAATGTTGATGATTTTTACACTAGTCTATCTACTTTCACGCTTTATAACGATACAGCCTAAGCAAAAATGTATTTTAACTTCTGACGCAGAAAGGAGTGTTATGAGTTTGACTCTAATTAATGTCTGTTTGTGGCATCATAGCTCTCAAACGGATGGAATAATGTCGATGCTTTTTTTATGTGAAAGCGAGTTTCCTTATGGTAGTCGTTTGGTATGGTATTCCGTGTGGTGACGGAGTAAGAATACAATTCACCACTCTCTATCTTGCCCGCGGATGTCGTAAGAGACGACTAAGGGATGTAATATGCACACAACATCTGTGCAAGAGAAGGAACACTCGAAATTAAACCCTATACCAACATGTCTGACCAGCGTGGTATGGTAGGTCAAATTCCCTCCCATTTTGACAGAAAACACTTGGCGTCAAAGAAGTTTCACTTTTACTTTGTACGCACTCTTTTTTTTTGGGTTCCGTACGCAAAGGTTAAAAGCGGGACCCTATTTACTAAGACTTCGCTGTCTGTCCGTCCGTCTGTCTGTCCCCAGGCTGTATCTCAGGAAACGCGATAGCTAGATAGTTGAAATTTTCACAAATTATGTATTTCTATTGCCGCTATAACAACAAATACTAAAAACAAAATAAAATTAATATTTAAAGGGGGGCTCCCATACAATAAACGCGATTTTATAGATAACTAGCAACCCGCCCTCGCTTCGCTTCGGTTATAGGTTATAGTGGTTTTACCCGCGTAGTTCCCGTTCCCGTGGGAATACCGGGATAAAATATAGCCTAGTTTACGCCCTGATATTATAGCTTTCCATTGGTGAAAGAATTTTTGAAATCGGTCCAGCTGTTTTGAAGATTACCCGGAACAAACAGACAGACAGGCAAAAATTTTTTATTTGCTATTTTAGGCATAGGTGTCGTGCAAATAACCGTGTGAACATGAAAAAAGCCTATTATTTTGACATTACAAACAGACACTCCAATTTTATTTATTGGTATAGACTAGCAACCCGCTCTCGCTTCGGTTTCTGTCGCCTTATCCCCGTAGTTCCCGTTCCTGTGGGAATACCGGGATAAAATATAGCCTAGTTTACGCCCTGATATTATAGCTTTCCATTGGTGAAAGAATTTTTGAAATCGGTCCGGCCGTTTTGAAGATTACCCGGAACAAACAGACAGACAGACAGACAGACAAAAAATTTTTAATTGCTATTTTAGGCATAGGTGTCGTGCAAATAACCGTGTGAGCATGAAAAAAGCCTATTATTTTGACATTACAAACAGACACTCCAATTTTATTTATTGGTATAGACTAGCAACCCGCTCTCGCTTCGGTTTCTGTCGCCTTATCCCCGTAGTTCCCGTTCCTGTGGGAATACCGGGATAAAATATAGCCTAGTTTACGCCCTGATATTATAGCTTTCCATTGGTGAAAGAATTTTTGAAATCGGTCCGGCCGTTTTGAAGATTACCCGGAACAAACAGACAGACAGACAGACAGACAAAAAATTTTTAATTGCTATTTTAGGCATAGGTGTCGTGCAAATAACCGTGTGAGCATGAAAAAAGCCTATTATTTTGACATTACAAACAGACACTCCAATTTTATTTATTGGTATAGACTAGCAACCCGCTCTCGCTTCGGTTTCTGTCGCCTTATCCCCGTAGTTCCCGTTCCTGTGGGAATACCGGGATAAAATATAGCCTAGTTTACTCCCTGATATTATAGCTTTCCATTGGTGAAAGAATTTTTTAAATCGATTTAGCCGTTTTGAAGATTACCCGGAACAAACAGACAGACAGACAAAAAAATATAAAGTGACTAGCAATCCGCCCTCGCTTCGCTTCGGTTATAGGGTATAGTCGTTTTACCCGCGTAGTTCCCGTTCCCGTGGGAATACCGGGATAAAATATAGCCTAGTTTACGCCCTGATATTATAGCTTTCCATATGTGAAAGAATTTTTTAAATCGGTCCAGCCGTTTTGAAGATTACCCGGAACAAACAGACAGACAGGCAAAAATTTTTTAATTGCTACTTTAGGCATAGGTGTCGTGCAAATAACCGTGTGAACATGAAAAAAACCTATTATTTTGACATTACAAACAGACACTCCAATTTTATTTATTGGTATAGATGGTACGGAACCCTTCGTGTGCGATTCCGACTCGCACTTTTTTTTTTTTTTTGGGGTGGGCTGCGGTCGGCGCACCTCCGCACCACTCCGTCCGGGGCGACAGAGGGGCTTAAGCACGCAACACCCGCAACCCACCCGAACACCAAGTCGCCTTCGTCGTTGGGCCGACCACTGGAGCAGGGTTACTTGTCATCAGTGGTCGGCCTGACGGAATATCCCCTACCCGGGGTACCCTCCCATCGACCTCCGACTCGCACTTAGCCGGTTTTCCTTTAACTTGAAATTAAAGCCTACGTTTGCCCTCTCTGGCCAGAATTGTTTAAGAGACTAGATTTTCCTTTTCAAAGGAAGACCCAAAGCGAGTTTTCTTTAGAATGCACTCTACACTACAAAAATCCTTGTAATGAGAGATATTTTACAAACATATAATTTATCGTGGCTGTGCATAGAGGAGTCCTTGTACCAACCCTAACGTATGAAAGTGAGAGCTGGGTATGGCAGAAGAAACATGAAATTAGAATAAATGCTGTGGAAATGAGAGCGCTGAGGAGCATAATTGGTGTAAAACTGAGTGATAAAATTAAGAACAGTGTAATCAGGGAACGTTGTGGTATGAATGTTGATGTAGTGACAAGAATTGAGAAAGGTATGTTAAGTTGGTTTGGACATGTAGAGAGAATGAATGAAAGGAGATTAACAAGAAGAATTTATAAGGCGAATCTGAGCGGAAGTGTTAGAAGGGGAAGACCAAGGCGAACGTTCCACGATCAAATCGGGGACGTTCTTAAGAAAGGGCAGGTTAGAAGTACACTAAACCGAAGAATATGCATGAAGAGATTAATGAATGTAGAGGAGACGAAAGTGGTATGTCAAGATCGTAGCAAGTGGTGAGAAGTGGTCTCTGCCTACCCCTAAGGGAAAAAGGCGTGAAAATATGTATGTATGTATAATTTGTCGTCATCACCCTGTTTTTATCCTAGTTACTTGGGGTCGACTCAATACGTACCATCCCATTTCCTTGTGGTCGACTCAATACGTACCATCCCATTTACTTGTGGTCAACTCAATACGTACCATCCCATTTACTTGTGGTCGACTCAATACGTACCATCCTATTTACTTGTGGTCAACTCAATACGTACCATCCCATTTACTTGTGGTCGACTCAATACGTACCATCCCATTTACTTGTGGTCAACTCAATACGTACCATCCCATTTACTTGTGGTCGACTCAATACGTACCATCCTATTTACTTGTGGTCAACTCAATACGTACCATCCCATTTACTTGTGGTCGACTCAATACGTACCATCCCATTTACTTGTGGTCGACTCAATATCTACTCTTCTTTCATAGTATGTACTATTGCAAAAATTATTGCCAATGGTTTTACAACCGGCCGCCTGCTTGAAGTCAACTCTCCTTGGGAATTTTACAAATTTTTAATTCACAGATACAAATTACGGCCAGACTCAGAACAACACTTTGTCGATCGCACAAAGTTTGCATGGGAATCGCACCCGCGACATTTGGTACGGTAGTTATCTTAATCACTACGGCATCTGTTCAGTCCCTGTCAACTGCAATAAGAATATAATCTAAGCAAATAAAATTACCCATTATTAACCTGGGGACACGGCAGTGTCACCGCCAAGTCGAGTTTTTAATTTGTCATGCAGTCTTTGCTTATGATAAGACAATATTATTGGGGATAATTAAACCACGATTTCAGTCTTTAAATAAAATAACTTAAGATTTTATTTAACTGCAATATAAAGTTTGCAGAACGCAAGGACACTTTCGAAGCATGCGGCATAATGTTACCATAAAATGAGAAAAGTTCGGATAAATCCTTTAATAATCCCTTTGGTATTAGATTGAATTGTTTTTTTGAAGACGTTACAAAAATATTTTTGCATGTAGATTCTGAAGTAAATAAGTAGTTTCAAGAGAAGAAAAACTCGAAATAAAATCCTATACCGACACGTCTAACTAGCGTGGTATAGTAGGTCAATTGCCCTTCTATTGTAGAGGAGGCTCGAGCCCAACAGTGGGATGTATATGAGCTGAAATGATGATGATTATTGCATTCTCTAGTCCTGGGTCGTATATAGATTCTAAATAAATCTGGTAACCCTATCTCTCAAGGTATGCATAATAATGCATTGACATACTGCATCAGTAATGATGGTTGAACAAGTCTTATTATATGCCTTTTGTGTTGAGATAACGCGCTGAATATTGAAGAGGTGTTGTCTTGCAAAATAATAATGCCTTCACTTGTATTGTGACTTTCTTTGGCTTTGCTTTGGACTATAGCTCTTATTTTGGTTTGTCCGATAATTATCATAATTATGGTTACACTAAGGCAATCGAACTTTCTTGCAGAATGTTCTGGACACTTTCTCCGTTGTCTGAGCTTATACAGGTCCCACTGCTGGGCTTGAACCTCCTCCACGATAAGAGGAATATTGATCTACTGTACCATACTTTTATTTTTTTTTTTGGGGTGGGCTGCGGTTGGCGCGCTCCACGCACCACTCCGTCCGGAGCGACAGAGGGGCGTATAGCACGCAACACCCGCAACCCACCCGAACACCACGTCGCCTTCGTCGTTGGGCCGACCACCGGAGCAGGGTTACTTGTCATCAGTGATCAGCCCGACGGAATACTCCCTACTTGGGGTACCCTCTCATCGACCGACGTCCCCCTCTCGGGGAGGAAGTCGGTCTTTCCTCTCGCGGTCGGCCTCTCGGCGGGTGACTACTGTACCATACTGGTCAGACATGTTGGTATAGGGTATTATATCGAGTTTTCTTTCTCTTGCACATACGTTATATGAATATTATATCCCTTAGTCGTCTTTTAAGACTTCCACGGGTAAGATAAGGTGATGAATCGTATTCTTACTCGGACACCACACGGAAGTACTATATTATATGCTTATATAGAATGCTGTAATAATAAATGAATGAAAAATATGTCTGTTATCAACTTTTTTGGAATTTGGTAAAAAATTCTCTCGCAGAAAGTTGACGTATAAGTGGTAACTGTTTGCTACTGTACTTCGTTTGGTAATCAAAAGACCTGACTGGCCAAAGCGCGACACCTTCCCTGGCGATGCTTATTTCATTCTCCTCAATCCTGTACCTTTTCTTGTTACGGTATACAATGAGTTATGCTCGTGGTATTTCTGAAGTCTTGGAGTGGCGATAACATCGGATGGACTGTTTGCTCGTCTGTTATCAAAGGTAAAAGAAACTAAAAATCTATTATGGCAGTTCTAGTGTTATCTGCCATATAAGGAGGCTTATGTCCAATAATGAATGTCAATAGGCAAATGGAAGGATGGAAATAAGCAGTTGAACACCTAACTCCTTCTATTGTTCCTCGAAGACTGCTTACTTAGTCTGGAATTTGAATCTTGGCACGAGCAGAAATTGCTATATGAATTTACTCCAAATATCTTTGACCATCGAAAGTGTTGTTAAGAAATCCATTGCATAGATAGAGTAGTGTGTAAGATGTCAACGTACAGTGCCAAGAGTCGCAAGTTCTTTTTTTTCCATGCAGGACAATACTTTACACGATCTACAAATAAGTGTTCTGAATATAGGGTGCGTTAATTATATGTTTGTAAACTACCCCGCAATACAAGGATTAATATCTGAATCGTCATCGCAGCCCACATACGTCCCACTGCTGGGCTTGCGCCTCCTCCATAATGGGAAGGAATTTCACCCACTATACCATGCTGGTCAGACATGTGGGTATAGGTTTTCATTTCGAGTTTTCCTCCTCTTGCATAGATGTTATATGCATATTATCCCTAAGTCGTCTTTTACGATATCCACAGGCAAGATAGGTAGTGGTGAATTGTATTCTTACTGCGTCACCACAGGGATGCTTCTCTATAAAATCAGTCATTTTTATTTGCCTCCCTATTCTTGCAAAGCAGCGCTATATAGGTATAGCTTAGAATAATAACGTATAAAAGGTAAGTTCGCGCACAAAAAGTGAAGCATTTCAATTGGAGCCTAATGGAGCTTACGCCGGAACCGTTCCGTAATGTACAAGTCATTGTACTGCACGTACGTATGCAACTCTTAAAAAATAAATAGGTAATTAGGACGGTTTGTGCATTCAATTCGAATGGTGTCATAACACATTTGAAAAACTTAAAAAGGTTTTTAACATTACTTTTAAAAGTATTTCGACGATTTATGTTAATAAAAACAAAATTTGATTTCATAATTTGTATAGTGGTGTGCGTGTATACGTGTGTAATCGTCTGCGCGCCATTAGTATTTTGAGATTCATGTTTCGAACGTTCGTAGTATTGACACTATCCTTCTATACGTTATAAGAGGTATAGTTATTTCGTACGGTAATGCCATTAGTACACCCTTGCTCACTATTTCGGGCATGATAACGTGATCTTATTCTGTCTTACCCAGCCCATATGAGACGGAATGTTACATTACAAAATGTAACCTATTGTCCCACGCTG
This sequence comes from Lymantria dispar, assembly GCA_032191425.1. Classification (NCBI taxonomy): domain Eukaryota; kingdom Metazoa; phylum Arthropoda; class Insecta; order Lepidoptera; family Erebidae; genus Lymantria; species Lymantria dispar. Next base: position 2,250,142 of record CM063462.1, on the reverse strand, counting down.
GCAAGATAGTTTGGTACATTATTTTACTTCGAGTTTTTCTTCTCTTGTAGTAATTTTATCTACTGATATATATATAATACGACAGGACATAAGTATGACGTGTTAACTTCTATTCTTACCCATCACGACGCAAATCATTTACAAGCTTATAAATAATAAAATCGATAAATCTCGTTAATAAATTTCTAACCGATTAATCGTTTAAAATCATAGCAATTAATAACAAAACGGTTTATTGATAGTATTACGAATTGTATATGCATTCATGCCACACCTTTCATTCATCTGATATGGTGAACGGACCGCATTCGAATCCCGTTCGAGGTCGCATTAAAAACTAGCATTTTTTATCGTTCAGGCGTATTAAACGATTACTTAATAAAAGAACCTTCAACTCGTTATTAGATCATACGCAACGAGTTAGTAGATTTTCTGACTTGTTTGATATTGCGTTATCTACAAAGTATTTATGTCGTTTTGGCGAGCATTGACATAGCAACGAAATGTCATAAAAAATAAGGTTGCCAACTAATTCGTGCATTTAGCGCCATCTTTGAAAAAAATAAGAATTATTAACCGCCACACCTAGGTATTTACTTCGTATTGCATCAGGTGACCATTTGGTGCTCAGACCAAAATCCTATAATGAAAAAATACCTGAACCTCATACATTATAGATCGCTATACTTACAAACCATTTCCATGACGGAGTAAGAATACAATTCACCACCCTCTTTTTTGCCCTTGAGTGTCGTAAAAGACGACTAAGGGATAATAACACGCAGATAATATCTATGCCAGAGAAAGAAAACTCGAAATGAATACCCTATACCAACATGTCTGACCAGCGTGGTATAGTAGGTCAATTTTCCTCCCATCGTAGAGGAGGCTCGAGCCCAGCAGGGAGACGCATATGAGCTGTAATTATGCATACCACTACGCTAAAATGGTCTGACCAATAAATCCGATACACCTTGAATGCAAATGCACGTTTGCAGTAACCAAACTAATATTACAAATGCCAACTTGTGTATGTTTGTTAACAACCTTTGTTGGTAGATTGATAGCTTATCTGATAGTAAATGGTGACTGCCGCTTATAGATCTTCACAATTATTCAGGCATAGATTGAGTAGGCAGTCTTTAGAAAATTCTTACTACTCAAGCAATCGACTTTCCCATGGACCCTTTTATAGCTACAGGCAGAAAACTATCAGTTAATGCAGTTCCATTGAAAAGCTTGTATTTTTTTTTTACCTTTTATGATTTTATGCCTTAACTACCCCACCAATCGCCTAGATATTTCGCATACAGGTTATCACTGATGCAGGCAAGGTTTTTTTTGAGACTACTCCCATTACATATTTCCATCCGTATAAGACACCGAGATTTGACCCTCAGGAAGTCCCGGGAAACGCTTTGAATTGTTTTGAGACACACAACAAACTTAATAAGTAACGAAAAACAGAAGGAGTTGGAATGGTTCCACACTTTGAAATATTGCAGGCAAGGCCTTTATATACCTTTACGGTACCTTTCATTCAGGCGAAACCTACTGTGCTCGAGAGATAGACAAATTATATTGATTGTATTATTGTATTTTATAACTAATTTCTGTATTATTGTATTCATATTAGTATTTAATAACTAATTTGTTTAGAAGGTAGAGAATTATAAATCTCTGTAATAACAATGACTTGTTGGACGTGAGACACCTTAGTCCGCCCGTGATTATGAACGCTGTAAAGTGTTCAAAACATCCTTTAATTAAAAATCAAATATAAACGCGATAAAATCCGTAAAATAGTTTTTTTTACTTACAATTTGTACAAATTTCATTACTCGATTGAAAAAGAGAACAAAAAGAACTCGTATAGGAAATCGGTTTTAACTGCTGTACTATTTGTTATATCATAGCAGTTACAGAAAAGCCGAGAGCATAGTTAGTTTTAAATATTTTCATTGCGGTTTTCCGTTATGATGTGGTATATGGTAATTTCGTAATGTTACAATGGTGTGTCATGTGATGTAATATTAATGTATAAATACGTGTTGGCATTACAGTTTTATTTTTATTTAGAATATAAATTTAAGTGTTTATATTTAGCGATGATTCTAGCAAATTTTTAGGGTATTTTGTCATAAAAGATTGCGATGTGGATTTAAATATTGATTCATGATTTCAGCCCATATACGTCCCACTGTTGGGCTCGGGCCTAGTTTGGGCCTACATTGTAATAGGGCGGACAGAAATTGACCTACTATAACACACTGGTCAGACGCATTGATATAGGTTTGAGTTTGCCTTCTCGTTTTGTTTTATGTGTGTGTGTATAGCTGTTAGCCGCAGATGGCTTTCACAATTTAGCCCGGATTATGGGTGAGCGCTAAGGGCTTTCAATCCGGTTGCCTTCTCGTGCAAAGATCTTAGATGTTCATTTAGTTACTCCTCTTATACAACACCCATAGGCAATAGAGGGGGTGGTGAATTGTATTCTTACTCAGTCATCACACGGAAGAAAAATATTAATAATAGAAAGAAAGAAAAAATACAAATTTCTCCCCTCCGCCTAGTGGCGACGTAGAGAGAAATACAATAGTAACCGTTCCTTCATTTCCCGGAAAAAAAAAATCTGACCAGCGTGGTATATTAGTCTAATTTTGCTCCTCTCGAGAATGCGAGTATCCAACAGTAGATCCTATATGTTTTTTTAAAGACACCTGTACTAAAGAAATAATCCTAGTATTACGGGGGACTTTACAAAGTGGACACAAATTATACTCAAACTCTAAATAACAATTTGTGGATCGAATAAAGTGTTGTCCTGCGTGGCAATTCAAACCACGATTACCCACTATACCATCTGTAGTTGTGTTATTTTTATATTGCCATTATAAACTTCTGTTAAAAATTATTGCGTAAATCAAAATGTGTTAAATTTCAAATTTGCCCACCACTCAATTGTCTATTGAATTCGTAAACTGTTTCGAAGCAAATCGAATTCCTTTATTAGATTATAATGTTTCGTAAGTTCGCGACACAGTTAAAGACAATAGCCATTGCTGTTTTGCTGTAATACGTGCATTGTCAGGTCAGTGACCTTATTTTTTTAAGTTTCTTATAACTCTCACGCCTCTGTCCTCGAAGGGATATACAGAAGCTTAACATATTTCACTATAGTTGTCTTTTATATTCTTTGACATCGGTGTAATTCGTAGTAATCCTTCATCTCAGCCCATAGAATTCTTATTGTTGGGCTCCTTCCTCCAATGGAAGGGAAATTGGCCTACTATACCTCGCTGGTTAGATAGCACAGGGTTTTACGTCAAGTAACGTCAAGCAATACAAATTGCATCCTGACTCAGAACAACAATTTGTGGTTCCACAAAGTGTTATCCTGCGTGGGATTCGAACTCACGACAATGGCGCGATAGGTTGATATCTTAACCACTACTCCACTGAACACCATTACACCATTGAAACCATATTAAGAAGTTGAATTTGAGAATTCACGTCGGACAGCTTCATAATTATTCCACTATGCCAACGAATAATAGCATTAATTTCAAAACATTTATCTCACCTATTACACAAAACTTGAATTCTCATAAGAAAAGTGAAATAGAACGTAGTCAAACGGGTTTTTGAGTTGAAAAATATAGTAGTTAGGTAACTAATACCTTATGTCTGCCTCGTACTATTGTGTAAAACTCGTTGAAGCCGGTACAACTTGTACTGTAAACGGTAACAGGACTATCTCACGTTATATGTTACAAGATTAGATTATTATCAAATAAATGTTACGATTTGCTGTATAGTGGCGGCTACTAATACTACCAAAACCCTATATTACTCGTGAAAATACGATCAGGAACTTTTTAGCCCATTTAGCTGAGCCAATTCCATCTTCAACAATAAAATTACCAAGGAATGTTGCCGTCAGAACGGGTTGAGAGCCCTCAGCGCTCACCCACCAGTCCGGGTAAAGTTGTCACAGCCATCTGAGGCTAAGTCACCACAAAAAAAAAGAAAAATGCCGTCAGAGAGGTAGCTGATCATAAAACAATTCATATATCACACAGTACACAAGCAATCATAAATCAAATACAAACGCGATATAATCCGTAAAAGTAGTTTTATTTACAATGTGTAGTGCTCGCGTAAACATCAGATATCATTATAAAACAATTGCCAATAATGTTATTTCTTTCTTCAATAAAGTTATTATTGTATCTCCCATTGTTTTACGGGCTCTTCTAGTGGGGGAAGATACCCGGTCCTTAGAGGCCTTTGGAGAAATTCAATCTTAAAATAGGATGGGACATTTACCGCTGACTGAATGAATGATTGAATGCAGAGCATACGTGCACAATTTTCATTCATATAATAAATACCATTATTTCTTACGCTTTCGTGTCTTAATTACTCAACCGATTGCGATTGTTATTGAATTTTGCATACACTTTGTCAGGGATACAGAAAAGTCTTTAAGGTTAATTTTGCCCCTTACGTCAAGAAATTAGTAGAAGTAGATTATGGGGCCATACCTAATCAGACAGCTCCAAGCCTGCCACAAAATAAAATAAAAGAAAGAGTACCTTTTATCTAGGAAACAAATGCCCAGGGGATAAAAAGAATATTGGCACAATGATGTGACGGAAGCTGCGAGCATAGATAAAATCCTACCATACTGATCGCCGAATCTATCGTACATCTTAATGGCATCCAATTCAAGACCAATACTTGTCCAAATATTTGTGACAGTTCCCAAGAACTGTCATCGCGACGGCAGTGACATTGACATTGACAGATCGTGTCACGACGAGGAGAGTGAAAGTAGTTAGTCTTAATAAGTCCGACGTTAACCATTGATCCATATTGCAAGCGGCATTTGACGTTTAGGAAAAACTTATTGATTCTGTAGGAAAATTTATTTATCTATTTATTTTATTTATTATACACCACGAACCTCTGTGTAGTTCAAAATTCAACATATTTTTTTTGTCATAGGCTATGGTTTGGACACAGCCTGCCCAATGCCTCCGGGGCGGCAGATGGGCGGCGCGGGGCCCCATAACGTACCATGCTTCCTCCCCATCGCCATTGGACCGAACGACCACTTGTATCGATTCCTCAAATAAGTCACCCGTAACTTTTCTGTGGGAGCCCCTACACTAACAAAATCGGCTGAGGATAAAAAAATAAATCATCATCATCGTCACAGCTCATATATGTACATCCCGCTATTGAGCTCGAGCCTCCTCCCTTAGTCGCCTTTTACAACACTCACGGACAAGAAGTGATGAATTGTATTCTTATTACATCACCACACGGTTGATTTTTACGACATACCCTAATTCTTTAATCCATAACTTTTAGTTCTTTAATAATGGTACCAAACAAACTATTAAAATTATGTTTGAAGGATTTATTATTATACAACTACAAAAAAAAACAAATTACTAATAACGGTTCCTATCCGGAATCCGCGTGAGAATGTCTCGAGGCTATGTTTAATTAAATATCTTAATACCTTAAGTAGTCGCCATATTAGAATTAAATTTGGCCATACAGATTTCTCAAGATGCCGACATAATGTGTTAAGTCGCCGGTTCGATTCTAAATGTTATATGCATATTTAATCCCAGAATAGTCTTTTACGACACCCTCGGGTAAGAGAAGCAGTGGTGAATTGTATTTTTACTTCGTCACCAAACGAAAAGAGGCCTTAAAAACAAAAAAAAAACCGGCTTAGTATGAGATGATTGCGCACGTAGGGTTCCGTACCATTATCTATAAAAATCGCGTTTGTTATACGGGAACCCCCTTAAATGTTTGTTTTTAGTATTTGTTGTTATAGCAGCAACAGAAATACATAATTGGTAAAAATTTCAACTGTCTAGCTATCGCGGTTCTTGAGATACAGCCTAGTGACAGACAGACGGACGGACAGACAGCGAAGTCTTAGTAATAGGGTTTTACCATTTGGGTACGGTACCCTAAAAACGCACACAAATTGGATGGATAGATGGATCGCACAAAATATTGGCCTGTCATCATCATCTCGGGTCATATACGTCCCACTGCTGGGTTCGAGCCTCCTCCATAATAAGAGGGATATTGACCAACTACACCATGCTGGTCATGTGTTGATATAGGGTTTCATTTCGAGTTTTTCTTCTCTTATACAAAATATATGGATATATTTTATCCCTTAGTCGTCTCTTACGACACCCACGGGTAAGATCACCACACGAAAGTGTTTTTGATGTGAATTGTCCTTTTTTTCTATGGTCAGTGCACACGCCGTCCAGCTCCGTCCGAGGTGATGAAGGGGTGCCGCGGGGCCCCATAACCCACCGTCTCCTCTTCTTTGTCGTTTAACCGACCACCGGTACCGAGTTCCTGGTCCTCGGCGGCCAGCCCAGCCACAAGTGAATTGACCTGTTGGGGTTTCGAACTCGTGACACTTGGCTAAGTAGATTAATATTAACCAATATGTTATCTGTGTGGTCAAGATTTTTATTGTTAAGTTTTTCACAAACGCTTTGAATGTTCTTTCGCCTGTCTACGTATCACAAGAATGTTAAAAGACTTTATCTGCGTATAAATTAAAATATTATAATATTTGAATTTAAATGCAATATAGTCGATCTCATACGATAAGAAATCAGTATGTTTTGTAAAATACTGTATATATTTTTTTTAACATATCATATACCATCTAGTTAATTAAATCAATAGCCTGAATCGAAAATACAAATTAATTAAGCTAATATTTAATATACGACATTTATAACTAGTTTCATTGGTAACTTATGTAAACCTGTCCTTAGTGATAGGGTTGGCAAATTTGTTTTAAAAGATTTTTTAAGACTGTTTATTATTTGGTGACCGGACCGGGATTTTAGTCCATCGCCCGCGGAGAGGCGGACCTCGCGACGGCGTCTAACGTCCGGGGAAAGGGACATCGATAGGAGAGGGTACCCCCTCAGGATATTCCATCGGGCCCACCACTAAATACAAGGAACTTGGCACCGGTGGTTGACCCAACGACGAAGGCAACGTACTATGAGTTGGCTATGTCCCCCCGGACGGAGCCGGGTGCCCTGATGACCCGCAAAAAAAAAAAAAAGAAGGACAGTTTATATTTAAACGATCTATCAGAGTGGTAACTGTCCGTGTGGTAACGGAGTAAGAATACAATTCAACACCCCCTCTTGCCCGTGGGTGTCGTAAAATACGACTAAGAGCATTGACCTAAACCATCTCCATCTGATGCCTTCTAGTCAATTATTTTCCTAAGAAAGTTTCACTTAGGCAAACAGCTGTTCATAAAACTATTGTCTAAACTTCTGCAAAATGTACGATGGAAGAAGATAATATCAGGATGATGGTAATGACGACCGCTTACTGAACACAAGCCAGTCTCTTAATGGATCAGAATTTGATCTAATTTTGCATGCAGTATCTGGCAGAAGGTTGGGCTTATTATTTTATTCCACGTTTGCAGTAATACATGCCGCGCGTATTTTTCCATATAACTAAGAGCTCGCAAAACACTCGCGGAAAAGGCGAAATTGGTGACGCTATATTCTTATTAGCTTTTCAAAAGCTATCTAAAGGTGCAATATACCCGTATGTTTATTATTAGTCGCTATTGTGTCCTTGACATTGCGATATTTACTTTTTTAGTCTAACCTTTTTCAAGATATGTCTGTCTAATGCACTTTAAACGAGGTTCCTCGTTCCTCATTTTGACATTCACATAAATTAACACTAATTAGCGATATAGTTTACTAATTTATATTACAAAATGCCTTTGCTTTTTGTTATACCAGTTGAGTCCACGGCTTATCTCCTCGTATTTATGTTTAAGTTACCCTCTATGGAATCTACAACATTCGTATCTTCATTTGTTTATATTTTTTTGACACGACAGACTATGGGTCGATCCCATCCTGTCCAAACCAGGGCTCCATTAGGGATAATGTATAGCCCAATAATCTGGCATCTTGTATCGTCTATCGCCATTTGAGTATTTGCCTTTCGGAGGTAAAAGGAGTTCGGGTACCATCTGGTATTGACGCAGTGGTATTATCTTTTGCTACCAGGTCCTTGATTTTTAACCGTCAGCCTCTCTATGGATGGTGGATTAATCCTTAGTTCAGCCACTCGCGGTCTCGGCTAGGGGGCATTAGGCATAGATAATCACGCCAACATTGCTCGTGATTTGACAACCCTAATATAAATTAAAGGCAAAAACACACATAAGTTATAGTTTCGTCAGTAATATATGTTAATTAATAGAAATAAATATGAACACGTGTGTTTACACGATGACATACCGCGGGTTAGCTGTATGGTATTTCCGTGGAAAGATTTCTATAACCTGGCACCAGACACGCAAACCGATTATCCCTTTATGCCTTCTAATTACAATCTGATAGACTTTTAGCCCGTAAAACGAATGACCCCTAAAGCTTAGGTGACTCCTAAGGCAATATAAATGACGCATAGAATAAATGTTAATTCAAATTTTCGATACTATTAACCGATATCAAAAAAGGATGAAGTTCTCAATTCGTCTGATTTTTTTTTATGGGATAATCGATTTTGAAGATTTTTTTTATATTGAAATCTGGTGCTTTCGGTGTATCCAAATTTAAATTTCATCAAGATTCGACCAATGGTTTATGAGTCAACAATCAGTGTTTGATATATTACATACTTTGAAGTCGTTTTTTTTTAATATTTTTTTGTATTATTGATTATTTTTATTATGTATGTACCTACTAACGAACTAATCCTTGTATTGCGGAGGATTTTACAATTATTAGATCTCGTTAACTTACTCACAGACTCAAAATAACAATTTGTGAATCGTACAAAGTATTGTCCTGTTTGGGATTCGAACTACACCATCATCATTTCATCATCATCATTTCAACTCATATTCATCCCACTGTTGGGCTCGAGCCTCCTACACAAAAAGAGGGAAATTGACCTACTACGCTGATCAGATGTGTTGGTATTTGGCTTTTATCTCGAAATTTCCATCTCTTGCGTGAATATTATATGCATACATATCCCTTAGTCGTCTTTTACAACACCCACTGGCAAGAGAGAGGGTTTGGTTAATAGTATTCTTACTCCATCACCACACGGAATGTATAGAAAAACAAAGTATTAAAGAATTAATCCATGTACATACAATTATTGGTAAGTTATACTTAGGACAACAATTTTTGAACGGCATAAAATATTGTTCTGTTTTAGATTCGATCCGCCACTTCGCAAGGTAAGACATATAACAACATCTTAACGACTACATCATAATACGTTGTCAAATGAGTTCAAGCCAAGTAAAATGGAAGAAATTTGTGCAGTCCAATTATATCTGCTCTGAATCAATAGAGAGAATCGTATATATTAGCATTAATTAACACGATGACTTGAATATAACGTCTGTATATTTCTTCGCACTATTCATACCTCTATTCCCACGATATATAATTTTTTTATTTTGACATTCATCTCAGCGTATACCTCCCCCAGTTTACGGATTGAGCCTCCTCCACAGTGGGAAAGAATTGACCAATAATTTATATAGGGTTTTGCTTCGAGTTTTTCTTTTCTAGAATTTTTTTTTCTATTGTAGGCAGTGGCAAACGAGCAAACAGTACACCTGATGGTAAGTGTTGCTGCCGCTCATGGACCTTTACAAGGCCGCTGCCTACCGCGAAGAAAGTGAAGGGAGTGTGAATGTGTGCATTGAGGCTCGGTGATACCAAAGGCACCACCAAAACCGTCCACACGCAAACACCCTCAGAAAGTTGGGCTTCCAGCTCTCTCGCTCACCGAACGAAGCGCAGTAACAAATTGCTACTACTCAGACGTCGATTTTCTGCGAGAGCGTGGTACTGCCCCGGACGCACCGGCCCGCGGCTGTAGACAGATAACTGTCGACAGTGTGGTCCTACCACTCTTTAAATAGATGTTATATGCATATTTAATCCCTTAAGTCCTCTTTTACGACATCCACGGGTAAGAAATGAGTTGGTGAATTGTATATTTATTCCATCACCACGATAAAGTACTCTTTTTATTTTGACATTCATCTCAACGTATACCTCCCACTTTTTGGCTTGAGCCTCCTCCAAAATGGGAAAGAATTGACCTATTTCACGCTGTTCAGAAGCGTTGGCAAATTATATCGAGTTTTTCATCCCTTTGCATATAAGCTTAATCGTTTTTTATAACACTTACGTGTAACATAGGAGGGATGATGAATTGTATTCTAAGTCACCACACGTTAAGTTATAACGTAATTTTTTGACGTGACAATGTCTTATAATTCGATGGAGCCGGCTGCACACACAAAAAAACATGACGTATGCGGCGTTACCTCGCTCTGAGGCGTTCCATTTAAGGCTTGATCCATACAAAATAATAAATATTTTGTTTCAAATAAATAAAATTAAAATTTTCTTTTGAAAAATGAAACCATTCCATCAGTATTTTCTTATGACGTTGTCACGTTCAACTATCGTCAGTAAACCGACTTTACAGACAACCGATTTTTTTTTTAAAACAATCCGTTATGCTAAGGAAATCCTACAAGGATTGCGGAGGAATTTACAAACATATAATTAACAGACACAAATTACATCTAGATTCCAAACAACAATTTATGTATCGCACAAAGTGTTGACCTGCGTGGGAGTCGAACGTTCGTCACTAGCACGGTAGTCAATATCTTAACTACCACGCCATCTGTGCAGTAAACAATTCTAAAACCGTTACCCATCTTTATAAATTATACAAGGACTGACCTTAACCTCATTATTACGTAATGATCACAGCGGACAATCCTTCGCTTCCCACGATTAAATAATTGAACCAATTTTAAATACTTTGAGATTTCAATTTCTTTTTAGAGTAGGGTAAGTCTTGATTATAAGATTATCTGGACTTAACCTGATTACAGATTACGCTGTGGACATAATTGATCAACTTGTCACCGCCTACGATTGAAATGTCGCCGATTCGAATCTCATAAGAATATATGGAAACCCCAGATTATTCTACAAAATGCATATATATTTTTGTGGATAAATAACAGTTTTTACACCTATCTAGGTTACATAAGAGTTTAAAACGAAACGAATTTTAACAACACAAAACCGACCTCTTTTCTCGGTTCATATACGTCCCACTGCTGGGCTCGAGCCTCTCCCACAATGGGAGAGAATTTGACCTAGTTTACCATCATACTTTCAGACATGTTGATATTGGGTTTAATTTCTAGCTTTCCTTCTCTTACACAGGTGTTATGTGCATATTACATCCCTTAGTCGGCTTTTACGACATCCACGGGCAAACGAAGGAGTGGTGAATTGTATTTTTACTCCATCACCACACAGAAATTTCATTTCATTTTTTTCACTATTCTATAATATATTGTTATATAAAATAACATGTTTTACTCGATTTTAACTTCGCTCCGAGCCTTTTTGCTTTATTTACACAAATTATTTGATAATAAACTGTCCGATTTATTCTTGTATTGCCACAATAATCTTTATATATTGCTTTAAAAATGTTTATCTTACATTCAATCTGTGCAATATTATTCAGCATAATATTAGCCATTATCATACGACAGCTAAAAATAAGGTTACTTTTTCTTTTTAAAAACAAAAAAAAAAACAATTTTACTTTTCGTGAAACGAAAATGTCAAACGCATTAACTTACTTACCAAGATGGCGGACTAACGAGTCACGATGGTCATGAAGTGTCATGGGGGCAAAAAATACAGTTTTCTATTTAATTAAAGCAATCGTGACTGACCTGTGAGGAGATAAGGATAGATTGCAAAAAATAGACTTGCTTCTTATCTTGATAGATTAATAATTAAATATAATTTAATTAATTGTGATGGTAAAGGTATGATCATTATTTCTCGATTATACAGGTAATGAGGACAAGTATCGATTTGCCACGTGTTGTGATGGTTTTTAAGGTTCCGTATCGAAAGGGTAGAAACAGGACCTCTATTACTAAGATTTCGCTGTCCGTCCGTCTGTCTGTCACCAGGCTGTATCTCGAAGACCGCAATAGCTAGACAGTTGAAATTTTACAAATTATGTATTTCTGTTGCAACAAATCCTAAAAACAAAATGATATACATATTTAAGAGGGCTCCTACACAACAAACGCGTTTTTTTTGCCCTTTTTATAGATCATGGTACGGAACCCTTCATGCGGAACTCCGCCTCGCACTTAGTCGGTCTTTTATATATTTTTTAAAACAACACTGCAAGGAATCCTTGCAGCGTTGTTTTAAAAAAATGGTTTGGCAAGGAAATCCTTGTATAGCTGTAGGTACAGCTTTACAAATTTGTAATTAATAGACTCGAATTACATTTGAACATAGAACAATAATTTGTGGCTGGTCAATAATTTGTAAATTGTCCTGCATGGGAACCGAAACTACGACAATTGACTGCACTAGATATCTTAACCTAGTGGTTAATTTTGGTCCCTAGCGGAGCTGTGGTGCATGTAAAAACGGGCTCCTGACTTTACCGTAGCCGTAGGGATAGGAACAGCGTCTGGTTTTTAGCTGGTAGTAGCGCTGATAATAAATCGACGATGAGCCTGGCATACCTCATCTATCAGAGGTGGGTATGTCTGAAAACTGCATTTTCCCACGCGAACCAAGAAAAAGGTGGTGAATTTTGGTTAAATGGTATAGTTGTCATTTGTGCAGTCAAGTCTGTTTAGAATACGGTCTATCATTCGATAGACCGTATTGCTTGCCCGTGGGAGTCACAAAATCCGCCTGAAACATTACCAAATGTAAACGCCAATCATATATACAAGTAGATGCACTAAATTTCCTTATATCCTCTTCTATCTTGAGGCCTTAGAATATTCCTTTCTTACTTTTCTTATCCTTAGTCTTACATGGAAATCACACAACATGGCAAATAGAGATCACTTAAACCTCCGATATTGGGAACTCTAATGGCTCTTAGGTAATAGACCCAAGCTGTCAATGGAAAACAAAATCCTAACATATAAAGCCATCCTCAAGCCAATTTGAACATTTTGTATTCAACTCTGGGGCAGTACCAGCAATTCTAACATAGAGATCCACCAACGCTTCCAAAATATAGTTTTAAGAACTATTTCCAAAGCCTCATTGTTTATAACCAACAAGGAAATCCATCAACATCTAGATCCACACCATTAAACAAGAGGCTGGCGTTATCAGCAAAAGTTACACAAATCGCTCTTGGAAAAAAACATAACTCGTAGTCTGAAAAGGCGGTCTATAATATCATAGGAATAGACTGATAAAAGTAGGTATCTTACAAATGAAGGATGATTCCTGTTGACTAATGAGGGCCTATCACTGGACATGTCTCTCACATCGCCAAGATACATACAGACCATCTGCTTAAAGTAATCAAACGGACATTCAAATAAAAAAAATCCTTATCCGCGTGGTAACGAAGTAAAGATACAATTCACTCCTTATCTTGTCCGTGGATGCCGTAAAAGACGACTGAAGGATATAAAGAACATCTAAGCAAGAAAGGAAAATTCGAAATAAAATCTTAAACCGACACGTCTGACCAGCGTGGTATAATAGGTAAATTTTCCTTCCATTATGGAGGAGGCTCCAGACCAATAGTGGGACGTATATGAGCTGTGATGATGATGATGTTTCTTTCTTTCTTTTTGAAGCGTAAAGTATATTAATTAACCGTGAGAAAGTGCCCTCCCTTCCTATCTCCCATTTCAAAATACAATAAATATATAGTATATAAAAAATATTTCAACATTACTTGTGAAAAGACGGCAAGACCATTAACTTTAACTGTAACTAACCATTATGTATAACTGATACTGTTATATATAACCATTACATTGCATATATGCTTCTATAACACGATATGAACAATATTTCAAATGTATAACTGTTTTAAACAATAGTTGAAAAGTTCAAAGACTGATCAAAGCATAGCATTCCTTACTTAAAGGGGCATTTCAATATTAGGCCCAGAATTCCACAGGGATAAGAGCGGACTAATGATTATTAGGAGACAGTATCCGAAAGGCTATAGCACGAATCACAGATAAGAGATGGACAAAACGTGTTACGGAATGGGTGGGTCCTAGCGGAAAAAGGAGTAGAGGGAGACAGAAAGACCGCTGGATCGATGAAATAAAAAAAATTGCTGGGAGAGACTGGATGCTAGAAGCACTTGACAGAACAAAATGGCAACAGTTGGAGGAGGCCTATACCCGGAGCGGGGCCATGTCATAAATATAAAAAGAAAATATATATACATTTATATATGGATATAAAATTCATATGTAATTTATATTATTTTATTTATTTTTTTAGTTTATATTGTAACTTGTATACAGTTAACATGGAAATAAAGGCTATATTATCCGAAAGGCTCATCCACCGGGCCGGCCACGGATGTCAAGGAACCGATACCAGTAGTCGGCCCAATAGTGATGGGAAGGAAATAAGGTTGGTTAATAAGGGTAGGTCCAGATCATAGCCTACCACAAAAAATGTAATCAATGTCTTTTGCACTACAAGAAATTGTTTACATTAAAAAATATATATTAATATTGGTCCAATCCTTACTTGTGCTTATTATTCTGTTCAAATCGTATTTTTTCCATAATTATTAAAAAAGAACACTACTAACACTGTTAGTTAAAGGAACTTATAAATATAATTATTTCTTAACGTAAAAATGTTGCCTTTATTGAAAAATATTTAGACGTGGTAAATTAATCTAAATAATAATTTCTTATTGCTATAGAAGTTATTATTTATAACACAAACTTAATAACGCAGTCTTGCCCGCCCAGAATACGCTACTCGGATCCAACTATCACTTTCTGATTATGAGAAATAAAAAAATATTTTCACTGTATAATATACATTTTCCGTGTGGTGACGGAGTAAGAATACAATTCACCACCCCCTATCTTACCCGTGGGTGATCGTACGAGACGACTAAGGGATATAAAACGCATATAACATCTATGCGAGAGAAGGAAAACTTTAAATAAAACCCTATACCAACACGCCTGACCAGCGTGGTATAGTAGGTAAATTGCCCTTCCATTATGGAGGAGGCCCGAGCCCAACAGTGGGACGTATATGGGCTGAGATGATGATGATAATATACATAACTGTTGAAGAATTCCACTATTCATCTTCTGGTTTTATCGACAAAAAAAAAAGACTGCTTATTTACGTTACCGACGGCAAATACAATAACTATATTAAAGTATGACTAACCCGGTTTGAATGACGTACAATTTGAAAGTCCACTTTTATTAATATTTAATCCATCTATACCAATAAATAAAATTGGAGTGTCTGTTTGTAATGTAAAATATTAGGCTTTTTTCATGCTCACACGGTTATTTGCACTATACTTATGCCTAAAACACACTTTATATTTTTTTGTCTGTTTGTTCCGGGTAATCTTCAAAACGGCTGGACCGATTTCAAAAATTCTTTCACCAATGGAAAGCTATAATATCAGGGAGTAAACTAGGCTATATTTTATCCCGGTATTTCCACGAGAACGGGAACTACGCAGGAAAGACTGAAACCGAAGCGAAGCGATGGCGGGTTGCTAGTCTATACCAATAAATAAAATTGGAGTGTCTGTTTGTAATGTCAAAATAATATACTTTTTTCATGCTCACACGGTTATTTGCACGACACCTATGCCTAAAATAGCAATTAAAAAATTTTTGTCTGTCTGTCTGTTTGTTCCGGGTAATCTTCAAAACGGCTGGATCGATTTCAAAAATTCTTTCACCAATGGAAAGCTATAATATCAGGGAGTAAACTAGGCTATATTTTATCCCGGTATTTCCACGGGAACGGGAACTACGCAGGAAAGACTGAAACCGAAGCGAAGCGATGGCGGGTTGCTAGTATTAAATAAATTAGACAGCAGTTATGTTGACCGAGTGAGCCTCAAAATACAGGTATTAAATCTATAACGAGCAAAGGGGTACAGTTAAATAATATCAGAGTTATAAAGAGAACATTTCAATTAGCATGACTTGCAAACTTAAGTTTTGCTTGTAAGTTTTATAAAATGTACTAGTTATACCAGGCGCTTTGCTTGCTTGGCTTACTTGTATTTAGTGTTTAAACAGCCATGTAATCAGCCGTGTAATAATACTACTGAAGTCAAGCAATTCTGCGCCGGTGGTCGACCCAACGACGAAGGCGACGTGCTATACGGGTGGGTTACGGGTGTGCGTGATTACGCCCCTCTGTCGCCCCGGACGGAGTCGAGCGAGGAGTGCGCCGACCGTAACCCACAGCCCCAAAAAAAATGGTTGTAATAATAAATACATTCATCATCATCGTCATCGCAGCCCACATGGTCCACTGTTGAGCTCGGGCCTCCTCCACAATGAGAGGGTTTCATTTCAAGTTTTCCTTCTCTTACACAATGCCCCCACAGTTTCCTTCATGTGCATATTATATCCCTTAGTCGTCTTTTACGACATCCACGGGCAAGATAGGAAGTAGTGGATTGTATTCTTACTCCGTCATCACACGGAAAGGAATTATGTTAAATATAATCATTATCATCATTTCAGCCTATTGCCGTCCACTGCTAGACGTAGACCTCATGTTACGCCACAATGTCCTGTGCCGCCTGCATCCAACGACGCCCAGCAACTTTCACTAGGTCGTCAGTCCACCTAGTATGGGCGTTAAATATAATATTATGCATTAATCTATATCATTATTGAAGTTACTCTTATTTTGGCGCGTTAGGGTAAACGATGACAGTACACTTTTAGGATGGGTGCGCACACCGTCACAAATGACAACTAGATAATGCGTTATATTATAACGAACATAAAAAAAATTAAAGTCGAATTTACTTTAAAAAAGGAGAAGTTTCTCAATCTTCTCCTTTTTTAAAGTCGGTTAAAAAAGAATCATCGGCTTCGGTTGGCGTTATTATTGAGTTTTCGTCCATTTATTGCGCACATACTTAATGCAAATTAAATACTTATATGGTTTTCCCATGGATGCCATTATTGAAACTGGATGAAATTGAAATGGAACTACACGGGAAGCACCAGCTTTCAAATAAAAAAATAATCATCAAAATCGGTTTACCCAGTCGAAACTTCTGAGGTAACGAACATACAAAAAAAAAATACAAACGGATTGAGAACCTCCTCCTTTTTGAAGTCGGTTATAAACGTTCAATGTATTAAATACCTTTTTTTACTATTATCAGTATCGCTTTTTTTTTTAAAAAAACATAGGATAAGGATAATGTTTTTAGAAATATTTTTATCTTGTTAAGCCAAGACGACATTTACGAGCAAGAGAAGCGGTGATGAATTGTACTCTGACCTCGTCACCATAGGGAGACTTTTGTGCCTGAGATTAAAGCTTCCAAACAAACACTATAGCTTTATAAAAGTAATATAGATGTCCGTTTAAATTGATATAATTTTATCGAGTTCTTATTGAATACGGTATATTTCCATATTCACAATGGCTCAGCACTTTTTGAGGAATGTTACACGAAATAATATATTTTGCATGGTGTGTGTATAGCTGTTGGTCGCAGATGACCTTGACAGTTTAACGCGGGCAATGGGTGAGCGCTGATGGCTCTCAACCCGGCAGTATATGCAAATGCATATAATTCTACTTTTATAGCGTTATTGCATATTTTGGTATATTTTCACTGATAGAACTTATTTCAATAGTTAGATATACATGTTCGGCACATTGTATTATGTAGTCGACACGTCCGTCGGCATTTCCGCCTGACATTTGAGGAGGCTTTAATAAAAAAAAATATTACTAGTATTGCAACACATTTCAGCAATATATATACCCGATGCAATTGAGAAATTAGAAACTAAAACTTTCCTCTGTGCCAGTCCTTGAAAATAATAAAAAACATTATTGGACAGAGTAACGCCCTTCCGAGTTCACTATGGCAAAAGTTCGTGGTAAATTAGTGCAGTTTTGTGTAAAAAAACCCGGTTTTGAAGGCATAAAGAAAACTGACGCGTTTATCAATGACACCAGATAGAATCTGCCTGAAGAGGTCACTGCAGAAATGGCGCCATATTTTAGGTTCAGTCCGGTAACGTCAGTTGATGTTGAACACAAATTACATCCAGACTCAGAATACAAATTTGTGGACTGCTTGGGATTCATATCCATGACTCTGTCACGGTAGGTCAGTATCTTAACCACTATGCCATCTGTCCATCAAAGTGTTACTCATGAAGGAATAATAGCATAATCGCCACACTATGTAGGTGTGTTGGCGATCGCAGGGCGGTGATATACGTTTCCTAGAAGAGAGCTGCTGTCCGTTCTCCTGGTGAACTCTCAGCCGATTTTATTTTTACGATTCCCACGGGTTACATTGTATAAATATAATGAATTCTATACATCAATTGTCATCGCCTTTATAAATACGATGTATCAGTAAATATGTCTATATATTATACGTTTTTCTAAGATTAGCCACGCAGTTTGCGTGAGTACAATGCGTGCGTACAAATACTTAGTTTTTTATTGTTACACATATTGTAATATGTAGACTACTGGTCACCTTGGTGTGGTGAAGAAACTGTTATATATTGTTGATTTCATCATCAATTGCAAATGTAATCATTGAATTATTAAAATTATTATTATAAATTGTATTATTTCAATAATTACATGAGAAAAATATTGAAATCCTAACAGATATTATAGAACAAACACATTATTAAGCTTATGGGGAGTTTCTTTTTTCAAACGGATACAGTAGGATTATATTTTGATCCAATTTCAGATACTCGACTTAATCAAACTTCCGCAAAGACAAGGTCCTTTTGTTATTAGAACGGAGGTTGTCAGGTGCTTATAACAGCCAAGGTCGACATCTTTAAATGACCTTCGGGATACGAAGAGCAACAATCTATAAAATTTTAACTATATTGTCAACTTTGTGCGAAGTAGTCCCTGTTACACACCTAAAGCCCTATCTCACAAACTACTCGTAAATTTTAGGTAACACCTACGCCATTATAAATGACATATTGAGGTTATTTAAATTTTTCATGTTAATTTTTATTGTAGTGACAGGGTAAAAATTATTTTCCAAAAAAAACCCCCCGCCTTCAATAATGTAGCAAAATTATTGGATTTTTATTGATTTTTCAAAATCCGCTTGTCCGATTTCGATAAATATTTCATAGGACCATTTGGAAAGTATACCCCTTTCCAATAAAAAAAAAGAATTTCTCAAAACGGATGGCAAGCGACGGTGTTATGCGCGAACAAACAAAAAAAGATACAATCATCCGAATTGAGAACCTCCTCCTTTTTAGAAGTCGTTTAAAATACAATTAACTACCCCCCACTCTTGCCCGTGGGTGTCGTAAAAAGGACTAAAGGATAACATCTCGAATAACTCGAAATGAAACCCTATGCCAACGCGTCTGCCTAGTATAGTAGTCAAATAAATAATAAAAAGTAGTAGTAAAGTAAAAAAAGTCAAATAAAAAATAGTAGTATAGTAGGTCAAATTTCCTCTCATAAACGAGATGCGAGCCCAACAGTGGGCAATATATTGACTCAGATGACCAATTTTTCGTCATCATCTCCGTTCATATACATCTCTCAACGACTATACTAAAATAAGTTAGGAAAATAACGTAAAAATACTTAGAAAAGGCGAAAGACACTAGATTAATTAACAAATCGTACACAAAGAGGTTGAAAAAGCCACGGCCAAGCGCTGGTTTTCATATAGAACCATAGTAACGTCTGAAAACTCGAGATAAATTCAAAATTCAAATTCAAATTCAAATACTTTATTATGCATAAACCCCGCGAGGGCACTTACATATGGTCACTTTTTTACATTTTTACCTTACACTACTACCGGATCGGAACGCGACCGCACTGAGAAGATCCGGCAAGAAACTCAGTGGGCTTGTCTTCTTTTTTATTCATTTACTATTTTTTTTTTTAATAAGATAATATACAACAACATGTCTATTAATAGCTCCAGTGTGATGCCTTTCGAATCATCATACAATACAGTTATTAAATATAACGAAAAAGTACCATGGCTGGACCAGATCCCGCAAGCGGCACCCGATCACGAGTTAACCACTAGAGCAGCCATCACTCCCCTCAACCACAATGGAGGGAAGGGAGTGACCCGCTCCTCGTAGCTACCGCAAGCAGACCCTTCAGTGAGCATGACCAATACCATGGGCCACAAACATAAAACACAGATTAAACAACAAATTCGTTTGGCAAAACACGCTACGCTTTACAGTTATATTAACAGCAACAGAATAAAACCCTATATCAACATACCTGACGACCATGATATAGTAGTTTGTCTTACCTCCTGTTGGGGAGGAGGCTTGAACTCAGCAATTGTGGATGTGTATGATATGAAACGATAAAGACAATATTCCACGTGGAAAGCGAACTCATCCAATTTGGCACAGTAGACAGGGTTTTAACAACTACGTCATCTGTACAATCAATGACAGACCGAGTATATTTTATGTATGCAATGTTTTCTTTCATTAACCCTCGGCTCCTCAGTTCAAAGAAGTGTCGCCACTTTTTTATAGTACTCTCACCTTCCACCCAGTGGCTCGGATCAGTCGTACGACTGGCGACTTTTTGTCGAACGACTAGTCGCGTAATTGGTTTAATACTAACGGATTGGGAACGAGCCGTTTGTGGATCACCCGGACCTTATAGCTTCATTATATTTAATTAATTATATTTTTAATACTATACTATTTTCTTTCTATATTATTCTTTTCTTTCCAAACGAACTTCCTTTACAATGGAAAGGAAATTGGTCTACAATACCAACCTGGTTGGTATAGGGTTTTATTTCGAGTTTTCCTTCTCTTGCTTGTTATATGCACGATATATTCACTATGTGTATTTTACAATACATACGGGCAAGAAAGGGGGTGGTGAATGGTATTCTTACTCCGTCACCACTTGAAGAAATGTTTTATGAACTTAAAACCTGAATTCGTAAATGATTTCTAGTCATCATGATTATTCTTCCCTTTACCTATAACTTGGGAGTCGACTTAACATTTACTTTTTTTCATAATATTGCAAAAGTTATTGGCAATAGTTTCATGACTGGCCGCCTTCTTGACCTCAACAAATGAATTTACTCCCCATCCAAACATGCTTATAGAAAATTTAACTTAACAAATAAAAAAAATGCTTGATAGTTTGTTTTTTTTTCGATTGTATTGTCATTATTCCACTATTTATTTCTTAATGACGGATGCTGATAAAATAATAGGGAATGAACCGATATCACCCTTGAGTGGGCAGTGAGAATTTGACAAATTAAACTATTGCACAATTCAATCATATATTGCGCATTATTATAATTAGTATCAATGGAAATTCTTAACAATATCGCACAGTTCACCGATCTATTAATTGAGCGGAATGTCATTGAAATGAATTTAGGCATTAATATCTTGTTGCCAGTCATAATTAAAAATCTCGACAATTGGACGCGATATTAACTATGATGTCATTTTAATGATCATTTTATTTGTTTTATATTAATTTATGACTTAAACTCTGTGTGGTGACAATAAGAATACAATTCGCCACCACCTTGCCCGTGGGTGTCGTAAAAGACGACTAAGGGATATAATATGCAGTTTATATCTATATAACAGAAGGAAAATTCGATATAAAATCTGATGTTAACACATCTGACCAGCGCGATATAGTAGGTACCTTTCCCTTCCTCTGCGCAGAAGGCTCGAGCCCAGCAGTGGGACGTTTATGAGCTTTGATGATGATGATTGGTTAAATATTTTTTTTTATTGAAACCCGTAACAGACCTGCAAACAAGCAAATGTCCATGTGGTGACGGAGTAAAAATACAATTCAGCACCCATGGGGCTTATAAAAGACAGTTATCACACAGGGGATACAGTCTTAAATAATAAAGAATTAATCCTACTAATATTATAAACGCAATAGTTTGTGAGTATATGAGGATGTTTGGTGCTCTTTCACGCAATAACTACTGAATGGATTATGATGAAACTTCAAAATAATTTAGCTTACATATCAGAATAACACATAGGCTATAATTTATCTCGATATTCCCACGGGAAGAGGAACTATGCGGGTAAAACCGCATGGTGCTGCTAGTAGAATATAATGGCATTTATCTTAGGTTTTTGTACTCAAGCACTTAAAGTTAATAAAGAATAGGTTATTAAAAAAGTTAGTGCATGCATATAATATCTGTACAAGCGAGGGAAAACTCGAAATTAAATCCTATACCAACATGTCTGTCCAGCATGGTAAGTCAATTTCCTTCCTATTAGGAACGAGGCTCGTGCCCAGCAGTGGAACATGTATGAGCTGAAACGACGTCGAAGTCAAGGATTGGATTGCTCAGAATGAATTTAAATGATTGAGAGATTGACTGCATCTGGAGATATCTAAATTTATATAGACTTTCATATTTCTAAGATAATCGGTTGTCATTATATGTCCATTATTTTCATATTTGCTTACGGGTCACCGCTGTGTTATCTTTAGTGGTGGACTGGCGACTTTCGTCCCCAATTAGAAATTTGAATTTTTTTTCAAGTCGCTATAATCTTGTTGAATTACTTGTTAATAAAACTTAAATTTATAGATTACTTACTTAACTAGTTTTAAAGTGCCTATATATAAGACATATGTACCATATTTTTTTCAAAACAACACGTAGTATTTACTAAGGTAATCCTTGCATTGCGCGGAGAACTATTCAAACATATAGTTAACGAAAACAAGTTATACCCATCATCATTTCAGCTCATTTATATCCCACTGTTGGGCTGTGGATTCCTCCACAATAGGAGGGTAATTGACCTACTATACCACGCTGGTCAGACGTGTCAGTACAGGGTTTTATTTCAAGTTTTCTCTTGCATGGGTGTTACATGCATATTATTCGCTTAGTCATCTTTTAAGAAATTTATATCCATATTCAGAACAATTTTTAGACCTCACAAAGTGTGGTGCTGTATCGAATCCACAAAACTTGGCACAGTAGTACTAACCTACTTTAACCATTACGCTATGCAGTATGTAATAATCTCCGGGGACTTGTTCTATTGTGATCAATCTATCGTTCACGTCAATTAAAAATTTTTATAGAATGAACCAAAATTTTTCTTGTGGTAACTAAGTGTACAATTCAATACTCGCTATCTTGCCTGTGCCCTACACGCCCATATAGTAAAAATAATACTAAGGGATATAATCCTTACTAATATTATAAACGCGAAAGTAAGTTTGTTTGTTACGCTTTCACGCTTAAACCACCGAACCGATTTCAAAAATTCTTCCACCAATGGAAAGCTATAATATCAGGGAGTAATATAGGCTATATTTTAACCTGATATTCCCACGGGAACTACGCGGATAAGGCGACTGAAATCGAAGTGTAGCGAGGACGGATTGCTAGTACCCATATAATTCTTACCTACGCAATAGAAGGAAAAGTCAAAATGAAACCCTATACTAACTTTTGAACGTCTATTATGAAGGAAGGTCAAGCCCAGCAATGGGGCGTATGCGTTGAGCTGATAATGAAAAACTACTTACCTTGTATGCTAGGCTATTTATAAAAACTTAACTACGCAAATAGCGAGCGAGAAATGATTACCACACATGAGATTTAAACCCAACATGTTAAACGTCTCAAGACAGCAATGTTTTTTTTTAAACAAAACGGCCTGCGCTAGAGAAGTAATCCTTGTATTGCGAAGTACTTTACAAACATTTAACTAACGGACGCAAATTACATCCAGACTCGGAATAATTTGTGGATGGCACAAAATGTTGTCCTGCGTGAGATTAAAACCCGCGACACTGGCAAGGTAGGTCTCATTATCATACATTCTATACCCATACTGACCCAATTGTGACATTGGTATGGATTTCCCACAGATGTCCGTCCAAGTGCCACGTATCTCAATCGTTTTTCGCTCGTAAGTTTTTATAATATAGCATAATTTAAAGTTGCATTGCAGTAATTTTAGTTATAAATAAGCGTCGCTTATTTCTCATTAGGGTCATCGTTTCACAGTGACCTTGTTCGTTCTCGGCTTTAGAAAAATACTCGAGACTAATTAAAAGTCATCAATTATTATCTTAAAAGTATATTATTAAATGTTAAGTTTTATATTTTTACTCCTTTTCATTCCGTATAATGCATTTTTAATTGAAATGATATTTAATTACCGCATTATTATTAATAAAAAACTTATTATAACAATTAACATAATTGTTTGCATTTTAACATAAGTTAGATATACAATATTATTACTGCAATATGTAGTACAAAAGGAAAACTTGAAACGCTATACCAACATGTCTGACCAGCGTAATATAATAGGTCAATTTCTTTAATATTGATGAAGCTTGAACCCAGCAGTGGGACTTGTATGATATGCTGAAATGAATAACGAATTAATATTTTACCTTAAAATTATGTTAGAAAGTTCAGAAAATTACAGTTAGTCGTATTTTTTATAGATAACCAAATTATTACATCAATTAGAAATTGAAGTTTAAGTAGGGGTCACTGAGTGATTTAACCCCTTCTCCAAATATAAACCAAAAATAATCATATACTAATGATTTCTGATGTTTAGGCGAGTGCTACACATTGTAAATAAAACTACGGATTTTATCCCGTTTGTATTAAATTTTTGATTGTCCGACGTTTCGAACACTTTGCAGCGTTCATGGTCCGCCCGTGACCATATCGCGATAAAATCCGTAGTTTTATTTACAATTAATATAGTTTTAACATTTTTCAAAACAAGTCACATTCATACATTCTAATTTCCAACCTTGCTCTCTTTAAAATCAATGTCTAGACTGCACCTTTCATGAAACGAAGAATGATCTCATCTATTTCTTTTAAATGTGTACAAATATTTTTAACCGTTTAAAAAATTATAAAGTGTTGTTTTCTCGTTTCAGATTCGACAGCCATATTGTGGAATTTCAAGGATTAAATGGTAAATATCTCTTTTTTATTTAGATATGACATTATTATTTCGTGATCGAGATTCCTCATTTGTGGATAGCGCAATTGTATGCCATTATCGATATCTGCTGCGCCTCCCCATCCCTTCCGTCTTCTGGAAACAAAAGTTTTTAAGTGTTATCCATAATCTTTTATTGACAATATATTTTTTTTTTGTAAATAACAAAGAGAAGGTTCTCATTTCCTCTGTTGTTTTAGGGTACCGTTTCCAAAGGGAAGTTTATATTACTAAGACTTCGCTGTCTGTCCGTCCGTCTGTCTGTCACCAGGCTGTAACTCAAGAACCACGATAGCTAGACAGTTGAAATTTTCACAAATTATGTATTTCTATTGCCACTATAACAACAAATACTAAAAACAAAATTGAATAAATCTTTAAAGGGGGCTCCCATACAAGAAACGCGATTTTTATAAATAATGGTACGGAACCGACTTTGACTCGCACTTAGCTGGTTTTTATATGCGTTAACTACAGAACTTTTTTCTATTAAAATTATAAATATTAAAATCTGACCAGCAGTTTTGAAATTATCGTCAATAATGTGTATTTGATTTACTATATTATTATCAAGTCGTTTTTTTTAAATCACATCATTTGTTTTTTTATAAAAAAACTTAACCTTTCCCTTGGGTCTCCAAATACAGGGCTCATCTAAGCCAAGTTACGCCACTGCAATTATATCTTAGATACACCTATCGACGCCTAACGCTGCACTGGTCGAGAGAGGTAAAGCGATAATTGCCACGCTTGACAAGCGGTATGGCAATAGTACTTATTGAATTTCTTAAAAAAGCACTGCTGCTTATGCCTCTGAAACTTCCTTTAGTCGTTTTTAGGGTTCCGTACCTAAAGGGTAAAAACGGGACCCTATTACTAAGACTTCGCTGTCTGTCCGTCCGTCTGTCTGTCACCAGGCTGTATCTCAAGAACCGCGATAGCTAGACAGTGGCAATTTTTGCAAATTATGTTGCCGCTATAACAACAAATACTAAAAACAAAATAAAATAAATATTTAAGGGGGGGCTCCCATACAACAAACGATATTTTTGCTGATACGGAACCCTTCGTGCGCGAGTCCAACTCGCACTTGGCTGATTTTTTACGATTTCCAAAGGAAAGGGTGGAAACACACTGTATTCCTAATATATACTTACAAGGAATGAGGTGCGCTGTTTGCTGGTTCGCCACCAACAGCAATGAGAAAAAATCTTTGTTTTAGCAAACGATAAAACTGATAATAGTTTTTAAAGAATCATTTGATCTAATGTTTCTTGCGTAATACTATTACATCAGTATTCTCTTCAGTAATTAATTAGGTCAATCACACTCACAAAAAAAACGGTCCCGATGTGCCCCACCCAATCATTTAGGTTGGCCCCACGCTGTGTCTGTTCGACTTTTAACAACTCGAAGCGTTCCGCTAAATTAAGCGTCGTCGGCTAGTTATTTACTTCTTAGTAAATGGAGTATAATATGCTGCGGCTATTTTGATATATACCATATATTTAAACGAGTAATTTTGATTTTTATATATTCAGAAACTAGCCACCCGCCCGTTTTAATCGCTTTACCCGCTTAGTTCTCGTCCCGCGGGAATACAGGAATAAAATACTGCCTAAGTTACTCCTTATATAAATAGCTACCAGTAAAATATTATCAAAATCGGCCCAGCCGTTTTGAAGATTACCCAAAACAAACAGACAGACAAAATTTGTTTAAACCGGTTTTTAGGTATTGTTATCATACAAATAATCTTCACGAAATAAGAAAGAAATAATTATCGCGGTTAAATTAACATATACGTAATTAATGAACACAAATCAGATCTGCATGGAAATAGAAATCGCGACACTTGGCATAGTAAGTCGGTGTCTGAACAATTATACCATCATTACAGATATTTTTGAAGTGAAACTTCTTTAGAATCGTTGTGATTTTAAACTCGATGAAACGAAAAAGCGAAACCATAGAGACACAAACACGTAAATGTATAGGATTCAGCCGGCTAGAGAATGAGATAAAGCATAGAGGATAAAGGATAATGGATAAAGGATGAAGAAGTTTTACTTCTGATATGCGTACTTTGTACACACACTCTTTTTTGATTTGGAATCAAACTCAAGACCTCATAGCCACAAGATTGCTATTTTCTAAAGACTGTTACGCTCTCTTTACAATCTAAAAGATTAGACGGGGCCCAGTTTTATTAGTACACTGACCTAATTCCGTGGGTAACCAACTTACCATGATAATTTATTCTAATGGCAACAAGATTCAATGAGTCATTACCAGCTGTAAGCCCTGAGTAAAAACAAAAGTAATTACTGTAATTATGTATTTCATCTTTAAAAGTAAACTTTTTGTATTAATACGTCTTGCCTTATCGCGGTTAAATTACAAATTGGCCATCATTTAGATACTATTTTCGACAAGCGTCCCATTGCTGGGCTCGAGCCTCCTTCCCAATAGGAGGAAAATTGACGTACCCATGCTAGTCAGACATATTAGTATAGGGTTTTATTTCGAGTGTTCCTTCTCTTACATAGACGTTACATGCATATTATATCCGTTAGTCGTCTTTTACAACACCCACGGGTAGAGGAGGTGGTGAATTGTATTCTTATTACGCAGTAACCATACGAGTAATTAGTCTAGGGCATGGATGCACAGACCGCGCCCTGTGGGCCGCATGCGGCCCGCCGGTCGAATACTGGTGGCCCGCCGACAGCAAAAATAATACTCTCGTACATAAGTAATTTGAATCTCGCGCGCGCTCTATTAAGTGCGCTTATCGGTGCGTCGGTAACAGCGGTCGGTAATGTTCGTGCTGATCTCGGTTAAATTCGTTTTTTTGAGGAAAGGCGGTGGCCGGCGGCGCGGCGACGACGGCAGCGCGGTGGCGGTTTATCCACGGGTTATATTGTTGGTGTTAATTTGAAAACTGTGCGGTGTTACTTTTGCGTGAAAACGGTGCTGTGTTAATCCTAACCAGGATTAGAACGCAACATGGACAAGCCAGGACCTAGTAAAAAACATAAGATTAAAGATGAAAATCGGCAGTTTCAAGAAATTTGGACTGAGAAATACTTTTTTGTATGGTCGCATAACAAAGTCGTTTGTTTAATTTGCAAGAATTCTGTTGCGATTGCAAAGGAATATAATGTAAAAAGGCACTATGAAACGCAGCATCCTACTTTTACAAAGTTTACAGGCGAATTAAGAAAGCAAAAAATGTTGTCTTTAAAACGGGAGCTTATTGGTCAGCAAGCTATGTTTATAAAACCCATTCAAGATTCAGAAACAGCTACAGAAGTTAGTTATGAAATTTCTCGAATGATAGCAAAGCGAAGTCGCCCCTTCAGTGATGGGGATTTTGTAAAAGAATGCATAGAAATTGCCGCTAAGAAAATGTGTCCAGAAGCAGCAAAAAAGTTTGAGAAAATTCAACAGAATCGTATGACTATCCAAAGACGAATTATGTCTTTGTCAGGTAATATTGCGGAACAATTAACTGAAAATACTAAGATCATTGAATTTTTTTCATTAGCACTCGACGAATCCACTGATATTAGTTCCACAGCTCAACTTCTCATATCCATACGAGGTGTTACTCAAGATTTTGAAGTCTTAGAAGAGTTATTAGGAATGTGTTCATTGAAAGGTCAAACCAAAGGAGTTGATATACTCAATGTACTTTTGGATGAGTGTTCAAAAACTGATTTGGACTTATCAAAATTGTCAATCGTCAATTCCGGGCTAGTTACTTTGCTGAAAAAGCATCTGCAAGAAAAAAACATAAATGCTGAAGATCTCATGCAGTTTCACTGCATTATACACCAAGAAGCCCTCAGTTCTAAAAAAATTGAATTTCAAAATGTCATGAAAGTGGTAGTTTCGACTGTAAATTTCATAAAATCACGAGGACTCAATCACAGGCATTTCAAACAATTCCTTGATGACATCGAAAGCGAATATGGAGATTTACTGTATTTTACAGAAGTAAGGTGGCTAAGTCGTGGATTGACACTGGAACGATTTCTAAATTTAATAGAAGAAATTGGAATATTTGTGGCGGCAAAGCAAAGGGATGTCCCGGAACTTAAAAATCCTGATTGGTTGTGTGATTTGGCTTTTTGTTGACATTACAAATCATTTGAATGTCTTGAACACACGGCTTCAAGGCAAAAATCAACTGATATCTTAGCTCTACGCTCATGTATCATCCTTTCAATGCAAGCTGACACTTTTCAGATCGCAATTGAATTCTGGAAATTACAATCATTTTCCGAATTATAAGAAAATGGCTGAAAAATTCAACAAAACTGCGATTAATTTCAGTTATGTAGAAAAGCTAGATATTTTGATTCAATCCTTTCAAGACAGATTTTCGGAGTTTGAAGAAGTGAAACCTCTGTTGGACATATTCAGCAATCCTTTCACGATTTCAGTTGAAAATGCGCCAGAGTCAATGCAGTTAGAAATTATCGACATTCAAAACGACCAAAATTTACGCAACAAATTCAACGACGGAAACTTGCTGAACTTTTACCGCTACATTGATAAAAATATGTATAAAGAGTCGTGCATAAACGCTCTGAAATGTGCCAGCTTATTTGGTTCTACCTATATATGTGAACAAACTTTTTCAATACTAAATAATAATAAAACAAAAAATCGAAACCGCCTTGCAAATGAAAGTTTGAAGGCATTTTACGTGTTGCTACAAGTAAATTTGAGCCAAATATAAAAAAAGATTGTAAGCACTATGCAGTGCCACGCTTCAAATTAATAAATTCTTTTTAAATTTTAATACATTACTAGCAGTGCCCGCGACTTCGTCCGCGTGGAATAGTAACTTTGGGGGTATAGTGACTTTCAGGATTGATTTATTTATTTTAAAACTTCTGTGGCCAAACGTTGAGAACCTTCACTTGATTCCCTAAGTCCCGTTATCGGTGACTCAACTTGATAACGTTTGTTATCGGTGACGCAACTGATACCGGTAGTCATCGGTGACTCAACCGATAAAGGTTGTTATCAGTGACAACTGATAACGGTAGTCATGGGTGACTCAACTGATAAAGGTTGTTATCAGTGACACACCTGATAACGGTAGTCATCAGTGACTCAACTGATAAAAGTTGTTATCAGTGACAAAACTGATACCGGTAGTCATCGGTGACTCAACTGATAAAGGTTGTTATCAGTGACACAACTGATAAGAGTTGTTTACGGTGACGCAATTGATAACGGTTGTTTTCGGTGACTCAACTGATAACGGTTGTCATCGGTGACTCAACTGATAACTGTAGTCATCGGTGACTCAACTGATAACGGTTGTTATCAGTGACATAATTGATAACGGTTGTTATCGGTGACGCAATTGATAACGGTTGTTTTCGGTGACTCAACTGATTACGGTTGTTATCGGTGACTCAACTGATAACGGTTGTTATCGGTGACTCAACTGATAACGGTTGTCATCGGTGACTCAATTGATAACGGTTGTCATTGGTGACTCTACTGAAAACGGTTGTTATCGGTGACTCAACTGATAATAGTTGTTATCGGTGACGGAACTGATAACGGTTGTTATCGGTGACTCAACTGATAACAGTTGTCATCGGTGACTCATCTGATAATAGTTGTCATTGGTGACTCTACTGATAACGGTTGTTATCGGTGACTCAACTGATAATAGTTGTTCTCGGTGACGCAATTGATAACGGTTGATATCAGTGACCCAACTGATAACGGTTGTTATCGGTGACTCAACTGATAACGGTTGTCATCGGTGACTCAACTGATAACGGTAGTCATCGGTGACTCAACTGATAACGTTTGTTATAGGTGACTCAACTAATAACGGTTGTTATCAGTGACAACACTGATAAAGGTTGTTTTTGGTGACGCAATTGATAACGGTTGTCATCGGTGACTCAACTGATAACGGTTGTCATCGGTGACTCAATTGATAACGGTTGTTATCTATGACTCGACTGATAACGGTTGTCATCGGTGACTCAACTGATAACGTTTGTTATCAGTGACTCAACTGATAGCGGTTGTTATCGGTGACTGATAACAGTAATTTATTTGTGCAAGTCTAAGCTCACATAAGTAAATTACCATATGTTTCGCTTCATTAAGGTATCTAAACACATAACTATTAATTACATTTATTTTTCAATTATATGTTAAAGGAGAATGGATGTTGATATATAAATTTCAGTTGTCATTACAGTTGATATATACAAGAGCGCTGACTCTTCCTCTTAAATCTTATTAAATTTCATGACTATTTATTATTTTATATAAAAGCGCAGGAACAATTACCAGAGCATCCTACCGAGTCAGGTGTCGTGAAATCGATTTTAACCAATATTTTGTGCGATCCACGAATTTTGTTTTGTGTCTGAGTGTAATTTGTGTCTGTTAGTAGCATATTTGTAACTGTCCGACGCTCCGCAAAAAATATTTCCTTAGTGACGGTCTTAAAAATCCTCTCATTTCGAAGTTTGAGCTAGGGCTTCCAATCTCGGTATTTGCGGGATTAGGAATTTTAATCCCGCGGGACCTCAGTATTTGCGGGATCCCGCATATCGAAATTATTCACATTTATATAAGGTAAAGAAACCAATGAATTACTCAACTGCGCATTTATTTACGTACATATTACTATTAATATGATATCTATCAAATTACACCGTTTATTTGTAACAAAAAGAAAGAATTAATCGACTAATTACACATTTTTTATAGTACTAGCAACCCGCCCTCGCTTTGCTTCGGCTTCAGTCGACTTACCTACGTAGTTCCCGTGGGAATACAGGGATAAAATATAGGCTATATTACTCCCTGATATTATAGCTTTCCATTGGTGAAATAATTTTTGAAATCAGTTCTGCAGTTTAAGCTTGAAAGGGTAACAAACAGACAAACAAACTTACTTTCGCATTTATAATATTATTAAACAAGTGTAGATTCACCCTTAGAAGGTAAAATCAGACAAATGCAGTTTATTCATTTTTATTGAAGAGTATTTATGCAAAATTTAAAGAAAATCGATGACGATTTTTTCTCCTCATACAAACTTTGCCACTGCGGTTCACCCCTTAGGGGCTGAATTCGGAGGCGCGCCGACCACAGCCCACCCACAACAAAAAAAAAAAAAAAAAAGGGGCTGAATTTAAAAAAAAATCCCGTCTTATTGAATCCATACGCCACAAAAGCTTTCAGCTCGGCGTTGTTGAGTTAATCAACCAACTTCTTCCTACCTATTTACACCCTTAGAGGGTGAAAATTAAAAAATGCTGAAACACGTCTTTATTTATTTTTACTAAAGAGTATTTTTGGAGAATTTGAAGAATATGGATGTAGATTTTTTTCTCCTTATACAAACGTTGTTACTGCGGTTTACCCCCTAGGGGTTGAATTTCAAAATATCCTTTCTTAGTGAGTTTCTACGTCACGCAAAGAAACTAATATCAAAATCCCATGTTTCTGGCTTGAGTACTTTCGGCTATGTGATAAGTCAGTAAACTGACATCTTTCTACCTATTTTACACCCTTAGAGGATGAAAATGGACAAACGCTGAAACACGTGTTTATTTATAAAGAGTATTTGTGCTTAATTTGAAGACAGTAGCTCAAGATTTTTTTTTTCTTTCCGGTGGAATTTCAAAAAATCTTTTCTTAGTGGGTGTGTCTACGTCACGAAATGAAGCTACGGTTCAAATTTCATTTTCCTAGCTTCAGTCACCCTGTTCCTTTATATGTATATTATTGTTAAACCAACACCCCCCCCCCCCCGCAACACCCTTTGCAGGTGGAATTTCGTAAAATCCGTTCTTAGCTGACCTGCACTCAACGAAAGGAATATTTCTGCCAAATTTCAAGTCCGTACTCCTTATGGTTCCAGAGATATGGTGATGAGTCAATATATCGCTCGCAAAACCCGCCTCTCCTATATATATATATATATAGATTATCAATTCTTTATTGTCTTTAATTACCTATACTTCTGGTGGCCCGCCATCAGTTCATAATTTGCCCGAGTGGCCCCTAGTCTTAATAAGTCTGTGCATCCCTGGTTTAGGGTATATCGATATCGAAAGCCGATCGCCATGGAATCGTGAAGGAACCCGGAAAGGTTGATCGTAAAACTATTGCAATACAGTACTACGAAAGAAGAGTAAATATTGAGTCGACACCAATGTGAGTGGAATAAAAGCAGGGTGATGATGTTACAATTGGTATAAAAACAAGGTGACCATCACCCTTCCTATCCCATGAATGTCTTCATAAACAGCTAAGGGGTAAAGTGACTCCACAGATAGGAGATCGTCCAAGTATAGATTTCTTCTGATTGTGGTTAGACATTTTGCTGTGTGGTAGCGGCTTCGAATACTACCAACCCTTGCTTTGCTCGTGGGTGTCGTAAAAGACGACTAAGAGCCCTAGATTGACCCGGACCAACTCCATCTGGTACCATTTGGGTCAACGATTACATTCCCAAGGAGGGTTGACGTCAGGCAGGCGGCCGGTCATAAAAGTCATTGCCGAAACTTTTTGCAATATGTCAAAACAGATGTCATATTGCGTCGACCCCAAGTAATTGGGATAAGAGCAAGATGATGATGATGATGATGATGATGTGGTTAGACATTGTCTTTCTAAAGATGACACAAGATCTTAATCGCCACACTTGGCTTGCAGGCTGGGGATTGCAGTTGTTGATATTTTCAGTAGAAACCTGCTAACTATTATATATTCTTTAAGCCAGTTTGTTTAATGTATTTAACCGAATTTCGTCTGGGTAGCAGTGGCCTGGCTGCTGCTGCCCTGCTATTGCTAAGGTCCATTAGTGGCAGAATCACATATCATCAAGTATGCTGCGTGCTCGTCTGCCATCATTCCATCCATCCATCGCACCTATAGACGTCCACTGTTGGACAAAGAGAACCTCCACGAGACTGCCACTCGGAACCGTCCTGTGCTATTTGCACCCAACAGCCCCCTGCGACTATCAAAATATCATCAGGCTACCTAGTAGTCGTCCACCCACCTACGTCGTCCGATTCATGGTAGCCACTCGAGAACGAATCGGTATGACGAGCGATGTGGCCTGGCCATTGCCATTTCAACATGCTTATTCTGCGGGCTATGTCGGTTACACCCGTTCTTCTATGGATTTCATCATCATAAGTGATAGAATTTTCCATGTGGTGATGGAGTAAGAATACAATTTACCACCCCATTTCCTGCCGTGGATGTCGAAAAAGATGACTTAGGGATATAATACGCATATAACATCTACACAAGAGAAGGAAATTCGAATTTTAACTCTATACCAACCTGTTAGACCAGCTTGGTGTAGTAAGTCAATTACCCTCCAATCGTGGAGGAGACTTCAGCCCAACAGCGAAACACATATTAGCTCTGGTGGAAATCATAGAAAAATACGTCACTATTTTTTTTTTTGGGTGGACTATGGTCAGCACACACGCCGTCCGCTCCATCCGGGGTGACAAAAGGACGGGGCGCGGCCTCATAAACCACCGTATTTCCTCTTCTTCGCCATTGGGCCGGTCGGTACGGAGTGCCTTATCGTCAGTGGCCAGCCCGGCGAGATACCCTGTGAGGTACCCCTAACAAAAAAAACGTCACATTCTTTTTTTTATTTTTGAGGCCGTGGGCCACGGTCGGTGTACCCGCTGCCCGGATCCGTCCGGGGTGTCAGAGGGGTGGCGCGTGGCCCAATGACCCACCCGTGACACACGTCGCCCTCGTCGTTGGGCCAATCATCGGTGCAGTGTAACCCGTCTTCAGTGGTCGGCCCGACGGAATACCCCGGTCGCGGGGTACCCTCTCCTCTCGACGTTCCCTCTCTGCGGGTGACGGACTAAATAAAAAAATACGTTACCTTAAGGGTTAATCTGTGCATTTAAGTTTAATGATGTAGTTCAATGACTCATCATAGTCAGCTGTTGTCTAGGTCATTGACTAGCATCGGCCGCAGTCTGTTGTACAATCGGCAACATTCCGTCACAAAGATAGATATGTCACGTAGGTACGTAACACATAACATCCTAGATTACTGTTTATGACAGTTTGGTACAAGTTATAAAATAATAGAGGCCTTTATAGCGTTTGTATTTAAATTATATATTTATATACTTATATTCCGATTGATGACGGACTAAGAATATAATTCACCACCCCCAATCTTACCTGTGGGTGTCGTAAAAGACGACTGAGGGATATAGTATAGGTACATATAACATCTATGTAAGAAAAAGACAATGCAAAATGAAACCCTATACTAACATGTCTGGAGGAGGTTCAAACCCAGCACAAGCTGAGACTCGATGGTTTCTTTGTTTAATCCGTACGTCATTAAGTAACCATTGAATGTATTGTAATGTAGCGTATGTTTCACTGCAGCATTGTTGTTGCTATTAACTAAACACTTTTTCCTAGTTTCTTTTGTATTTGCAAGTTTAACTATTATTTTAATTTTTTGTTACACAAGTTTGATTTCGTTTGACATATAGTCTATCTAAATTTAAGTAAAGTACCAATAAATACAGTTTTCTTTCTTTTTCCTTCTTCTTTTCTGCCTTCTTTTTTCTTTTATAGATAGATGAATTGACACGCAATCTATATTCCATAATACGAACAAACATAAATGGGTGAAAAAAATTAATTTACCACTTATACAGTTGTATAATTTTCACAATTCGTTAGCACTCAGCATAGCATAAATCATAATTAAAACAAAAACTAAATAAAACCAGTTTCCATATAAATTAATTTAAGTTTAACGAGAAAAAAAATGCTATTGGGCTGACTATATGAAATAGCACTACTACTATCCTGCCATTAACATCTTTACCCAATTATTGTCTTAACAACAGCCACACAAAAGAGTACTCAGAAAAAATTTTGCTCAACAATCGCTTCCGCTTGTCGCATGCGCCTCATCCACTGTGGCATACTGTAGCGGGCGCGTGTTGCGACCTAAATACCCGTTTGTAACGGTGCGACTAGTGTGCGTCGACCTTTATTGCGCAGATTTACAATAACCTAACAATAAGCAGGACTTGGTGTATTTGTGATATGCTGACGAAAGACCCGGTTAAGAGTCCCCTTAATAGACATGACAATTCTTTTTTACCGTGTGGTGACGGAGTACAAATCTGGCAAATGTCCACCACGACCACGCTGAGAGATGTCGATTCTTTCATCAAAGTTATTAATCACTTTTTGGCAAAATGGCGGGTCTATTTCGTTAATCACATCACGGATTTTGAGTTTTAAAGCTGCAATCGATTCGATTGACTCCGTATAGACCCTGTCCTTAACATAGCCCCACAAAAAATAATCCAGTGGTGTTAAATCACACGATCTGGCTGGCCACATAACAGCTGATTTTCGAATAGGCCAAATTGAGATGTTCAATAACAACTCAATTTTGGCCTATTATTGATGACGTGGATATCACTGACATGTGGTTTCAACAAGACGGTGCCACATGTCACACATCCAATGAAACGATCAATTTATTGCAAACCAAATTTCCCGATCGCATAATTTCACGAAAATCTGCTGTTATGTGGCCAGCCAGATCGTGTGATTTAACACCACTGGATTATTTTTTGACATCTCTCAGCGTGGTCGTGGTGGACATTTGCCAGATATCATTTTTCATTCATAATTGCCGAACTTTTCTCTTCGTAATACAATAAAAATTTGAATCATCTTCATCTAAATTTCTTGTTTTATTTTGTTTTAGAAAACAAAGTTCTTGTTGAAAAACCCTTTACAAATCACCACTCCCTATCTTACCTGTGGATGTTGTAAAAGACGACTAAGGGATATTAATATTTG
This sequence comes from Lymantria dispar, assembly GCA_032191425.1. Lineage (NCBI taxonomy): Eukaryota > Metazoa > Arthropoda > Insecta > Lepidoptera > Erebidae > Lymantria > Lymantria dispar. The sequence goes on along the minus strand of CM063462.1, from coordinate 2,213,061 downwards.
TGCAAGAGAAGGATAAGTCGAAACAAAACCCTATTCTAACACGTCTAACCAGTGTGGAATAGTAGGTCAATTCTCCTCCCATTATGGAGGAGGCTTGAACCTAACAGTGGGATATATATAGGTAGAGATGATTCATTTTTGGGATAAGAATACACTTTGTGCTAAGAATACACTTTGTCATCTTTGGTGGAACAGCCGTAAAGACGGGCTGAGATATCATAAGAAGAGTGTGCAGAAATAATTTCCTTGATAACATATCTCATAGCTCCATGTGGTGACAGAGTGAGAATACAATTCATCACCCCCTATCTTACCTATGGGTGTCGTAAAAGACGACTAGGGGATATAATATGCATATAGCATCTACGAAAAAGATGGGAAATTCCTAATGAATTCGACTGCGCAGATGGCGTAGTGGTTAAGATACCGATCAACAGTGTCAGTGTCGCGGATTCGAATCCCACACAAAAAATGCTTTGTCTCACACAAATTGTTGTTCGGAGTGGATGTTTATTTGTATCCGTTAATTATATGTTTGGAATGTCTCACGCAATACAAGGATTATTGTCGTAGTGCAGAGTGTTGTGATTAAAAAAAACCCTACACGTTTTACCAGCGTGATATAGGTCAATTTCGCTCCTACTGTGGAGGATGTCTTGATCCTAGCAGTGGAGGTATATGGGCCGTGATGATGATTATAATATGGATCCTAGCTTACAGGAGTCAGAAGTGGGAAGTGTGGTGGAATTAGTTCTACTAAAAAAGAGCTATTTTCCAACTAGTGTTGCCCAAATGCAAGACCAAGACGAGACTTGAATTGGTCTTGGTGTTGCAACATCACACCTGGTATCGTCTTGGTCTTGGTCTTGCGCACCCGAGTCTTGGTCTTGGTCTTGGTCTTGCGCACCAGAGTCTTGGTATTGCAGCAAGAGTCTCGCAAAGTTTTGCAGTTAGAATAACGTAACAGTAATTTATCATGGCAATGAAAAATACAACTAAATTAATCAAATATCCTATCCTATCTATCCATCTGCTAGCCTATAGTTCACTATTGAATACAATACTTACCACTGGAGAAAATTACTCTTCTATTCCCCTGGTGTTCCATTAGACAGCGTTACTACTCTTATGACAGGACTTTCGACCCTATTTTCTTAAGACGTCACCACACGAGGCAGTTGATACAATAAATTTTATGTCATTTTATAATCAATGCGATATTTTACAATTAATGCGATTGTTTATATTCCCCTTCAAGTTAAGTGGTATGTATCTATTGTATTTCCAGTTTAGTTACTGATACTCTGGATACTTGAAAAAACCTGTTGCTCTATTGCCTATATGAATACTTTGGCCGCTGGATCCATGTAGCTCCTAATATACTATTTATTCAAGAACATATAAAACTGATTTAAAATTTTATGGTTTTAATACTTGTAAAATGTATGATATTCGTCGTCATCGTCACAGCTCATAAAAGTGCCACTGCTGGGCTTAAGCTTCCTTCCAGTAAGAGGAAAATTGATCTACTATACCACGCTGGTCAGACATGTTGGTACAGGGTTTTCTTTCTAGTTTCACTTCTCTTGCACATATGTTATATACACAGGGTGTATCAGGTTATGGGACAACTGTTCATGTATGTTGTAGTTCAACAGTCATAGATCATAATTAGAATGTATATTACACAAAAACAATATAACGTAAAAGTTATAGTGATTACAAAAATGTGTGTCTAAGAGTTTATGCCTTAAATTTTATGCATTATGTAGGTATGTACAGACGGGATATATGTAAGCATGTAAAATTTCGACAGTATAAATAGGTATTAGATTTGCGCGAACCTTTCAATGGTTACGTAGGTACAAAGGCGACTCATCAACGGTCATCGGCCGATCAGCTGATTTATGTTAAAGCGAAGTTTGTCTTGCTTATGCAAACGTAATCATTGATTTATTCAAATTCTAATGAACATTTAACAAAATACGAATATGTTGTAGATTAAGTATCATTCCTTTATACATTTTAATCAATTTACACGAAAAAACGATGACAAAATGAGAATTTACATGTCTCTCAATTCATTAACGAATCGATAATTTTATTTCAATTTTTTTTCATGGGTTCCTAACACCATTGCCCGATCTGATTTGATACGACATCCACGGGTAAGAGAGTGGTGAATTATATTCGTACTCTGTCTTTTTTTTTGTGTGTGTGTAGCGGTTGGTCGCAGATGACCTTGACAGCTTAACGCGGTCAATGGGTGAGCGCTGATGACTCTCAACCCGGTAAGTTAAGCGAACATCGCCCGAGGGCTCCCCCCTGTGGGGAACGGACCTCGGCTCGGGGCGTCGCTGAGAGCAAAGTGGGCGTGGCCAAGTTTAGTATAATGACTTTTACGCGGCGCGGTTTTCGACCTCGACGGCGAGGCCGATACTGCGGAGTTTTATCTGTTATCGCTGCGCGAGCTGTGTAGGTCCTTTCTTGGGCGATCATAATAGCGTCATCTTCTTCTTCAAGTAGATGACGAGGACGTCGGACCGCGGATATTTTTGAGGGGACGTAGTTTACCGCCCCAACCACTAGTGGATTGGGGTGAGTCGTGGCAGAGGCAAAATAGCGCTGGGAGCAACGCTTCATGTACTGCCTGATGGTGATCGTACTCTGTCCCTACATGGACATTTATATAGATTAATTGTAGGCATATTTCTATGTCCAACAGTGAACGTCGTTGGGCTAATGAATAAACGGATATATAAATATGTATAATGGGCAAGAGCACTCTCGTGATTACGGTATTTTTGTCCTTAAGCCTTTCCGAAGAGTAATTCTGAAAAGCCAACACCAACATTGGGAATCGATTGGCCAATAGATGGATATCTCAAGACTGATTTGACTTGCCGTGTAGTGACGGAGTAAGAATATAATTCATCACCCCCTATTTTACCCGTGACTGCGAACCCACGACTAAGGGCTATAATATATAACATCGGTGCAAGAGAAGGAAAACTTGACATGTATGACCTGTAACAACACGGCCGATCACCGTGGCGATTCCCCTCCGGCCACGGCCGATTCTCCTCCTGTTATGTAGAAGACACGAGCTCAACCGTATATAAGCTGAAATGGTGATTTGAATTAAATGCAAGACCGCGAGACTCTTGCAGGCCCAGTCTTGATCTTGCTCAAGTCTTGCAGGGCCAGTCTTGGTCTTGGTCTTGCAAAAATTAAGCGGTCTTGGTCTCGGTCTCGCATTTCTCGCAAGACCAAGACCAAGACCGCAAGACCAAGACTTTTTTGGGCAACACTATTTCCAACCACAGAATAACTTATCTGAGCTCAAGTGAGAGAAAAATTCGCTTATCTATACTTCTATACTAATATATAAAGCTCTTCCGAGTTTGTTTGTTTGAACGCACTAATCTCAGGAACTACTGGGCGGTTTGAAAAATTCTTTCAGTGTTAGATAGCCCATTTATCGAGGAAGACTATATATTATCACGCTAAGACCAATAGAAGCGGAGCTACAATGGAAAATGTTTCAGAATCGGGTTTCTTTCTTTTGAGAGGTCCGCTGCGTGCACTACATAAGCGGTTAGGTTTCGCAAAAATCATATGTGACAGAATTGTATTATTTAAAAATAGTTTCACGTTCTACGTAAACACAGTCGCGGGTTAAAGTTAGCATTAGCCCAAAGTAACTGTTCCACGCGGATGAAGTCGCGGACATAAGCTAGTATGAAAATAAAACTAATTCCTATTCAATGCTAAATTATGTTTTGAAAATAATATGATACGTAAAACAGTACTCACTCCTTTAAGTAATTATACGTGCGTTTATAATCCGGTAAATTAGCAAAATGTATTCTACAATTATACACAAAATGTCGCAAAAGACATAAATAATTTAATTAACATCATAATTCTCTGCCATTCACGTTGTTAAAAGGCTTAACTTTGACGCAAAAGGTCACGTGTACACTTTTAAATATTTATTGTTGTTTTTAAAAAACTAAATACGTAATTGCGCCTATTTTTAGTTGTGTATTGATGAAATAACTATGTGTGGTAACGGAGTAAGGATACAATTCACCACTCACTATCTTGCCCGTGAATGTTGTTAAAGACAACTTAGGGATATAATACAGATATAAAATCTATGCAAGAGAAGGAAAGCTGGAAACAAAGCCCTTTTTTTTTTTTTTTTTTTCACGATGTGGAAATGCATTTACGCACTATCCCCCGCCGGTTACAGACAGGGGAGTGTGTGTGGGACTCGCCGGCCACAGAAGTGACCGAAATACCCACTAAAACCACAGCGGCCCCTTCCGCGCTTTTACGAGGTGCCAGAGAGATCGTCTGATGACATTCTATCCCCGACACCCCAACGCTTGGCCGTCTGGCCACGTCCTGTCATCATTCAGGGCGGTGGAAGGAGGAGCGCATAACGGCGTCTCCTCCTCCCTGGTCGCCGCCGGCGGAGCGAGTCTGCGGACGCAAGTGCCTCACGTGTCCGCTCCGCGGCCTCCTTCCTTGTAATGACAGCCTCACAGAAGGAGGCCATCGACGACCAACAGCTGTCGCTGCCGAGCATCTTCGAGATGATGGTCGACAACGACAGGTCCGCTGTTCCCATGTCCGTTGACAGGACGTGGCGCTGAGGCCCCCAGGCGGGGCATACTTCTAGTGTGTGGCGCGCATCGTCGATTAGCGCGCCACACTCATGGCATCCTGGGGCCTCTTCTCTTCCAATTTTGTGCAGGTACTTACCGAAGACCCCATGTCCGGTAAGCACCTGCACCATCCTAAATGTAAAGCTGCCGTGCCTTCTCCTGAGCCAGCGGTGGAGATGCGGCGCAACCGCCTCCACAGTCCCTCGCCCTGCTACGGGGGACTCTAGATCCTCCCTCCACCGCCGGATGACTTCCCTTCGCGCCACTTCCTGAACTCTGCCCAATCCCCTTGTGGAGACTCGCTCGCCGTTGACTCGCGATGTGGCGCGGAACCGGTATATTTCTGCCAACGCTTCCACCACCAGTGCCCAAGGGGGGTCGCCCGCCAGCAGTGTTGCCGCAGTCCAGGACACAGTACGGTAGCCCCTAATAGCCCTCACCGCGATGACCCTCTGCGGTCGACGCAGGAGGGCTCTGTTGCGGGCGGTGAGGGACTCCGACCAGATAGGGGCACCATACAGTGCCATGGACCGCAGGATGCCGACGTACAGACGCCGGCACGACGACCCAGGACCGCCAGTGTTCGGCAGAAGCCTTCCCAGCGCCGCGGCCGACTTGACGAGCCTCGGGACGAGCTGGGCAAAGTGTGGCCCGAAATTCCACTTTGAATCGAGGTGCAGACCCAAATATTTTATTTGGGCCTGCACCGGCACGGCAACCCCAGACACACTGATATGTGCTCCTCGGGAGGGACCTCGACGTGGGCCATGAAAAAGGAGGGCCTCGGTTTTGTCAAGTGAGACCCTCAGACCCAACATCCCAATCCGGTCCACGACGAGCGCCACTCCTTCCTCTGCCAATCGGACAGCCCACCCACACCCCATCCCAGGAAGGAGCTGACCCCGTAGGAGCCAGTCGAATCCGACGTTCCAGAGCACCGGACCGAAGATCGAGGCCTGTGGGACGCCGCACTCCACCCGATGGCGATGTATACGCCCGTCGCCCCCTTCCCAGAGCACGTGCCTTCCCTCGAGGTACGCCTCCAACAGTCTCACAAGATACGGAGGCACTCCATGGTATCGAAGTGCCTCCTTCAGCGTCTCGTGTGGGAGACTGTTGAAAGCATTTTTTATATCGAGCGAGACTGCCAGGACAACTTCCTTTTTGGCCACCGCTTCGGTGGCCAGAGACTTTAGAACGGCCAGCGCGTCAATTGTTGACCGGCCGCTCCTGAACTCGTATTGTCTCTCTGACAGTCCCGGCCCAATTTCCTCGAGGTGCTGGACGAGACGGTCTGCGAGCACTTTCTCGAACAATTTAGCCATCTCATCCAGCAACACCAGTGGTCTGTATGCGGAAGAGGCGTCAGCTGGGCGACCCTCCTTCCGCAGTAGATACAAACGTCCACACTTCCATTGCTCCGGAAACTGCCCGGACCTCAAACATGTATTGAGCAGTTCCCGGAGTTCACCCTTGAGGTATTCCGCGGCGATGCCGAGTACGAGCCCCGGGACACCGTCCGGACCAGGTGCCTTCCTTTTGCCACGAAGTCGGGAGAGAGCCACTTCCATTTCTTGGTCGGTAATGGGTGAAATAGGAGTTTCCATCTCCACCACCGACCAAGGAGCCATTCTGGGGGGAACGTGCCCCATAGAACGCGGGAACAGTTCCCCCATTAGCCCCGACAGGAGACCCGGGTCCATTGTTTCGACGATGGGGGCGCCACAGGCACGGAGCTTGTTACGCGCCCGTTGATATGGGCGCCCCCATGGATCTCTGTCAAGGCTCGCAAGAAGCTCTTCACGGGCCCTCTCCTTCGCCTGGCTGATGGCCAGCTGCAGTGTCTTCTTCCTTGTCCTATATTCTCTTCGCAGCTGACCCTCGAGGACGTCATCCCGGTTGACTCTCTGACGGCATCGAACGTAGGCACGCCGCGACCGGTTTGAAGCCACCCGGAGATTAGCGATCTCGGGTGACCACCAGTAAACCTGACGACGCGGCGGCATCCGTCGAGCCCTTGGCATCGCCGCATCACATATTGCTTCAAGGGCATTTTTGATACGACCAGCAAGCCCCTTCACACCTGTGGGTAGCTGTCCTGCTATACCCCAGCGCTGCACTATGGCGGACTCCCGGACCATTTCCGGATCAAGTTGGCCAATGGCCCATTTTGGGAGTCCACCTCTTCTTCCGCGCCGGGGCCCTAGTGGTCCCCGAGGGGCGGAGATCTCGAAACGTATATATCGATGGTCCGAGAGAGTCTCCACTCCTTCTTCTACACTCCAGCCGTTTACCTCACGAGCGACACCGGGGGTGGCAAACGATAGGTCTACCACAGACCCACCCCGATGTCGCACGCAAGTGTGGACCGTCCCTCTATTAAGGAGGGACAGACCGGAGAGAAGGGACCACTGCTCAACAGCCGTACCCCTGGCGTTTGTGGTGGAGTTCCCCCACGCGCGAGACTTCGCATTGAAGTCGCCGAGGACCACAATTCTTCTCGGCGACTGACGACGAACCGCGGCGCTGACAGAGTCCAAAAATGATTCAAACTCTGCCAGTCCGCGATTGGGGGAGAAATAGATACCAATAATGGCAAAATCTCGCCACCCCACCACAACATATCCATTGCCCCTCTCAAGGGAAGAGAGGGGAGGGCCGGCACGGCCTCGTGACAGGACAGCTACATCTTCTCTAAGGTCCCCCACCCAATTGGGTGATTGGGGAACAAAATAGGGCTCGCTGGCCACAGCCAAATCGGTATTCCACTCCGCCATGGACTGTAGCAGCAGGTCCTGAGCCCCAGCGGAGTGGTTCAAGTTCGCCTGGAGGAAGCGTACTGTGTCTCCCATTAGATGGACATTTCGGCATCTTCCTGGGTTCTGCGGCTACTGCTTAATGCGGTGGCCCGAGGTCCTTGGGCCACCTTGCCTTTTGATGAGGGGGCTTTGCAAAGCTTCCCCCCCCATCGTGTGCTCGGCTGGGCGACCGGCGGCGGCGCAAACTGCACAGTGTGGCATGGCGACACAAGCAGCTGACTTGTGTCCACTGCTGCCGCATCGAAAGCAGAGTTCGGAGCGGTCTACAGTGGATGGGCATAGCGGGGCCGTATGCCCCAATTCCAGGCACCGGTAGCATCTCAATGGCAGGTTCTCCAGCACCTGGATGCCAGCTGCGCTCCAGCCGACCAGGAGCCTTCCTGCATCGGCAAGCATTTTAGCGGCGGCGACGGGGCAACGCACCTTTACCATGCCCACACCGCGCGGCCCACGTTGGATTTGTCCAACTTGGACTTCTGCGGCTTCACATCCACATGTGCGGACTACAGCCGCGGTGGCGGAGTCATCCATCCCGGTTACCCGAATATCAGCACGTTTCACCGGCCGGATGACATCCGCCATACCCGCCAATGCCGTACGCAAATTGACCGCCAGCTGGTCAGCAACTTCTATTGACTGGGACTTGGATAATTGCAGGACCCTAGCCCCAGTCACGGAGCGCCTAACTTTGAGGCCCTCCTTAATTCCCATCTCTTGGAGGTTGACCTCTTGCTCGGCGCGAAGCATTGCGTCGGCATATGTGACCCCGTTTTTTTCAGCTGCCGGCTGCAATTTCAAGATAACAGCCGGGGAGCGTGGAGCAGCAAGCGCTGACTTCAATTTCCTCTGCGCCAGGATAGCTGGATTGGGGGTCACAGAGGGCACAGCAGCCGCAGAGGGTGGTGAAGGAGGGGAAGACTTTTTCTTCCCCTTCCTTACAACGGTTGCCCAGGTGTCCGCAATCGTGGGCTGGACCGAAGGACCGACCGGCGGAGGAATGGCTGCTGAAGGAACGTCCGCTGAAGGAACCACCGCCGAGGTACTGGGGACTGGCTGACCAGAAGGCACCGGTGCAGTCGCACGGACGCCGGTTGTGGACACGACAGACGCTGCATTCCTTCTTCTATCTGCAGCTAAAGGCGGACGGTTTACCTTAGCGGGGAGAAGGCGATTCTCTAGCCCCGCAAACCGGGCGTTCATTATCTCCCCAACTGATTTCACGATAGAGGATTTTATTTCTTCTATTGTGTCTACTCCTATTGAGGACGAAGAGGCCCTCATCTCTGAAAATTCTCGCCGGTATGCTTTGAGTTCCGCCTTGAAGGCTTCTACTTCCTGGCGCTGCCTCTTATTCTCCGCTCTCAATCGGCGGGTTTCCTCTGCCTCCGATTTGGAACATAAATCCTCTATGATGGCTTGCATATCCGCTGCTGCATCCCTAAGCTTTTTTATAAAAGGGCCCTGAAGATGGCCAGATTTTCGGGTAACCTCCAGGATCATCGCTGCATTCCGGCCACCACGGGCGCGTATCTCCTCAGGCCCTAAAGCGGAGAGGTTCTCTGCAGTAGGGCATTCCGATGCTGAAGTATCCGCTGAGTCCATCTGTGTTGCTACAGCTTCTTTGCGGAAGGCACGACTTCTAAGCACGCGGTCGTACTCAATTTCTTCAGCTTCGGCGTCTCTCCTTTGAAGATCCGCCTTGGCACGTGAGAGCCCTACATTATGGCCCCTCTGCACTGCCTTACCTCGACGTGAGGTATTTACCTTTGATTTGGGTTCCGTTTCAGTATCGGAGCCCAAATCCTTCCGTCCAGAGTGGCCGGTTTTCAAATACTGGCGCTTCCTCCCCGTGGGGGTGGTGTCCGTTTCACCCGTGTCGCATTCGACAGCCGATGGTGCGTCCGTCTCTAATTCAGAGTCGTCGTCCATTTAGTAGATTGGTAGTTAACCCAGATACTAAATGTATCGAACTCACTAACCTAATACAACGGCTGAATCGCGATATTAGATTTTCTCCACAATGTTAGTACGGCTGAATCGCGATATCGAAGTTTATTTTAAATTTTATATATACAAGCCGGCCAACGACCAGCAGGCTGGTCGCAAAATTTTTGACACCGGTTGAATGCTTTCACAATATGGTCGCAGTCCCGGTACCTAAGCGACCCCTCCCCTCCCTTCCCCAGGCACAACACGACCCGACAAGACAAACGAACACGACCAGACAACGACAACAACCCGCCAATTAATTCCGATGCTAAAGACCGACCTAAACCAACAATCCATCCAGTGCACACGTCCGACCTGTACGAGTGCCAACTCCTATCTCCCTGGAAACAAAGCCCCTATACCAACCCGTCTGACCAGCATTATATAGTAAAATCAATTGGCCTCCCATCGTGGAGGAAGCTCGAGGCCAATAGTGGGAGGTACGTAATGAAGTGATGATGAGTTCTCCTCGCGGGTGTCATACAAGACTACTAAAGGATAAATTATACAAATAATATCGATGCAAAACAAGGAAAATTCAAAATAAAACCCTACATCACCACGTCTGACCAGCGAAGTATAAGGTCAATTTTCCTTCCGTTATAAAGGGGGCTCAAGTCCTACTGTTAGGTAGAATATGAGCTGAGATGATAATGATTATTCAGTAAAACATTCCAATTACGAACGCATAATAAACTATTTAATGTGTGACAATAACCGTCCTTAACGGGCATACCGCCAAGTACAAATAATTACTGGTCTGCAGGCCAATTAGCTTAACCTTAAGTTTCTTATGCAACAGGTTAAGAAAGCTATATGTTATTGTCTGTTTTTTTTTTTTTTTGGTGGCAAACGAGCTAACAGTACACCCGATGGTAAGTGTTGCTGCCGCTCATGGACCTTTACAAGGCCGCTGCCTACCGCGAAGAAAGTGAAGGGAGTGTGAATGAGTGCATTGAGGCTCGATGATACCGAGGGCATCACCAAAACCCTCCACACGCAAACACCCTCAGAAAGTTGGGCTTCTGGCTCTCTCGCTCACCGAACGAAGCGTAGTAACAAATTGCTACTACTTAGACGTCGATTTTCTGCGAGAGTGTGGTACTACCCTGGACGGACCGGCCCGCAGCTGTAGACAGATAACTGTCAACAGTGTGGTCCTACCACTCAATAACTTCTTACTTTTTCGTGTGAGTCATAAAACCCCACCAAGGAAAGACTTTTTTTGGGTGGGCGACGGTCAGCGCACACGCTGTCCGTTCTGTCCGGGGTGACGAAAGGGCGAAGCGCGGTGCTATTACTCACCGTATTTCCGTCTCCTTCGCCATAGAACCGATCACCAGTACTGAGTTGCCTGTCCTCCGTGGCCAGCTCGGCAAATTAAGGAATGACCTGTACAATAATTAGGTGGAATCGCCTGAAAAATATTGACATTACTTTTAGAAACAAATATGTTAACAGTAGGTGTCAATAAGATGATGGATGTTTTTTTTTTTATAGGATAACAAACAAACTGGTAATCCACTTTATGAATGGTTAACTTCATAATAATCCTTCCATCCATCAGCCCTATCGACGACCACTGTTGGACATAGAACACCCTAAGAGAATTTAACGTCATAATCGCCAGACCTGTCAAGCAGATTGCCAATCGCAGTTGGTGTTACAGATTTGCCAAGAGAGTGCTGCTTCTTGCTTGCTGCCCATACTACTGGTGATCGCTTAATCGAATTGTTAATCACACCAAAATGAGATATGACCATATTGTATACTAGCAACCCGCCCTCGCTTCGCTTTTAGTCGTTTTACCCGCGTAGTTCCCGTTCCCGTGGGAATACTGGGATAAAATATAGCCTAGTTTACGCCCTGATATTATAGCTTTTCATTGGTGTAAGAATTTTTGAAATCGGTCCAGCCGTTTTGAAGATTACCCGGAACAAACAGACAGACAGACAGACGAAAATTTTTTAAACTGTATTTAGGCATAGGTGTCGTGCCAATAACCGTGTGAGCATGAAAAAAGCCTATTATTTTGACATTACAAACAGACACTCCAATTTTATTTATTGGTATAGATATCCCCACATGGGATCTGGTATATGATTAATATTATATCCCTTTTTTTATTTATTATAGGCTTTGTCGCTGAGCGACCATATCGCCTTATATTATATCCCTTAGTCGTCTCATACAACATTCACGGGCAAGATAAGGAGTGGTGAATTGTATTCTTACTCCGTCACCACACGGTATCATCAATAAATCACGTTTAATTATCGTTATTGTAGATATTTTTATGCTAAACGCAAAATCCATCAAAATTCTATACATTTGACAAGTACATATTCAATGGGGCGTCCATTCGACGCACCTCTTCTGCCAGTGACACATTGACAAACCCATGTATTATGTTTGCAATTCATTATACTCAGGCTTATTTATCACGGTCATAATGGATGTGTATGGTATATTTCAGAAGTTGTAGCGGTTATCCACGTGATGACGGAATAAATCTCCCTACTCCCTATCTTGCCCGTGGATGTTGTTAAAGACTACTAAGTGATTTAACACACATATAATATCTATTCAAAAGATGGAAAACTCGAAACAAAACCCTATACTAAACTGTCTAACCAGCAAGGTATAGGAAGGTCAATTTCCCTTCTCTTGTGGAGCAGACTCGAGCCCAACAATGGGACGTGTATGAGCCGAGATGATAATGTATCATGATCTGAATCATGCCTGGATAACATATTGACCAACGTGCCAGACTGCTTTATAAGTGACTAGCAACCCGCCCTCGCTTCGCTTCGGTTTCAGTCGCTTTACCCGCGGCGTAGTTCCCTTCCTGTGGGAATACCGGGATAAAATATAGCCTATGTTACTCCCTGATATTATAGCTTTCCATTGGTAAAAGAAATTTTGAAATCGGTTCGGTGGTTTAAGCGTGAAAGAGTTACAAAAAAACAAACATCCTTACTTTCGCATTTATAATATTAGTATGGATGTTAGTATTGATCACAATGGATTAGCGGATGGTCATGCAGGACTTTTTTGTACAGTGCATCTGGACAAAGTCAACTGTAAGCAGAATCAAACACACATGTATGTTAGTAAAATCTGTTATGATGAAAAAAGTAAGAAAAATTTAGACAAAAGTTGTTAAAACAAGACTGGAATACAGGTATAAATACATTTTTACAAAAATTTAAACAAATATATACAACAGTATTCAAAAAAAAAAAGAATAAAAATCAACCTAAATAAAACAAATAATTCAAAATGGCTGACAAAGGGAATTAAGACATCTTGTAAATTTAAAAGGTTTCTTATACATTAAATAGATACAATTGTAATAAGACTGTTCTGGACTATCGTAATAAATACATTAAAATACACAGAAGCGTGCTTAGGTGTGCAAATGTAGCGGTTAAAGTGGTTGATTAATTTATTAATGAATTGCAGTAGTCGTTTAAGTAGCAATAACTAATGCTAAATGTCGTGGGCTCGATACCCACTCAGGATAATTCTTTATATCTGAGATCTCACTGCTTCGCGAAACTCTCTTCATTAATAGATGGACAATGTAATGTGCTGGCTAAAGGGTTTGCTGTAGGATTTATTTCGAGTTTTAGTTATCTGTATATTATATCCCTTAGACGTCTTTTACAGCATCCACGTTAATTATAGGATTGTGAATTGTATTCTGTCACCAGACGGATACTTAATTCTTAATTTTTTGTTCTATTCACAAACGATTATCTAAGGTCTCGGTTTTTATTTAAATATATTGTCAGAAAAAACCCTGTAATTTATTATTCCTGCATTTAGGTTAAAAACAAAATGGTGAGTAAAATGATTATCTTGCGTGAGATTTGAACCCACATCTACATATTTCAAATCCGGTCCAACTACCTTACCAATAGAGATCTAACTAAAGGTTCCACCCACGTACGTATGTATTCTAACAAAAACTGTAACCATTGTGAAAAAAATGTGAATATAATACATATTTTTTATTTATTTATTTATTTATTAAATTTTATATAATCTTTCGTCCACGGTGTATTTAGAATTTAACAATCGGCAGGGGCTGCCTGATGGTCATTAAAATACAATGGATAAATATAAAACAAGATAGTTTCTATAGCTTGTGCCACAATAATAAGTAAGGAACGCATGACGGACGGACTGTGTGACCTTGCAAAAGAAACTTATCGTATATGTGCAACATTTACCGTTAAGCTATGGTGCTCAGTTCGCCAAGGTTTCTCAAACTTACAGATATATGTAACCCACCATTTGCAAAGTACAAATATTTCTTTTGTGGTAACTGATTAAGAATAGATTGTGCACTTATATTTTCATAGAAGTCGTAAAAATTAGATGGGTTATGGGTCGCAGCTCCTGTGCTACAGCTACTTCTAACACTAACTGTGATTAATAATCCGCCTATCAAGCGTGATATTTATGAGCAATCTCAGGTCAATATTATTTGTTGCTGCTACCACACTTTACCATTTTTGATATAGGTACGTAAAAGTAAATTACTCATACTCTTTCATTTCGTAAAACCAATTAACATGTCAATTCTATAGATAAGTCACATTACATTATTATTATTAAATCAAACCCTATTTGACAATTAAACTGATTTGAACCCTATTTCATATAAGTCTAATTAATTAACTAGTCTAAAAATCATACAATTCCTAATGATAGGCGACACGCCAACCCCTTTAGTCGCGTTTTAAGCAGGGAGCAACGTGAACAAAGCATTTCCAAAAAAGGGGTCCATAGGTCCACTTTGAGAAACAGTTACAGAACATGATGTATGCGTCTGAACTCGTGGTGTTCTAAGCACATTCTAGGCGACATTGCCAGACAGTGCTAATTTAGCGTAGGTCGGTTGAAAGTAAATTACTGCCACTTATGAGAAAAAAAATTCTATAACCTACCTTTCTTGTCTATGGTTAATGTTAATTTTTTTTTACTCGCGAATGCTAGATTCTAACTGTGCCCCTAATTATGGATACGTAGGCGTAGTTACCACTTACCACCACGATACCCGTTAGATAGTACGCCTACCATCTTAGGCAATTATTTGTTTTTTAAATTCTTTTGTATAGAAATGTATTTCTTAGATATTAGTAGTAATTAGATCTCCGTGTGGTGACGGAGTAAAAATACAGTTTACTACTCCATTCCTTATCCGTATCGATGGTCGGCGCAACGGCGAAGGCGACATGTCACGGATGGGTCATGGGGCCGCGTGGCGCCCCTCTGTTGTCCCTAACGGAGCTGGGCAGCGGGTGCGCTGACCGTAACACACCCAAAAAAAAAAAACAAAAATAAAAATGCTTGATCCTAAAGTTTTCATTCTATGTTATATAGCATGGATAAGAAAGGTGGGAGAGGGAAATGGATCTACTATACCACGCTGACCGGACGGGTTGGTTTATTGCAAACGAGCAAACAGTACACCTGATGGTAAGTGTTGCTGCCGCTCATGGACCTTTGTTAGGCTGCTGCCTATCACAAAGAAAGTAAAGGGAGAGAGAATACGTACAATGAGGTTCGGTGATACTAAAAGCATCACTAAAGCCCACCACACACACACACACACGCACACACACACACGCACACACACGCACACACACGCACACACACACACACACACGCAAACATCCACAGAAAGTTGAGCTTCTAGCTCTCTCGCATTGATCTTCCGATTCTTTCTCTTGCATAGATGTTATCAGCATATTATAAGCCCTTAGTCGTATTTTACGACACCCACGAGCAAGACATTGGGTGGTGAATTGTATTCTTCTTTCGTCACCACACGATAGAGTTGAGGTAATTACTTTTTTTTAAATAAAATATAATATAATAGTATTAATATTTTACAATATATAAATAGCATAAACAGTGTTATCTGTTCAGAGGCGAGACTGTAAGAACTTTTATTAGTGAAAGTACTGATACAAAATCGGGGCGATACAGTGAAATCTAAAGATAATTATTATCTGTATCGTATTATGGCAGGCACGCGTTGGGTCGAGACCCGCGCCTAATGGAATACAGCCTTAAAACTGTCCCAGCTGTTTGGTGGGCCATTAATATTAATAGATCCAATGATTTGTGTAATGCAACCGCCGTTACGCTTGGGGCACCTAAATAAGCGACATTGGACGTACTCGTTTCTACAGGAAAAGCGGTTTTAAAAACGCTTTAATTATAGTAATAAATTATCATCATCATCTCAGCCCATACATATCCCTCTGTTGGGCTTGATCTTGTCCACTATGGAAGGTAAATTGGCCTACTGGTCTCCGACGAATATACCTATTGATTATGTGTTCTGAGTCTCCTACATAAACGTCTCAGAATATGAGGCTTGATAAAGTAAATCATTAATATTTATACAGTAACGATCCGTTCCTTCTGTATGCAGACGAAGTAAGAATTCACCTCCCAATCTTTTGCCCGTGGGTATTATATAAGGCATATAATATTTAATAAGATCATTGAAAGAGAAAGAAAACTTGGCATAAAACCTTATACCAATTGCCATAAGTGACTTCACTGATGGATCTGACAGAATACCAGCGCTAGAGTAATCATATTGCCTCAGCAACAGCTAATACAGATACCATATTTTGGCCTCACGCATGTGCACATTATTAATTATATAGGTAGTATAGGTATATAAATTTCTTACTGTAGAAAAATGTGAGTTTGCATAATAAAATTTTTCTTTCTTTCTTTCTTTCAATACGTCTGATCGGCGTGGATTGGTAGAGCATTTTCCCTCCCATAGGAAAAACCCGAGCTCATTAGCGGGAAATACATATATGGGTTATATGTATAGTCTAGCTACAACACAATGATCCTAGACTTGGTATTAAGTTACTCTTTACTCGTTACACTAAGACAAATAACCCTGCTCCGGTGGTCGTCCCAACGACGAAGGCGACGTGGTGTTCGGGTGGGTTGTGGGTGTGCGTGCTTACGCCCCTCTGTCGCCCCGGACGGAGTGATGCGAGGAGTGCGCCGACCGAAGCCCATCGCAAAAAAAAAATACTTGCGTAAACATCAGTAATCATTACAAAAATTATCTAATAGCGAAATCATTTTACAACGTTAACTATTTATAATATTGCACAGAATATACATACCGTAATAGTTCTTATAAGCGTTTAGCGATTTATATGAAACTCTCTAACTTCGTGGCTCAATCTAAGTAATAAACGGACACTGTACACAGATTACCAGCGTCCACAATCTGGGTTAAACTAGTCCTGATTAATGAAGATTTATCGTCGACTTATATCATCAGCTCTCGAGTTCCCCTTTCAAGTTCATTATACTAAAGGATAATACGTACTATAAATGTAAATTATAATGAACATATTCATGATAAATGGGTTTCATTTTTATTTGATAATTTTTTATTTTTTTTTTCTCTTTACACGTAGTCGCTTTAATTATTTTTGACGCTTATGCTAGTATTTTATGTATAAAGTAAAATTAATTTAATTTATTTTATTATTTTATAGACATTCTGGCACTAAGGAAATATATCTCGTATAGTAGGCAATTTTCTTCCGTGTGGTGACGGATTGAAAATACAATTCACCACTCCCTATCGTGCTCAAGGGTATCGTAAAAGACGACTAAGGGATATATTATGCTTATAACAACTGTCCAAGAGAAGGTAAACTTGAAATAAAACCCGCCCGCCTGACCAGCGTGTAGTAGGTCAATTTCTCTCCCATTGTGGAGCAAGCTCGAGCCCAACAGTGGGAACCTATATGAGCTGTGATGATGATGATAGCAGGCAACTTTACAGTGAGAAATAAAATCCTGAATTTATCAGTCTGACCAGCCTGGTATAGTAGATCAAATTCCCTGCCGATATTTTCTTGCCTAAAACTTAGTTAATATGCTATTGTTATCAATGTAAATAAAAATCTACTATTTAATTTATCGCTATTTAATGGACGCGGCCGTTTCCGCTATCAAATACATATGTAGCTAAACATAACAATTTACGTATGAAAAAAGCTCTTTATACTCAAATTAGCACTTACCTAGAGCTAACATACCGTCGGTTCACTGAACCTGACAGTATACTTTCTGTAAAATAGGGTAATATACTTCGATATTTATTAGTTCCGCTAAATACTTTATAAAGATGAGTAATAAAGGAAGCTATTTGAGCGTATCTAAGTTTCAAGTGTAACTTATTTTCAAGTTATGTAGTTTTATATGTTGTTAACATAGTTTTGATTACATAAAACTAATTTTACGGAATTTGTCGCGTTTTATACGATTTGAATGTTCCGACGTTTCGAATCTATTATACCAGAGGAATGAGATCTTACGTTCAGAAATGTTAGACAGTTATTTTTTTTAACGAGCAAACAGCATACCTGATGGTAAGTGAGATTCGCTTATGGACTTTTGCTAGGCCGCTGCCTACCGTGAAGATATTGAAGGGATTGTGAATACGTGCAATGTGGTTCGGTGATACTAAATTCTATCAATACGCAAAACCCCTCCGAAAGAAGTTGGGCTACCGACTCTATCGCTCACCGAACAAGTGCAGTAATAAATTGATACTACGCAGACGTCGACAGACGGCTTTCGACAGTGTACTCCTACCCATAAAACAAAGATATATATAATATATATATATATTACATATATATATGTATATATATATATATATATATATATATATATATATATATATATATATATATACTAGCTGACCCAACAGACGTTGTTCTGTTCAAATAAAGCGCCACTTTACACACAATTAAGATGTAAGTTATCCTATGTTTCAAGTTGGAGCAAACTGCACACGGTGTGCAAATTTGATTAAAATCGTTTAAGTAGTTTAGGAGTCCATCGCGGACAAACATCGTGACAGGAGATTTATATATATTAAGATATATATATATATAAAAACAACGTCTGTTGGGTCAGCTAGTATATATATATATAAACTAGTTGACCCAACAGACGTTGTTTTGTTCAAATATAATAACGCCACCTATCGGGTCCAATTCTAAATCTAAACCATTCTCGAATTCCCTTGAACATGCATAAAAATTTCATCAATATCGGTCCAGCCGTTTAGGAGGTGTTTAGTGACATACACACGTAAAGTAATTTATATATAAAGATATACATAGCATATAGTTTTTGTTATTCTTATGGATAAATTCGTAATTTATCCACGTAGAGGCAAGTTCACAGATAAAATACCATACTTATACTACAAGCTCAAATACATACAATTCATTATCATCACGGGTCCTACACGACCCACCGCTGGGCTCGAGCCTCCTCCACAATAGGAGCGAAAATGACCACCTATCCCACGCTGATCAAACTAGGGTTTTATTTCGACTATTCCTCTTGTGTATAATGTTACCTGCATATTATATCCGTTAGTCGACTTTTACGATAACCGACTAAGAAATGGAATGTTGAATTGTATTCTTAATCCGTCTCCATACGGATAAAATAGAATTAATAGACATAATTATTTATTGCCGAGACTTAAATTTCTTGATCATACAAAGCATTGTACTTGGAATGGAAGCCAAGAAATCCGAAATATCCAGGACAGTACTGAAACTTACAGTGAAAAGTTCTCCCGTGACTATGAACGCTAAAAGTATTCGAAACGTTCGGCAATCAAAAATCAAATACAGCGTAGTAGTTAAGATACCGGCCTACAATGCCAGTGTATTGCGTTTAATCCCATGCAGGACAATACTTTGTGCGATCCACAAACTGATGTTCCGAGTATAGGTGTAATTTGTGTCCGCTAAATTATATGTTTGTAAAGTCCCCTGTAATGTAACAATTATTCCCTTAGTGCCCTGCACTACCCTGCACTAAGGAAAAATCGCTATTGTTGTTTAAAAAAATCGTAAAAATAGAACTACTTTACGGATTATATCGCGTTTGTATTTGATTTTTGATTGCCCAACGTTTCGAACACTTTACAGCGTTTGTGGTCACGGGCGGACTAAGATGTCTGACGTCCAACAAGTTATCGTTATTGCAGATATTTTCTAATTTGCCATCCATCCATCCATCAGCCTACAGACGTCCACTGCTGGACATAGGCCTCCTCACGAGATTGCCACTCGGAACGGGCCTGCGCCACTCGCATCCAATGGTTCCCTGCGACTTTGAAAATGTCGTCAGTCCACCTAGTGGGGGGTCGTTCTACGCTGCGCCGTCCTTTTCGTGGTCACCACTTAAGAACCTTTCTTCCCCAACGGTTGTCGGTTCGACGAGCGATATGGCCTGCCCATTGCCATTTCAACGTGCTAATTCCGCGGGCTATGTCGGTTAGGTACACCCGTTTTTCTACGGATTTCCGTGTACCGGATTTTATCACGTAGAGAAATACCGAGCATAGCCCTCTCCGTACCACGCTGAGCGACTTTGAGCTTTTTTATGAGGCCGACATTTAGAGACCACGTTTCAGTGTCGTAAGTCATCGCTGGTATCACACACTGGTTTTAAACCTTTGTTTTGAGACACTGCGGAATATTGGACGAGAAGATCCTCTTAAGTTTCCCGAACGAAGTTTTATTTACAAATATGTAATACTCGAGTAAACATCAGAAATCATTTCGTAAATATAACTTTATTTCGATCAAAATTTTATAAAGAAATATTTCTAAAGGCAGTTGAAACTTCTTCTGTTACTTCAAATATATTCTCATAAGAACAGAAGCTATTAAAATCTATGGTGTACAGTTGTTAATTATAGAAGCAAGACCCAACGTACGTTGCCCTTGGATGTATTTCGTCTGTTGTACACGCAAAGCTATAAACCTGATATTTTGACGTGAACAGCGCTCCTAAATTTGTTTCAAACTCTATTTCTGACTTTGTTGATATTAATTCAAAGTGCCTACATTTGAGAATGTAAAATAATCTGCGATTGTTATTTGTGTTGTTGAGGTTAAGTGCTATTTATTTCTTATAGTGATTAGCCTCTCGCTCGGCTTTGGATTAGTGATTTGGATTCGTTATTATTAATTATTATTATTAAAGTAAACGTATTTTTAGTAATCAGTAAAATTGTAAATTTTTAATAACCCCCGAAACAAACTAAAATTGTAAAAAAAAAAGTTTTACGTTTCCTTCAACAAGAATTATCATTTTATTCTCATTTAAGAAGTATACAGGCACGTGTGAAGCGTTTAATCGACTAATTATTACATTACGTCATTACATCATTTCGGAAAAGAGCTGGTACTCTTACACTACTGGACCGATATTAACCAAACATAGCTAAGAACCACCGCCAGGACACTGGCTTTTAAATGAAAAAACCGCATCGAAATAGGTCCATCTGCCACAGACAGACACACACCCACACACACGCACGCACGCACGCACGCACGCACGCACACACACACACAAAGACCGACAGACATCGACGTCAAACTTATTATAACCCCCTTTTTTTCGTCATATGCAGACTCGTCTAATTATAAAATAGTAAATTAATTTGCTTCCCATTGTGGAATAGACTCGAACACCAGTACGGAAGTCCAGAAGATCATGACTTTCATCCTGTTCTTGTTCCAATTACTTGAGGTCGACGCAATATGCATTCTGCTTCCATCACACATACTGGCAAGGGTTTTGACAAGTTTTATGGCCTACCAGAGGTTAACCCTCCTTGGAGTATTGTAATTGTTGACCAAACTGCGTCAGATTAGGCTTAAGTTTTAAAGTTGCACAAATGACGTAGTGGTTAAAATACCGACCTACAGTGCCAGTGTCAGGAGTTCAAAGCCGCGCAGGACAACCCTTTGTCATCGCCAGCGACTGGGGCGGCGCAGGCGCGATTACCTGCGCCTGATGCCACCCTAGCCGAGGCCGCGGGTGACTGGACCGGGAAATTAGTCCGTCACCCGCTGAGAGGCCGACCGTGTAAGGAAAGATCGACGTCCTCCCCGAGGGAGGGACGTTGGTCGAGGAGAGGGTGCTCTTCAGGGGCTATTCCATCGGGCCGACCACTGACGTCAGGTCACCCTGCTCCGGTGGTCGACCCAACGACGAGCGCCGTGTCACGGGTGGGGACGAAAGGGACAACACTTTGTGCGATTTACTAATTGTGAACATTAAATTTGTAAAATCACCCGCAATATAAGGATTATTTCCTTAGTGCAGGTCTTTTTAAAAATACACATAGTCGTCTTTTACGACACCCACGAACAATGCAATGTTGGTAGTAAGTATTCGTAGCCACTGCCACATAAAAATAATTTATGAAGAAGAATCGAAATATAATTATTAAACATTCTTTGTTGATAAAATTAATACATTGACTTCACCACAGCGCGAAGTACTATGGCCCAGTTTCCACAGTTTTAATATGTACGTTAGTTAAGCGGATCAACGTTTACGTAAAGCTGCAACAACCTTGGATGTACGGCTTCCAACACTCATACTCAGTACTTACGTTCTGAAATGATTATTACGAATAGTATTCGCATAGAAAATGTTTAATATCTTGTTTTTTCGCGTGGTGACCGCGTAAGAATACAAATCACCACTCCCTATTTTACCTGTGGATGTTGTAAAAGACGACTAAGGGATGTAATATGCATATAACATTTCTTCAAGAGAGAGAGAATTCCAAATAAAACCCTATACCAACTTGTCTGACCAGCATGGTATAGCGTAAGGTCAATTTCCCTCCTGTTGTAGAGGAAGCTTGAGCTCAACAGTGGGTCGTATATGAGCTGAAATGATGAATGATGATGATAACTTAATTTCGCCCCATATAAGTTCCACTACCGGGCTCGATCCCCCTCCAGAATATGAAGTAAAAGAATATCTACTGTACGCAGTTGGTATAGGGTTTCATTTCGTTGTTATATGAATATTATATCCCTTAGTCATCTTTAACGACACCTACGGATAAGAAATGAGGTGGTGAATCCTTACACCGTCACCACACGGCAATTTATTGACCTATATACCTTTCCGTGTGGTGACGGAGTAAGAATACAATTCATCACTCCTCTATCTTGCCCGTGAATGTCGTAAAAGATAACTAAGGGATATAATATGCACATAATATCTGTGCAAGAGAAGGAAAACTCGAAGTGAAACACTATACCAATATGTCTGACCAGCATGGTATAGTAGGTCCAAATCCCTCCCATTGTGGAGAAGACCCGAGCCCAATAGTGGGATGTATGTGGGCTGTGATGATGATGATGATATGCCTTAAAACAGTTGTTATCTGAAAACATGTAATTCTTAACCAGTTACCACAGAGACTTGGGTCTAGAATACTAGACCAGACTGTCAGTAAATTACATACTTATATGAAACTATCATAACATATATCCTATAGTGGTAGGACCACTGTCGATTATATTATCTACAGCCGCTGGCTGGTCAGTCCGAGATAGTATCATATGGGGGTGCCGGCTTTCTCGCTCACTGAACGAAGTGCAATAACAAATTGCCACTAATCAGACGGTGATTTTCTGCGAGAGTGTGGTGCTACCGCAGACGGACCGGCCGACGGTTATAGACAGAAGACTGTTGAGTGGTCCTACCATGTCAGCTAATGTACATCCCACCGCTAGACTCAAATCTCCTCGACACTGGGTGCAAAATTGATGCCCCATATTCTGCTGATCAAAATGTTATTTCAAGTTTTCCTCTTCTTGTTATGTATGATATCCACTTGTGTCCTTTAGGTTTTTTTTTACAATCACTCATGATAAAGGAACGGATATTAATATATCGTATTCTTGCCTTGTTACTACACGGAAAAGGTAGATTTTTTCAATAGCAAAAAAAAAAAAACACGGAGACTTGCAATAATTTCGCTCTTTTTTACGATTAATTATGTAAAATGCTACACATGATTGTATTAATTAATTGTCGTAAATGATTACAATCGTTTCCATATTCCCTTCCGCTTAACATAGAAATTAATTTATGCATTATTTTTATTCTTTATGTTTCATTTAAGACAAGAATAATTATAACACATGTTATCATAAAATGTCTGCATTTTTTCATTTCACTTTTTTCTTTAATGTTATTTGAACGATGTGGCCTGACCATAAGCCTATTAGTATTAATGTCAGCTTACCTATGTGGGTATTGCTTCGTTATTGGGAGACTACAGTCTTCTCTTAAAATAGTTTTATTTTCGGCTTTACACTGCAAATTGCTATCAAAATGTGACTAAAAATTTAATAATTGATTCTGTAATATATAAATCTCTGTAATAACGATGACTTGTTGGATGTGAAACATTTTAGTACTCCAGTAAATATGAACGGTGAAGAGTATTCGACACGTCAGAAAATCAAAAATCAAACGCGAAAAAATCCTTAAAAATACTATCATACTGCGTTAGGAGGAGTCCTTCCGCGACTATGAACGCTAAAGAGATATTGGAAAAGAGAAAATTAAATACAAACGCTATAAAATTCATAAATTTCACACTTGTAATATTCGCGTAAACATCAGAAGTCGTTAAGTAACAATGTTTTAAGATTGATGCGAAATGTGAGCAAAAAGCAATTGCTAAAATATAATGACAAACTTTGTAAACTAAATGTTGACAAAATTGTATTGTTCACATTTCCTTATCGAACATGTTTGACACAGATGGAAAATGAATCCATCTATAATTTAAATATGACATTACACAATATTACCAATTATATTACTAACAACAAAATGCATGTAATTGACATTAACAATTTTGTTAAAAAGAAATTTATTTTGACAAAAGATAGTTCATATCTTTCAATATTTTATACAAAGCTGATAGCTGATTCGCTATCTTATTTTTTATTTACATCAGCCAAGAACTTGGCTACCAAATTTGCTTCTATTGAGCAATGTGTTGTTGACATTACTAATTTAGATAATAATGTATCTACTATTGTAAATAATGAATTTAATTCACAAATTAATTTAAATTAACTCTTAAGTCAATAGAGAACTCCTCTTGCCTTAGCACCTTAAGCGTTAAGAATAATTTTAAATCAATCAACCTGGCACATCAAAATATTCAGGGTATGTTAAGTAAAGATTTGGAAATTGAATTATTTTTGAATGATTACCAGATAGATATTCTCTGTATTACTGAACACTGCCTCAAAGGTGATCAGTTAATGTTCAATTTTCCTAATCATCAGGTTGTTAGCTCGTTCAATAGAGTCAGTATGATCCGAGGTGGCTCATTGATAATTTTAAATAAGAAGGTTAAATATAAAGAAAGAAATGATATTGTGAAACTCTCTATTGAACGTGTTATAGAAATTGCTTGTATTGAGTCGGAGCAGTTCATAATTATATGCGTATACAGACCTCCATGTTCACCATATGATAATTTTGAAAGATATATGGAGGATATTTTGTTCAAAATCTCCACCTCTAATAAAACAGTTGTTATTTGCGGCGACTTTAATGTAAATCAATTAGACTACAATAACACCACACAAAAATTTATAACACTAATGAAATCATATAATTTATATAATATCTTTTTGGAGCCTACTAGGATAACATCTGGGAGTGCAACTTGTATTGATAATATATTTACAAATGTTAAACCCATAACTCACACTATTATTAGTGTTCTAGAATCAGATTATTGTGGTCAACTTGTTGTATTTCCTAGAACTAGTAGGATTAAAAGAGAAAGTATTAGCTTTGTTCCCGTGACTGCTAGCCGCTTAGAGCACTTTAGATACAAACTGGGTATGAAGGTACCGCTGTTGCCTATTCATGACAATCCCAATGAATTATATACATCCTTATTTCGCATAATCGATACGGAATTCAGTAAAATTTTTAAACCAAAAACTTTAACATTTGGAGTGCCTGATGGTTTTAGTGAATGGGCTACTTGTGGTACCTACAAGAGTAGAAGAAGGTTATATGATCTTTACAATGAAAAATCTTATAACCATAACCGAATATTCTTAGAGAATGTTAAGAATTATTAAAAAATTTTTAAACGTGCCTGTTCCAGTGCTAAATCCATTTATCTAAGAAGGAAAATTAAAGGATCTAGTGATATAATTAAAATGACTTGGACTGTGATTAATAGTGAAATCGGTAGGAACACTGTGCGGAAGAAGAACTTTAATTTAAAAATTGGTGATAAAAATGTGACTGTGAATAAAGAAGTGGCACATGAATTTGAAAACTATTTTACAAATGTGCCTGTATTAACAACAAAGTCCTTAGCGTCATGTCCCATTTTGGCTGAATCGCTCCTTAAAGAAAGTATTGTAAAATGTGACACTTCCTTTAAATTTTCAGATGTCAGTGTGGATGATATTTTAAAGTCTTTTAAAAATCTTAATGTTAAGAAAACAGCAGATCTGTGGGGCTTATCTGTAAGGACTGTTGATTTTATAATATCTATTATTGCTCCCCACCTGGCATTTGTGTTTAATGGTTGTGTTGCTCGGGGTGTGTTTCCTGAGCTCATGAAAATTAGTAGAGTAATTCCTTTATTTAAATCCGGTAGTGTGACTGATATTAACAATTTTCGTCCCATTTCCGTACTACCAACACTCAGTAAAGTATTTGAAAAAATTATGCTTAATCAAATATTGACTCATTTTAATAGACATAGTATTTAATGATATCTGATGTTTACGCGAGCACTACACATTGTAAATAAAACTACTTTTACGGATTATATCGCGTTTGTATTTGATTTATGATTGCCCGACGTTTCGAACACTGCAGCATTCATGGTCACGGGCGGACTAAGGTGTCTCACGTCCAACAAGTAATCGTTATTACAGACATTTACAATTATCTACCCGATACAGAAAATAGTTATAAATTTATTAAATTGTTACCCACATTTTAGTACAAATTTATTGCCAGTGTAAGAATAAAATGAATCTATATGAAAAAATTATATTGTTTATGGTTAGTAATTATTAATTATTAAATTTGTAGCAATTATTATTACAATTTGTTGATTTAAAAACTAACAAAACTAATATACTACCACCGGATCGGAACGCGGCCACACTGAGAAAGATCCGGCAAGAAAACTCAGGGGACATGGTGCTAAATTAATATTGATTTTTAATTTTAGATGCGGCTTACTAAAAGATTTTTGATTTATAAAATTATCTTTAACCATTATTATTGTGGGTCAAATCTATACAATAAGTGCTCACAGTATCATGCAGTCTTGTGGTGGTCTCTTTGGATTTATTTTTAATTATATTTATAACAGGATCCCAGCTTGATGGTAATACCCAGCCATCCTCTCTATTGAAATTTTTGTGTTTTTTGATTTCAATAGCCTCGCTTCAATACCATCAAGCTGGGATCCTGTTATAAACATCATTAAAAATAAATCCAAAGAGACCACCACAAGACTGCATGATACTGTGAGCACTTATTGTATAGATTTGACCCACAATAATAATGGTTAAAGATAATTTTATAAATCAAAAATCTTTTAGTAAGCCGCATCTAAAATTAAAAATCAATATTAATTTAGCACCATGTCCCCTGAGTTTTCTTGCCGGATCTTTCTCAGTGTGGCCGCGTTCCGATCCGGTGGTAGTATATTAGTTTTGTTAGTTTTTAAATCAACAAATTGTAATAATAATTGCTACAAATTTAATAATTAATAATTACTAACCATAAACAATATAATTTTTTCATATAGATTCATTTTCTTCTTACACTGGCAATAAATTTGTACTAAAATGTGGGTAACAATTTAATAAATTTATAACTATTTTCTGTATCGGGTAGATAATTGTAAATGTCTGTAATAACGATTACTTGTTGGACGTGAGACACCTTAGTCCGCCCGTGACCATGAATGCTGCAAAGTGTTCGAAACGTCGAAATACACACAAAAAAAAAAAAAAAAAAAGGGTTGATGTTAATGGTGCACAATCGTCTGGCTCTGTCATAAAAATGGGCGTTCCACAGAGATCCATTCTGGGGCCATTTCTGTTTCTTGTATATATTAATGACCTACCCTACCATATAGGAGACAATCAAAACATTGTGTTGTTCGCAGATGACACTTCTTTGTTATTTAAAATTAAAAGACAAATGCTCAATTATGACGATGTGAACAACGCACTGTCTAACGTTGTTCATTGGTTTAACACTAATAATTTGGTTCTCAATGAGAAGAAAACTAAATGTATCAAATTTACTACTCCCAATGTGAGGCAAGTGGAAACCAATGTCCAAATAAATGGTGTGGCTCTGGACCTTGTGGAATCGACCGTTTTTTTAGGTATCACCATAGATGCTAACCTTCAATGGGGACCTCATATTGAAAAGTTGTCGAGTAGGCTTAGCTCAGCGGCTTATGCAGTAAAAAAATAAGAATGTTAACCGATATTGAAACAGCTAGAATGGTTTATTTCGCCTATTTCCATAGTCTGATGTCTTACGGCATATTACTGTGGGGATGCTCCGCGGACTTGAATAGAATCTTTGATCTTCAAAAAAGGGCTGTCCGTGCAATTTATAATCTGGGCCCAAGAGTCTCACTTCGAGAGAAATTCAAAGAAATAAATATTCTAACTGTTATATCACAATATATATACGAAAATATATTATATGTCAAAAAAAATATCGCTAACTTCAAAAGATATTGTGACATTCATGAAATGAATACTGGGAATAAGGACAAACTAGTTGTACATACTACTCGTCTCCAAAAAATTAGCAAATCATTCATGGGGCAATGTATACGTTTCTACAATAGATTACCTAAAGATATCAGAGACCTGCCAACAAAAAAGTTTAAAAAAGCTATCAAGAATAGACTTTGTAAGAATTCCTTGTTATTTTAAATAAACTCTTTTTTAATAACTCTAATATTGTAAAGCGTAGCGTGTTTTGCCTAACGAAATTTTGAATTTTCGTCGTTTGTAACATGTTTGTAACATATGGTCTTGGTCATGCTCACTGAAGGATCTACTTGCGGTAGGTGCGTGGAGCGGGTCTCTCCCTTCCCTCCATAGTGGTTGAGGGGAGTGATGGCTGCTCTAGTAGTTAACTCGTGATCGGGTGCCGCTTGTGGGATCTGGTCCAGCCATAATCATTTCAATTATATTAAGTATCTTGCAGTTCGAAGGGCATCACACTGGAGCTAGGTCTTACAAAACATGTACACAAATTTATATCTAGTAAGAAGAAAAAAAAAATTAAAATAATAGACAAGCCCGCTGAGTTTCTTGCCGGATCTTCTCAGTAGCGGTCGCGTTCCGATCCGGTGGTAGTTTATTTTTATTGGATAATTTAATTTAATTTTGTAAAATTGACAATATGTAACTTGCCCTCTCGGGGTCTATGCATAATAAATTATTTGAATTTGAAACCAAACGTTTTTATATAACTCCAGCTATTTAATCTTAGATAACTGAAAATTGAAAACACAGGATGTTAACCCTTTAACTATGTGACCAACATGATCATATTACAACCAGATAGGAAAGTACTAAGTAGAAAGTCAGCGATATCCGATACGATATGATATCCACGATTAGGTATCCAACTATGATATTGTTTTGAGATATTGCCAGATAAATATCTTTGATTGTATAATCTGCCTTTCAGATAAAATGTTGTATTCAGAATTTATTCCAATAAAAATTAAATTTTAAGATAATCTTTGCAGAAACTTCAGCCATAATGCGAAGAGAAATTGACCTTTTACGCTAGTGAGACAGGTAAATCTTACTTCGTGTTTCATCTTTCCGTGTGGTGATGGGGTAAGAATGCAACAGCAGGGACGGATAAACCCTATCAGGGCCCCTAGGCAATGTAATTCTAGGGTCCATGGTTTAAGGTCCATGAGCAGCAGTATCACTTACCATCAGGTGTGCTGTTTTCTGTTTTGCCAGGGATTTAAAAAAAAAATATTTTTTTTCTTTGATGCATGCTCGGGGCCCCTAGCCAGTTGCTTAGTTCGCTTTATGAATAATTCGGACCTGTGCAACAGCCATTCGTTTCGCGACTGATCATAAAAGATGTCTGATAAACTTGCATATAACATTACTGCAAGAGAAGGAATAGTCAAAATAAAACTCTGTCAATTACTCCAGCCAGCGTGGTATAGTAGATAAATTTTTCTCGCATTATGAATTAAGCTCGAGCCACAGTGGCACGTCAATCAAAATTTTAGA
This sequence comes from Lymantria dispar, assembly GCA_032191425.1. Lineage (NCBI taxonomy): Eukaryota > Metazoa > Arthropoda > Insecta > Lepidoptera > Erebidae > Lymantria > Lymantria dispar. The sequence continues at coordinate 2,183,349 of CM063462.1, read as the reverse complement.
GCTTGAAAGCTACATAATTATACATTTTTTCGTGTGGTGACAGAGTAAGAATACAATTCACTACCCCTTCTCTTACCCGTGAATGTAATAAAAGACGACTAAAGGATATGATATGCAACATTGCAAGAGAAGGCAACCTCGACATAAACCTATACCAACCCGTCCGACCAGCGTAGCCAGGCGTGGTAGGTCAATTACTTTTCCATTGTGGGGGAAGGTCGAGCCCAGCAGTGGGACGTTTATGACCTGTGATGATAATAATACATTTATACACAGTTCTTGTTAATACAATAAGTACATTTTTTTGTTGGTAGCCGTTGTATCCAAGTTAAAACTTATTATACTCGAATCAAGTTCTTGTCAACAAAATTATTACCACATAAAATAACTTAATTAGCAGTTGACCAAGAACAACAGTAATAATTCCCCGAACCAGTCGGCTTATCATCAGTACAGTTCAACATTTAGAAGGTACTTATTTCGTTTATAACGCGACATAATGTCTGTAATGTCATTATATTTCATTGTCGGCTTTTACGCAACTGTTAATGTCGTTATTTAATGTTGGTTTGAATTTTCACACAGTTAAACCATGAAACCACTAGAAGTTAAGAGGAAGCCCAACTTTCTGGGTGTATTTGCAGCTGGTGGGTTTTAGTATTATTTTTCAGGGTTCCGTACTCAAAGGGTAAAAACGGGACCCTATTACTGAGACTTCGCTGTCCGTCCGTCCGTCTGTCACCAGGCTGTATCTCAAGAACGGTGATAGCTAGACAGTTGAAATTTTCACAGATGATGTATTTCTATTGCCGCTATAACAACAAATACTAAAAACAAAATAAAATAAATATTTAAGGAGGGCTTCCTTACAACAAACGCGATGTGTTTACCGTTTCTTGCTCGATACTAATAACGGTGACAGGTAAACGCTTTAACTATTCACAGAATTTTTAGTTTTATATTCTCTCTAAATATAATTATAGATAATGGTACGGAACCCTTCGTGCGCGTGTCCCACATGCATTTACCCGGTTTGTTTTTCAATTGCAAACGGTAGCAAACCAGTGGATTGACGACATTCTTAAAGTCGTAGGGAACCGTTAGATGCAAGTGGCGCAGGACCGTTTCGAGTGGCATTCTCGTGGGGAGGCCTATGTCCAGCAGTGGACGTCTGTAGGCTGATGGATGGATGGATGGTGGCAAACCAGCAAACAGTGCACCTTATGATAAGTGAAGCTGCTGCCCATAAACCTTTTCCAGGCCGCTGCCTACCGTGAAGAAAGTGAAGGGAGTGTGTATGCGTACAATAAGGTTCGGTGATACTTAAAACATCACCAAAATTCGCCATATGCAAACATCCTCAGAAAGTTGGGCTTCCAGCTCCCTCACTCACCAAACGAAGCGCAGTAACAAACTGCTACTACTCAGAGGTCGATTTTCTGCTCAGTGTGGTACTACCCTGGACGGACTGGCTCGCGGCTGTAGGCAGACTACTGTCTGCCGCCTAGCAAAAATACATGAGTGGCAAAATCACTTACCATCAGGTGCACCGTTTGATAGTTTGCCACTGTTGGCCATTAAAAAAAAATTGGTATGAATGAGGTATGCTATATTGAAAACATTACCTTACGGGGAAGACTTTGAAACTGAGTCAGAAACTTCTCGAGCTTGGCTTGCTTTTATTTCATTTCAGCTCATACACGTCGAGTGTATCGATTTTATTTATATTTGTATGTTTGTTTAACACAATTTCTGTATCGACTATACTGTTCCCACGGTATAAACAAAGAGACAAATTGTTTATATTGATAAATAAACAATGTCATTGTTTGACGACTACCTAATACTAAACATGACGTGTTATAATTTGAATAAATTATAAATAAAGCTATCGTTTCGGATCTCTTACTTGCCTCGATTGTAGTTGAGGGGAGTTAGGGCTGCTCTAGTGATTAGTCGTGATCGGGTGCCGCTTGCGGGATCTGGTACAATAATAATCTAATGCATTATATTTAAGAATTGTATTATAACATGGTTCGAAGCTAATTCATCGTCTCAGCCCATAATATATACGTCACACTGTTTGGCCCAAGCCTCCTCCAGAACGGGAGGGCAAATTGACCTACTATTCCACGTTTATCCCATTATCTTTTTTTTGTTCTATTTGTGTCCGTTCATCGTATGTTTGTTAAGTCCCCACCATACAAGGATTATTTCCTTAGTTCAGGGTGTTGTTATGAACCAAAAACCAGCTAAATGCGAGTTCGAGTCGCGCACGAAAGGTTCCGTACCATTATCTATAAAAAGGGCAAAATAATCGCATTTGTTGTATTGGAGCCCCCCCTTAAACATGTATTTTATTTTCTTTTTAGTATTTGCTGTTATAGCGGCAACAGAAATACATAATTTCTAAAAATTTCAACTATCTAGCTGTCGCGGTTCTTGAGATACAGCCTGGTGACGGACGGAACGGGACGGAAGTCTTAGTAATAGGATCCCGTTTTTACTCCTTAGATACGGAACCCTAAAAATGAGGACTGTCTACAAAAGTGAAAATTTAAAACTAAGAATAAAGAGTGGTATTTTTGGATATTAAAATTAATTCTTGGGTCACAAATTAAAGATTGTAAATTAAAACTTTTTACTTTTATCTGTTTTTGGCACCTGTCGGCACAAATATTACCGATAGGTGCCACATTGTCATATCTACAGATATAGTGTTAGCGTTAACACGTGACCATGTCGGTGACGACTTACATGAATTTACTCCCTATTGAAACCTGCCTATAGAACGTTTCACTTCAAAATTTTAATGATCATTTTTTTAGACACACTATGGAAATAATACTTATATCGCGGGGGACTTTACAAACATATATTTAACGGACACAAATTACATCCAGACTCAAAACAACAATTTGTGAATCGTACACACGCGTATTCCTAACCCACCCGTGACACGTCGCCTTTGTCGTTGGGCCGACCACCGGAGCAGGGTGACTTGTCGTCAGTGGTCGGCCCGACGAAATACGACGGAAGACGGAGGACGTCGGTCGTCCTCGCGTGGTCGGCCTTTCGGCGGGTGATGGACTAACTCCCCAGTCGAGTCACGCGACAAAGTCTGTACTTTGTCCTACGTGGGATTCGAACTCACTACACTAGCGCGATAGGTATCTTAACCGCTACGCCATCTGTACAGTTTGCACAGCATCTGCGCTATCCTAAAGTGATTCAGTATACTAGATTCTATATTGTTTATTTTGTTTGTTTCAGGTACGTTGGCCTTTATGTGGGACGAAGATAACATTGCCTACTTGTTGTGTTTACATATTAACATTGTATGCGAACTGTGATTCATGCTACTGATAAATTGTACGGTCTCTAGAAGAGCTGGTAATTATATCCTTATGTGCATTCTCACTGATTGTAAACAATTAAACATTTTATTATATTGTATGTGTTATATACAAAACATTTCATTTTTCTTTCCGTGTGGTAACGAAGTAGGAATACAATTCGCAACCCCCAATCTTGCCCTTCGTAGAACATGACTAAAGGATATCTTGTGCATGTAACAACAATTCAAAAGAAGGAAAATTTGAAATAAAACTCTACACCAACCCGCTTGACCAGTGTGGTATAGTAGGTCGATTGCCCTCCCAATGTGAAGGAGGCTCGAGTGGTGGGACATATATGAGCTGTGATGAATGAATGATGAATACAAAATATTAAATGACTGGTCAGACCTTTTATAAAAAAAAAAGTGTGTGTGTACAAAGTACAAAGTACGCATATCAGAAGTGAAACTCATTCATCCCTTATCCTTTATCTCATTCCCTCGCCGTCTGAATCCTATACATTTATGTGTTTGTGTCTCTATGGACTCGCTTTTTCGTTTCATCGAGCTTGAAATCACAACGATTCAAAAGAAGTTTCACTTTAAAAAAAATGATGGCAAAACAATACAAACATGTTTAGTGAATAGATTTTTTCGTGAAAACACCATCACGACACCATATACCCTGGGTACTTAACTATCTTTACTTACCGTTGTAATTTCAAACTATCCACTCTCTGACAATGGTAATGACGAGCCCGCCGAGTTTCTTGTCGGATCTTCTCAGCTCGTGGCCGCATTCTAATCTGGTGATAGATTAGTAAATAATTTTCAAACGTTATGTAAAGGTGACAATATTTATTTTTTTTCTTCGGACCGACGCTCACTCCGTTCGAGACGACGCAAGAGCGGCACGCGGCCCCATAACCCATCGTAATCCCTCCCCTATTGGACTATTAGGCCGACTGCTGGTACTGGGTTACTTGTCATCCATGGCCAGCCCGGCGGGTTACACGTAAGTGCCCTTAAGATACAAATTAAATTATTTCATTTGATTCGCAAAAATATACACACAAATCATACCAGCTGTTCAGGCATTCAGTTACACGCGTCCTCCATATGCTTGTTCTTAACTCTAGCTGTTTTTTCATGTAAAAATACATTAAAGAGGACAGTTCATTTTATTATTGAAAGTATATCCAAACTGGGAATTGTTCCCGGTCCATACGTTCGCGACGTACGAAGCCACAGACACACACGAACAAACATTGGCATCAAATTTATAACACACCTTTTGCGTCGAGGGTTAAAAAGGGTAGGAAGGGAAAAGGGTATAAATAGCAAACTCTTGTAATCAGTATTTAGTGGTGATATTTCGTATGTCGTAAATGCTGTTTGGGTCATTATTATTGCAATTATACAATTTAATATTATACAGTCTAAGTTATATGTAATTATAGAGATTGACGTGTAACAAATTACATGTTTCACTGTTTTGGTGTTACTGTAGTGTAGAAGCCTACTATATCACTCTGGTCGAGCGGGTTGACCAGTTTTCCTTCTACGTTTTCATTTTTTAACACGCTCATAGTAACTTTATCTATATATTTATTTATTTATGACGGACACAACACATGTAAAACAAAAGTATAAAATATTTTGAAAAAAAAAAGTGTCCCAAACCGGTCTCAAACTTAGCATAATGCTAGCCGCAAAATGACCAGCGCTGATCTTCCGTTGTTACCGAGAGGAGACATAACGTATTTATCCATATGTTTATTTCACCAGCGCCTATCATGCCCGGGCATGTCATAAAAGGCGACTAAGAGATGTAACACGCATCGTCTCAGCTCAAAAACGTCCACTGTTGGCCTCAAGCCTCCTCTTCAATAGGAGGCAAATTGACCTACTATACCATGCTAGTCAGACATGTTGGTATAAGGTTTTATGTCGAGCTTTCCTTCTCTTGCACAAATGTTATACGTACATTATATCACTCAGTCGTCTTTTACGACATCCACGGGCAAGATAGGGAGTGGTGAATTGTCTTCTTAGTCCGTCACCACGCTCAAAAAAACTCAAATAAAACCCTATATCGACGCGTCTGAACAGCGTATAGTAGGTCAATTGTACTCCTACTCTCCCAGTCTATTGTACAACAGCAGACCAGCATGGTATAATAGGTCAATTTCTTTCCTATTGAGAAGACGGCTCGTCCAGTAATAGAAAATATATGAGTTGAGATAATAATGATTATGACATAGATATTTATCGCAATATATTAATACGTGAAGCAAAAACGTTGTACCCCTTTTTACGAAACTTACGTGGATGGATAAGTATGAAATTTGGCACAGTTGAAGTATAAAATGAGAAGTGCATAAAACTAGAATTTCGTATAATAATGGATTAGAAATACATTAAATTCATTAAAAAAGGCATTACGCATACTACCATGCAATCGCTACACACTACACACACACACACACACACACACACACACACACACACACACACACCAACGCTTAGAATAATAACATATAGAAGGCAAGTCCACGCACAAAAAGTGAGGCATTTCAATTGGAGCCTAATGGGGCCTACGCCGGAACAGTCCCGTAATGTACAAGTCATTGCACTGCACGAACGTACGCAACTCTTAAAAAATAAATAGGTAATTATGACGGCTTGTGCATTCAAATGGTGCCACAACACATTTGAAAAACATAAAAAGGTTTTTAACATTACTTTTAAAAGTATTTCGACGATTTATGTTAATAAAAACAAAATTTGATTTCATAATTTGTATAGTGGGTTCCGTGTGTACGTGTGTAATCGTCTGCCCGCCATTAGTATTTTTAGATTAAAATTTTTAAAGTTCGAAGTACTAAACACTATCCTTCTATACGTTATTATTCTAAGCACCAACGCTTATACAATTTTTTTAGGTTAAAATCTCTGGTCGTACTGGGCGTCAAAAAATCATAATTATGATAACAATGTCTAATAGTCATTTATACCTTTCTATCAGTTATTATTGAAATACAGCTTGCTCAATATACAATTAAACATAAATATAATTAAAAGAAAATTGTGTAGCAGAAAAATTATTTAAATCAATTATTGCCGAATTTCGACCACTCGGCGACCACAAGTTCTTTCAAAATGACCAGTTTATTTCCATCTATTGCATTGTTACAAACAAGAGAACTTTCCTTTGCTCTAAATACATTCAAAATATCTGATTAGATTAATATCGTATTAATTATGTGCATAAATTTCGCTTCTAAATAATTCATTAATCTAATTATTTATACCTTTTAATGTGGGCACATCCTTTATTAGCAAATATTCTTTAGAAATTGATACGTTATTTATTGTATTAATGTTGACAAAATTAATTCAGCATGTCAAGGCTATTAGAAATTGATGTTGGCGTGATGTTCTATGAAATAGCTATTTAAGAATATTAATGTGAAACAAATAGTTTTGTGTATTTATACGTGGAAATTGTATTAGTAAATCAGGTATGTATTTAGAAATTTCAACAAACCGGCCATGTGACTGTCTGATTGCCTGATGTAGGGAAATCCATATCAAACAAATTTTACCACTGTATTTTGAAAGAAATGTGTTTTTTTTTTTTAAAGTTAGTGATTGGGAATTAAACTACCATAGACAAAGATTTACTTGTCTATGGTAGTTTAATTGTGCTGTGTGGTAGCGGCTTCGAATACTACCAACCCTTGCTTTGCTCGTGGGTGTCGTAAAAGACGACTAAGAGCCCTAGATTGACCCGGACCAACTCCTTCTGGTACCATTTGGGTCAACGATTACATTCCCAAGGAGGGTTGACGTCAGGCAGGCGGCCGATCATAAAAGTCATTGCCGAAACTTTTTGCAATATGTCAAAATAGATGACATATTGCGTCGACCCCAAGTAATTGGGATAAGAGCAAGATGATGATGATGATTTTGAAAGAAATGTGTAAGGGAAAAATCGAAATTACTGATTGAAGTGCAGCAACAAATTACTACTACATATTTAGACGTTGATTTACAGCGAGAGTGTGATACTACCATATAAAGTTTTTATAATAATACATTATACACAATACATACACTGTACATAACCCGAAACCCGATAACCTACAGATAGGCAAATAGACGTACGGCATAAAACTCGTAAGTACGCTTTGAAGTGCGAAATAATAAAAATAGTTAAATTTTCATTTCACTAATATTTTTACAAATTTCATCTTCAATACAACACAGAAAGGGGATTATGAAAAAATATTGTGTCAGACGAGTTGACATAGGGTTCTCTATTGGACCACACTATTGACAGTTGTCTGTCATCCATACACACGCTCGCAGAGAATCGACGTAAGGATTGTAGCAATTTGTTACTGCGCTTCGTTCGGTGAGCGAGAGAGCCAGAAACCCAACTTTCTGAGGGTGTATGCATGTGGTGAGTTTAAGTGATGCCTTTATTATCACCGAATCTCATTACACGCATTCACTCCCTTCACTTTCTTCGCAGTAGGCAGCGGCCTTGCAAAGGTCTATGGACGGCAGTAACATTTACCATCAGATGTACTGTTTGCTCATTTGCCACCGTTAACAATAAATAATATAACATGTCATATCCTTTTTACAACACCTACGGGTAAGAGAAGGAATGGCGAATTGTATTCTTACTCCATCACCACACAAAGACGATATGATAAACAGATAACATTTAAGCATATGAATGAAGTCTCCCAACAAAACCAAAACGTCTAATCAGCCTGATAAAATAGACCAATTTCTTTTCTACTTTAGCCGAGACTATATGAACTAAGATAATGATGATGATGAATATTTTGCCATCACCTATAGATTATGCTAGAGAAGTAAAAATCTGGACCGATATTAAGTCATCTTTTTCACTCATATCAGCTCATATATGTCCCACTGCTGGGCTCGAGTCTTCTCCACAATGGAAGGGAAATTAACTTACTTTATCAAGGTAGTTAGACAGGTAGATGTACTGTTGGTACTGTTTTATTTCGAATTTTCCTTCTCTTCCATAAATGTTATCTGCATTTTACATCCGTTAGTGGACTTGTACGATACCCAAGAGCAAGAAATGGGGTGGTGAACAGTATTCTTACTGCGTCACCACACAAAAGATTACAAATTAAGTTATTTCTTATGAAAAGCCTCAAACTCGTTCTACGTTCTATAGAAAGAACTATGCTCGATATTCCTCTACGTGATAGAATCCGTAATACGGCAATCCGTAGAACAACGGGTGTAATCGACATAGCCCGCAGAATTAGCACGTTGAAATGGCAATGGGCAGGCCACACAGCTCTTCGAACCGATAACCGCTGGTGAAGAAAGGTTATTGAATGGCGACCACGAATCCGACGATGTCACGTAGGACGACCTCATACTAGGTGAACTGACGACATCTTGATGATTGCTCTAATTAATCATTAACTCGTGATGGGGTGGCACTTGCGGGATCTGGTCTAGCCATGGTCTTTTTCATTATACATATTTAAGAATTTTATTATATCATGGTTCGAAAGGCATTACACTGGAGCTATTAATAGGCATGTTGTTGCATGTTTATTTAAATAAATTTTATTTAAATAAAACTATTAAATGCAGAAAAGAAAGTCATTCTCGCTGAGTTTCTTTCCAGGATCTTCTCAGTGCAGTTACGTTACGATCCGGTATCAAGTTAAACTAAAATGTACAAAATGACATAATATGTAAGTGCCCCCGCGGGGTTTATGCATAATAAATGATTTGAACTTGAACTTCCCAGGAAACCGTTGGATTTATATGGCACAGGGCCGTTTTCGTGAGGCCTATGTTCAACAATGCACGTCTGACTGATGGATATTTGAAAGACATTTCTATAAATTCACCATGCTAACCATTGTCTAATGACACCTGATTGGTCCATAAATGCAGGACACAACTACAGTACAAACGAGGCAAGAGATGTCCAACAATTGTCAACAGTCACGGTCCATGCTTCAACTAGCAACTGTGACGTGAATTTGATATGGTATTGTTTTGTCGAGGTCGAGTTTTTATCACCTTTCGCATGTCGCTTGTGACAAAATATTAATACCAAGTGTTAAATCAAACTTACGTAAACCTAACGGCAATATTGCGTGTTTTGTGGTAAAGTTTCATTTTTAAATTATATTGTTTTACTACCATTTCGCTTTTCTTATTTTTTTATTTTTGGTAGGCTATGGTCGGCGACGGAGGAGCATCGTGCGACCCCTTTTTTTTCTCTTTTTTTTACGGAATGTACCTCCACGCGGTACTTTCCGTCCGGGGCAACGAAAGGACGGCGCGCGGGACCATAACCCACCCGTACCCACGTCATCTTCGTTGTTGGGCCGACCCCGGTGGTCGGCCCAACAACGGCAACAGCAGGGTGACTTGTCGTCAGTGGTCGGCCCGACGGAATATCCTTTCGGGTACTCTCACCTCTCGACGTCCCTGTCCCGGGACGTCGGTCGCCGTCGCGCGGTCAGCCTCTCTGCGGGTGACGGACGAAATTCCCCGGTCCGATCACCCGCGGCCTCGGCTAGTCGTGCGACCCCTACCGTATTCCCTCCCCAGCCCCATTAATAAATGTTATGGGGCAATAAATGCTATTTCAATCTATTCTCATGATCATTTCAGCTCATAAATGTCCCACTATTTGGCCCGAGCTTCCTCCACTGTGGGAGGGAAATTGACCTACTACACCACGCTGGTCGGACGTGTTGGTATAGGGTTTTGTTTCGAGTTTTCCTTCTCTTTCATAAATGTTATATGCACAATTATTTTCCTTAGTCGTCTTTTACAAGCCATGGTCAAGAGAGGGGGTGGTGAATTGTATTCTTACTCCGTCACCACACGGAAAATTCTATCCTAGTTTAGTAATGGCAAGGAATTAGTTTAATAGTCGGATATTGTTAATGCATATTCAGGTTATGTTACCTACTAAGTATGTATTTCATCATCATCATCAGCCTATCACCGTCCATTGCTGGCCTACGGCCTCCCTCATGTTACGTCACAGAGTGCGGTCCTATGCCTCCTGCATCCAACGACGCCCAGCAACTTTCACCAGGTCGTCGATCCATCTGGTGGAGGAGCATCCTACTCTGCGTCGTCTGATACGTGGTCGCCACTCGAGAACCTTTCTTCCCTAGCGGTTGTCGGTTCTATATCGGTTACACCCCTTCTTTTGCGGATCTCCGTATTTCTGTATTATTTATTAATGATGATGTAATTGTGGAGACATGTGTAACGAATTTAATTAATATTTCACTGAACATCAATAATTAAATACTCGTTTCTTTAAAACTAAATAATATTATTTTAACATAAAATTAAATGATGTATTATAACATTGATTCGATTTATGATCGTTTCAAGCTTACTGTAAATATTCAAAGAATGTTAATAGTCAATTAGTTAACTTTGTAACTTTAATGTTAGTTATAAATCTATTTACGTAACTCATTTTACGGGCGAGAATAGGAGTTCAAAGTTATACAGTGACATAATAGTATAAATGCGTAGATTGTTTTTTTTTTAATTTTTAACTGCACGAAAAATTGTACTAAGATGTTGTGTAAGACATATGGTACACTACCTACAAAAAAAAAACTAAGGGTGTAGTCGTTTATTTTCGTTCATTATATTTCTTCTTTCTTCTTTATTTCTTATTCTTGCCCTTTTTGTTTTTTTTTCTTTTTTATAGGGTTATTTATGGTCAGCTCACCCGCCGCCCGGCTCTGTCCGAGGTGACAAAGGGGCGGCGTACAGCCCCATAACCCACTGTAGCCTTCATCGTTGGGCTGGCTACCGGTACCTAGTTCCTTGTCCTCTGTGGTCGGTTTGGCTAAATTCATTCTTGCCTTGCATTATACTCTTTGATTTCTTTCCAAGTAATTGTTTGATTCATTATCATCTAAGCTCCCACGTTCCACTGTAGGGCTCGGGGCTCCTTCATAACGTTAGAGAAATTGACCTACTATACCACATTGGTCAGAGATCAACCCGATATAAGATTTTATTTCGTGTTTCCCTTCTCTTGTACAGATGTTATCTGCATATCATATCATCTAGTCGTCATTTACGACATCCAGGAATTAGAAAGGGAGTGGTGAACTGTATTTTACTCCATCACCACACGGAAGATGCATAGCATATGTTAAATAAACAGACCACCCAAATAATAAACCACAAAAATTCTTGCGGTGATATTTTCAAGGTCAAAACAATAGATATTTTTTTGGTTCACACGACCACAGTTTCCCATAATTCCAAGGTAATAATCAAATACCTGGGTGTGTTATAAGCATGTGGTTTGACATTTCAGTTGCCCGCGGCTAACTCTGTATTACCATAGACAAAACTAACCTTTGATACTTGTCGATACAAAATGAGCATTGTACATAAATCAAGCGTAGTTTAATTGATTTTGTTCAGATAATTATCAACGAATTGACTATTATCATGATGTAATTGTAAGGACATATTGTTTTCCTGGCTTCCTGATCGTTTTGTAATGAAATAGTTATTTTGGTTTAGAGTTGTCATATAATCGATATAAGAGTTATAACTGATGTCGTAGTTCAAACTTAATGTTGCAACATACCGTTCGAATCGGATATTTATGGTATGCGGCTGCATTTTTAAGGTTAATTTCCGTACATCGCGACTGATCGCGACCGCGCGCGATCAATCGCATACGACTGTCGCGCGCGGCCAATGCGACAATAGTCAAAGTATGAATGGAATATGGACGAATTAATTCCCGATTCTACACCCACAACACCCCCACTAGTTTCGCCTTAGCGTCTTTAGAGTAAGTTATAACATAATTTATAAGTTAAGACTCGTGAAAGACTACTAAGTAGATCACGAAATATTGACACAGGTCGATTGATTCATTCATCCATTTCCGCCCACATAAGTCCCGCTGTTGTGCATGGACCTCCTTCACAATGGGAGGGATATCAACCCACTATACCGCGCTGGTCAGGCGTGATAGGCTTTTATGTCGAGTTTTCCTTCTCTTGCATATATTTTATCTGCGTACTATCTCTTGTTGAATTGTATTCTTACTCCGTCACCACGCAGAATCAGTCCATCCATTGAATCTACAGACTATAACTTTTATATTCATCAGTGTTGCCATTTCACAGCGTTAATGACCGACCTCATTATTTCCTTTGCATTTCTCTTATGTATCTTTTACTATCTTATCTTAACAAATTTGTATGATAAAGCTATATAAATTGACATTAATTAAATAACTTAACGATATCTAGATCTTGTGATGTCCTTAATTATTATACAACATATATTTCTATTAACGTTTAAGAGCAGTTCTTGTATATTTATATTCAGAATCTCGGAAGTGGCACCACCAATTTCCATGAAATTTAGTATGCAAGAGGTTTCGAGGTAGATAATGCGATCTAGCTAGGTTTTATTTATAGAAAATTTAGTTTTATCATGGTAAAAACAGTGAAAAAAAAATAAAAATAGCACTAACAGCATTCCCAGCAATTTTTAAACATCAATTGGTATTATGAACCTGGCTGCCCATCGAGACGGTTAAGGTATTGACCTGCCTGCCACCGAGGTCAAGGAGTCGGTACTGATGGCCAGTGTAATGGTGATGAGGAGGGGATAAGGTAGACTATGAGGCTTGATGCCGCGCTTTCTTCATTCTGAACGGATTGGACAAGGTGTGTAAACACATTCATCCCAATCAGTCGTAGACCACGAAAATAGTTATTTCATCAAGGGACCTAGATATATCCATTAGTGAACATATGATAGGCTGATGATCATGATGATGATGATGAAATTTACAACATAACTATCCATTTCCTCGCGACGGCGATCGGCGTCCCGGGAAGGGGACGTCGATGGGAGAGGGTACTCTCTCAGGGTATTCCGTCGCGCCAACCACTGAAGTCAAGTAACTCTAAACCGGTGGTCGGCCCAACGATGAAGGTGACGTGCTACTGGGTGGCTTACGGGGCCGCGCGCCGCCCTTCTGTCCCCTGGACGGAGCTGGGCAGCGGGTGCGCTGACCGAACCCACCCAAAAAAAAAAAAAGAAACTATCCTTTCATCCTTGCGGCTCGTTTGACTAACTGTCGTAATAATTATCATCATCTCTACGTTCCATTGTTGGGCTCGAGCCTCCTCCATAATAGGATTTTTTGGCAATTTTTCTACTATACCATACCATAGTATAGGGTTTTATATCGAGTTTTCCTTCTTTACCGCTGCTGCGATATGCGTATTTAACACCTTTTTTTTTTGGGGATGGGTTACGGTCGGCGCACTCCTCGCACCACTCAGCTCCGTTCGGGGCGACAGAGGGGTGTAAGCACGCACACCCGTAACCCACCCGTATAGCACGTCGCCTTCGTCGTTGGGTCGACCAGTATTTAACCCCGTAGTCATATCGGTGGTGAACTGAATTCCTACTTCGTGGTTAGGAAGCGTAATTGGTTTCTTTTTTATTGCAAACGGTGGCAAACGAGCAAACAGTACACCTGATGGTAAGTGTTGCTGCTGCTCATGGACTTTTTTTTTTTTTATTTTTTTTTTTTTTATAAGACCACACCCTGCACTAAGGAAATAATCCTTGTATTGCGGGGGACTTTACAAACATATAATTAACGGACACAAATTACATCCAGACTCGGAACAACAATTTTTAGATCGCACAAAGTGTTGTCCCGCGTGGGATTCGAACCCCCGACACTGGCGCTGTAGGTCGCTTTCTTAACCACTATGCCATCTGTGCAGTCTTACAGGGATGCTGCCTACCGCGAAGAAAGTGAAGAGAGTGTGAATGCGTGCATTGAGGCTCGGTGATACCAAGGGCACCCACCACCAAAACCCTCCACACACAAACACCCTCAGAAAGTTAGGCTTCCGGCTCTCTCGCTCACCGAACGAAGCGCAGTAACAAATTGCTACTATTCAGACGTCGATTTTCTGCGAGAGTGTGGGGTACTACCCCGGACGGACCGGCCCGCGGCTGTAGACAAATAACTGTCAACAGTGTGGTCCTACCACTCTTTATTTATAATTTGTATTTGGAAAATATTGTCTAATAGTATCATGGAAACGATTTCAAAATAAAAATAGAAAACGTTTGACAGCTGATCTCTTGCGTCAATGTTATCTAGACAGACTGATAACCACTGATAATATCATGGATAGGAATGCATACGATAAATGGATTTCAAGTGGTTTACGAATATATATTCAATTGCGTTACTCACTGTTAGAAATTTGATAAAGAGAGCTGATATTTATATTGTGAAAGATACTGAACGAAGTTACGTTAATTTCTAAAATGAAATTAAAAAGTTATCTCGGTTAGTTTTGTAATTTTTGAGTTTATACTACTTTCGATGCCTTAGAGAAAAATTATGAGAGTAAATTTTTACGATGCGCATTATTTCATTATTCGACTGCACAGATGGCGTAGTGGTTAAAATAGCGACCTACATTGCCAGTGTCGGGGGTTCGAATCCCACGCGGGACAACACTTTGTGCGATCCACAAATTGTTGTTCTGAGTCTGGATGTAATTTGTGTCCGTTAATTGTATGTTTGTAAAGTCCCCCGCAATACAAGGATTATTTCCTTAGTGCAGGGTGTCTTAAAAAAAAAAAAAAAAAAAATTATTGCGCGCGCACACCCCCGGGAAATGCCAAAAAGATTATGCGTTATAATAAAACTTTAATTGTATTCATTATCATTTCAGCCCAAACACATCCCACTGCTGGGCTCTAGCCTCCTCCATAATAAGAGGGAAATTGACCTTACTATCCATGCTAGTCAGACAAGTTGGTTTAGGGTTTTGTTTCGTGTTTTCCTTCTATTGCATAGATGTTATATGCGTACTATATCCCTTAATCGTCTTTTACGACATCCACGGGCAAGAAATCGAGTGGTGAATTGTATTCTTACGCCTTCACCTTCAATCATTGTATTAAATACCTTTTTGACGTGACAACGTCTTAAAATTCGATGGAGCCGGCTGCACGCACGAAAAAAACATGACTTGTGCGGCGTTACCTCGCTCTGAGGCGTTCCATTTAAGGCTTGAAGCCTGTGCAAGAGAAGGAAAACTCGAAGTAAAACCCTATACCAACATGTCTGACCAGCATGGTATAGTAGGTCAAATTCCCTCCCATTATGGAGGAGGCCCGAACCCAACAGTGGGACGTATGTGGGCTGCGATGATGATGATGACATTAGTTTTGCCTTATAAAAATATCTTATAACTTTTTCTATATTTCTTACAACGTGTATCCAAAATATTAAGATTGGTTGAGTAATGAAGGCGTAAAATCGTAACAAATAAACTTCGAAATTGAATCTTACCTATTATTTCTCTAGCCTGTTTTTCTGTAGATTCTCGAGATCTTCCTTATTTCTTTTTCTAATTTCATTATTACCTACCCTTATTTTTTAAGGTGGCAGGCAGCTAATGACGAAAAATAGTTATCCCCGTTAAAGATGGCACCACATTTCTTAAATTTGATATTTAGTCCTATTTAAGAAGAGTTCCCTGTCGTGTGGGGGTAAGAATACAATTCACCACTTCTTATTTTGCCCTTAGATGGCGTAAAAAGCGACTAAGGGATTTAATGCGCATATAATATCTATGCAAGAGAAGGAAAACTCGAAATGAAACCCTATACCAACACGTCTGACCAGAGTAGTACAGTAGGTATATCTCCTATACTGTAGAGGAGGCTCAAGCGCAGCAGTGGGACGTATATGAACTGTGATGATGACGATTGGGGTACTTATATACAATTAATAGACATTAAAATCACTCAGACTCGGAACAGCTATTTATAGATCGAATTCCATCTATGCAGTTACGTCAAGCTTAAAAAAAAATACATTATTGTTACGTCACGTCAATTAGGCCATAAAAACACACACACAAATCGTGTGCCTAATTTTGTATATGAATGAAACCACACACACTCACATATATACTTATCTATGTACATGTACTTTGTATATAGTTCTGTATAAATATGTGTGTGTGTGAGTAAACAATTGAACTTATAAGATCGACAAGTTTTGCTCACATCACCATTGAATTGATGATTGTGTGGTCCAAGTCAACAGCTGTAACGTGAATCGTGAAATTGGTGGGAGCTATTTTCAAGACTAAATATAGAGAAATATTATATGATGTATATAAACACAATGTATCAATAATGATATCTGATGTTTACGCGAGCACTTCACATTGTAAATAAAACTACTTTTACGGATTATATCGCGTTTGTATACGCGATATAATCCGTAAAAGTAGTTTTATTTACAACAATGTATCAAATTGAAAATATAGAATAGAAAGTTTATTATGACAAAAGGACCCTAATTAAAAAATTCATATCTTTGGTATCTCTAAAATATGTTTTTTTTTTAATAAAATGATTCAAATTATGCATAGTTTTTCATTATTACCACCACCCGGTCGTAACTCAGCAATATTTTGGTAATAAGTATATACTATACGGTGTCGGAGTAAGAATACAATTCACCACCCCCTTTCTTGCCCATGGGTGTCG
The DNA here is from genome assembly GCA_032191425.1 of Lymantria dispar. NCBI lineage: Eukaryota > Metazoa > Arthropoda > Insecta > Lepidoptera > Erebidae > Lymantria > Lymantria dispar. Next base: position 2,166,368 of record CM063462.1, on the reverse strand, counting down.
TAAAAGACGACTAAAGTATATATACAGACAACATGTATGACAACTGTGTATGAGAATTAAAACTCGAAATCGTTGGTCGAGGAGAGGGTACTATTACCCTCAGGGGTATTCCGTCGGGCCGACCTCTTCTTTTTTTTTAGGGGGGGGCCATAGTGTGTGCTCCTGCCGCCCGGATCCATCCGGGGCAACAGAGGGGCGGCGCGCGACCCTCTGATCCACCCGTGACAAGTCGTCTTCGTTGTTGGGCCGACCACCGGTGCATGGTAACTTGTCTTCAGTGGTCGGCCCGACGGAATATCCCGGTCGCGGCGTACCCTCTCCACTCGACGTTCCCCTCGGGGACGTCGGTCGCCATCGCGCGGTCAGCCTCTCTGCGGGTGACGGACTAATTCCCCGGCCCAGTCACCCGCGACATCGGCTAGGGCGGCATTAGGCGCAGATACTCTACGCAGAGCCTGCGCCGCCCGAGTCGCCGACGGCGGATTGCGTAGTCGTGGAGGCGTTCCTCACGCGCTCGCTCCGCCGCCTCCTTCCGCGAGACGACTGCCTTGCAGAAGGCGGCGACCGCGTCCCAGTTCCTGATGCTGCCGAGCATCTCCCTAGCGATGGTCGGCAGCGTCAGATCGACACCGATGATTGCGACGAGATCACAGCGCTGCTCAGCCCACGCGGCACACACCTCGAGTGTGTGCTACGCCGTGTCCTCGTCGCAGTAGCAGTGGTGGCAGGTCGGTGTGCTCTCTCTGCTGACGATCTTGTGTAGGTACTTGCCGAAGCATCCGTGCCCCGTCAAAACCTGCACCAGTCGGAACCTCTGACAACAAGTCACCCTGCACCGGTGGTGGCCCAACGACGAAGGTGACGTGTCACGGATGGATTATTGGGCGGCGCGCCGCCCCTCTGTCGCCCAGGACGGAGCCGGGCGGCGGGTGCGATGATCGTAGCCCAACCTAAAAAAAAAATAGAGCAGTCTTCCGTTAAAGTTAGCTTATGTATATTTAATTACTTGTTTCTTTATTTATATTGTTAGTCTACACATTATATAAAATGTATGTTTATACAAGATTCTCTTTCTTTTTTTCTATATTCAACCCATCACCATACGAGGAATATTCTAAAGAATATTATTCATCATCATCATCAGTTTAGCCTATTGCCGTCCACTGCTGGACGTAGGCCTCCCTCATGTTGCGCCACAATGTGCGGGCCTGTGCCGCCTGCATCCAACGACGCCCAGCAACTTTCACTAGGTCATCGGTCCACCTATTGGGGGGGGGCGTCCAACACTGCGTCGTCCGATACGTGGTCGCCACTCGAGAACCTTTCTTCCCCAGCGGTTGTCGGTTCGTCGAGCGATGTGGCCTGCCCATTGCCACTTCAGCGTGCTAATTCTTCGTGCTATGTCGGTTACACCCGTTCTTCTGCGGATTGCCGTATTCCGGATTCTATCTCGCAGAGAAATCCCGAGCATAGCTCGCTTCATAGCACGCTGAGCGACTTTGAGCCTTGATATAAGGCCTACATTTAGGGAGCACGTTTCCGTGCCGTAAGTCATCACTGGTAACACACACTGGTCATAGACCTGTGTTTTCAGACACTGAGGTATGTTGGACGAAAAGATCCTCTTGAGTTTCCCGAACGCTGCCCAACCGAGTTGGATTCGTCGGCTGACCTCTTTCTCGAAATTGGATCTACCTAACTGGACTGTTTGTCCGAGGTAAACACAGTGACCGACAACTTCGAGAATCGCATTGCCAACTAGGACCGGTACAGGAATGACATGGGCATTTGACATGACTTTCGTCTTGTCCATGTTCATTCGTAAACCCACTAGTTGGGATACCCTGCTGAGATCATTGAGCATTGTGCCAAGGTCCTCCAAGGATTCTGCCATAACGACTATATCGTCCGCAAATCGAAGGTGAGTGATGTATTCGCCGTTAATGTTGATGCCGAGTCTAGTCCAGTCTAAGAGCTTGAAGACATCTTCCAGTGCAGTGGTGAACAGTTTCGGAGAGATGACATCTCCCTGTCTCACGCCTTTCTGCAACTGGATCGGTTTCCTACTCCTATCCCGGATATGGACTGACATTGTGGCGTTCCTATACAAACACTTCAGCACTTCGATATAGCGATAGTCGATTTGGCACCGCTGAAGGGACTGCAGCACCGCCCAAGTTTCGACTGAATCAAAGGCTTTCTCATAGTCCACAAACGCTAAGCACAGGGGCCGATTATACTCCTCGGTCTTTTGTATAATCTGCCGAAGCGTGAGGATATGGTCTATGGTGCTATAGCCTTTTCGGAAGCCGGCTTGTTCGGGCGGCTGGAAGTCATCGAGCTTACGCGAGAGTCGATTGGTAATGACCCTCGAGAACAACTTATAAACATGGCTCAGGAGTGAGATGGGTCTGTAGTTCTTTAGAAGAGCTTTGTCACCCTTCTTGAAGAACAGCACCACCACACTCCTGGTCCACGACTCTGGAACGTCGCCCCCGAGGATAACGGAATTAAATAGCTTCTGATGGGCTATTAAGACTGGCTTGCCGCCCGCCTTTAAAAGCTCTGCCGTAATTCCGTCATCTCCCGGTGCCTTACCGTTACGTAGTTGTTCGAGAGCCATTCATTCATTCAGCCAAGAATATTATATTAATGTAATATATCTTAGGGAATTAAGGTTTTTGAGTGGCGACTACTTGTCGTACGACACAGTGTAGGACGCCTCAACTAGATATACGGCGGCAGGCGGTACAGGACCATACTTTGTGGCGAAACATGAGAGAGGCCTATGTTGTGCAGTGATGATGGCAAAGGGCTGAATGATGATCATGACAATATATTTTAAAACTTATCAAATCGCGATATGCTTACAGCGTAAACCACGCACTAAACACGTATTATGTTATGTGAAGTAATGTGAGTGTTCTTATAACACGGCACGTCACGACGCACGACTTACGTCACCGTGTCGACACTTCTCCGCGATATAACACATTGATCTACAACTATGCAGTACACAAACTATGAAAGTACAATAATGTAATGTAATTTTGTAGAATGTGCACTAGTTGCATAACCAGTTTCACGGTTATTTCGTTTTTAATTTTTTTTTTAATGACTCGTAGTAATAGAGCTGACAGATAGATAAATTGCTTGATGCAAATAGGTCTCAGACTTAATACTTACGCTGCACACTTTGGAATTTTCGGAATTATGTGTATAATAATAAAAATATACAAGTGTAAAATCACATCTGTATTTGGTCTTTACTCTCCCGACTTTTCGAACACTGCAGCGTTCATAATCACGTGAGATTTTGCCTAAAAATGTAGCATATAGGAATGTATTTCAAATTTTTCTTCTCTTGTAGATTTTATATGTACATTGTATTTGTATCCCTTAGTCGTCTTTTACGACACCAACGGTGGCTAATTCTATCCTTAATCCGTCACCACACTTCAAAATATTTTTCTGAATCCTTATTATTGATACAATATTTATTGCTATCAAAAAAGAAACTAAAGTATAATATAAATAAACACGCTCTTAGTTTCGGACATTTATTATTAATATATGCTAATTATATTATAACAATTTATTAATTTACAAAAACAATCCATTTTATCTAACATATTTATATCAAAAAAGATCCGGCAAGAAGAAAACTACGGTCACGATACTAACCAGTTCTATCGTGACTTTTAAAACTAAGAATTATATAATTTTCATTGATATTAACATTATTCATTATGAATAAAATTATTTTTACGGATTTTATCGCGTTTGTATTTGGCTCCGCCCATCTCCATTCAATCCGCCCGTGACCATGAACGCTGAAAACTGTTTGAAAGGTCGGATAATCAAAAATCAAATACACGATAAAATCTAATAGTTTTATTTATAAGGTGCGTGTTAACATTATTAGCGCTGTGTCCATTAAGTATTAAATTTTTAAACTATCCCTGTTAGGATTAAGAAATTAGAAAAAACTTCATTCATCATCAGCTCATATACGTCCCACTGTTGGTCTCGAGGCTTCTCCACAACAGACAGGAAATTGACCTAATATACCACGCTGGTCAGACGTTTTGGTATTGAATTTTATTTCAAGTTTTCTATCTCTTACATATATGTTACATATATTTAATCCCTTAGTCGTCTTTAATGTTACCCACCAGCTAGAGAGGGGATGGAAATTGTATTCTTACTCCGTCACCACACGAAAATTAAACTTGATAACTGTAAATTAAAATTACAAAAGTGACAATAAACAGAGCGCATTTGACCCACAATAATAATAGCTAAAGATAATTTTACAAATTAAAGCCTCTTAGTAATATGAAGTAAGCCGCCTTCAAAATTAATATAAATTTAGCATTATGTCACCTGAGTTTTCTTGCCGGATCTTTCTCAGTGTGGCCGTGTTCCGATCCAGTGGTAGTATACTAGATTGTTAGGTTTTTAAGTATAATTACTATTAATTTTAATGTTAAATAATTACTAACCATAAACAATTGAATTTTTTCATATAGAATCATTTTCTTCTTACACGGGCAATAAATTTGTATCAAAATGTGGGTCAATATTTAATAACTATTTTCTGTATCGGGTAGATAATTATAAAATTTCTGCAATAACGATGATTTGTTGGACGTGAGACATCTTAGTTCGCCCGTGACCACGAACGCTGCAAAGTGTTCGAAACGTCGGGCACTCAAAAATCAAATACAAACGCGATAAAATCTGTAAAGTAGTTTTATTTAAAACAATTACCAGAGCTAATTTTAAAAAAACCTACAGTTCACCCAGATTCTTCTTTGCCCAGTATTAAAAATAATTTGAAATCTTGATCGAAAGTTAAAGCAAAACCATTGCCTACCTTAACGAAAGTGCTGTCCTTAAACCTCGTTTAAAGGAAGTGTCATATCGCTCAGGAAACACAGCAGTAGTAGGTAGTTTATTTTAGAGCCTGCGCGTACGTAGGAAAAAATGATCGCTGAAAACGTACAATTGAAGATCATAAGGTTTCTAGGTGAAATAGATTACTGCTACTGTGTCAAGTGGGACCATGGTACTAAGTCAAAAAGTTCCCCGGAATGTTTCCCGTGTTAGAGCTGGTAGAGTACAGAGAGTAATTCAAAGTCTCTCCACCGTTCCAACCACTACAGTCTGCCGAAATTATTGTAAAGTTCAACAAACAAACACTTTAGTTAAGTGGATTACATATTAAGAAAAAATACTAAGTCAAACGGCTTCCTTCGCGATATTTATTGCATTTGTTGAACGATAATTTGTATAGTAGAAAAAAATACATCAAAATATGTAAAACAATAGTCATCATCTTCATTAATAATAAACAAAATGTCATCAAATCTATATTGACTATTATGAAGACAAAGAATTTGTGTATTTGTTTGTTTGAACGCGCAAATCTACGCGCACTACGACTTGGATTCTAAAAATATTGAGTGAAATACCCTGTTTATCGGGAGAATATCTATATCTGTGTGGTGACGGAGTAAGAATACAATTCACCAGCTAAGTCCAGGGATTTTTACCCGTGGGTGTCGCAAAAGACGACTAAGGGATATGATATGCACATAAAATTTATACAAAAAAGAAATATTCGACATAACTCTCTATGTTACCTCTGATCAGCGTATAGTAGGTCAATTTCGATCCCATTGTTGAGAAAGCCCGAGCCAAACAGTGGGACTTATGTGGACCCAAATGATTTGATAGCATTTATAGACAAATGTCTATAAATGTTATCAAATCGTTACAATTTTTTAACAGCGTGCAGCGTTTCGTGCAGTTGCCGCCGACATAGCAATTTTTGAGATAACAAAAAAATATATTATTAAATACATATTATGAATTATTAACGTTGGTAATATGAAAAATAGCTCGACATGGGTGTTCAAATAAAACGATAGCATCAAATAAGTAATACGCTCAAACGAAGCTGTTAGCACAGCTAGTATATCAATAAAAATGCATATTGCTCACATAAATTTTGACGTTGTGCGAATATTAAGATAAATTATGATGATTGTCTTTATAGAAAATAACTGTTCATTTTTTGATATATTAACTTGAAATATACATTTTAATAATACGAATTTAATATCTAAAAGATTTTAGTAAACAAATTTATCATTCAGAAATTTAAGATTGATAAAAAACATTTTAATTTTTCAAGTTTTCCTTTATTTTTATTGCTATGGTCAGCGCCCACGCTGTTCCCTCCGTCCGGGGTGACAAAAAGGCCACGCGCGGCCCCATAACCTACAGTATTCACTCCCCTTTGCCATTAGGCCGACCAGAGGTACCGAGTTTCTTGTCGTTCTTGGCCAGCCCGGCATATCGACATTTTCAAGACAGTTTTACGCATCAGATGTATTATTAAATATAACATAACACTACTCTTCACTCCATTGCATAAATAATAAGATTTAAATAAATTAACGACGCCATAAGTAACTTTCCCTTTCCCGCCCTCAAAAAGCTAACAAAAGACGATTAAGCCTTAGACAAAATAATGTAAAAATATTAATTAGCGCTTACAAAAGTCTTTGTACGATTCAGATGTGTATAAAACATAATTAATCTTACGATTATGTCGCAATCTGTACGGTTTGTAAGTTGTTATTATGTATTGTATAATATTACACATGATCTGTATTGCATGTGTTATTAAAAATACAATATGTCACCTTCAATTTCTTTTTTATGGGTGTGTTCAAAATTGTTTGATGGAGATTAGCTTATAGCATTCTTCTGGGAAAGTTATAGCGTTACTCATCTAAATATGCAATTAACGGAAACACAAAACAGCCAACACATTTTCGTGAGGTGACGTATTAAGAATACAATTCTCTACTCCCTATCTTAACCATGGATGTCGTAAAAGACGACTAAGGGATATCATTTGCACATAACATCTGTGCAAGAGAAGAAAAACTCGCAGTGAAACGCTATACCAACATGTCTGACCAGCATGGTATAGTAGGTCAAATTCCCTTCAATTGTGGAAGAGGCCCGAGCACAACAGTGGGACGTATATGGACTGCGATGATAATGATGATGATGACATAACAGCCAGACTCGGAACAATTATTTATTATCACACAGAAAATTACCTATATGAGCATCGAAACCGCTACCTTCGACAAGAGAGGTCTACTAAGTTACCGTCTGTGCAATTAATCACCTATCTAGTAAGTATTAATTGTTATTACAATCAGAGATTTTATATTTTTCGATTTTGCTCTTTCATCATTCATCATCATCAATTCAGCTCATATACGTCCCACTGTTGGGCTTGAGCTTCCTCCCTAATAAGAGGGAAGTGAACCTACTACGAATAGGTATATCAAGCTGGTCAGACATGATGGCAGAGTTTTTGGAGGCATTTGGAGTTTCCCTCCTCTTGCACAAATGTTATATGCATATTATATCCCTTTTTTTTTATGGGTGGGCTCTGGTAAGTCCACGTGCGGTCCATTCTGCCAGGGGCGACGAACGGACGGCGCGCGGGCCCATAACCCACCCGTACCAACGTCGCCTCGTTGTTGGGCCGACCACCGGAGCAGGGTGACTTGTCGTCAGTGGTCGGCTCGACGGAATACCCTTTCGGGTACCTTTACGTCTCGACGTCCCTGTCCCGGGAGGCGACGGCGACCGACGTGGTCGCCGTCGCGCGGTCTGCCTCTCTGCGAGTGACGGACTAAATTCCCCAGTCCGGTCTCCCGCGGCCTCGGCTAGGGCGGCATCAGACGCAAAATGCCTATTATATCCCTGAGATGTATTTTACAATATCCACGGGCAAGTCCCTGTACATTGTATTCTTACTCCGTCACTAAATGGAACATTAACCAATAAATAGAAGGATTGAAAAAAGAATGGTCTAAGTAGTTCCCTTCCATGGCGACTGTTGTGGGTTCAGTTGTTACGCAAGACAATTATTTATACTATCTACAATTGAGTGTTCTAAGTATGAATGTGTGACCCGACAAGGATCTTAAAAAAAGAGAGATTCACACATTTTTATTTGACTTTGTAAATTGAATAATTCAATATATAATCCAAATTAAAACATCTATAAAATATAAAATAATGTGTTTTGAATAGAAAATTGTAATAATAGATCGTATCCGCGTAACACCAGAACCATATTACAAAATCATCGATCCTATATAACTTATATTGATTCTTGTAACTTTCCTTGTTTTATGTTTCTATCAAGCATGTCAGAGTTCGCATATATTAGTTTAAATTAACTATATCACAGAGGAAAGTATTATTTTATATTTATTTAGTGTGATTCTTATCGTTTAAAAAAGAAAGCAAATGACAACTTGAAATGAAAAGACATTTTTAAAAGTTCTTGATTAAAATTGGTTCAGTTTATTATGAATATTTATAGGTATATTAATATGGTTCGGTTTTTAATATAAAAGCCTTTTATAAAATTTCGAATTGTAACTCGATATGGTTATTTAAATACGAGTTAATTTTATTTTCTTATTATATTAATAATTATATGATATTGGGGTCGATTAAAGAGCAAATTTTTTGTGTAGCGACAGAGTAAGCATACAATTCGCCACTTTCCTATCTTACCCGCGGATGTCGTAAATAACGACTAAGGGATATAATATGCATATAACATCTGTGCAAAAGAAGGAAAAGTCGACATAAAACCCTGTCATCATGTCTCACCATGGTAGATCATTTGCCGTCTTTTAGGGTGTCGGGGATAGAATGTTATCAGACGATTTCTCCGGCACCCCGGTAAAAGCGCGGCAGGGGCCGCTGTTGTTTTAGTGGGTATTTCGGTCACTTTTGTGGCCAGTGAGTCCCACACACACTTCCCCGTCCGTACCGGCGGGGGTTAGTGCGTAAATGCATTGCCACAACGTGAAAAAAAAGAAAAAGAAAAGGTCATTTGCCGTCTTATTATAGAGAAGGTTTAAGCCCAGTAGTGGGACGTGTATGAGCTGAGACGTCGACGATTGATAAATAGTAGGTCACTATTATACCACATTGTTCAAATGGGTTGATACGGTATGGGCATCGGTTTTTAGAGTCTTCCTTTTCTTATTTATGTATGTTAAACTGGCAGCGCCCTGCTGTTTTATCCGCATAGTTCCCTTTCCCGTGGAAATATCGGGCTAAATTATAGCCTATGTATTTTTCTGATATGTAAGCTGTATTATTGTGAAATTTCATCAAAATTCATTCAGTAGCTTTTGCGTGAAACAGCAACAAGCATATTCACATACAAACTTTCGCGTTTATAATATTAGTAGGATAGGGCCTTATAAAGAAAGGGATGTTAAATTGTATTCTTACTCCATTATCATCACCCTTCATTGAAAATTTCGAGTAGATTAATTGGAAATACCACTATAGTTTAAATAATAATATTGTTATAATTAAATTAAACTATTTTTATAGATTTTATCGCGTTTGTATTTGATATTTTAGCGATCCCGGGCACGGGAAGCCTTAGTCCTCCATAATGGTCACGAAAGGACTGAGTTCTCCCGTAAGCATGAACGCAAACGCAAAAAACGAAACGTCAGGAAATCAAATATCAAATACCAGTCCAACTTTCTAAGGATGTTTGCGTGTGGCGGATTCTGGTAATGCCTTTAGTATCACCGAACTTTACTGCACGCATTCACACTCCCTTCACTTTCTTCACGGTAGGCAGCGGCCTTGCAAAGGTCCATGAGCGGCAGCAACACTTATCATCAGGTGTACTGTTTGCTCGTTTGCCACCGTTTGCAATAAAAAAAACAATAAGCCGTATAAATTTATAATGTGTAATACTCGCGTAAACATCAGAAATAATTAACAGTATTCTTCTAATTAGGATACATCAGGAATGCTGTTTGCTCGTTAGCCATCGACAGCAATAAAATAAAACCCGCGAAAATGAAACAGATGACACATTATATTCATAACCCGTTTAAATTCAAATCAATTTGAAGAAAACAGTTTAAACAGGTAGAAATATGAAACGGTGAAGCGCCATTGCAAAACATTGTAACACTGACATTTCTTGGGGGTCAAGAGGTGACATAGTTGAGGCACATAGTAACATATTCTAACATACAGCTATGTCTATTTCAACAACATATTAGCTAATTTACCATATATGTTAACGAGAATGTTTATTTTATCAATTGATCTCTTATACAAATAAAATTAAATGTTCTGTTTGTTAAGTTAAAAAAATGATTTTTTTTTAAATGACTTTCTGTGTGGTGATCAAGTAAGAATACAATTCACCACTCCCTCTCTATTGCCCGTGGGCCTAAGGGATTATAATATGCATATAACATGTCAGAAAATGAAAACTCGAAACAAAACCCTTTGCCAACACGTCTGACCAGTGTGGTATAGTAGGTCAAATTCCCTCCTATAATGGAGGAAGCACGAGCCCAACAGTGGACATATATGGACTGAGACAATGATGATGAATTAGTCATCTCATGATCTCAGCCATAAGTCCCACTGTTAAACTTGGGCCTCCTCCATAATAGGAGAGAAATTAACCTACTATACCGCGCTGATCAGCAGAAGTTTGGGACTAATCCCACCAAACATTCCCACCACTGTAACTTCTGTAAGCCAGGATCCACAATGGTCCCCGTATAGGTCACGGTTTGACCCTCAGGACGTCCCGAGAAACGCTTTTAATTGTCTTGGAACCCGCAACAAATTTAATTAGAAAAGAAAAACTGGAGAAGTTGGAAAGATTCCACTTCCCCCATGAAAGCAAAGCGGAAGACATGAAGCAAAGTTGCCTAATAAGCCAGTAAATAAGACTATGCACAACTACGTGAAACGCAGCGGTACAGATACCTCACGGTACAGGTACCACAGATTCAACAGAGCTTAATGGACCTAATTGTGAGCTTTACGTTTGGTTGCAATAGTAGATATGGCAAAAGCTCAAAGGATCAGCAGACGTGTTAGCATAGGGATTTATGGCGAGTTTTTCTTGTCTTGCATAAGTGTTATATGCACATTATATCCCTTACTCGCATTTTACCCACGGACAAGAGAAGAAGCGGTGAATTGTATTCCACACGGATTATTCAAATAGTATCCAAAATATTATTTATACATTTTTGATATGTAACGGTTATTTTGTTGGTATAACAAAAATATGTCCATAAATATGCACGTAATGGATCGTAACTGAACGAAGCCGCAAGCAAAGTGCTGATATATCGTAAAAACAAATATTATAAATTTAACTGTTACCGAGTATATTTATATAATGTTTATTTGTTTTAAAAACAATTCACCGTAATATTTATGTGCGTTTGATTGGTTTTAATTTAAATTGTATGAACTGGAATTTGTTGATACTTTTATAAATTGTTTCCTTGAATTTTAAAAGTAATGTCACCGTTGAAGACGCTTGCGAAAATTCAATGCTTTTTGCCTTAGAAAAACTGATCGCTTATCGCGCTATTTCTTTAAAATATCGCCGACGACTTATGTTAATAGAATGGAGGCGATGAGAGCACTGAGTTATTCCTTTTTATCTAGTAGAGATATTATTATCATCATCATCATCACTGCTCATTTACATCCCATTGCTAGATTCGAGTCTCCTCCAAAATGGGAGGGAATTGACCAATCCGGTCAGACGGGTTGGTAAAGAGTATTCCGAGTGTTCCTTTGCCTTTGTGCAAAATATTCCTCAGGTTTACGACACAGGCAATAGAGGATGGTGAATTGTATTCTTACTCCGTCACCACGCGGATCTTAAATTCATCTAATTTAAATATAATCGTTCAGACTTTGTCCGCTTTAAACAGAATATGTAGTATGCGTCTTCTATCTACGTGATTTGCATTGCACCGTTTGAGAGGCTTGCGTATAAGGGATGAAAATTATGTAGGTTCTTAAAAGAGTTGAAAGCCATGCGCTAAGATGTGTCATACAGGTCGAAACGCAAGAGATACACGCCAACGTAACTGTGGCCCTTATCGACTTCGTATATAACCCATAACTGCACATCCGTGGGTGTTTGATTAGCAACATAAATTGAGATAGGCGAATACACCGCCCACTTACTTCATAACATGTAGCAATGAATTCATATATGGCAAGTAATGAACTAAGTTTGAGATTTTATGCTCGATTAATTGGTACTCAGCGCTTCTCAATGTAGAATTATATTCTAACTTATCTTATTTTTGGATTTACAAAAACATTTTAGATGTTATTTTACCATATAATTGCTAAGAAATTATGAGGCTCGGTGATGCTAAAGGCATCACGAAAATCCACCACACGCACACGCAGACACCCTCAGAAAGTTGGACTTCTGGCTCTCTCGCTCACCGAACGAAGCGCAGTAACAAATTGTTACTACTCGGACGTCGATTTTCTGCTCAGTGTGGTACTACCCCGGATGGATCGGCCCGCGGCTGTAGACAGACAACTGTCGACAGTGTGGTCCTACCACTATACCCTTACAGTGCTCATGGGTGGTTAAAAGATGATTAAGAGCTTTAAAGTGACCTGGACCGATTCCATCTGATACTGTCTGTTCAACACTCACATTCCCAAGGAGGATAGACGTCAGGCGAGGTTATTGATCATTGGTTGCGCCTGATGCCGCCCTAGCTGAGGCTGCGGGTGACCGGACCGAGGATTTAGTCCGGACACCCACGGAGAGGTTGGCCTCACAGCGGCAATCGGCATCCCAGTAGGGGACGTCGACGGGAGAGGGTATTCCGTCGGGTCGACCACTGAAGTCAAGGAACTCTGCACCGGTGGTCGGCCTAACGAAGAAGGCTATACGGGTGGGTTACGGGTGTGTGTGCTTACGCCGGCGCCGGGCGAGGAGTGCACCGATCCCCAAAGAAAAAAGGCGAGATTATTGGCAATTACTTTTGCAATATGTACTATGAAAGACGAATACATTTTGATTCGACCCCAAATAAGTTATTGTGATAAGAGTGATGATAGTAGATAATTTAGAGTTAATTGTTTGATTTTGGATGTTTTGGATGAACCGTCTTAAGAATGCCTCGTCTAGGAGCGAAACAGCTGTAACAATATTCGATGTTTTAATGTAAATTGCAAGTTGAAGTTCTGGAGGCTCCTAATTATATAAAGAATGAATATTTATTCGTTTCTAGAAGTGTGCGGTATATTGTTATACATGGTAAAATGAGGGGTCTCCCTTTCTGTTTCAATAGAACTTTTCGCACAATGATTCTTAGAACATTTACTGTTGTTATCAAACGTCTTCGGGTACGCTTTCTAATTTCTTCACTTACGAAAAATATTACTTGCAATATTTTAACAATATATTATTTTTTTGGTTCAACAATGCCTAAGGATGCCTCTTCTCTATAACTGCTATAAAATATATTCACAGCAGTCAAAGTCGCTTATCCTGCTGGGGTACCAATTTCACACTTTTGAATTTTGATATCTGATATAAACTTCTTGACAAATTAGTTTTTAATAAATTACTTTAGAACCAGTGGACAAGTCATAATATTATATTACTTATCTTAATAAGGTATTGTATGTTACAATATATGACATTAGAGCTTGCCTATTTGCCTATTATTTTTAGGATTTCTTCGTTCATTGTAAATGCTTACTTTTAGCTGCATAGATTCCATAATAGTCCCTAATATTGTATGCTTAATACGCATATAACATCTATGCAAGAAAAAGAAAACTAGAAATAATACTTATACCAACCTGTCTGACCAGCATATTAAGTTCAATTTCCCTCCTATTGTGAAGTGGTTGGTTTTATCTTCAGAGAATTCCTTTTATTGTAGGTGTTTATTAAATGACTTGTATGAATGAATCAAATTGATTCTCAGAGTTAAGTAATGTACTCACGATTAAGTTGTCAGACAAACCAAAGGAAAATTGCTCATTAAATTGTTATAGTATTAATGATTGGGATATGGCTCTATTGATGGCCAATCAAGTATTATTATATTATACGAGAAGATACATTGACCAAGATGTTTTTTATATATCAAAAACAGAGTTAACCTCGATTAGTACGTACATTTTTAGATTTATTAGAATAGTTAATTGTAAATGTATGGTCCCACTATTCTGTAGTATCCATAGCTGTTCTTCAATTTAGGATGTCTATTATTCTCCGTGTGGCTACTTGGCTTACGTACTATGCATATTTTATTTGGAATGGGCAGAAGCACTTGCCTGGCAAACTTGCAATATATACTGTAACCGCCTTACAGCCTACATATGAGCAAGTCTATTTCTAACAGTGGACGACGATAGGTAGATTTCAATAATTTTGATTTGCTTAAAAACGAGATTGCCTTTTATGAACTTTGCAATACTGAAGTATCATCATCATCATCGCAGCCCACAATATGTCCCACTGTTGGGCTCGGGCCTCTTCCACAATCGGAAGGAATTTGACTTACTGTAGCATGCTGGTCAGATATGTTGATATAGGGTTTCATCTCGAGTTTTCCTTTGCTTGCACATATGTTATGTGCATATTATATAACATAGTCGTCTTATACGCCATCCACAGGCAAGATAGAGAGTGGTGAATTGTATTCTTACTTCGTCACCACATGGAAAACTAAAGTATCATTCCTTCATTAATTATGGTTTTTAATATCAATAGCCGTTTACTGAATTTAAAATAGCAATAAAATTAATTTAATCTATCGCAGTTAAATAAAATTCAATTAACTGTAATAAAACTAAAGTCTTGGGTTCTTCAAGGTTCCATACTGGGGCCGGTTTTATTATCATACATCATTAAAATGGTCGAGAAATTGCTTTGACAGTATCGTCCGGGGTTATCTAGAGGTCAAACGTTATGGTACTAGTTTATAGTCACCTTGTAAGCATTAATAATCATTTGACAATGAAAATAAATAAGTCAGAAAAATACAGGCCAATAAGATATATTTTAACTATCTTTGTTTCAGATATGAGAGCTCAAATGCCAATTGAGGCATAACAAAAATATTTCCTTATGAGTCACTGATAAAATTTATATGAATGATAAGAAAAAAAAATATATAAAAACATCAGTTTATTCTATTTGAGATACTATACGTAAAATTTTTGTAAAGTGACGGAGTAAGAATACAATTTGGGTGCTGCTTGTGGGATCTGGTCCAACCATATTTTCCTTTCTTTTTTTAACCGACTTCAAAAAAGGAGCAGGTTCTCAATTCGACCGCTATTTTTGTTTTGGCGATAGCAACGCCAATTATGAATGGATTTTTATAATTCTTTTTTTGTTATAAAGAGGATACTGCAAAGGTGGTCCCATATCTAGGGTATCAGGATCTGATGCTGGAACCCTGGGGAAATCGAGGGGAATGCTTCAAAATGGAGGGCAAAAATGCTGTTTCTGATGCCTTTATACATAATTTAGTTTGAATATTTGTGTATGGAAATTATCTTAATGATTTTTATCTGATGATAAAACAACAATGTTAAATGTATGAACATCTTATGTGTAGTATGAACATAATTTGATTGACTTTTAAGTACTCTAATATTTTTATGTTTAGACTAAATTAAAAAAATATATTTATATATCCTATTTCGCAGGGCATCACACTGGAGGTAATCCTTACTAATATTATAAATGCGAAAGTAAGTTTGTTTGTTTATTTGTTTGTTACGCTTTCACGCTTAAACCACCCAACCTATTTCAAAAATTCTTTCACCAATGGAAAGCTATAATATCAGGGAGTAACATAGGCTATATTTTATCCCGGTATTCCCACGAAAACGGGAACTACGCGGGTAAGGCGACTGAAAGCGAAGCGAGTTCGGGTTGCTAGTATTATATACGTGCAATTTTAATTAAAAGTACTAAAATAATGACAGCCCGCTGAGTTTCTTGCCGGATCTTCTCAGCTAGTAGCCGCGGTCCGATCCGGTGCTAGATTGTGTTCAAACGACGTAGAAGTTTGACAATATATAAGTGCCCTTAAGGGGCTTATGCAGAATAAATGATTTGATTTCAAGCTCACTCTCGCTTAGTAAAAGACGACTACGGGGTTATACAGATAAATTCTATGGAAGAGTAGTTCAACTCGAAATAAAACCTTATAACATATCTCACCAATGCGTTACAGTGGAACAATTTCCCTCCCATTATGGAAGATAGTCCAGCAGAAACTATATGAGCTGATATTTATAACATGTACTTTCTGACCACGAATATGAAACTGATCTTTCTTTATTACTGAACAATCAAATTAATTAAATAACGCTGCCTAATTGTTTTAGTAGCCTAAATATTTTACTATAATCATGAGTTCAAATCATCATCATCTCAATTCATATACGTCCCACTGCTGGGCTCGAGCCTCCTCCACAACAGGAGGGAAATTAGCTTTATACCATGCGGGTCAGACAAGTTGGTATAGGGTTTTATTTAGAGATTTACTTCTCTTGCATAGATGATATATGCGTAATTGCGTATTATATCCTTTACTCGTCTTTCACGACATCCACGGGCAACATAGGGATTGAATTGTCTTCTTACTCCGTCACAACACGGAAAAGTTTAAATTTTCTAGAGATTTTCGAAGATTTGTTTGAGAATTATTCGTCTGCAAACTCGAATATTCGAACTATGCGGCCGTCATGTTCCTTATTATTTGTGATATGATAAAATATTATTGTTGTCCCTTCCGTTGTTAAATTTCAAAATATTCTCAAACATTTATCAGATGGTCTATCACAGATAAAATCTGAATTATTTTATTACACACCGATGTAATCACATTTCATCGTGTTGCTAGTGTTAAAAATAAAAAAGAACATCTGTTTTGCAACTTTTTACCTTCCTGTACACTGTAACACAACTTTATGCAACGATGTTATTTAGAAATAAGTTGTTATTAATAATGATAAATTCGATTCTATCATAATTATTAAGCAATGCTTAATTAGTAGGCAGAGTTTTATATTTTACAATCTACTATTATGTTTGCAATATTCGGTATTAATACCAATATTATATGAGTTGTATTTGGTACACCTGATAACAAGTAATGCTGCCGTTCATGGTAGCCAGCGGCCTAGCTAAGATTTATGTGCGACAATTTCACTTACCATTAGGTTTGATGTTTGCTCGTTTTCCACTAACAGCAAAAAAAAAGATTATATTGTGAAGCTAGTCAATTTCCGTGTGGTAGCGGAGAAACAATATAATTCACTAACCTCTCTCCTGCCCGTAGATGTCTTTTAAAATGAATAAAGGATATAATATGCAGATAATATGATTGCAAGGGAAGAAAGCTTGTTATAAAACCCCTATACATCTGACCAGCACGATATATGTATTTATTTGTCCTCCCATACGGAAGAAGGCATGAGCTCAGTGGAATGCATATAGGCTGAGATGAGAAGTCGTGTTGAAAATCTTAGCAAAGTTTAAAACGTGAACTTGACCTATGGACTCAGTATTTATTAATATATTATTCTTACATTAGAACCCAAGCCACATCTCCGTTTTTCTCCATTATTCAAAATCAAAAGCGTCCAACTTGTTAGTTTTACACTCTATAAAATCCCACTAGTGATTTTTACGAAGAAAGGAGACTGGAGTTGACTAGATTTTTACTTTTAAATTCAAACTGGAATCCAAACTCGCAGCTCGCTGTACCATATTTGAACATTTAAAAATAATTATTACTGCGACTTTCTTAACACTTAAGCGAAAACAAAACAATTTGCATAACAATAAAATAAAAAACTAGACAAATTTAAACACTAAAAAAAATCTGTCAATAGTCAATGCAAATAAAAACTCGTTGATGCGTCACAAAACTGACTAACGAGCAAATAGGAGGCTTTTGTAATTTATGGTCATGCTCTGTTAACCGACAACACTACTCTATAGTCTATGGTCAAATATGGCGGACGAAGGGCAACGAACTCAACACAACCGTACACGGCGAAAATTAACATTCACCATAGTTATTTTAACGTCATTAGCGTAGATCAAATATGAATATAATACCGGTATTTGGATGATATTTCTTGTTTCAGCAAAGTTTGTGTAAACTGCGTTAAGCTTCTCGTCATTATATCTAAAATATTTAATCCCATTATTAACTTGCCCAATTTCCCAGTTACTAGACCATTTTAGATGTCTAAGGGTTTTGTGTTCCCAGATAAAATTCAAGGTCTCTATAGGGGGGCCCTCTCAAGCAAGGAAAAGTCCTAATCGCTTCACAGGCGAGTTTTAGTTTAGATTAGATTTAGATTACTAAACATCATTTTTCTGGTGGTTACGGCATTCACGGAAAACAACAATTGATGACATATTGAAAGAAAAAAAAATACCAACAGAAGCAAGGAAGCACACACGATAGATAGAAAAACAAAACTTAATAAAATAATAGATAAGACATTGAAGCAGAAAAAAAATAACCAAAAAGTTTTAATAAAATGAAATAATATTGTATTCTTGACTCCACACGAGTAGCATAATTATTAATTAACGACCGTTAGATATTTTTTCAATTAAAATTTATAAAACGTGATATTGTTTTTGTAGTATTTTGAAAACGACTGTGGAGCCTTTGTATTTCATTCAAAGATACTATAATATACTTACCTAAATAGTGAAAAAAAATATCTTGGAATTATGTATGACAGATTTATCATCATCTTAGTCATAGGTGCGTCCATGGCTGGTCTTGAGCCTACTCCACAGGGAAACGGCAATTGCTCTACTACTACTTGTAGCATGGTTATACATGCTGATTAGAGGGGTTAGTGTATGCACTAAATTTTATATTATGCATTCATTTTAAGTTTTACTTATTTTGCAATGATTTCGATCCTAATTCATTAATTTTTATCAATTTATAAATAAAATTTATTTTACGGATTTTATCGCGCTTGTATTTGATTTTTGATTGCCCGACGTTTTGAAATATCTCACGTGCAACAAGTCATCGTTATTACAGAGATTTATATCTACCCGCCACAGAAATTTGTTATTAAATTTTGACCCATATTTTGGTACAAATTTATTGCCAGTACAAGATCGATCTGTTTTATTTCGATTCTAATTCATTAGTCGTATATTATAATTATCCAAAAGTGTTTTGCATTGTTACTCAGTCATACAGAGGTATTATACAGTGTGACTGGTAAAAGATTGTACATATTGAAGGAAACGATAGATAATGGTCACAGGTAACCAATAAAAATGTAAAAAGAAAACAATATTAATTAACAACATAGTAAACATCAACAATATTAGTGTCGCAAGACTCCCAAAAATATGCTCACCCTATAGACTAGAGGTATCGGATCGTATTCGAGCTTAGTGCACAGATGGCGTAGTGGTTAAGATAGCGACTTGCAACGCCGGTATCGGCGTTTCGAATCCCCCACGCGTGACGACACTTTGTGTGATCCACAACTTGTTGTTCAGAGTCTGGATGTAATTTGTGTCCGTTAATTATTATTGTTTGTAAAGTTCCCAGCAATACAAGGATTATTTCCTTAGTGCATGGTGTTGTCTTAAAATTATTATTATAAATTATTATAGTCATTGATAAAGGTATCAGTCACTTTTCCTTCATACTTTGATCCTGGCTTAGGACAGGCAAAAATACCTAGATAATAATAAACGTTCGTAACTGAATTTTTCAAAATAAATTCTTAATTTCTAATGTACTTAGATTAGAGGCAGTTGGTATAAATTAGGAGGCACCTTGGTGTTTCTGGCGTATTTAAAAAGTGCAATCATACCTATGTACAGTGATTAAATAATAAATCTATTTACAAATTACAATTACGCTAATCCCAGCAATCAAAATTAACAAAATAATTGCTTACCTGTTCGCGTACGTAAATGATCAACTTTAGTTACTAATATTGTTAATTCACAACGATTTAGTGAATATGAAATTAAAAATCCATATCACTATTCTATCACTTTTTACAAATACGGTTAAAAAAAAGCGCGGGCAATCAAATGACTCGTAACTGTAAGTTAATAAATACGGAAATGCAAAATGGCCATATCGGCGCGCGTGCTTTGACTGAGTACAGACGAACTGTCACCGCGAGGGGGACACGTGCGGGAGTAGGGGTACTAGTTTTATTAGCACTTGTCAAGGTCACGCACTCGCCTAATTTCTTTTTTAATGCCGATTTTACTGCTAGAATTATTAAAAGTAGGTATAGGGATAATGTTATTAAACTACAAATAACCGTATGTTATGTTGGTTGTTTGTACGTCCAGCGTGGCGAGAGCGCCTGTCTAAAACAATACATACAACATACCTTTCTTTTTATACTTGGGATCCTTACGACATACACATTTACGTTGACTCCCACTTGATGCTTTTACGTTAAACAGTAATCACTGGCAAAACTCGCGGGACCTAGTTCATTCACTAAAGTCTAGAACACGTTGAAATTGACATGCATGTTTCATGCCACGTTTTGAAATGTTCCAAATAGTTTTGTGACGTAGATATGTACGTTAAAACTTTGAGTAGCTTCTCTTGTGCTAGCTTGCAGTTCCTCTTGGAAGTACTGCAAGTTCAAATTCAAATTCAAATTCAAATACTTTATTATGCATAAACCCCGCGGGGGCACTTACATATGGTCACTTTTTTTACATTTTTACCTTACACTACTACCGGATCGGAACGCGACCGCACTGAGAAGATCCGGCAAGAAACTCAGTGGGCTTGTCTTCTTTTTTATTCATTTACTATTTTTTTTTTTTAATAAGATAATATACAACAACATGTCTATTAATAGCTCCAGTGTGATGCCTTTCGAATCATCATACAATACAGTTATTAAATATAACGAAAAAGTACCATGGCTGGACCAGATCCCGCAAGCGGCACCCGATCACGAGTTAACCACTAGAGCAGCCATCACTCCCCTCAACCACAATGGAGGGAAGGGAGTGACCCGCTCCTCGTAGCTACCGCAAGCAGACCCTTCAGTGAGCATGACCAATACCATGGGCCACAAACATAAAACACAGATTAAACAACAAATTCGTTTGGCAAAACACGCTACGCTTTACAATTATATTAACAGCAACAGAATAAACATGTATGTAACACCTTTTGAAATAATGAGAAAATGCCTGAATGAGGAGCTGCTCATAACCAGTCTGTATTATCATCAAGATAATCCGAGATTTTATAATAACCTTTTCTACAAAATCTACTCTTGATTGCTTTTTTAAACTTTTTAACTGGCATATCTCGAATATTAATAGGTAATTTGTTGTAGAAGCGTATACATTGCCCCATGAAGGATCTGTTAATTCGTTGAAGACGAGTACTGTGTACAACTAATTTATCCTTATTCCGAGTATTTACATGATGAATGTCACTATATTTTTCAAAGTTACCGATATTTTTCTTTACATAAAATACATTTTCGTATATATATTGAGATATAACAGTCAGAATATTTATCTCTTTAAATTTCTCTCTTAGTGACACTCTTGGGCCTAAATTATATATCGCGCGGACCGCCCTTTTTTGTAGAATAAAAATTCTATTCAATTCCGCGGAGCAGCCCCAAAGTAATATGCCGTATGACATGAGACTATGAAAGTATGCGAAATAAACTATTCTGGCTGTTTCAACATCGGTTAATGCGCGAATTTTTTTTACCGCATAAGCCGCTGAGCTGAGCCTATTTGACAGTATCTCAATATGAGGCCCCCATTGGAGTCTATTATCTATAGTGATGCCTAAAAAGGTGGTTGATTCCACAAGGTCCAGAGCCACCCCATTGATTTGAACATTGGTGTCCACTTGTCTCACATTGGGAGTAGTAAATTTAATACATTTAGTTTTTGTCTCATTTAGAACTAAATTATTAGAATGAAACCAATGAACAACGTTAGACAGTGCATTGTTCACATCGTCATAGTTGAGCATTTGTCGCTTAATCTTAAACAGTAAAGAGGTATCATCTGCGAACAACACAATGTTTTGATTGTCCCCTACATAATAGGGTAAGTCATTGATATATACAAGGAACAGAAATGGCCCCAGTATTGACCCTTGCGGAACGCCCATTTTGATAACAGAACCAGATGATCGTGCACCGTTAACATCGACTCTCTGAATTCTGTTGCTTAGGTAGGAAATTATAAGTTCCAGAGCGTTTTTCCTGATCCCATAGTGGTGTAATTTCTTGATGAGAGTTTCGTGGTTTACGCAATCAAATGCCTTAGATAAATCGCAAAAGATGCCCAAAGCCTCGTGCGATTCCTCCCAGGCTGAAAAAATGTTTTTTAATAATTCTACACCCGCATCAATAGTAGAGCAATTCTTAGTAAAACCAAATTGATTTTTATGAAAAATACCATGGTTGTTAAAATAACTCAACATCTGAACAAGTATAATTTTCTCAAATACTTTACTAAGTGTAGGTAGTATGGATATCGGTCGAAAATTATTAACATCTGACATACTACCCGATTTAAACAAAGGAATTACTCTACTCATTTTCATGAGCTCAGGAAACACACCTCGAGCAACACAACCATTAAACACAGAAGTCAAGTGGGGGGCAATAATATTAATTATATAATTAACTGTCTTTACTGATAAACCCCACAGATCAACTGTTTTTTTAATATTAAGGGATTTAAAAGAGCGTAAAATATCTTTCACAGTGACATCTGAAAATTCAAAGGTTATGTCGCATTTTACAATACATTGCTTAAGGAGCGATTCAGCTATAATAGGAGATGACACTAATGATTTTGTAATCAGTACAGGCACATTTGTGAAATGGGTTTCAAATTCAGCCGCCACTTCTTTATCTACTTTCACATTCTTATCACCTATCTTTAAACTAAAGTCTTTCTTGCGTGCAGTATTCCTACCAGTTTCACTATTTATCACATTCCAAGTCATTTTAATTATATCACTTGATTTTTTAATTTTATTTCTCAGATAAATAGATTTTGCACAGGAACAGGCACGTTTAAATATTTTGGAATAGTTCTTTACATATTCCAAAAATACTGGATAATGGTTATAAGATTTTTCATGATAAAGATCATATAACCTTTTTCTGCTTTTGTAAATACCAGGAGTAGCCCATTCACTAAAACCAGCAGGAACCCCAAAAGTCAATATTTTGGGTTTGAATATTTTATTAAATTCAGTATTGATTATGTGAGATAGAGATGTATATAACTCATCTGGGTTGTCATGAATAGGCAACAGCGGCACTCTCATACTCAGGTTGTCTCTAAAGTTTTCTAAACGGCTGACATTCATAGGAATAAAGGTAACACTTTCTCGTTGAATCCTATTAGTTCGAGGCAGTACAACAAGTTGTCCACAGTGATCCGAATCCAGTGTGTTTAAGATGTATTTACTAATTGGCTTAGCATTTATAAAGACATTATCTATACAAGTTGCACTCCCAGCAGTTATCCTAGTAGGTTCCAAGAAAGCATTATACAAATTATAAGATTTCATCAAAGTTATAAATTTTTGTGTAATATTATTTTTTTCCAATAAGTTTATATTAAAATCACCACAGATCACAAGAGTTTTATTACTAGCAGAGATTTTGAACACAATATCCTCCAACTGTCTCTCAAAATCATCATATGGTGAACATGGAGGTTTGTATACGCACACAACTATGAACTGCTCAGACTCAATACAGGCAATTTCAATAACACGTTCAATAGAGAGCCTCACAATATCATTTCTTTCCTTAAATTTCATCATTTTGTTTAAAATTATTAACGAGCCACCTCGTATCATGCTGACTCTATTGAACGAGCTAACAACCTGGTGATTAGGAAAATTGAACAATAATTGATTATCTTTGAGCCAGTATTCAGTAACGCAGAGGATATCTACCTGGTAATCATTCAAGAACAATTCAATTTCCAAATCTTTACCTAACATTCCCTGAATATTCTGATGTACCAGGTTGATTGATTTATAATTATTCTTAACACTTAAAATACTTAGGCAAGAGGAATTCTCTGTTGTCTTAATATCTAATTTAAATTAGTTTGTGAATTAATGTCACTATTTACATTAGTGTAAATGTCATTATTTAAATGAATAATGTCAATACATTGCCCAAAAGAGGCAACTTTGTTAGCCAAGTTCATGGCTGATGTAAAAAAAAAATAAGATAGCGAATCAGCTAATAGTTTTTTATAATATCTAGCAAGATTAGAACTATCTTTTGTCAAAAAAGTTTTTTTCTTAACATAATTGTTAATGTCAATTACATGCATCATGTTACTAGTAGTATAATTGGATGCAGTTTTGACATTATGCAACGTTAAATTTAAATTATAAATGGATTCATTTTCCATTTGTGTTAAACAAGTTCTGTACGGAAATGTGAACATTACAATTTTGTCTACATTTAATCTACATAGTTTTTCATTATATTCTAGCAATTGCCTTTTGGTCACATTTCGTGCATTACCAATGAAAATTATTAACATACTACTAGAGCAAGATATGTCCTTCAAGGCTTACTGGAAAAGCGGTTTCAGCCACGTCCTTGAGGGTGACGCAGAATATGAAATGGGCCATAGTTAAGCAACCGCCTGCACTATTATAGCATTATCAGCACAAGATGCCATCAACCACTACATCGAAAATTGTTATTTACATAATATCAAAAAATAATAAACGTGCATAAAAGACAATCCGACGAACGGAGCTACGTAAGGATTAGAAACACACTAGTACGATTAGGCCATCGCGGTCCGCGGACAACTAAATGTAATTTTAGAATTTTTTGAAGGATTCGCGTATGACTCGAGGGATAAGTAGGGATAGCCGCCCTGCGATCTCATTGGCCCGAGACGGCCTTGTCGGCATATCACCCAATAACTAGTTCAATGTCGTTTCGTAAATTTTTAGTACAAGTGCGTTAACCTATACATAGACGGAACCTATACATAGATAGATATACCTATAGAATTTTTTGAAGGATTCGCGTATGACTCGAGGGATAAGTAGGGATAGCCGCCCTGCGATCTCATTGGCCCGAGACGGCCTTGTCGGCATATCACCCAATAACTAGTTCAATGTCGTTACGTAAATTTTTAGTACAAGTGCGTTAACCTATACATAGACGGAACCTATACATAGATATACCTATAGGTAGGTATATTATCATCTGTGTCCAGGACTAAATATTTTTATAAGATAAATAGTTCAAAATTTAAGTACTATTTTTTTTTATATATTCGGTATCAGAATCGAGTACTGAATAGCCTCCTTCAATATGTACAATCTTTTACCAGTCACCCTGTATAAATAGAAATTATCGATTCAACCACATATTTTAAATTATTTTTCTAGCCAGTTATTCTGTGAATCCACAAAATCTCTATAATTCCTTTATCAAAATCAAATCTCAATGACCAAATCTCATGATTTACCTCGTCGGGCTGGATAATAACGAAAAATAAACCCATGTTTAAAATATGGACCGCTTCTCTTAAATTTGAGATTTAAAATTATCTAAGAAGGGGTCTTGTGGACTAGTTTATTATATTTCAATTGATTCATTGCGTCAATTGGATTTGCGAACGTTATATCATTTTATTGTAATATCTTATTAAAACTATCATTTCTCATCGTGTCTTGTGTCCAATTGAGATTAAATAATTTTGTTCGGACATACAAATAATTATAGTTCTGTGCTATTATAATCTTTAAAGAAATCTATGTTACAAAATGCTACCGTATTATAAATCTATGTCAGTTGTATCATGGGCAGTGTTTCATACCATGGCGTCTGTACGGTGATCAGCCTTCATTTGTTATTTTATGGCTATGTTATTTCACAGCAATTCTCTATTATTATCATAACCGTTTTTTTTTTCTGTTTTAAATTTGATTCTTATAAAGTGGGTCAGGGATTATTCGAGTGTGTTTACATTGAACTTAACTTCATTTGAACAATTTATAAGTGACTTACCAAAAGTGTTTATTTTTAGTTTTTAGAGTAAAATTTGATAATAATACGGCTTATACGGTGATAAATTGTATCATTCGCTGGTTAGATGATTTTTTATATATGAATAAAATGATTTTCTTATACTTTTTAGGGTTCCGTATCCAAAGGGTAAAAACGGAACGCTATTACTAAGACTTCGCTGTCTGTCCGTCCGTCTGTCTGTCACCAGGCTGTATCCCAAGAACCGCGATAGCTAGAGAGTTGAAATTTTCACAAATTATGTATATGTTGTCGCTATAACAACAAATACTAAAAACGAAATAAAATAAATATTTAAGGGAGGCTCCTATACAACAAAAGTGATTTTTGTCAATGGTACGGAACCCTTCGTGCGCGAGTCCGACTACATTAGGCCGATTTTTTTTTAAATTTGGACCGCTATTTTTTCAGAGATTTAATTTTAATACATTTTTTAAAGACATCTTGTACTAATGAAGTAATCCGCGTATTGCGGTGTAGCTTATAAACATATAACTAACACAAATTACATCCAGACTCATAACAATTTTTATATCGTACTAAGTATCGCAATAAGAAATTGTTACTACTCAAATGTCGAATTTCTGCGAGAGTGTGGCACTACTACGACCGGACTGGGTACGGCTTAGGGATGTGACTTGGAGGGAAAAATCGATTTATAAATAATCGTTTTTATTTTCTTTAAAATAAATCGATTTGCAAAAAATCGATTAACTATTTTTAATTAATCGATTTTTTTAGTATTCGTAGTTCTTCTTTAAAATTTTTCGCCCAACAGGATGTGATGACCTTCTCTTTTTTTTTTGGAAATCTGAGAGTTATTTTCTAATATAGTATGAAACACTGACATTCGATCGGGCACTTTTCCTGGCAGTGTCGTGATGACCTTTTTTTGTTTTAGGAAATCTGATTTTAGTGGTTTTATTTTCTATATAATAGAAAACTTTAAATTTAAACAAAAAATCAAATACTAAAATAATCGATTAATTTTAATATAAAAAAATCGATTCCTTTTAAATCGATTTTATTATTTAGATAATCGATTATTACAAAAAATAATCGATTAATATAAAAATCGATAATATTTTCACATCCCTAGACCGGCCTGTGGCTGTAGACAGACGGCTATCGACAGTGCACTCCTACCACACTCAAGGTTACCTCGAAAGAAGATATACTACAAACTATTTTCCTACACAAATGTTTGAAATGAAATAGTTAAAATAATTATTATGATAAAATACTAGGTCATATTATGATTTATTTTGTTATGTATATATAATATTGTGTTATTCAATTTGTTATTAAAAGTTTGATAACCTATAAGCTATCAATTGCTTCGTTAATTATAAAATTAATTGACTTTTGATTGGTTAGCAATATTTGTTTATTTATATTGCTTATAATTGCTACTAGAATTGACCATTAGGAATGTTTGGTTATATAATTGTTATTAGTTGTCTCGGTCTAGTTTTATAAGAAAAAGCAGTTCAATGTTCTAATATTTTGGACCTCTCAAATACTTCTGCTATAACCATTGACGTGTCAAGATATTAATGCGCTCATCATGCGTCATTTGTGTCATCATATCCTCAACGCATTCCGTGTGGTGACGGAATAAGAATACAATTCACCACTCCCTATCTTGCCCGTGGATGTCGTAAAAAACGACTATGGGATATAATATGCACATAACATCTGTGGAAGAGAAGGAAAATTCGAAATGAAACCAAACAACATGTCTGACCAGCATTGTATAGTAAATCAAATTCCCTCCCATCGTGGAGGAGGCCCGAGCCCAACAGTGGGACGTATGTGGGCTGCGATGATTACGATCCTCAGCGTAGCTGTCGTAGGAATCAAATGAATGCCAATGAAAAGAATCAACTGTATTGAATACTTTTTCATTTGCTGTTGGACGCCATATCCCATCATCGTCTCCTTCGCCGTTGGGCCGACCACCGGTATCGAGTTCCTTGTCCTCCGTCGCCGGCCCGGCGGAACTGTATTGAGTACTAAAGAACCACCCAGGGAAATGGATCTACACTAATATACCACGTCAGCCAAACGTGTTGTTATAGGCTTTTATTTCGAGTTTGCCTTCTCTTGCATAGATGTTATATGCGTATTATATACATTATTCGTATTTTACACCACCCGCAGTCAAGATGGTGGCAAGGATGGTGAATTGTATTCTTACTTCGTCACCACACGGAAACTATACTAGACCATAGTCTGGTAAAAATATATAACTGCCGCTTCCATGATCCATCCACTTGCATATTTTGATGATATTTATCCTGATTTAGAGGGCTTATATCCAACAATAGTCGTACGCTGAGGGATGGATGAATAATCTATACATCAATACTCAACATACAAATAAATAAAATTCAAGTGCCTGTTTGTAATGTCAAAATAATGGGCTTTTTTCATACTGATACGTTTATTTACACGATACTTATGCTTAAAACCCGATTTAAAATGTTTTTATCTGTTTGTTTTAGGTAATCTTCAAAACGACTGGACCGATTTTGCTGATATTTTAGTACTAGGTAGATGTCTATATAAAGAGTAACTTTTTTTTTTTTTTTTTTTATGGGTGGGCTACGGTAAGCGCACGCGCGGTCCAGTCCATCCGGGGCGATGAAAGGACGGCGCGCGGGCCCATAACCCACCCGTACCCACGTCACCTCGTTGTTGGGCCGACCACCGGAGCAGATGTCACTTGTCGTCAGTGGCCGGCCGACGGAATACCCTTTCGGGTACCCTCACCTCACGACGTCCTGGGACGTCAGTCGCCGTCGCGCGGTCAGCCTCTCTGCGGGTGACGGACAATTCCCCGGTCCAATCACCCGCGGCCTCGGCTAGGGCGGCATTAGGCGCAAATACTCGCGCCTGCGCCGCCCGAGTCGCCGGCGGCGGAACGTGTCGCCGAATAGGAGCTCTACTCGCACACGATCCGCCGCCTCCTTCCGTGAGATTACGGCCTCACAGAAGGCGGTGACCGCGTCCCAGTTCCTGACGCTGACGAGCATCTCCCTGGCGATGGTCGGCAGCGCCAGGTCGGCACCGATAATTGCGACGAGTTCACGGCGATCCCCCTCCCATGCAGCACACTCCTCGAGCGTGTGCTGCGCCGTGTCCTCGTCGCAACTGCAGTGGTGGCAGGACGGTGTGCTCTCCCTCCTGACAATCTTGTGCAGGTACTTCCCGAAGCAACCGTGCCCCGTCAGCACCTGCACCAGTCGGAAGGAAAGCACCCCGTGCGTCCGCTCCAACCACTCCATCAGCACCGGCCGGAAGGCCTCGACGGTCCTGACACCGTACCGAGGACTCTCCAGCCGGACTGCCCAACGGGCAATGACTTCTCGGCGGGCGTCGACCCGCCAGGCGGTGATCTCTTTGATGGAGACCATGCCGCCGCGGGCGCGCGTCTCCGACACCCGCCGATAAATTTCGGCGAGCATCTCCGCCTCCAGGTCCCATGGGGGAGTTCCGGCCAGGAGGCACGCTGCCTCCGTCGCCACCGTGCGGTAACCCCGTATGGCCCTGATCGCCATGACCCTCTGTGGTCGCCACAGGAGGGCCCTAAGACGAACGGTCAGGGACCCCGCCCACACCGGTGCGCCGTACAGGGCCATCGACCGGATCACCCCCACGTACAGCTGTCGGCACGTAGCGCTGGGTCCGCCCACATTCGGCATCAGCCGCGAAAGGGCGGACGCCGCGCCGACAAGCCGGGGAACAAGTCGATGGAGATGCTCCCGGAACCAAAAATGCCCGTCGAGCACCAGGCCCAAGTACTTCATGTGGGCCTGGATGCTGATGGTGACCGACTTCACGGTGATCGAAGCGCCGGCGGGAGGCCCGGCAGTACGGAGGCCATGGAACAAAAGGGCCTCCGTCTTTTCCAGGGCTACCCTCAACCCCAGCGCTTCGATCCGCCTGACAATCTCCTCGGTGCCGAGAGTTGCCAGGCGTGCCGCCTCCTCTAGCGTCCCACCCCGGGCTGTGACGAGTGTATCGTCGGCGTAGCAAATTACGCCCAGCCCGGGTGGGAGGCTTCCTCTCAACGCCCAGTCGTAGCCGATGTTCCACAGGGTCGGACCCAGAACCGACCCCTGTGGGACACCGCATGTCATGGGCGTTCGCACAACGTCCCCTACTCGGTCAACGTAGAGGATGCTGCGCCCCTCCAAGTAGTCTGCCACCAGCCGCCTGAGGTACACGGGCACCCCGTGATACCTCAGCCCCTCCCTGATGCAGCTGAATGGCAGACTGTTGAAGGCGTTGGCGATGTCCAAGGACACCGCCAACAGGACTCCTCCGCCGGTAACGGCCTCCGCTACCACGGCCTTCAGGCGAAGCAGGGCCGCGATCGTCGAACGCCCTCTCCGAAAACCAAACTGGGCGTCCGACAGATCGGGCCCGACCCCGACGAGGTGCCGCTCGATGCGGGCAGCCAACACCCTCTCCAGCAGCTTGCCCGCATCATCGAGCAGCACGATGGGCCTGTAGGCCGAGGCCGACTCGGGAGACCGACCCGGCTTCGGCAGGAGAACCAGCCTCCCCTCTTTCCAGCATCCAGGGAACTGCCCGGACGTCAAACAGGCGTCGAACAGTCCCCTGAGGCGTGGTCCCAGGTGCTCGAGGACCAGGGCCAGCGCACGGTTCGGAATACCGTCGGGCCCCGGGGCGGTGGATTTCACTCGCATACGCGCCACTGCCGCCCCCATTTCCGGCTCCGTGATGGGCGGAGCACTTTCATCTTCGGCCTCCCGGTCGCTGTCCGGCGAAGCCATGACCGGGGGCGTGTGTTCCGCCCGCCGTGGAAAGAGGATATAAAGAGTAACTTGGCTATAATTCATCCCGGTATTTTCAAGGCAATTATGCGGGTAAAGCGACTGAAACCGAAGCGAAGCGAGGGCCGGTTGCTAGTTAAATAATAAAACGATCGTTTTAATAGTAACACACGATCTCAGTATTCAAATTGCATAATACTTGTAACATTGTTGGCAACACTCGATATGAAATATTCAACAAAGGTCGAAGCCGAGGGAGAATTTGTGATTCTGTTAGTATTCAGCCCCCGTTGATCTGTTGACGTAACTATTGCAACCGCTTCAGAATAATGTGTTACCAAATTGTTTATGGAGGTATTCTAGAAATGTCATCATCATCACAGCTCATATACGTCCCACTGTTGGACTCGAACCTCCTCCACAATTGAAAGGAATTTGACCTATTATATCACCCTGGTCAAACGTGTTGGTATAGGGTTTGTATTTACAGTTTTCCTTCTCTTGCATAGATGCTAAGTGCATGTTATATTCCTTAGTCGCCTTTTACACCCACGGGCATGAAAGGGGGTGGTGAATTGTATTCTTACTCTGTCACCGTGCAGAGAAATGTAACGAAAAACGTCCAGAAATGTGTCGAAAACAAAATATTAAGCTCTGATTACCAGCCCATGCTGGTACTGTGAAATATATAGGTTCAAATAAACAAGATAATCGAATAGGTCCTACTGACGACATATTAAAAGTAGTAGGGAGTGCAAATGGCAGATGACGGTTCTGAGTGGCATTCTCGTGGTAAGGCGTACTTCTATTAAAAGACGTATACGGGCTGATGGATGGATGAAAATCTTAACATAAATTAATTGGTTTCACATTCGTGAGTCATAGGATGTAACTGAAAACCAGCGCCAAGATTCTGCCTGGCAAACGCTGAGAAAGATCCTTTTAAGTCAGTCGCAGAGCACAGAAATTTTATACATTATATATTTATTTCTGTTTATTTTTTAATTCATGTTTTTGTTTATTATCTTCTATTTTTTTTTATTCTGTCTAAATATCTTATATATTCTATTTTTTTTTTCATTTCAAATTGTATACAACTAAAATGTGTATATCCCGGCTTTTGTCGCTAAATAAACCATCTTCTTTATTTGTTTAATTAAAAGAAATATGTAATTTAGTAATATTAAATTAATCAGCAGATCGCCTAGGCCAATTTCATCAAATAATGCTTTTTTTTTTTTTTTTTTTTTGTGGTTGGGCTGCGGTCGGCGCGCCTCCGCACCACTCCGTCCGGGGCGACAGAGGGGCTTAAGCACGCAACTCCCGCAACCCACCCGAAAACCACCTCGCCTTCGTCGTTGGGCCGACCACCGGAGCAGGTTTACTTGTCGTCAGTGGTCGGCCCGACGGAATACCCCCTACGCGGGGTACCCTCCCATCGACCGACGTCCCCCCCTCGGGGAGCACGTCGGTCTTTCCTCACGCGGTCGGCCTCTCGGCGGGTGACGGACTAATCCCCGGTCATCAAATAATGCTGAGGATGTATTAACTATTTTGATACTATCTATAACTAGGTTCTCGTAAGCCTAGCAGCAACTTTCTTCAAACAATTGACGAATCTTATGAAAGATTTGAATTAGGGTTGCCAATACTCGTAAGTTTTTTATATGTTTATTTTACTTATTTCGGTATCTTTTTAATTTGATTTGACGTCAAAGTTGTCGTTATTGTAAAGGTTCTCGCTGTTCAAGTTAGTTTGGTTCAGTAATTTTTATTGTAATTGACATTTTATGTCGATACTGTAAATGTAATAAGCCTTACACCATATACTTAGCACAGGCCATGGTAACAGTTCGGTTTGCGTAAATTTTGTACAATTTTATTGACTTTTTCCCCTTCAGTCTTGATTTCTGATGTTTACGTAAGTATTATACATAGGATAGAAAGTTCTTAAGATGCTTATAGTAATTTAGTTTGTGTGTAACAGAATGTTACTATCTACGTCATTTTCACTCCCTTCTAAACTATAGATTAATTTAGAACTACACACTGATCAAAAACAAATGACAATGCGATAATTTGAATAACTTGTCGCATTATCTTTATAGGATTAGCGATATTTTTATGTGCGTGGCTGAGATTTTGTAGTGATTAGACAAATGTCCCGAGTCCTATTTTTTGTAACGTACTTTTTAGTTTGTTACAAGCTATAAGTGATTTTTTTACCTACCTATTTTATTAAAAATTTTATCGCATTTGTATTTAATTTATACTTGTCCGATGTTTCAACTGCTTTACCCATTGGGGTATCTGATGTAGTGAGAATTTTCTATAATATAAATCTTCTGGTCGTGTGTTTGTAATTAAACCCCGTCTAGAAACGGCTTGACCGATATTGATGATTTTTTGTGGCTGTTCCGATATCCATCGGATATCCATCCACATATCCATGTGAATGGTTTAAATTAATAATTAAAATCGGTAGGTGGCGCTGCGATCGATTTCAAGGAGAATTCCTTTTACAATTTTTTTATGTTTGAATAGAACAACGTTTGTTGGGTTAGCTAGTTTTCTATGAAGAGAAATAACGTAAATAATAAAAACAATCCCGTCGATTTATTTGCCATATTTTCTCAATTGAAGCCCATTTGGTAGACAATTATTAAACAATTTAAAGCTATTATATAAAGCTGTTATTGTGTAAATGCTTGCGCAGAATTTATATAAAGTTTAATTTGCTGTCAGCCCTATCTATATTGCTTCCAATGTGACATGTTTAAGCATGTTTCTAGGCACTAAATCGTTTTATTTACTGTTGTCAGATAGCGCTAGCTAAATTGTTAGAAGGGAGGTAAAGGTGATAGATGGAAATCATAGTTCGTAATTGGTACCTTGAAGTAAGTGCTTATCATCATCATCATCAGAGCTCATATACGTTCCACTGCTAAGTTCGAGCCCCCCCACAAATCATCATCATCATCATTTTAGCATACATTTTCATATATGTCCCACTGCTGAGCTGGAGCCTCCTCCATAATAGAAGGGAAATTGACCTTACCACGCTGATCAGACGTGTTGGTATAGATTTTTATTTTGAGTTTTCCTTCTCTTGGATAGTTGTTAAATGCATATTATATCCCTTAGTCGTGTTTTACGACACCTACGGTCAAGAGAGGGGGGTGGTGAATTGTATTCTTCGTCCGTCATCACACGGAGGTATAGAGAATAGAAAAAACAGTAAATTGAATTCTTACTTTATAGAATCTAAAATGGAGGAAAGGACAGGAGAGCCACCGCTTTCCTATGGTTAATCAATAAACTGCACAAATCAAGAAAGGTCCGTCTGTTTGTTCCGGGTAATCAAAATGACTGGGCTGGTATTGATGATATTTTACTACCAGGTAGCTGTATATAAGGAGTAACTAAAGCTAATTTTCTGAAGCCCAACTGTGGTGGATTTTGGTATCACCGAAACTCATTGCACGGATTCACACTCCCTTTACTTTCTTCACGGTAGACAGCGGCCGAGCGGTCCATGAGTGGCAGAAACACTTACCATCAGGTACTGTTTGCGATAAAAAAGCTATATTTGTTCCCTGTATTCCCAGGGTAACAAGAATTATGACGAGTTCAAAAACTAGTTAATAATAAATTGCCTCAGTGTGTTGCATATCAATTAACTATAGAAAAACTTTCAAATATATTCCACTGCTTCAATATTAAGATCATCTTAGAAGGGTACCACCCATCTCTTTAAAATATCGCATACCTAACAGGCGGCGCCTAACTTTCACATGTGGTACCACTTACGTATATTCTTATCAGATAAACTGTTTCAATCTGTCACTGACCGCCCTTCTCGTGTTAAATAAATCGCTACAGTTTTTACAATACTTGAGACTATTCAGTATAATCTGTTAACGTTTTGCTATAGATGGAGACTGCACAGATGACGTGTCTAGTAGTTAAGATACTGGCCTATAGTGCCAGTATCGAGGTTTCGAATCCCATGCAGAAGTTTTGTTGTTCTGAGTCTGGATGTAATTTGTGTCCATTAATTATACGTTTGTAAAGTTCTCCGCAATACAAGGATTATTTCCTTAGTGCAGGTGGTCTTTTCTTGTTTCCCATAAAGACGAGCGACAAGCGATAATTTGGTTGACATACGAGTAAGTCTAATTGGTAAGATAACTCGAATGCATTTTCAGTAAATGTGGGTTCAAATTCCACGTATAGCAATTATTTATGGCTCATAAATCAATTTTATTTGTAAAAATGCTTCATTATCATCATTATTATCATCACAGTCGTCGTACGTCCCACTGCTGGGCTTTAGCCCCTCAACAATGGGAAATTGACCTACCATAATACGGTGGTAAGAGGAGTTTGGTACAGGGTTTTATTTCAAGTTTTCCTTCTCTTGCATAAATGATGTATCACTTATCCCGTGTATTTTATAACACCCTCTGGCTATGTGAGAATTTGTAATATTCATAGCCGCCAAAACGCAGTAAGGCCACAGGCCAAGTGCTTCGTCATTCAGCCTCTCGCCGTCCACTGCTAGACCTAAGCCTTCCTCATTTTTCATCACAAATTACGGTCCTGTTCCATCTGCATCCAACGACGCCCAGCAACTTTCAACAGGTCGTCGGTCCATCTAGTGGGGGCAATACGTAGTCGCCCTTCGAGAGCCTTTCTTCCCCAGCTGTTGTCAGTTTGTCTAGCGATATGGCTTACCCATTGCCACTTCAGCGTGCTAATTCTTTATGCTATGTTAGCAACACCCGTTTTTTTACGTATTTCGGATTCTATCGCAGATAAATTGTACGCTGAGCGCCTTTGAACTTCAAATTCAAATTCAAATTATTTTATTATGCATAAACCCTGAGAGGGCATTTACATATTGTCAGGTTTACAATTTCCAAAAAAAATATACTACCACCGGATCGGAACGCGACCGCTACTGAGAAGATCCGGCAAGAAACTCAGCGGGCTTGTCATTATTTTTAATTTTTTTTTCTTCTTACTAGTTATACAATTGTGTACATGTTTTGTAAGAACAAGCTCCAGTGTGATGCCCTTCGAACCGCAAGACACTTAATATAATTTAAACGATTATGGCTGGACCAGATCCCACAAGCGGCACCCGATCACGAGTTAACTACTAGAGCAGCCATCACTCCCCTCAACCACTATGGAGGGAAGGGAGAGACCCGCTCCACGCAGCTACCGCAAGTAGATCCTTATGTGAGCATGACCAACTTGATTATGAGACCTACATTTAGGTACCACGTTTCCATGCCGTAACTCACACAGGTCATAGATCTGTGTTTTCAAACATTGAGGTATGCTGGACGACAAGATCTTTAAATTTCCCGAACTAAGCGCTTAATAAATATAAAAATATTAGTGGTTCACATTAAATCGAGCTGACGCCATATTACCGCTATAATACGTTAACCTCGACGGAGATAAGTGATATAACTAATCACTTTACATAATTATACTATCTAACATTAAGCCCGCAGCATCCAAAATTATAAATTCTTACATCCAAGCATCGGTAACGTTTCGCTCTAATTCATAAAATTGCTACAATTATACAATTTTATACGAACAACTATTCGTGGCTTTAAATATTAGAGCAAAGAGCCGTTTTAAAAAAATATTCTGAGCTTACCGTGTAGTGACGGAGTACAATTCATTACTCCTTATCTTACCCGTTGGAAAGAAAACTCGTAATGAAACTCTATACGAACAAGTTTGACTAGGTCATGATATAGGTCAATTCGTCTCCATTTGTGGAGGATCTTAAGCCCAGCTGTGAGACGTGTATGAGCTGAAATGATGAATGATACAATGCGAACGCCGCTTATTTCAAACATTAGACCAAGGAGCCGTTTTAAAAAAATATCCTTAGCTGGTGACGGAGTAAGAATACAATTCGTCACTTCATATCTTGCCCGCGAGAGGGATAAGGGATGTAATATGCATATAATATCTATTCAAGAGAAAGTGACTTAATATAAAACCCTATACGAACACGCCTGACAAGCGTGGTGTAGTAGGACAATTTACATCCCATGGTGGAGGAGGTTCGAGCCCAGAAGTGGGACGTATATGAGTTGTAATGATGAAAGACAAATCAAGTCATTTATTAGGGCTCCTACATATTGTCAAATTTACAAATCACTGGATCGGAACGCGGACACAAGCTGAGAAGATACAGCAAGAAACTCAGCAGGCTATCAAAATTGTAGATATACAACATACAGTACAGTACAGCTTCACTATGATGCCCTTCCAAATTAAACCCTTTTAAAGATTACCAATAAAAAAGAAAGAAAATATGGCTGAACCGAATCTCACAACCAAACCTCACCTGATCACGACTTACTAGTAGAGATTGGAGGGGAGACCGAGTGACTCGCCCCATGAGTCTACCGCAAGCAGAACCTTATTCAGTGAGCATGACCAAACTATAAACTGCGAACTATAATAAAAATGTTAAAAAGACCAAATCCTAAATTCGCCATCAAAACACGCTACGCTATACAAACACAAGAATAACAACAAAAAAAGCCTCCGAATTCATACGAGAAGTTAGGAACACCATCGCGCCATAAAGCTGAAACAATTACAATAACATAAATTTCTAATTGAGGTGGTAGCTCATAATCGCTATATTCGCATCTAACAAACATACATACATAGATTCACGCCTCTTTCCCATCGCTTCTGCCCTCCACTTGTTACGATCTTGGCATACCACTTTCGCCTCCTCCACATTCATTAATCTCCTCATGGATGTTCTTCGGTTTAGGGTACTTTAAACCTAGCCTTTCTTAAGAACGTCCCCGATTTGATCATGGAACGTCCATTGGCATGTTTCGAATATCTTTAGGTAGTTTATTGTATAATCGTATACATTGACCCATGAAAGAGCTAATAATTCTTTGGAGACGAGTATATTAATAATATGTTTAATAAGTATTAGCTCTAATGAGATACCTCTCTAACCAGTATATATTTATTTTTATCAAAATATAATGCAAAAAATAAATATGGCTGGACAAGATTACGAAATTAGATACTTAAAAAATAAAAAGCTGCCCACTCCTATAGAACTTTCACACGACATCTGCATCAATATTCAAAAAAACATCAAAGAAAGTAAAAGTTAATAATTGCATAGATGTGCGGCCGAAGCGTTCTGTCCGATCTCGCCTTGTACAGGGCGCAAGTATGTCGCTGATCAAACGAAAGTTCGTTGTGGAATAATCGATTTGACAAACTGCTAATTGCTGAGAACACATAACTTGTCCAAGTGTCGTTTGAAAGTTCAACATTTCACATTTAATGAAGCCATAGTTGACCTGTTAAAAACATGAAGTGTTTTCAGTTCACAATCTTCTCTTTCCCATTGAAGTAAAACAAAGTCTCCCAAGTCATCACCAAGAAACTGTGTAGCAACTCTTAATGTATAAGAAAGAAAAAAAGGAAATATTCAATTACCTTTACAATAAAAAAACAAAAAGAAAACATAATTCATCATCCTCATCATCATTTCAGGACTCTTGGGCATCTCAGGGCTGGCTCTTGGGCTCTAGACTCCTCTCCAATAGGAGGCTAAACTGACTTACCATATATATTTCTGCTGTTTACGCGAGTATTACACATCTACACTAATATTATAAAGAAGAAACTTTGTATTTTTGTATGTTTGTTACGAATAAACGCAAAAACTACTGGACCGATTTCGATCATTCTTTCACCATTAGAATGCTACATTCCTGAGTAACGTAGGCCATATTTTATCCCGGTATTCTCACGGGAACGGGAACTACGCGGATAAAGCAACTCAAACCGAAGCGAAGCGAGGACGGGTGACTAGTTGTAAATAAAATTATTTTACGGATTTTATCGCGTTTATATTTGATTTTTGATTACCCAACGTTTTCAATACTTCACAGCGTTCATGGTCACGGGGGCACTATACCATGCTGGTCAGACATGTTATTATAGGGTTTTGTTTTGAGTTTTCTTCTCCTGCATAGATGATACCTATATTCACATTATATCGCTCAGTCGTCTTTAACGACGTCCACGGACAAGATAGGGAGTAGTGAATTGTATTCTTACTCCGTCACCACACGGAAACATAATTACTTAAAAGATAATGTTAACATAAAGTGCTCTTGGCCTCATATTGTGGCGAAGAATGCAACTACCACCACAGCCATGGATTTTCAGTCCAAACTAAGAAACGAATCCCCAACTTCCATACTAAAAATAATAATTAAGGTATTATCCTTATAATATTGTAATATGTCAAAACAGATGACATATTGCGTCGACCCCAAGTAATTGGGATAAGAGCAAGATGATGATGATGATTATCCTATAAGGTGGCCTAAGTCCAACAATTGACGTTTATGGGCTGACAGATGGATTGAAATATTTGTATTTATTAAATTCAATACCAACCTTATACCGACATGTCTGACCAGCATGGTATAGTAGGGGTATAGTAAGTCAAATCCCATTCTGGAGGAGGTTCGAGCCCAACAGTGGGACGGATATGGGGTGCGGTGATGATGACGATGATGATTGGGTTCAAAAATATACAGACACCTATCGTTTACGGTATCCGAGTGAAGGGAGAAGATATTGAATTGTATTTTTACCTCGTCACGACACGGATATGGGTTTTTCTTTTAATTTTATTTATCTATACTAATATTATAAAGAGGTAAAATTTGTAAGTTTGTATGCAGGGGGTAATCTCTGGAACTCATAATCTAATTCTAATTTTATTTTAACTGGCAGAAAGCTACATTATTCCTGAGTGCTATAGGCTATAAATTGTTTCTATAACATGTATATTAACCGAGCTATCACAACTTTTGTCTGGCAAGTCGGAAAAAAATACCTCGTAAAACAGAATTATTTGCGTGCGCTGCCTAAACAGTTGCTTAAAATTAAAAAGAATGTATGGCTACCTGGTTCATCTTAATTATTTCTACAAAAAAGTCAGCGATACCATATCTCTATCTTTTATATTTTATCTTTTATACTTCTATTATTGCATTAAAAAATTTTTTTTTCGGCATTGTTACGTTTGGTTGATTATTTGAGCAACAAAATATTAATTCTTATGACAATAAATTATTTCAGTATCACAAGAACATCATACAGATAAGATTTGCCATTTACAGTATATCAATTGGTCATACAGTTTCGGAGATAATATAAAATTACTAAAACGCAAAATGACCCTAGCATAACTTTCATTGTGCAGACGTTTTACCTATTTGCCCATAGATGGCGTTCTGCAATGACGTCATTTTTCTGAATCGCGGTGTTAAGACTTTCCGTGGATTGATGACCCTCTCGAATTATTATGCCCACGTTGTCGTTAGTTGGAGTTCTAAAAATTACATGTCAGTTGGTTATTGGTTTCGGTTGTTTCGTTCGCATGGTTGTTGTTGTTGATAGATACCTCATAATCGAAAATATCGTAATTTCGTTGTACGTTTGTTTTGTATGTTCGTAGTTTCGTACTTCGTTCTATCGTAATAATCGACACGAGTTATTCGATATTACGATTGTTTTGTTTTGTAAAGGCGGACGGTGTTCGAGTCGCTCTCCCTTTGTTCATAATTGTTTTCAAGTCTGTGCGTGGTTTGTTGAGAGCATGCCTAAAAGGAAATCTCAACTGTCTCGGCAGACATCACAGACAAGAGCCGCTCGAGTACGCCGTACGGAAGAATCTGCCCCTGAAAATGAGCAACGCCTCTCGAGAAATAGAGAATATATTTCGCAAGCACGCGCTAGAGAATCTAGCTCCGAGCGCTCACAGCGCCTCGCAAGCCAAAATGTGAGGACGACGCGGGCCCGTGCTCGAGAAACTAGCGCTGAACGTGCGCAATCATTTGCCCTGACTATTAATAAGTCCCAGGGACAAACATTCTCTTTGGTTGGCATTGACCTACGAAAAGAATGTTTTTCCCATGGGCAATTATATGTTGGTCTATCAAGAGTGGGATCATCCGAAAGGCAGATTATTCTGTTACCGGAAAATAAAACAACCTCAAACATTGTATATAGAGAAGCTTTAAATTAAATAGATACCTAACTTAAACAAATAAATAAAATAAGTAAAAGGCAACTAAGGGTTAAGTTACCTTGAGCAGAAAATAGAACTTCGGTAATCTTTTAAGTTACTGATCTGATTCCAAAAAATATTTTACTAATAAAATTAAATACAGTAATATCAATCGAGTGTAATCTTATGTTAAAACAAGAAATTTTCCGCGGACGAAGTCGCGGGCAGAAGCTATATTAAATAAAGAAAATAAACAACATTTTATTTAGGTAATTTTTAAATGTTAAATTCAATACGTAGGTATTCAAAATAATAATAGAATATAATAAATAATAATGGCACGTTTTTTCCCTTGCCAGCATAATACGCTTGCCTGCCTAAAACGCGTTTTTGGTCGGGTCCCTGCGAAATCGTCTTAAACGGGTTTTAGTGTATGTCCTATATACATACTTGCTGACCCAACAGACGTCGTTCTGTTGAAATAAAATAAAAGGAATTCTCCTTGATATCGACAGCAGCGACAAGCGCCACCTACTGTGGCCAACTGTGAATCTATACCATTCTCGAATCACCATGAACACACACAAAAAATTTCATCAACATCGGTCCAGCCGTTTAGGAGTTCAGTGACATACACACGTACACAGAAAACCCTTACTAATATTATAAATACGAAAGTACACAAGAAATCCTTACTAATATTATATATACGAAAGTAAGTTTGTTTGTTTGTTTGTTACGCGTTCACGCTTACACCACCGAACTGATTTCAAAAATTCTTTCACCGATGGAAAGCTCTAATATCAGAGAGTAACAGGATATATTTTATCCCAGTATTTCCACGGGAATGGGAACTACACGGGTAAGATGACTAAAACCGAAGCGAAGCGAGGGCGGGCTGCTAGTTATTTATATAAAAAATAAATAATTACTTAGTTAATAATAGCAACTAAAAACTATTAAGATTTAAACTCGTACTAAAATAATGAGCCAATTTCTATACTAACAAATAAAATTGAAGTGTCTGTTTGTACTCACATGGTTATTTGCATCGTGCAAATGTTTAAAACTTATGCTTGAAAACGAGTTTAAACATTTTTCTGTATGTATGTTTCGGGTAATCTTCAAAACAGCTGGATCGATTTTGATACCATTTTACTACCTCGTATATATAAGGAGTAACCTAAGCCTTTTCCTCCGACTGCAGTTCCCCGTGAACTGCAGTCGTGTACGGTAATATTCTACGGTTATTGGTGATTTAAATCGCGGGGGCAAAGCGTCTAAAACCAAAGCGAAGCCTATTAACTATTAATAAATATTTTATCTTAATAATTACTTCATTTTTAATGTTTGTTTTACATAAATTCTTAATTTTATCGTGACCATGAATGTTGAAAAGTATTCGAAACATTGGTCTAATAAAATCAACAATTAAATCGCTAAACATAGTTTTATTTGAAACTAGTAAACGTCGCAATTTGACAAGCTAGTAGTGTCCGTTCGCGTGGGAATACGGAGTAACTTACCGATATAGCTATCCATTGGTGAAAAATATTAAAAATCGGTTTAATCGTTTAGGCGTGAAAGTAGCAACAAACGAACTCGCATTCACTGTCATCATCATTACTTTTATACGTCCTCCTTTACAATGGAAGATAAATTTATCTACTATACCACGCTGCTCAGATGGGTTGGTATAGGATTTGTTTCGGGTTTTCCTTCTCTTGCATAGATAGTATCTCTTATTATATTCTTTAATCGTCTTTTACGACATCGTGCAAGAAAGAGGGTGGTGAATTGTATTCTTACTCCGTCACCACACGGATCACAATCGCATTTACAATATTAGTTAGGAGGCGTATTAATACGACCGACGCCCTCGAGGGGGGGACATCGGTCAAGGAGAGGTTACTCGTCTGGGGTATGCCGTCGGAGCGATCACTGACGACAAGGTACCCTGCACCGGTGGTCGGCCCACTGACGAAGGCGACGTACCATGGGTGGGTTACGGGGCCGCGCGCCATCTTTCTGTTGCCCCGGACGGAGGGAGGCGGCGGGTGCGCTGACGGTAGAAAAAAAAAAGGCGTTAATGTCAGAAATAATTTCATCCTGAAGAATTTATCTATAGTATATACGACGCATGTCATGAACCTTCAAAACTGTTT
This sequence comes from Lymantria dispar, assembly GCA_032191425.1. NCBI lineage: Eukaryota > Metazoa > Arthropoda > Insecta > Lepidoptera > Erebidae > Lymantria > Lymantria dispar. Next base: position 2,123,259 of record CM063462.1, on the reverse strand, counting down.
TCTTTATAGTACACTACACTTGAAAGCGATTCCCTAATATCCATCCATCAAACTCGACTCGAAATGTAGTCCTACAAAAACTAACCGGCTCTCAGCTTGGAGCAACAGCCGGCCCGTGGCCTACAGTAACCCAAGGTCGTTTGTGTACCGCTTCACGATCCAACTCCTCTTTTTTGTACCACCTTTCTATCCCCACACAACTAAAACATCATATAACACAAGATCTATGTAGTGAAATGTAAACTTTATTTTGTTAAACATGAGGTTTAATGTAGATTGTTAAGTAATCGTCAATGGAATTCCAAAGGTCGTTCAGGCCATATGTTGTGTTCGTTTTGGCAATTTTTTTTTTGTATCTCCCAAATTATAGGTTGTGATGTTCTCTGCTTCATGTTTGATGCGTTTCAATTGCTATCTTCGATCGTATCTGTACTGGTTTGTTAATACTATGTACTGTTATATTACTTAAAACTTATTATTAGTTTTATTACTTATTTCGACAATTATTAACATTCTCCTAGTAATTTTAAGTTGGTTATTTGGTGTTTTCTTTGCCGTTATTTTCGTCATTGAGACGAATCATGTAATGTGTAGCGGCGAATCCATTTTGCTTTCTAGACCGTAACAAATTGTTTTAATACATGCGAAGGAATTCGACATAATTTTCGATAAAAAATTGTGTATTTATAAAATTTATAATTGTAATGGCCTAATTACGTTAGAAGAACGTTACGGGGTAAAATAAAATTTAACCAACCTCAATCTTTCCCTTTCTCCGTGTGGTGAGGGAGTAAGAATACAATTCACCACCACTTCGCTTGCCTGTGGGTTTCGTAAAAGACGACTAAGGGATATGATAACCAGATAATATATTATGCAAGAGAAGGTAAACTCGACATAAAACCCTATACCAACATGGCTGACCAGCGCGGTATAGGTCAATTTCCCTCCCATTGTGGAGGAGGCCTGAGGCAGTGGAACTTATGTGGGTTAGGACGATGATGATGAATCTTTCCCTTTACCTTTTGTTTTAAGCAAACAACATCAGTGCATGATCAGGAAATTTTTAATTGAAACCTTATCAATCCGTGCAACTAAAGTGGTAGGTTAGGACAATTTTTATATTACAGACAAGAAGGTTCGCGTCAATATTGAAATATGGTTTAAAATCGTATATACAGTGTAAACTCTTTATAACGTCACTTGATTTAACGACAAACTCCTTAAAACATCGAAATAACTTGATTTTGATTGGTTTGCCATATTATCCATACAATGATACACTCTATTTGACTCTATATAGCATCACGTTCACTCGAAATAACGACGACAATACAGCATTATTTAGCATTGAGCAGTACTTTCCTATTTGCCAAAATTAGTAAGAACTGCAGCTGTGTACGTTCTTTCCTTTCTTGTTTTGTTATTTTATTATCTAGCACGTGTTTACCTCAACTGACATACGAAACAATGTAAAAAAATTCTCTTTTGTTTTTTGTGTGATTGACTTGCACATGTTTACGTCGGCTACTGGGCTATCGTTAGGTTGTTAAACGTTATCTTAATCATAGTTGTTGTTACGTTTGAAAAATTTGCACTATATTAGTAAATAAATATTAGAATATAAAAATTTTTTTTTTTTTTCACTCCAATTAACGACAACTCTCTATAACGTCAAAAAATTCACAATTCCTAGAGTGTCGTTACATAGAGTTTATACTGTATTATGAATTTTTGTTTTTCACTCGAATGTTACGGTCTTGTAATCAGCAGTGGAATCCCATTTTGTACGGGCTATCGTCAGCAGACACGGCGTCCGGGATGACGAAGGAGCGGCGCGCGGCTCCATAACCAATCTCCAATCTCTCCCCTTCGCTATTGTGCCCATCACTGGTACCAAGTCCTTCACGTTCTTGGCCAGCCTGGCGGGTTACACTTTCGGATACCGCGCCCTCACGCAGTCAGCCTCTCTGTGGTGACTATTCCCCTGTCTGTCCAGTCACCAGGGGCCTCAGCTAGGATGCACTTGAATACCTCAACAAATTTAAGTCTCTTATAAATATATGTGACGTTAATTGAATCGGCACAAAAGGGATATTGTCTATCTTTATCAGGAGATAAAGATAGACAATATATATAAATTTCATGTGTTCGTGTGTATGTCACTGAACTCCTCCTAAACGGCTGGACCGATATCGACGGAATTTTTTGTGTGTGTTCAAGGGGATTCGAGAATGGTTTAGATTCACAATTGGGCTCGTTAGGTGGCGCTCTCAATAATTTTATTTTATTTGAACAGAACAACGTCTGTTGGGTCAACTGGTATTATTATAACTGTTATTTGTTATAATATACTAAATTCAAGATATAGGGCATCCACTATGAAACCCATTTCGACTTCGTTTCAACACTATGTAATCCAAGCGCAGGCAAAACTTATATGCTAATCCATCTCTCCATTCGTCTGTCTATAGACGTTCTCTGTTAGACTCAACCCTCCCTAGAAAGGAGCTCAGGAACACCACGAGGCAGTGGGCAGAAGATTACCTGCACTGAGAGTCCTGTATAATCTCTTTACCGACACGGCTGAGGGTCTGGATGCACGCCATCCGTGCCGTCTGCGGGCACAAAAGGGCGGCGCCCGCTGCCACATCCCACCGTATTCACTCGCCATCACCATAGGGGCAACCACTGGTATAAAATCCTTAAAGTCTGTGGGATAGTGATTACAGACGTATGTAAAGGGTTTTTTTGCATAAAAGAGGGTACTGTTACTGTACTGATATACATATGAAGGTCGTAGAAAAAGGATTACGAGACGAGGCTTTTGAACTATACCATTTGCCCATCGAGAAACTGGAGGCAAATCATACGATCGACTATGGTATTCCAAGCTATCCTGCAGCCGACCCGATCGGCCAGCTAGGATGTAGACCAATCATAATTCGCCTAAAAATCTAAAGTAATTGAAATAAATTTAGCTCATAATAAATCATTCCCTAGATATTTGACACCAAAATCATTTCCCCAATAGCTCGCAGTTCACTTGTTCGAGTTAAATTACACTACGGACTTGTTATACAACATTACCATCTGTCGAGGCTCTAGTTTCGTCACATATGCTACCTACCAGATACCAGGGACTTGTATAAAGAAGTGTTCACATTATATTAAGCGGTTCTGTTATTATTTTTTGTTTACGTAAAACTCAATAAATCGCTGTGGTGATGGAGTAAGAATACATTGCAACGGCCACTTTCTTGTCCGTAGGTGTCGTAAAAGACGACTGAGGGGAATATGTAGATAACATCACTACAAGAGGACAAAACTTGAAATAAAACCATGGTACCGATATACTGTAACAGTGTCGTGGATTCAAATCACTTGTAGGACAATACTTTATTCAGGTGACTGGACCGGGGATTCAGTCCGTCACCCACCGGGAGGCCGATCGCGTGACGGCGGCGACCGACGTCCCCGATTGATGTCGGTCGAGGAGAGGGTACTCGGCAGGGGTATTCCGTCGGGCCGACCACTGACGACACTGCTTCGGTGGTCGGCTCAACGACGAAGGCGACGTGTCACGAGTGGGTTACGGGGCCGTGTGCCGGCCCTCTGTCGCCCCGTGTGAAGCCGGGCGGGGCGGGTGCACTAACCGTAGCCCACCGCCAAAAAAACAAAGCTTTATTATGCGATTCACAAATTGTTTTTCTATGTCTGGATGTAAATCTGTTAAATGTATGTCCATTCTGTGTGGTGACAGAGTAAGAATACTATTCATAACCTACTCACAGGCAAGAGGAGCTCCTGTTTACGGGCGCCTCATAATGAAATGTCGTTCTCCTCATTACAAGGATTATTAATAAAGTGCTGGGTGTTGTCTTTAAAAAAAAGACTAGTCTTTTTCTATAATTGATTGAATTAGGCGATACATAGCGGAAATCCATTTTTATTTTAATTTTAGAATGGAAGGAAGGAAGGGAGAGAGGATTAAAGCTGTGTGACGCCCGATCAAAAACCTTAATCCTATCCCGTACTCCTTCTATTGTGGTGTGCGGTATATTGATTACCGTGGGAAAGTGGTAGGTTTCCCCTCCCTTCCTTCCATTTTAAAATTAAAATAGTCATTTTCTTTTTTTTTGTACATCAATAGTGTAATTCAAAAGCGTTCGTGTTTCCAAGTTAATATAAAAAATTGCGATTAATAAAGATTCTAACCAGATCGAAAGAAAAGTAAGTAAAAAAAATATTTTATTTTATAAACCTATTTGTTTGAGGTTTACAAAATAAAATATTATCTATACGTACGTGTGAAGATATCTTTATAGGACATGTGCCAATACCATTTAAGGTGGAAATACGACTCGTTTATTTTGCAAGTTGTGGAATGTAGGCTCGACTCTGTTTTTACCATATTACTGTCGTGAAGTGGACGTTTCTGTATGCATGTTTCCATTCATGTTAATATTCTAGATTAGTTATATATTTTGTAATATAGACATTCTGTTTACGATGATTACTATGTTAATACTTTTTACAGACTACGGTAAAGTCAAAGATGAATATGTGACTTGTGACTTCGTTGTTTCGTTACTACAATTATAAACTATTTTATAGAATCTATATCTACTTATACAAATGAATAAAATTGAAGTATCTTTCATGCTGATTCGGTTATTTGCAGGATATCTATGCCTTTAGGCCTAGATATCCTGCAAATAACCGAATCAGCATGATAGATATCCTGACCATACCTTTAAATTCAAATTCAAATCATTTATTATGCATAAATCCAGAGAGGGCACTTACATGTTCTCAAGATTACAAAATTAAATTACCCCAAAAAAATAAACTACCACCAGATCGGTACGCGACCGCTACTGAGAAGATCCGGCAAGAAACCCTAAGAACTCCAGTGTGATGCCCTCGAACCGCGAGATGCTTAATATAATTCAAACAATTAGGAACAGGTGCTACCTATGCCTAGGTAACGTTCAACCTGGTTTAAAAAAAAAATTCTGTCTATTTTGGGTAATCTTTAAAATGGCTGGACCGATTTTGCTTATATTTTAGTACCAGGTAGCTGTCTATATAAGGAGTTGCTCCTTAGGCTATATTTTATACCAGTATTTCCACGGGAACGGGAACTACGCGGGTAAGGTGACTGAAACCGAAGCGAAGCGATGGCAGGTTGCTAGTTATAAATAAAACTATGTTTACGGATTTTTTCGTGTTTATAATTAGATGTTTGATTGGTCGACATCTCGATCACTACAGCGTTCACGGTCAAAGTCGGACTAAGATGTCTCAGGTCCAACAAGTCATTGTTATTACAGAGATCTCGCGAGACTTGCTACAGAATTAGTTATTAAATTTTGACCCACATTTTGATACAAATTTATTGCCAGAAAGGAAAATGATTCTATATGAAAAAATTATATTATTTTAGCCAGTAAGTATTAAACATTTTTTTTCATACAGAATCGTTTCCTTTCAATAAACGCAATAAAATCCGTAAAATTGTTTTATTTATAATGTATAGTACTCGTAAACATGAGAAATCGTTATTTAATAACAGAAAAATGATTAATTGTCAATGTGTCATTCAAATATATTTAACTAGAGCAATCGAGGTAAGTCCCTATAGCCTCCTGTTTGACTTTGATTAACCATTCAACAAATTAGTTTTCATTCATTATTGATACGCGTTTAAATACTAAAAATACCTAAGTTTAAAATTAGCTTCGTTTCTGCCTTATCGTTAGAATAATTAGGCAACTAGCACAAAACCGGTGTTATATGTTTGGAAAAACTTTAAATTGTTGTTGCGGCAATAGTTACTACGAGCGATAGTGAATGACGAGTCTGATTAATAGAGAGTGAAATCATTATGAGAAAGTGTTTATTGTCGTTACATTTTAATATTATATCTATTAGCTATGTTTTAAAATATTTCATTGGCACAGTGGAGTAAAAATAAGCTACTAAATTCGAATAAGGCTGGCAGCCAGTTATAAAACTAGGAAACTATTTTCAACGCGATAAAAATCTTGTGTGGTGATGGAGTAAGAATACAAATCACGACTACGACATCCACGGACAAGACAGGGTCTTGCCCGTGGATGTCGTAAAAGACGACTAAGGGATATAATACGCATATAACATCTATGCAAGAGAAGGAAAACTCGTATTAAAACCTAACTTGTCTGACCAGCATGGTACAGTGAGATCAATTTCCCTCCTATTGTGGAGGAGGCTCGAGCCCAACAGTGGGACGTAGATATATGAGCTGAAATGATGAAAAATCTTGTTATTACGTTAAAGGATGTAAATGATAAATTATTGAGTTTGTTATTATTAATAGTGTTAGAGTGACGAAACAACAAAGGTACGTAAACACATATAATGAGAAGGAAATCTCGAAAAGAAACTGAACTGTGATTTTACAGCTCATACAGCCCAAACTAAGGTGTTGCGAAGAAATAAATCGTCATCAACTCAGGCCATATACGTCCCATTGTTGGAGTCGGGCCTCCTCCACAATAGGAGGGAAAGCCACCTACTATACCACGCTGGTCAGACATGTTGTAATAGGGTTTAATTTCAAGTTTTTTTATTGCATAAATATTATATACATATTTAATCCCTTAGCCGTCTTTTACGTGCGCGACGGCGACCGACGTCCCGGGACAGGGAAGTCGAGAAGTGAGGGTACCCGAAAGGGTATTCCGTTGGGCCGACCACTGACAACAAGTCACCCTGCTCCGGTAGCCGGTCCAACGACGAAGGCGACATGGGTACGGGTGGGTTATGGGTCCGCGCGCCGTCATTTCGTCACCCCTGACGGAAAGGACCACGTGCGCGCTTACCACCCCATAAAAAAATTTTAGAAAAGCCGTCTTTTACGTACCCACAGGCAAGACAGAGGGTGGTGGATTGTATTCTTACTCTATCTATCACCACACGAAAAATAATATTATTATATTATGTTAATTTACAGATAATATTGCTTCGTCGACAGACTATAAAGTGTCAAAGCACAAGAATGCCGCTTAATTATCTAACTTCGAAAGTTATCTGCGTTTGTATAAATTAATTATTATTTTGTTTTTGTAACTTACAAATGTTCCGATGGACATATGTGGGGGCTTTTATATTGTGTTACGAAATATAATGAGATGTCTTTTATCTTATAAGGTTAAGCGTTTTATTGCAGTTTTATAGGCCCTAATGTTAATGAATTTTCCGTTTGATACGGAGTAAGAATATAAATCCACCGTCCCTTTTTGTGCTGGTAGATGTCGTAAAATATGACTAAAAGATACAGGGCACAGATAACATCACTGAAAAAGAAGGGAAACTCGACATGAAACCCCATTTTTTTGGGTGGGCTATGGTGAGCGCACACGCCATCCATTCCGTCCATGGCGACGAAAGGACGGCGCTCGGTCCCATAACCCACCGTAATCCCCTCCGTTGCCATTGGACCGACCACCGGTATTGAGTTCCTTGCCGTCCGTGGCCAGCCCGGCGGGATGTCATTTCGGATAACCCTCCCTTGACATAAAACCCCATTTTTTTTTGGAGGTGGGTTACGGTCGACGCCCTCCTCGTACCACTCTGTCTGGGGCGACAGAGGGGCGTAAGCACGCACACCCGTAACCCACCCGTGACACGACGTCTTCATCGTTGGACTAACCACCAGAGCAGAGTGACTTGACGTCAGTGGACGGTCCGAGACATAAAGCCCCATACCAAAATACCTGATCAGCATAGATGTAGATCAATTGCCCTCACACTGTGAAGGAGGCCAGTAGTGGGACATGTATGGGTTGAGATGTTCATCGTCATCAATACCATCTGCTGAATAGCCTTTCACTATCTACTCTTAGACGTGTCTACTTCGTCCTTACTGAGGGAGGCCCGTGGGCCTCCCTCAGTAAGGATAGGATAGAGCGCAATCGCGTCATTCTGATTAGTCAATAATTGTAAGCTGTTTCGTGGTATTACGAATTACGTGTTAGCAAAGGGACACGCCAGGTCCCCATAGTAATTCCGGCCCACAGCATATCTATGAAGGCTAATGATGGAAATAGGAATAATAAATAGGAATAGCAAAAGAAGTGATGAACAAAAGATATTTTAAAGTAATTAAATCTTTTTATATCTCATCTTTCCGTTTAGTTACGGAGTAAGAATACAATCCACTACTCATACTAAAGATGACTAAGGGATATGATATGTAGTTAATATGCAAAGAAAAGTCGACAAAAAACCCTCTGCCAATACGTCTAACCAGCGCGATATAGTAGGTCAAATTCCCTCCAATTGTGACTCGAGCCCAGCAGTGTGACATATATGAGCTGTGATGGTGATGATGATGATGATGTGGATGATATAGCGCATATCTTTATATACAGTGGATTTCATTTATAACGACCTCGGTTGTAACGACTTTTCGGTTATAGCCACGTCGAACTTGCGTCCCTAGAATTTAAAGCATACTTTCGTAGGAAATACATTCGGCAATAGCGACTCCGGATATAACGCCCAATTCGGGTATACCGTACGTATTTCGGGTATACAGATTCCTAGAAATTGCTTGCGGCTGTTGAGACTAAGTCGGCAAATGCACAAAGTCTCATTCATAAGCTTTAAATATTAAGCTTTATTATCCTTTGTTCACATTCGCATATGGTTAAATGCTTTGTTTGTGTGTAGCGTTACTTAGCATATGTACGAAGTTAAGAATAAAGAAAGAAAGAAGAAAGAAACGTACTTAGCAATTTCCAGTGAGTGGACAGTGTTTCTTAAACTTGTGAACATGGCTCCTAGATGTACATTTACTGTTAGAGAAAAAGTGTTATTATAATTATTTCGGATATAGATACCTCCGGATATAGCGACGACATTAAAGTGGGCCCTCCGCCGTCGTTATAACGGAAATCCTCTGTATATAAATCTTTGGTTCTTGTATTTGTAATTGAACTCCTAAACGACTGGACCAATTTTGATGATGTTTTTTGTAGCTGTTGCGATGGATATGACAATGGTTTAGATTAATAATTGAACCGGTGAATGGTGCTGCGATCGATTTCAAGGAGAATACCTTTTACTATTTTTTAGAATTTGAAGAGAACAACGTCTTGTTGGGTGAATTGTATTCTTACTCTGCCCCACACGGATTATTGCTTTAGGTATTGCTTAAAAACTTGGCAGTCATTAGTGAAAATGAGCATAAGAGCTTAATTAATTTTCTCTTACGCAAACACATATTATTAGTCAACGACTGTAACAGTGATACCAATTTATGAATATAAATATCAAACCTATAAAACTTTAATCTCGTTCATCATTCGTTCATTCTTTACCTGTGTTAAATAGCAATGAATATATTAACATTTACCCCGTTACAACTTCCGTATGCAATACCGGTACAATTTACGACAAAATATTTTAATTTAATGTCACTGTTATTAAAATATATCAAGGTGAAATATGACGCTCCATTTTAATTATTTTATTATTAATCTTTCCGTGTGGTGACAGAGTATACAACACGTCTGGGGGTGTGTACTTGCCCGTGGGTTTCCAAAACGATGGCTAAGAAATATAATATGCATATAACAACTATGAAGAGAAACAAAACTTGAAGTGAAGCCCTATACCAACACGCTTCATAAGCGTGGTAGACTAGGTGATTTTTGAAGTGAAACTTCCTTAGAATCGTTGTGATTTCAAACTCGATGAAACGAAAAGGCGAGTCCATAGAGACACAAACACATAAATGGATGAAGGATAGAGGATGAATGATAAAGGATAAAGGAGTTTCACTGATATGCGTACTTTGTACACACACTCTATTTTTTTCCCTCATGTTTTGGAGGAGCCTCCACCAGTGGGACTTAGGTATGTAAACTGAGGTGAATGCTGATGAATGTTGTGTGGTCGTAGACACGAATATAAAATCCTGTTTCAACATGTCTGACCCGTGTTATATAGTAGTTATATAGTATCATTAGAATAACAATTCATAGTAGCTAAATTCGCGCACAAAATTTGAGGCATTGAAATTGGAGCCAGAGGCTCCCTACCCGGGACTAACCCGTAGTGTACAAGGTCCGAAGGAGGCGGCGGATAGTGGGCGAGAGGAGCTAGCTCCTCTTCGGCCACACGTTCCGCCGCCGGCGACTCGGGCAGCGCAGGCGCGAGTACTGCACCTGATGCCGCCCTTTTTTTTTCACGCTGTGGAAATGCATTTACGCACTATCCCCCGCCGGTTACAGACAGGGGAATGTGCGTGGGACTCGCCGGCCACAGAAGTGACCGAAATACCCACTAAAACCACAGCGGCCCCTTCCGCGCTTTTACGAGGTGCCGGAGAGATCGTCTGATGACATTCTATCCCCGACACCCCAACGCTTGGCCGTCTGGCCACGTCCTATCATAATTCAGGGCGGTGGGAGGAGGAGCGCATAACGGCGTCTCCTCCTCCCTGGTCGCCGCTGGCGGAGCGAGTCTGCGGACGCAAGTGCCTCGCGTGCCCGCTCCGCGGCCTCCTTCCTTGTAATGACAGCCTCACAGAAGGAGGCCATCGACGACCAACAACTGTCGCTGCCGAGCATCTTCGAGATGATGGTCGATAACGACAGGTCCGCTGTTCCCATGTCCGTTGACAGGACGTGGTGCTGAGGCCCCCAGGCGGGGCATACTTCTAGTGTGTGGCGCGCATCGTCGATTAGCGCGCCATACTCATGGCATCCTGGGGCCGCTTCTCTATCAATTTTGTGCAGGTACTTACCGAAGACTCCATGTCCGGTAAGCACCTGCACCATCCTAAATGTAAGGCTGCCGTGCCTTCTCCTGAGCCAGCGGTGGAGATGCGGCGCAACCGCCTCCACAGTCCCCCGCCCTGCTACGGGGGACTCTAGATCCTCCCTCCACCGCCGGATGACTTCCCTTCGGGCCACTTCCTGAACTCTGCCCAATCCCCTTGTGGAGACTCGCTCGCCGTTGACTCGCAATGTGGCGCGGAACCGGTATATTTCTGCCAACGCTTCCGCCACCAGTGCCCAAGGGGAGTCGCCCGCCAGCAGTGTTGCCGCAGTCCAGGACACAGTACGGTAGCCCCTAATAGCCCTCACCGCGATGACCCTCTGCGGTCGACGCAGGAGGGCTCTGTTGCGGGCGGTGAGGGACTCCGACCAGATAGGGGCACCATACAGTGCCATGGACCGCAGGATGCCGACGTACAGACGCCGGCACGACGACCCAGGACCGCCAGTGTTCGGCAGAAGCCTTCCCAGCGCCGCGGCCGACTTAACGAGCCTCGGGACGAGCTGGGCAAAGTGTGGCCCGAAATTCCACTTTGAATCGAGGTACAGACCCAAATATTTTATTTGGGCCTGCACCGGCACGGCAACCCCAGACGCACTGATGTGTGCTCCTCGGGGGGGACCTCGACGTGGGCCATGAAAAAGGAGAGCCTCGGTTTTGTCAAGTGAGACCCTCAGACCCAACATCCCAATCCGGTCCACGACGAGCGCCACTCCTTCCTCTGCCAATCGGACAGCTCCCCGGAAGTCCGCCCTCTTCACCGTGATAAGGGTGTCATCTGCATAACAGATGATCCCCATCCCAGGATGGAGCTGACCTCGTAGGAGCCAGTCGAATCCGACGTTCCACAGCACCGGACCGAGCCCTGTGGGACGCCGCACTCCACCCGATGGCGATGTATACGCCCGTCGCCCCCCTCCCCTAGCACGTGTCTTCCCACGAGGTACGCCTCCAACAGTCTCACAAGATACGGAGGCACTCCATGGTATCGAAGTGCCTCCTTCAGCGTCTCGTGTGGGAGACTGTTGAAAGCATTTTTTATATCGAGCGAGACTGCCAGGACAAATCTGATGCCGCCCTAGCCGAGGTCGCGGGTGACTGGACCGGGGAATTTAGTCCGTCACCCGCAGAGAGGCTGACCGTGCGACGGCAACCGATGTCCCGGGACAGGGACGTCGAGAGGTGAGGGTACTGGAAAGGGTATTCCGTCGGGCCGACCACTGACGACAAGTCACCCTGCTCCGGTGGTCTCTTTTCTTTTTGTTTTTTTTTTATTGCAAGCAGTGGCAAACGAGCAAACAGTACACCTGATGGTAAGTGTTGCTGCCGCTCATGGACCTTTACAAGGCCGCTGCCTACCGCGAAGAAAGTGAAGAGAGTGTGAATGCGTGCATTGAGGCTCGGTGATACTAAAGGCACCATCAAAACCCTCCACACGCACACACCCTCAGAAAGTTGGGCTTCCGGTTCTCTCGCTCACCGAATGAAGCGCAGTAACAAATTACTACTACTCAGACGTCGATTTTCTGCGAGAGCGTGGTACTGCCCCGGACGGACCGGCAAGCTGCTGTAGACAGATAACTGTCGACAGTGTGGTCCTACCACACCAAAAAAAAAAAAAAGTCTTCGTCCCAACAACGAGGCGACGTGCGTATGGGTAGGTTATGGGCCCGCGCGCCGTCGTTTCGACGCCCCGGACGAAATGGACCGCGTTGCGCTTACCATAGTTACCCATAAAAAAAAAATTAAGTGTACTAGGTCACGGCGTACGCAAGGCAATTCTATTCTATAGTGGTGTGCGTATATACGTGTGTAATGTAATAAAAAGTTGTAATTTTGGCTTCACGTTTGTGATCGCTTAAGTAGGTACCGACACTATCCTTCTACACGTTATTATTCTAAGAGTAGGTCAATTCACCTCTCATTGTGGAGGAGGATCGAGTCCAGAAGAAGGACGTATATGAGCTATGATTATAATGATTTTTAATCCATTATCACACAGGTAAACTACATTTAGTTCCGTACAAAATGGCGATATAGATCTCAAATGGCGGCCCGATTTTCTCAAAATGGCGGACCGAAATTTAATATTTCTGTTAACAGTTGTATAAATGGAGGATATGTTCGTGCGACACTAATTAATTATATTTATCGGTACAGATACGACGTTGTTCTCAGTAAATAGCCTCTGACCTCGAACGTATTCTACTGAGAATGCTTTGATCGTCGAGTCAATGTTCTGAATTGATACCGTTTACCAATAACTTATAATGTAACATCTATCAATATTATAAGGAAACAGTGGCAAATGAGCAAACAGCATACCTGATGATAAGTGGTATTGCCGTTCATAGACCTTTGCTAGGCCGCTGCCTACTATGAAGAAAGTCAAGGGAAAGGTGTGAATGCGTGCAATGAGGTTCAGTGACACTAATGGTGGTTCCATTAAACTCAAAACACGCAAACACCCTCCGAAAATTATTTTTTCTAGTTCTTTCGCTCGCCAAACGAAGTGCAGTATCAAATTGCTACTACTAAATTTATGTTTATTTGAAATACGAAAATCTGTAGAAGAACGGGTGTAACGATATAGCACGAAGAATTAGCACGCTCAAGTGGTAATGAACAAGCTACATCGCTCGACGAACCAACACGTGGGGAAGAAAGGTTCTCGAGTGGCGACCACGTATCGAACGACGCAGTGTAGTACGGTCCCCACTAGATCGACCGTGGATCTGGTGAAAGTTGCTGGGCGTCGTTGGAGGCAGGCGGCACAGGACTACACTCTGTTGTGTAACATGAGGGAGGCTTACGTCCAGCAGTGGACGGCGATAAGCTGAAATGATGATGTTGATGATAATTTATGTATTAAATGTTAGACACTATATAACTGCCCGTGTGGTGACAGAGTAAGAATACAATTCACCACCACCTTTCTTGCCCGTGGGTGTCGTAAAAGGCGACTAAGGGATACAATATGCATATAACATCTATGAAAGAGAAGGACAACTCGAAATTTAACCCTATACCAACACGTCTAACCAGTGTGTAGGCCTATTTCCCTCCCATCGCAGAGGAGGCTCGAGCCCAATAGCGGGACGTATAATGAGCTGAAATGACGATGATCCCTCTGACATGGTAATTAATATACTAAATTGTTGTAACTATATATTCACAAGTAACTGTACATATTTAACTTCATATAGCTCTCTAAAACTAACCAAGTATCCATGAAACTATTACGTAGTAAATGCGGTCGAACACCGTTAAGCTACTGTTTTCGCGAACGGTATAGCTATATTATCTATCTCGTTCATTCATAGCACAAGATTTTATGACTTGTGTGTTATTTTTGCCTCCTAAAAATGTTCAATGATAGACACGAAGTTCTACTATGACCGCTAGACAAAAAGTTTAAAAATAACGTAGTTTTTATATTAACTCGTGACAATGATAACTGACGTTTAAACGAGTATCGTTTAATTGAAATAGTACTAAAACTAATTGATACTGTACGTAGTTTTTTCTTTTAAATTCCTTTTTTCTCCTTCCGTGTAGTGGCGGAGTAAGAACCAATAATTCTTTAGATAAACGCATTCAACCAAAGAAACTCTTTAGCTTTTTTAGCCAATTAACGTCCCATTTTCGGTCTCGGGCCTCCTCCACTATCGACCCACGTTGCTTAGGCGTGTTGCTATAGGGTTTCATGTCAAGTTTTCCTTCTCTTGCATGAATGTTACATGCATACCATATCCCATAGTCGTCTTTTACGACACCACGGGCAAGAGATGTGGTGGTGAATTGTACTCATCACTATACGGGAAATAAAACTTAGTATCTATAAATATGTAATTTCAGTGTGTGACTGATGGCGTAGTAGTTATGATACCGACCTACAGTGCTATTGTCTTGGGTTTGAATGCCACATATAAGATGATGATAAGAAGACTAAGGCATATGATATGCAGATATAACATCTATGCAAGAGAAGGAAATCTCAACATAAAATCCTTTACCAAGATGTCTAACCAATAGCGTATTGTAGGTCAATTTCCCTCCCATTGTGGAGGAGGCTCGAGCCCAATAGGGAACGTATATGAGCTTTGTGATGATGAAGATGATTTAAATCAAATAGCCCTGATTTAAATCTATATCTTACTAGCAACCCGCCCTCGCTTCGCTTCGGTTTCAGTCACCTTACCCGCGGCGTAGTTCCCGTTCCCGTGGGAATATCGGATTAAAATATATAGCCTATGTTACTCCCTGATATTATAGCTTTTCATTGGTGAAAGAATTATTGAAATCGGTTCGGTGTTTTAAGCATGAAATTGTAACAAACAAACAAACATCCTTACTTTCGCATTTATAATATTAGTAAGGATGTAAGTAAACAATTTTATCGATGTCAACTGATTCATGTACGGGACGAGTTATTATCATTAGATCATAGCATGAGTTGGTTCGATAAAATTAACTTGGTGATATAATTGATATGGGAAAGATATTTATGATAATTTTGCAGATATGAAATGAAATGAATTTATTGCAAGAAATATGGTTTACATTGTGTGGTTAATGGTTCACAAAGAGGTCTCACATACTTCGTCGCTCATCACGACATGCAACATAATACACATATACATACATGTTTATTTTGTTCGATATTAGACTTCTGAGTCTTACATTTGAAATCCTAATTTTATTCATTTTCATTAGATTTTTCCAGTCAAAAAAAAAAATAATTTCATGTCATAATTATAAAAAAAAATGTTAACAGAATAATATAAAAAAAAAAACATTAATACAAAACATAAAAATTAAAGTGTATAATCATATCATTTTATAAATAAGGTTATGTCATACCAAAAAAGTCATTCATTGAATAAAAACATTTCTCAAGGAGCCATTTACGTAGATTTGTCTTAAAAGGCTTAAGTGGCAGATCTCTCATAATTTTTGGTAAATTATTATAGATTTTAATTATCATATAATAGCAGTTTGTTTGATACAGTGTAGTTGAACAACTAGGAGTAATTAGTCTTGTCGGATCCCTATTTTTTATTACTGATTTATGTCTTTTTTCAAAAGTGCTAAAATATGAACCGTGTTCCTTAACAAAACAACCTGCCTGAAAAATGTATAGACATGTGAGAGTCAGTATCTTTAATTTTTTAAAAAGTGGTTCACAACTTGCAAGAGGATGAGCAGCACATATTGCTCGTACAGATTTTTTTTGCACTTTCACTCGCATTTTTTTTTTTTGATATTTGATTCATGTGAGAAAGCGGGTTATCGATATGATTGTGGATGGATATAAGAAGCGTGGGGAGACCCAAAAAGAGATGGGTGGACTGCGTGAATGTGGATAATACGCGTGAAAGCAGTGAGTGCAGATATAACGGCTGATAGGAGGCTATGGAAGGTAAGAATATGTTGTGCCGACTCCACTTAGCGTGGGATGGGGGCAGGCAAAGGAATATGAGATATTAGATTCATCATTCATTACAACTCATATGTATCTCATTGCTGGGTTCGAGCCTCCTCCACAATAGGAGGGAAATTGAACTACTATATCACGTTTAGCAAACGTGTTGATATTGGATTTTATGTCCAGTTTTCCTTCTCTTGCATAGATCATCATCATCATCTTGCTCTTATCCCAATTACTTGGGGTCGACGCAATATGTCATCTGTTTTGACATATTGCAAAAAGTTTCGGGAATGACTTTTATGACCGACCGCCTGCCTGACGTCAACCCTCCTTGAGAATGTAATCGTTGACCCAAATGGTACCAGATGGAGTTGGTCCGGGTCAATCTAGGGCTCTTAGTCGTCTTTTACGACACCCACGAGCAAAGCAAGGGTTGGTAGTATTCGAAGCCGCTACCACACAGCACTAGATATGTATTCTCTTGCATAGATATTATATCTATATTTAAATCCTATTTTTTGGGTAGGCTACGGTCAGCGCACTCGCTGCCCGACTCCGTACGGGGTGATAGAGGTGCGGCGCGCGGCCCCATAACCCACTCGTGGCATGTCGTCTTCTTCATTGGGCCGACCACCGAATACCCCTGAGGAGTACTTTCTCCTCGACCGAGGTCCCGGCTCGGGGACGTCGGACGTCATTGCGCGGTCAGCCTCTCGGCGGGTGACGGATTAACTCCCCGGCCCAGTCACCCGCGGCCTCGGCTAGGGCGGCATCAGGCGCAGGTAATCGCGCCTGCGCCGCCCCAATATTGAATCCCTTAGTCGTCTTTTACGACAACCACGGGCAAGAGAGAGGGTGGTAAATTGTATACTTACTCCGTCATCACACGGAACAGATCTTAGATTATTACAATGAAACATTATGAGAAGCTTTTTTGGAACGAAGTTCCTTATCGCGCGTTGTGAAAGGGGGCTAGACGGAAAAAATTCTTACGAAAAGTTGTCACGACACTTTTTGCTATAGTAAGCTATTGTAAGCTGTGCGGCGTCGCATGTTTCTCTGTCTGTCTCTCTCTCTCTTATAGAAAGCAAGCCAGATATTTTCATTTCTATTTCGCATTGAACAGTGTGGTGTCGCGACCATTATTTTTGTTGAGTGTATACAGGTTTTTTGTAAATAATAAATAATAAAAAATAATAATAATAATGAATCCTGACAGTGTTTCTGCACAAGTTCCGAATATTGCTGATGGAGTTAGGTAAGTAGAGTTTATATACAGATAATAATATGTTATTTTAATATTATTATAACTTAAAAAAAATAAAATTTTATTACAATTCCATCACTAATTAATCGAAAGGAACTTCGTTCCATCCGGCTGTCCCTCGACACCTCTCAAGTTTTCCTTATACTACTCTTGTACGAGTAAAATAGAGAATGGTGGTTTATTTCATATCATTTTACGATTTGGATATGACTGGTGTATATATATGTATGCGTAGCGTCGTTTCAATTAAAGTCATTTGACATTTAAAAGAATCTCGGCGTTGCAGGAAGGACTGCCAAGGTCGACTGGTAGCTTACTGACCACTCTCCCTTTTTACAAGGATTATAATATACGGATTTTACATTGTCTACCCTAAAATGGACGTCCATTGTAAGTGCATATAATTGGAATACGGAATTTATTATAAACTAGGAGCGCCCTGCGGTTTTTCTGCATAGTTCCCCTTCCCGTGGAAATATTGAGATAAATTATAGCCTGTGTTATTCTGATATGCAAGCTATATTATTGTGAAGTTGCATCAAAATCCATTCAGTATAGTTTTTGCTGGAATGAGCAACAAACATCCTCACATACTCACAAACTTTCGGCTTTATAAATATTAGTAGGATTCTACTACTTTACGGATTTTATCGCGTAGGTATGTATTTGATTTTTGATTGCCTGACTTTTCGAACACTGTCGTTGTCACGGATGGACGCGTCGCGTGATGTTAAATGCGCCTTAAATGGGCTATCCAACAATAAAAGAATTTTTCAATTTGACCCAACAGATTCTTAGTTTAGTGCATTCAAACAAACAAACTCTTCGGCTTTATGATATTAGAATGTACATATATGTAATTCCGAGTAATGACGGAGTAAGAATACAATTCGCCACTCTTGTAAGTCGTAAAAGACGACTATGGGATTACAGTATACAAGTAACATTTATACAAGAGGGAGAAAACCTCAAAATAAAACCCAACAGCTGACCAACGTGGTATATTGAGTCAATTTCAAGGCAATGTGTAGGAGACTCGAGCGCAGTGGGACGTATATGTGGCAATGAGGGTAACATCAGAAACCACTAGTATTTCTTGACATGCATTGTTAAGAATATTTCTTTGTTTATGTCTTCAAATATGAGTTTACCTGTTATCTTATATGTGACTGATACAATTAATCTTATCTTTACTATTGCATAATAATTTCTTATGTTTACGCAAACATTTCACATCAATACATCTTTATTTATACAGATATACATATACATATTTTAAAGACCTAAAGCCCGTTTCTACTAACGATATCTAGCAGTTGCTATTACTTGAATTTATTGGGTTCTAACAAACAAACGAATCCTTTAGTTTTATCTATACAAATAAATATAATTGAAGTGTATCTGTGTAATGTCAAAATAATCCACAAACTGTTGTTCTGAGTCTGGATGTAATTTGTGTCCGTTAATTATATGTTTGTAAAGTCCCCCGCAATACAAGGATTATTTCCTTAGTGCAGGGTGTGTTGTATTAAATAAATAAATAAAAAAAAAAATGTTTTTTCATGCTCACACGGTTATTTACACGATTTATCTATGTTTGTGCCGGATAATGTGCTAAACAGCTAGACCGATTTTAATAATATTTACCAGGTACCTGTCTATATAAAGAGTAACTTAGACTATTTTTCCTCTCAAGATACCTTTACAAAAGTTTGCCCGGTCCGGGAATCGAACCCGACGCCTCGTGGACTGCAAACGCGTATTGTAATATTTTAGAAGATAATGGAGAATTAAATGCTGTGGCATGGCGACAGAAGGGGGGAGGCAGGGCCGGGGTTTTAGCCGGGCACCCGCGGAGAGGTTAACCTCGCGACGGCGGCGTCCCGGGGGGACGTTGATGGGAGAGGGTACTCCCTCGGGGTATTCCGTCGGGTCGACCACTAAAGTCAAAGAACTCTGCATCGTGGTCGGCCCAACGACGAAGGCGACGTGCTTTATCGGTGGGTTACGGTGCCGCGCGCCGCCCTTCTGTCGCCCCGGACGGAGCGGGCGGGCGGCGGGTGTGCTGACCGTAGACCACCTCCAAAAAAAAAAAAACAAAAAAAAAAAGAACAGACACCGAAGCGAAGCTTGGGCGGATTGCTAGTTACAGTAAATATAGAACATTATTATCTTAGATATTTCATACGCATTTGATCCCATAACTTCAGTTTAATAGTACACTATTACATAAATACACGAATAAGGGCACGCGGTCTAGTCCGATTTCTCTTGTTAGCCCTTTGTCTTTGAAATAACCCACAGCCCCCTTAAATAGCGAAAATGAACCTTATGGTCATTGAAATTAGGTGTTTTAATTCTATTGTATTCAATGAGACAATTTCGCCGTTATCTCTGCAAGCGTAGAAAGTGTCCCATTGGTAGGGTGACCATGACTAATGTTTGAATTCGGTTAAATTATTTCAACTTTATACTGTGAAAAAAATGTAAAGCGGATACAATTATTACTCGGACTCAATACAATCATTCTTATTTGTGAGAATCAACCCATAACGGCTGATATAGAAGATCAGTACACCAATACACCATCACGGCATCTATACATCACTTTGTTTTAAACATGTGTCGGAAATATTACAGCAAGCATTGTTACGGATAATTTAATGTATTCAATGAGAATAATCATACTTGTAGCACACACGCACATGCGCGCGCACACACACACGCACACACGCGCACGCACACACACACACACACACACACACACACACACACACACACACACACACGAACACACACACACTCCCTTCACTTTTATGCCCTGTTTACTCGTTTGTCACCAATAGCAATAAAGAAAATATTTTATTATATTTTATTTATATTTAGTACTAGCTTCTGCCCGCGACTTCGTCCGCGGAAAATTTCTTGTTTTAACATAAGATTACACTCGATTGATATTACTGTATTTAATTTTATTAGTAAAATATTTTTTGGAATCAGATCAGTAACTTAAAAGATTACCGAAGTTCTATTTTCTGCTCAAGGTAACTTAACCCTTAGTTGCCTTTTACTTATTTTATTTATTTGTTTAAGTTAGGTATCTATTTAATTTAAAGCTTCTCTATATACAATGTTTGAGGTTGTTTTATTTTCCGGTAACAGAATAATCTGCCTTTCGGATGATCCCACTCTTGATAGACCAACATATAATTGCCCATGGGAAAAACATTCTTTTCGTAGGTCAATGCCAACCAAAGAGAATGTTTGTCCCTGGGACTTATTAATAGTCAGGGCAAATGATTGCGCACGTTCAGCGCTAGTTTCTCGAGCACGGGCCCGCGTCGTCCTCACATTTTGGCTTGCGAGGCGCTGTGAGCGCTCGGAGCTAGATTCTCTAGCGCGTGCTTGCGAAATATATTCTCTATTTCTCGAGAGGCGTTGCTCATTTTCAGGGGCAGATTCTTCCGTACGGCGTACTCGAGCGGCTCTTGTCTGTGATGTCTGCCGAGACAGTTGAGATTTCCTTTTAGGCATGCTCTCAACAAACCACGCACAGACTTGAAAACAATTATGAACAAAGGGAGAGCGACTCGAACACCGTCCGCCTTTACAAAACAAAACAATCGTAATATCGAATAACTCGTGTCGATTATTACGATAGAACGAAGTACGAAACTACGAACATACAAAACAAACGTACAACGAAATTACGATATTTTCGATTATGAGGTATCTATCAACAACAACAACCATGCGAACGAAACAACCGAAACCAATAACCAACTGACATGTAATTTTTAGAACTCCAACTAACGACAACGTGGGCATAATAATTCGAGAGGGTCATCAATCCACGGAAAGTCTTAACACCGCGATTCAGAAAAATGACGTCATTGCAGAACGCCATCTATGGGCAAATAGGTAAAACGTCTGCACAATGAAAGTTATGCTAGGGTCATTTTGCGTTTTAGTAATTTTATATTATCTCCGAAACTGTATGACCAATTGATATACTGTAAATGGCAAATCTTATCTGTATGATGTTCTTGTGATACTGAAATAATTTATTGTCATAAGAATTAATATTTTGTTGCTCAAATAATCAACCAAACGTAACAATGCCGAAAAAAAAATTTTTTAATGCAATAATAGAAGTATAAAAGATAAAATATAAAAGATAGAGATATGGTATCGCTGACTTTTTTGTAGAAATAATTAAGATGAACCAGGTAGCCATACATTCTTTTTAATTTTAAGCAACTGTTTAGGCAGCGCACGCAAATAATTCTGTTTTACGAGGTATTTTTTTCCGACTTGCCAGACAAAAGTTGTGATAGCTCGGTTAATATACATGTTATAGAAACAATTTATAGCCTATAGCACTCAGGAATAATGTAGCTTTCTGCCAGTTAAAATAAAATTAGAATTAGATTATGAGTTCCAGAGATTACCCCCTGCATACAAACTTACAAATTTTACCTCTTTATAATATTAGTATAGATCACTGAACCTACCTCATTGCACGCATTGACACTCCCTTCATTTTTTTTTATTGCCAACGGTGGCAAACGAGCAAGCAGCACACCTGATGGTAAGTGAAACTGCTGCACATGGACCTTTGCAATACCAGGGGCACAGCCAGGCCGCTGCCTACCGTGAAGGAAATACTCTTCTTAAACCTCGTTTAAAGAAGGACATGTCATAGCGCTCGGGAAACACAGCAGCAGGTAGTTCATTCCAGAGCTTGCACGTACGTGGGAGAAATGATCGCTGGAACTGAAAATGAAATGAAATGTGAAATGGCTGAACCCTGCTGCGGTATCATTTAAACCCCTATGTTTAAATGACACCGAGTTGTTACATACTTGGACTCGATTAATAGATAGTTATATTTATACTCCCTCGAATTGTGAGAGTACGACACAATACCGCCGTAATATAGAAAAATCCATCCTTTCATAGATCAGCCAGTTGACATCTCGTCTCAGCTTATAGACGTTCCACTGCTGGATTCAAGCGTCTCCCAATGGGAGTGAAATTGACCTACTATACCACACGGGTCAGACATGTTGGTAAAGGTTTTATTTGAATATTTCCTTCTCTTGCACAGATTTTATATGCATATTATATCTATTAGTCAACTTTTACAACGTCTACGAGCAAGATAGTAGTAGTATATAATATGAGTGGTGCATTATATTCTTACTCTGTCACCACGCGGAAATTAACATCTACTACAAAAAAGGTGCCATAAACCACTACATACGAAAATAAGAACTTAATCACGATCTAAAAAGTATAAGAACTAGTCGATATTTACATCAACCAATATTCACGCATATTATGCAATTATTACTGACGAGCAAAAGATCAAATGAACATAGAGACAAAATCAACAAAATGCCACCTTTTTTTGTGTAATCACATTATTGGTAAGGTCAAGGTCATTAGAATCAGCATATCAATATTGACTCGAAATGTACCTACGGTGATTCACAATTGCTTCTAGAGTGATGTAAACGAAGCTTTTTGTATTAGCGTCCAGATCAGCAAACTGTGTTTATTATTGTAATAAAATTAAGATGATCATATTATATGTAGCTTTGTTTTTCAATTGAGATTTAATCGTAACTTTATTATTTATTAGATGTTATGTATCTTGAAGTATCTGATTGTGAGCCACACAGTTATTTATCAGTGACCACCCTTATACATCTGTTAAGAAATTCGTGATGAAAAAAAATCTAACGCTTTGCCCAGTTAAAGTATAATTCCATGAAGTGGACAAAACATTTCTGATTTAATAAACCGAAATGTAATGTAATATTTATGCCATTTGATTAATAAGAACAAATCCAGTGGACTCTCCAAGTCAGTGAAGAATCAATCTTCAAAATTTTTACACAAATATACAGCTATTATCAAATGTAATACATATTCACCCTGCTTTTATGCCAATTTTTTGGGGTCGACTCAATATATTTAAGTCTCTTCTTTCACAGTAATACCCCGGAGTTACGCGATAGGTGGGACCGAACGATAACCGCGTAAGTCGAATTCGCATAAGTCGGGATTTAATTTTGCTTATATTAAATGTCCAAAAGAAATGGTTATTTGAAATTAGTTCAAAGAAGACAATAATTTTAAAGAATATAGTCAAAATGTTAGATAAAAAAATAATTGAAATTTTATGAATAAAAACGTAAACCTATGGCCTGAGCGCTCAAAGAGAAAACCGCGTATCTTTGAATTCGCATAAAACGGGGTAGAGTAAGTAGCGGGGTATTACTGTACTGCAAAAGTTACTGGCAATAGTTTTATGATTAGCCTCCATGTCGTCAATCCGCTTTGCAAATGTAATCGTTGACCAGATCATATAAAGGTGACCCAGGTCTAAGTAAAACTATTAGTCGTCTTTTACGACATCCACAAGCAATGTAAGCGTTGGTAGTATTCGTATCCGCCATCACACAGCTATCACCAAATATAATTACTAACATAAAATCATATTCAATTATTACTATAAACTATGAAAACTATTCACGTTACGATAATTACTCCTTGCATTATCTACAGTGAACTAATTGCCACATTAACTTGTATTACCACAATAACTAAATTATTATTACAATTCCCAAGACTAGAAATAACTTAGATTCTGAACGTGACAATATAAGGTCACGATATAATTAAATTACGTCAGTAATCGCTATAAAGAATCATTTATGCAATCATAATCTGCCAACGATGTAAAGCGTTCACAGTCCTCACAAGAATCTATTGTATCAATTCTCATGTAAAAAATTACTTAAGGTTCTTTTTATAAATTACAGGAAGAACATTGGTATTTTTGTGACCGCAAAAAATATTACAGCATTGGTTAGACGACGTTATCTCGAAAACTAGATTTTGTATGCGGTTTTCCTCTATTTTAAAATAGTTAAGGGATTTCCATCAATAACAGTGTTTTGTTATTTAGTGCCCTTTTATTTATATGCTCAGCAGGCGAAGTAACTAAGAATTTATTTATTTTTATATTATACTCACAGCGGGATGATAACTGCAAGATCTAATATTGATGTAAGATCATTCTTATCGATCATAGCATAAGTACCTCTTTTAAGAACATATTTATCACTTTAGTAGTAGGAAGGCAACATTGAACGAAAACCAGATTGCTTGAAAATATTTTGAACTGTGTCTTCAAACTGTATTAGCCCAAGTATGCATGTTATTTTGGTCTCCATCATTTTATTCCATAAAAAGACACCAGCAATCATATAGCAATAGTTTAACGGTAATGATGATAAAGTATATTATTATTACTCTATAAAAGTCTTCATATTTTTAGAGCTAAATGCCTTGGCATTTAATCGGCATTTTATCTTTAGCATTTAGAAGGTTTTAATAGTGATAAATATGTAATTGTATTGTCGACTCTTATAAAATATGACCAGTTTTTGCTTACAAATTATGCGATTCATTATATTTGCATATTGCAAACTCTTTGGAATTCAATTCGGACTTTTTTGCAACTGCATAATGAGAAGTCATTTAATTTAATTATTTAAATATGTTTGTATTATTTCGACTAGTAATTTTATCTTTGTATATATATAACGAAATTATATTACTTCTTTGTTTGACAAGCTGGTTTGTCCATATAGTGTCTATTAACCTGTTTTTAATGAATCAAGTTAATAAAATGTATAACAAATTTACTTGTAATGACGCCCTAATAATATTTCAATACGTCTTTTTTGGGTGGGCTATGGTCAGAACACATGCCGTTCATTCCGTTTGGGGTGATAAAAGGCCAGCGCGTGGCCCCATAACTCACAGTATTCCTTCCCCGTCGCCCTTGGCCTGGCCATTGGTACCGAGTTCCTGGGTGTCCGTGATCAGCCCGGTTTTCAATACATCTAGCTTTCTTATTTACCTATCTTACACAATAAATAATATAGATTATATAAAGGAGATGTTTAGTTTTTTTTTATTTGAGAACTCAATAGTTTACGCACTGAATTATTAAATATTGAATTTGAATAGGATTTATTTAGAGGTATGTGTATTACGATCTGCACTCTATTATTCAGTTAAAGAACGTCTACTATTGGAAGCAGATTTCTTATTTTCATGATATTACCTCATCTAAATTTCTCAACTCCCACGGCAAATTAAGGGGTGGTGACTCGTTTTATTCTTAAGTCGTCACCACACGGTGGACCATAGGATCGTGGAGTATATATATTTCTGTATATCGCAACAAAAATGAAGTAAAAATAAAATATAACAGGACTTATCTCGCCAATCGCGTAAATTGTAGTGTACCTTCACATCACAATGGCTGCCATTTCTCTGCGGCCGTTCGCGTGTCACGTGCTCCGCGTTTGAATGGATAATTGATCGCGTGTTAACTAATAAGCTCAGAGATCTGATCCGTCAAGTATTTGGGCCATATTGTACGGTCATTGCTTATATCTGGTTCAATCACTTCGTGTCACCGCCTCACCGACTCAACGCTTTCTTTGAAACTATGTGTCAGTCTTAAGGCCCGGTATTTGAATACTTGTCTAGATGTCAATACGTATCGGAATAAATTGTTATAGAGAGCAGGAGATCTAGTAGAAAGGGTAATTAATTATATAGAAAATATCTCTGGTCAAGAGGAATTTATAAATTCATAAATGTAATCATCTCAGCCCATAGGCTATAGACATATATACTCGTATATATGCCCCACTGTTGGGCTTAGGCCTGCATAATTGGAGGGAAAATGACCTACTATTCCACGCTGGTCAGACGTATTGGAATAGGGCTTTGTTTCAAGGTTTCCTTCTCTTGCACAGATGTTATATGCTTATTAGATCCCTTAGTCGTCTTTTACGACATCCACGGGCAAGATAAGGAGTGGTGAATTGTATTCTTACTCCGTCACCACACGGAAATGGGTAATGTTTAATATTAACTGATCAAAAACAATATTAATTTTTATATGTGGTTCTCATTTCTTTTTGTGTTGGCAATGAACTGGGGAAAACGTTCAAATCATCAGGTATTTAAAATTAGAATAAAAAATCAAATACAACACGATAAAATCCGAAGTAGTAGTTTTATTTGACATATTCGCGTAAACATTAAAAATAATTGCTTGAAATATATAGTTTTGTCCCCCAAAGAATAGGAAGAGATGTTTCGGATGGGCGAACCGGAGATTAATCCACCACAAAGAAGCCGACCGCGTAAATAAAGGTGACGGCCCGGCAAGACGGCCTTATTGCTGAGGCGTCAAAGGGGACGATAGCAGAAAGAGTAATCCGCTGGGTCGCCCACGGATGTCAAGGAATCGTACCAGAGGTCGGCCCAATGGTGATGGGATATGAATACGGTAGGTTAAAGGGTCGCACGTCGCCCATCCGTCGCCCCGAACTGATTGGTGGGTCCAGAACATAGATTAACACAAAAAAAGGCAGAGACTTTTTCACTATAAAGCTTCTCAGTCCCGCGTAAATTATTGTTGCTTGAAAATTTCTTAACGGGCAAGTTTGGCATTTAGGATTCTGTTAATAGTAGGACTACAACGTCAAAAGATGCTCGCTGAAATAACAATGTCATCCTCTGATGAAAGACTTTCGAGTGAATTTAATTTAAATGCAGGGCAATTATTAGTGTGATTAGCAAATGAAAGTAGTGTTGCCCAAAAAAGTCTTGGTCTTGCGGTCTTGGTCTTGCGAGAAATGCGAGACCGAGACCAAGACCAAGACCGCTTAATTTTTGCAAGACCAAGACCAAGACTGGCCCTGCAAGACTTGAGCAAGACCAAGACTGGGCCTGCAAGAGTCTCGCGGTCTTGCATTTAATTCAAATCACCATTTCAGCTTATATACGGTTGAGCTCGTGTCTTCTACATAACAGGAGGAGAATCAGCCGTGGCCGGAGGGGAATCGCCACGGTGATCGGCCGTGTTGTTACAGGTCATACATGTCAAGTTTTCCTTCTCTTGCACCGATGTTATATATTATAGCCCTTAGTCGTGGGTTCGCAGTCACGGGTAAAATAGGGGGTAATGAATTATATTCTTACTCCGTCACTACACGGCAAGTCAAATCAGTCTTGAGATATCCATCTATTGGCCAATCGATTCCCAATGTTGGTGTTGGCTTTTCAGAATTACTCTTCGGAAAGGCTTGAGGACAAAAATACCGTAATCACGAGAGTGCTCTTGCCCATTATACATATTTATATATCCGTTTATTCATTAGCACAACGACGTTCACTGTTGGACATAGAAATATGCCTACAATTAATCTATATAAATGTCCATGTAGGGACAGAGTACGATCACCATCAGGCAGTACATGAAGCGTTGCTCCCAGCGCTATTTTGCCTCTGCCACGACTCACCCCAATCCACTAGTGGTTGGGGCGGTAAACTACGTCCCCTCAAAAATATCCGCGGTCCGACGTCCTCGTCATCTTCTTGAAGAAGAAGATGACGCTATTATGATCGCCCAAGAAAGGACCTACACAGCTCGCGCAGCGATAACAGATAAAACTCCGCGGTATCGGCCTCGCCGTCGAGGTCGAAAACCGCGCCGCGTAAAAGTCATTAAGCTAAACTTGGCCACGCCCACTTTGCTCTCAGCGACGCCCCGAGCCGAGGTCCGTTCCCCACAGGGGGGAGCCCTCGGGCGATGTTCGTTTAACTTACCGGGTTGAGAGCCATCAGCGCTCACCCATTGACCGCGTTAAGCTGTCAAGGTCATCTGCGACCAACACCTACACACACACAAAAAAAAAGACAGTACGAATATAATTCACCACTCTCTTACCCGTGGATGTCGTATCAAATCGGATCGGGCAATGGTGTTAGGAACCCATGAAAAAAAATTGAAATAAAAATATCGATTCGTTAATGATTTGAGAGACATGTAAGTTCTCAATTTTGTCATCGTTTTTTCGTGTAAATTGATTAAAATGTATAAAGGAATGATACTTAATCTACAACATATTCGTATTTTGTTAAATGTTCATTAGAATTTGAATAAATCAATGATTACGTTTGCATAAGCAAGACAAACTTCGCTTTAACATAAATCAGCTGATCGGCCGATGACCGTTGATGAGTCGCCTTTGTACCTACGTAACCATTGAAAGGTTCGCGCAAATCTAATACCTATTTATACTGTCGAAATTT
This sequence comes from Lymantria dispar, assembly GCA_032191425.1. Classification (NCBI taxonomy): domain Eukaryota; kingdom Metazoa; phylum Arthropoda; class Insecta; order Lepidoptera; family Erebidae; genus Lymantria; species Lymantria dispar. Next base: position 2,094,529 of record CM063462.1, on the reverse strand, counting down.
TACATGCTTACATATATCCTGTCTGTACATACCTACATAATGCATAAAATTTAAGGCATAAACTCTTAGACACACATTTTTGTAATCACTATAACTTTTACGTTATATTGTTTTTGTGTAATATACATTCTAATTATGATCTATGACTGTTGAACTACAAGATACATGAACAGTTGTCCCATAACCTGATACACCCTGTGTATATAACATATGTGCAAGAGAAGTGAAACTAGAAAGAAAACCCTGTACCAACATGTCTGACCAGCGTGGTATAGTAGATCAATTTTCCTCTTACTGGAAGGAAGCTTAAGCCCAGCAGTGGCATTATTATGAGCTGTGACGATGACGACGAATATCATACATTTTACAAGTATTAAAACCATAAAATTTTAAATCAGTTTTATATGTTCTTGAATAAATAGTATATTAAGAGCTACATGGATCCAGCGGCCAAAGTATTTATATAGGCAATAGAGCAACAGGTTTTTTCAAGTATCCAGAGTATCAGTAACTAAACTGGAAATACAATAGATACATACCACTTAACTTGAAGGGGAATATAAACAATCGCATTAATTGTAAAATATCGCATTGATTATAAAATGACATAAAATTTATTGTATCAACTGCCTCGTGTGGTGACGTCTTAAGAAAATAGGGTCGAAAGTCCTGTCATAAGAGTAGTAACGCTGTCTAATGGAACACCAGGGGAATAGAAGAGTAATTTTCTCCAGTGGTAAGTATTGTATTCAATAGTGAACTATAGGCTAGCAGATTGATAGATAGGATAGGATATTTGATTAATTTAGTTGGATTTTTCATTGCCATGATAAATTACTGTTACGTTATTCTAACTGCAAAACTTTGCGAGACTCTTGCTGCAATACCAAGACTCGGGTGCGCAAGACCAAGACCAAGACCAAGACTCGGTTGCGCAAGACCAAGACCAAGACGAGACCAGGTGTGATGTTGCAAGACCAAGACCAAGACCGGTCCAAGTCTCGTCTTGGTCTTGCATTTGGGCAACACTAAATGAAAGTATGGATGAAATTTGTGTTTGTTAATTGTATGTTTTGTAAATGCTGCCAAACTAGTCAGAAATATTAAAGTAGACTAAACGCATTACTACTTTGTAGGTTTTAATCTTATTTTCAAAGTATTATAACAAAATAACCTTTGGAAGCGACCGAGGTTGGACAGCATTATGTACTATGTACAGAATACATACGGGATTGCATAGCCTTAATATTTAAAAAAAGCTGAGGAATAAATTAACCATATTGGTGACAAACGAGTAAACAGCACACCTGATGGTAAGTGAGGCTATCGCTCATGGACCTTTGTTAGGCCTCTGCCTACCGTGAAAAAAGTAAAGGGAGTGTGATGCGTGCTAAGAGGTTCGGTGATACTAAATTCAATCAACACGCAAACACCCTCAGAAGGCTTGCCAGCTCTCTCGCTCACTGAACGGAGTGCGGTAACAAATTGCTGCTACTCAGACGTTCATTTTCTGCTCAGTGTGGTACCACCCCGCAAGAGGCGGCCCGCGGCTGTAGACATGACTGTCGACAGTGTTACGCTTACGACATATTAAGCGAAATATTAATTAAAATTTGTGTCCATCAGTAATTTCTATAAATTTAAGTATGTAATTTGTAATTTAATTTAAATAAGTCTAATTTATTAAGGAGTTTAATGTTTTAATATATTAAAATTCTTATTTTGTTTTTCAATTCATTTACTGTCACTACCCAAATAGTTCAAATTATGTCCTAAAACAGCTTGCCTTTGTAAAGGCTTATCTCTATAAAGCAAAAAATACCATGTTTCTTTTCTAACGCTTTCCCATCTAGGTTGCCCTGTATTTCATGAAAAGCCTACCCCAGATAACGCCAAAGAAAATGTACCTATGTAAGTTGAGTGCTGTATTTGCCGAAAGAAATCTTGGCACATTTCTTACGAAACGCTGTATTTCTTACAGCATCTTTTTACAGTGATTTTCCTCTAAATGCAACATCAAACCTAACAGAAAAATATTGGTCAATGGCAAGTTAATTGAAACGGTTTTTGTAACACCCGCATTGTAGTAACTATTACATAAATATAGGCACGTCATTTATTAGTACGTTCATATTGCATTTTGTACTAATTAAGGGTTAATATAATAATAACAAGATATAAATAATATTGTGAAAAATACACATAGTTTAAAAAAACTGGTTGTAGATTAAGAAATATTAATTTATAGCTCCGCTCTGTCCATCGAGTGAGAGGAGCGGTGAGCGCGCGCGGGGAAGAGCAGTTTTGTGCGGGCCGTGCTGCTGTATAGACGTGTTGAACAACGACGGCTATTTACGATATAACCGAACGTTTGTTAACATTGTTATTGTTTGTGTTTTATACTAATCAATTACTCCAATTTTCGTGTGAGTCTTTACCGTGAATAATTATCTATCAATATTTCTTGTACACACGTTTTATGACAAGATATCTAACAGATAGTAGCGATACTCGAACAAAAAATCTAAAGGCATTTTTTTCTTCCGCAGGTAAACGGGACACGTAAAATGGACCGCGGAACGGACAGTGATGTGCTAGTGTTGTGAATAACGGTTAATAACGAGTTAATAGTGGTTGATAGCTATGATGTGAGACAGTTGTGGTGGTCAAAATGCCTTCTGATAGTGGTTCGGCGTGGTCGCCGCCCGCTTCTAATAGCGAGAGGAGGTTGAGCAACTCATCCGATGGAAGTGCCGGCAGCGGTTATTCAAAAGCAGTAAGTTCTAATCTTGTATTTTAAAATAATTGTTTTTGTTCGCATGCCCCTTTGTTACTTAATCGCCTTTCGAAAGCTTGTGTAATCGTGTAAGAATTTCTAGTTCTACAGTACTCGATTGATAATAAAACTTACTATTTGATTGTAGATAGGTATTACAGAATATTTTATGAACGTTTGACGCAGTGTAACGATTTTGTAATCTTGTTACTTTCATACTGCTATATATGTAGTGAATTTCGTGGGGGAGATATTGTCACAGGAAATGATGGGATTGATGGGGGGAGAGAAGTCGCATTACAAAGCAGACGCGCATATCTGATGTGTATAAATATATTGAAGTAAATTGCAACCATCATTCGTTAGGTAGGTAGGTAGTACTACCTAATCGTTTGATTATACATAGCCACCTACCTTATTCTAATTATAAAGCTAGGTAGTGTATTTATACACGCTAATTTCTAACTACCACTCAATGCCCGTAATACCATTACGTCATTTTATATCTATAACGCTATACACGTCAAAAGCTATTTCTTTCTCTTATATACCTATGTGGAAGAACAGAACATGCTTACATTCAGTTAATAGTTTTGGCTAAGTTTTACGTTGCCTGCTTGATGTCGATTATCCTTGGAATTATTCATTAATTTAAAATTACCAGATAGAATTGATCCAGGTCATTGTTAGAAGTGTAGTCGGCTTTTACAACATCTACGAACTATAGTACCACATAAGTACATACCGTGTCTTAGGCACATAGCTTAGGAACTACCAGTTTGATTTGTAGGTATTATTTTTGTAAAATGTAACAGTTCGATTCGTAGGACCAGAATGATGACCATAAACGTCAAAAAATTAGGCGAAATATACATATAACTAGGCTTTCAGTGTGGTGACGGAGTAAGAATACTTTTCATCACCCTCCTATATTGCCCTTGGGAGTCGTAAAAGACGACTAAGGGATATAATACGCATATAATATCTATGCAAGAGAAGGGTACTTATTCGAAATAAAATCCTATACCCACCAGTCTGACCAGCATGGTATAGTTGGTAAATTTCAGTCCTATTGAAGAGGAGGCTCGAGTCCAGCAATGGGTCGTTTCCCCGTCATGACACGGCAATGGCAATGTATGTATCCTATCCTGCTAATATTACAAACGCGAAAGTTTGTGAGTATGTTTGTTGCTCTCTCACACAAAAACTACTGAATGGATTTTGTTGAAAATTCACAATAATATAGCTTACATATCAGAATAACACATAGGCTATAATTTATCGCGATATTCCCATGGGAAGGGGATCTATGCGGGAAAACAGCAGTGCGCTGCTAGTTTATTTATATTTGACAGGTTTAAAGGTTACGTACATTAGAGTTAATACCGTAACGGTTGTCAATAGTGATAATCTGTTTTTGTTTAACCAAAAATCTCAAACGTCCTTGACTAGAATGATATCATTTAATCGTACAGTAAAAAATAAAGAACACTTAAATAATATTTTCTTATCTATATTGTTAGTTTGGTTTCCTTATTTCTTGAAACAAATTGGGTCATTGCATGTCATAATGATTAGTGGTAATTCTGTCTAGTATAGGTGTGTAGGGCTGATTTCTTTGCTGGTAGAAGTTACGTTGTCAGATAAAACGCAATATACTGATAGTTTATCAGTTTACATGTAATGCAATGTTTTTATGGAAATTTCTACGATATGCATGCCTTAGTAAACATAGAATTGTTCCTTTGTTTATAATTGTCTAGTATTCGCTTAGACAAACTTATACACCGAGTTCTGTGTTCCGGTACTTGTTTTATTCATTCTAACTTATAATTTTAAAGAGACTGCACAGCGATCTGTTGTACTAAGTCTGGGTGTAATTTAGTGCCCCGTAATTAGAAACATTTGCTTAGTGCATGATAGTGTTAAAAAAAAGTATTAATTAAAAAATGTATGTCATTTGTCTATTATTTATTTTTTCACTGTCACAATTTACCCTTTACTGTTCAATCTTGCCCATGAATATCTTCTCAGACAATATAGATTTAAAGTTCGTATTTGTAACAATTTAAATCACAGATAATGAAACAGTCTTCGAGGTCTTCGAGGCTTCCGTGTGACTGTTAACTCCGCGTTGAGACAGCACGAAATTTTAGTTAATTTAATAAAAAATCCCTATCCATTGAACTTAACGTTCGGATGTATAGTAGAATACCCTTAGAATAATAACATATAGAAGGTAAGTCCACGCACAAAAAGTGAGGCATTTCAATTGGAGCCTAATGGAGCCTACGCCGGAACAGTCCCGTAATGTACAAGTCATTGCACTGCACGAACGTACGCAACTCTTAAAAAATAAATAGGTAATTATGATGGCTTGTGCATTCAAATGGTGCCACAACACATTTGAAAAACATAAAAAGGTTTTTAACATTACTTTTAAAAGTATTTCGACGATTTATGTTAATAAAAACAAAATTTGATTTCATAATTTGTATAGTGGTTTCCATGTGTACGTGTGTAATCGTCTGCCCGCCATTAGTATTTTTAGATTCAAATTTTTAAAGTTCGAAGTACTGACACTATCCTTCTATACGTTATTATTCTAAGAGAATACCATTTTTCACAATTTAAATATGTTTTCGATAGTCCAAAAACCGTATTAATTTCGTTAGTGGTTAGTCTACGCGAAGGGGAAGCCTTTCTCTGATTTATAAGAAGGGTTGTGCTACTTCCTGCCCAACCGAAGCCAAACAGAGTCGCTTAGTAGCTTTATTTATACAACAATGTTGAAGGATGAATGCCATATTTCAGTTTCAGGATAAAATTAGAACTATCCCTCAAATGTATTTAACACCGACATAACAGATGTTACAGTTTCAAACGTACTGTTGACATTATGAATGGATTTGCCATCTGCCGTATATCTGGTTAAATATAGATTACCTACCTAGTTATTATTATTCGGATGATTGGACTAGAGATTAGTCCGTTACCCGCAGAGAGGCAACAGCAAATATTGCTGGGGTGTTAACTACAGAGATTCATTGTAATCTGCATGGAGGGTCACCTAAATCAAGACAGGTTCCAGTGATTCGCCCAATTGACAATGAGGAGTAATACTTCAGGTTATAGAACTGCATACTCTGTAAAGAAATATAAAATCATAATCATCATTATAGCTAATATATTATCCATTGCACGGCTTGAGCCTCCTACATAACAGGCATAAGTATCGTCTAAAATAAGCCTTTAATTTCTTTATGACTCCTACGTGCAAGATGGGTGGTGAATTGTATTCTTACTTCGTCACCACAAGATATGTTGTGCTATATTCCGTATGTACATATTTTTATCTGATGATTCTAATGATTTTGAGAGCATGACTAATAATGCTGTTTATTTAATTAATTCGTGTTGATGAATAACGGATTCGAATCTTAGGACGGATAAATAGTAGAGGTTTTAAATCCTCGAAATTTGTATCATAGCGTAAACGGTGATGGACTCATTCTATCATATGGAACAAAATATTATATGACAATATTTTTATGTGCTACTAGCAGCGTCCTACGATTTTACCCGCATAGTTCCCCTTCCCGTGGGCATATCGAGATAAATTATAGCCTATGTGTTATTCTGATATGTAAGCTATATTATTGTGAAGTTTCATCAAAATCCATTCTGTAGTTATTGCGTGAAAGAGCAACAAACGTCTTCACATTATCACATACTTTCGCGTTTATAATATTAGTAGGATTACATCTCTACTTAGCTCTTGTGAAGTAGGCTTAAGTGTATAAAAAGCACCATCATCAACTCATCATCACAGCCCACGTATGTAAGTCCCTCTGTTGAGATAGGGCCTCCTCTACAATAGGAGGAAATTTGAACTACTATACCACATATGTCAAACGTGTTAGTCTAGTTTTATTTCGAGTTTTCCTTGCATTGATGTTATTTGTATCTTATCTCTTAGTTTTCTTTTATGATACCCACAGGTAAGAGAGGTGATGGTGAATTGTATTCATACTCCGTCACCACACGAAAGTACCATAATGGCATTCAATATAAAGATAACATTGACCTCATAACATTTAAGCTTAGAATAAGAAAATAAATAGAATTTTTACCAGTTTTTACCCAATTAATTCGTTAAATAACTACATTAATAAGCATTTATTACTGTTGAAAAATACTTAGATATATTAGGACGCAGACCACGCCTCGTTACAAGTAGCTACAATAATTATACGGTTAATGTTTCCTAATTAATTCTAGATGGATTGCAAATAACTGTTTGCTGTGTCGTAAGTAGAAGCTAACTACATTTTTATAAACTTATACTTGTCTTAGAATTACACGAGACCGTAATTAATCGCTATTAAGACAATGTTGTCCGTGTGGTGACGGAGTAATAATACCAATCAGGACTCCCTATCTTGTTCGTAGATGTCGGACGACTAAGAGATATAATACGCATATAACATCTGTGCAAGAGAAGAAAAACTTGAAACAAAACCTTATACCAATCTGTCTGATCAGTATGGTATAATAAGGTTAATTCTTCTATTACGGAGGAGCCTCGACCCCAGCGGTGGGACGTATGTGGGCCGAGATGATGAAGACAATGTTTGTGTATTGAAATAAGAATATTGATGTTACCTGAAAACGTGCTACCTAATAAATAATCAATGAATATAATGTGAGAACTCCAACATTATCCTCAGTAACGTCTCTAGCCGAGGTTCGTACCTCTTTATTGATTTCATTGTCACCGATACTTTTTTTTTTTTTTAATTGCAAACGGTGGCAAACGAGCAAACAGTACACCTGATGGTAAGTGTTGCTGCCGCTCATGGACCTTTACAAGGGCGTTGCCTACCACGAAGAAAGCGAAGGGGGTGTGAATGCGTGCATTGAGGCTCGGTGATACCAAGGGCACCACCAAAACCCTCCACACGCAATCACCCTCAGAAAGTTGGGCCTCCGGCTCTCTCGCTCACCGAGCGAAGCGCAGTAACAAATTGCTACTATTCAGACGTCGATTTTCTGCGAGAGCATGGTACTGCTCCGGACGGACCGGCCCGCGGCTGTAGAAAGATAACTGTCGACAGTGTGGTCCTACCACTCCTAAAAAAAGCTATGTTAAAAGCGCGGCTACTGTAGTATAAACGCATAAAAATTTGCTAAATATGTCTTACCTGAAACGTAAATCTTTAAGTTTTTTAAATTTTGTTATATCCGGAGGGTAGAACTTATACTCAATGAAAATATATAATTAAAAATAATAATTACTTTTTTTTTTTACATAAGTGCGTAGAAACTTATGTGTTCTCTTTATTCAAACTATTTCCTATGACATAGACTGAATGCATAATTTGCACAAAGTCATAACAAGGAAAAACAAGTATGACGCGCAAGAAAATACCCTGGTGACTGTCGTCTTTTCTTTCCCTGATGTAAATTAAGAAAACACTGGACGAATTTATAATATTAAAGTAAGAATAAGAGAAGAAACAGAGCTAAAATAAGGAATCGTGAGGAGTTTACTCAATTTATATAAGTTTATAAATACATATGTAGATTAGATTTACTATTTTTTCCTTAAAGAAGTCGGGTAGATTACCCGATATGATAATGGTTGGATGATAAGATCGTGATATTATCACTTATCTTGATGTATGTAACTTGTATCTGTTATATTCAGTATTATCAATGAAAATATTTTTATACTGTCTTTCAAAGGAGTCTGTAAACATTTTTGGCTTTAAAAAAATATTTTTTAATGTCTATTTGACAAATCTTAAGAGATTGCGTTGGGGTTAAGTGGTCAATATTTGCTGATATATTTCGTCTAGAGTCCACTATTTTAGAAGAAAAATGGATGTTTATCTAGAAACAGATCAAACTCTTAATAATTATTTTTCCCTCTATGGCTTTAAAAACCTAAGTCATGAAATTTTCTTTTAAACAAATTTAAATATACTTAATGCTCGATTCTTCATTTACAACTCCACTTTACTAAATCAATAGCGTTGCTAGGATTGCTTTGACCTTTTTTATTTATAAACAAAAAATACCTCTTAATTCACTAATACCAAAACCGAGTAGTATTTTTCTGACATCTGATCTATTTTAAATTTCGAATTAAAAAAAAGTAAGTTATATAGGTCTAGTTTCTTAGGCAGTAAATGCCTCCATTTAATTATTGAGAATATTTCTGGCGGTAAACTTTGGTACATTTTTATTTTTATTTGAAAATTGAAGAAAACTTGAAACTGTAGATAAAACCTTGTTTTATTATGCTATGGCAAATAAGTGTCACTAAAATCATATTTTAAAAATTAAACATTGCTTTTGTGAACAGGTTATTTCGGCTCCAATTGATTATCAACGGTCCGACAATCTGAACCAATATTTAATTTTAAAATAACGTTTATTCCATCGGTAAATAAGCGAGCGGCGATGCGTTAAGAATAACTTTCACTGTCGTTTTCCACGTAAAAAGCTGTTATTTTTTTAAGTTTTTTTTTTAATTTATTTGGAATTATCCGTTATCCGTTCTCTTGTTACGCACTACGCTATGAAATAATGTTTTTACAGTTGTAAATTAGCGGTTCTGTCAGTATTCAATTTTATAATGATTTAAAAAATATTTATTTTTGTGTTTGGTATCATTTTTCGTTGAAGTGTCAATCAATGAGTGGATTCAATGACACCACAACAAATAATGATTCTAAAATTGAAATCAGTTTTTTTTTAATTTTTCATAGCTAGTTAATTGATAATTTCTAAATCACCATCGATTAATTATTTATTTTAATTTTAAATAAATTAAAGTTGCCCGTCTAAAATATAATAAAGTACTTACTTAAGAATTTAGTAAATAAGTCCTCGATGATCTAATTTACTCAAAAATTAAAAGCATTCAAGGACTTGTAGAAACCTCCCTAATATGGTCTTGTGCCATATGCGATATGACTAAATAGACTACAAGCCCATGGAAAAATTAACCTGTAAAATGAACCAACGTGAATAACGCTTAGAAAAGTAAAAGCTACTACTGCTTTGCACTAACTTCCGGCACTACTACTTTAGTACGGCACTAGGTTTTTCGACCTTTAATTTGACGTGACAACGTCTTATAATTCGATGGAGCCGGCTGCACACACGAAAAAACATGACGTATACAGCGTTACCTCGCTCTGAGGCGTTCCATTTAAGGCTTGATCCATACAAAATATCTATCAAACAAATAAAACTTTTCATTTGAAAAATGAAACCATTCCATCAGTATTTTCTTATGACGTTGTCACGTTCAACTATCGTCAGTAAACCGACTTTACAGACAACCGATTTTTAATCATCTATAAGCTATAAAGAAGCCGTACATTAATAATTGTCGTAATTCCTCACTTGTACCTGAGAAAAAAAAATTCATTTACTCAAGTACTCACCTGTAGCGCTCAGAAATGACGGCATAACGCTCAGAAATGACGGCATAACGCTCAGAGTTATTTTATGATATAGTAACAGCCTTCTAAGCGTTATTCACGTTGGTGCATTTCACAGGTAAATTTTTCCATGGGCTTGTAGTCTGTAATGGATCTGTTATGCAGATTAGAGCTGCTAGAGAAGGATAACTTGACATAAAACCCCATGTTAACACATCTGACCAGCACGGTATAGTAAGTCAATTGCCCTCCTATTGTGGAGAAGTTCCGAACTCATTAATGGGCTGTGAAGACGAAGAATTGTGTTTCAAAAGATATATCAATATAGATAGATCAAGCGAATACTTAATACAAACCTCTTACTTTTTTTATTCTTTCTATGTGAAAGTTTTTATAACTTTAAATATTATTTGAACAAAACTTTTTACCTTCAATTAATAACGGCCTTGAAATTTTTACGAGTAAGTAAAATTCCAATTGTGAAATCTCTGAAAGGAAGTTTAAAGTGTCAATTAAGTATTTTGTAATGTTACATGCCAACATTTGTATGCATATTATGTATTAATTGCGACTAATTATAGCACAGTAACGTAGTGGTTAACATACCGATCTAAAGTGTAGCGGATTCAATTCCCATGCTGGATGATACTTTATTCGATCCATAAATTATAACATTACATCTCACGTTCGTTCGAGCCTCCTCCACAATAGGAGAGAATTAGATCTACTATACCACACTGGGCAGACGGGTTGGTGTAGTGGTTTTATTTCGAGTTTTCCTTCTCTTGCATATATGTTGTATCATTATATACTTATTATATTCCTTAGTTGTCTTTTACAACATTCACGGAAAGAACGGAAAAGCCTTTCTCAATTCATTCTTATCACAAGTCGACCAACATAAATGCATTTTATGATCTAAAACATCATTATGCTTTCGCTATTTAGCTTAAAATCCGTTAATAATATCTGTAAAATTATTATAAACTAGCAACCCGCCCTCGCTTCGCTTCAGTTATAGGTTATAGTCGTTTTACCCGCGTAGTTCCCGTTCCCGTGGGAATACCGAGATAAAATATAGCCTAGTTTACGCCCTGATATTATAGCTTTCCATTGGTGAAAGAATTTTTGAAATCGGTCCAGCCGTTTTGAAGATTACCCGGAACAAACAGTCAGACACAAAAATTTTTAATTGCTATTTTAGGCATAGGTGTCGTGCAAATAACCGTGTGAGCATGAAAAAAGTCTATTATTTTGACATTACAAATAGACACTCCAATTTTATTTATTGGTATAGACTAGCAGCGCCCTGCGATTTTACCGCATAGTTCCCCTTCCCGTGGGAATATCGAGATAAATTATAGCCTATGTGTTATTCTGATATGTAAGCTATATTATTGTGAAGTTTCATCAAAATCATTCCGTAGTTTTTGCGTGAAAGAGCAACAAACATCTTCACATACTCACAAACTTACGCATTTATAATAGTAGTAGGATATAAATATCTTTCATATATTCAACTATATCACGGAGTTAATTTTATCTAGCCTACTCACGCTATGATCTAATGATAATAACTCGTTCCGCACATGAATCAATTGACATCGATAAAATTGTTTGCAGTCCATATAGATTTAAATCAGGAATATCTGACTTAAATTATCATGATCATAGCAGCTTAATATACGTCCCAATGCAAAAAACATTAAAATGTAGATCGTATTTTTTTTTTTGTCTTTTTTTTCCTTTTTTTTTCTCAGTTGCTGTAGATTGTCATTCACGTGATTGTGGGCAAAAAAATGTTAGAGTAGTTTTAAAAAATAAAACATCTCATATAGTAGTTTTTAAGAATAATTCAACTAATCAACATAACCGAACATTCGAAAGCCAACAGCAAAATTTAATTCGTTAAATTTCTTAGAAAATAGGTTCGTAACTCCTTAGTTTTTTCTTTTTTTTTTCTTTTTTGTGGGTGGGCTGCGGTCGGCGCGCCTCCGCACCACTCCATCCGGGGCGACAGAGGGGCTTAAGCACGCAACTCCCGCAACCCACCCGAAAACCACCTCGCCTTCGTCGTTGGGCCGAATTGTCCTTAGTGGCAAAATCTTGTGAACGCCATTAAAAAAGAGTGTGTACACAGTACTCATATCAGTGAAACTCTTTTATCCTTTATCCTCTATCCTTTATCTCATTCTCTCGTCGGCTGAACCCTATTCATTTAAGTGTTTGTGTCTCTATGGACTCGCTTTTCGTTTCATCAAGTTTGAAATCGCAACGCTTCTAAAGAAGTTTCACTTCAAAAACATCCCTTTTTGTGCTAATCCTGTCCATCCATCAGCCTACAGACGTCCACTGCTGGACATGGGCCTCCCCACGAGAATGCCACTCGGAACGGTCCTGCGCCACTTGCATCCAACGGTAGATTTTTGTGCTAATCCTGTAGATGTAGTTTAAAAAAATCATGATATCTGCCAACCCTGATTGAAATATATACTGAGAATGTTCTTGAATCACTAGAAATCTTGTTTCGCACGGTAGCCGTATTATGTAAATTATAATTATACTGGTATTTAAACAATTATTGCCGAGCGAATAAGGTTCAAAATCAAATGAAATATCAAACATGTGTGGGTGATATTTGCTTACGTATCCTGTTATATTTTTATTTTTAGGTAAATAATTGAGATCTAGAAGACTATTATCTATACAAATAAATAAAATTGCACTGTCTGTTTGTAATGTCAAAATAATAGGTATTTTTCATGCTCACTTGGTTATTACACGATAGCTGTTTAAAAACCAGTTTAAATATTTTCTGTCTGCCATGTCTGTATCTGTCTGTCTATCTGTTTGTTTTGGGTAATCTTCAAAACAGCTTTACAGGTTTTTATAATGTTTTACTATTAGATAGTTGCCTGTATAAGGAGTAACTTAGGTTATATCTTATCCCAATATTCCCACGGATACGGGAACTACGCGGGTGAAACGCTGGAATTCCGTCGTCTAAACTATAAATACTGTATACGCACATTAATTGTTTATTAATTTATTGGTTATATCCGCCTAAATAATTGATATGTTAGTCATATTTTAAACAAGCAACCCGCCCTCGCTTCGCTTCTAGTCGTTTTACCCGCGTAGTTCCCGTTCCCGTGGGAATACAGGGATAAAATATAGCCTAGTTTACGCCCTGATATTATAACTTTCCATTGGTGAAAGAATTTTTGAAATCTATCCAGCAGTTTTGAAGATTACCCGGAACAAACAGACAGACAGACAAAAATTTGTTAATCTGTATTTTAGGCATAGGTGTCGTGCAAATAATCGTGTGAGCATGAAAAAAGCCTATTATTTTGACATTACAAACAGACACTCCAATTTTATTTATTGGTATAGATGTCATATTCGTCAGCTCATATACGACACACTGCTGATCTCGAACCTTCTCCACAATGGGAGGCAATTTGCCCTACTTTACAATGCTGGTTAGACATGTTGGTATAGGGTTTTATTTAGTTTTCTTCTCTTGTATAAATGTAATATGCATAGGACTTTAGTCGACACCCACAGGCAGGAGAGAGATGGTGAATTGTGTTCATACACCACATAGAAATTTTATTTGATACTAGCAACCCGCCCTCGCTTCGCTTCGGTTATAGGTTATAGTCGTTTTACCCGCGTAGTTCCCGTTCCCGTGGGAATACCGGGATAAAATATAGCCTAGTTTACGCCCTGATATTATAGCTTTCCATTGGTGAAAGAATTTTTGAAATCGGTCCAGCCGTTTTGAAGATTACCCGGAACAAACAGACAGACAGACAAAAATTTTTTAATTGCTATTTTAGGCATAGGTGTCGTGCATATAACCGTGTGAGCATAAAAAAGCCTATTATTTTGACATTACAAACAGACACTCCAATTTTATTTATTGGTATAGACTAGTAGCGTTACGCGTAGCGTAATAGTTCCCCTTCCCGTGGGAATATCGAGATAAATTATAGGCTATGTGTTATTCTGATGTGTAAACTGTATTATTGTGAAATTTTATCAAAATCCATTCAGTTGTTTTTGCGTGAAAGAGCAATAAACACCCTCACATACAAAATTTTGCGTTTATAATATTAATAGGACTTGGCTAATATTCTACAATAATAGTATGTATATATTTACAAGGGCGCAGTGACTTAGTCATGTCATTATCACTGATTATATTGATATAGTATCACTTGTCGTATTAGAGACATATGATGTTATCTGCGGATCTTGTAGTATGAAGGTCATGTTTTATTAATTTGTCATATGTCTAGTTAATTTTGACATATTAGATGTGACAGATTAGTTTTATATTAAATTTTGTTTGACGGGTAGTTTATTACGAAACTCGTGGCAAAGGATGCCTTCAAACATATTGGGTCTTAGATTAAAAAACTATGGCGGTGAAATTCGAATTTTAAATCAGATCCATCTAGTGGCGACTGTACCAAAGTAAAAATATTAATAATAAACTTAAACTATGTATGTAGTTGACGTAATATAATTCTTTAAAGGCACTGGTTTCGTCTCAGAAACTTTACAGCGTCCTTGGTATACAATTCCTTTAATTGGAAGGTGCTAACCGAGATGAGAGCCCTCAGCGCTCATCCCGGTTATGCTATTGGTTTAAGAGAGCTCAACGCTCCCCAAACAGTCCGGGTAAACTTGTCATAGTCATCTACGGCTAACAAATATAGTTACACAGAAAAAAATATAGAAGAATCTAAGAAAATTATCATAAGTAAAATTAATATAAAATAAAATAGGCCCCACCCGACGATGTGGGGACTAAGTAGCTGCAGTATCTTAGAGCTACGGCCCCTTTCATTCTAAAGAATCTTCAAAACTGTTTTAATATGGATACTTATCTATATATTATGCAGTGTTTTATCAATAATAGGTCACTCATTCAGAATAGACTAAAATTATTGATTCTGAAAAAGAAATATCATCACTAAATTCTAGCTGAAGCCATTTCGGGATTCCATTATAAGTAATGCAATTACTCTGTTGGCCTATCAATAGAGAAACACTTCATAAAGTAGATCTATTTCCGTGTGTTGACAGAGTAAGAATACAGTTCACCACCCCTTCTTACCTATAGGTGTCGTAAACAACGACAAGGGTTACTGATAATATATAATGAAGAATAGTATGCAAGAAAAGGAAAACTCGACATAAAACCCTATAGGGTTTTGTTGTTGGTATACCAACACGTCTGAACAGCGGGGTGTAGTACATCAATTTCCCTTCCATTGTGGAGGAGGCCCGAGCCCAATAATGAGACTTATATGGACCAAGATGATGGATGCAAACCAAAACGTAAGATGTGCCTATAAGACATACTATGTTACATTAAAATGAGCGATAGTCCTTCATAATATCTATCTAATGGATGCTATAGACAATGTAGAAATAAACTTGGCCTGTGTATACGCGTGGGAAAGACCTGATTATACAAGAATAGATCAGCTAATTAATTCTCCTGGTCGTTGCAACATGATTATATTATTGAGTGCATCTATCTCTGGATTTGCCTGCGCCCTAATGCAAGATGGTTTATATTTCCATTTGGAACAAATTTTGTCTAAAATATACCGTCATTCTTTTCCGTGTGGTGACAGAGTAAGAATACAAATCACCACTCCCTGTCTTGCCCGTGGATGTCGTAAAAGACGACTGAGAGATGTAATACATTATAACATCTATGCAAGAGAAGGAAAATTCGAAATAAAACCCTATACCAACCTGTCTGACATGCAGTGTAGTAAGGTCAATTTCCTTCTTATTGTGGAGGAGGCTCGAGCCTAACAGTGGGACGTATATGAGCTGAAATGATGATGATGATGAAACATCTTTTGTGTTGACTTCTCTTGATGAAAGCCAGTCTTAAGCTAAACTGGTCTGAGTTGTGATGTTTATGGTTACGGGTTTATTCTCTGGTGACATCTCTTTGGCTAATGATTCTATTTGGAAAATCTTTGACTTATAAGAAGCTACTTCTTATTGCCAGATTTAGATTTTGTAACACAGTAAAGCTGTGATTCTTCAGTTGGGAACGGGAATGGATTCTTTAGTTTCCCTCAACTACGCTTACTCAGCCGTAAGTCATGGCTTGTAAGTTAAAAAGAGACTGGCAAAGAGTTCCATTCAATAGATTTGCAGACGCAACCATTATGCGTAACACTCGTAACATTTTCTGGGCTATTTGAACATATAATACAAAGATATTCCAAAGGTATTCCAAATTCTCTACAAAACTGCAAACAGTTTTTATCTTCAGAATTTTATACGTAACTTCGGAATATATTGCAATATTTTCCTTAATCCCTGTTCTCTGCAGCAGGTAGATAGGGAAGGGCTGTCTGTTACCGGCGCCGCGATTCCATGGCCAATCTCAGTCGCTACACTATGCATCTGTTATTTTATGCACCTGTCGCCCGGACTAAATTAGGGCTGGCAAATCTGTTCAATTTTAATTTTTACTAATAAAATACAAATAATTTTCTTTTAATTCTTAGAGACGATTCAATGCAAAAAGTCTGTATATGTTTTTATGTAAAATAAAAGGGGATTAATCGAAATCACGCCCGTGTGACGAAGGGATAAGAACAGATGCACATATCCCTTGGTCATGGAAGTCGTAAAAATTGGCTAACTGATAACCAGGAAAATGAGCAGCAGTGGGCAATTCAATAATTATCAGTTGATATACGACCCACTGCTGGGCTCGAGCCTCCTCCACAATAGGCAGGCAATTGACCTACTGTACATAGCTGGTCAAACGTGTTGGTACACCTTATTTTGCATAGATGTTATATGCATATTTAATCCCTTAGTTGTCTTATACGACACCCACGGGCAAGAGAGAAGGGTCAGCCCCTTCTGTCTTGTCTTGTCAATGTATGTTTACTTCGTTACCACATGCAAAACTTTAAAAAACTTTATAAGCAAATTAATTTGTAACAGCTATAAATACTTTATCAAATACTCGATAAGGATTAGCTACTTGACTTAGTACTGAAATCAACTTAGATTTTAATCTGCAATTGAAAAATTATATTCACACAAACTGATTGCAGAGATAACATTTTTTGTAGGGCAGCTGTTTAAACTATAGCACTATACAAAGTAAGAAATAATTATTTCAATCCAGCTGCTGTTTATTATCCTAATATAGTACTATCTAGTTCCTAGTGACAACCCTATCATCTGACATTTGGCTGCGCGGGCGCACCAGTCGACCTTCGAACGTATCTGTAGTTCGATACGTTCAGAAATGCTAAGGGTCATGACTTGGAAAACATCTGGTTAATATACCTTGAGATACACTAAATTTGTACCTGTTCTAACATATTATATATAATCATATTTAAATACTGTGAAATTTATTGAGCAATTGGTTTCAAGGTCACATTCATCATAACCATCTCAGAGCGCATAAGTCCCACTTTTGGGTTCAGACCTCCTCCATAATGGAAGGGAAATTGACCCACTGCACGGCATTGGTCAAGTGTTGGCATAGGGTTTTATGTCGAGTTTTTTTTTTTAATGTTTTCTTCTTCTATCCTCATTAACTTTGCACAGAGTTT
Organism: Lymantria dispar; assembly: GCA_032191425.1. Classification (NCBI taxonomy): domain Eukaryota; kingdom Metazoa; phylum Arthropoda; class Insecta; order Lepidoptera; family Erebidae; genus Lymantria; species Lymantria dispar. The sequence goes on along the minus strand of CM063462.1, from coordinate 2,076,671 downwards.
TAATAACCATTTCCTAGAATTTATACTCAGCTACTCGAGCCTTTTATTATGTTTATTATATTACACAAGTTGTAGAAAATATTGTACTGCGTTAATCCTGCTTAATTAATGTATTTTTCTGTCGTAGATAATACTATAATGCTTCGTCACCATTATTATCATTACGACTTATTTGCTTTCTACTGCTAGGCTCGAGTCTCCGCCAAAATGAAAGTGAAATTGGACTACCATGCTGGTCAAACAACAGACTTGTTGGTATAAGGTTTTATTTCGAATTTTTCTTCTCTAAAATCTATTCTAACGTCTACGTTATATGCATATTATTATAATTTAGTCGTCTTTTATGACACCCACGGGCAAAAGAGGGTAGGTGAATTGCATATTTACTCCGTTGCCACTCTTTTTTTAAATTTTATTTGTATTTCTAAGGTTAAGTATTTTTGTTTTCTATGCATCTTTTGTAGCGAAAGATAAACCTGCCTGCACAGATGAAGGTCTGAAGTATACAGATAGCTGTATTCCAGTGTTTAAATCCCTCAAAATACTTACTTTTCCATGTATTTATATATTAGAAGTAGCCATGTTTGTCAAGACCAATAAGCATCTTTTCCATACGATGTCAGAAAGAAGACTTCGGTCAACAACATTGCGATCCCAATATAAAGACTTACTAACTACTTCTGGTCATAACACAGCACTATTAAAAAAAGAGTATATTTTGTATGGGCCCTGCTATATATAATGAAATACCAGAAGCAATTAAGAGCGAGACTATTTATACATTTAAGAAAAATCTTACGACATTGTTATTGGACAAATGCTATTATTCCATAAAAGAATTTTTAGATGATATATTTTGAATTTATTTTATTTATTATTATTATATATTAATTAATTATTGTATGATTTGACATTTATTTAACATTCAATAGTGACATTTGTTTAATCATTAATAATATGACATTTGTTTAATATAATTTTTAGTTTGTATAATTTGAATATGGTGTGACTTTTTTAATATTTGCATGCTCAATGGACAGAATGTATCTGAACAAACTATTTTTTGTAAGACCCTATCAATGTACATACATTCAACGCAAATAAATAATTTGATTGATTGAATCCCATACAGAACAACACTGTGCGATTCACAAATTGTTGTTCTGAGTCTGGATGTAATTTGTGTCGGTTATTACATGTTTGAAAAGTCCCCCACAGTACCTACAAGGATTATTTTCTTAGTGTAAAAATGTTACGAAAAATATGGTAGAAGAGTTCAATAATAATTTCTATCGTTGATTCGTCCTTTTGGAGAGCTCAAAACATTTCTAAAAAGTCACATAATTTTACGATAATCGGAAAGAAAGTAGTATATTGCATCACTTGCGTGTTATTAAATCGACGTGACATCGTCGTAATATTAATAAAATTAAGCTTCCAAACGTGTTTGCAATGCTAATGTTGATGTGGTGAAATTACTTATACTTTATTTGTTATTTGATTTATAGTTCAGCTATAATATTATATACTAATGACTTGTTTGAATTATTAATATAAATGAAACGATCTCTTATTAAAAAAACACAAATTTCATACATGTTAATTAAATGATTTCTGATGTTTACGCCGACTATTACTCTGTTACACTTTAGTGGTAGGGTGATGTATTAAAAAAAATAAGACAAGATTCATCCTATAGAAGTTTACTATCCTACATAAATCCTATTAAGATTTGATAATGAGATAATAGCCGTATTTGACGGAATAACAATCGTAATTAGTGTTAAAATTTTGCTATCTACCAACCGCCAACATATCTTTCACCGGGTTTTTACGATTCCTTTTGGAAAGGAACGGTTCTACATTATATTTTTGTAGGTCTTTTATTATTATGATCATTTCTTTTTTTTTTTATTATTTATTTAAGACAACACCCTGCACTAAGGAAATAATCCTTGTATTGCGGGGGACTTTACAAACATATAATTAACGGACACAAATTACATCCAGACTCAGAACAACAATTTGTGGATCGCACAAAGTGTTGTCCCGCGTGGGATTCGAACCCCCGACACTGGCGCTGTAAGTCGCTATCTTAACCACTACGCCATCTGTGCAGTCTACGCATCAGTGCATTATGATCATTTCAGCCCATATACGTACAAACCCCCCAATAGGGTCGGGCTCCACTATGGGAGGGAAAAAAAGATCTACCCTACGAGATGCTGATTAGACGTGTTGGTATTTTGTGTCGAGTTTTCCTTCTCTTGCAATGATTTTCATCTGCGTATTAAATACCTAAGTCGTCTCGTACAACACACACGAGCAAGATAGGTTGTGGTGAATTATACTCTTACTCTGTCACCAGTGGTTTCTGTTAATTGGAATATGGTACGATGGCTACGTTTCGTAACGGCGATGGCAACATGTTTGAAACTAAGAATGAATATTTATTTAACACAATCAAAGCTGAGGACACAGCTAGTTGAACATAACAATAGTTACCATTCAATTTCGCCGTGTGACAGAACCGGTTACATTAAGGTCAAGTGCGACAATGCTTCCTGATCGATTCGGTATCGGTCACCCGGTTTTCATATCTTGTATATCAGAGAGTGGTACGGAAATCATTGTCCGTTTGTACTTTCACAATCTACTATAATTGAAATATCGTATTTTGATTAAAATTATAAACATTTTCCGTGTGATGACGGAGTAAGAATACAAATCACTATACCTATCTTGCCCGTGGATGTCGTAAAAGATGACTAAGGGATATAATACGCATATAACATCTATGCAAGAGAAGAAAAACTCGAAATAACGTCTTATACCAGCGTGGTGTAGTAAGGTAAATTTACCTCCTATTGTGGAAGAGGCTCGAGCCCAACATGGGACGTATATGAGCTGAACTGATGAAAATGAAGGAATGAATAGACATAATTTTTGGATTTGAGATGTAAGAAGCGTAGGAGACCCAAGAAGAGATGGATGAATTGTGTGAATCAGGATATGCGTATAAAAGCAGTGTGTGCAAATATGACGGCAGATAGGAGGCTATAGAAGCTAAGAACATGTGTCGACCGTGGGGTCGTTAGCGTGGAATAAGGGCAGGCAAATGATGATGTTGGATTTTAAATATCGTTTTAAGTTTTTCGTACAACAGCCCGTAGACATCCACTGCTAGATATAAACCTGCTCAGGCGAATGTCATTCAGAATGGTCATGTGCCACCTGCATCCATCATCATCATCTTGCTCTTATCCCAATTACTTGGGGTCGACGCAATATGTCATCTGTTTTGACATATTGCAAAAAGTTTCGGCAATGACTTTTATGACCGGCCGCCTGCCTGACGTCAACCCTCCTTGGGAATGTAATCGTTGACCCAAATGGTACCAGATGGAGTTGGTCCGGGTCAATCTAGGGCTCTTAGTCGTCTTTTACGACACCCACAAGCAAAGCAAGGGTTGGTAGTATTCGAAGCTACCACACAGCACCAATAATAATAATTATTTATTTATTTTCTGACACAAAGGTACTTACGAACTAACTTCTGTAGTTTTACAAATTCTATCAAGTTTATAGCCTTTGTGAGAGACTGGTATCTGCACTAACATAATAATCCAACGGTTGGTTGCGACTTTTAAACTGTTGTCAGTCCACCTAGAGGAGACTTGGACTCTGAACTCTTTGGAGTGGTAGGACCACACTGTCGACAGTTATCTGTCTACAGCCGCGGGCCGTCCGGGGCAGAACCACGCTCTCGCAGAAAATCGACGTCTGAGTAGTAGCAATTTGTTACTGCGCTTCGTTCGGTGAGCGAGAGAGCCGGAAGCCCAACTTTCTGAGGGTGTTTGCGTGTGGAAGGTTTTGATAGTGCCTTTAGTATCACCGAGCCTCAATGCACGCATTCACACTCCCTTAATTTTCTTCGGGGTAGGCAGCGGCCTTATAAAGGTCCATGAGCGGCAGCAACACTTACTATCAGGTGTACTGTTTGCTCGTTTGCCACTGCTTGCAATAAAAAAAAAAGACTTGTTTCACAATACGTCGTCATTCGTGGTCGCCACTTGAGAACCTTTCTGCCCCAACAGTGGTCGGTTCGTCGAGCGATGTGGACTGCCCATTACCATATTTACACCCGGCTATGTTGGTTATATCCGTTCTTATACTATACCAATACGTCTGACCAGCGTGGTATGGTAAGTTAATTTCCCTCTCATTATGAAAGAGACTCAAGCGCAACAGTAAGACATAAAACTGTAATGATGATGAAAATAAAACTAACAACACATCTACATATATGTAAATAATATGACGCCATTTCATTATTAGCGCTTACACTAAAATTGTTAGTTTAAACGTTGCAAAAAATACACGATTTCGTACAATTTCAATTTGTATACCTTTCACGAGATCTATTTTCTTGGTTTACTATCGGTAACCTACAATTTCTTTGCCCGAATTCCTTCAATAATTTAGGCTATGTTAACGAAGGGTTTCCGTGTGGTGATGGAGTAAGAATAAAATTCACCACAAGCTCTCTTGACCGTGGGTGTCATGAAAGCCGATTCCGACTAGGAGTGGTAGGACCATACTGTCGACAGTTATCTGTCTACAGCTGCGGGCCGTTCCGTCCGGGGTAGTACCACACTCTCGCAGAAAATGGTAGTAGCAATTTGTTACTGCGCTTCGTTCGATGAGCGAGAGAGCCGGAAGCCCAACTTTCTGAGAATGTTTGCGTGTGGAGGGTTTTGGTGGTGCCCTTGGTATTTGGCCTTGTAAAGGTTCATGAGCGGCAGCAATACTTATCATCAGGTGTACTGTTTGCTTGTTTGCCACCGTTTGCAATAAAAAAAGGTAATATAACACACATAAAATATCTATGCAAGACAAGGAAACCGACATAGCACGAAGAATTAGCACACTGAAATGGAAATGAGCAGGACAGATTGCTCGACCAATCAGCAATGGCTGGGGAACAAAGCAGCAATCGACGCAGTGTACGATGCACTAGGTGAACCGATAACTCCGTAATAGTTGCTGGGCGTCGTTTGATGTAGGCGGCACATGATCGCACTTTGTGGCGAAACATGAGGGAGGACTACGTCTAGCAGTGAACGGCGATAGGCTGAATGATGATGACGATAATGACGAAGACAAGGAAAACTCGAAATAAAACCCTTCACCAACCCGTCTGACCAGTGTGGTATAGTAAGTCAATCGCGGAGGAGGCTCGAGCCCAGCAGTGGGACGTATATGAGCTGGAATGATGATGATGAATGGAAGGTTTCCTTATTTACAAAGAATGAACTTGGACATCATGGTTTTACTTTTTATTTCTTGCCTTAACCTTAAGCATTGAACACTCGACACACCCAAGTTTCTACATAACGACCGCAAGGCTATCGAAATAAAAACTGATTGGTATTCCACCACAATAGAGAGATAATCTAGACAAGGTCACGTTTCTAAAGAAAAAAAATAAAAAATCAATGCGTACGTGACTCTGCTTGGTATAGATTTCAATTTCATTTTGCGGTTAACAGTTTGAGTTTGATCTGGAGGGATTGAACTTTAAAATAAATTTTGAATCATCATCATCATAGTTCATACACGTCCAACTGCTGGGCTCGAAGTCTTCTAGAGTAGGAGGCAAATTCACCTTCTATGTGGATTAGAAGGTGAATTGATTTGACTGATTGATTGGTGACTGATTAGACGGAACAGGTGAATATAAGGTTTTATTTCGAGTTTATCTTCTCATGCATAGATGTTATATGCATATTATATCCCTTAGTTGTATTTTAAGACAATCACCGGCCAAATAGAGGGTGTGGAATGGTATTCATACTCCGTCACCACACGAAGAAATAGTTTTGAATAGATAATTATCGGTTTTTTGTTTGGGATGGGTTACGGTCGGCGCACTCCTCGCACCACTTCGACCGGGGCGACAGAGGGGCGTAAGTACACAACCCGTAACCCACCCGTGACACGTCGCCTCGAGCGGGGTGACTTGTTGTCAGTGGTCGGCCCGATAGAGAGTTCCTTATAATCATTACCATCATCGTTTAGACTTTCGTACGCTGTTTAACGTAGCAACGAATAGGATCATAGTTCCTTAATCGCCGCGTTTGACAAGCGGATTGGCGATTGAGATCTTAATTATTTTTCTTCTGTTATATAATGCAATTGCCGTGTGGTGACTAAGAATACAGTTCACCATCCTCTTTCTTATCCGTGGGTGTTGTAAAAGACACCTATGAGATATAATATACAGTTAACATCACTGCAAGAGCAGGCGAATTCGGTATAAATTCCTATGCCAATCAGTGTGACCAGCGTGGTAGAGTAATTCAATTACCATCTCATAGACGAGCCCAGAAGTGAGACGTATATGAGTTGTAATAATGATATATCCCAAAAACTGTATCCTATTTCTTTTTCATCGGTCTAGTATATGTATTTCTTCGAGCAATCTTTAAACGAGCAATTCTTGTATATATATACATATATTCAGGATCTCGGTAACGGCACCAACGATTTTGATGAAACTTGGCATACTAGAGGTTTCGAGGCCAAAAAATCGATCTAGCTAGGTTTTATTTGTAGAAAATGTTGTTTTGTCGGTGTTTTTAGCAAAACAATACAATGACATTAAATTTTAAAAGAATATGAATTCAAATTTCGTTGTCAACGTCATGAGTTACGATAGCTCAGGTGGGAAGTTGACAGGTTCTAATTTTGATTTTGTTGACATTCAAACAGCGTCGGTTCGAATCTCGGTGTTGTTATTATTCTCTTTTTGTAATTTTTTATATTTTTTTCATTATTTAATTTTTATTTTTTATTAATATATATATCTAAATGAATTCGACAAAAATACAACAAAAATATCCCGAGCGAAGCTCGGTCAACCAGATGTTCCTACCGTTAAACACGAATCTTTCCTACAAGGAGATGGAAGTGGCCATGGTTATCTTGAATCTCGCATCTCTTATAGTCATATTATGTTATTCCTCGTCTTCACGGCAAAAGAGAAAGGAAGAGGTGGTGATTAAGATCGTTACTTAGAACGTTACGTTACATAGAACAATTTTAAATCAATAGAATAAACAGAAACCTTAGTAGCTAAATACATTGACCTGCGTACATTCCGGTGGTCGTATAATCGTAGAACCGGAGCGTTAGGTTATATCTTCATGCGTCCCATTTTAATGCTTACTTCATTATATTCACCGTGTGGTGTCGCACATTCTTGCCCGTGGATGTCGTAAAAGACGACAAAAAATTTTGTTTATATTTGGTTAGTAATTATTAAACATTAAATATGCACATAACATCTGTGCAAGAGAAGGAAAAATCGAAATGAAACCGTATACCAACATGTCTGATCAGCATGGTATAGTAGGTCAAATTCTCTCTCATTCTGGAGGAGGCCCGGGCCCAACAGTGGGACGTATGTGGACTGCGATGATGATGATTAAGATGAAACATTAAATCTGTAGTAATTATTATACTAGGGCTATTTATTAATTGAAAATCACTGAGTAAAATCCCTGCAAGAAAACATAATATCTATACCAATAAATAAAATTGGAGTGTCTGTTTGTAATGTCAAAATAATAGACTTTTTTCATGCTCACACGGTTATTTGCACGACACCTATGCCTAAAATAGCAATTAAAAAATTTTTGTCTGTCTGTCTGTCTGTTTGTTCCGGGTAATCTTCAAAACGGCTGGACCGATTTCAAAAATTCTTTCACCAATGGAAAGCTATAATATCAGGGCATAAACTAGGCTATATTTTATCCCGGTATTCCCACGGGAACGGAAACTACGCGGGTAAAACGACTATAACCTATAACCGAAGCGAAGCGAGTTGCTAGTATTTAAATAAATATATATCATCATCATTTCTCATATAGGTCCCACTGTTGGGCTCGAGCCTCCTCCACAATAGGAGGGAAATTGACCTTACTATACCGTACTAGTCAGACAGGTTAGTATAGGGTCTCTAAATATATATGTTTCATGGAAATCGTTGGAGCCGTTTTCGAGATTCTGAATATATAGAAATACTAGCAACACGCCCTCGCTTCGCTTCGGTTTCTGTCGCCTTATCCCCGTAGTTCCCGTTGCCGTGGGAATACCGGGATAAAATATAGCCTAGTTTACTCCCTGATATTATAGCTTTCCATTGGTGAAATAATTTTTGAAATCGGTCCAGCCGTTTTGAAGATTACCCGGAACAAACAGACCGACAGATAGATAGACATACAGACACAAAAAAATATAAAGTGATTTTTAGGTATAGGTATCGTCCACATAACCGTGTGAGCATGAAAAAAGCCTATTATTTTGACACTACAAACAGACACTCCAATTTTATTTATTGGTATAAATGTAAGAATTACTTGTTTAAAGTTAGTAGATACATAGTTTATAATAGAAATCCAACTAGAAAATACACTCGCTAATATGTCACACAGTAAAATATTTTTATCTCACAGTTCTAATGTAGATAATTAAATTTAATTATAATTAATTATCGTTAATCATTATATTAACAACGGACTATTCACCCATTAAAATATTTTTTTAATTAACTATCAGTCTGTTCGCTTTTAAATTTTATCGTTATAACTAAATACATCGTTAACAGTCATAAAATATAATTATTTTGACGAAATTCTTAGTCCAGTGGCTTAAAACATCGATGTTGTGGCTTAAGGTTCAAATCTCGGGTCGGCCACATAGTAATATGCCAAGCATCTTTTGTTTATTAAAAAAACTAGCAACCCGCCCTCGCTTCGCTTCGGTTTCAATCGCTTAAACCCGCGTAGTTCCCGTTCCTGTGGGAATACCGGGATAAAATATAGCCTATGTTACTCCCTGATATTATAGCTTTCCATTGGTGAAAGAATTTTTGAAATCGGTTCGGTGGCTTAAGCGTGAAAGCGTTACAAACAAACAAACATCCTTACTTTCGCATTTATAATATTAGTATGGATTACTTTACGGATTTTATCGCGTTTGTATTTGATTTTTGATTGGCCGTCGTTTCTAAGACTTTTCAGCGTTCATAATCATGGGCGGAATATTTCTATATATACCAATAAATAAAATTGGAGTGTCTGTTTGTAATGTCAAAATAATAGACTTTTTTCATGCTCACACGGTTATTTGCATATACACATGCCTAAAAATCATTTTATATTTTTTGTGTCTGTTCCGGGTAATCTTCAAAACGGCTGGACTGATTTCAAAAATTCTTTCACCAATGGAAAGCTATAATATCAGGGAGTAACTTAGGCTATATTTTATCCTGATATTCCCACGGGATTGGGAACCACGCGGGTAAGGCCACTGAAAGCGAAGCGAGGGTGGGTTGCTAGTTTGTAATATATTAAACAAGTTTATTATACACCTGTCCATATTTTATAATACATGTATCAAAGTCCTATTTAGGCGTTAATGACCGACATCTGATATAGACACTTCACAGTTAGCTGATACAAGCCACAAATAGATATCACTGGGCCTCTTAATATAGACTAGAATTGCTTTCTAACGCTAATGATAGACTTATGAGATAATGTGTCGACTGCGTATATTAATAGAATATTCTAGCTTCTGCAATTCGGTATTGCACTTTTAAAGAATTTGCTTTTGTTACCTCGTAGGTAATAAACTTTATTGGTCTCGTAAAAGCAGGTTAAAATTATTTTTCCATCATATAAATAATATATATAAAACATAAAAAAAGCACTTAATTTGAATGCCTGCTGCCTCCCTTAGATGAAATAGCTGGTTCTTATGACGGTGAAATTATCCCAGAAATAGATGGCCGGCGCGCCTAGTAGTTTCGCCTCCCATTATGAAGGAGGCCTGAGCCCAACAGTGGGACACATATAAGCTGAGATGATGATGAACACAATTTTAAAGTATAATTATTGTTTTATATAGACTTGAACCTACTTCATTTAATGCCGTCTGGTCAACAATTACATTTCCCAGGAGGGCTGCCCTTAGGCAGGCGACCGGTTATACTTAAGAGTGGTAGGACCACACTGTCGACAGTTATCTGTCTACAGCCGCGGGCCGGTCCGTCCGGGGCAGTACCACACTCTCGCAGAAAATCGACGTCTAAGTAGTAGCGATTTGTTACTGCGCTTCGTTCGGTGAGCGAGAGAGCCGGAAGCCCAACTTTCTGAGGGTGTTTGCGTGTGGAGGGTTTTGGTGGTGCCCTTGGTATCACCGAGCCTCAATGCACACATTCACACTCCCTTCACTTTCTTCGCGGTAGGCAGCGGCCTTGTAAAGGTCCATGAGCGGCAGCAACACTTACCATCAGGTGTACTGTTTGCGCGTTTGCCTCCGTTTGAAACACACTAATCTCAGGCACTACCAGTTGAATTTCGAAAAATCGTATTGTAGGATAGCCAGTTTATCGAAAAAGGATTTAGGTTATAATATCTGTATAACGCTGGGATAAATAGGAGTGGAGTGCTGCCTATAAATGTTAGGAAATCGAACAGTTTTGTAAGAATGCCCGTTAGGTTTACTGCGGTAGTCATTGTAGACATTACAACTGATAAGATAACAAAATTTATAATTGATGTTATAAATATTAATAATGATGACATTGCTAATATCACAGGACTACGTGGCTTTTTAAATAAACATTAAATACTTAAGTAATCCATGAAAGCGAAGCTGCTGGTACTAATGAACAATATAACGCAATCAGCCTGTATTAAGCCTATTAAAGCTTATATGAAACAAAGAAAAAGCAACTTAAATCACTCACTCGATGTTAACTAAGACAAATGAAGTGAATTAGCAGACAAAGGTACATTGCATAAAACAAATTAGCGCATTTAGCAACAGTCACGAGCATTATTGTTTATGCAATAGATATAGCAAGCAATAACACCAATGATTTGTGGCGATAGCTATAATTCTTATGTTGATCCAACAAGCCAATATTGGTTACATATATAGTGAAAATTCTGTTGTAAATTGTACTAAAGTGAAACTAGTTTCACGATAATTAGATTTTCAAAGATATACATGTATGGGTACTAATACTTGCTCAAATATCTAAAATTTCACGCTAATTTTTCAATTTAAATTTTTTCACGCTAATCAGACGGGTTAGTCCAGAATTATATTTTGAGTTAACTTTCTGTTGCATTGATGTTATCGGCTTACATCCCTCTATATCTTATGACAGCGATGGCAAAGAAAGAACTATGTACCATTATAATATTCATCGTTCTGGTCAGCTAACTTGATTATCACTTGGTCCAATAAAAAAGAAATCTAATGCAACTTCGCAATATTTATAGCTTAAAAATCCTTTTAAATTGCTTCTATAATTACGATATTAGTCAAAAACAACAGAATTGAGACCTAAACAAATTGCTCCGTATCGTCTCAACTCTTATATTATTTTTATACCCCATTGGCCCAATATGTTTGCTTATGTTGGCCCAACTTCTATATGCAATAACTTTTATGTATCGTAGTCATCGTTAATCTAATATAATTGGCGAATATTCGATTCTAAGACAGATTTAATAGACTGGTTATTTATTAACTAATGTATTATCTGTCTTGTAAATCCGATGTTTAAAACTTATGATTGATGACAAGGTTGGATTCTATTGCCCGATTGCCTAGTATGCGAATGAGTCACTTCAGTTATTACAGAGATTATTAAGAGTGTAGCCCGATTTTTAATGCCTCTTTCTGTGCCAAATGTAGGACTCTAAGTCTTTGTCTTGAATTTGGAGAATATTAGTTGATTTTTCTCTTCGTTGATGCTTATTTTATATATTACACTTCCTTTTTTACTGCTGTGAGTGGAAAATGATAAACAGCATACTGGATGGTGAGTGATACTACCCTGCCGCCCATGGATTTTTCTTAGGCCGCTGCCTGAAAATGGAGAAAATAAAAGCAGTGTGAATGCGTGCAATGAGGTTCAGTCATACTATAGGCAGGCATTAAAGAAATCCATCACGCGCAAACACCTTCAGAAAGTTTGGCTTCCAGCTCTCTCGCTCATCGAACGAAGTGTAGTAACAAATTGCTACTATTTTTCCGTGTGAGTAGTAAATTCCCCAAGAAAGTAGTCAACTCCTCGGCAGAAAACAATACCATTCAAAGAGGTAATATGTCGGACAGGCCACTGTGTAAGTAAGTGTAAGGGCTCTGTTGAGGTGGGCTGCAAAAATCGCCGATAAAGTGACTGTACGTCAGGTCATAGGATTGCACGCCAATCTTGCCGCGGCCACGGTTGGCGTGGGTGACGTATAACCAGACAAGCCTATCTATAAAAAAGAATGATCAACACTGCTCTAAACTCATAAAATTAAAAGCTATCTTCAACTCTTGCTAACCATGGCGATTTTTACATTATCGAGCCTTCATAAGGAGGCATATGTCCAAAAGTAGACGTCGATAAGCTAATAGTGGATGGATGAAATCTTCTACGTGCACGATTTTACGCTGAACAATCATTGCTTTTATAATGCTCAAATTATTTCTTGCGTAAGCAAATAATCACCTATTCAATGTCGTCTGTGATAATCACAACCACAATCTTCGTCACCTGTACGTGATAATCGTCCAGACTCCGAGGGCACTTGTCAGTCGTGACCTGTCCTCGATCGAGACATGTCGCAACTTGTTCATAGTGAATCATTATACTTAGGGCTGTCATCAATTTGGTGACGGAGTAAGATTAAAATTCATTAAGACGATTAAGGGATATAATATAATTACCTACATGCAAGACATGGACACGTCTAAATGAAACCCTATACCAATATCTGACCAGCGTTGTGTAGTAGGTCAATTTACCTCATATTGTGGACGAGGCTCGAACCCAGCACTAGGACGTACATGAAATGGGATGATGATGTTGATGACAACTTTTCGAAACCTTAAACTTTTATTGGGAGAATCAGGAGAATACGATTGCTGTCGCTGTTCTGGTCCGGCGTAGCGGTAACGCCATTCAATACGTATGAGCCTATGTCCGTCAGCGGACATCTGTAGCCTGATGACTAAAGTCGGTTATTTGTTTTGTGGTAAAATTTACTTAGTGATTTGCTAACTTTGATAGCGGTACTGTAATGTAGAGTTTACCATAGATTTTACTTTCATTCATACACCGGTCAGCCTATTGACTATTACTCTTGAACATGGGGCTCTTAGAAAGATAGTTAACGCACTTTTCAAAAAAATCAGTATTTAATTTGTAAATATAATAAATTTAAAAAAAAACACATGAAAATATCAATTCGCTTCGACGGTTCTCAATTTATATTAAAATTGTACGATCGTGTAATTTTTTTTAACAAATTCTTGCACGCGTGTCAACCCTAACGATTCTGTTAGGTATTTGTAGATGAGAGGATATTGCTTGGACATTATTGCGTCATGTATATTGAATTAAGTAGGCCTGAGTCATGCGCGCGAAATTGAGCACTGTAGCATTCTAAACACTATATTCATTTACTTTAAACGTCACTAAATTCCACAAGATAACGGACCAAGAACCTTCCCGATTACCATAAAGAAGCGCGTGTTCGTTTTCAACAACGATTCCCAAATTTAAGGTAAAACCTAACACAATGTAAATGACACATAACATCTCAGCTCAAATACGTATCACTGTTGGGTTCGAGCCTTCTCGGCAATAGAAAGGATACTATACCGCGCTGGTCAATTAGTATTGGGTTTTATGTCAAGTTTTCCATCTCTTACATAGTTGAACGCTGTAAAGTGTTCGAAATGTCGGTCAATCAAATACAAACGCGATAAAATCTGTAGTTTTATTTACAATCTTATGAAGTTGAACGACCTAGGGTGAAGTTACCCGACCTAGTGTTAATGGTAAGACCACATTATTGACAGTTGTCTGTCTACAGCCGCGGACCGGTCCATCCGGGGTAGTACCACACTGAACAGAAAATCTTCTTCTGAGTAGTAGCAATTTGTTACTGCGCTTCGTTCAGTGAGCGAGAGGCTGAAGCCTAACTTTATATCAAACATATTCACACTCTCTTCATTTTCTTCACGGTAGGCAGCGGCCTTGCAAAGGTCCATGAGCGGCAGCAACACTTACCATCAGGTGTACTGTTTGCTCGTTTGCCAACGCTTTCAATAAACAAAAGGTATAGTGGTTAGTACATAGTACATGATAGCTAAATCATTCTGTCAGATAAAGCAATTTCAATTGTCGCTTCTAGCAACGCCGTTAAGTCTTTTGACTTGAGCCTTTCCTTCAACTTGACTTGTTGAATACTTGAAAATATTAAAAAGAATCTACAAAAATCAATATTATCATTATAAATCTAAATGTTAAGGTTAACATATTGACAGATAAATATTTAAATCTTTTGTTAAAGTAATTAATCAATCAAATGGCTAATAATTCCTTTTTGTTACATTGAATAATCTATCAAATATATAATTATCCTATTCCATCAAATTTTGTAAGAGTAAGTTTTAAAGATGGCTGCAATGTGGCCGCAGGGCGTCGCGTATAACAACACGATTTATCGTGAGATACTTAGAATTACTTAATGAGAAGAGTAATCTAAGTAATGCATGAAGTTGGAATGTATTTTATATCAAGGTCGTCTACATATTTTTTATGCAAGATCATTTAGTACACGATAAATAATCAGTTGAAAGTTTAAATGCCAAAATAACATTAATTTTAAAGCCCACTCAAAAAACCTTGTATCAATCACTTTTTTTTTTCTATAAGTCTGAGAGCCCAAATGTCCCTTTTTTGTTTTTTAGTGACAACATCCTGCTCTAAGGAAATAATCCTTAATCCTTGTGTTGCGAAAGACAAATATATAACTAACGGACACAAATTACATTCCGACTCAGAACAACAAAGTGAATCATACAAAGTGTTGTTCTGCGTGGGATTCGAACTCCTGACACTGGCACTGTAGGTCAGTATCTTAACCATTACTTCATCTGTATAATTATGTTAGGGATAAGCTGTCTGTCGTTATTTGGGTAGACTACCGGAAAGAAGTCCTCGTCTTCCGTGCAACTGACAGTTCTGAGCTTGTTTTTAGAGGCTTTGATTTATTTTCGCAAAAGCTTTTTGTTCTTTATAATTTTTAAGTATCCTGTGGATATAACAAATAACATTATTAGCGGTCACAAATTACATGGAGGCCCAGAACTATTGTTTATGAATACATAAAAAAAATATTACTAAAATTTATTACTACGATTACCAACCTAGTCAAGCGGAGCCTCTATGGCAATATTCTCCTCAGTGAGTATTAAATCCAATAGTAGACGTCGAAAAACTAATGGATTTAAGAAATATATGGTCAGCAGTATCAATGAATAGTATAATCTGTGCGCTAATGGCATGGCATGACTGTACAGATAGCGTAGTAGTTAATTTAGTCGTGGCTTCGACTCCTATGCAGGACAATACATTGCACAATATACAAATCGTTGTTCTGAGTCCTAATCTAATCTATTTTGCTCCTAAATCATACGTATGTCTGTTAAGTCCCCCGCAATACAAGGATTATTGCCATACTGCGGAGTTGTTCTAAATAATGTAGTACTTTATGTGGGGAGACGGATTAAGAATACAATTCACTGCTCCCTATCTCGTAATCTCTATGTCGTAACAGATGACTAAGGGATATAATCCGTATATATCATATATGTAAGAGTTGGAAATATCGAAATAAAACCCTATATCAACCTGCCTGATCAGCATGGTATAGTAAGGTCAATTTCACTCCTATTGTGGAGAAGGCTCGAGCCTAACAGTGGGACGTATATGAGCTGAAATGATGATGATGAAATCATGTAGATGCTGAAACAGGAGAGATGGAGGCTCTAACTGTAGACATGTATCTTAGCTGTGGTTCTGCTCTTGTTGAAGTCCATAAGCGGTAGCTACAACTAATATGTGGGCTGCTTGCTTGTCAGCCCAAAGCAATAAATATCCTCAGATTGAAACAAATCACGTTCATCAAGATAACGGACGAAGATAACACACATATTCTGCACTGGAATGTTATTTTTAACAATTAATCACTTGAAATATGTAATTAAGTGAAAACGTGCGTTCTAGAACATTCTACTGTAAGACGGATAAGGATATTGTGTTGTCATTGCGTCTAAATGTTTGATGGTTATAAATGGTTTACTACTGAACTGGAAGCCTTAGAACTTTCACCGGATATATTTAATAATTGCCGTTTAGTTTGATACGTATTGTATGACAACTATCTGACTTGTAAGACAAATCACTTTATATTCGAAAGTTAATTTTTTTAATTGCCGATGATGGCAAACGGGCAAGCAGCACATCTTACGGTAAGGCATACTGTCGCATATGCCTTTGCAATACCAGGTTACCAATACGGTAGGCAACGGCCTAGCTGTGCCAGCTAGGCCGCTAGCTAGCTACCGTGAAGAAAATGCTCTTATTAAACCTCGTTTAAAGAAGGACATGTCATGTCGGGAAAGTTATTTTATTCAGTAGTTTTTTTTTATTTCTAACTTTATTATTTACTTGCAATCGCTTCGCTTCGGGTTCAGTCGCCTTGTAGCCGCATTTTAAATCTCTAATATCTTCTAAATTATGTATTACGATACGCGACGGCAGTCCAGCCTCAGGCTCGATGCCCGGACCGGGCAAAATTTTATAAGAGTTTATTGAGATGAAAAATAGCCTAATTTACTCCTTATATAGCTGTCTATACCTGATACCTGGTGAAAAAAATGTTATTAAAAAAGGGAGCCGTCACTCAGGACGCCTGGCAAATGTGAAACATCGACATTATTTTGTACTAGTATATATTCATATTACGACGGAACAGATTACGACAGGAACTAATATGGCATAAAGTATTTATAAAATATTACCTTTTTTTTTCCAGAAAATGATTTTTTCAATAAAAATATATTTCCATTAGTGCACACTATAGGTATGTGTTTAGGTTAATAAATAAGTAATAATTAGGTTAATAATTTATTTTGAGCTCACTAGATGGCGTTATACAAAATTCTAAAACAGGTTATGGTTTCGTTACATAGATGTACATATCCAAGCGTGACGTTAACGCCACGCCAACGATCAGGTTCACCCTCGCCTATAGATGTTTCACATCAATAAAATCGGTCCAGTCGTTTTAAAGATAACCCGGAATAAATAAACAATTTTTTTTTTAGTTTTTTTAGGCATAGATTTCGTATAAATTGAACTAAGAACGAGAAGCCTACACGTTATCCGCCATATTTGTTAAAATAACTGTAAATAATAGTTTAATAAACTCCCAACGAATATTGTAGTCCAGTCATTTTAGACATTTGAAATAACAAAAATTCCGACAAAGCCAAATTTTTGTAGGAAGCTAGGGTTCACCATCAGAAAGAAAGCTTCAAAAGTCCCCATTAATCCCATGTGTGCTACCAAAGTTATTTGGGGTCAAAGGTCAAGGTTTGAGGTTTTTTGGATTTTTATCGCAAACGGTAAGTTTTATCGAAAAATTACTCGAAACTAATGTTGTAGATTTAAAAATTCTCTACAAATATGGTTCTTATAATTTTTCTCTAATAGTCACCAGTGCCGAGATATCGCGATTGTAAGAGTAACGTTATGTATGATATGCACACATTTCCTCGCCACCTGTGAGGTAGTGTACTCGACGCGTTTTTGGTGGTTTCCCCAGTAGGCCTACTTCACTAACTGTTATGATGTAAAATTGGTTTCCGGGTATACGATTATCTGCAATCCACGTGAATGGCCACGGACTTCTGATTTTTTAAATAATCAATGAACTCATCACCTCTCGCGACACTTGCATCGATTAAATTTGGAATCCCACGACCAACCACAACTGTTTCACCGTCAGTCAAATATTTATTGCAAATAAAGTAAAATTGTGCCATTTTTTTAAATATTGAATTGCATGGATAACCTAAAATGTAGGTGCTTATAACAATTAGGTATATTCACTCAAACTAAACGGTTAACATTAAAAGAAGTATGTGTATGAACGACGCAATATAGGCAATAGCCAGATGTTATTCAAGGGCATACTATACAGTTACAGGGGATTAAGAAACGGACTGACTATGTTTTGAGTCAATGTTTTCGGAATTTTATAGTTTATTAACTATAAATATCCTATTTGTGTCCCTTTTATATATACAATATACCTTTTATGTATATAAAATACCCTATTTGTCTCCCTTTTATGTATACCATACTATTTGTATTGTATACATAAAAGGGACACAAATAGGGTATTTTTACTTGTGTTGGGTATCTGACATTGTATATACATCGCATATATGTGCATATCATGTATAACGTTACTCCAACAATCACTATATCTCGAAACTGATGACTCTTAGAGAAAAAAAAACATAAGGATCATTTTTGTAGAAAATTTTCAGATCTACAAGTTTAGTCTGAAGTAATTTTTCGATAAAACTTACTGTTTTCGACAAAAATCCAAAAAACGTTAGACCTTGACCTTTGACCCCAAATAATTTTGGTAGCACACATGGAATCGATGGGGACTTTTGAAGTTTTCTTTCTGATGGTGAATCCAAGCTTCCCAAAAAAATTTGGCTCTGTCGAAATTTTTGTTATTTGACCACTATTTTTACGTCTAACTTGACCGGACTATTGTTCTTACAATGAATTCTCAAAGCTAAACAATAAAGAGTTATTATAACAAGATCCGTATCGCATCGACATTGGTACAAGGTCGTTGGCAGCCATTGTGGATTAAGAAAAACCAAACGATTAAAATTTTATTACGTTTGGGTTGTACCTTTTAATGTATTTATGGAGCTGAATGCGTTTGTTTGGACCTCTGACCTTACATTCGTATTTTTAGAATACCAATTTTAATATCATTTTGAAGTTATATTTTAGGGCTTTAGGGATAAATGACAACAAGACATTATAATACATTCTAATAAAACTTTCAATGTATACCTTTTTTAGTGGAGATTAGTGCCAAAATCCGTGTGGTGACGGAGTAAGAATATTTAAGTTTGGTATTTTTTTTTTCTTGTGTGTGACTTAGTTGTTAGCCTCAGATGGCTATGACAACTTTACCCGGACTGTTGGGTGAGCGCTGAGGGCTCTCAACCCGATTAAAGTTAAGTAAGTTTGGTATGTGGTAGCGGCCCTTATATTGCTCGTGGGTATTATAAAAGAAGACTAAAGAACTGGGCTGACTCTGTCTAATGCCGTCTGGCCAAAGTTACATTCCCAAAGGAGTTGGACGTCAAACCAACTATTGACAAAACTTTTGCAATATGTATTACACCCGTTCTTCTACGGATTGCCGTGTTTCCGATTTTATCACGTAGAGAAATACCGAGCATAGCCCTCTCCATAGCACGTTGAGCAACTTGAGCTTTTTTATAAGGCCGACATTTAGAGACCACGTTCTTTTCCTATTTTATGCTAATTCATTTATTTACTACTGTTTATTACTTGGTAAATCGGTCAAGGAAAACATTGTTACGTTTCTTGCGCACCAAGAGATTGTATTCATCAAGGCTTCATCTTCAGGACGAACCAAATATAATTTGGTCTATCAACCTCATTATTATCATTTCAGGGAGTGGTCAGCTGTGTTCTTACTCCGTCACTCTTTCAAAAAGCCATTATGCTATTAGTACTAGTGGTTTAACGACCGTATACCTGCTTGATAGTATATCTTACTTTTGAGAACAAAACTTACGATCAGAAATCTTCCAAATGAGTCGAGTCTTTTTACGCTCGCCAAAGTGATTTTTATAGATATTTATTACAAGATTGCCTTATTTGCCTGTATTATCTACCTCCATTTTGTAATAGTTTCTTACATTATACTCTTGAAAGGTTGTGACTGTGTGGCAACAATCACAAGATCACATTCTTGTCTTAGTTTATGGTGTCTTTAAAAAAAAATATGAAAATTATCAAATTAAATTTTATGTATTGTTTATTTATTATATTTAAATGGAAGACATTAATGGCAGTATGTCCGTTATACCTTTGCCGAAACCTGATACAAAAAAATAGTTTGACACTTCATTATTACAGAGCATTGACGTCCTCGACAGCCAAATGAAGGACAGTGTATTTATTTATAAATATTCGTAATATTAAATAATGTATTTTAACTGATCGAAGACCATTAACAATATTATTCCACGAACTTATTTTTAATTTTTCACTATAACAGCTCATTGACGCTTTTGGGCTCGGGCCTCCTCAACAGTACGAGGGAAATTGACTTACAATACTATGCTGATCAGACGTATTGGCATAGAATTATATTTCGAGTTTTGCATTCTTCTGCTTACATATTACATACTTATAATAATCACTTAATCGATTTTAACTACAGCCACGGACAAGAAAGATCGTGAATTGTATTCTTACTCCGTCACCGCATTGAAAAATACATTAATATTATTTTTAATTCACGCTAAGGTGTTTAACAAAAAAAAAATAACAGTCACAATTAAAAAATAAAGTTAATATTTCTCGAATGTTCACAATTGCATCGAGTAATCTTCAAGGGCGATAGTAAAACAGTCGTTAGTAAGCGACAAAACGCTTCACCTCTTGAATATGTATAGATTTACAAACAATGCATTCGTGACGATGAAGACGGGCAATTATGGGTTTTTTTTATTCGTCCGTACTTTGTACAGAGAATGCGTTTGTATTCCACAGATAATTACGTACATTTACTGATTTAATTGAAGGGACTTTGCAAACGCATACCTGACAATTGCAGAAGGTGAATATGATATTCCAAAACACCTTTAGCGCGATCCACAATAATTTTATTAAAATTGGAGGTGAGGAGATTAAAACAGGAGTGGTAGGACCACACTGTCGACAGTTATCTGTCTACAGCCGCGGGCCGGTCCGTCCGGGGCAGTACCATGCTCTCGCAGAAAATCGACGTCTGAGTAGTAGCAATTTGTTACTGCGCTTCGTTCGGTGAGCGAGAGAGCCGGAAGCCCAACTTTCTGAGGGTGATTGCGTGTGGAGGGTTTTGGTGGTGCCCTTGGTATCACCGAGCCTCAATGCACGCATTCACACTCCCTTCGCGGTAGGCAACGGCCTTGTAAAGGTCCATGAGCGGCAGCAACACTTACCATCAGGTGTACTGTTTGCTCGTTTGCCACCGTTTGCATAAAAAAAAAAAAAAAAAAAAAATTAAAATGTGTTAAACTGATTTTTAAGCAACGGCATCGTGTAAATAACCGTGTGAGCATGAAAACTTTGACATTACAAACAGAAACTTCAATTTTATTTATTTGTATAGATATACATAAATATTGACAATGTGTCTTAAACATGTTGACGTGTAAATTTATATACTATCAAAAATAAGACTTGTAAAAAAAAAGCCAAGCCTCGCAACTGAGTTGTTCTACCATAAAAATTTGTGAAATCCATGCTATACCAAGTCGGTTAACTCATTCAGTCCCTGCTTAAGGGACCTTTCTTCTTAAGGTATTACGTAAATAGCTAACCTAACAACTTCTTATAGTGACTATATCAATATTAAAGATCTTTTAATGTTTTAAATAAACAGAATGACTTGGCAATCGCATGAAAACACACCTCACAAGTAATACATATTGTACTAAACATAGTGCAGTGAGATATCATACATTTCTCCGGCGAGAGCTGCTGCCCACTCTCCATCCTGTTGAATCTTTTTTTAATTACAACGCCTTGCACTAAGGGAATAATAATCCTTATATTGTGGGGGGCTTTACAAACATATAATTCAACATCGCATCATCATCGCAGCCCTCATATGTCCCAATGTTGGGCTCGGGTCTCCTCCACAATGGGAGGGAATTTAACCCACTATACCATGCTGGTCAGACATGTTGATATAGGGTTTCATTTCGAGTTTTCTATCTCTTGCACAGATAGTATGTGCATATTATATCCCATAGTCGTCTTATACGATATCCACGGGCAAGATAGAGAGTGATGAATTGTATTCTTACTTCGTCACCACACGGAAAGAACATATAATTTACCGACACAAATTACATTCAGACTGAGAACAACAATTTATGGATCGTACAAGGTGTTGTCTTGTATGGGAATCGAACCCGCGACACTAGCACGGTACGTTGGTATCTTAACCACTACGTCATCTGCGCAGTCTTAGCCGGTTGTTACGATTCCCATAGAGAAACAATGATGGCGACAAATGTATTCTTATTTTTTACAAAGTTACATTTCATTAACTGCAAATGTAACTTTGTAATCCTATATATTTATATGAGTTTACAAAATTATTTATACAGTTAGTGTATCACGGAAACTGGATGAAAATTATAATGTTTCATAATTTTTCCTTCATTTATACACTAAACACTAATTGCATTCTAAATTTGAAGCTTATATGTCTACTAGAAGTGCCACTTTAATATTGATGATCGGTCAGTCAGTCAGTGAGTGACAAAATTACGAAATTTTGACTAGTTATAATTCTTAAATTATTGGTTCAAATTGAATGAAATTTGAAATACACAATGTGTATATAATGCCTGCTAGGTTACTAAAAAATCAGCTTTCTAGTTTTATTAACAACGAAGTTATAGGGGGTCGAAAATGGCCTGAATGGCTTCGAGAAATGTATGTTACGGCAGTGTTGCGTTTTGCCCGACTTTTTTTTCGCTCGACTTGGCGGGGGCACTGCCGTGCCCCCAGATAAAGGGAAGTTCTTAAAAGGCAAGTCGCGTGCCGATCCGCCGTTTATGAAATTAACTAGCGACCCGCCCCGGCTTAGCACAGATCCAATGCTAATACTAAATATACTACAGAATGTCTTTATATACAACGTTCACAGCTTTTTGTCATTAGACAATACAAACATGTTTTCTTTAGAGATTACTCTTGAAAGAACAACATATTATGCATGTATTGTACATATAAACCTTCCTCTTGAATCACTATATCGCACTATTCCTGGAAGAAAGAAGTAAATGATTTTTGCCAACTTTTCAGGAGCTTGGAAAAATGTCCTATATTTTTAATTATGAGTTCTAGAAATATGTTTCAAAGAGAAAATCGTAGGTTACAGTTGCCTTCAACTACACCTATTTTTTAATTTAGGAAAAGCTTGATGTACTGCGAGATAATCTAATAAAATACTGTTACTTCTGTATTCCACGAAACGCAAAGAATATTTGCAGGCGTAAGTTTAATTATTGCTTTTTCGCCATGTATTTTCAAATATATGAACTTATTTAAATCTACTTACGCCTTTATTCTCTCTTTAATTTCATTGTAATCTATCATTGTAAGTATAATCACGTTGTTCTTTAACGGAAAATAAAACAAATGAAAAGTATGTAACAATAATTACACATAAACTGTCACCTAAAAGTTTCGTAGAAGAAATAAGTAATTAGAATTACACATAATTCCTAGATTGTACAATACTGGAACAAGTATTTAAGTATACATGCGTTTTAAGTATACATGTGCTGTGTGGTAGCGGCTTCGAATACTACCAACCCTTGCTTTGCTCGTGGGTATCGTAAAAGACGACTAAGAGCCCTAGATTGACCCGGACCAACTCCATCTGGTACCATTTGGGTCAACGATTACATTCCCAAGGAGGGTTGACGTCAGGCAGGCGGCCGGTCATAAAAGTCATTGCCGAAACTTTTTGCAATATGTCAAAACAGATGACATATTGCGTCGACCCCAAGTAATTGGGATAAGAGCAAGATGATGATGATGATTATGATGCGTTATAAATTTTCTTGTAAATCAATCTTCTTTTAAAATTTACGTAAACATAATTGACTTTATGAACGGGATAATATTGTAAAGCGTATAAATGTAAATATGCATACCTCTATTTTATGCTGGAATTTTATGTTTTCTAAGATCGCAAAATTATAGTATTTTTGCATTTATTCCTTTAGTTTTGTAGATAGCTTCACGAGATTTTGACAGAAGGTGTAAACCATGATGCTGCTTTATTCACGCAATAAAACATTTTGGGCGCAAGTGTATTTACGTCTTTTCTACAGGAATAGTGCGATATAATAAAAAAACCGCATCAAAATCCGTTGCGTAGTTTTAAAGATTTAAACATATATAGGGACAGACAGACAGCGGGAAGCGATTGTGTTTTATACTGTGTAGTGATGATTTAAGGTCAAATTTACAATATGTACGTTTTTACATAATAAATGAATTTGAAATTAATTTCTTTTACTTTTAATCTTATCCACTATGGGTATTTCCTTTTTCTTTAATCAGCAGCTGTATCAATTGTTATGATGGACACAACTGCTGCAAGGAAACCGTTCATTCTGCCAATTGTTTTCGGCGGCCATCTTCAAACGTTACATATACCAATTGACTTTTCTTCTAATGTTAATTGCAATTGCGTGTGTATAATATGCTTTTATTACATAGGTTACTTTCTTTTCCGTAAGAATACAATGTGTCACTACCCCTTACTTCTTTCAGTCGTAACAAACAGCTGATGGATCACAAGAAGAACGGGTAGTAGAACTGTCCTATATAAATTTTAACATCAATATTGGTGCGATTGCCAACCCGTTTATCAAACGTAGCAATTACGGCATATGCCACTCTGGGAGATATGTTCAACAGTGGACATTGATAAGCTGATGGATGGATGGAAATTATAATATACTACACACACGACTCCCCATAGCTTTTTATGAAAATAATTATATATTCCACAAGAGGCCTTTAGTTTACACGCCAATCACAGTCTTATCACAATCTTATTATTATTATGAACTCCCCCCTCCCCCCTCTTCTATTATTATTACCCTGAAAATCCTAATTTTAAGTTATTAAACCTGTTTCAAATCTTTAAACTAACAATAGTAACAGTTCTTATGTGTATGTATGTATATCTACATAAGAGTGTCGGCAAAGACTTGCAACTATTTGGACCAAATTATAAACGAGACTATTTTACGGATTCTATCACAATTGCAGCTTTACAGACTGTATTATAAAAACTAATTTCTTTACGCAAGTATTACACATATTATACATAACTATTTTTATGAATTTCGTCGTGTTTCTTATTTTTTTTTTATGTTATTTTATTTGTTTATTTTTAATTGCCCGACTTTTTGAATACTTTTCAACGCTCATGGTCACGGTAGAAACGTACAACTGCAATAAAAATAAAATAGTAGAAAAATGAATTCTAAATCTCTGATAATGACAAGGTTTTAATAACAAATCGAACCCGCAATAAAGCAGGTCAAGTATTACCATAGGTCACCGTGACTGAGTGAACTTAAAAGGAAATCGAGACAGTAATGATTGTAAAAGTATTATTATTGTAAACAATTCGATATGACCATTTGTAAATTGACCTTACCATTAAATTAAAATTTAATATTGTTGATCTGATAATGATTGTCTCCGTGTGGTGACGGAGTAAGAATACAATACACCACCCCTTTTCTAGCTCGTGGGTTTCGTAAAGGAATATAAAATGTATAAAATATCTATGCAAGAAAAGGAACACTTATTTCAAATAAATTCCTATACCAACACGTCTGAGCAGCGTGGTATAGTAGGTCAATTTCCTTCCCATTGTAGAGGAAGCTCTAGCCCAACAGTGGGATGTATAAAAGCTGTGATAATGGTGTTTTTTTAGCAGTCTAGCAATCAACATTATCATTACGGCTTATATGTTTCGTGCTCCTGGGCTCAAGTCTCCTTCATAATAGAAGGAATGATCTACTATACCACGCCATCCAGACAAGGGATTCAGTGCAAAACTTAACAGTATACAACACGCCGTGGTTGCCATCTCTAGACATACTAGATCCTGCACCTACTACACAGACACCCGTGAACACGCTATTTGGAAACTCATGAGAAAGTCCATTGATCAGGTCTCTGGTACCATA
The DNA here is from genome assembly GCA_032191425.1 of Lymantria dispar. NCBI lineage: Eukaryota > Metazoa > Arthropoda > Insecta > Lepidoptera > Erebidae > Lymantria > Lymantria dispar. The sequence continues at coordinate 2,050,670 of CM063462.1, read as the reverse complement.
CTGGAATATATCAAGAAGATGGCAATAAAACATAGAAACGAAAAGGTAATGAAAGAGCTCAGACTATCATCATCTCAGTAAAGGACAAGAAAATGTATGCACATGGAGTTAACCACCATTAAAGTAACAAAAATATCTCAATCATTTAGCATCCATAAATCATGAGCCAACATCAATTATAGACACAAAATAAATCAGATCAAGAGGACAGACGAGGACTAACAATATAGGGGTTTTCACCATTAACATCAATTACTGGTATAGAGTAGGAAACCTCGGAAGACATGGAGTCACACATCATCAAGAACACATGAGAAAGCGCACAAAATTACATAAACCATCATATATGTAACTAGCTTTTGCCCGCGGCTTCGCCCGCGTAAAAATTTACTTGCATATTGAACTATTATCGCAAAGAATATTATCGACATAAAAAGTATTACATTTCTTAATTTAAGAAATACTCTATCTACGTGTCAATTTTCATCCAAATCTGCTCAACAGTTTAAGCGTGATTGAGTAACAAACATCCAAATATCTTCACAAACTTTCACATTTGAATATTACTTCCAGCCTTGTAGTTCAGATTGCCGTGCAAATACGATGGTATTGTGGCCTTTCCTTAGTCTCTGATAACGTACTTTTCCATTGGTGAAAAAAAAAATTATATCAATCAAACACCCGCAGTTTCATTCACGTAGACCCCATTCCCATGCCAATACCGAGATAAAAAATGCCTATGTAACTTGCTGATATTATAAATTTACATGGGTAAAAAAAAAAATATATAAATCCCAGAAATATCAGAGATATAAATTGCCTATGTTACTCGCTGACAACATAGGTAGCTTTCCATTGGTGAAAGAATTTTAAAAATTAGTCAACATCCCCCGGTATAGTTGTCGTTCCTGGGCAAATACCGGGATGAAAATAGCCTTTATATGGTATTCACTGATAATATAGCTTTTCATTAGTGAATTAATTTTTTAAACCATTATATTCCCGTGATTTCACCGGCATTGTACCCGATCCCGTAGAAATATCGGGATAAAAATAGCTTAAATATGTTACTCGCTTAAAAATAGCTTTCCATTAGTGAAATAATTTTAAAATCGACTTAATTCATCCACACCGGGATAAAATATAGCCTGAGATAAAATAGTCTAAGTTATTCCTTATGTACGACTGGTAGACCTGATGGTAAAATATAATCAATATCGGTCCAGCCATTTTGAAGATTACCTGTAACGAATAGACAGACAGACAAAAAAAATTGGACCGTATTGTGTGAGCATAAATAAAACCTATTATTTTGATAGACAAACAGACGCTTCAAATTTATTTATTTGTAGAGATAGAAAATTGTAATAATATTTTGATTGTAACTTACTGTCTGGTAGCTGCTAGAAATATTACCACGTTTTCATTGTTCGTGGGTGTCGCAAAATACTACTAAGACAAAGATTTACATCGACCTGGACCAATTGGTGATGCCGTCTGGCCAACAATGTCGGCCAGGTCATAAAATGTTGCTAGAACCTTTGCAATATATCTACGATGGCAGTAGTAGGTACCCTACCTACATATTGCGTCGATCCAAAGTAATTAGGATAAGAGCAAGATAATGATGATATATCATTGGCTGGGTGTCTTCGACTATATGCGTTTTATCCTTTTGGGGCAGCCCAAAATTGTTTCTTAGTGCGTGCTTACCACAAATAACCGATCGGTATACAAAATTTCACATTCTTAGGCCCGGTATCTTTGGCTATACGCTTTCACCCTCTTAGGGGTTGAATTGCCAAAAATTCTTTGTTAGAGCTCGCTTATCCTTGCCAAAATTATTTTCATAGTGCTTGGTAAGTGAGCACTAAGAAAATCTGGGGGTAATCCAAGAAAGCCAACCGTGTACTAAAATGATCCTTCCTAGGCTCAGTGATTTCGGTTAAATGCTTTTCACCCCCTTAGGGCTAAAATTGCAAAAATCTCTCTTCCCCCAAGAAAGGCAACTTTATACAAAATTCCATGTTTCTAGGCCTAATGATTTCGGCTATATATTTTACACCCCTTTAGGAGTTGATTTTAATAAAATAATTTCTTAGAGCTCACTTAATACAAAGGAAAGAGAATTGCATAGAAAGTTTTACGTTCCTAGCTCCAAGAGTTTCGTCTATACGCTTTTCACTCACTTAAGGGGGTGATTTTCCTAAAATCCTTTGCTAGTGCTCGTGTACCCCAAGAAATAAGACGACGTAAAAAGAAAATACTTTCCCCTATTTCAACCCCTTATACCTATTTTTTCGCAATAAAAAGTAGCCTTATATACTTTCTCAAGCTTTAGTTCATCTCTGTACCAAATTTCATCAAAATCGGTTAAGTGGTTTCGACGTGAAAGACTATATGCTTTTCAATCCCCTTTTTTTTGGGGTGGACTGCGGTCGGCGCGTTCCTCGCACCACTCCGTCCGGGGCGACAGAGGGGAGTAAGCACGCAACACCCGCAACCCACCCGAACACCACGTCGCCTTCGTCGTTGGACCGACCACCGGAGCAGGGTTACTTGTGCTTTTCAACCCCTTAAGGAGGTGAATTTCCAAAAATCCTTTGCTAGTACTCGTGCACCCCAAGAAATACGATGGTGTAAAAAAAATACGTTTCTAGGTCTAGTGGTTTCGGCTGTATGCTTTTGGTATTTTAGGGGTTGAATTTCATCCCCATGTAAGTGAAACTACCAAAATGCTAGAACGAATATTTATTTATTTATTATCAGGTGCCTTAATACAAAGATTCACAGTTCTATCAACAAAAATGACGAATTTTCATACAAAATATCATCCCCTATTTCAACCCCTTATACCCATTTTTTCGCGATAAAAAGTAGCCTATGTCCTTTCTCAAGCTTTAGTCCATCTCTGTACCAAATTTCATCACAATCGGTTTAGACGTGAAAGACTATATGTTTTTCACCCCCTTAAAGGGGTGAATTTCCAAAAATCATTTGTTAGTGCTCGTGCACCCCAAGAAATACGATGGTGTAAAAAAAAATACGTTTCTAGGCATAGTGGTTTCGGCTGTATGCTTTTTGGTATTTTAGGGGTTGAATTTCATCCCCATGTAAATGAAATTTCCAAAACGCTTGAACGAATATTTATTTATTTATTGTCAGGTGCCTTAATACAAAGATTCGTGGTTCTATCATCGAAAATGACGAATTTCGATACAAAATGTCATCCCCTATTTCAACCCCTTATACCCATTTTTTCGCGATAAAAAGTAGCCCATGTCCTTTCTCAAGCTTTAGTCCATCTCTGTACCAAATTTCATCAAAATCGGTTTCGACGTGAAAGGCTATATGCTTTTCAACCCCTTAAAGGGGTGAAGTTCCAAAAATCCTTTGCTAGTGCTCGTGTACCCCAAGAAATACGATGGTGTAAAAAAAAAATACGTTTCTAGGCCCAGTGGTTTCGGCTGTATGCTTTTTGATATTTTAGGGGTTGAATTTCATCCCCATGTAAATGAAATTTCCAAAACGCTTGAACGAATACTTATTTATTTATTGTCAGGTGCCTTAATACAAAGATTCGTGGTTCTATCATCGAAAATGACGAATTTCCATACAAAATGTCATCCCCTATTTCAACCCCTTATACCCATTTTTTCGCGATAAAAAGTAGCCCATGTCCTTTCTCAAGCTTTAGTCCATCTCTGTACCAAATTTCATCAAAATCGGTTTCGACGTGAAAGGCTATATGCTTTTCAACCCCTTAAAGGGGTGAATTTCCAAAAATCCTTTGCTAGTACTCGTGCACCCCAAGAAATACGATGGTGTAAAAAAAATACGTTTCTAGGTCCAGTGGTTTCGGCTGTATGCTTTTGGTATTTTAGGGGTTGAATTTCATCCCCATGTAAGTGAAACTACCAAAACGCTAGAACGAATATTTATTTATTTATTATCAGGTGCCTTAATACAAAGATTCACAGTTCTATCAACAAAAATGACGAATTTTCATACAAAATATCATCCCCTATTTCAACCCCTTATACCCATTTTTTCGCGATAAAAAGTAGCCTATGTCCTTTCTCAAGCTTTAGTCCATCTCTGTACCAAATTTCATCAAAATCGGTTTAGACGTGAAAGACTATATGTTTTTCACCCCCTTAAAGGGGTGAATTTCCAAAAATCCTTTGTTAGTGCTCGTGCACCCCAAGAAATACGATGGTGTAAAAAAAAATGCGTTTCTTGGCATAGTGGTTTCGGCTGTATGCTTTTTGGTATTTTAGGGGTTGAATTTCATCCCCATGTAAGTGAAACTACCAAAACGCTAGAACGAATATTTATTTATTTATTATCAGGTGCCCTAATACAAAGATTCACGGTTCTATCATCAAAAATGACGAATTTCCATACAAAATATCATCCCCTATTTCAACCCCTTATACCCATTTTTTCGCGATAAAAAGTAGCCTATGTCCTTTCTCAAGCTTTAGTCCATCTCTGTACCAAATTTCATCAAAATCGGTTTAGACGTGAAAGACTATATGTTTTTCACCCCCTTTAGGGGGTGAATTTCCAAAAATCCTTTGCTAGTTCTCGTGTACCCCAAGAAATACGATGGTGTAAAAAAAAAATACGTTTCTAGGCCCAGTGGTTTCGGCTGTATGCTTTTTGATATTTTAGGGGTTGAATTTCATCCCCATGTAAATGAAATTTCCAAAACGCTTGAACGAATACTTATTTATTTATTGTCAGGTGCCTTAATACAAAGATTCGTGGTTCTATCATCGAAAATGACGAATTTCCATACAAAATGTCATCCCCTATTTCAACCCCTTATACCCATTTTTTCGCGATAAAAAGTAGCCTATGTCCTTTCTCAAGCTTTAGTCCATCTCTGTACCAAATTTCATCAAAATCGGTTTAGACGTGAAAGACTATATGTTTTTCACCCCCTTAAGGGGGTGAATTTCCAAAAATTCTTTGCTAGTTCTCGTGTACCCCAAGAAATACGATGGTGTAAAAAAAAAATACGTTTCTAGGCCCAGTGGTTTCGGCTGTATGCTTTTTGATATTTTAGGGGTTGAATTTCATCCCCATGTAAATGAAATTTCCAAAACGCTTGAACGAATACTTATTTATTTATTGTCAGGTGCCTTAATACAAAGATTCGTGGTTCTATCATCGAAAATGACGAATTTCCATACAAAATGTCATCCCCTATTTCAACCCCTTATACCCATTTTTTCGCGATAAAAAGTAGCCTATGTCCTTTCTCAAGCTTTAGTCCATCTCTGTACCAAATTTCATCAAAATCGGTCCAGTGGTTTAGACGTGAAAGCGTAGCAGACAGACAGACAGACAGACAGACAGACAGACAGACAGACAGACAGACAGAGTTACTTTCGCATTTATAATATTAGTAAGGATAACGCCAAGAAGAAGAAACATATCTATACCAATAAATAAAATAGGAGTGTCTGTTTGTAATAGCAAAATAATAGGCTTTTTTCATGCTCACATGGTTATTTGCACGACACTTATGCCTAAAATAGCAATTAAAAAATTTTTGTCTGTCTGTCTGTTTGTTCCGGGTAATCTTCAAAACGGCTGGACCGATTTCAAAAATTCTTTCACCAATGGAAAGCTATAATATCAGGGCGTAAACTAGGCTATATTTTATCCCGGTATTCCCACGGGAACGGGAACTACGCGGGTAAAACGACTATAACCTATAACCGAAGCAAAGCGAGGGCGGGTTGCTAGTTATTATATAAAATCAAAATAAAATATCATCATCATCATCATCTTGTTCTTATCCCAATTACTTGGGGTCGACGCAATATGTCATCTGTACTGACACATTGCAAAAAGTTTCGGCAATGACTTTTATGACCGGCCGCCTGCCTGACGTGAACCCTCCTTGGGAATGTAATCGTTGACCCAAATGGTACCAGATGGAGTTGGTCCGGGTCAATCTAGGGCTCTTAGTCGTCTTTTACGACACCCAAGAGCAAAGCAAGGGTTGGTAATATTCGAAGCCGCTACCACACAGCATAAAATCAAAATAAAATATACTGACCATAAAAAAGCCACGGACAAAGATCTGTGGAAGAACATTAAACAAATAAAAAAAAAATACTACCACGCTGGTCATCGGTCATAGAGTTCAACTTGGTGTTCTCTTGCATATATGTTATATGCATATTATATCCTTTAGTCGTATTTTACGACAATCATGGGCGAGATAGGGTGTAGTGAATTGTATTCTTACATCTTACACTTATTTTATTATCAAGTTGTGTCAAGTATCACTAGTCTGCCTACAAGACGTGATTATCCCGGCTACGTTTACTTGATTGCTGGCAAAATGAAGGTAGAAGCGTAAGTTTCTTTAGAGGAATCTACCTATTGTAAGTGCTCTTTCTTCTTTATTGTCAATACGAACAGTTGGAATCGGAGTTGATTGCAAACCTTCTTTACAAAACCAAAGAAATTACTCTACTGTACTTATTATATTACTAGCAACCAGCCCTCGCTTCGCTTCGGTTTCAGTTGCCTTACCCGCGGCGTAGTTCCCGTTCCCGTGGGGATACCGGGATAAAATATAGTCTATGTTACTCCCTGATATTATAGCTTTCCATTGGTGAAAGAATTTTTGAAATCGGTTCGGTGGTTTAAGCGTGAAAGCGTAACAAACAAACAAACATCCTTACTTTCGCATTTATAATATTAGTAAGGATTCAAATCCTATTGTTTTTTTTTCGCGTGATGACGAAATAAGAATACAATTGGCCGTTCCCTCTCTTGTTTGTCGGTGTCGTAAAAGAGGACTAAGTTAATGTTCAGATTGCATATTTACGAGAGAAACAAAACTCGAAAAAAAAAAGCCTGTGTACAAAGTACGCATGGCAGAAGGGAAACTTCTTTATCCTTTATCTCATTCTCTCGTCGGCTGAATCCTATACATTTAAGTGTTTGTTTCTCTATGGACTCGCTTTTTCGTTTCATCGAGTTTGAAATCACAACGATTCTAAAGAAGTTTCACTTTACTAAACCCGATACAATAATCCGACCAGCGTGATGGATGAATTTCCCTCAAATTTTGGAGGAATCCAATCCCATCGACAGACTGACCTAGTAAATATTACTTAACTTAATATTTACCAATGAGTGATTGTAAGTTACAATCGCTTCATTATTTTATACATAATATGAAATTAACTAACTTTTTATTGTGAAACGTATTACACTAATGTTTATTGCTAAGTAAAAAGTTAAATGAGTTCAGAGAATTTACACGATTCTTATGACTAACTAATACATGAAACATTATGATATCTGAAAAAAAAAAATATGTCTGTAATAATGATTACTTGTTGGACGTGAGACACCTTAGTCTGCCCGTGACCATGAATGCTGCAAAGTGTTCGAAACGTCGGGCAATCATAAATCAAATACAAACGCGATATAATCCGTAAAAGTAGTTTTATTTACATGAAACATTGTTTATTTGTCTTTGCTGGTAGTCGACCCATCTGATGGTAAGTGGTGAATGGCGGTCATGATCAGTACTAGGGGGAATAGCCAGGTCATCTATTATAAGTTGGGGCAGGTCTTAAAGATTCTACAGTAAAATATTTTCGTATCGCGAATTTGGACGGGAAGGGAAATGAATGGAATCCGAATTTAAGACTCATTGTATTCTAATCCTGTCCAAACCCGGGCAATCGGGCACACCTAAATACACTAGTTTATAAAACTGTCAAAGAACCAATTGATCATTAACCAGAAGAATATAAAGGAACCCTAAAATCTCATTAATGTCCAGTAAAAGTGGAATGTAACCAGTTAAAGCGGGGCAGTTCTATATATGGGCAGAAATGGACACAATCGGCCCTGACCGTGCTCAACAGGACAGGCCATTTCACTCTCAACATATTTTTTACCGAATATCAGTTTTTATATCAATTTCATTGCACAGCAAGGTTTTTACAAAGATAACTTTTATTTTCATTCTTTTCTATCCTTTGAACAGGTCATGGGCACCGTAGTTAAATTACAAATATGAAATTAATGGATTCAAAGTACACACAGACATTTGTTAATAAAAAATATTTATGGTGATAGGAGTATGAATACAATTCACCACCCCCTTATCTCCTATTCCACCGTGATCCCATCCCGTATTCTTTCCATTCCATTGTAATGTGCAGTATATAGATTGACCGTGGGCAAATGGTGGGTCTCACTTCCTTCAATTTTAAAATAATAATGGATTGCCGCTATGTATCGCTTAATTCAATCTATATATATATAAATATAAATGTTTGTCTGTATTTCCTTTATAGAATCGTAAACTATGTTTGATCGTGTGATGATCTTCAGCAAAGTGTTGTACATGAGCCGACGAAGGTTTCCGACCTGGTGGTACCTGTAGTTGGTGTGGTGATTGATTTCAAGGAGAATCTCTTTTACAATTTTTTTTAGATTTGAACAGAACTGCGTCTGTTGTGGCAGCTAGTCAATTATATATTTTAATCCATAAAATGCATTTTACAAGATTCAATTGAATTACTCCAACCCATTGAAGTAATAAGTAATACGTAGTACTTAATACTTCCATGCTCCAACCTCAAAAAGGAAATGTCGATCAATCTGATTAGGTGCCGCGCTCTATCCAAAATATTATTTCTGGTATAATTGTTACATAAAATAGTTATTATCAAACATAATGCAAGCAATCAACACATACAGCTGTTCAAATACTTCATTATATCGACCCAATGAACTAATTTATATCAATATAGGCCATACAGTATGTAATTTGTATTCAGTGTGTCACAGCTGGACAAACCTGCGATAAATGACTCGTAATTATTTATCAATAAGTATATTTATGCGGGTATGTATTTATTTACCTGAACGTTTACCAAATAGTGTCAAGGTCGGCCCAGTCATACTTCAGAGGAAATTTTATCACAGGTTTTGCCGATTCGTAACTAATAATTAATAAATGCAAATGTGATTGAGTGTGGCAACAGTGTAGGAATACAATTTACCTCCACTTGGCTATAAAAGATGACTAAGGTATAATTAAATGTCAATTTTCACCAAATTTACCCAACTAAGGTTAATTGTTGGTTGTTAATTAATGTTGAATTTGTTTGTTTATTATCATCATCACAGCTCATATACGTCCCATTGTTGGCCTCCACCCCAATGGGAGGGAAATCGAACTCCTACCTACCCAAGTTTTATTTCGAGTATTCCTTCTCTTGCATAGATATTATCTATTTTATAATCTCTTAATCGTCTTTTACGATACCCACAGGCAAGAAAAGGGTTGGTGAATTGTATTCATGCTCCGTTCCAATACGGCATTGTCAAATTCGGAATGTGTTCACAAGAATGAGGTTAAAATATAAAACCGAATAAGTTATTTATATTGCTTTAGGTGTTACTTAAACTTTAGTGGTTCTTGTTGCAAACAGGCATACTTCACTTAATAGTCGCCATCTAATCTTTTCTACTGGGCTTTATTTTAGACGCTTTAAACATACATAGTTACACACGCATACTTAGAGAACGCATAATCAGCGCATGCATTTTCAAAACATTATTTTTATATGCAAGAATGTAGTATGTTAGTAAAAAAATTTTGCCTGCCAATTACTCGTAGAGGCCCAGTACGGAAAATTTTGGACTTTGTATGTCCAGCCCATAGCCTGTCGAAATAGGGGCTACTCTCTCTCGCTGGACAATTCATTCATCATTCATTAATTTCAGTCCACATAAGTGTTCACTGTTGGGCTCGTGCCCTCTTCAAAATGGGAGACAAAATGTACCTGCTATACCGCGCTGGTCAGACATGTTTGGTATAGCGTTTTATGTTAAGTTTTCCTTGTCTTGTATGGATGTTATCTGTATAGTGTATATGATATCCCTCAGTCATCTTTTACGACACCCACGGGTAAGAGATATCGGTGCTGACCTGGCGCTGCCGACCATCGCCAGGGAGATGCTCGTCAGAGTCAGGAACTGGGACGCGGTCGCCGCCTTCTGTGAGGCCGTAATCTCACGGAAGGAGGCGGCGGATCGTGTGCGAGTAGAGCTCCTATTCGGCGACACGTTCCGCCGCCGGCGACTCGGGCGGCGCAGGCGCGAGTATCTGCGCCTAATGCCGCCCTAGCCGAGGCCGCGGGTGATCGGACCGGGGAATTGTCCGTCACCCGCAGAGAGGCTGACCGCGCGACGGCGACCGACGTCCCAGGATGTCGAGAGGTGAGGTTACCCGAAAGGATATTTTGTCAGGCCGACCACTGACGACAAGTCACATCTGCTCCGGTGGTCGGCCCAACAACGAGGTGACGTCCCGTGCGCCGTCCTTTCATCGCCCCGGACGGACTGGACCGCGCGTGCGCTTACCATAGCCCTCCCATAAAAAAAAACGGGTGAGAGATGGTGAATTATATTGTTACTCCGTCACCACAACGGAAAATCATGACAATATTTTCTAAAAAATATTTGTTTGTGTTTGGGTGTGATCTGGCTCTATGTTGTATGTCTGTAAAGTTCAATACGTCATGAGGATTTAGAGATTTGTCCTTTATTAGAAAAATATGTAGTTACATACACATTAATGTAATAGCTGTCAGTATATGATTGCACAGACTTTCTCTTGCCAAGGTCGCGTGCACTGTGTCACCATTGTATATTGTGCATTGTGGCCATGGGAACGGTTACCATAAATGCTCACGATCGCTCTTGATACCATAATATGCCTATCACTAAGTTTATCTTACAAAAACTGATCATTCCACACGCGTTTATAGAAATGTCGAAAACTTGATATATTTTTTTTATATAAAAACTGTTTTTATGGGTTTATCATGTTTGATTTTTGACACAAACATTTTTTATACAAACTATCTATCTATCCTTCCTACTAATATTATAAACGCGAAATTTTGTGAGGATGTGAAGATGTTTGTTGCTCTTTAACGCGAAAACTACGGAATGGATTTTGATGAAATTTTACAATAATATAGCTTAAATATCAGAATAACACATAGGCTATAATTTATCTCGATATTCCCACGGTAAGAGGAACTGCGGGTGAAACCGCAGGGCGCTGCTAGTAGGAAATAATTGCTTTAATTTTATTAATAAAATACAGATAGATCTATACGTGTTTATTAGATAAAAATGAATTACAGCGGTATCTTTTTTGTTCAAATTATCCCTTTAGACCGGCAAAAGGATCATAGCTTATACAGCCAAATGTTATTCTAATAATTATACTATTGTTAAAAGACATTATAGAGCTATTTCTTTTTTCTGCGTTTGAAATATTAAACCCTGTTGATGATAGTTCATAAATAATGAAAGTAGATCTGCCTATGTCGGAATTATTATATGCTTATCTTAATAATCAAATCAGAGATTAATTCAAATCACTCTATATTAAGTCCTTTGGTGAAAGTTGAATAGATCTCATTAACTTGATATCCTATAAATCGTCGGAGGGATTAGCGACAATCCCTGGCGTTTTAATCCGTGAAAGTGTATCGAGTTGTTAATAGAGACGGAGGTCATTGCTACTTTTAATTCATAATATTTATTCAACGACATATTTTTATTGTTGTTTAAATGTTAATCATATTGTGATTAGTATTATATAACAAATCCTTTAGACCTCGATGCTGGAAGTTTTATGCCTAATCATAAACCAACCGCCTCGTTCAAGATAGAAAGAACCACACTCGTAGAAAATCGGCATCTGGGTACAAATTTGCAACTACGTTTTATTCGGTGAGCAAGAAAATAGGAGGCATTTCACTCTCTTCTTGTCCTCATCTCATCAACATCATCATCTCAGCCCACACACGTTCCACCGCTGTGCCCGGGTCTCCTCCACTATGGGAGGGAAATTACCCTACTATTCCACGCTGGCCAGACATGTTGGCATAGAGTTTTGTTTCGAGGTTTCCCTCTCTTGCATTGATATTATATCCCTTAGTCGTTTTTACGCAACTCACAGGCAAGATAGGCTGGCGAATTGTATTCTTACTCCGTCACCACACAGAACTGTCCATATCCTCATCTCAATGTCTCCAAATCCTACTCGAATCCTTGTTAGCTTCAAGGATTGCATCATAAATAGCAGATTGGAGTAGGCCGCCACTTGACTGGCCTGGTATTGTTATTGAATTTAATAAGCGGCAGTAACCACAATTATTATCAGCTGAGCTGCTTGCTTATCTGCCACCAAAGATAATAAAAAAATAAACCCAGGTGACAGTAGATTAGATAGAGAGTAAAATTCCTTGAAAATTTCGGCAATTTTAAAAACTTGGATAGCATTTTACTCAACATAGAAATCCAAACCGAAGGTTTCGATATCGGCTCTGAATCGAATTCTGAATCAATAAAGCATTTTTGATATCAAATAATAACGGAGACAAACAAGTTATTTATCTCCCGCCTACAAGTTATTGATTGTAACGGATCATAGGTGCGAATATGTTATTTTTCACATGCTACTTATGAACGTCCCATGCCTATTTGTCGAGTAAAAGTACTATCGAGTATATATGTGGGTCGTCGGAACAGTTACTCAAATACCATAGCCAACTGTGACATTTGGTTCACGTTGTGAATCGTTATGCTGTCATTTTTTACCTTTAGTACAGTAACTATAGTACGTGTAGGACTGTAGCAGGTTAGGGTTGTCACAATTTATAAAAATAGTTGAGAAAATCTTCTATATCATCATCATTTCAGCTTATATACGTCTCACCGCTAGGCTCGGGCTTCCTCCTCGTGGTAGTCAAATTGCCCAATTTGACTACTATACCACGCTGGTCAGACTTGATCGTTTTATTTTGTTTTCCTTCTCTTGCATAGATGTTATATGCATATAATATTCCTCAGACGTCTTTTGAGATGTCCAAGGGCAAGATAGGTCATGATGATGTATGCTTACTTCATCACCACATAGATGGGTGCCTTCTTACGTAATTTTCCCGGCAAATTCATCTGTTATCAGTTTTTTTATTTACTCCTAAACGTCCAACATTAGACAAGCCAGCCCATGTCGACAGGCGGGTTGATAATCGTCATTGGTGTTCTAAATTTTGTAGAGGAGTGATGCATACCCCATTCCTGATTGATTTTATAATAGGGCATGCAAAGAAAATATTCTAACAAAAATATAAATAAAGGAACCAAGTTTGATTGAAACAACGTTATAAGTGAAATCACCGATGAATGATTAGGTGCCAAGTTCTGTAACAGATTATTTGATGGCCCGTTAACAAATTTAAAACTTTCGTGAAAAAAGCAACAAAAGATTTATAAATTTACTTAAGAAGTTATTTTTATTAGAATATAAGATTTTATTTAAACAAATTTAAGGATAACTATGTCCTCAGTATTCAACTGTATATTGATAATGTCTGATTTCAAGTTGAATGACGAACTGACAACCCTAGTCTTATATTATCTTTGAATGTGTGTATGCAGACGTGAATTTTCCCTTCGACGTGTGTTGAAATTTGAAGAAAGCTCTATTGCGTGGATAGAATAAAGTTACTTTTTTATGATTTGATATTAATTATCAACCCTTTCTTTTTGGCGGCAAGGCCTGACCGTCGATAGGACGTCGTGGTGGACGACACGGACGTCGTAACTCCACAACCCACAGTGCTTTCGCACCTATTAAGCGGGCCACCAAAGCCCATTCTTGAACTCTGGATTCGTTAAATTTATTGGGGTAAATCATTAAAGGAGTAATCCTTTTATCGTTCTGATAAGTCATTGAGTTTTAGTATTTAGCTTACTTCCATGTTGCAACAGAGTAAGAATGCAATTCACTACCCCCCCCCCCCCCTCTCTTCCCTCACCTGTGGGTATAGTAAAACACGACTAAGGGATATAATATTTTTGCAAAAGAAGACCTCAACATAAAATTGTACACCAACACGTCTGCCCAGGGTGGTATAGTAGGTCAACCTCTCTGCCATGGAGGTAGACTCGAATCCAGCAGTTGGACGTATATAAATTGAGACAAATCTATGAGACAATCAAAACATTATAATCGATTGAATTAAACGATACAGGGCGGCAATTCATTATTATTTTAAAATGGAAAGAAAGAAGGGAGATCCACCACTTTCCCACGGTTAATCAGTATACCGCACACCACAATGGATTGGAAGGAATACGGGATAGAATCCAGGTGGAATAGGAGATAAGGGAATCTTACTCTCACGTGATGAGCAGTTCAGGGGGTTCCAGAACGTCAACTTACAATTTGCCGCAGAACTTCGAATATTTCTACACGTGTTTCGCCTCTGAACGAGGCATGCTCAGGACGGTTCGGCTTCAAATGTGCCTTTGAAAGTAAGATTTCCTTATCCCCTAGTCCACCTTGATCCTATCCCGTATTCCTTCCATTGTTGTGCGGTATGTTGATTATCCATGGAAACTCTTCCTTCCATTTTTAAATAATCAAACATTCATCAACATCATCATCGCAGCCCATATACATCCCAATGTTGAGCTCGGGCCTCCTCCACAATGGAAGGGAATTTGACCTACTATACCATGCTGCTCAGACATGTTGATATAGGGTTTTATTTCGAGTTTTCCTTCTTTTGCATTGATATTATGTACATATTATATCCCCTAGTGGTCTTTTACGACGATATCCACGTGCAAAATAGGGAGTGGTGAATTGTATTCTTACTCCGTCACCACACCGAAAATCAATTAAACATTATTTTGGATGAATACAAGGACATCGTTGATGTCGAGTCTGAACAAGAGGCGGATGGATTTAATACTAGATACTACATATGATTCATTTCATCCGAGGTGTGTTTATAAACCAAGTGAATAATTATACCAGATGTTATTATATACGATAAGGTGAATGGATTGTTTGTGCGTCTGTTTGTTTAGTTGTGGAATGTTCATAAATATTCGAAGAGCAGTGAACTAACGTTCCGTGTGGTGACGGAATAAGAATATAATTCAAATTCAAAACCTTTATCTATACCAATAAATAAAATTGGAGTATCTGTTTGTAATGTCAAAATAATAGGCTTTTTTCATGCTCACACGGTTATTTGCACGACACCTATGCCTACAATAGCAATTAAAAAATTTTTGTCTGTCTGTCTGTTTGTTCCGGGTAATCTTCAAAACGGCTGGACCGATTTCAAAAATTCTTTCACCAATGGAAAACTTTATTATCAGGGCGTTAACTAGGCTATATTTTATCACGGTATTCCCACGGGAACGGGAACTACGGAGATAAGGCGACAGAAACCGAAGCGAAGCGAGGGCGGGTTGCTAGTTATAAATAAAACTATTTTTACGGATTTAATCACATTTTTGATACAAAATCCGTAAAAATATTTTTATCTATTCACTATCCTTATACAATATTAACTATGATGAATCAGATACTGTGCACGAGTTAAACCGGTTACATATAACAACTTAAGTAAGAGAATGCTGTGTTGAATCTTACGTGTTATCGTGACAATCAACTACGCGGTACGTCTGACCGATAGCGGGGTCATTGGCATTTATTACTCCCGTTCTAGTAAGTGGGACATTAGACTACATAAGTAAAGGGAAATGCCCAAAGTGACTAAGGAAAATAGTATCGGTATAAATATTAGTGACAAGACGAAAACCACTGTTTAAGATTCGTATTAGTACGTAGTTTAAGTAAAAATAAACATCATATGCGTAATTTGCCGGGTTTCTGAGAAATCGATGAGTGAGCTTTGTAGTTAAAATGTATGAAACTTATTATTTATCTTTTAAGAACACGAAAATACACATAAACCACAATTATACCATATTCACTACACTTCAGCACTTTAACTCTATCATATTCCATAAAATACCAGCAAAATTATTCAATATAACACTACAAAACACTAAAGAAATGAATATAATACAAGAGCATGACATTTCCATATTCGCGCCAATCTGTTTAGCTGCGAACAACAAAGATGATAAGATTGACAAGTCCCAAAACCTAAGAAAAAAAAAAAGATTGACAGGTAAGGTTTAGTGTTACTAAAATTAAAAAAAAATACATCAAAAATCGATAACGATTAATTATTTCGATTTTTCTTATCGATGTAAAAACACAAGTATTCACTCACAATAAGGCAGAAGGCGAAATATTTTTGTAAGTTTTTCAGTTTATGATAATACGATCTCATATCTCACCTAGTTTTTAGTATTTCAAAGCTAATGTTTTGTTACATTGGCTAACTAAAAGCTGTGTTTATTTTTGTACAGTTGTTTGTCAACTGCACGAAACAAAACTAAAATTATATATTTATAAACACATATTTTTTTCGTTGAATAAAAATATTATTGTTGTTTTGAACTGTTAATAATCACAAATAATTACGTTTAATCGATATTTTATTAGATCAGTAGAACATCGATTAATCATAATTATCTGTGTAATAATGTTGCTACAACAAATCTATTCAACGGTAAACTACGATCCAAAAAAAGACTATTATTACAAATTATTACCCGGCAAATGTGAGACTACACAATACGTGATACAATTATTTTAATAATAAACTAAGATTATCCATGTCATGAACTCGTGTCACAGTTTAAAATTAGATGCATCAAGCGATACTGAAAATGGGCATTCCCCTTTACTAATATTATAATTTAGTAAATATACTTAGTGGAAAAGAATTTTTGTAAATTAAAAAGACTACTTAACGTTTTTGGTATGTGTTTTGTTCTTTTTTTTTAACCTTTTCAACATTAACCTATATCATGCTAATCAAATAGAACTTTGTTTCGAAAGAATGGTCAGAAAACCTAATCTACACTAATATTATAAAGAGGAAGGATTTGGTTGTTTTGAATAGGCTCTGAAACTACTGGACCGATTTCAAAAATTTTTCACCAATGGAAAGCTATAATATCAGGGCGTAACATAGGCTATATTTTATCCCGGTATTCCCAGGGGATTGGGTACTACACGGGTAAAGCGACTGTAAACCGAAGCGAAGGCAGGTTTAAGCGAAAATAATTCTGTTTCCTTGCACGTTACGAAAGATGATGTTGAACGTTTACACGGATAATTGAGACGTCATAAATGATGAATACATTCATAGATAATTCCTTATAATATATGACAGTAGTTATGGTGGAAATGGCTATCGACTTCCGTATATACAGAGTTCTGTAGTTAAACATAATAACACACTATAATTTGTTTATTTCTATAAAGGCGAATATACACTTCGGTATACATATCGGTCGATGGGAGGGTACCCCAAGTAGGGGGTATTTCGTCGGGCCGACCACTGATGACAAGTAACCAAGTGGTCGGCCCAATGACGAAGGTGACGTGGTGTTCGGGTGGGTTGCGGGAGTTGCGTGCTTAAGCCCCTCTGTCGCCCCGGACGGAGTGGTGCGGAGGCGTGCCGACCGCAGCCCACCCAAAAAAAAAGGCGAATATACACATCGACTTTGATAGTTATGCGTTCCACCTATATTGCATAACTTTGTAGTGATGCAGTACAATTCACCACCCCAATGGGACGTGAGATGATGATGATGAAATCAATCTAAGTATTGATTTTTCATGTTCACGCGAGGGTTAATAAATCAAATTATTTTACGCATTTTATCGCGTTTGTATTTGATTGCCCGATGGATTAAACGTTTTAGAGCTATCACGCGTAATTCAATTAAATAAGAGGCTTTACTCGATAGATACCCATAAGTACCTACCATACCTATATATCTTTATGAGAAGATAAGCTGGTCTCGAAAAAATAATAGTTACATAACTAGAGCATCAATATACCTGATGAATACTCAGAAACATCGAACTACTGCCTTCCGCGGTAGCTTTAGGTTTGCAGCAAGTCGTTGCTGGAATGTACTTCAACCCCTTTTATTGCATTCAAAAACTACAAGGGTTTTCCAAAAAAGACTTAAGCTAATCCTACTTAAAAATCGAAAATTGATACCTTAATATTCTGTATACAGACCACAAATTTACTGTAGTTATTTCTCGTTCTATTTCATCAAGGACTCCTTCTCTAGCTAACCACAAGATTTATGTACTTTCGGTTTCTTCTTTATACTATTAATGTTTATTTTATATTATATATGTCTTTATTAAATAATTTGTTTCTTTTGCTTAAGTTATTCTATGTGATAATTATGATAACTAGAATATTTATTTTTTATTTAAGACAACACCCTGCACTAAGGAAATAATCCTTGTGTTGCGGGGGACTTTACAAACATGTAATTAACGGACACAAATTACATCCAAACTCAGAACAACAATTTGTGGATCGCACAAAGTGTTGTCCCGCGTGGGATTCGAACCCCCGACACTGGCGCTGTAGGTCGCTATCTTAACCACTACGCCATCTGTGCAAATATGATATAGTATAGTATTAATTTATTTCATTCTTAATTTAATGTTACTATTTCAAATATTACTGTTTAACTTTTTTAAAATATATTTGTTTTGCATATATTGTTGCTTCCGCGACTTGATTGTACGGGTCCATCAGAATATCAGCGGTGTAGTATCATATTTACTGTACCATAAGCTGAGATGGGCACCATATTTTGGCCTCACATATTCCACTCCTTGTTTTTAGTTAGTAGTTCTTATTTCTTTCATTGGTGTCTATATTGTGTGAGGTTTACAAAATAAAATTTCTTTCTTTCTAAGTATGGTGGTTTCATCTCTCTTGTTAGCAGTATGCTTGTGATGACCGAGTAAAAAGACAGTTCACCTCCCCTATTCTTGGGCGATACTATATGCAGACAATATGTTTATAGTCCAAATAAAACTGTGTATCCGTCCGTACTAATATTATAAATGCGAAAGTAAGTTTGTTTGTTTGTTACGCTTTCACGCTTAAACCACCAAACCGATTTCAGAAATTCTTTCACCAGTGGAAAGCTATAACATCTGGGAGTAACATAGGCTATATTTTATCCCGATATTCCCACGGGCACAGTAACTACGTGGGTAAAACGACTGAAACCGTAGCGAAGCGAGGGCGGTTTTCTAGTATCTAAATAAAACCCTAATCTATACGAAACTGGCTCACCAATGATGTACAGGCCAATTTCTTTCCTATCTGAGGAGATGCAAGCCCTGTAGTAGCATATTCATACGCTGATAATGACGATCATCTGTGGCTATTTTGCTATTGAATGAAGAATGATTATTTTATAATTAAGGCCCGGTATTTCATGCGCATCAAATTTATTTCATCTTCATTATCAGTTTCGCTCATATACGTCCCACTGCTGGGCTAGAGTCTCTTCCATAACAGGACCCACTATACCACGCTGGTCAGGCGTGTCGGTATAAGAAATTTATTTATACAGTACAAATAAGTGGTTGAAAACTAATTTCAACTGTCTAAACTTGTGTTATCGCGGCGACTGAATCGTCGCAAATATTTTTTGTTTGTGTAAACAGTCCTTAATATGTGTATAATAGTAATAACTGATATTAGAAAAGTGAGAGTTGTGTACTACGACATATCTTTAAATATTATAAAACAAAGTCCCCGGCGGCCTCTGTCTGTCTGTCAGAACGCGATGAACTCAAAAACTACTGAACAGATTTTCATGCGGTTTTCACCAAATGACGGAGTGGTTCATGGGGAAGGTTTATGTATAATACATCAATGTTTTGTGCAAATTATGTAATTGAAATATGACGATAATTGGCGAAGAGGTCGGCAAAAGTCAAGCCGCGCGGGAACTTTTATCGAAAACGCTGTCTAATCCGTTAAAGATATATCAAAACAATATATGGTGGAATTGTGTATCTTTTATAGGTCTACACAAAAGTCCATGATAGCATATGTCTATCTTTTACGGATAACGTACAATACCCATTTTAATGTTTAAGAAAATAGCCAACGGATTTTTATAAATTCTTTCACCATGAAATGCTATAATATATCTCATCTGTCAATATCAGGGAGGCATAGGTTACATAGGTTACTTAGGCTATATTTTATCCCGATATTACCACGGGAACGGTAGCTACGCGGGTAAGGCGACTCAACCCGAAGCGAAGCGAGGGCGGATTGCTAGTAGTATATAATGCATGGATTAACAGATTCCAATAATAGTAGGTACAGTGGTTGTAAAGATCACCGCACATTTTGAATAGCGTTGGATCTTTTCATCATTTTCGGCACAAGCCTCCTGGATAGGAGTGAAATTTACCTACTATACTATGAATTTGACCACACTGGTCTGACGGATTAGTATTTATTTCCAGTTCCTTCTCTTACATAGATATTATATGCGTATTTATATCTCTTAGTCTTCTTTTAAGACACTGAAAGTACGGGGTGGTGAGTGAGTCTTACTCCGTCACCACATGGATTTTTTTTACATAGATGTATATTTTTAGACAGTCTTCTTCACATATAGCTTCTATCATTATGCGCAGTATCCACTCAGTTGGAGCGAAAATAGACCATGATAAGCAGGCGGGAGATTGTGGGGTTTTATTTCGAAACTCTCGTGAACAAAATACGTTCTCTTCACAACGGTTCCCTTCATCGTAGATGATAACTCTTTTTTAAAACATACCAAAGTAACATTGAAGGTTTAATATGTAGTTAGAATTTAAATTCTTACATCTATACCAATAAATAAAATTGGAGTGTCTGTTTGTAATGTCAAAATAATAGGCTTTTTTCATGCTCACACGGTTATTTGCGCTATACATATGCCTAAAATACAGATTAAAAAAAAATATGTCTGTCTGTCTGTTTGTTTCGGGTAATGTTCAAAACGACTGCACCGATTTCAAAAATTCTTTCACAATGGCAAGCTATAATATCAGGGAGTAAACTAGGCTATATTTTACGCAGGAAAGACTGAAACCGAAGCGAAGCGAGGGCGGGTTGCTAACTTAATATAGAAATCGAACATGATACTTTTTAATATATTGTCTCTTCTGTTAGTGGGTGACTTAACAATTTCGCCCATCCACATACAAACATTGTTATTTGGTGATTTTCTTTCCTCTGACCGACCGACTTTAAGCTATTTACTTAGTCATATAATCCGTCACTCATAGGAAAGGACAGGTTGTCGACAAATTGTTTTCCTACCATCACCATACATTTCATTACGTGATTACAATTTGTCCATAATATATCAATATACAATAGTCAATTCTGATGCCGTTCAACGCCGGCTGCATAAGCTTCATTTGCGATTAAAACCACGTGTATCGTTAAGGTTGGCACGTATTCTCATTTAATTGATCGACAGTTAGTTATGGGGCCCATGGCGCCCAACACTTCAGAGTTTTGGGAGCGATGTGGCCAGGTTGTCTGTCAGGCAGAAATAAAAATATTTTAATGATTTCTGATGTTTACGCGAGTATTATACATTTTAAATAAAACTTCTTTACGGATTTTATCGCGTTTGTATTTGATTTTTGATTACTATTTATAAATTTTCTGCAGTAACGATGACTTGTTGGACGTAAGACATTTTAGACCACCCGTGACCATGAACGCTGTAAAGTGTTCGAAACGTCGGGTAATCAAATACAAACGCGTAAAGTAGTTTTATTTAAAATATTTTAAGTTACATAATATGTAATTAACATCCATGCAAGTGATGAAAATTCAAAATATGACCCTGTTCAATTTCCCTCCCTTGTAGAGGAAACTCAAACCCACCAATAGAACGTGTATGAGTTGATGATGAAAATGTCACTATTGAAATTGTATTACCGTTCAACTCCAGTGGCTGATATAAAAAAGTGAAGGCCAATAGGAGTTAAGGAAATATGCGACAGAGATAGGACTCCAAGAAAAGGTAAACCACATCCAGACAGATGTGGTCCGCCACACAAATGTGGTTTAATTATATTATTTTCCTTTATAAAGGAGACTCTTGTCTAATAATGATAATATGAGAATTCTGAGAAGAATAATTAGTATTTATAGATACGCGAGGGAAAACACGAAATAAAACCCCTATACCAATTCGTCTGACCAGTGTGGTATAGTAGGCCAATTACCCTCCTATTACAGAAGAGGCACAAGTCTAACAGCGGGACGTATATAAGCTGAAATGATGACGGTCATTGTTGCGTGCCGACCCTATTTAAGTTTATACACATACATAGAAGTCGATTGCGTGTATGTGCTTTAATAAAATGCTCACGATTTACGTGAAAGTGCTTCAATGTAGCGGGTCTTTAATAGTTCAGTTCGTATTCGCCGTGGATTACGGTGGCCGTTGATATTGTCAAGGACTAAAGAGTTTTGATATATTTTATTTGAAGATATAAATAATTTTGTTTGAATTAAAGTATCAAAATTGTTGTTCGGTGTAGAGTAACGCGTTACAGATCTTGGTAAGATGTTACATTGTGTTACGTTATTTATAAATTTATTAAAATATATTTAATTCTGATTATGTATTAAAGACCCTTCCGTGTGATTACGGATTAAGAATACAATTCACTACTCCCTATCTTGCGCGTGGATGTCGTAAAATATGACTATATATATATATATATATATATATATATATACAGTCAAACCTGGATAAGCGAGAGTTCAAGGGAGCACAATCTCATTCTCGCTTATAGAGGTTTCTCACTAACCCGAGTTTCTCGCTAATGCAGGTTGCTAGCAGAAAAGTTCTGGATTCCCAGTTTTGTAGCAAACTCTTTTGATTTTTCTTTCAACAAAGGTCCATCTATAGGAATGTTCTTATCGAGAGTTTGTTTTATCCATTCCAAAAGGCACTTTTCGATATTGGTAAATTCAGAAACTCTAGTCCTCTTAATATTGCCATGTCCATCAGAGCACTCGGACTTTATAGAGTCTTTGGATTTTATAATTTTATAATAGGCGGATTCTGGTAAACTAAACTCCCTTTGAATTTCATTTCGCGATTTGCCGGATTCAAACGCATTCACTGTTTTAAGTTTATCATTAATGACAGTACTTTAATTTTCCGTTTTGACATGATGCAGAACAGAACTTTCCTTCGCAATTGATTAACTATAAACTGAGTAAGTCCGACAAGCAGGACGGTACACAGGCACACGTGTCCATTCGAAAAGAATGCGATAAATAACAACGTTATTTAGTTCCACGAAATAGAATAGGTACAATATTGACGAGAAAACAATTAAAAAGCAATGGTAAGTAGTGCCACTAAAGTTAAGAAAGAGTCATAAAATAGCAGATGTTAAATTTGTTTTGTCATTTGTTCCTGTATGTGTGTAATTTTTATTGTAGCTATAGTTCCTCCTAAATAATATAAATAAATAAAGCTCGACTGTCGCTTATAGAGGTATAGATAAGTAGCAGTCTCACTTACGGAGGTTCATGAGGGAAAAACGACTCTCTCTTACAGAGGTTTCTGTTTCTCGCTAATAGAGGTTTTGGGAGCTTAAAATGACGGGTCCTGGCTATTATTCTCACTTATAGAGTTTTCTCACTTATCCAGTTCTCACTTATCCAGGTTTGACTGTATATATATATATATATCTTGCTCTTATCCCAATTACTTGGAGTCGACGCAATATGTCATCTGTTTTGACATATTGCAAAAAGTTTCGGCAATGACTTTTATGACCGGCCGCCTGCCTGACGTCAACCCTCCTTGGGAATGTAATCGTTGACCCAAATGGTACCAGATGGAGTTGGTCCGGGTCAATCTAGGGCTCTTAGTCGTCTTTTACGACACCCACGAGCAAAGCAAGGGTTGGTAGTATTCGAAGCCGCTACCACACAGCACGTAAAATATGACTATGGGATATAATATGCATACAACATCTGTGAAGAAAACTCGAAATGAAACCCTATACCAACATGTCTGACCAGCATGGTATAGTAGGTCAAATTCCATCACATTATGGAGGAGGCCCGCAGCCCAACAGTGGGACATATGTGGGCTGCGATGATGATGATCATATAGCCCCTTTTACGTTTATCAATGTGTCAAATAAACCGTCATAGTTATATTAGCAGTTGAAATATTCAATGTGCATTTCTATGGTGTGGTGACGGAGAGAGAATAAAATTCACCACTCCCATATCCATATAGGGGATATTTAATAAAAGACGTCTAAGGCTTTAAACATGCATATTATGTTTATGCAAGAAAGGGACCAGTGTGCCTACTCTTGAATCTCAATTCCAATCCTAAATCCAATCACAGCTCGAATTTTAGCAATTTGGTACTCTTGAAAGCGACACTAACGCACGATTGAAATCAAATTCGGTTGAAATTTTTAAACTAAATGAATTCGACTTTTGTTGATTAAGTCAAATATTTACTACTCCCGACGTGATTTTGACGTAGTTTAAAATCGTTAATGTTGCACAATTTCAAGAAAGCGTCTTTGTAGTGATCGAGTTTGGTAACGTTATGATTTTTAAAGTAGTAAATTACGGCAAATTTGGTGAAAATAACAACGGCAAATACGAAGAATTCATTCTCGATTTTGTTTAAGAGTACCAAATATAAGTTTGGTGAGATTGGAATTGAATTGGATTCGAAATTAGAATTGATTTCAAGGGTAAGCCCACAGATTGGTATAGTGCGTGAATTTTTCACCTATTGTGAATGAGGCTTAAGGCCAACAATGGGACTTATAAGTATAGAGCCTATAATATAAATGATAATAATTTCTATTTCCGTTAAAATCTATACCAATAAATAAAATTGGAGTGTCTGTTTGTAATGTCAAAATAATAGGCTTTTTCATGCTCACACGGTTATTTGCACGACACCTATGCCTAAAATACAGATTAAAAAATTTTTGTCTGTCTGTCTGTTTGTTCCGGGTAATCGCCAAAACGGCTGGACCGATTTCAAAAATTCTTTCACCAATGGCAAGCTATAATATCAGGGCATAAACTAGGCTATATTTTATCGCAGTATTCCCACGGGAACGGGAACTACGCGGGTAAAACGACTAAAACTGAAGCGAAGCGAGGGCGGGTTGCTAGTCTTAAGATAAGATTCACGTAAGAGATGGATTATGAGTTCGAGAAATTACCTTTATCTACATACAAAAATTTTTTAATTGCTATTTTAGGCATAGGTGTCGTGTAAATAACCGTGTGAGCATGAAAGAAGCCTATTATTTTGACATTACAAACAGACACTCCAATTTTATTTATTGGTATAGATAATGTCATATTTATTTATTTATTGTAGAGCATACAGTATATCTAAAACTAAATTACATTTAATATGTCGATAAAATGTAAAGTTATAAACAAGTAGTGGCTTGACAATATTTATGAATATTAACTAATTATTTGTTTACTAGCTTATACCCGCGACTAATAATATTCCACGTGGACGAACCACGTGGAATATTATTATATAATTTGGGCTAATGCTAACTTTAACCCGCGACTTTTTTTACGTAAGGTGAAAATATTTTTAAATAATACAATTCTGTCACACATGATTTTTGCGCAACTTAACCGTTTGTGTGCACGCAGCGGAAGCTCTCAAAAGGAAAAAAGAAACCCGATTCTGAAACATTTTTCATTGTTGCTCCGCTTCTATTGGTCTTAGCGTGATGATATCTAGCCTTCCTCAATAAATGGGCTATCTAACACTGAAATAATATTTCAAATCGGATCAGTAGTTCATGAGAGTAGCGCGTTCAAACAAACAAACTCTCCCGCTTTATATTTTAATTTTATTCATTTATTGACAAACGGGGGCCGGAGCAACTCCAAAAGGAGCAAAATATTATATCAAGTTACGAGTTAACACTAAAAATTTAAACACTAATTACTTAATATATCTGTGTGGTGACGAAGTAAGCATTTAACGCCATTCCCCTATTTTATTCGTGGGTATAGTAAAAGACTATTAGATTTTCTAATGTAGATTTTCCAACGGGTGATAACGCTTAGCAGGCGCATTAATAATTGCTCCTGGTGTTATGAATGTATTCCCTAGAAAATCCTGCTAACCACTCCTGGGGTGATTCATCATCAGCTCATATACGTCCAATTTTTGAGCTTGAGCCTCCTCGATTTTAAAAGAGAATTTTGAAATTCGTGTTTTCTTTCTCTTTCAGTGATGGCCTTTACTACTCTTTTACGACACCCACAAGCAGGAAAGTGGTTAATTGGTGGTTAATTGCACTCTTAATCCGTCATCACACGTAAAAGGTGATCGCTCAGCCGGTTTTAAAAAAGGTGACGATATTATATTTTTATCACGTCACTAGATATTTTTTCAATAAATCTGAAGAGACCATTTTAACGCTTGCGAAATTGTTGTAACAGTTAGTTATAAATAAAGCAATCATAATCGTATTTATATAAATATTTGTATTCCTATTAAATTGCATCATCAAAAACAATGAACCGTTAAAATAACCGTGTTTTTTTTTTCAATTGTTAATCCAATCACGCATCCGACGGTCTGTCAAAACGGTAACTGAATTTTTTGAACGATAGCGCGATGCACGCGATCTTAGACTATGTATCAATTAGCTAGTATCGATTGTGAAAATAATGAATTAATTTATTAGAACTAGTTACTTTCCCCTCTATCGAGCTTGGAAAACCGCGAAAGTTGGTTGTACGAACAGGCGCAGTAACAGTGCTGTGGCGATACATGATATACGCATACATTTTAAATTTCGAATCGATATTTTAAAAATAGAACGAGCGTGACAAACGACAGTGTCGAACAGTGAACTAAGTCTAGTTCTAAGTTTAAACTGCATACCGAACTGAAATATAGAACGGCCAACGGATTGCATGTTCTAAATTTAAATCACCGAATGCAGCTGCCAGTGTGAACTTTGTCACGGGATTCCGGCTTCTTTAGTAAGTTTAAGGTTTTTGAATGTTACGAAGCAATAATTAACCATAGATTTAGTAAGTTTAAGGTTCTTATTAAGTTAAGTTTATGGTACTTATTAAGTTTAAGGTCCTTATTAAGTTAAGTTTAAGGCTCTTATTTAGTTAACTATAAGGTTTCTTATTAGGTGAAGTTAATTTAGTACATTTCAGGGTCTACTTTAGTATGTTTAAGATTTTTGAACGTTAAGAAAGTCTAATCAACCCCATTGACTTTTTTTTGCTTTGTTTAATCCATACAAGCAAAGGGAATATTAATTATACAGTCGTCTTTTACAAATATTATTTTCAATCAAATCTTCATAAATTTTCTTACACTTTCAGTTTTCTTATTTTAATATCAATATAGTGGCTTAAACATGGGGTTACTTACTGACTCAGATGCAAATCAATCAATCAATATCTCAGATGTTATTATTATTAAATAGAAAAGACCTGTTTTCTTTGCGCATTGAATTTAGTGTTACATGAACGAAAACGATTCACGTAATATTATAAAAAAAATATCTGCTAAACTTAAATAATTATACAACTTGTAGGTACTAAAGATAGTGAAAGTGAAAAAAATATTGCAAGATATTTATTTACTAACAAACTGACGATAGTTGTTAGCTTTCACTATTAATGGTATTGACAATAGATTAAATTAAGATCTCTAGAAATGGCACTATAGTGATATAAGACCTGCATCATTGCACTCTCCAGATCGACGGGTGAATGAACTATACTTGAAGGAAATCGATATATGAATGGTAGCAATTTGCTATCGCGTTTCGTTCGATGATAACGTTACCTTATAGTAAGCGACATAGCTGTGCCCTTGGTCATGCAGTCATGAGCGGTAGTTACCACTTTATATCAGGTAGGATGTTGCCTTAGCAGCAAAGTTAATAAAAAATCTTCCCGGCTTTTTTGGAGTTAAGAGTGGTAGGACCACACTGTCGACAGTTATCTGTTTACAGCCGCGGGCCGGTCCGTCCAGGGTAGTACCACACTCTCGCAGAAAATCGACGTCTGAGTAGTAGCAATTTGTTACTGCGCTTCGTTTGGTGAGCAAGAGAGCCGGAAGCCTTTCTGAGGGTGTTTGTGTGTGGAGGGTTTTGGTGGTGCCCTTGGTATCACCGAGCCTCAATGCACGCATTCACACTCCCTTCACTTTCTTCGTGGTAGGCAGCGACCCTGTAAAGGTCCATGAGCGGCAGCAACACTTACCATCAGGTGTACTGTTTGCTCGTTTGGCACCGTTTGTAATAAAAAAATAAAAGTTTTCATCCAAATGATGCTAACAGATTCAATTTGTAATGGATTCTGATGTTTACGCGAGTATTACACATTGTAAATAGAACTATTTTACGGATTTTATCACATTGGTATTTGTTTTTTATATGCCCAATGTTTCGAACACTTTACAGTGTTCATGGTCACGGGCGGACTAAGATGTCTCACGTCCAACAAGTCATCGTTATTATAGAGATTTACATCTAACCGCTACATAAATTAGTTATTAAATTTTGACCCACATTTTGGTACAAATTTATTACAAGTATTAGAAGAAAATGATTCTATATGAAAAAAACAAATTGTTTTCTATAATATGAAAAGATTAGGTATAAAACGACACTAATAAAATTGAAAAAAAAGTACCTTTTTTATACATAGTAAGTTTTATTCTAACGCATTATCTAGTTGACATATCTGAAGTTGTGCGCACGCATGGTAAAAAATATTGACTAGCTAACTTCACGCTTAAACCACTGAACCGATTTCACAAATTCTTTCATTAATGGAAAGCTATAATATCAGGGAGTAACATAGGCTATATTTTATCCCGGTATTCCTACGGGAACGGCAACTACGTGGATAAGGCGACTGTAAGCGACGCGAGGGCGGGTTGCTAGTTCTATATAAAGATGAAATTAAAATGTAAAATATGCTTATTTAAGGATGAATGGATCCAAAATGTTCTCGTTTTCTTTTACTACCTTTTTAAACCGCAGTTACAGCGATCTTTTTCCGCATTTACAGTTACATGTCATCGCGTTAGCAACACAATCACTGACAAAATCAGCATTATCATCATCTCAGCCCATATACGTGCCACTGTTATAGTATAGTTGTTCTTTTTATATTTTTATTCATGGTTTGGTCTTGCTCACCGAATAAGGTTCTGCTTGCGGTAGCTATTTGGGGCGGTCCCTTCCCTCTAATTTCGTTGAGGAGAGTGACGACTGCTCTAATAGTTAACTCGTGATCGGGTGCTGCTTGTGGGCTCTGGTCCAGCCATATTTTCTTCCTTTCTTTAATTTTTTTTTGTATTGTACTAAATTTTGAAAATTTATACATGTATATGTACAATTTCGAAGAGCATCATATTGGAGCTAATACCATATATGTTGTACGAAGCATAAAATTATGTATATTTAAAAGATTTAAGAAAAATTACTGCCCGCTGAGTTTCTTGCCGGATCTTCTCAGTTTGTGGCCGCGTTCCGATCCGGTGGTAGATTATTGTATTGTGTTCAAACGTTGTGAAATTTGACAATATGTAAGGCGCCTATGCAGAATAAATGATTTGATTTGATGTTAGGCTCTGGCTTCCTATACTATAAGAGAGAAATTGACCTACTGCTCCACGTTGGTCTGACGTGTTGGTATAAAGTTTTATTTTTCCTTCTCGTATAGATGTTATCTGCATATCATATCCCGTAGCCGTCTTTTACGACACCCGCGGGTTGGAATGGGGCCACCACCATGGTGACTAAATTAAGTCTATTTCTAACAACCAATACAATTTATTTAGGCGATTAAATTGTGAAAGTACGCAATTTAGTGGTATCGATAGTTGGCCAACCTAAAGTTGTGGGTCCATAGCAGCTATACCTCCCTTTGGGAATGTAATTGTTGACTGAACAGCATCAGATTATACCAGGTCAATGTAACCCTGTTTGTTCACGACACCCACGACCAATCTGATACTTGGTAGTATTCGTAGCACAGTTCACATTCGCAAATTATTTAATTGTATTATTCTAAACATTTTTCCGTGTGGTGACGGAGTAAGAATACAATTCACCACTCCCTATCTTATCTCAATGTCGTAAAAGACAACTAAGTGATATAATACGTATATAAGATCTATGCAAGAGAAGCAAAATTCAAAATAAAACCCTATACCAACATGTCTGACCAGCGTGGTATAGTAGCTGAATTTCCCTCCTATTATGGAGGATGCTCGAGCCCAACAGTGGGACGTATATGCGCTGAGATGATGATTGTAAACATTTTTTCCGTGTGATGACGGAGTAAGACTACAATTCACCACTCCCTATCTTACCTCAATGTCGTAAAAGACGACTAATGGATATAATACGCATATAAGATCTATGCAAAAGAAGGAAAAACTCGAAATAAAACCCAACATGTCTGACCAGCATGGTATAGTAGGTCAATTTCCCTCCTATTATGGAGGGGGCTTGAGCCGAATAGATGAAGTAAACATTGTAAACATCATTAAACATTAAATAAACATAAGATGAGTATTACATAAGAGTTATGTATTATAGTTACGCTTCGTTCGCGAGAGGTTAGACAGAGTCAGTTACGAAATCACCACTTAAAATGCAATAAGTGTCAGGTTTCCGGTACATAAGATATACGTGGCGGAATTATAATGATTTTGAATAATAAACTTGAGGTTTTTGGTATGCTATCGACTATCTTTGATTATGTTCTGTGACAATTTACAGCTGTGCGGTGATAGTATAATAAGTAGAAAAGTGTCATCACCCCTTATTAGGAGAGATAATGGAGAGTGATGGCTGCTTTAGTAGTTAATACGTGACCGGCTGGGATCTGATCAAGTATTTTTTTGTTTTATATTTTAAATCTTCCGTGTGGTGACGGAGTATACGTCGTTCAGTCAATCAGTTCCTGACGCTGTCGAGTATCGTTAATTGTGCCATACAACACTAAAATAATTTCAATTCGACACAGTTGTTTATGAAACTTCAAATCATGAAGTTTCATTCAGCTTCTCATTTTAGTATTAATGACGAA
The DNA here is from genome assembly GCA_032191425.1 of Lymantria dispar. Classification (NCBI taxonomy): domain Eukaryota; kingdom Metazoa; phylum Arthropoda; class Insecta; order Lepidoptera; family Erebidae; genus Lymantria; species Lymantria dispar. The sequence continues at coordinate 2,019,672 of CM063462.1, read as the reverse complement.
TTATCCTTATCAACTTTTTTATTTTCACGTTTAACGCTTTCCAGCGTTCAAAGTCCCGGACGGACGGAACGCATCCTCACGCGACCATGAATGCTGAAAAAAATTTTATTTCATACTAGCAACTCGCCCTCGCTTCGCTTCGGTTTTAGTTGCCTTACTCGCGTAGTTCCTGTGGGAAAACCAGGACAAAGGTAGTAAAATATTACCAAAATCGGTCGAGCTGTTTTGAAGATCACCTCAAACAAGCAGACACAACTTTTTTTTAAACCGGTTTTGAGACAGGTCGCGCAAATAACCATGTGAGCATCAAAAAAGACCCATTATTTTGACATTACAAACAGACAATTTAATTTACTTGTATAGATGCGTAATACTCGCGTAAACATCAACACCGATTACCCTTTTACGGTCCGGTGTAATACCCAACGTTCTGTCTCATCGTTTGAAATAACAACTAATAGTAAATAAGCTAATGCTGTCCACATTGAGATTACTTCATTGGCTATTCTAGCGATCAGAACAATAAATGCCAGCATCATTCAGTTCAAAAACAGATCTGACTCACGCGCAGCTGTTCTAGAAAGACTGACATTTCCGATTGATCTACGCCAGTATTAGGATTTTGCTTGTTTTTCACTAAGAATACATACAGTACATTTTCAGTAAGGTGACGGAGTAGGAATACAACTCACCACCCTATTTCTTACCCGTGGATGATTGTAAAAGACGACCAAGGGATATATACCTCTTCCACGATAAGAGGGATATAGACCTACTATAATAACACGCGGGTCCAGACGTGTTGGTATAGGGTTTTATTTCGAGTTTTCCTTCTCTAGCATATATTTTATATGCATATTTAATCCTTTAGTCGTCTTTTACGACACCCATGGGTAGGAAAAGGGCTGTTGAATTGTATTCTTATTCTATAGCCACACGGAAACAGTAGTTTAGTCTGTAATGTACTAAATACACTCATTTGCAAAAAAAACGGGCACCTAAGCAATGAACCATTTCAAATGTTAATATTTCTTTGTTTGATAATTATAGGTAGTTTTATCCACACAATTTGCTAAATTAATAAGAAAATAATCGTTTTCATCAGTATTTCATAAAATTTAGATACAATTTATGGGAAATAATGCTAAACCTCGCTAGTAGTGTATATTCGCTAGTAGTGCATATGCTCATGAAGTAAAAATAAAAAAGTTTTTTTGTTTGTTTTTCTTTAATAAAGTAAAAGCAGATAAATGTTTAGTATCGAGTGTGACCCCCTCTAGCTAAAATCACAGCTTGAATTCGTCTGGGCATGCTAGCGAGTATATCCCGGATACTTGCTTGCGGAATACGTTCCCACTCCGCAGTAATCACATTCTTCAGCTCTCTGATGGTCTGCGGAGCCGGGTGTACTGATCTCACACGCCGTTTCAGAACGTCCCAGACATGCTCTATGGGATTGAGGTCGGGACTTCGAGCTGGCCAATCCAAACGACGAATGCCAACCTCTTGCACATACGCATTAACATCGCGGGATCGGTGGGCGCGAGCATTGTCGTCCATAAAAATCGAGTCTTCACCTAGAGCGGCCAATGCGGGTTGTGCATGAGAAATTAGAACTTCCGTTATGTATCGATGCCCAGTCAGTGAGCCGTTTTCAATGAAGACTAACTCTGTACGATCCATTGAATTTATTCCTGCCCAAAACATAACAGAGCCCCCACCATAAGGTGTGATTTCTTCGAAACATGCCTCTGCAAAGCGTTCTCCTTGTCTTCTTAGCACTCGCCGACGTCGATCTTCACCGAACAGAGATATCCTGGCTTCATCAGAGAACAAAACCCTATTCCAATCGTCTTGAGTCCATGATTCACAATTTCTAGCGAACCTAAGCCTGTGAACTCTGTGCTCACGGAGTAATTTGGGGCCGCGGGCCGGGCGGTGACTGCGTATATTGGCAGCGAGAAGCCTCCTCCTGACCGTCCATAGACTAATATGCACATTTCTTACTTCTTGGAGGTTGTTCTTAAGATCCACATACGAAGATTTGCGATTTCTCAATGCGCGACTCACAAGAAAACGATCATCCCGTGGTTGGGTACATGGTTTTCTTCCAGAACCAGGCCTTCTCTCGACGGAACCAGTCTCCTGATATCGCTGCCAGGTCCTTTGGACTGTCGAGCGACTAACATTTAGCCTCCTAGCCACGAAACATTGGCTGCAACCCTCTTCAAGCAGCGCGATAATTTTGGTAGCTTTTACCACTTTATCTACCATTTTTGATACAGCCAAACAGCATTAAATAAAGCTTTGACAGTCAAGGATATGAAATTAATCGATAAAAATTGAATAAAAGTTATGAAAGTCGATGTTAACTTCTGGAACTTCGCGCCAAAAATGTAGGATAAAAAGGGGTTTTCTGTAAAAATGAACATCAAATGAAAAATTGAATTTAGAACGTACTTTTTTAAATACCACAGCATTTTTAAAACCGGCCAGTAACGTGTACAAACGATTGAAACCTTTTTGGTATTGTATCTTTTTAAATATGAATGAAAATCAAAACCGCCCGTTTTTTTTGCAAATGAGTTTATTTATTTTTATTTCTTTGTGTTTACGCATTCACAATACAATTTTCAATGGCCGTTTTATTAATTTATCCTAAAAAATCTAATGAGAGAGAGAGGTCCAAACTCCATCACTCTGCCTGTGCCCCTAGTATTGTATTGGTACGTTAGCGGCAGTTACCCCTTGTCATAGGTGTCTCTTTCTTCATATGTCGTCAAAAGCAATTTAAAAAAAGAACAAATGATATTATTATTAAGAGGAACAAAAAAGGAATAATTAGTCTAACAATGTCTTTTCTTTTGTCCAGACAACAGACAGCGCGGACTTCTTGGCGACCCGGCCCCATACCGCCGCGGTCCTGCCAGGCAAGCCGGCGGGGAATCCGTTGCAGTTCGTGAAGGTTGGCCCCGCGGACCTGGGCAGCAGGGCCAGGGAACAGCTGCGTAGAGCTGAACTCGCCAAACGCACAGACCCAGCACGTATAGAGCGCCAGGAAGAGTGGCAATCGGTAAGTCTGACATTTTTAGATCCCAACCTCATTATAATGGAAAAAGAATATGTAAACCGCATGGAATGCTTTCATTTTGAGAGTAGATCAGCAAAGTTCTCCCCTTCATCAATCCATCTTCCATCAACATCCAGTTTCCGGTACTGGACTCCCCGCGAAGGTAGGATAATCCTTGAATCTCCACACTAGGCAGGCAGTTTGGCGATTGTAGTTTGTGTTATGATTTACCCGAGAAAGCGTTGCTACTCACTCCCTTTGTGCACCTCTAGTCGATTTCTGCGACTCTCACGGGAAATTAAATGGGGATACAGTGTGACCTTAACCCATTTCCACATGGGGAATAATGGTGCATTATTAATAACGCTGGATCAAGCTTAAAAATCGACTTGCCGTACTGGATATTAGCTAGGCGGATGTCTATGCCCACACATTCATAAAGACTTATTTTTACATACTTTATTTTAAATTTTTGCTGACCCAACTTCTTTCTATACAAATTAATAAAAATTTAAGTCTTTTAAATCAAGATTGACAATTAAACAATCGCAGCGACACCTTTGGGTGTTATCATGTTTTAATTCAATCGAACCCGCAGTATTAGTGTAACTGCTTAAGAGGAGTTCAGTTACTTATGGGCAGACCGTGGTACAAGTGGACACACACCGTCCGTTACTGTACGGGAACTCATAACCTACCGTATTCATTCCACATCGCTATTGGGCCGACCAATAGTTCTAAATCCTTGCGAGACTATAGCCTCGCAGAAAGCAGCGACCTCGTTCCAGTTTCTGATGCTATCGAGCATCGTCCTAGTGATGGTTGGCACCGTCAGGTTAGCATCGTTGATTACGACGAATTCATGGCGCTGTTCTGCCCAACCGCACACCTCAACCGTGTGCTGTGTCGTGTCCTCGCTGCAATTGCAGTGGTGGCAGAATAGCGTCCTCCTAGTTATTTACGACTGTGTGCAGGTAATTGTCCAAGCAACCCATGCTTCGTCGTTTGGTAGAGCGTGAAGATGTGATGGGTTGAATGTCTCATTAAAGCTTATTCCGTCCATATTTCGTCTGTCTCTGACATCGTTAGACGTGAAAATTCCACCATAGATTTATTTCCGTTGCCATTTTTAGGTAACCAATAAGGAAGCGTCTAACTGGCGACAATAATAGGGTTGATACCAAAGTGAATCTTTAATTTTTTACTACTTTTTTGTGTATGTTTGCGCCGCAGATGGCTTTCATAGCTTTGCACGGATTATGGGTAAACGATCATTATCTCAGCTTGTTTAGGTCCCACTGCTGGGCTCGAGCCTCCTCCACAAAAGGAGGAAAGTTGACCTACTATGCCACACTGGTCAGACGGGTTGGTATAAGGTTTTATTTGGAGTTTACCTTCACTTCTACAGGTATTGTATACATATCATATCCCTTAATCGTCTTTTAAGACATCCAAGGGAGTGGTAAATTGCATTCTTACTCCATCACCACAAGGAAGATAAGAGCTCTCAACCCAGATTTTTTACTACATCAATAAAGATGTATTTTTATTGATATTTTAAAAGCTTTCATCGTCTCGGCTCATGTATCCATACTGTTATGCTGCTGGTACTGCTATGCTCGAGACTCCTCTCCGATGGGAGGAAAATTGACCTACTATACCACGCTGGTCAGACGGGTTGGCATAGGTTTTTACTTCGCGATTTCTTACATAAATGTTATATGCATATTATATTTCCTTAGCCGTCTTTTGCGATACCCACGGGCAAGATAGCGGTCGGTAATTTGTATTCTTACTCCGTTACCGCACGGTTAATAAACGAAAACTATATAACAAACAGTATAAACAATTGTTATTCATTGACATTTTAACATTAATTCCAATTTTGACAACCCTGATTCCCGTGTGCGTAGTTAAAATATTTTTGTACTCACGTCGAGTAGCTTTTTTGCTACCTTTTTCTTCTCAAAAGCCATTAATTACTCGCCTTCCGATGAAGGAAAGCGAGGTAAAGAGGTTAATTGGCATTTTTGTAAAGTTTCCCTCACAACCAATAAAACAACTATATGATTACCTGTAATCTTTCACGTAAGAGCCAAATCATCATCATCATCACAGCTCATATATATCCCACTACTGGGCTCGTAATGTATGCTTTTAAGTAAATGTAGGTCTCATAACAAGGCACAAAGTCGCTCAGCATGCTATGGAGCGGGCTATGCTCGAGATTTCTCTGCAAGATAGAATCCAGAATACGAAAATCCGCAGAAGAACGGGTGTAACCGACATAGCACGAAGAATTAGCATGCTGAAGTGACAATGGCCAGGCCACATCGCTCAACAAACCGACAACAGCTGGGGAAGAAAGATTCTCGAGTGGCGACCACGTATCGGACGACGTAGTGTAGGACGCCCTCCCACTAGATAGACCGACGATCGGGTGAAGGTTGCTGGGCGTCGTTGGATGCAGGCGGCACAGCACCGCACTTTGTGGCGTAACTTGAGGGAGGCCTACGTCCAGCAGTGGACGGCGATAGGCTGAAATGATGATGATAATGAATGGGCTCGAGCCTCCTCCATATTGAGAGGGAAATTGACCCAAAACACCACGCTGGTCAAGCGGGTTGGTATAGGGTTTTATTTCGAGTTATCTTTCTCTTGCATAGATGTCATATGTACACAATATCCCTAATAGTCGTAGTAAACAAAACCCTATACCAACACGTCTGACCAGCGTGGTATAGTAGGTCAATTGCCCTCCCATACTAGAGCAAACCTGAGTCAACACTGGTACGTGTATGGGCTTTTTTTTTCTCGCTGTGGAAATGCATTTATGTACTCACTAAAACCACAGCAGCCCCTGCCGCGTTTTTACGGGGTTTTTTTTTTGTGGGTGGGCTGCGGTCGGCGCGCCTCCGCACCACTCCGTCCGGGGCGACGGAGGGGCTTAAGCACGTAACTCCCGCAACCCACCCGAAAACCACCTCGCCTTCGTCATTTGGCCGACCACCGGAGCAGGTTTACTTGTCGTCAGTGGTCGGCCCGACGGAATACCCCCTACGTGGGGTACCCTCCCATCGACCGACGTCCCCCCCTCGGGGAGGACGTCGGTCTTTCCTCACGCGGTCGGCCTCTCGGCGGGTGACGGACTAATCCCCGGTCACGTCACCCGCGGCCTCGGCTAGGGTGGCATGAGGCGCAGGTAGTTGCGCCTGCGCCGCCCCAGTCGCCGGCGGCGGATCTCCTCATCAAGGCTGCGCTCCACGCGCAGACGATCCGCCGCCTCCTTCTGCGAGATCACTGTCTCGCAGAAGGCTGCGACCGCGTCCCAATTCCCGACGCTGTCGACCATCGCCCTAGCGTTGGCCGGCAGCGTCAGGTCGGCACCGATGATTGCGACGAGTTTACGGCGCTGCACTGCCCAAGCCGCGCAGGCCTCGAGCGTGTGGCGCGCACTGTCCTCGTCGCAATCGCAGTGGTGGCAGGACGGTGTACTCTCCCTCCTTACGACCCTGTGCAGGTATTTGGCGAAGCTCCCGTGCCCCGTCAACACCTGCACTAGTCGGAAGGAGAGCACCCCGTGCCGCCTTTCCAACCACTGCATCAGCACCGGCCGGAAGGCCTCCACGGTTCGCACCCCGAACCGAGGCCTCTCCAGCCGGACTGCCCGACGGGCAATGACTTCTCGGCGGGCGTCGACGCGCCAGGCGGTGAGCTCCCTTAACGAGATCTCACCGCCCCCCGCTCGCACCCCCCTCCACCCGCCGATACAATCCGGCGAGCATCTCCGCCTCCAGGTCCCACGGGGAAGTCCCGGCCAATAGGCACGCTGCCTCCGTCGCCACCGTGCGGTATCCGCGGATGGCCCTGACTGCCATGACCCTCTGTGGTCGCCACAGAAGGGCCCTAAGTCGGACAGTCAATGACCCCGCCCACACCGGTGCGCCGTACAGGGCTATCGACCGGATGACCCCCGTGTACAGCCGTCGGCACGTAGCGCTCGGTCCGCCCACGTTCGGCATAAGCCACGATAGGGCGGACGCCGCGCCGACGAGCCGCGGAGCGAGCCTTAGCAAGCGTTTTTACGGGGTGCCGGAGATCTCTCTTCATCTGGTCTGAAGACATTCTCTCTCCGACATCCCAACGCTTGGCCGTCACGTCACGTCCTGTCATTATTCAGGGCGGTGGGAGGAGGAACGCATAGCGGCGTCTCCTCCTCCCTGGTCGCCGCCGGCGGAGCGAGTCAGCAGACGCAAGCGCCTCGCGTGCCCCCTTCTTTGTCATGACAGCCTCACAAAAGAAGGCATGTATGGGCTGTGATGATGATCAAGAAATCATTATCTTTGTTATTTCAACTCGGTCTTATACGGAAAAATAAACTATAGACTTCCACATATTTTTTGCTGCTATACCTTGGAAAATATTTCATTTCAAAGTATATAAAAATAAACTATGAAAAACAAATCTCTCATGCGTAATAATAGCAGTTATAAATTTAATTATAATAATTAACAAAGATAATGTTTTCTTGTATGTATTTTACTTAATATAAAATGGGAGGTATTATATATGATGTATGCAGGCAACATCTTAGTAAGAGAAGGAAAATTTGAAATAAAATCCTATCATCATTATTTCAGCTCATATACGTCCCATTGTTAGGCTCGAACCTCTTTCACAATAGGAGGGAAATTGACCTTACTATAGCATGCTGGTCAGACAGATTGGTATAGAATTTTGTTTCAAGTTTTCCTTCTCTTGCATGGATGTTATATGCGTATTATATCCCTTAGTCGTCTTTTGCGACATCCACGGGTAAGATCCCTATCTTACACCTATCCTTATCTTAGTGGTGATTTGTATTCTTAGTCCGTCACCATACGGGAAGCCTTTTTTGTTCTTCGTTAAAATTAATTAATTTTATGTAAGAAGTTCGGGAAACTTAAGAGGATCTTCTCGTTCAACATACCTCAGTGTCTGAAAACACAGGTCTACGACCAGTGTGTGTTACCAGTGATGACTTACGGCACGGAAACGTGGTCCCTAAATGTAGGCCTCATAACAAGGCTCAAAGTCGTTCAGCGACCAGCGTGCTATGTAGCGGGCTCGCTCGACGAACTGATAACCGCTGGGGAAGAAAGGTTCTCGAGTGGCGACCACGTATCGGACGACGCAGTGTAAGACGCCCACCCACTAGGTGGACCGACGACCTAGTGAAAGTTGCTGGGCGTCGTTGGATGCAGGCGGCACAGGACCGCACATTGTGGCGTAACATGAGGGAGGCCTACGTCCAGCAATGGGTGGCAATAGGCTGAAATGATGATGATGAATATAAGAAGCTCTTTTTTTATTTATGTTTATGTTTTTTATTAGATTTACCGAGAACAGAATAAATGTTTTTCTTTTTTCTTCCTTAGTAAATCTGAACCATTTTCTTTAAATTTCTGGTTTCTGCAGAGATCTAGCTGTTAACTTTCTAGTCTGCTGGTTTTAGGCAATAAAAATATACTTGACATGTACTGTTTAAGTTTAGTTAAGCAATATTTGAAATACTTCAACATAAAATACATTTATGTATTTCTTAAACCTACAATACATAAAACGTGTGGGTATTGATTTATTATCTATTGAGAATATGGCCGTGTAACTGTTTTTGTTTTGAAATCTATTTTAGTATCGTTAAACTCCAAAACAATAGTTATTCATGGTCGCATACAAATTTCAGGCGTCTGTTATTAGCCGCTGTAAGTTTTTTTTTTAAATTGTAAATGGTGGTAAATGTGGAAACAGTACACTTGATTGGAGAGGATACTCTGTCGGGTCGACCACTGTAGTCAAGGAACTGCACCGGTGGTCGGCCCAACGACGAAGGAGACGTGCTATACGGGTGGGTTACGGGTATGCGTCCATGCACCCCTCTGTCGCCCCCAGATGGAGCCGGGCTAGGAGTGCGCCGACCGTAACCAGGCCCTAAAAAAAGAAGGTGATGTTGCCGTTATCGTGAAGAAAGTGAAGGGAGTGCTTGCAATGTTCGGTGATACTAATTCATAACCAAAACCCACCACGCGCAAACACACTCAGAAAGTTTGGATTCTGGTTCTCGCTCACCGAACGAGTCGCAGTATAAAATTGCTTCTACTCAGACGTCGATTTTTGGCGAGAGTGTGGTGCTATTAAGGACGTACTGGCCTGCGGCTGTAGACAGACAACTGTCAACCACGTGGTTTTTTTTTTTTTGTGTGTGTACAGCTGTTGGCCGCAGATGGCCTTAACAGCTTGACGCGGACTATGGGTGAGCGCTGAGGGCTCTCAACCCGGAGAAAAGTATGCTAAGCGACATCGCCCAAGGGCTCCCCCTGTGGGGAACGGACCTCGGCTTGGGGCGTCGCTGGAGGCAAAGTGGGCGTGCCCACGTTTTTGTTCGTGACTTTTGCGCGGCGCGGTTTCGCACCTCGACGGCGAGGGCGAAACCGCGGATATTTATTTGTTAAGGCCTCGCGGGCCGTGTAGGCTCTTTGTTGAGCGAGTGTGATATTGTCGTCCTCTTCGTCGAGGACGTGACGAGGACGTCGGATGGACAACCACGTGGTCCTACCACTATTAAATTTATATGAATATCATGTTATTTGAACTGCTCGCGTCGTGAAAAAGAACTAATATCTTCTCTTGAAGTCATTAAAACTAGCACCGATATAGCACGAGAATAGGTAGCAGCAATCTTTTGGGAGAGTGATAACGTTATGCCTACCAAACGTGGCCATTTGTGACGTCATTCCCTCTTAGGGAAGGTCTATATCTAATTTCATTTCGACCAAGTTGATAACGATTTTTTTATGTGGTGACGGAATAAGAATACAATTCGCCACTCCATCTCTTACTTGTGGGTGTTTTAAACGACTAAGGGATGTGATACGCAGATAATAAGAGTTTCATTTCGAGTTTTCCTTATATAATAAAACTCTTTATCAACATGTTTGACCAGGGTAATACATTACTTCACAGATAGCGTAATGGTTAAGATGCCAGTGTCCGGCGTTCGAATCCCACTTTGTATGATTCACAAATTGTTCTTTTGAGTCTGGATGTTATATTTTGGTAAAGCACCCTCGCCATACAAGGCTTCTATTTCCTTATATAACGGTGTAGTTTTAAAAAAATACATGTTGATTCTTCTTCTAGCTATACAGGAAGACGTATAAAATATTTTAGACTAAGTATATTGTGTGTCTATCTATGTGGTGACGGAGTAAGAATACGGTTCACCATCCTCCCTCTTACCCGTCGGTGTCCTAAAAGACAACTAAGGGACTAAGTATGCAAATAACATCTATGCAAGGGAAGAAAAACTCGAAAAAAAAACCTATATGTACAAGTTTGACTAGCGTGGTATAGTCGGTCAATTTGCCTCCTATTACGGAGGAGGGTCGAGCCCAATAGTGGGACGTATATGAGCTGTAAAAATTATGATGATAAATATATTGCAGCAAAGAAACCGCAAGAATTTTTGTAATGCTGTTTCTTTATTAATATTGTAGTGATAATTGAAATCGACGAAAGTCTTAGCTATGACCTTATGCAAACGATGTAAGGATACGACGATTCAGGAAATTATATTATGTTTTACATATATTATTAAAACAACACACATTTTTATTATATTTTTTACGGACGTTTACCAACTTAAAAGCGTATGTCCGTCCGGTGTTAATATAAAATTGATTTTACCATATATTTTTATTGGTGGCAAATGAACAAATAGCACACTTGTTGGTAAGTGAAGAAGATGAAGAAGAATGCGTGTCATGAGATTCGGTAATACTAAAGGTCAAAACTAACCACGCACAAACCGTCAGAAAGTTGGGCTTCCAACTCGCTCGTTCACCGAATGGAGTGCAGTAACAAATTGCTACTACTCAGATCTAGATTTTCTGCGAGAGTGTGGTACTACCCTGTATGATTGCAGACAGGAGACTATCGGCAGTGCTCCTACTACATATATATTATTTGATGAGCCTCAATCATGATCATCGTCATCATCATTTCGGCTCATATACAGCCCAATGTTGTGCTCGAGCCTCCTCCACAATAGGAGCGAATTGACCTTATCATGCTGGTCAAACAGGTTGGTATAGGGTTTTATTTCAAGCTATCCTTTTCTTGCTTAGATGTTATATGCGTATTATATCCCTCAGTCGTCTTTTACAATACCCACAGGCAAGATGGTGGTGAATGATATTCTTACTCCGTCACCGCGCGGAGAGCGTCAATAAACAATATAAAACAAAAAGGTTGTTATCAATTCACAAATTGAAATTTTATCGACGTAACTTTATCAAACTACCTAAATCTTTTATATATAAATTTCTTGTGTAAGTGTGTATGTCACTGAACTCCTCCTAAACGACTAGACCGATGTTGATGAAATTTTTTGTGCGTGTTCAAGGGGATTCGATAATGGTTTAGATTCACAATTGGACCCGGTAGTTGTAGGCTGTGATCAATTTAAAGGAGAATTCTACTATTTTTTTAGATTTAAACTGATCAACGTCTGTTGGGTCAGCTAGTATTATATCCGGTGGTCGGCCCAACGACGAAGGCGACGTGGTTTTCGGGTGGGTTGCGGGTGTTGCGTGCTTACGCCCCTCTGTCGCCCCGGACGGAGTGGTGCGAGGAGCGCGCCGACCGCAGCCCACCCCAAAAAAAAAAAGCTAGTATTATATAAAATTTCTTACGCACAATACTAAAAACATCTTTATTTTATTGAACCACAAACACTGTTGTTACATTTTTAAAAACATCATAAAGATATGTCATCATTTACCTGTACTTATCAAGTCTGAAAGTGACACCAGTGATTGAGAAGATTAGGAGTGCGATATTGCTTTGTTGATACGGAAGAATGAAAGACAGGAGTTATCAATGTGACTCAGAAAGATGACCAGAAGACGCTACATAGAGTTTTGTGTCTATGTTTTATAATCAACTACTTATTTCGGTCTGTCTAGTTACAGAGTGAGAATACAATTCACCACTCCCCATCTTGCCTATGGATGTCGTAAAATATGACTAGAAGATATATGTATGCACATAATATCTGTGTTAGAGTTGGAAATGGAAACTATATCAACTATCTGACCAGCATGGTATAGTAGTTCTATATCCCTTCTAATGGGGGGAGGCTATTTGTATTCTTATTCCGTCACCACACAGAGAAATTAGGAATTCTGCGTGTTTATTAATAGAACAAGATGTTGATAATTGCTACATTACTTAATAGTCGTTAGCGTTGTTTAACAAAAAAAATGTCGCGGCATTTCTTCTACTACACAAAGGGCTGCGCCTGCGCCGCCGGAAACGACCGACAGAAGCATGCACGTCACTTCCGCTCGCCATAGTACGGCGGCAGTTATTGCCAGTTTGTTATTGTTTTGTACGCGAGGTAATTGGCTTCGAGCTATTCTGGGCAGGAATCCTTTGTAATGAACAGTTTAAAATGTTCCTTTGGAATTGTTTACATTTCATGTTTACGAAATGGCTGGATGGAATTGTGAAAAGTGATTTTTATTTTTTAATTCGTAATGTCTGTGTGGTGACGGAATAAGATTTCGCCACTCTGTAGCTTGCCTGTGGGTGTCGTAAAAGACGACTAAAGGACTCGAAACTCGAAACAAAATCCTATATCAACCTGTCTGACCAGCATGGTATAGTAAGATCAATATCCTTCCTATTATGGAGGAGGCTCGAACCTACCAGTCGGACGTTTATAAGCCGATTATGGTTAGATTGGGAATGTAAGAACCGGTCACATCTGGTGAACTATACAAGCGATACACATATACAGACATACACAAACGCACGCTATGGTAATTCTATAGTCTGTACTTGCCCCTTCCGTTCCGTTAAGGGCGACGAGAGGTTATCCTGTGGCCCCATAATACCATGTTCCCTCCTCCATCGCGATTATGCTGAACAATGATACCAAATAAACCACATATTTGAAGAAACATTCGAAACATAATACAATTAACAAATACAAGCGACATCCAAACTCAGAACAAGAGTTTGTCAATTTTTGTACAGCACAAAGTATTCGCCTGAATGGGAATCGAACTCTGGCACAATAAGTCGGTCATCATCATCATCGCAGACCACATACGTCCTACTGTTGGGCTTGGGCCTCCTCCACAATAAAAGGTAATTTGCTGGTCAGACATGTTGGTATACGGTTTCATTTCCAGTTTATCTTCTCTTGCATAGATTTTATCTGCACATTATTATTTTTTTTATTGCCAACGGTGGCAAACGAGCAAGCAGAACACCTGATGGTAAGTGATCCTGCCGCACATGGACCTTTGCAATACCAGGGGCACAGCCGGGCCGTTGCCTACCGTGAAAAAAATACTCTTCTTAAACCTCGTTTAAAGAATAACATGTCATAGCGCTCGGGCAACACAGCAGCAGGTAGTTCATTCCAGAGCTTGCACGTACGTGGGAGAAATGATCGCTGGAAACGTACAGTTGAAGACCATAACGTTCCCAGGTGAAATGGATGAACTCTGCTGCGGTGTCGAGTGGTACGTTGGTAGAATGGTGACGGTGGTACCAAGCCAAACAGTTCCTCGACGCACTCCCCGCGAAAGAGTCGATAGAGTACACAGAGTGACCCAAAGTCTCTCCGCCGCTCCAGTGACTCCAATCGGTCCGTAAGATTAGGATCCCCGACGATTCGAAGATAGAGAGTGGTGAATTGTATTCTAACGCTGTCACCATATGGAAAATTAGTCAGTATTATTTAATCACTTGTCTAGTCAATTGAACATGGCGTCAGTTCGACGCACTCCAACAAAAAACATGACATACCATTAAAACTGATTCTGTCAAGGTATGTCAAATAAAAAGTGTGGTATAAACATTCACCACGTACCATTATTACGTTCGTTGTACAGATTAGAGCGAGATTAAAAGTCGTTAAGTTGCCAAGACTTGGGCAATCGTACGGCGATTTAAAAATATATATCGTTTACTACTGTTCAGTAATAGGTCTATTAACTTTAAAAGATAATAATGGTTTAAAGCAGGCCAGCAAGTCGTTTTAGGTGGGGACTGGATACTGTGGCAAAATATTAATTAGATTCTCCAGAGTGGTGGCAAAATTTTAATCAGGTTGGAGGACCTCGTTGAAGTCTGGGAACAATGCTTTGTTCATGACAGTTAGGGGACCATCCATTAATCAAGTGAGGCTTGAAAGGGGGGGGAAGGGGTGTGACAAAAATCACGAAATATCACAGGGGGGTGTAGTAAGATATCACGTGTATTTAGTTTTTCGTCAAACGCACGATTTTTAAACCGATAGATATGATAATGATTTCTGATGTTTACGCGAGTATTATACATTTTAACCCTAGCTCACTAACCTTATTTTTGAGTAACAGTGTAACTAACCATTCGTCTGTGAGACTACGAAATAAAATGTCAATATATCATTATACAGGTTTATTCTTTATAACAAAATAGCTTAGATAGCGGTTATATTTAACAAACTATCGAATATAATTACGTTAATACTGAAATTAATTTAACCGGTACAACTACTGCATATCGGAATAGTGTGCTCGCCACAAATGGCCTTCTTACAACCCTTGCAGAAGTATTTCGTCATACGACGTTTCTTGGAAAGGTAATAGCTGCAAATTTTCCTTTTTCTTGGCAATTCTTGGGTACTACTTTCTTGACAATCATCAATTTGCAGAATTTCGGTAATAAATTGTCTCAAATTACGCCGCAAAGTAACTGTATTATACCGCTCACGAAGCCAAGGTTTCATAAGCTCGTCTGCTATTTCTAATGCAAAAGCTTTTCGTTTTGAGGGATTTTTACGATGCCGAATCTCGTTTGATACATGCACAACATGAATTTACGATGGCTAGGTTTAGAATACCGGAAAACAAGCACAGCGGCCATCGATTCGTTTTACGGCTAGTACTCATGATTGAGCACATCTGATCCTCGGTGTCGACTGCTCCTTTTGTGGAATTGTAGAACTCAATGATTTCGGGTCTACAACTAACATTCATTGTGACCGTGACGTTGGGATGACGAATTCATCGTCAGATGAGACTGAAACATTTTCATCACTTTCATCAGAGTCCGCGTGTATTTCTGTCTCAATATCGTTTTCATCATCAATCTGAATATTGATATTGATGGCCGGGTAATGATTCAGCATTCGATTCAGCTAGCCATTGCACAATTTTCTCCTCATGGCTCTTCAAATCCATCTAAATGTGAAAAATTAAAATAAAGAAATTAAAAAATCTCACCTATAAATTCAACTGTAAAATGTAAAAAAATAACCTTTTATGCAAAACTTTTACACAAATTTACTAGCAGTAATCTCTATGTAAATAAAGAATAAAATAAATACTTTGTTTGTAAAAGTAATGTCAAAAATATTGAAATTAGGACTTACATAACTTGGATAAAAAGTTACACAATTACTAACCTTTCGTCCGTTAGGCGACGGTAAGGCGAGATCTCCCAAACTAATTATGGTGCTGCTGCAATTAGTGCTTACAGGTGACTAACTTCACTATTTACGAAAGTATTAAAAGAGGTTGGAGCGGCGGTTGACGGGAACGTATCGGAATTGCAAAAGTGTAAAGTGCGCGTAGTCCATTGGACGAATGGTTAGTGATCTAGGGTTAAATAAAACTACTTTACAGATTTTATCGCGTTTGTATTTGATTTTTGTTTACCCGACGTTTCGAACACAAGTCATCGTTACTGCAGAAAAAAATTCTGCGATAACGATAACGATGACTTGTTGGACGTGAGACATCTTAGTCCACCCGTGACCATGAATGCTGTAAATTGTTAGAAACGTCGGGTAAACAAAAATCAAATACAAACGCGATAAAATCCGTACGATAGACATGATGTCTAGACGTTTTTATCATGGTCCTTAATTTCAGAATAAATTAATAAATAAGATTATACTTTATACCTATATTTAAAGATAATACTCTAAAAATTTTAAGATTCTTTGTAGGTACTAAAAATACACGTGATGTTCTTTAGTTTTAAATCTCACCACATATCACAAAGGTCGGGGGGGTTGGGTGGTGTTAAAAATGCTTAAAAAGATCACGTGATTAATGGACGGCCCCTAGCAGAGATTTGGAAATCGCAATGAGTGTTATTTCCTATGAGGGTGTTACTGCGTACTTTTTTGGTGATCCCTTTGGCCGGTTTTTATAATTTTCCTAACAAAGTTGGGTAGACACATATTCCATTCCCGATAACATTGGCAGAAACTTTAAATAATTCGTTGTCTCAGCTCGTACACCCCCACTGCTGAACTCGAGCCTCCGCCATAATCATAGAAGGAAAATTGACCTATTACACCACGCTGGTCAAACGAGTTAGTATAGGGTTTTATCTCAAACTTTCCTACTCTTACAATGATATTAAATGTATGTTTTATCCATTAATCATCTTTTACGATACTCACGGGCAGGAGAGGGGATGCTGAATTGTATTCTTACTCCGTCACCTCACGAAATGAAAATATATACTATTATATTTCTATATATAAATGTCAAGGTTGATATAGCGTGAGACAATTATAACAGTTTTATTTCAATTACAACATTGCCATATATTGCATTTGGACATGAAAAAGACAATGCGTAAATTACAACGGGATTTCAAAATTTGTTTTCTTTTACATTTAAATTCAAACGCCGTATTTCACAGAACCATACAGTAATAGTCTTATATATTATAAATCTCCTGTCACGATGTTTGTCCGCGATGGATTCCTAAACTACTTAACCGATTTTAAATTAAATTGGCACACCGTGAGCAGTCTGGTCCAACTTGAGAAATAGGATAGCTTAGATCTTTAATTATAGTCGCAATTTTATTTTATTACAAATTATTTGTCTATAATTAATTGACAGTCACAATTATCTGTTAACTCCAAAAGATTCTAACAGATGGCGATATCTGTTGACTGGATTTAAGTAATTTGTGTGTGCTCAATGAGATTCGAGAATGGTTTAGATTTACAATTGGACCCGGTAGGTGGCGCTTTATTTGAACAGAACAACGTCTGTTGGGTCAGCTAGTTAATTTATATAAATGTCTCACAAAACATTACATGTATTCAAGGTAATTTAAAAATTATCCACTAATATATTTCCTTTGCCTTTTAAGAAAGAACTGTGTTTAGACCGCAACCTTCCCTGCCGTCTGGAATACTTGGCAGAGTGACATGAGCCTTTGTTGCTACTATTTTATAATTTTCTATGGAAATCTGCTGATACATGCCCGTGGATGAAGTAAAAGAGGACTAAGGCTTTAATGCCTTAGTCCTCTTTAACAACATCCACAGGCGGGAAAGGGGGTGGTGAATTGTAACCTTACTCCGTCACGCGGAGATACGTTTTACGCCATAAAACACCAACGATTATATTAATGTGTTATGAAATTGCGAAAAAAGCTTTGAACTACATACGGTAATAGCATTGTATCTAGAACCTTTCAATTATTAGTTCATATAGACTGTTCATACTTATGTTATAGATATATAAATGATCTATAAATGGTCATTATTACTCTGTGACGTTTTTAAACGTCATTATTGCCACAATATTTCATAATAATTAATGATTGAGACGTCATTTAGAAGATAATGTTGGTTGCTAATGATGAAAAATAATTAAGTAATTTAAAATTAATGTTGTCGATCAAAATAATAATGAATTTATTATAGTCTCTATTCGTTCGATGATAGAGTAAAAATACAACACATTTTCTGTAGTTCTTATATAAACATACATTATCCGTGCGGTGACAGAGTAAGAATACAATTCATTAGGCCCCTCTCTATTGCCTTTGGGTGTCGTAAAAGACTATTATGGGATATATTGTACAGATAACAATTATACAAGAGAAGGAAAACCCGATAGAAAACCCTATACTAACACGTTTGGCCAGCGTGGTATAGAAGGTCAATTTCCCTGTCATTGTGGACATTACCATACATATATTACTTTTCTATACCAATAAATAAAATTGGAGTGTCTGTTTGTAATGTCAAAATAATAGGCTTTTTTCATGCTCACACGGTTATTTGCACGACACCTATGCCTAAAATTGCAATTAAAAAATTTTTGTCTGTCTGTTTGTGCCGGGTAATCTTCAAAACGGCTAGACCGATTTCAAAAATTCTTTCACCAATGGAAAGCTATAATATCAGGGCGTAAACTAGGCTATATTTTATCCCGGTATTCCCACGGGAACGGGAACTACGTGGGTAAAACGACTATAACCTATAACCGAAGCGAAGCGAGGGCGGATTGCTAGTTTTAAATAAAATTGTAAGAAAAAATGTGTAGTAGGTAAGTATTAGCTCCTTAGAACCAAGATATTATTTCCTTTTTTTTTTAAATAATATAAAAGCTATATAGCCGGATTATCCAACAAGCGGCACCCGATTACGCAGACTCTTATCATATCTGAACAGGATATATCTAGAAGATGAAACTGCTGTTTATCATTGCGAAACATTTAATTAATCCGCTAATAAATAACAATTAATCTATCAAATAGCACATCAGGAGTCATTAATTCCTTATATGTTAGATAAACATTGCACCCTTAGGTTAAAGATCGTTTGTAAATATAAACTATCAACCTCTAATGAAATCACACCGCCATTTTGTTTAGTTGTAATTCAAGTTGTGAGACATAAGTCGTTAATATAATTAAATGTTAATTTACCAATTAATATGGAGAAAATTTTTGAGTTGCGTGACAGAATTCGTAAAGTATGTATATTTTATTATTTTGTTTGATAATTTATTGTTATTTATCTATTTTAATAAGCGATTAATTTCTCTCTATTATCTAATATTAATTTCTCTCTATTATCTATACTAATATTATAAAGAGGTAAAATTTGTAAGTTTGTATGTAACGAATAAACTCAAAAAGTACTGGACCGATTTTAAAAATTCTTTCACCATTGGAAAGCTATAATATCAGGGAGTAACATAGGCTATATTTTATCCCGGTATTCCCACGGGAACGGGAATACTCAAAAAGTACTGGACCGATTTTAAAAATTCTTTCACCATTGGAAAGCTATAATATCAGGGAGTAACATAGGCTATATTTTATCCCGGTATTCCCACGGGAACGGGAATACTCAAAAAGTACTGGACCGATTTTAAAAATTCTTTCACCATTGGAAAGCTATAATATCAGGGAGTAACATAGGCTATATTTTATCCCGGTATTCCCACGGGAACGGGAACTACGCGCGTAAGGCGACTGAATCCGAAGCGAAGCGAGGGCGGATTGCTAGTCTAATATAAAGTTATTGGTTTGATTAATTTATTCTCTGTATCTGTTTCAATTATCATATCGGCTTGTCATACTCTTGGGCTCAAGCTTATTCCACAATAGTAGAAAAAATTACCCTTTTTTTTGGGGGTGGGTTACGGTCGGCTCACTCCTCGCACCACCCCGTCCGGGGCGACAGAGGGGCGTAGGCACACACACCCGTAACCAACCTGTATAGCACGTCGCCTTCGTCATTGGGTCGACCACCGGTGCAAAGTTCCTTGACTACAGTGGTAGAAAAAAAATACCTACAATACCTCGCTGGTCAGACCGGTATAGGGTTTCATTTTGAATTTTCACATGTCTCTCATTGACATCTGTGCAAGAGAAAATTCCAAATGATATGTTTATTCTATCCCTTAGACGTCTCTTATCGATATCTTACCCACGGGCACGGTGGTGAATTGTATTTTTACTCCGCAATCATACGCAAACTGTACCAATATATATCATAAATTGCGTAATTAGTACTTAAGGGTTAATTATTTTATTTATTTCCACTTCTAGATAAATATAGATATGAATTATACCATTAATACATAAATAGTAGTAGGTACATATGTACAAGGTTTATAAATGTTTTGTTACGGTAAAGTAACGCGCCTGATGTTATCACCCAAATCACGAGTTTTAAAATTCCGTCAGATACGCCCTCTTGTTCATATACCCCCGTAATCAATAAAAAAATTACTTTCATAATTCAAATAACTGCACAGTGCCAGTGTCGACAGTTCGAATCTCACGCAGGACAATATTGTACGATCCACAAATTATTTTGCCGAGTCTAGATGTAATTTGCGTTCGTTAATTATGTGTTTGTAAAGTCCCCCGTAATACAAGGAGTGTACTACTATTTCTTAGTGCAGGGTGTTGTAAAAAAAAATCCATAAAAATAAGCTCTCTCTACTAGGTGGATTGACGATATCTTGAAAATGACAGGGAACCGTTTGGATGCAAATGAAACAGAACCGTTCTGAGTGGCATTCTCGTGGGAAGGTCTATTTTCAATAGTAGACTAAGCCATAAATTAAAAATTTGATTACTGTAATAAGATTCTTGAAAACAATTTAATGATTGTAAATTTATTCCCAGAATCTGGACAATTGGAAGTCGTCGAGACGGAAGCGGGTGGAACACATCATTGAACGCTGTGTGGAAGTGCGGCGCATGGAACACGAGCCTTGCCAACCACGCGCCAAGTCCAAGACCTTCAACGAGATGCTTGAAGAACGGTGAGTACTTCAGAAATATTACTTCTTTAACTCATAAAAGCTCATTGCAGGATTCTTCCGCTGTGGTAGGAAAAATAAACTACCATTGCACCCCGGTTTTATATTTTCATATTCTGATATTTACTTTTTTTATTGCTATTGTTGGCAAACGAGCAAACAGCACATGTGATGGTAAGTAAAACTGCCGCTTATGGACGTTTGCTAGGCCACTGCCTACCGTGAAGAAAGTGTGAATGTGAATGCGTGCAAATTGGTTGGAGTGATATTAAAGGCATCACCTAAAACAACCATGCGCAAAAATCCTTAGAAAGTTGGGCTTTCGGCTCTCTCGCTCACCGAACGAAGTGCAGTAACAAATTGCTACTCAGTCATCGATTTTCTGCGATAATGGGGTACTACTCCTGAAGGACTGGTCCCCGGCTCTAGACAGACGACTGTCGTAGTGTGGTAATCATCATCATCATAGCCCACATTCGCCCCACTGTTGGGCTCGGGCCTCCTCTACAATGGAAGGGGATTTGGCCTACTATATCATATTGGTCAGACATGTTGGTAAAGAGTTTCATTTCGAGCTTTCCTTCTCTTACACAGATGTTATTTGCATATTATATGCTTTAGGCGTCTTTTACTACATCCACAGGCATGATAGGGAGCGGTGAATTGTATTCTTACTCCGTCATCACACGGAAAAGTGTTCCACTTAAAAACCTTTAGTATCACCGAACCTTATAGCACGTATTCACACTCCCTCCACTTTCTTCACGGTAGGCAGTGGTCTAACAAAGCTTCATGAGCGGCAGTATTACACACTATTAGATACGCTCTTTGCTCGTTTGCCATCAACAGCAATAAAAAAAACCGCAAGGATATTCATTATATTGAAAATACCTGTAGCAGAATAATCATATAAACAAATAATTCAATTCGTCAATATACCCGTACGTAGTTGTATGAATTACAAAGTAATACAAGACGATACATAATGTTCTCACGCGAGTCAATATATAATGCGATATTACAAATAACTTGTATCAAATTAGCTGTTCTTATTACATTGCATCATTGCAATTCAAACTTAATATACCTATTCATCATTTCTCAACTGTGACGGCTATTCTGTTGTTTTTAACTAAACTTATTTTAGTAAACGTTTTTCGTTATCTCCAACTGCTTAAGCGCAATGCACTTATGTTACATTCCTTTTTTATAATCAATTAGATTTACTTTTTCCTGTCACCGTGACGGAGTAAGGATATAATTCACCACCCCGTTTTTTTAACTGTTAGTAAACCACGGCTAAGGAATTTAATATGCAAATATCTATGTAAATCAAGGAGAATTTGAAATAAAACCCAATGTCTGAACAGCGTGGTTTAGTAGGTGAAATTGCCTTCTATTTTAGAGCAGGTACGAGCCTAACCCTGGGACCTATATGAACTAGGATGTTGAGATATTTTACCACGCTATGTACTAGAAATGTTTGTACATTATTCCCAAATACTTTTTTGTCTTTTCAAGCCAGCAGTCTTGCATTATTGAATAAATCTTTGCGTCAGATTTTAAAAACATGCAATTAAAGGAAACAATTTTGACACTGGTCTAAAACAATCAAAGAACAAACAAGGGACTTTCTACGTGGAAATCCTACGTGGAATGGAGGTGGATTCTTACACTATTATCTATGTAGTCATTCTTTTTATAAGAGTTGTCTACTAATGTATAAAGCTATCGAATATTCTAAATGATTAATTATTGACTTTTTTTTTGGGTGGGTTACGGTCGGCGCATTCCTGTGATAACGACGGCTTTTCAATGAATGGGCTTCTTGTGTGTAAAGCCCGTGTAAATACCCGTTATATAAAGAATACATTGTTTTACCATCCCCTAACTTTTCTGTGAAAGTCGAAAAGAATGGTTCAGTATAGGCAACATAGTAAACAAAGTAGAAGACCAGGAATGTGGGCAACAGTGTTGTGCTCAAAAATTTATAATATAAATTGCGACTCTTAACTTATATGCCAAGCGTCATAATTATTGTATTATCCCTAATCATGGGGAGATTTATGTTCAGAAATGAACGTCGATATAGTCGGTTCGAGAAGAGAAATTTCGCAATTGGGATGTGTAAAATTCGACCGCACTTACGTTGAATGGACAGATCAAATCTCATCTCTTTTACGATGCACAATTTAAATAACAAGAAAAAGTAATCAATAGTTTAAAAAGCAAAGTTTAGCACGAGATACAACACAATTGACGTCTATGATTTACGCTTTTCTGTTACTTAAATAAGCGCCCTTGAATTTCTCAATATTGGATTATGTTTATGAGTTTTTATTGGCATTATAGTGTTGCAACAGTAATAAAAACGATTATTTACGGTTATCATTCGTTGCGATTTATAGTTAACGATACTTATTAGTTTCATTAGTCTTTTATATAATAAATTAACTAAAAGAAAAAACGGATACACTGTCTGAAGTAATATTTATTTCAAGTTCATAAGTAATTTGATTTTATAACTAATCGTTATTAAAAAAAAACTTACTACATATGGCCTTGTATGATAAATTCATCATCATTTCAGCTCATATACGTCCCACTATTGGGCTCGAACCTCCACAATAGGAGGGAAATTGACCTTACTATACCATGCTGGTCAGACAGGTTTGCGTAGGCCTTTATTTTAAGTGTTCCTTCTCTTGCCAGATGTTATATGCGTTTTATATCCCTTAGTCATCTTTTAGGACATCCACGGGCATGATTGTATTCTTACCCCGTCACCACACGGAAAGTATGATAAACTAGCAGCGCCCTGCTGTTTTACCCGCATAGTTCCCTTTCCCGTAAGAATATCGGGATAAATTATAGCCTATGTGTTATTTTGATATGTAAGCTGTATTATTATGAAATTTCATCAAAATCCATTCAGTAGTTTTTGCGTGAAAGAGCAATAAACATCCTCACATACACGCAAACTTTCGCATTTATAATATTAGTAGGATTAAAATCTATAAATTAATATCTATGCTGTATGGTAGCGGGCGTAGCGGCTACGAATACTACAAACCCTGCAATGGTCGTGGATGTCGTAAAAGACGACTAAGAGCTTTATATCGACCTGGGCCTACTCCATCTGATCTCGTCTCGTTGGTGTCAGGCAGTCGGCCGATCCTAAAGCTTTTTCAATAACTTTTACAGTACCTTTTTTTATACGGTCGGCGCACTCCTCGCTCCACTTCGTCCTGGGCGACAGAGGGGCGTAAGCACGCACATCCGTAATCCACCCCGTGACACGTCGCCCTCGTCGTTGGGCCGACCACTGGTGCAGGTGGACTTGACGTCAGTGGTTAGCCCGAACTTTTACAGTATCTACCACCTTTTCTTTTGGTGTTTGGCTGGTTATTATGTAATGGCAACCTATTTAAAATAACTCGTATATTTAAAAAAAAACATCAAATACTTAAATATGTTTTAATAACATCAAACATTTATTTTTCTTAACATGGTCATTAAACTTGATCGTAAAATACTTGGCTGATATGTCGCTCTATAAAAACCTGCAATATATTTGTTGATTACATTCCCAAAGCAATTTAAACCTTAACCTTTTTGTAATAAAATCACATTTGATATATGTATAACGTCAGCTATTACGAAAATATTCATAATTAATTATATTTCTATTTGATGATTTCTGATGTTTACGCGAGTATTACTGATGAAAATCTATACTAATTCATAAAGCGGCAGAGTTTGTTTGAATGCGCTAATCTCACAAACTACTAGTCCGATTTGAAAAATTCTTTCAGTGTTAGATAGCCCATTTATCGAGGAAGGCTTTATATCAACGTTAAGACCAATAGGAGCGGAGCAATAATGAAAAATGTTTCTGAATCGGTTTTTTTTCCTTTTGAAAGATTCTGCTGCGTGCACTACATAAACGGTTAGGTTTCGCAAAAATCATGTGTGACAGAATTATTATTTAAAAAATATTTTCATTTTCTATGTAAACAAAGTCGCGCGCTAAAGTTAACATTAGCCCAAAGTAACTATTGTATGCGGATCAGAATCGCGGGCAAAAGCTAGTTTGAAATAAAACTGTTTCTACGGATTTTTCCGCGTATGTATTTGAAACCCGTTTCAGCGTTCATAGATAATGATGATCGCAGTTTATAATACAAGTTTCCCAGTAGATTGCTGGTGATTCCTGAGCTAATTTTTACAACTCTCATAGGCAAGAGACAAGGTGGTGATTCCCTTGATAAGTTACGCAAATTATTTGAATTTAAACTTTTACAATGAGAAAATAGAGTTCAATTTTATAATTGTCAGCCACATGTGCTAGTGTTGGATTGCATTTGCACTAAGGTTATCGATTCTCAGTTCTTGTAACATTATATCGATGTCATTGACTCGATGGACGACGGTGTTATATTGCTTGTAATATATAGCGCTCTCGATTTAATTGCCTAGTAGTTAAATTGTATGCGGTAAGAATACTATAAATCATTACAGTCACCCAGAAGCCCAACTTTCTGAGGGTGTTTGCGTATGGTGGGTTTTGATGATGACCTTAGTATCATCAAACCTCATTGCACGCATTTAAAATCCCTTCACTTTCTGCACGATAAGCAACCTAACAAAGGTCCATGAACGGCATCACTTACCATCAGGTGTACTGTTTACTCGATTGCCACCGCTTGCAAAAAAAAACCATACCTTTCCCATGGGACTCGTGACGTGTGACCGTCTACTCGCTAGCCAAATGTGGAAACCATGGTATTTTATGCTTTGGAAAGGATTATGTTCAAACATGGACATCGTTTGCCTGACTATAGTGACCACAATTATGGATGAATAGACGGAACTAAACTGATACTTATAAATGCTGGGTAGTGACGGCTACGAATATTACTAACCTTATTTACTTGTGAGTGTCGTAAGATACAATAATTTATGCCTTAAAAAACGATTTACATTGATAATAGATAATTTAATTTGTCAGCTAATAACGCACTTGGATTAAATAAAAGCACAACA
The DNA here is from genome assembly GCA_032191425.1 of Lymantria dispar. NCBI lineage: Eukaryota > Metazoa > Arthropoda > Insecta > Lepidoptera > Erebidae > Lymantria > Lymantria dispar. The sequence continues at coordinate 1,993,917 of CM063462.1, read as the reverse complement.
CTATAGTAGGTATATAGATATAAAAACACATTTAGGTATGCGGTGAACAGAAACATTATCCAAGTTAAAGTTAAATGGATTATTTTCAATGGTGTTCAACCAATCGAGTCTATTTAAAAGTAGGTACATTTAATTTTTACCGAAACTAACGCCAAGGTTATTCTAGTATTATTACTTGCTTTATGTATTGTGAGAATATTCTAGTTAGTCTAGATTGGTTCAATATTTAGTAAGCATGTTTTTTTTGAGTTTAAGTATTACTTTCGTTGATTTATCATTTTACGTACTGGGCATAATAAAATTCATTTGTTAATTTGAATGGCGATTGTCACAGGTACAACTTTAACCCATTTTATCAATTAAGCTACTGTGGTAGCCATTTCTGTGTAAAATATAATCTTTAAAAGGAACTTTTTTTCACGTCTCATACAGTGAAAGTACTTCCGTATTTGGTTGAACCGAATAACGAGTAAAAAACGTTGCTTATTCCTGGGTAGATAAGATTCGTAGTAGTTTTTCTCCGTTTAGGACAAGAATGAATTTTAAATATAGAACACAATTTGCTTAGGTGGAATAGACGGCTACTAAAAAAAAATTGTGATCTGGTGTTTAAACAGCCAGTCCGAATTAAAAAAAAAACATTATGCGGGACGGTCCGTGGCAGTGATGCATTGCATATTTAAAATTAAAAAACAAAACAATTTTTAAGAGATGCTATGTCTGTAATCTATACCGAAATTTAAATTTCGATTTTATATATAATTTAGTTTACAAATGAAGTCTGCTGGTCCAAATCAGATGGTTTTATGGAGTGGCAAACAGACAGGGATATAAAATTATTTTGCGAAAGTCTACTTTTACTTTAATAAAAAAATAACTTTAAATTTCATAAATTGTTCCAAATCCTTGATGATTTTTTAAATAGGTATTGATAATAATTATAGAATAGCTACAAATTTTTACTTTAAGTAAAATGTTTAACAAGGGTAACAGTCCTCAATTCATACACGAACTAGTCAGCTATAGTTTTCTTATAGGCTTTCCACCCCTTATATAACAATCTGGTACATTTCGCTATTTATGAGCAAAATTTTATTTTGTAAAGAAATTTTGAGAGGACTAGAAGGAAGCCATACGGACATTTTAAATTGTAAGTTGACGCCTCGGTTATAAATTCAACTCAAGCTCTCCCCCAAAGGAAATCAACGTTAGTGTGACAACAGATCGGTGTTAGTTACACGTCCGTCTCGCTCCGCGGACACGACCACTCTGATCGAGTTTCATGCGCGCGCGCAACTGTAAACCAAATCTGTACCAATAAATAAAATTGGAGTGTCTGTTTGTAATGTCAAAATAATAGACTTTTTTCATGCTCCCACGGTTATTTGGACGATACCTATGCCTAAAATCACTTTATATTTTTTTGTCTGTCTGTCTGTCTGTTTGTTTGTGCCGGGTAATCTTCAAAACGGCTGAACCGATTTCAAAAATTCTTTCACCAATTGAAGGCTATAATATCAGGCAATAAACAAGGCTATATTTTAACCCGGTATTCCAACGGGAACTACGGGGATAAGGCGACAGAAACCGAAGCGAGGGCGGGTTGCTAGTCTATTAATATAAAAAATATTATGCTCTCAATATTTGTTCACAAACATTTGATCTAATCGATATTATATATAGCTCCTTCAATTATCTTAAAATTGCAATGTGCGATATTTTGGAAAAAAAGAAAAATTTGCCGTGTGGTTACGGAATAAGAATACAATTCATCTTACTCATGGATGCCGTAATACCGAGGGATATACTCATAGTAAGGTAATCTCTATGCAAAATAATGAAAACTCGATAAAAAACCCTATGCCAACTGTCTGATCACCATGGTATAGTAAGGTCATTTTCTCTCCTATTATGGAGGAGGCCCAGCCCGGCAGTGGGACTTGTATGAGACGAGGTGAATCTCAAATTAATTCCTATTAAATAGTATAAAAAAATACAACATGTTTGGCTAAGTCTTTTAAACCAATTGCAACTAACTTTCCCCAAGAATTACTATATGGTATTTCACAGATATACCTATGAAAAACTATAGTAAGACCAGTAGAAGTCGTCTCGTGACTGTGAACGATGAAAAGTATTCGCTATATCAGTACAGTAAAAATGAAATACACACAATAATTTCTGATGTTCACCCAAGTAATTACGTATTAAGTTTCGAACACTTTACAGCGTTTAAGGCCACAGGTGGATTAAGATGTCTAAAAAGTCATAGTTGTTACCAAGATATATCGGGCAATCATAAATTAAATACAAACGCGATAAAATCCGTAAAATGAAACTACGGATTTTTACTACTACTTTACTACAGCCCGTGACCATGAACACTGCAAAGTGTTCAAAACGTCGGGTAATCAAAAATCAAATACAAACGCGATAAAATCCGTAAAGTAGCTTTTTTTATTGCAAGCAGTGGCAAACGAGCAAACAGTACACCTGATGGTAAGTGTTGCTGCCGCTCATGGATCTTTATAAGGCCGCTGCCTACCGCGAAGAAAGTGAAGGGAGTGTGAATGCGTGCATTGAGGCTCGGTGATACCAAAAGCACCACCAACACCCTCCACACGCAAACACTCTCAGAAAGTTGGGCTATCGGCTCTCTCGCTCACCGAACGAAGCGCAGTAACAAATTACTACTACTCAGACGTCGATTTTCTGCTCAGTATGGTACTACCCCGGACGGACCGGCCCGCGGCTGTCGACAGATAACTGTCGACAGTGTGGTCCTACCATTAGGATAGCTATATTTACAAGTGTAATACTCGCGTAAACATCATAAGTCATCCGTAAAATAGTTTCAAATACACATGTCATTGGCACGTAAACATAAAAAAACCAACTTACACGTTATCCTAAATAAATAAATCAATCATTTAGAAGATCAGAAGTCCATTTTAAAACGAATGAATCTGCCTTATTGCATAAGGCAATTGTAACGGCATGTAACAATTGTATTAAGAAAATCGATTATCTATCTATACATTTCGTAATGACGCCATTTCCTATTTCCGTTCGTGAAATAGTTAAGACAGTTTAATTATAATGTATTTGTTCGGTCTTTATAAATACAATACCTGCTGACAGTTTTTATTTGAATGTTGATTGTTATTTAAATTGTTACAACTGTTATGTTGGTAGCACAGTAACTTAATAGAGATATTTTTTTAATTTATATACTACTGACTATATTCGCAGCTTGGTTCGCATAATGAAGATTATTTTTTGAAAGTCGACTTTAAGGATTATCTGTATAGTGACGGAGTAAGAATACATACAATTCACCATTCCCTAGCTTGCTCATGCATGTCGTAAAAGACTGAGGGATATAATGTGCATAAAACATCTATGCGAGAGAAGGTAAATTCGAAATAAAACCATATACCAACACGGCTGTCCACCGTGGTGCAGCAGGTCAATTTCCCTCAGTCTAGAGCCCAATAGTCCCACATCCTAATATTGGGCTCGAGCCTCCTCAAAAGGCTTATTGGCCTACTAAACCACGTTCGTCGGGCGGGTTGGCATAGTTTCACTTCAACTTTTTCTTCCATTGCGCAGTTATTATATGCATAATACATATATCCCTTAGTCAGCTTTTACGACACCCACGGGTAAGACGGGGAGTGGTGAATTGTATTCTTACTCCGTCACCACACGGAAGACCTACATCCGTATGTATTTAATGTAAACGAAAAACTAGGTCTGATAATTTGAATAAAAAATGCACTTGTGTGACTAGTCTGTTGCCCTCAGCCGTGGCCTACTTGTTGGTTACATCACTTCATCGGTAATTGTGAATAATGTACACCAATTCGCAATTATACCTATACACATACATTCTTAGCTACTGTTACCGACTACGGTGACCATATTTTTTAAAACAATTGAGAATGAACACTAAATTATTCTGCTTGCTTGTGGTGATAGAGTAAGAAGACCTTTCTCCACCTTACAACTTGCCGGTAGCTAGCGTAAATGATCCGGGCTGGCCAAGGAACTCTGTACCGGCCCAATGGCGAAGGAAAAGAAAGATTACGGTGGGTTATGCAGCCGTGCGCTGACCTTTCGTCACCCCAGATGTAATGAACGGCGCGTGCGTTAACCATAGCCCACCCAATAAAAAAAGTGTCGTAAATGATGACTAAGAGGTATATTATGCATTTTATATGCACAATATATCTGCTATGCAAGAGAAGAAAATTTCGAAATAAAACCCTATACCGACCCGTCTGACTAGTGTGATATAGTCAGTCTATTTTCCCTCCCATTATGGAGGAGGCTCGAGATCAGCAGTGGGCTCGAGATCAGTAGTGGGCCATATATGAGCTGTGATCATTAGGATGAATCCTGCAATCTGATATCGATCGGTATAAGTGTGCTTTAATGGGTTTGCTGTTAGGAATTTTTACATGAACCAAATTTCATCTTTATCATTTTCGTTCATATACGCCCCACTGCTGCACTCGAGCCTCCTCCACAATAGCTGCAAATAGTATGGCATAGAGTTTTATTTCATATATCTAGTTTTCCTTTACTTGCGTAGATGTTGTATGATCATTTTCTCTCGACGAAACAGTAAACGAACTATGAAATAAGAGTAAAACCGAAAAAAATGTGTCCGAAATGCCTCCCATAACCAAGAATACTGCTAATATCGGAAACATAGGTATGGTATCATAATGGAAAATAAATAAAATCTGTAAGAATACATTTCTAGATTAGAAATTAACATTAAAATGAAGTACAATTTTGTTTATTATGAAGTAATATTAGAATGCGAATAATTAGAGAAATTATTATTACAATGTACATAAAGTGGAATGTATTTAAATATGTAAGTGACACGTTTAAAATTCTTGAGTAATTCACACACATTTTCATATGTAACTTTCGCGTACTCAAAACATCAAATAAAACTTGAGTGGAACAAATACATTATGTTAAATAATATAACTTAATATTATTTTGTAACATTGACCTAAGCATAACATTTAACTTATTTAATAAACTATTAACTTACATAATAATTTTTAATAACTTTAGCGCAATGTAATTTATATACGAACGTATGTGGGTGGCACGCTTAAAAATATAATAAAGAAATTAATAGAAATGAATTCTTTTTACATAATTATTATTTCATTCAAGGTCTTCTGAATTTTAATACTATTGTAATAAATTACGCTATAATAATAATATATACATATAATAAGCTGGTAGATCCATGCAACTTTGTTTGCTTGAAATAAGAAAGAGAAACTTACAGGATTAGAGAGAGTGCGTCGTAGCCATAATGTTCAAGTAACGGAAGCTCTCAAGCAAGAAAAGGAATAAAATTTCACCGTTTTTGCAACATTTTTATTAGTGCTTCGTTCCTATTGGTCGTAGCGTAATGTCATAAAGACTTCCTCAATAAATAGGCTATCAAAGAATTTTTAATTTCAAACCATTAGCTTCAGAGATTAAATAGTTTAATCGAACAAACTCTTCAGCGTTACGGTAAATTAATAATGATTTTAACATTTCGAAGTATGGACATGATAGCTTCGAACACTTAACCAGCGTTTATTCTGATTATTGAAATGCAAGTGATATCCGAATCATCATATAACAAGATAGGTGTCCCTTTTTCATTCACGCTAACCACGTTGCCTTTAAAGTGCTTTTAGGATTATAGTGCTTTCGCGAGGAAAGACCGACGTCCTCCCCGTAGGGGGTCAGACCGTAGCTCACCATAAAAAAGAAAACAAAAAGGAGTATAGTACTTTAGTTTCACTGTGTGTGTGTGTGTGTGTGTGATAACTGGACAGTGTAGTTAGAAGAACTCCTATTATAGGTAAGTATAAGTTGTTTATCTGTTGCTGTTTTTCCTGTTGTCCAGTAGCATAAACATGGTGATGAACATTCCACGTAAATGATGACTCTTTATACTAACATAACTTATTCATGTGGTGACAGAGTGAAAATACATTTCACCACCTTCTTTTCCAATTCATCTGCCTGTAGGTGTGAGACTTGGTGATATTATATGCAAATAACTATGAATGATGATCGCGTGTTCCTTTATTTTTTGTGATGATGAGTAAGAATACAATTCATCAGCCTCTTTCTTGCCCGTAGGTGTACTAAAAGAAGATTACGGAAATGATATGCAGATAAAACGAGCAAGAGAAGGCAAACTCGAACTAAAACCCTAAGTTAACCTACCGTGTTAGCTAGTCTGACTACCGTGGTATAATGAGTCAATTTTCCTCCCATTGTAGAGGAGGCTCGAACTCAGCAGTAGGAAATATATGAGCTAAGATGAGAATGCAAATGAAGATAATAATTAAAATTAATAAATTAAGACGTGTAAAAGTCCCGTGGGAAATACTAACCACATTTAAAATTTGTCATTTTCAACCACAGTTATTAAATTAGAATAGAGATTAACCATTTCAATTCACGTATCAAGGCGCTCGATTGACTTGAAAAAAAAAATGTTATCCATCGAAGTATATCGAATTCAGGACTGTCCGCGCTTGGTCTCAGTCGAATGGTCACCCCCACAAGGTGTCGATACAATTGGGTCAAACTCGCTTTTGTATCTCTTACATGTAATTATTTATTTTTTTTTTTTTTTATTTATTTAAGACAACACCCTAATTATGTAATACCTGTAATGAATTAATTGTGATCATTTCAAATTTATTTCTTTTTTTGTTATTTTTTTAAGCCAGTGCATATTAATTTGTCTTTGGGGGCGTCCATAAATTACGTGAGGTGTTTTTTAAATTTTCTGACCCTCTCTCCCCCCTGGTGTGATGTGAGATTTTATTCAACCCCCTCCCCCATCCCCCAATCTCACTTGAGATTTTTCAAAATGTGGGTTTCTTACGTAAACGCGTTGGATTGTTATTGTAAAAAGAAAAAAAAATTGGTTCGTGTTTTGATTTACGACTAGTTAAGACTAGTAATCAATATTCCTGACAGTTTAATTATAAGTGTAATAATAATTTAACAATAGAATACTTAAATCGTAACTACTGTGATTAAAAAAAGAATATCTACTCTAATTCAGTCCATGGAGATTCATGCGATTCAGATTACAAATTTAAAACCTCAGTTGCATATCTATCTTATTTTATAGTGAATTATCTATTGTATAACGTCGAAGTATGAATAAAATTATTTTCTTTCGAACGAATTAGTGAATGATCTTAATCCTATTACGATTACGCTTAAGATTAAATCTTAAGCATGTACAATCTGGATTAAATGGACCAAAATAATATTTTTTTTTTTTTGTTTCAATCAGAAAAAAAATTGCCTGATATTTGCCGAGACAAAAACCTCTCTCCAACGTAAGATTAGATGAGATTTGACTCGACCCCTTCCCCCCCTTAAACATCTCACGTATTTTATGAACGCCCCCTTTAATGAACAATTATAAAAATCCATTTTTACTGACTTTATCGCATTTGAATTTGATTTTATATTTGACATTTCGACGGCCACGCTGAAAAGTGTTCGAAACATAAGTGAAATTGCTTTTTTTTAATCTGTGTTATCTTTAATAAACTTCTTCTTTGTGATCATTACAAATTTAATTTTTTTATACGAAGACTTGTTTTCTTAGCGGTATTATTCTCATCCTACGCTATGTACGGTAGGCATATGTTCTTACCCTCATTCAAATAATCCATTAATGTCTTTTGAGATCACCCAGGATCCCTACGTCCATCCACATTAATATTGATAACCCATCTTGTTACGTGCCGTTTATCCCTCTTCATTACACGTGAAAACCAAGACATTCTCGCGCACTCTTTCTTCCTCAATATTATTGGTTCGCCGAGCGATATGGCGATTCAATTTCACTTATAAAATAAACACCGCACTGTACGTCAGCTATAGCTACATACAGATTTATTACTATAAGCATGTCGGTGACGCGAATCTATAAAATTTTCCTCTACCAAAAAGTGCCCAACGCGGCTAAAGACGTCTTTATTTCAATTACCGAACTCGGTTATCTAGATATTTTTATTTATACTCGATGTTTTCTATTTCATTGAAAGAATTTGATTACAAACTCTTGCCCAATCAAATCTAGAGCATAACCATATCTATAGATCTGTCAGTAACTCCACACTTTTTCACTAACTATCAGACATTTTGAAACTCATAGCTGTCGTGACGGCGATGACACGGATTATGCTATCGCTATGTTTCAATCGTTCCAACTATCACCAATCTAAACTGATCTCTATCGTAATACGCTACAGTTGACATCAAAGATCATGACAAAATTGCCGTGTTCTATATAGATTGACGTCTATGACAGGCGATTGTCATCTTTCTATTCGCGTACTAGAGTCGTTTTTGTAATGCGGAAATAATAATTGGTTTTAACTCGAATTGCGACATACGGGTATTTGCTGCGAATTGTGTTAGTGTTAATACTTGATATTTATTATTACTAGATTTGTTATTTCACGGATATTTTTATGTAATGATTAAGAACAGTGTCGTTTTATAATGAGTGGAAGCTTAATGATCGGGTCAGAGGTCAATATAATTTGATTTCACGGACCTCTGACCTTATGAAATTTATGATTTATCATTCATTTAATCAATTAAGGAATTCATGAGGTTACCTGGTGTTATTTAATTTTAAAATGATTTATTTTTTGTATATTTTAGAACTGGCCATTTGCGACTACGTCTGTCATGGCAGGTTTTATTTTCTTTGGGGCCATTACCTCGCAATTTCTCTGAACAAAAGTTGCTTAAGTTTTTTACTTCAAATATCTGCTAGTGAAATCTACTTAAATATCGGTCAAGCGTTTTCAGAGATTAAACGCAAGACAGACAAGATAAACAGTTCATATATTTCAAAATTTATTTATTTGATTAGTTTATTAGTATAAGTATGACTGGTAATCGCGAAGTCTCTCTGCTACGAATCCTTAGTCGCGCCATTATTGTCGGCTTGTTGCCATTACTAAATCACACGATTACAGTGAAAAGTTTCGCTCTCAAACAAACAAATAAATACCTAATTGTTTGTTAGAAAGTTGTAGTTCGACGCGAGATTGACGGACTAAAGACCGACCATCTGCCTGTCCAACTCTGTCCATCTTAAGTAGGGTTGCCTATATATGTTTTAAAATATAGCTTATTATTTACTAGGGGTTTTTTTTTTTGGGGGTGGGTTGCGGCCGGCGCGCTCCTCGCTCCACTCCGTCCGGGGCGACAGAGGGGCGTAAGATTATTTACTAGGGTAACAATATTTTCGGACCGACCACTAACACACACAATATTTCGTTTGTAACTTAACCTTTTTTATATCACAGCCTGGGCCTATATCTTTAATATTTTTATTGGCAGTCTATGGTCAGCACCCATGCCGTCCATTCCATCCGGGGTGACGAAAGGGCCGCGTGTGTCCCCATAATCCACCTTATTCTAGCCGGCGGCCCGCTAGCCCGGCGGGTTACCTGACCTGTCTGACCAGCGCGGTATAGTACGTCAATTTCCCTTCCGTTATGGAGGAGGCTCGCCTCCAACAGTGGGACGTATATGGGTCGAGATGTTGATGATGAAAGTCCAAGTAAGACTGCCAGCTTACCTTCCAGCATGAGATACTACACCAGTTTTCCTCCTAAAGTAGAAAAGTCCATTGAGTCCTTTCTTCTTTTTTTTTTCTAGAAGCTTAAGTGCTTAAGAAGACAAGCATAATGTTATAAATAAAACTATTTTACAGATTTTATCACGTTTGTGTCTGATTTTTGATTGCTCGACGTTTCGAACACTTTACAGCGTTCATGGCCATGGGCGGACTAAACTTGGTTAGTTTTTAGACGATCGTCCAGAGGGTACTCCTCAGGGGGTAGTCCGTCGGGCCGACCACTGACGACAAGTTATCCTGCTCCGGTGGTCGGCCCAACGACGAAGGCGGGGGGTTACGGGTGTGCGTGCTTACTCCCGTCTATCGCCTCGGACGGAGTGGCGAGGAGTGCGCCGACCGTAACCCAGGCCAACCCAAAAAAAAAAGTCCTTAGACGAAAATTCGTAAAATAGTATTTATAATGTGCAATACTCGCGTAAACATCAGAAGTCATTATAATGTTATTAAAAATAATCTGCGATGATCTGCGTAAGAAATATATTCGCTTGAACAAATTTAACAAGCATAGTTTTAGAACACCCACTGAACAGGAATAATTTTATGCAAAAATGTTATCTAAGCACTGTGTGATCACTTTCTATGCTGAGAACTGTGATTACGCGCCGCACTTACGAGGGGGTAGGCTGACTTAGTAATTGTACCTTATACTTTCACACGTGCAATACTTCAGTTCCGCTCCACTTGGATTTCCTTATACTGCATAACTAATCTATGTGATATTTTGAACTTATATAATCCCATTAAAATATCGATAAATATAACTCCTATAGTTTATACTCCCCTTTTAGTGACGAATTAAGAAAACGATATATTCATCATCATCATTTCAGCCTATATAAGTCCCAATGTTGGGCTCAGACCTCCTCCACAAATGGGAGAGAAAATGACCCACTATTCCGCGCTGGTTAGACGTGTTGGAATAGGGTTTTGTATCCAGTTTTTCTTCTCTTGCATAGATGTATGCATATTATATTTTTTACGACATCCACGGGCAAGATATGGAGTGGTGAGTTGTATTTTTACTCCGTCACCACACGGAAACGTTATCCTACTAATATTATAAACGCGAATGTTTGTGAGTATGTGAGGATGTGAAGATGTTTGTTGCTCTTTCACACAGAAACTACAGAATAGATTTTGATAAATCTTCACAATAATATAGCTTATATATCAGAATAACACATAGACTATAATTTATCACGATATTCCCACGGGAAGAGGAACTGCGGATGAAACCGCAGGGCGCTGCCAGTATAACCATACTTTAATTTGCCGCGGCATTATAAAGACCGACTCACCAGGAAAATCGAAGTCTGATTAATAGCAATTTATTACTTCACTTCGTTCGGTGAGCGAGAGAGCCGGCAGCCCAACTTTCTGAGGGTGTATACATGTGGTGGGTTGCAATTTACCACTCCCTTTAGCTTCTATAGGTGTTGTTAAACACGACTAAACCATGTAATATGCAAATGCTATGTAAGAGAATGAAAACTCGAAAGGTAAACCTTCCAAAATGTCTGACCAGCGTGCTATATTAAGTCGATTGCCCTCCCATTTTGGAGGCTTACAATGGGTATATGGACTAGGATGACGAAATCTAACTGTAAGTATTTGCTTAAGAAGTCATTAAGATAATCTTAATTTAAATCTTTGTAGTGAAAATGATCTTGGCGGGTGTATAAGAGCACATAACTGCACTATACAGTTCTAGCGTTCATTTTGATAACATAGAAGTATTGCGTAGATGATGGAGTTCCATTCATTCCGTTGTGCTGGATTCATTCTCCAACACAGCAATTTTTTTTTTGCGGTCCACTAATAGTAGTGACGTCCTCAAATGTAATTTGTGTCCGTTAATTGTATTTTTATGTAACGAACTTCTATCATAAGGATTGGTTATTGTGAAGAAAAAAGTATTTGTAATTACTGTTTAGTTAGCCCTGTTTAAGATCGCATTGCTTTGAAGTGTCTCTGGCCGGTTACAATATTGACAAGAGAGCCAATCAAGACCTTTTGAAGAAAAAACAACCACAAACAGTCAAGTGCATACTGTCGTGAGATACTAAAACGAGCGCAACAGTAAGACGCGCAAAGGGACGAATTTTTTCATCCTGCCGCCGTTTTACTTTACTTAGGCATAGGAGTCTAAACGGCAACGTGACTTATTTATTTTTAAATTAATTGTCATCTGTGATAACATCAATAAATTTTTATTTCCACCGCGAATAACTGATCACGCTTTTTTTTAAAATTTAGGTTAGTTTAATGCTGAAGGAGGCTTGCTGTCAGTAGTCAAGTAGACACCAATAACTAATGATACATAAATAGGATTTCACCCTATCAGTTTAACCTTCAACCATCACAAACTTAATACTCGCTTACACATTGAAAAATTATTGCAAATGTCTGGGTAAACAAGGTTAGGAATAAACTATGTCTCAATCCCTTAGTTTACCGCCAAAGTCGTAAAAACCAGCACACCTAAGGAAAAGCGTAAGGAGAATGGGCAGTAGCAATTTCAGATAACTTAATCCCCAACTGCGAATGCCAATCCGCCTCTTAAACGCTTGTAGCATTATCTTCAATTGTGCAATCCATAGTCTGATAGGTGAAAGAAGTTGTTACTTTTAAAAACCTATTACATTAAAACTTAACATGAACTTATTAGTTTCACATGCGTGGATTATAACAGACTCGCGCTGAAAATCAGTGCCAGCTTTGTCTGGCAAGCTTTGTCAGCCAGCTTTGTCTGGCAAGCGCTGAGCTAGATTTTAAGTCAGTTGCACACGGGTTCTTTATTAGCGCATTTTATTTTTTTAATAAATCTTATTGTTTATTCTCTTTTCTTTTTTTTTTCTATTAATAGTAGTATCTATTCTGGTATTTAGTTTTTTTTTTATTTCTATTTGTTTTGTTATACCACGTGCACTTCCTACCTTATGTAAATTTCTTTCTTTTCTTTTTGACTAAAAGTTTGTCCTTGGACTTGTAAAGAAATAATTAACGACCATAAAATAGCTAAACCTAACGGATAATTGAATCTAAATTATTTAGCAATGGATGACGCTACTTGGAATACGATATTACTCTGTATTGTCGTTAAAAAAACGTCTATGTGTTCCCATGTGCGAGCCTGCATAAACCATAGGCTATGTTGTGATATGATAGCATTCCATATTAGGAACACCTTATTTGGTGTCAGGTTTGGCCCAAGTTATAGGAAGACAATATGTTGTGTATTTTTGAGCGTTGTTTTCTTTTAATAGTGAATTATGGAATAATTTAAGATTATGACTGTAAAATTTTGTGAAATTGAAGTATGCGTTAAGGCCGCCCAATTATATGAACGTCAATCTTTTTTAATGCAAATTTAACTGGTGTGTAATAAATGGTTATTGTATTATGAAGATAACAGTCGGGTACTGTTACGGGTAATTATAACACCCAAATGACTCACCGTCGTTTAACAACCACGGTTGCCAGTAGTCTATCCAAAAGATAGTCGTTCTTATCTTGGTACATTCAGTAAAGCGTGTTCAACCACAGCTCGCCAGCAAAGGAATTATTCCTATACAGATAGAAAATTGAACCTAATTGTTTTTATCTCATTGAAGGAGGAGGTTTTATAATATCCTTCCCGTTGTTACGCGGACAATTTATGGCATTCAGGTGGTATATAATTTGCCATATGCTCAGGGAATAAGATACATTTCACAACCCTCTCCTACAAGTGGGTGATTTAAAAGACGACTTTAGGATTTGATGTGTATGTTATCTACTTGTCATCAGATAGATAACTCGACTTAGAACCTTGTGTCAAGACGCCTGACCGACATTGAGCTAATAACCATTTACCTTGTTCGCACCTGGCATAAACCCCCCTACAGTCCACTACGCCACAACATACCTAATTGACCTAATATCCATTGTCAATGGAGGTGGCCCAAATAGTGTGACATATATGGATTTAGGGGATATAAACTACCTATATAATATTGTGGTAGTGCAATGAATTTCGATTATTAAAGAACATGAAATCCAGACACTGCGAACTGTGAACTGATCTTTTTGATTATGGCCATCAGAATGACATGTCATTTATCCTCCATTGCCGAAAGCATAAACAGTATTTTATTACATTAAATTATTCGTGTGGTGACGGAATAAGAATACAACTCACCACTCCCTATCTTGCCCGTGGATGTCGTAAAACACGACTAAGGAATATAATGAGCATATAACGTCTATGGAAGTGAAGCAAAACTCGAAATAAATGCTATACCAACCTGTCTGACCAGCGTAGTATAGTAAGGTCAGTTTCCCTCCCTTTGTGGAGGAGGCTTGAGCCCAACAGACGAATATGAGCTAAAATGATGATGATTCCATTAGCATTTCACGAAGATCTTTTGTATTTATCGTCGTAAATGTAAAATCGCTATCATCTTATAACTTAAACCGCGCAGAATTAATTCTATATTTGTTTTATTAAACAACGCATGTTCCTGATTGCATGCCAATGCGGTTATGTCTAATACAAAATGGTTGGAAGCTTATTTTTCCTACCACAGTGATCCTTGTCGATATTAAATTATTAGATATTGATCATACACTTATGGTATTGATGTGCGTGGATTACAAATAGTGTTTATTGTCGTTTAAGGCTCAACTTTCATGTTTATAACTTGATGAATTGGCGTCGATAATTTCTGTAGTATGGACTCGGCCGTTATGTTATATAGGAAATTGGCAGAACACCATAAAGGCATAGTAAATATGTTATGGCGCTCCGAATCGGATAGAAAGTTTCGATTAAATTGGTTTAGGGTTGCGACAAGCTTTCGTGATCAGCTAAAACGTAAGCCTCACCAAAGAGAAATAATACGATCATTACCATACTCGGCATTATGAGCTCGAGCCTCCTCCTGGGTAGGAGTGAAATTGACCTACTACCACGCTAGTCAGACAGATTGTTATAGACTTTCATTTCGAGCCTACTTTTCTTGCATACATACATTACATACTTTATATACCCTTATTCGTTTTTACGACACCCACGGATAGTGTTCTTACTGACCACACGGAAAAAACCCTTTGCAATTTAAATTATGGGACAAACTTTTAAGAAATTATAAATTATAGGACAAACTTTTTTAACTTTTAAGGGTTAAAATTAATGCATTATCATCGGTCCTTGATAAGTGTGCGTAGTTTCAAATTAACCCGACGTTGAAGGGGTGAGAGATGTTTTTAGCGAATTGAGGGGTGAGCAAATTTTAACGAATTATTCTTGCGGTTTTTTGTATTTGATTTTTGTTTGTCCGACGTTTCGAACACTTTTCATCGTTCATGCTCAGGCGCGGACTGTAAAGTGTTCGAAACGTCGGACAAACAATGAAATACAAACGAGGTTCGTAAATATAGTTTTATTTACAATGTGTATAACAACCCGCCCTCGCCTGTACAATAACAGCAACCCACCCTCACTTCGCTTCGGTTTCGGTCGCCTTCTTCCCGTAGTTCCCGTGGGAATACCGGGATAAAATATAGCCTAGTTTACTCCCTGATATTATAGCTTTCCATTGGTGAAAGAATTTTTGAAATCGGTCCAGCCGTTTTGAAGATTACCCGGAACAAACAGACAGACAAAAAATATAAAGTGATTTTTAGGCATGTGTATAGTGCAAATAACCGTGTAAGCATGACAAAAGCCTATTATTTTGACATTACAAACAGACACTCCAATTTTATTTATTGGTATAGATAAGCTTGCTAATATCTATTGAGTAATCATTAAGAGAATATGAAGTAACAGTCTCCTAGAATATTTATAACAACGACTGCCAACTTGCCTAGTAATTACGTCTTTATCATCGCTTACGCCCAATAGTTGACGTACAATACGTACGTACGAATGTATTGATTCGTGACAAGCTTACCAGATATTTACATAATTACTCAGTAAATATATATTTATTTAGCGGAACTATTTGAAGGTTGTAAATTACAATACAATTTTGGACGTATTCAATTAAGTCTAATCGCCACCTTGTGGGTGTGAAGATGAACTTGAATATTTGTTTTGTAACTATTATTTGTTATTAATTGTTATGGTATGTTTAAATTGAAACGTGGCCCGTCACGTTGTAAGATAATTATAACTAATAAATGTATTAAAACACTTCCTATGGAAGCGAATAATCTATTGTAATTGATTAAGAATTTATTATTGTTTTTATATTTA
The DNA here is from genome assembly GCA_032191425.1 of Lymantria dispar. Classification (NCBI taxonomy): domain Eukaryota; kingdom Metazoa; phylum Arthropoda; class Insecta; order Lepidoptera; family Erebidae; genus Lymantria; species Lymantria dispar. Next base: position 1,977,949 of record CM063462.1, on the reverse strand, counting down.
TGAGATTCATCTCTGTTTTTTTTTTGCTGAGGTGGCGCAGTGGTTATAATACTCACCCACCGTGTCAGTATCGTAGGTCAATTCCCATTCAGGACAATACTTTAAAGTTAGAGACAAGACGAGAAATGTCGACGAAACGACGACAAGAGGAATTTTGAAAGTTGCGCCAGTGACGGAAAAGTTAAGGAGTGAACGGTTGATATGGTATGAACATGTGATGAGGCGGGATCAAGGTAATGGTGTGAGGAAAGTTTTGGGTATGAATGTTGAAGACTTTAGGGGTAAAGGAAGACCGAGGAAAAGATGGATGGACTGCGTGAGGCATGACGTAGATAGTCTGGGAGTGACTGCAGAGATGACGTCTGATAGGATAGTATGGAAGAAGATGATATATTTTGTCGATGGTCGATGATGATGATGACTTTAAATATATGATGTAACTGAAATGATGATGATCAGTACAGTATTATATCTAACTAGCTTCTACTCGCGACTTCGTCCGCGTGCTATAGATACTTTGGGCTAACGCTATCTTTAACCTAAGATTTCGTTTACGTAGAAGGTGAAAATATTTTTTAATAATACGATTTTGTCACACATGATTTTTGCAAAAATTTAGCTCTTTACGCTGCGGAAGCTCTCAAAAGGAAAAAAGACCCTCGATTTTGAAACATTCTTCATTGGTGCTCGGCTCCTGTTGGTTTTAGTGTGATGATCTATAACCTATAGCCTTCCTCGATAAATGGGCTATCTAACACTGAAATAATTTTCAAATCGGACCAGTAAGTAGTTCCTGAGATTACCGCGTTCAAACAAACAAACTCTTCAGCTTTATATATTAGAATAGATATAGATTCAATTTTCATCTAAGTTCTTATTCAAACGAACTTAAGAATTAATCATGTCAGCAGCATAGTTAATTATGAAATTTTTGATATACGAGTATTATTATCATATTGGCTCATATTTGTCCTACTAATGTGCTCGAGGATCATCCACATTGGGAAGGATGTTAACCCAGTAAACCACGCTGGTTGAATGAATTGGCATAGGGGTTTTATTACCAGTTTGTTTTCCCTTGCATTGATGATATCGGCATATGATATTCTTTAGTTCTTTTACGACACCCACGGATAAGAAAGGGAGTGCTGAATTGTATTTAGACAGATAACCATATACTATGCCACTCGACACCTTAGCAGGGTTCATCCATTTCACCTGAAAACGTTACGGTCAGCAACTGCGATTCCAGCGGTCATTTCGCCTATATGCAGGCTCTGGAATGGTATACCTGCTGTATTTCCTGAGCGCTATGACATATTCTTCTATAATAGAGGTTTAAGAATCCAGGTATTGCACAGTTCCATCTGCGGCAGTATGACTTGCCATCAGGTGCTGCTTGTTCGCTCGGCGCTATCAACTATAAAAAAGAGATAGTAGAAAATTCTTATAGTTAGTAAATTCTGTTTTTTTTTGGGTATAGGTTGCGGTCGGCGCACTCCTCGCACCACTCCGTCTGTGGCGACAGAGGGGCGTAAGCACGCACACCCGTAACCCACCCGTGACACGTCGCCTTCGTCGTTGGACCGACCACCGGAGCAGGGTGACTTGACGTCAGTGGTCGGTCCAACGGAATACTCCCTGGGGAGTACCCTCTCCTCGACCGACGTCCCTCCCTCGGGGAGGACGTCAATCTTTCCTCACGTGGTCTGTCTCTTGGCGAGTGATGGACTAATTCCACGTTTATTTTCCCACTGGACCTCACTTGTGTGGCTAAACGTCTTGAAATGACTTAAGACGACCTTGCATACAAGTCGCTTGGTGGGTAAGCCTTTCATTAAAAATGACTGCGTGAATTAGCCAGCTGCATTCCTCAATTATTGCAATCACGACGTAAATAACGAATTCCCCCCTCGAGCATATTAAATAGTACATTTCAACCGTTTCAATAAGAACCTTGCCACATTATAATAAATTCACTTTAGAAAATGTCAAATGTGACTGGTCAAACAACATTTTCCTTACTCGGGGCTACTCCCGTTCGCTACCGTATATACTAAATACTCATTATAGTTTATTATACGGTAGTTCCTGACACGCGAATTATTTACATTGCCTGGAATGTCTCACTTACGTGCCAATAATTGTACTGTACTATACTCTACTTAATAATTAGAGGTTTGCGTAAGTTAAAATTACAAGCAATTAAATTATAAAATAGTTTTTAAGTATGAAATTTAATTTAATTATATACTATTTTGTTTTCGTGGGCAATAAGAAATCTTGCCCATGGATGTCGTAAAAGATGACTTAGGCATATGAAATGCATATAACATCTGTACAAGAGAAGGAAAATTCGTAACAAAACCTTATACCAACCTGTCTGATAGCATAGTAAGGTCAATTGCCCTCCTATTGTGCAGGAGGCTCGAGCCCAGCAGTGAGACGTATATGAGCCAAGATGATGATGATGATGTAATGTATGTAACGACATACGCCATGTCCCTTTTTTATGGCAGTCGTAATAATTGCCTCGTGTATCACCAGGAGATTGGCTGAGGGCTCACTCAGCCGGTTTTTAATATTTCTACAGGAAAATAATGAAATTATAGTCAAACACTTTGATTGCACAGATGGCGTAATGGTTAAGATACCCACCTATATTTCCAGTGTCCTGGGTTCGAATCCTACGCAGGGCAGGGTTGCCCTGCCTTATGCGATCTACGAATTGTTTTTCTGAGTCTGGATGTAATTTGTATTCATTAATTATATGTTTGTAAAGCCCCCCGTAATACAAGAATTATTATTTATGCCTTAGTGAAGGGTGTTGTCTTATACCCATCGCTTATTATAATAAATTATTAAGATTTTCGAATATTAACTGTTTTCAAGTCCAGTCAATGCTGTTTATTACGAAATTTTTCCAATAATTTACGTAAGAGGCAAAACGAAATACGATGACAAACTGAGATATCTTGAATTTGCGCAAAACTGTTTTGTAAACACGCTAAAATGCATAACCTTCAATGAATTTCAATACAAACATGCTATGACCAAAACACAATGGCGTGGGCGCATGTTTGCACTTTGATTGATGGTCTGCCATGGCGTCATGCATCATATTTTTTTTACCAAGTTCTTAAAACGTCACTGCTTTGTTTTATTTTTTAATGTTCACTTGATTAATTATCGAAGATATTAACCGTCCGAACATTTTAAAGATTACATATTTACTTTGGCCTCTAGTAGACCTGTAAATTAATCTATTTTCTCGTAGACCTCTTGGTTCATCTACATACACGCCTGCTTCCCAGAGAGGTAGGCAGAAACTATGGATTGCCACAAGCCACGATCATTATCTTCATCGTTTCAGTCTTCATTCTCTACGGTTGCTTATACACTTAACATGACCTTTCATCAGCATGTTTGCAATTTGATCTACAATTAAATTACTATCGATACCAAGGAATCTGTACCCTAAATAGCCATACCTACGTAATAAGTCAGATTATAGAACTGCACGCCGCACTGCCGTCCAGACTGTACAGGCGGAGTGTTTCCAAACCATAGCTTGTCAAAAAAGGTATAAAATTAAAAAAAAGCGGCCGTACAAGTACGCATATTAGAAGTGAAACTTCTTTATCCTTTTACTTTTATCTCATTCTCTCGTCGGCTGAATCCTATACATTTACGTGTTTGTGTCTCTATGGACTCGCTTTTTCGTTTCATAGAGTTTCAAATCACAACGATTCTAAAGAAGTTTCATTCCATGTGGTGACGGAGTAAGAATACAATTACATTGTTTATCTTGCCCGTGGATGTCGTAGAAGACAATTAAGGCATATGACATGCAAATAATATTCCTACAAGAGAAAGAAAACTTTAAGTACTTAAATCCCTATATCACTATACCATACATCAGACCTGAGTGGTCAAATCCAACCACCCGTGCCCGTGGATGTCGTAAAAGACGACTTAATGGCTTAAATATACATATACATTTAACATCTATACAAGGGAAGGCAACCTCGAAATGAAAACTGTATACCAACATGTCTGACCAACGTGATATAGTAGATTAACTTCCTTCCTTTTGTGGAGGAGGCTCAAGCCCAACAGTGGGACGTATATGAGCTGAATTCATGATGCTGGTTCCCTCCTATTGTGGAGGAGGCTCGAGCCCAACAGTGGGACGTATAATGAGCTGAAATGCTGATTCTCTAGTGTTGTGGAGCAGGCCCGAGCCCAACAGTGGGACGTATATGAGCTGAAACGATGATAAATTTTCTTAAAATTATGAATATTAAAATGATGATATCACTACTTATATAGTATTATATTTAAGAGATCATGTGTCTTTTAATAGCTCTCAGAAGGGCATCAGAACGACATTCTCTTGGATGTAAACCTTGAATTATAATAAATAATGTTTCGAGTACAATTATTTGAATCATAATGCATAAAGTGTGGGTGTTGATTTATATGTAATTCAAGTGTTAATAATTAATTTAAACATATATATTGTACTGTTAAGTATTTGCAATTATCTTTATTAGCTTTTCATTATCATCTCAGCTTATACATCCCATTGTTGGGCTAGATCTTCCACAATAGGGGTCCCTAGGTCCTTGACAGTGGCGTAACTAAACCGTTCGGGGCCCGTAGCAAATTCATCAGATTTTTTTTTATTGCCAACGGTGGCAAACGAGCAAGCAGCACACCTGATGGTAAGTGATGTTGCCGCACATCATCATTTATCATCATCATTTCAGCCTATCGCCGTCCACTGCCGTACATGGACCTTTACAATACCAAGGGCACAGCCAGGCCGTTGCCTACCGTGAAGAAAATACTCTTCTTAAACCTCGTTTAAAGAAAACAGCAGCAAGTAGTTCATTCCAGAGCTTGCACGTACGTGAGAGAACGATTCCGTAAGACCCCCAAGACTGCCCAAATATAGGAAGCTGAACCAATAATAATAGTATTTACGTTGGGAGTGGGAGCAACCCCCAACATAAATACTATTATAATACCGGGAATCCCTTCCGACGTAATTACCTCACTATTCCTCGACCTATTATACGATTCTGGGTAGTTGATGTAGTGGTTTTAATTCGAGTTTTCCTTTTGCACAGATGTTATATGCATATTATATCCCTTAGTCGTCTTTTACACATCGTAATACGTAAATCTATGCAAGAGAAGCTCGATATAAAGCCCTATGGCAATCGGTCTGAGCCCCATGGTGTTATAGATCAATTTCCCTACTATTACGGTGGAAGCTCGAACTCAACGGGACGTATATGGGCTGAAAGGAGGATTATATATGTAGTATATTATATAATTGATCTTGATTTAAGGTTAAAATAAAACCTACGCGTATGTGTAGTGAAATAAAATGGTGTAACGACTTGTATCTTAACGACTATAAAACAAAAGTGTAAGCTGTTAAATTCGCCCACGATCTCGTACAGTACTTATGTTCTTTATGTTTTTATGCCCACGCGTACGACAGTAACTATTATAATTTTACGAATAGAACTTAATTTACCGAGCGAACTTGAAGTGTCTTTGTACGAATTTTATTGCCTTTGTATTTGATTTTTGATTTCCCAACGATGGGAAAATTTTCAGCCTTCATGTATATAAAAAAATATTTATTTCAAACTACCAACCGACCATCGTTTCGGTTTCAGTCGCCTTACCCGCATAGTTCCCGTGGGAATATCGGGATAATATATAAACTTTTTATTTTTTTTGGGGTGGGTTATGGTCGGCGCATTCCTCGCACCACTCCGTCCGGGGCGACAGAGGGGCGTAAGCACGCACACCCGTAACCCACCCGCGACACATCGCCTTCGACGTTGGGCCGACCACCGGAGCAGTGTGACTTGACGTCAGTGGTCGGCCCGACGGAATACCCCCTTGAGGCGGTACTAGGGGAGGACGTCGGCCGGTATAATACAATACACTAAAACTAGTGTAATATATTACACTAGCTTTATTTACAATACTCGCGTAAACATCAGAAAACATTAAACATAACTTAATCTGTGTTTCAATATTTTTCTTTTGCCACTGTTTGATGTTAAAAGACTGATAGTTTAATTTTAATAACAACCAAACCATTCCACAAATTATATTAGCCAACATAGTGAAACTAACAAGATAAATATATAACATCTGTATAAATTACTAGATATATACTCGGCTACTGTTTTCTTCTTAACCGCGTGACGTTATCACAGTCTTATCATTTGAGATTAGCTAGCTAAGTGGTAGACAAGCTATCTTTAGAACGAGTTACTTATTGAATTGTAAATGAATTGCAGTTATAGATAATAGAAAATCAATATATTTGTTTTGAAAATAGAAAAGTGAAATTATGTATATAGATGTTTTCTTTTAACACATAAGTTTAGTATTAAAAACCTTACAACTTAAGCTTCGTTCTTAATCCCTTACTGAATACGTTTTAAAAGCACTAAATAATTTGGCTAACACAAGGTGGTCATCATTTCTCTTAGAGAAAGATAGGTAGTAGTACATTATACCTATTACATGGTCGATAAAAACACTATGAATAATGAAATAGCCGTTAGCGCGGTATAGACAAAACAAGTTGAAGACATTTGCGTTAAGGACCGTTCGCGTAAGACTGGGTCAGGTGACGCGAGCGTTTAGATATTGCAATGACACTTAGGGTTAATACTAAGATAACTTGATGCAAGTTATTACCTTTCCGTGTGGTGACTGAATAAGAATAAAATTCACCACTCCATCTTGGCTGTGGGTTTCGTAAAAGACAACTAAGGAATCTATGCAAGAAAGAGAAATTTCTAAAAAATAAACCCTATACCAACATGTTTGACCAGCATGGTTTAGTAGGTCAATTTCTCTCCTATTGGGAGGAGGCTTGAGCCCAGCAGTGGGATATGTATGAGCTGGGACGCCTACTTGTGACTTCAAAGTATCATCTTTCTTTTTGAAATTGTATTGTCTTGCGTTTTTCCTCATTATTTTCACTGAAATGTTACATGTATAATAACAACTAATTTTAACAAAAAAAAAAACGACTTCATACAGTAAACTAAAAACGTTAAAATTGCCTATAATATTTTAAGAATTCAACCAATTTCTCAAGGATACCATCATCAGATCCTGACCTGATGACTAGACCACCTGGGAAGTATACCCTAACAAACAAAAAAAGAATTTTGCAAATCGGTCCAGGCATCTTTGAGTAATCGGTGAACATACATAAAAAAAAATCCGACGAATTGAGAACCTCCTCCTTTTTTGAAGTCGGTTAAGAATAATCTAACAAAAGTCACAGGGAACCGTTGGACACAAGTAGCACAGATCTTTTCTGATTGTCATTCTCGTGTAGAGATTTATGTCCGGCAGGAAACATCTACATGATGATGGCTAATATTCTAATGGTTGAATAAAAATCATCATGGTCTCAGCTTATAAACGTCTCACTGTTGGGCTCGAACTTCTTTTACAATAGGAAAGAAATTAACCTACCTATACACCGCTAGTCAGACGGCTTGGTATAAAGTTTTATTTCGAGTTTTCTCTATCTAGCATGGATGTTATATGCATACGAAATCCTTTAGTCTTCATCGACATCCACGTAAATATAGAGGGTGGTTAATTGTGTTCTAAAATAAAATATAATTAAAAAGTAATATCTGAAGTAATTTAAAGAAACACCGCGAGTGGTGACGGATTAAGAATTCAATTTGTTACCACCTCCATTACATTTCTATGGACGTAAAAACCGCTTGAGGTATCACTAATTCAATCATTAGAATAGAAACATAACCTCCATATATAAGGAACCAAAGTACATCAACCTCTCATACCAAACATCAACGCTACACTTCGCTTTCTTTCACCCCTCGATATTGCATAAGCATATCGCGCTACTACATATCTTACAGAAAGTAAATCTTACTCTTCATTAATATCTAGATAATCTTTGTATTGATATTTCCATAGATAACATCTAAATTAATGTACGTGAAGTTGTAACACCTCAATCGGCTTATGCTACCAATATCATATATTTTACATAGCATTGAAATGAATCACCGATAAGTATTTCTTTTAATGATTAAACCTCTCGCTAAGGAATAAATCTTTGTATCTATTATACAATTAACACGCGTATTAAATTCGAACAATGCAAAACCGTTATAATTATAATAACAATATTTTTAACAAAAAAAAACCAACTTCAAAGAAAAAAGATCGCTGATGTAGACTATGTAGATACATTTCTAGAGTTTTGTTGATTTTCAAAAACCAAAATTTTCATAGCACCATTTGGGAAGAATACTCTTTCCAGCAAAAAAATAATTTTTCAAATCGGTTAGCAAGCGACGGAGTTATGCGCGAACAAACATACAAAAACAAAACAAGCATCCGAATTGAGAACCTCCTCCTGTTTTAGAAGTCGGTTAAAAACTATTTTTATCGATTTTATCGCATCAATCAAAATATAAATTTTGATTTTCTGACGTTTCGATCATTTAGAGTTCATGGCTACTGGCAGGCTAAGATATCTCACGTCCAACAACTGAAAAAATGTTCGAAACGTCGGCTAATCAAATACAAACGCGATAAAATCCGTAAAAATAGTTTTATTTATAATGTGTAATACTCGCGTAAACAGCCGCAATCAACCTGTAAGCATTTTTAGATAGGTGACGCGTGAAACCTTTCCACTAAAGACAAAAATGTAAACGAGAATTTGGTTATCATATGTCCACGCTTGTCTAATTAGTAAGACGATTTCCTGTAGATGCGGGTTCAAGCCTCATCTGTGGCGACACTTTTTAAGTTTTTATAAAAAATTGGGCATGTTAAACTCTAAATCTTAGTAATTTAAAAGAAACTATATTGAACGTGGCTATTAGACAACCCTAACCAACTAAGTCCTAGTAAGAGGGCTAGATGTTAGTGGAATACAACTACAAAAACCGTGGCTTCCAATAACTTCCCGAGGTACCGGTCGATGGCCAATTAAAGGCGTAAGGTGCGGCTCGAAAGCCAATGTCTCCTCAGTTATGGTCGCTCATATATCACGCTCGGAATTCTTACGCATAACAGAGAAGACTTAGGAAAAATAATATTGAATTTGATTGCGTTAAACTAGAAATGGCTGAACTATAGTATATTATCTGGTGTCTTGTGTGGAAGGTCTTGAAGGTAAGACTTCTACGTATAACTGTCCGGCCATAAGATAATAATTGGAGATAAAATTATTTTTTGATGTAAAACATCTATAGGCGAGGGTGAACCTGATCGTGGCGTGGCGTTAACGCCACGCTTGGATATGTGACATTTGTGTAACGATACCATAATCTGTTTTAGAGTTTTGTACAACGCCATCTAATGAGCTTTTAATTTTCTAAAAAAAAATCGTAATATCTTATTAATACTTTATGCCATATTTGTTCCTGTCGTAATTAGTTTTAGGCATATACTATAATATGTACTTGTACAAAATAATGCCCATGTTTCATATCTGCCAAGCGTCTTGAACGAAGGCTCTCTATTTTATTGTTAAAAAAAATGTCATCTGTTTCTTACCTTTTATGTAAGGATGGAGTAAAAATACAAATCACGACATTTCTTGCCTGTAGATAGTAAGACGACTAAAGGAAATATCTCGATTAAATCTCTACAGCGGATTAAATACTTGAAATAAAACAATGCCAACTCCTCGGACCAATATACTATAGTAGATATATTATTACCCGCCTATTGTGGAGGAGGCTCGAGCCCAGCACGTACGACACATATGAGCTAAGATGATGATTTTTTTTCTTTTTCCGTGTGGTGACGGAGTAAGAATACAATTCACCAGCCCCTCTCATACCCGTGGGTGTCGTAAAAGACGACTAAGGATAATAGCCTTTATATATTATAATACGCATATAACATCTATGCAAGAGATAGAAAACTCGAAACAAAACCCTATACCAACTTGTCTGACCAGCATGGTATAGTAAGATCAATTGCCCTCCTATTATGGAGGAGGCTCTAGCCCAGCAGTGGGACGTATATGAGCCGTAATGATGAATGAATGATGAGCCAAGATGATTTGTACTTAATTTGAAGACAATGGATAAAGTTTTACTTTTTCTATGCATATTTTGACACACTGCATCTCACCCCTTTTGAAGTTGAATTTCGTAAAATTTTCTAGCTCGGCATTGATGAGTCAATGAACCAGCATCTTTATAAATTATCTCATTAGTAAGTCCCTTAGAAGGACTATGTAATGAATAGATGGAAGGTAACAAGGGTTTTATTATTGTCCCAAGAAATATTTTATCATTGTTGAATATAGAGAAACTCACAATTATGAGTAAATACTCATTTATGACTTATTCATAGTTAAAATATAAATGAATATTTTACTTTCAGTTAACATAATTAAAACTTGAAAGACATACATTAAAGAATGCATAAATTGCTATACGTCTACCATTATTTCTGTATAAAACTTATTACCCCACAATTAGGTATTTAAAAAACTACCAACAATCACGTACACATGTCGTGTTGGTATAATACTTCACACAGATATTGCGACATACCTTGTTATGTGTACAATGCTTAGGTTTGAGACATTCCCATCGTCAGGGTGGAGCCTCACCGTACTAATATAGCGGGTATAGTGACTTTATTAATGTAGATTCCACTATCTCTACGATAAAACTTATCAGGACGTTCTTATTCAAAGATTTGAGACAGCTCCATCATCAGGGCGATGTCTCACTGTATTAATGTAGCGGGTATAGTGACTTTATTATCGTAGATGCCGATATGTCTAACGTAAAACTATTTTCAGGGCCTTTTTATTCAAAGGTTTAAGAGATCGTCAGGACGGAGTCTCACTGTATCAATCTAGCGGTAATGTGACTTTATTAATGTAGATTTCATTATCTCTAATGTAAAACTATTTTATTCAAAAGATTCAGAGTTCCTCGTCGTCAGGGCGGAGACTCACTGTAGCAATAAAGCAGTTATAATAGCGACTTTATTAATGTATATTCTACTATTGATGAAAATGTCCTGGTAACTTTTATCTTAGAGATAGTTCTCTGAGATAAAAGTTATCAAGACATTTTTATTTAAAGATTTAAGATAGCCCGATCATTAGCGGGAAGTCTCATTGTAACAATATAGCGGGTATAATGACTTTATCAATATATCTATCTCTAAGATAAAACTTATCAGGACCTTTTTATTCAAATATTTGAGATAGCCCCATTGTCAGGGCGATGTCCCACTGTATTAATATGGCGGGTACAGCTACTTTATTAATGTAGATTCCACTATTTTATAAGGCAAAACTATTTTCAGGGTCTTTTTATTCAAAGGTTTATTTATATCACCATCGTCAGGGCGGGGTCTCATTGTACAAATATAGCGGGTACAGTAGCTTTTTTAATAAAGAATCCACTATCTCTAAGTTTTATCTTTATTTCCAAGGTATTTTTATGCAAAGGATTATTTGCGCAGAATTTCATTGTATTTTAGTACAGTAAGCCGCTTTTAGGACAAAGGACATACGATTTCGACTATGCTCTGAATTTTTTTAGTATAATCAAGTCTCATACATTTTATACAGTGTTATTTTCTTAACCGGGTTTAAATTTTTGTTATATTTTTTAACTAGTTGTGTGTTACTTTGTTTATATTGATTACTTTGGTACTTACTTTGTTTATATTTATTTTGAGATTTTTTGTTATTTTTCTATCACATTTCGCGTTTTATGTTACAAATCTAACATTCATTATCACCATCATCATCACAGCTGACATACCTGATACCACTGCTGGACCCGAGTGCTCCACAATGGGAGGGAAAATGACCTACTATACCATTTGGTTAGGCGGATTGGCATAAGGTTTTATTTCGAATTTGCCTTCTCTTGCGTGCCTGTTATCTACATATAAATCCCTTAGTCATCTTTTACGACTCCCACGGACAGGAAAAGAGTGCCCCTTTCTTACCTGTGGCTGTGGCCTGTGTCTATAGTAGGTGTTGTGTTATACATAAAATAGGTTTTACGCTACCACTTACCATCGGGTACTATGTCATCTGTAACAAATTCTTACCAACATAACACCGCTTACGCTGCTACCATTCATGCTTCGTGCAGAAACCATCGATCGTATCCGAGTCTTTACGTCTCAACGTGACTAAACCTGTCGTTACATTTTATGAATGACAACTACCACCGCTAATTTAAAATCTCGGCTGGTATAGTGGTTGAAGTAGCGTCCTTCTATATTGGAGTATTCAATTAACATGCAGAACAATTCTTTTTTTTTTCGTGTCAAGTAATTGAAAGGCGGTACCTTCTTGCATAGGAGAGAAATTGACCTTACTGTACCGTGGTGATCAGACAGGATTATATAGGGTTTTGTTTCGAATTTTTCTTCTTGCATAAATGTTATATCTCTTAGTCACTTTTTACGACATCCACGCGCAAGATAAGGGAGTGGTAAATTGTATTCTTATTGCGTCATTACACGAAAAAGATGGACAAGATTTTAGAAGTCATTGTAGATTTAAAATAGGAGTCGCCTTGACTGAAACCGAAGCGAAGCAAGGGCGTATAGTAAAGAATCTCGTTTTATCCATATAATAGTAGAACCTGATCGATTCGTGATGTACCGCACGCGTGCCGTGTTCTACGCCATTGGATTCCTGTGAAAATTATCCCCATACGTTCCCATGTAAAGGAATGCTTTTGTGAAAACGTTTGTAATATATCTATAGTGTTTTTGTTATGAACTGTGTTGTTATTTATGTGGAATTTTGTTCGAAATTCATTATATGGCGCGCAATTATGTTCAAATGTCTTATTAATTACTAGCAACCCGCCCTCGCTTCGCTTCGGTTTCAGTCGCTTTACCCGCGGCGTAGTTCCCGTTCCCGTGGGAATACCGGGATAAAATATAGCCTATGTTACTCCCTGATATTATAGCTTTCCATTGGTGAAAGAATTTTTGAAATCGGTTCGGTGGTTTAAGCGTGAAAGCGTTACAAACAAACAAACAAACATCCTCACTTTCGCATTTATAATATTAGTATGGATTCCGAAATATAACTGATTCGTCTTCGTTGTCTCGTTTCAGCTCATATGTCCCACTACTGGGCTTGAGCCTCCTCCACAATAGAAAGGAAATTGACCTACTATGCCAGTCATACATAATATGTTGGTATAGGGTTTTATTTCGAGTTTTACTTCTCTTGTACAGATGTTATATGCATATTATATCCCTTAGTCATCTTTTAGAACACCCACGGCTAAGAGCGGGGGTGGTGAATTATATTCTTACTCCGTCACCACACGGGAAATTTATAATAATCTATACTAATATATAAAGCAGAAGAGTTTGTTTGTTTGAACGCGCTAATCTCATGAACTACTGGTCCGATTTGAAAATTTTTTCATTGTTAGATAGCCCATTTTTTGCCTCAAGCAAGCTATACGCTATATATCATCGTGCTAAAACCAATAGGAGTGGAGCAACAATGAAAAATGTTTCAGAATCGAGTTATTTTTCCTTTTGAAAGCTTCGCTGCGTGCACTACCTAAACGGTTAGGGGCGTCCATAAATTACTTGAGGTGTTTTTTAAATGTTCTGTAATGGTGAGATGTCGTGAGATTTTATTCAACCCCTCCCCCATCCCCCAATCTCACGTGAGATTTTTCAAAATGTAGGTTTCTTAAGTAAACGCGTTGGATTGTTATTGTAAAAAGAAAAAAAATTACGCTTAAGATTAAATCTTAAGCATGTACAATCTGGATTAAATGGACCAAAATAGTATATTTTTATTTGTTTCAATCAGAAAAAAAAATGCGTGATATTTGCCGAGACTTCTTCCCATCTCTCCAACGTAAGATTAGGTGAGATTTGACTCGACCCTCTCCCCCTCTTAAACATCTCAGGTATTTTATGAACGCCCCCTTAGGTTTTGCTAAAATCATGTGTGACAGAATTGTATAATTTAACAATATTTTCACCTTCTACGTAACAAAGTCACGGGTTAAAGTTAGCATTAGCCCAAAGTAACTGTTCCACGCGGACGAGATCGCGGGCATAAGCTAGTAGGAATATAAAACCTCCATGTCATATTTTAATGGCCTAATTCACAGCAGTCATGGCTTTATATGCCACTAAAAGAATAATCCTTTCATGATAATGCAGACATTACGTTCAAAAGTCACCTACACGTTTTTTATTGAAGCGATTTATAGTTGTTATATAATCTTAGTTGAGATTATGTTTGAGAATGTGAATTTACAATTCATACATGGGTCACGAGAGGTACCAGACATATGAACTCTTGTATTAAGTAAGGCCAAGCACGCATACATTGAATTTTTGTATCTACTAAACTGTTGAAACTTACTCGTAAATTATACATCTAAATCATTTATTCTCCGTGTGGTGACAGAGTAAGAACTCGCCACACCCTGTCTTACCCATGGATGTCGTAAAAGACGACTAAGGGATATAATATGCATATAATATTTATGCAAGAGAAGGAGAACTTAAAATAAAATCCTATACCAACACGTCTGACCACGAGTTATAGTAGATCAATTTTTCATTTATTGTGGAGACCCAACAGTGGGACGTATATGAGCTTTGACGATGATGCTGATAACATCCTATCACCAAAACTCATTTTCCTGTCGCACTTTATTACACTACGATAAAAGAATGATAAAGGCTTTCTTTAGTATTCAAAATATCATCATCGCAGCCCACATACGTCCCAGTGTTGGGCTCGGGCTTCCTCTATCACCCTACTTTTATTTCAATTATTTGGGGGTCGATTCAGTGTGTACTCTTCTTTCATAGTAGTTTCAAAAAATTATTAGCAATAGTTTTGACTGGCCGCCTGTCTGACATCAACCCTCATTGGGAATATTATTTTTGACCAGACGGCATCAGATGTAGGTGATCTAGGTCTATGTTAAACTCTTAGTAGTCTTTTACGACACCCTCGATAAGCGTTGGTAGTATTCGTAGCCGCTAAACTCAGTACAATTTATGTACAAATTAATGAAAATGGAATGTCTGTTTGTAATGTCATAATTTTTTCATACGGCTCACACGATACTTACACCTAAAAACAGTTTAAATATTGTTTGTCTGTATGTTTGTTCCGGATAATATTCAAAATGTCTGGACCAATTTTGATATCTTATTACCAGGTAGCTGCCTATATAAGGATTAACTTGACCATATTTTATCCCGGTATTTCCACGTGTTAAACCGCAGGAACTTGCTAGTTCAAAATATTATTCATATTTCACGAAATACCTATCACGAAACGAATTTAAATAACATACCTAAGTATGTAAATGTAGTCTCGTTTCTATTGTTTAAACTTTAACGTACTTAGTAATTAAGATGGTACGTTTGATTAGCAGAGAGATCTGGTCTCCACGACCATGAAAATAGAGAAAAAAAAGCAATTGTAGGTTTTTTATTTGTAGGTATATATATACCTACGAATAAAAAACCTACCTAACCTACAATTGTTTTTTTAGTAAGTACCTCTTGAACTGTACTGGTAGATGTGAATGGGCTCGCAATGTTATTTAATAGTTTTGACGGGAACATGGAACTATCATGTCATATTCATTAATTTTCTATTGTGTATGTTTTAGTTATATTAAACAATGTTAATAGGATTTTATGTAATGTTACGCAGAAAAGGTGCTAAATTGTAATGAATATAAAATAATATTGTTTTACGCGTAAAACCTTATAGTAAACTCTTCCATTGATGTCAAAACTGCTGCCATTTTTCGTCATTTAGGCTGACAATAAATAACGATTCCTTGACTTCGATGGACAGCAATTGCTCTGGTTATTACTAAAATCCAAGAACAGTGCTGTTCGGCTTACTAAAAATTGGACTGTTTGCTTATATATCAATAGCAACTATATAAAGTATCTAAACTGAAAACACGCTTTTGCACATAATTGAATTAAAACGTGCGATGCAGAAAATAGGATAGCGACATCTATCGAGTCGTGTCAAAATCTCAGCTCAAGAAAAAAAATAAGAACCTTTCTTTCCCAGCGGTTGTCGATCGATTTGTCGAGCCATGTATCCTTCCCATTATTGCCACTACAGCGTGCTTATTTTTCGTGCTATGTCAGTTATACTTGTTCGTCTACGGATTTACGTATTTCGAATTATATCTCGCAGAGAAATCCTCGCATAGGCCGCTCCATAGCACCCTGAGCTTGGTTATGAGATATATAAGCGTGATAAAAACCATAAGTAAGCAGCAGCTTCGTGGGAGGGGGAGCGCCGTGAACTCGTTGCGATTATCGGTGCCGACCTGGCGCTGCCGACCATCGCCAGGGAGATGCTCGTCAGCGTCAGGAATTGGGACGCGGTCGCCGCCTTCTGTGAGGCCGTTATCTCACGGAAGGAGGCGGCGGATCGTGTGCGAGTAGAGATCCTATTCAGCGACACGTTCCGCCGCCGGCGACTCGGGCGGCGCAGGCGCGAGTATCTGCGCCTAATGCCGCCCTAGCCGAGGCCGCGGGTGATCGGACCGGGGAATTGTCCGTCACCCGCAGTGTGGCTAACCGCGCGACGGCGACCGGCGGATGTCGAGAGGTGAGGGTACCCGAAAGGGTATTCCGTCGGGCCGACCACTGACGACAAGTCACATCTGCTCCGGTGGTCGGCCCAACAACGAGGTGACGTAGGTACGGATGGGTTATGGGCCCGCGCGCCGTCCTTTCATCGCCTCAGATGGACTGGACCGCGCGTGCGCTTACCATAGCCCACCCATAAAAAAAAAAAGTAAGGAGCAAATTTGATTAGAACAAATGTATTTCTATTAACACTTGAACTGCCTGACTTGACTATGATAATTGCAAACCGCATAAACTTTCGTATTAGTTATGTTAGTACGATAAACCTTATCACACACAAATCAATCATAAATTATGACATTATCGTAGTGGTGTGTTTTTAACTGCTTTCTATTCAAATGTACGGGCGCCAGCGAAAGTGCTTCAACGAACAAGTTTTCACTTTTCGTATGTTATATCATCTATAATGTGATTTGTTACTTTACGTAACCAATTCACCTTGGCACAGACCGGTTTGGGACATGTTAGTTTTTCTTTTATTGGTATTTTCTTATAATTGTATAGGAATTTTGTTTACGGATTATGGGAAGGTCAAGACGTCGCACGGTGATTTGTCGTGATGTCTTGACCGTGAAAGTGTGAACGTATAATATACTGCCATGGTGTATGGTACATACCTACTATGGTCGACCGGTTCGTTTAACATCATTTGAAACTCTATTAATTCAATATAAGTTTATCCAATTAATTTTTATTCGTGTAGTTAAGACTGATCGTCGCAGATGTTAAAGTCGATGATTACATTCGTGGACAGATGGCTAATGATATTTAGTTTTTCCCTCCATACACAGTATTCACTACCTATCTGAAAATAGTGAAATGAAATAAATGGCTGATTAATAATTGAATTCTATTAAATATCTTTTAATAAGAAAGGAGTAAATGAAATGGCTGAATAACAACCGCATTCTGTTCAATATCTGTTAATAGGCAAGATGAGAAATATAATAGCTGATTAACAACCTAATTCTGTTAAATATCTTTTGATAAGAAGGAAATGAAATGGTTGAATAACAACTGAATCCTGTGCAATGTCTTTTAATAAGAAAGATAAGAAATGAAATAGCTAGTTAACAATCGAATCTGTTAAAATCTTTTGATAAAGAGCAAATGAAATGTTTGAATAACAATAACAACTGAATTCTGTTAAATATTCGAGGATTAAAGGGTCATTTATGGAGACAGTTGTGGATCCTGGCTTACAGGAGTTACAATGATAGGAATGTATGGTGAGGTTAATCCCCTAACAAAACTGACATTTGATGAGAGTTGATAAATACCATTAAGTCAGAAATTTTCATGTTAAGTTTTCTGGCAGTGATTAAATATTTAACTCTTTAGTCATCTTTTACACAGAAAAGAAGACGTATTAGATTATATTCTTACTCATTTAACACGTAAAACAACAGCACACTATATTTACATCATTGTATTAACTAAAATGTACTCAAAATAAACATAACGAACCTGAATTTTATTCATAGAACAAGTGTTTATCATGATAAAACTGCTTAAGAATCTGGGTTGTCTTCCGTTGTCTGACTAAGTCGTGGGTTTAGTACTTAGTCAGCCTAATACAAATATATACACGATGATAAATATTCAGGGATAAATACAAGTTTTACCATAAAATTTCGCACTCAGTATTCTTCAGTTTAAGATAAGGATTTGCTTTAAGACCAATAATTTCTATTTTGTGAATGGATTAATGAACCCATTCTAAAGGCTGTTAGACTTGAGGAAATTAAGCCCTGCATCACAAAGTTATAAGGTATTATAAATAAAACAATTTTTACGGATTTTATTGCGTTTGTCTTACTCGTTGGTGTTGTAAAGGACGACTAAGGGATATAAATACGCATTATTATATGCGTATTTATATCCCTAGATATTATTCTATGGAAGAGAAGGAAAGCTCGATACAAAATCCTATGCCAACACGTCTGACCAGCGGTGTATATGTCATAGGTCAATTTCTCTCCCATAATGAAGGAGGCCCGAGCCCAATAATGGGACGTATATGGGCTGAGATGACGATTATGATTCGATTTTTGATTGCGTTTCGAACACTTCAGCGTTCATGGCATTGTTATTACAAAGAGTGAATAATTATTATAAAATTACTCCTATGGTGACAGGTTTTTAATACAATGTCACCTTTATATTCGCTTGGGTGGGGGTCGTGAAAACTAATCAAAAATAAGTTCATCTATTTTCGTTGATCCTTTTTGACAATATGGCTTGTGGTTATAGCCTAATTAAATTACATCATCATGTAGCCTATCGTCGTTAACTGTTGTACACATGCCGTCTTCATAAATAAATAAGGATATATTGCCGTAACCGCCACGCTTGGTAGGCTGGTTGACAGTTGCAATGAGGTAGATTTGTTTGTCAGGAGAGAGCTACTGCCCACTCTCTTTTGATTAGCTGATTTATACGACTACCACGGTTATATTTAGTTAATACATACAATAATAATACGAATCGATTGAGATAAAAATCATCAGTATCGGCCAATATGTTTCCATTATGCTTACGTAAAGGAATGTTCTATATTCGTGGGTTGAGTATTACTACCAAGGAACACACATACACATATACGCTGATAAACACATCAGCCTTATTCGTCTCGTACAGTAGGTAAAAAAGAGTACACAATAATCATATTTTTTTAAATAATACAACACCCTGCACTAAGGAAATAATTCTTGTGTTGCGGGGAATTTTACAAACATATAATTTAACGAACGCGAATCACATCCAGACTCGGAACAACAATTTGTGGATAGCACAAAGTATTATCCTGTGTGGGATTCGAACCCGCGACACTGGAATGTTTGGTCGATATCTTAACCACTACGCCATCTGTGCAGTAAAAAAATATAAGTTGTGATTCATCTGTACTAAATATTACTGTATCTTCTTTTACAGAGCTGGACGCAGAAGGCGGAATCCTCTCGCTTTATACACAGAGGACGATGGCCACGATCTCAGTGATCTTGGCATCGGCACCTCCAGCACCAAGAGTAGTCTCAGTGAAGACTGCGACACCCACAGCTTGGCGGTAGGTACTACAAAAGTTTTAACATGATCCCGTCTCGAATCTTTGAGACCACCATTACTACTAAATAAATAATGCAGGGATTTAGGACACAATCTTCAATGTGGAGTGTCCGATTAACGAACAGAATAATTCGGTTTTTTTTAAGACACACAATACCTTACATTATTGGCGGGTGAAAAATCGCCCGTAAAAACGATAATACGAGTGAGAATTTGGTTGTCATACTTAAACGCTTGTCGCTCGTCTAATAAGTAAGACCAGATTTCCAGTAGATGTGGATTCAAATCCCACATCTATGAAATTTTCGCAAAAGAAGTGTTTGACTATGATGACCAACCCGCTCGACAAGCTAAGTGATTATATGTATTTATATGTGGAGGCTTATGTCCATCAGTGGACGCCGATAGCCTGATAGATGACCCAAATGTGATTTCGTTATATATTTTTACTTTCTATATATGATTACTGGGTCATATACTACTATTTATTTTTATTTCCAGAGTGATGGCATCGACCTGGATAAAAACCATTCAGACGTAGATAATATGTCGAATTGCGACACAAACCGCAAGCTTGGCTCCAGTGCTAATGAGTACGACACTTGTACAACCACCACGATCAGCTCTCCAGAACCCGAAGAGTACACATATGAAGGTGCTATTGAGGGTTACAAGTCCCGTATTATATCTCAAACGAACAGCAATATATTGAAAACTGTTGTCAATAATAACGATAAAGAAAAGACTCCAGAGAAAAACGGGGATCTAAATAGAATTAGGACAACAGTCAGTAATAGAATTGATGAAAAACTATACTCATTTCAAAAAGAGAGGGCTAACGATGTCAAAAATAATAATCAGAAAAAAGATTTGCCAAAAGTGGATATACACAAGAGAAGAGAACAATTTGAGAGAGAAAATTCACAAGAATCACAGACGAATAAACCGAAACTACCCGAAATTACGAACAAAAAATCTATAAAGGAAAGGCTATCAAGCTTAGAAAAATTCACAGAAGAGTCCCATATTCAAAAGTCTACGAGTGACCTTTCTAAACTACCAACAGAAGTCAAGCCTTTGAAAGAGCGACTGTCTTCACTTGAAAAAGTGAAGTCAGCAGAACCAGAGAAAATGAAAAGATTATCAAATGGAGATCTAAGCAATACTAAATCATTAAAAGAACGTCTTTCTAGTTTGAAATCACAAACGTTCGAGGAAGAAGTAAAGCTGTCGAAAACTGAGGTCAAGGATGTGTCAATGAGCCTGAAAGAGCGCCTGTCTTGTTCAGATGCAGCGAAAAATAAGGATATTCCTAAGATATCTGTGGAAGAAAAAATAAATCATAGCAAGGATAACGAGAACAAAAACTCAGAAGTTAAAGATAATCTATTGGAGGGTTCGTTAAAGTCTAGTTTATCTGGCATTGAAAGCCAAATGCAGAGTTTCTGTCGATCTTTGGACAGTCTGGATATTAATGGGCAATCATCTCCCAATTCATTTGAAAGAGTCCAGTCTCTAGAAGATTTTGATTGTGCAGAAATGCAGAACAATACAGTACCAAGTGATATTGAGACAGAGGATAGTGGAATACACACAGCTAGAGACTCATGTGCACCCGCAGACGATATTGCCGACCTCACTCAAGTTGCTTCACCAGTGGGCGAACCAATGGTTGAAATATCAGAGTACGAATCGTCCAACGAAGACGGCTTATGTAAAGATGATATTACTATGGAAACTAAAATCGAGGAAATTGAGACGCCTTCTGAACCTATTCAGATAATGCAAGAAGTCATAGTTGAGGAAAACGACGAACAAGATATCAAAACAGACGATGACAGCACCAGCAATTATTTGCAAGCCGTATCCCAGCACGAAGAATTAAGTATCACAGAAATAACTGAAATACAACTAGACAAAGATGACGAAGATACACTAAAAAGTTTGGAAAATCAGGACACCAGTGTAAGTTTGAATGAACCCGTCTCTACTGCGTCGGAAAGTGAAACAGTAGTGTTCGAGGGGAAAATGACCATCCACTTGAATTTGAATGAAATACGCAACAACATAAACGTCGGTGCTGGGAATACTAACACAACTAACTCATCTAACAGCATGCCTATGGTAACTGTTTCTAATATCACAACTATTACTAATATATCACCTAAAACTTCAGTTAGATCGCTAAAATGTAATGATGTAGTTGAATCAAGTTCATCGCAATATTCTCGTGTAATAGATAATGTAAATGATGAAATACAAAATCCTACTAAAATTACAGCTAACAGTGGAGAAGTAGTGGTAAGTAATTCACAGGATGAGAACCCATTCTGGGAGAAGCGAACGAAGCGTAGAATAGAACCTAATCGCCGGAAAACTATTCTGTTTATCAATAACAAAGTAACAACAAAAACATTACCTAATTCTGTCACTCATGAAAAGTTCTAGTTTAAATGTTTTGTCAACATAACATCATGATTCATCCGACATACATGATTAGATATGTTATAAATAAAAAAAAAACATATTGGCGGGTAATATGTTCGTCTTCTTTTGAAATAATCAATAACAACTGGATATCACGGCAGAATATTTTGGGTTATATTATATGCAAGTCGTTTAATAAAATTAGGAACGGGCTATACATATATATAATAGGTTATAAAAATTGCGATTCGGATAATACTTCATACAAATAATGGCCTAATATAACTGTTTAAATTTTATTCTACGTACCTATGTCTATTTTCTATATGAGGAGTTTGGGACTAGGTTTATTGCTTACAATGTTTAATACATTCATTTTAGAATTGCTATCAGAAACAAAATATTAAATGTAGTTTTCATTAATTTCAAATAAACAGTCTACGCTAATTATAATTCAATTTGATTCAATCTAGTATAATCAATCTATTAGTTACGTTAGTATAAGGGCCTATCAAATTATGAGTATCTAATAAAAAATAGGTAAACCTACTTTGAACTTAATCGTATTTGGGCATTTTCATAAAAATGTACAAGGGCATTTTCAGGCCTGTCCCTCTAAAATATTACCTTTTTTAAGCAATTAATTCTATTTGAAACTAGCACAAAATTTTACATTAGGTTTATTGTACATTTAAGTAATATTTTATAATATTATTTAAGCCACTTATAGTATAATTTTTCGATTAAAAATAATACCACAACAGATGCTATTATTTCAACACTGAATTTACATATTAGTTGTAATAATTTGCTCAGTGCCGTATTTTATTTTTCTGGTAGATAGTGTAGGGTCAATTTATTAAAAATACATATTAACTAATAGTGTTATTATTACATAAAACATCTACAAAAAGAGTAGTATTTCGGAGAAAATGTGGTAACAAAACTGACGTGTCAGGATTTTAAAAACGCACATATTTAATTTATTTATTTTACGTCTAGTTAATATATATTTTTAATAAATTGACCCTACACTATCTACCAGAAAAATAAAATACGGCACTGAGCAAATTATTACAACTAATATGTAAGGGACACGATAAAATGATAGCAATCTGTTGTTATATTATTTTTAATCGAAAAATTATACTATAATTGGCTTAAATAATATTATAAAATATTACTTAATGTATAATAAACCTAATGTACAATTTTGTGTTAGTTTCAAATAGAATTAATTGTTTAAAAAAGGTAATGTTTTAGAGGGACAGGCCTGAAAACGCCCTTGTGCATTTTTATGAAAATGCCCATTTACAATATATTTAATTTATCTTTCGATAGTTTAGATAAATCGTAAATAAAATATTTAGAAGAAATCGCACAGAAGCAGTACTTAATTTTATTTGAATTTTTAATTTTTGTTTATTTTCTATTGCACGAAATAGTCAAGAGGATTAACGTGTAAGTTAATAATAGGTTATTACAACATATTGCAATCGTGTTAGCACACATGTCTATATGTATATACAAGTTATTAATATAATTATAGGTAGTTTGTCAGGCATTAAACAATAATGATTAGTCTAAGCTTAAATAATTTTCGTATGTAAACCTAACATCGGACGGGATTTAAAAGTAATCGTTGGTATTTTTATGAGGACTATCTATATATCATCATTTCGTTATTATCCATATAATTCTCATGCATTGCAATGCAAGACTAGATGAGAAGCAATAATGGATCATACATATATCATGTTATATATTTAAAGAATTTTGAAGAATATTGGTTCCCTTCCACTAATTACCTTCGAAATATATTTGTTTTATTTCTTATTGCGGTTTGTGGCAAACGAGCAAACAGCACACCTGATGGTTAGTGACACTGCCGCTCATGGACTTTTGCTAGGTCGCTGCCTACCGTGAAGAAAATCACGGTAGGCAGCGGCCTGGCTGTGCCCCTGGTATTGCAAAGGTCCATGTGCAGCAGTTTCACTTACCATCAGGTGTGCTGCTTGCTCGTTTGCCACCGTTGGCAATAAAAAAAAAATGAAGGGAGTGTCAATGCGTGCAATGAGGTAGGTTCAGTGATACTAAATGCATCACCAAAACTCACCACACGCAAACAATGTCAAAAAGATGGGCTGCCGGCTTTCTCGCTCTCCGAACGAAGTGCAATAACAAATTGCTATTACACAGACCTCGATTTTCTGCTCAGTGTGGCGCTACCCTGGACGGAACGGCAGCTGTAGACAGACGACTGTCAACAGTGTAGTCCACATTTAATTACAGTTTAATATGCTTAATTCCGATATATAGCTACGTTACTTTGTAAATATAGGTCGTTTTACAATCAACAAAAATCCGATTAATCTATCTCATCCCAAATATAATTAATTGTTCTCACTGAAACCGTTAACACCATTTATGTTCTGTATTTATTTAATATCTTAAAATATATCCCTTTGTGCTAAAACCCAATATGATAACATTCAGGTATCCTACAGATAAAAAATTTTGAAACTTAGTACTATATATAAAAAGTTTATATTGACGTAGGCTGTTGTATTCTGTAGACTAAAAAATAAGTAGGATAAATACACGCCATTGATTCACTATCTCATTTATAAATTCATTTGTGAAACTTTAATTGAATATTCGACATAAGATAAAAAAATATCTGCAAAATACCTTGGTATTTATATCTGAAAATAGTTGCCAAAAATTTAGGGAAAACGTATTTCGTACGGCCCTTAGAAATACAGGGTTACCTAGTGAATTCACACTGTATAGAATCATTCACATAGTTATAGATACCATATTCATACATATTTATTCATTATAACGTGATAATGTATTCATTATATCAAAATACATGTTATATTGTTATTTATATGAGTTTTATTTATGTAAATACACTTTAAAATATTCTCCTACACATGTAAAAAACATATATTTTATGTATTCTCTATTGTTTTTATCAAAAGAATGTAATCAAATCTGTAATTTTGTATCCTATTATTGTATTTATGTAATCATTTATCAATATCATTATCATAATTATTAAATTCATAATGAAATAGTATAGTTGTTGAATCAGTTTCCCCGTTATCTTATGAAGTTATCTCGAGCGAGGTGCTTATCTGTTTGTCATTTGTCATCTGGTAGTCCGATATCGGGGCCCTCTTACAGTAGGCGGTTAGAACGTAATTATTTTAAAATCGGTGATGGGTTATTAAAGGTAAGACAGATTTAGATTAGATTTTTCGCTTCATTTTCATATGCAATTAACATTTACGCTTGGCATGCATCCTCTACACTCTTTTATAGTATTTCTTTCTTTTTATTTAACCTTGCGTGACAATTTTCTTGTTCTAATTAATTCTATAGGTGTTAATTTTCTTGCGTATTTTATTTTAATCTCCAAAAATCACAGAGTATTTAATTTAATTGCTTTATAGTTTAAAATATTTTTTAGATTTGATAAATCAATTATATTTGTTTTAATTTTTATTAAGTGTCATTTGATATAATTGTAAATAGCTTATTTAAATTTTTTTGTTGTGTTAATTTTCTCTGATTGGACTGTAAAAGCCGAAACGCTGTCAATACTGCTTATTGCTGGCAATGTCTAAGTGAAAGATAGTCATGTTTTATGTAATACATACTATTGATTTAAATAAAGAAAATAAATAAAACGTTTAGTTCTCTCGGTTTTGCACAGTATTTGCTTATGATTGCTCAATAAAAGATATTGTGTTTTATTTTCGAAGAGTTTAAAAGAATTAAGTTCTGGCAATTTTTATTTTAGTTGCTTCTGTTAGCCTATTTTCAGCTTTGTTTTATTCTTATTTAGCGCAATGTACGGTCAATTAAAATAAAAATAAAGGCTGTATAAATAATTACTTTTTTTTATAATTTAAATTTTGGTTGGTGAAGCTTTTGCAGTCCAAAAATTTTTAATTATTTTTGTCATTAAATTATTTTAACGAAGTTTTACAATTAATTTTCTAACTTCAGGTGCTCGATGCATTAGATCTGGCATTTAAAGAGCTGGATTCTGAGGACAGTGCCGCTATGGACGGGACTCCTAAGAAGGTAGATGAAGAAATAGACTTTGCTGATAAGAAGATAACAGTACCACCTCTATATGAGAATATAGATATCTTCTATCAGAATACTGATGAGGCTTTCCCCCTGGATATGCCTAGCAATGTGTTGGAACCACCGAAAGAGAAACCACCCCCACCACCCACTGATGATAATGCTGAGGACGAGCTACTTGGTAATGTAAGTACATTTTGCCGACCTCACAAAATACTGTACCTGACTAATGTTCCTTTTTTTCCAGTCCATATATTCCTTCGCTGCTGTGTGTGGTGACTGCGAATACTATCAAACCTTAAAATGCTCTTAGGTGTCATAAGAGACGACTAAGAGCTTGACGTGGTCCAACTCCATCTGATGCCGTTTAGTCAACAATTACATTTCCAAGAAGAGTTGACATCAGGCCAGCAGCCAGTCATAAAACTATTGTCAGCAAATTGCTATATATAAAATGGAAAAGAGCATAATTGACGGATCACCAAGTAAGATTAATTGGGATTAATCGTCTTCCACTATGGAAAGAATTTAGCCTGATATACTAGAAATAAAACTATGTCTACCCAGCATAGTATTTTGTTACTAGTTTAGGAAAACTTGGAATAGTCTGTCTTCCCTGGAGCGGGGCATAGTCTATCATCCGCAGATAGGATGACTGCGTGAAGGTGGCGTTCTGAGAGAGGCGTCATGGAGGGACGGTACCTCGTCGGGCTGGCCACGGTCCACAAGAAATTCGGTACCAGTGCAGGGTGCATCGGTGCACGGCCCCATGTCGAAAGGGAGGGAATATGGGTATGGGAATATGGTTTTAAGAGTGGTAGGGCCACACTGTCGACAGTTATCGGCAGTACCACACTCTCGCAGAAAATCGACGTCTGAGTAGTAGCAATTTGTTACTGCGCTTCGTTCGGTGAGCGAGAGAGCCGGAAGCCCAACTTTCTGAGGGTGTTTGCGTATGGAGGGTTTTGATGGTGCCTTTAGTATCACCGAGCCTCAATGCACGCATTCACACTCCCTTCACTTTCTTCACGGTAGGCAGCGGCCTTGTAAAGGTGCATGAGCGGCAGCAACACTTACCATCAGGTGTACTGTTTGCTCGTTTGCCACTGCTTGCAATAAAAAAATGGGGCCGCGCGACGCCCTTGCGTCGTCCCGGACGGAATGGACAGCGTGTGATGACCATAGCCGCCAAAATAAAAAAAAAGTGACGTCATCTGCCGGTACCTGTGTCGTTTCTTGCGACTACGGGTGTAAAGAATGGGACTTATAATATATACGTCACCAAAACTTATATAAGGTTATACTATAGGTCCAGTAGGTCTAGTAGGCTAATTAGTCAGCAGTTATCTAGTATACATATGCCCAACAACGGGATGTATGTGAACAGAACAAAGAGGAAGTACAGATTTAAAGAGTTCGTCTATACCAATAAATACAATTGGAGTGTCTGTTTGTAATGTCAAAATAATAAATAGGCTTTTTTCATGCTCACACGGTTATTTGCACGACACCTATGCCTAAAATAGCAATTAAAAAATTTTTGTCTGTCTGTCTGTTTGTTCAGGGTAATCTTCAAAACGGCTGGACCGATTTCAAAAATTCTATCACCAATGAAAAGCTATAATATCAGGGTGTAAACTGGGCTATATTTTATCCCGGTATTCCCACGGGAACGGGAACTACGGGGGTAAAACGACTATAACCTATAACCGAAGCGATGCGAGGGAATGAGGGAATGGGTGACGGAATAAGAATACAATTCACCACTATTTTGCCCGTGGGTGTCATAAAAGGCAACTGAAGGATATATAACATCTATGCAAGAGAAGGAAAACTCGAAACCAAATCCTTTACCAAGCTGTCTGACCAGCATAGTATAGTGAGGTCAATTTACCTTCTATTGTGGAGGAAACTCGACTTATATGCGCCGAGAGAGATTTAAAGTATATGTGTTTATTAATTATTTTCAAGGGTAACTTCAAACACACGAGCTCAGCGAGGCGCATTAAAAAGGAGATTCGAAACAAGCGCAGCAGCTTCTTAGGAATCGAGGGCCAAGATGACTCTTACCTGGATGTAGACCTGAACCTAGCTCCACGACCAGACATCACCTCCTTCTTACAAGAAGAGACCAAAATTGAGAAGCTTCTGTACAAGAAAACTCTGTCTCATGATATGGATGCAAAGTTAAGGGAAAGCAGGGATTCTGGAGTAGACGTGGATAGAGGACCATCAGCGGAAGCGTGGTATAAAGGGCATTCTTCTCCGGAGACATCGAATCCTCACAGCAGACAGAATAGTGAGGTAATTCCATATCAATGATTTATGCTGAAATTTTTATTAATAAATAGAATGAATTTGCCGTGTAGTGACGGATTAAGAATGGAATTCGCCACTTCATATCTTGCCCATTGATGTCGTAAAAGACGACTAAGGGATATAAGATACACATAATCAATCAATCAATCAAATTATTTATTTGCGTTGAATGTATGTACATTGATAGGATCTTACAAAAAATAGTTTGTTCAGTTACATTCTGCCCATTGAGCGTGCAAATATAAAAAAAAGTCAATCTAGTTAATAAAGAGTCAAATCAAATCACACAAAGTCACACCATATTTAAATTATACAAACTAAAAATTATATTAAACAAATGTCGCTATTGAATGTTATAATAAATAAAAGAAATTCAAAATATGTCATCTAAAAAATCTTTTACGGAATAATAGCATTTGTCTAATAAAAATGTCGTAAGATTTTTCTTAAATGTATAAATAGTCTCAGTCTTAATTGCTTCTGATATTTAATTATATATAGCAGGGCCCATACAAAATATACTCTTTTTAATAGAGTCGTGTGATGACCAGAAGTAGTTAGTATGATATCTATGAAAGAAAAAGGAAACTCGAAATAAAACATTATACTAATCTGTCTGCCCAGCATGATATACCTAGTAAGGTCAATTTCCTTCCAGTGGAGGAGGCTCGATCCCAACAGTGAGACGTATATGGGTTAAGATGATAATGAAGAGAATATATTTTCCTTTATTCGTTTATTCGATTTTCTCTAGAATACCAACCTTGAAATGTGTCAGGGGCAGTCCAAGAAAAGTGGTCATTGAGGTCGCGAAAGTTAAACGTAGGTTTTCGTATATAACGTTTTAGAGATTGGATAACTATAATGATAAAGTCCAGCTCCATCTTTAGTTTCTGTAAACCGTTCATTACAAAAATCCAAAGCACCTTCTGTCTCTTATGTCTTTATTAATGCTGTCATCATCAGTGATACCCAAATTTTAGGTAAGACACCACACCAACACCATCCATTTAAACATGAATGTTATATGTTGAATAATTATTGTATAATGGCTTTGGTGTTACTTAAAGTTTAGATATCTTTAATAAAAACAGTCATTAGTCTTTACAATTAGTATTAAAACATTCTTTCTTTTAAATGCTGATAATTAAGAAAGAATAATGCTAATTCTAAATCTGTTAACATTCCAGCCATACACACACGTCACAGTAACATCAGACGAGGAGGAACAGATGAAGAAGAAGCAAGAATCCTTCACATCCAACTTGAACTCAAAACTTACCGAGCTGACGGACACTCAGACAGATCAAATTGAGGTCATCGACAAGAAACTACAGCAGACACAGGTACCATAAATATGGGAGAAATGGGAATTGGGAAGTTGACCTAAGAATGTGCAAAATGTGATTCAAATATTTGAGATTTAAGTGAAAAAAAAAATCAAAACAACTCGTATTAAAGTATTGGATATTAATTTTAAATATTACAAAGATTACTTTGTAAATGCAATCGGTAATTACTTTAAAAAGGTTTAGACAAGAGTAGATAATAGTAGATAATTCCTAAATTTATATTAAATATTTTTTTAATAGTGAAAAGTATATACTAATTGCTTTAAATATAAAAAAATGTCTACCAAAGTCTTGATTAGCTGATAGTTATTATTTAAAGATAACTCTAATGTTCGTCACATAATTGCTGTGTCCAAATCTTCAGATAACCTAAACAATACATAATTGTAATTTAATTCTATTCCGCTTTTACCAAAATCATTATTGTTTCCAATAAAAAGTCTAGATAATTTTATAATTATCAATTATCTGCGCTTTATCTAAACCATAGTAAATTATATCAAGTCAGCTTCTTTTTGCACTTTCGCGCCTTTATTTTTGTAAATATTTTGATTTGGCACTACTCATATTCCATTATTTGCACAACGGAATCTGCTATTATATACATTTTATTAAGTATTATATACAAAAATCTGCATGTATGTATTATATAATTGATTTGATATGTGTACAGTAATAGCAGTTTCTCTGAGTCATAAATATGTGTGGTGGTGGAATTGGTATTGGATAACAAAAATATACAATTTATCAATTTTAATCCACTATATCTGAGTGTGGTGTCAAATTAAAATTATTGATAGATTTTCAATCTTCTACATTTCATTGAATGAAATGCTAATTAGAAGATATATGTTTAGTAATTATATTACTGTTTCTTATTCCTATTTATGCTATGTGACTTATACACTGTCTTAATATCCACTTTATTATGTAGTAATAGAGTTGTAATTTCATTTGCACATGTATAAAATTTACTAGATCTCTTTGATATTTCTAAGATATATTTTGTATGGGAAGCATTTTGGTTGTCTCGAATTCGTCGCTTTGTCGATTCATATTTGATAAAGCGGTGAATATTTCATTAGTCGCTTTCGCTTCTACTGTCGTGGTAAATTAAGGATTTCACAATTAATGATTCGTTACATCAATAACTTTCATTTACCTGTTAAATTTATTTGAAACTAATCATGCGAATCAAGTTCTTTTCTAGTATCAAGAAAATAAATTATATAAACAAATCGTAGACCATTTAAAGGTGATTCCTGACCCGGCCTGACATAAATGATTATAGCTACACATCTGCTGAAAATCTTAAAATACATATTACAAAACTGGCAATCCTGAATATAGCCAATATCTCTAACCAATTTATTTGGAGTACAAACGGTTATTTGATAGTCTAAATTTTCATTATTTAATAATAAAAGTGTCAAATTATAAAAGTGTTATGCTGCAGGTAGTTTTCTATCTGCACAACAACACTTGCAGAAAACCAAGCTTTGATTAGTTCGCTATTGCGCTTCGATCCGTGAACCGGAGTCCAAAACCTAGGCAGCTATCTGCTTTGGCCTCTAGCACTGCAAAGGTCCATAAGCAATAGTTATCAATTACCATTATGTGAGATCACATGCTCATCTACCACCACCATACCATATTCATTCAAAAATATAAGAAATACACTTCTTAATCTAAATGCATTATCACTCCCACTATAAAGATTGGCAGATTATGCTAGAAGATGCTGTATGTTGGCTGCGAATACTACCAATACTTTCTTTTCTCTTGGGTGTCGTACAAGACAGGGGTGAGCTATGGTCAGTACAAACACCGACTATCCATGATGTGCTGCCCAAGATTCACTGTATTCGTTCCCCTTCGCTATTGGGTCGACCACTGGTATCAAATCATTGACGTCTATGGCCAGCTCGGTGGATTACCCGTTCGAGTATCGCCTCTACCCGACGTCCGCCCAAAGCATTGACCTCTTGCGGTCAGCCTCTACGTGTGACTAACTTCCCCGGTCCAGTTACCCACAGCCTGGGCTAGGAAAGATGATATATGATGGTAAAACATCTCATGAATCCCAACTAAATGATAAAAGCAGGAGGATGAAATTTATCTTATATTGGAATATTATATAATTATAAGTGAAAGCGTCTGTATTTATTATTATAAGCATATATTATGCCTATATATGTAGGGGGCTAGCTGCATATGCTTTGAAAGTATACTTAATATATAAGTTTGATTAAATGTGATTAATTACAGTTTTAAATACCACTTTAGAATAATAATAGTTTTTTTTTTTCAATAATAAGTTATTAGGAATTAAAAATAAACCCTTAGGCTTTTTAAAAGACTTTAAAAAAAGGAGTTTCTCAATTTTTCTTTATAAACTGTATTTTTCTCATGTTTGTTACCTCAGAAATTTCGACTGGGTGAACCGATTTTGAATATTCTATTTTATTTCAAAGCTGATGCTTCCCATGTTGTTTTTTATTTCAATTTGGTCCAGTTCTGACAATGGCATTCATGAGAAGGCCATATAAACATTATTGAAGTTGCTTTTTCTTAAATATTTGATTAGAGTTAATTTTAGAATATTAATTTCTTTGTTAATATACAAAGGTTTAGAGTTCAATGAATTATTGTATGCAGTTGTATTTATGTTCTGCTATTATATTAAGTGCCACTTGAAATAAAGGCGTTCGACTATAAAAAATGTTATGTTTAATTTGATTAGGAAACAGTTGATTAGGTTAAAAGTTATAGTAACGAAAAATTTATAGAAATGCGTGGTATTTGAAACATATATAGATTTAGTGGCTTAATTAACAAAACTGCT
This sequence comes from Lymantria dispar, assembly GCA_032191425.1. Lineage (NCBI taxonomy): Eukaryota > Metazoa > Arthropoda > Insecta > Lepidoptera > Erebidae > Lymantria > Lymantria dispar. Next base: position 1,945,105 of record CM063462.1, on the reverse strand, counting down.
TATTAACGCTTTATTTGTAATTAAAATATGTATAGAAATACCATAGTCCCATTTCTTATTACTTCAAAAAAAAATAAAGCAATGCTTATTTAGTTTGCTTAAGGGATTTCTATTAATTATGTATATTAGTTTGTTTAAAATAAATATTATTTATTTTGAATACACTTTCTGTCTTTCATTTCTTGCACTTATAAAAACTTAGATTGCACGTTGCACTATTAATTATTTATTAAATATAATTTGCCGTTTATGATTGATTGCATGTAATAATGTTCAATGAGATTCCGCATTAAATAAGATTTAAATTTTCAAATACCAAATTTCAATGTTTTCATATTAACACGACTTTCATTTTATAACCATAATACTTATTTAAATCTATTGGACATCATAAATCACTGATATATTATTAAATATAGTTTTTTTTTCCAACTTTAAAGGACAAAAAATATATTTTAATGAAATGAACTTTACATATTCCGTAGTAGGGCTGTTGATAAAATATCGAAATATCGATATTATTATTTAAAAATACCAATACTTATCGCCGATATTTTTTTGGACGATATATCGATAGTTCGATACTAAAAAGTAAGTATCGAAGGTCGATATTTATTTGGATAAATTTGTTGATTTGTTCTTTTGCCGTTTTTTGTACAGTATGTATTCTACAAAATCACCGTAAACTTGATCTACTGTAAAAATGGCGTCATGAAATTGACGATAAGTTATCATTTACACCTAGGATTCTGCTAACACAAAAAACTCCTCACGGAAAACTCGCAATGAACGAAGCTAAAAAGTGGTCATGCAGAAAAATATCGATACTGTTTTTCGATATATCGACTCCTATATTGATATATTCAAAAATATCGATATATCAAAAAAACGATATTTTTAAAAATATCAACAGCCCTATTCCGTAGAGCTAATAGGCCAACTTATAATTAAATAATTATATAAAAAACCAGTATATAATCATAAAAACAAATATCATTATCGTTTCGGTTCCATCAATTTTTTATTGTCAATAGAAATTTTTACTTTAAATTAAATTACCGCCATCTATTGGTGTAATCGACAGCTTATACCATTTTAGTGTTATCATCTCTCTGGCTACATGTCGCTATTTATACCTTTTAAAAATACATTTAACGATGCTCTCCAATAAGTATTATGGTTTCCCAAAACACATGGGTATTGTGATGTAAATAACACTTTCCGGCGTGGCGTGTCTTGCAGGCGTGCACTAACGACGACTGGCCCGACGGGGCTTTTGACGATGCTCACACCAAGGTGAATGACATTTTACATTTACACATAAGTACAATTATCATGAGAAATTTCAGTTGCCTTTGTTATTTTTTTCTAATACAAACCCTCACACAGCCCTATATCAGCCTACAGACATCCACTATTAGTTATAAGCCTCTTTATGAAGGAGAATTATGTCGTAGAAAACCCAACTTAGTTCATGGTCTTTTGTGATATTATAAGTTTACCAGGACAATTCTGCTGCGCATGCTTCTGGTGATCGCCAAGCCCATTTTACAACACCCACGGGAAATTAAATGGTGGTGACATACATTTACTATCGCATATCTTACCCCTGGGTATCGTAAAAGAAGGGTTAGAGATATAATAATAGGCATATAATTTTTGCTCAAGAGAAGGAAACCTCGAAAAGAAACCTTAGACCAACACGTCTGATCAGTGTGGCATCGTGTTTCTCCTCATATTTTTGAGAAATCTCCGAGTCCAGCAATGTGACATATGAGCTGATGTAATTATAGCGTCAATATTTACACCGGATATGAATTGAATGATAGTGGAATCATCGAAATCGTTAATTACATAAAGTCGAACATTCTAGTTAATAAATATAATTTTTATAACAACTGAAATTTCTCTAAATATTTGTGAATTTCATTCGTTATTAAACTTTAAATTTAATGTGATAAAATTCACGCTAGCTTATGCTACGCACTTCATGCTATTGTCGATGTTCATGCTATTTTTTTTACATTGTAAGGTCCTATATCGTCTGTGGTTCGATGTTACTAACATTAATAAATATCTTGGTGATACTAACTAAAACTGTATATTTTTATGGTAAACATCTAAAATAAATAACTTATTTAATTATAGGACCTTACAAATAAATAAGTTTAAACATTATCGTAATATTTAATATATACGTAAAATAATAAACAATTTAATAATATTAGGAGGTACTACGCTTCGAAAGGGAACTTCTACAGCTAGAACAAGAAGAACTTCGTCGCCAAAGGGAAAATCTTATCCGAGACCAGAATAGAATCATCCAAAAATCAGTACAGGATATCTCCACCATCCCCTCAGTCCCAGAAAGACCCCCATTGCACAGAAGTCCCAAAAACACAAATCCAAATTACAGGCATTCAATGCCAAATTTATTGCTTAAGGAGAACTATGCTTCGATACCTCCTGCTGTACCTGAGAGGCAAATGGAGAGTGAAAGAGTGGTCGATGAGAAGAGAAAACCGTTCGTGTCAGAAGAACATATGCAAAGACACTTTGGTATAGAAGAGAGTCGCAGGGTATTATATGAAGGGAGGAGGCAACTCATGAGGGTCCCACAGCCTGTGCTACCTCCCAAACCGAAGAGCCGCGACTCTATAGAGCGAGAGATTACTATGAGGTAAGTTAAGTCACTTTTTAATATGAAACATCTATAGGTGAGCGTGAACCTGATCGTTGGCGTGGCGTAAATAGCCCGTGGCGTTACGACGTCACGCTATATGACGGAGTATGCGAAGGTAAACCTGATTGTTGTCGTGGCGTCAAAACGCTAACGCACTATGTATGTGTACATACGTAGTCTATACATAAGTGTGTGAGTGAGACGGAGCGACGCGATGTTGTGCGCTATCTCTCTCGCCGCACTGAGCTCGCATACCTATAATGTATGCTAATGAAATAAAAATTACATCAACCCGTCAGACCAGAGTGATATAGTAGATCAATTTCTCTCCCATTGTGCAAAAGGTTCGAGCCTAGCAGTGGGTCGTATATGCGTTGTAATGATGATGAAACAAAATTTATATTATAATGATTTTTAAATAACGTTTTCAGGAGTAGTCGTGTACCATCCGCTGTTGAATACGCAAATGTACAGCTACGACAGAAGCCGACAGTCAATGGTAACAGTGCTCAGTACTTACCGATGACGAGACACACCCTCCAGGTACATATTAAATCACTAGGTCATAAATACAATAACGCTATTTCAGTCACCAGTTACAAATCAAAAATGCAACACCACTTCTTTAAAGACATGCACACTGATAAATTAAAAATGTATACACTGCCCTTTTTTTCGTGCGTGTCTAAGTTGAAAAAAAGATAATATCGCCGTAAGAGAATGAAGACTCGAAATGAAACGCTATGTTATTCTGTTCGACCAGTATGATATAGTACCTACGTCAATTTTCGTAGAGGAGGTTTTAGCCCAGCAGCGGGACGTATATAAATGCAGATAATGGTGATGATGAATATATGTTTTACTAGCTTCTGCCTGCGGCTTTGCCCTCGTAGAAAGTACCTTAACCTTCCCAAAATGAATTCTCAACAAAATCCGTGGAAGACATTACGTTTGATTAAATAAAAAAAAGTTAAATTCCAGTAATATATCCCAGGAGGATATATTACTGGAATGAAAAGTATCAATCTATCTGTGCCAATTTTTCATCCAAATCTGTTCGACGGTATACGCTTTCATTCACCATCACAAACTTTCGCATTTATAATATTTGAAAGATATATCACCTGTTGGATATATTTATAAAATGTATGTTTGGTGTAATAAAAGAATTTTATAGAAAGTTTAGCTTATGAAATGCTAAATCAATAAAAATAAACAATAATTTAGATTGCATTGATATGTTTCCAGGCTCTGTCGGCAGCACCCACGCCTAAGTTGATCTCAAACACAGATTGGATGCAAGCACGTCAAGCTACAAGAAAACCTGCCAACTATAATTACAACCAACATTGGCTTATACAGGTATTCATTAAATTCAAATAGCTTTGATGAGGAGCTTCGCTTGAGCGGTATAAATGCTATATATAAAACAGGAACGTGTTGATAAAAGTCTACTGTTATAAAATATTGAAAGAAATTGGAGCAATATTTTGTATCCCAAATAAATGAAATTATATTTTTGACATCTTTAAGCAGGTATGGATGTGGAGAAAATTCGTGTAAGTCGTTATGGACATGGATGCGTGACGTATTAACGCTAGCAATATGTAGCTATGTTAATGTCACTGTATTTAAGCGGATAGACGTCAAAACGATATAAATGTAAAAACTTTTAATTTAAGCTTAAAAAACTAATTTGAATATGCAAAAATAACTGTTTGTTCATAGTTTTTACTTCTGTCGGCAGTCCTCATGACTGTCTTGTTCTTTTTCATCAAGATGTTATAAGTACAATTGAAATAACATTCAGAGTATACAATTTATCGAAAACAAACATTTAAATACCAAATTACCAAAAATTATTGAATTACTAATGCTTGAATCACAGTCTTTCGTTGAAATGAGATAACTTTTTCGCCTTACTTTTTCGTGATGGAAATTTAACAGACACTTAAGAATAGGAACTGAATTTGAAGACGACTTTTATTTTAATATTATTGTGATGAAGTCATACTATAATTGTATACGCTTGGTAGGCGATGGCAGTATCGCTTATACAATTTCTACCAGAGAGCTGATGTCCATTCGCAATTTTCTATTGTATTCTTAGTTCATCAACACACAATTGAATGAACTATATACTGCTCGTGGGTTTCCTTAAAGATGACAAATCCATCTCATGGCATCATCGTAAAATCCCAAAGAGGGTTGACGTTAGGCAGATGGTCGATTATAAAACCGTTGACAAATCTTTTGCATACAACAAAACAGGAGTACATATTAAGTTGATCCTGAGTAATTGGGATAAGAGCAAGATGAGGATGATAATCTTGGGAAGAACTAAAGCCAACAGTAGTAGTAGTAGTATTTTGATGGGTTTATCGATTATGAATATATTGACCCCGTTTTCAGGAGGCAGAACAACGTCGTATCGAGGAAGCGCGGCGAACTCGCGCCGCTCAAAGGCATTCTTATCACCAAGATATACCAAAACCCGCACATCCCACGCAAATTGCACACCCCACACATCCCGCACATCTATCACATCCCGCACACCCAACACATCCCGCGCAGCTACGGGACATGCACGCGCTTTCCACCAGGTAAAGTAAAATGGCTTATGAGTTATATAAGGATTTTATTTTATGCTATTTTTAATAAATATGGATATCGGATATTTTTTGGCTGAACTGGCTTGCCGTCGGGGGAATTATGTACGCAATTTGCTAGGTCTTTTTTAAATTTAATAATATTCATTTTATGTATATTTCTTCTGAATGTGACTGAACTCCTTCTAAACAGCTGTACCGATTTTGAAATGCTTTGTAGGTGACAATGTGGATTCGTGGATGATTTAGATTAAATCCAATAGGTCGCTATGATCCGCTATGATCGATTTAAAGGCATTTTAGTTTTTTTTCTTTCTACACAACAGCGTCTATTTTGTCAGCTAATATTTTATAGTATTGTCTTTAAGTTTAAATATAATTCTTCGGTAATAAATTTCTGTAATTCTTCTTCGAAACTAAGGATTGCCCAATGATTGTACCATGGTATAAATATTTCCCTTATGCGCTGAGGGTCATGGGTTCTAATTTCACGCAAATTAATATTCTATGCCTTCTACAAATGATTTTTCTAAGTATGAGTGTGATTTGTGCTACGAATACTATCAACCCGTTTTGCTCGTGCGTGTCATAAACGACAACTAAGAGCTTTACATTGACTTGGGCCAACTCCAACTGTAGTAGAGTATCTACATATTGAGCCGACCCCAAGTAATTAAGATAAAAGCAAGATGATGATGGTGTATAAGCCCAGTGGTTTCGGCATCACGCTTTTCACCCCGTTATGGTTCAATTACCAAAAAAAATATTTCTTAGCTTATCCCGAACCGCGAAAGAACCGTGTAAAATATTTCACATTGTTAGGCCCAGTGGTTTCGGATATAGTCTTTTCATCCACATAGGGATGGTATTTCCAAAAAAAAAAAAAAAATATTCCGTGCTCGCTGACTCAAAAAAATAGAATCATGTACAGCATTTCGGTACGTGTTAATAGATTCCTTATTCAGAATTCATACAAATATTTTTATAAATTGCTTTAATACAAAGTTTCATGGTTCTATCTCCGACAATGACGAATATAAAATGTCATCCCCAATTACAACGCCTTCAAGTCATTTTTTCGTGATAAAAAGTAGTGTGTGTCGTTTCCCAAGCTTTAGTTTATCTTTGCACCAAATTTCATCAAAATCAGTTTAGTGGTTTAGACTTGAAAGCCTAAAAGATAGACAGAATTACGTTCGTATTTATAATATTGATAAGGATTCTGTCGCCACACAGTAATTATATTTACACGCTAACTGCATAAACTTTCAGCCAACAACAACTTACTTCGGAATTGAAACGCTCCATCCGGACGGAACCTCGTGAGGAGAAGCTGCTCAGCGTCAGCGGGCGTCGCAAGTGTTCGCATTGTGGAGAAGAATTGGGTAATTATTCTTCATTCCAAACTATATACACTCAATTGTTGGATATCCTCAATTGAGGAATGGCTGGACGGTTTGGTATAGGTTTTTATTTCGAGTTTTCTTTCATAGGAATATTGTTTAGGGAATCATCTTTTTTTTTTTGGGACTAATCCCACCACACATTCCCACCATTGTAACTCCTGTAAGCCAGGATCCACAATGATCTCCATAAATGACACCGAGGTTTGACCCTCAGGCAGTCCCGGGATATGATTTTAATTGTCTTGGGACCCGCAACAAATTTAATTAGAAAAGATTAAAGAGGAGGAGTTGGAAAGAGAGATTCCACTTCCCTCCTAGGCAAAGCGGGAGACAGGAAAACAAAATGACTAGTCAACCAATAAGTAAAAAGATGTACAGCTACGATAGCGCAGCAGTACGGCACCACGGATACGGAAGAGCTTAACGGGGCCTATATGTGAGCGTTAAGATTGATTGCTACAGTAGGTATGGCAGAAACGCATGAACGCACGGAAATTTTCTCGAGTTGCTACAAGGTCCGTATAGTATACTACCCCACAGGTGACTTGCAAACTGTTTAACATAAGGTTACGCTCGTTTCGCCAGAGATCGCACTCCCAGAGAATGTGATGTGCTGATTGTTCATACTCGTGGTCAGACGTGGAACATTGACATAATGGTGATGGTACGAGTTTAAAAGAAAATAATTTACTTTTAAAGTTGCCATGGCCAGTTAAAAATTGGGCCACGAAGTGGTCAACCTCTAGCCACACCTTCTCCAGGCGCTCCCGGATGCATGGGAAAAATAGATAAAGATGACGACCTTTCGATGATGCATCCCATCTTTCTTGCCATTCAGTTAAAAGTTCCTCATAGACAATGGATTGTGGTGCAAACAATCTAGCAATTTTATTTCGGTCGCGTAGAGAATCATCTATTAAAGGTGAATGCACACTGATCCGAGCCGAAAGAGTCGAACGGATCAAATTTTAGAATTTTGTATAGAAATCGTCTTCCAGATTCGGACGATTCGACGCGGGGAAGTGTGCGAGGTTTCATGAGATTTCATATACAGAATTCCAAAATTTGTTTCGTTCGACTCTTTCAACGCGTTCGGCTCGGATAAGTGCGCGTTCACCATAATAATACTGGCAGAATAGGTAGGGGACTACGTGTGGTGACAGATTAAGAATACAATTCACCATTCCCTATCTTGCACGTGGATGTTGTAAAAGAGGACTAAGGAATATAATACGCATAAAACAGCAAGGGAAGGAAAATTCGAAGCAAAATCTTATACCAACCTGTCTGACCAGCATGGTATAATAAGGTCAATTTCCCTGCTATTGTGGAGGAGGCTCGAACCCAGCAGTAGGACGTATTTGAGCCAAAATGATGACAATTCAAAAATTTATGATTTACTTTTTTATCTGTAACAGGTCGCGGTGCCGCCATGATTATTGAGTCACTGTCACTCTGCTACCACGTATGGTGTTTCACATGCGCGGTTTGCGGTGCTCCATTAGGCGATGGACGTGCCGGCGCTGACGTACGTGTTCGTGCCGCCCGATTGCACTGTCAACACTGCTACTCCAGTGACGATGGACGCAAATATTCCGCCGTATAACACTATATAAAACTTTGGAAAAATACTGTCAAATGTTGTGGAATCCGTCAATGTTTCACTTGCCCTCTGTGGCTATTGAAGTACACAGGCTGGATTAATTCCTTATGATGTGTTTGATATAAAAAGTACATAATATATTTCGTCCTGATTAAAAACACCAGATACCCCGAAACTTTTGTAAAACATGAGTTTAAATGATACATTAAGGTTGGCTGTTGTGCGTGTCGATCGACACAGACTATTCTTGTTCAGAGCTTAGTGTGTGTAACGTAATAATATGACTAAAGATTTCCAAAAGCTTCAGTCAATATGTGTAAGTGGATGCTTTCCATTTTTTCTGGACTAAGAGAGTTTGAGTGTTATTTTATGCAAGGTCTGATTACATGCGGGACATAAAAGACGAGTTTAATTGCAAACAACGCCATCTAGTGAGGATATCGTGAATTAAACTGTAACTAGGGATTGAATAGATTTTTTCTGGCCAAGAAATTACATCAAGCCCATTAATCATTAAGTTGCATCTAAATTTTAAGTTGGGTGATTAAGGGATATACCCCCATAGATTATAAATAATTATATATCGATATGTGACATCTTATCACTTATTATAGAGAAAATTGCGTACTAAAAATTGTAAAATTGTGTGTGTCCAAAGAAAAGATACAATATACTAAATGATTCTTTATTATTATCATATATACTTAACCGTACAATAAAAACTTTTATCTATTTATATAACTTCTATATATAAAATATCCTTTAGATTATTTCCTTAATAGCTATATTATACGTTACGGCTGCTTGCTCGTTTATATTGAACATAAATATCTTTATTAATAATATTAATTGTGAATTTTGTATCATATATAGTAAAATAAGTTCAGTGTGTCAAATTTATTATTAACTTTTAAAATAAAAATGGCCAAATAATATCTTTGAATAAACTCTAAATCTTTATATACACTTATTATTATCTTTTTTTATCGATTCTTAGATTCTAAAATGTAGAAATGTTATATTACCTATTAACTCGATTTTTTTTTTGTCTTCCAAACACTATAGTAATTTAGTACCTGGTATAATCTTATTATACTAGGTCTTGTATTATTCTAGTGTCTGGTACAATATGAGCTAATAGTTTAATAATGCGATGTACGGACATAGCTCGGTAGTAAACTACGGTGATGTTTGTCGTACCTACGCAATATCTACAAAACGTCTAAGCGACTCAGCCAGTTTCTGAGTCAGCTGTTGCACGCTTTTGATTTTCATTCACGCTATTATTTTAAATGGCATAACATTAATATTTACCACATGACCATTGTGTTGAATTAAAAGGCTATATATATATATATATATATATATATATATATATATATATATCGATAGACTACAGACTATATATACCATAGACTATATATTCTATATATAATTTCAGCAGATGTTTCAAAAGTCCACTTTACGTGAATACTGCTTTCAAAAGTTTCTAAATAATTATTTTCTTATTGATTGTATGAGCCTATTTCATCGGTCATGTGTATTATATTAAATGTTTTGTTAATAATTAAGTCACCCTCAATATACATAATTATTTCGGACTAATTTGTGCCATGTCATTAATGTCTTGTCCCAACAAGTACATACAGAAAATAATTAAGATGTATCATTGAATTAACATTTTTTTTTATTAACTAATAATTGTAATTCATGTATGAAAATAAAAATAACTTTGTAATATTTTGTAAATAGATTTTAATTTATCTTTGTACGTTTTAATTGTTAGCTTTAATAGTTATTATTTTAGTTTGATTAAGAAATATTATAATCCAAAAATGTCTATGGTTAAATTATTATTGACGTTTCCATTGCAAAATGACTTAGGTACTATTATGGTGAACTATGAACAGATTATAGAATTATTTGTCTAGTTAGGTATTAAAAAAATCTTTTAACATTTTGAATATATTTTTTATTAGTATTACCTTTGCATTCAAGACTTTAAATATAAATAGCACTTGTCTATGGAAATAAAAAATACACTGTCTTAAGTTCGAAAATTAATTTACAATTAACATTGCAAATTTACTGAGACTTTTAATTTCTATTTTTAAATGTGACGATGGCAACGTAGTTATGTTTTTTCAACAAAATAAAAGAAAATTGGTATTTATTCGAGAAATAATAAGAGAATAAATAAAGATTAAATAACACTGAACAAGATTAAATTGTATTGGCAATTAAAAGTGTTGATTTCTAATTTGATACAATATATTTTGTGTAGTATTTAAGTTATTTTGCTTTGATATGATTTACGTAAACTTATATAGTTCTCGTAATATAACGATCAATGTAATGATTTTATTATTAACACTTCGTCGTTTGATGGTGGCACTCACGTTGTAATATTATCTGTATCCATATATATGTACATTATCTATGTCTGTAAGCTGCAAATTGTATAACATTAGATATTTGAATTATAAATGTTATTTCATTTACTCGATTACCAATAACCTTCCATTTTATAGATCTTACGGAGCTTATACTTCTAATGAAACTGTATCCGAAACCAATATTAAAATTTTAGACAGGGTCGGTATCTGAGTAAGACTTATTATGACGGTGCCTTACCAAAGGGAAATAGGCATTTCCTTTTTACAATTCCTTTAGAATCCAATATCAACCGAATCTATCCTAAATTGATCTAACATTTAACTTCGGACGAGTAAGGATATATTATTAAAGTCCTAGTGGACCTTAAAATAAATAAGTGAAATGTATTTTTCAAAAACTCGTTTATTTATCACTTCTTGACCAATAGAAATAATAAAACGGAAAAATTATTATTACATTTCCCGGCGATAAATATTGCACACATCGACCTTTAGGAAAAGACAATTGACTAATATCGGCTTTGTAAAGTGTTGTCTCTGTCCCACACTGCCTTTGTGACATCACACAGAACACTATCTATTAGGAGCTGTTAAACAATGCATTTTTTGGTATTAAATAATATGTATATAGTTTAGGTATTTGTTTTTAATTGCTGGGGTTTCAACAATTATAGATATATTTTTGAACTGCACGCAAATGTACTTTCTCGCACTAGTGCAATGACTGATAATCGTTATACAGGTAGCATATATGACAAGGACACTACGAAGCCGAAATTAACCGATTGCCGCTTTCCAAAGTTCGATGTGCAATATTCGCCGGCTACTCACACTTGTCCGTGTGGTGACAGACTAAAAGTATAGCTCACAAGCCCATTTCAAATCCATGGGTGTTGTAAAAAGCAACTATACAAGAGACTGAAAAATGGGAATAAAATCGTATACTCTTACCCGTTGGACTTATGTAATATAGTAGGTTCATTTCCCCTACATTGTTTATCCTCGAGCCCAATAGTGGACCTATACAGTATATCTGAGCTAAGATAATAATAATAATACTTTATTGCTCTTTAAATATGTAGGTACATTGTTTGTTACATTATATAAAATAACATCACTATAGTTCTACAATTAAATTGGGTGCAGTTCCGTTTTCCTTATTAGGGTTCAAAGAAACCTGTGAACAGGAATGACAGACATGATGGGGATGATTGTAATTTGATATGATACATAGTTTGTGTTTTTTTTTTTTGGTGTGCTGAAGTCAGTGCACACGACGTCCATCCCGACCGGGGCGACGAAAGGACGGCGCGCGTCCACATAACCCACACCTATTTTTCGCCATGGAGCTGACCACCGGTGCCGAGTTCCTTGTTCTCAGTCAGTCAGACGGTATATCACCGAAGGTACCCGCCTCTCCTCTCGACGTCCGGGACGTCCGGCGCCGTTGCTCGGTCAGCTTCTCTGCGGGTGACGGACTAAAATCCCCGGTCCGGTCACCCGCGGCCGGGTCGTCAGCAGCGGGCCGTGTCGCCGTAAAGGATATGATACATACATTGCATCAACAGCGAAGTTTGAAGCGAGTATTGGTACGTCGCAGGGACGTTGATGCGCGTGGGCGTGTTGTCATCGCGTAGACCGCCTCCTACTATTTTACTTTATGGATATTGTGTCAGGTAAAATGGATGAACCCTGTTACAGTTTCGATTGGTACGTTGGTAGAACAGTGACGGTGGTACCAAGTCAAACAGTTCTTCAGTGCACTCCCCATGAACGAGCCGGTAGAGACTCAGTCACTCCGTTGCTCTAGTGACTCCAACCTGTCCGTAACGTGGGGTGCTCCCTGATGATTCGAATTGCTATTCGCCTTTGCAAGGAGTCAAGTGGGTTTAGCTAATATTTGGATGCTTTTTTTGGGGTGGGCTAAGGTCCGCGCACCTGCCGGCGGCGCGCGGCCCCGTAACCCACCCTGTAGCACGTCGCCTTCGTCTTTGAGCCGACCACCGGTGCAAAGTTCTTTGACCTCAGTGGTCGGCCTGACGAAATACTCCGAAGGAGTACCATCTCCCATTGACGTCCCCTTCCCGGGACACCGATCGCCGTCGCGAGGCTAGCTTCTCCGCCGGTGCCGGACTAAATCGCTCCGATCACCCGCAGCCTCTACTAGGGCGGCATCGGGCGCAAGTAGGTACTCGCGCCTGCGCCGTCCCAGTCGCCGGCGGAGGACTGTGTCCGCGTGGAGGCGTTCCTCCCGCACACGGACTATAATATTTGGGTGCTAGACGTTGGTCGACGAAACTTTGATGCTTGATTCTCACTAGGTTGTAGTTATTTTATAATATATCGTCTTCTTTGTCACAGCCCCTATATATCATAGCCCATATCCCACTACTGGACTCGGACTTCCTCCTCAATAAGAGGGAAGTTGACCTATTATGTATGATACGCGGGTCAGACGTATGCGCATAAGGTTTAATGTCAGGTTTTCCTTCGCTTGCACTGATGGTATCTGCATATTATATCCCTTTATTATCTTTTACGATACCCATGGGCAAGATAAGGTGGTGAAATGTATTCTTATACCGTCACCACAATAAATGTAATACATAAGAAAAATAAATTTAAACCTTAAAAAGAAGAAAATCAGTATTGAAAATTCAAAAGCTCATCACGGTTCAATATGTCCTACGGTTGGACTCGGGACCCTGCCATTATGGGATGAAAATTGAACTACTATAGCACGCTTTTTTTACGACACCTACGGGCAAAATAAGGGGTGGCGAATTGCATTTTTACTCCGTCACCGCATGGAAAATTAACATGTTCGTATGACATAACTGCTTAGTTGGAAACTGGACTCGTAGTTTGGACGGAGATTTGGTTACCTTAAATAGTTATGAATCACTTTAAAGGCGAACGTAAAACTCATCGCTCGATTTGTCAGAGACGACAATTGAATAATATGTTTGTCTCCGCGCGCTCAGCGTTCGACGTTTAACATTCGCCAGTTCATTTTTTTATATAACTCTCACACACCTTTAGCCGCAAATGAATAAATGTATTTATAATACAGCCATAATTATTAGTTATTTTCGGAGTCACAGAGGAGTCACAGGTTATGAACGACGTGGGGTGCGAAGTATCGCGGATTCGAGCCTCTTTCCCAATAGGGGAGAAATTGACCTACTCTACCCTGCTGGTCAAACATGTTGGTATAGGGTTTCATTCAGTGGCGTAGCGTGTGTCACTGTTGCCCGGGGCGGAGTTATAATTTGCCGCCCTTTTGACATCGTAAAAATAATAATTGTTGGTGTTGGTAAGAAAAAACGTAACGAAATGAAATAATTGAGTGAAAAATATTTATTTCAAAACTATGTAAGTACATGTGTAAGTAACATGACTGTGTGAACTTTAATAATTTACACAATTACAATTTATTTTATTTTTTTTTCGGGTGGGTTGCGGTCGGCGCGCTCCTCGCACCACTCCGTCCGGGGCGACAGAGGGACGTAAGCACGCACACCTGCAACCCTCCCACGTGCACATCGCCTTCGTTGTTGGGTCGACCACAATAATTTACACTATAAAATTAATGTTTAATAAAATCTAAACAGTCTAAAACTCTACTTTTCGCGACTTACGCGCAGCGAAATCTTTTATTCGGTCCTTGGACCCACCCTGTGTAACATCGGGTACGACTGGGCGTTAGAGGGGGAGCCTCCCGCCCGGGTTGGGCGTGATTTGGCGGGCTTGTCACAGCCCGCGGTGGGACGCTAGAGGAGGCGGCAAGCCTGGCGACTCTAGGCACCAAAGAGATCGTCAGGCGGATCGGGGCGTTGGGGTTGAGGGTAGCCCTGGACAAGATGGAGGCCATCCTATTCTAAAGGCCCCGCATGGGCCCTCCCATCGACGTGTCGATCACCGCCAATTCGGTTGATATCAGCATCCGGGCGCATATGAAGTATTTGGGCCTGGTGTTCGATGGGCATTGGTGGTTCCGAGAGCATTTCCGCAGGCTTGCTCTACGGCTCATCGGCGCGGCGTCCGCCCTATCGTGGCATATGCCGAACGTGGGCGGGCCGAGCACTACGTGTCGATGGCTGTACGCGAGGGTCATCTGGTCGATGGCCCTGTATGGCGCGCTGGTGTGGGCGGGGTAGCTGATCGTCTGACTCAGGGCTCTACTGTAGCGACCACAAAAGGCCATGGCGTCCAGGGCCATACATGGATACCGCACGGTGTCGACAGAGGCAGCGTGCCTGTTGGCCGGGACTCCCCCGTGGGACCTGGAGGCGGAAATGCTCGCCGGTTTGTATCGACGGGTGTCGAAGGGGCGAGTGGAGGGCGGTGTGATCTCTTTGAGGGAGCTCAGCGCCTGGAGCGTCGACACCCGCTGAGAGGTCATTACCCGTTGGGCAGTCCGGCTGGAGAGGCCTCGGTTCGGTGTGCGGACCATGGAGGCCTTCCAGCCAGTGTTGATGCAGTGGTTAAAACGGCGGCACGGGGTGCTCTCCTTCCGACTGGTGCAGGTTTTGACGGAGCAGGGATGCATCGCCAAATACCTGTACACGGTCGTTAGGAGGGAGAGTACACCGTCTTGCCACCACTGCGATTGCGACGAGGACACGGCGCAGCATACGCTCGAGGTTTGTGATTTTGTGTTCGGTGCTGGGTGAATTGAGACGCGGTCTCAGCCTTTGCGAGGCAGTAGTCTCGCGGAAGGGGGGCGGCGGAGCGCGTGCGCGAGGAGCGTCTCCTCGACGACGCGAACCGCCGCCGGTGACTGGGGCGGCGTAGGCGCGACTACCTGCGCCTCATGCCCCAGTCGAGGCCGCGGGTGACTGGACCAGGATTTAGTCCGTCACGGTCATGGGTTACGGGTGTGCGTGCTTATGGCCCCTATGGCGCCCTGGACGGATTGGTGCGAGGAGTGCGCCGACCGTAACCCAAAAATAAAAAAGTGTCCGCACAAAATATTTTTCTCCCAATTTTGCCGCCCTTCTAATAGTGGCGCCCGGGGCGGTCCGCCCCTCCGCACCCCCCCCCCCTTGCTACGCCACTGGTTTCATTTCGAGTTTTCCTTTTCTTGCACAGATGGTATATACATATTATATCCCTTAGTCGTCTTTTACGACATCCACGGGCAAGATAGGGAGTGGTGTATTGTATTCTTTCTCCGTCACCACACAGAACATAAGGACCCCTATTTTACTAAATTTGCCAATAAGAGAAAAAAAATATTATAGGCAGATAGATTGTGTAGGCTTTTATTACTTTGCCTTCTTTTGAATGGATGATACTGTTGCTGTTTCTTTACCTTTAACAATGTTGCAATGTATTGATGGACTCTGAGAGTCCGGGTTGTCAGTGCCAAATTGGACGGCTCCCAAGTACAGTTCAGCCGTAGTTATACAGTTAAAAAAAGGTTTATATTGGAGATAATGACAATTTACCTGAAACATAAATATTTATTTAATGCAAATACGAGTAGATAAACTATTAAAATATTTAAAAATAAGAAATAAAAAGCTGGGGCAGGCGGCACGCCTGGCAAATCTTGGCACCGAACTCTACCAACGGGCGTCGGTGACGTGGGTAGCGGGCGACACAGTCTCGTCCAGCGAGATGACCGTCTGTTAGGGCGATGCCCGCCGGGACGTTCGCTAGTCTCGCCTGTCCATTGGGCTGTCCGGCCGAAAGGGCCGCGGTGCGGTTTTTTGACCCTTGCAACCTGCCCGTGCTGAGGGAATAGTCAGCAGTATGGCGCGCTTTCCTTCCGACTGGTACAGGAATTGACATCTTTCTCGACATATCGCATCTGCATCGCCAAGTACCTGTACACGGCCATTAGGAGGGGCGTACACTCTCCTACGGACCCCGCCGCTTTTATCGCCCCGGACGAAACAGACGGTGTCCATGCACACTATAGCCAATAAAAAAAAAATCAATATACAAAAAGTCCTCCCGAACACTGTCAGCAGATAATGTGCCCAAAGGTTAGCAGCGTTATCACGTTGAATGGCAAGGCGCGGCTCCATGACCCACCTGTGGCACGTCGCCTTCGTCGTTGGGCGGACCACCGGTGTAGAGTTCCTTGACGTCGGTTACCGTCGTGCGGTCAGCCTCTCTATCTCTTTAAAGAGGCTACGAGCATATCCTTTTTGATATTATTTAGATATTGTATTTTTTTTGTGGGTTATGGTCAGCGTACACCTCGTCTGTTCTATCCGGGGTGACGAATGGACGGAGCGCACCGAGTTGCTTGTCGTCTGTGGCCAACCCATTTAGATATTGTAATAAGATAAGCTGTGTGGTGGCAGCTACGAATAGTGTTGCCCAAATGCAAGACCAAGACGAGACTTGGACCAGTCTTGGTCTTGGTCTTGCAACAGCACACCTGGTCTCGTCTTGGTCTTGGTATTGCACACTCGAGTCTTGGTCTTGGTCTTGGTATTGCAGCAAGAGTCTCGCAAAGTCTTGCAAGTCTTGCAGTTGGAATAACGTAACAGTCATTTATCATGGCAATGAAAAATCCAAATAAATTAATCAAATATCATCCTATCCTACCTATTCATCTGCTAGCCTATAGTCCACTATTGAATATAACCCTTACCACTCGACTAAATTACTCTCCTATTCCCCTAGTATTACATTAGATAGAGTTACTACTCCTATGATAAAGGAAGGAATTTCGACCCTGTTTTCTTAAGACGTCACCACACGGGGCAGTTGATACAATAAATTTTATGTCATTTAACATTCCCCCTTTCCAACAAAAAAGATTTTTTCAATTTGATTGGCAAGCGACGGAGTTATTTGACTACTGACGACAAGTCACTCTGCTCTGGTGGTCGGCCCAACAACGAGGCGACGTGGGTATGGGTGGGTTATGGGCCCACGCACCGTCCTTTCATCGCCCCGGACGGAATTGATCGCGCGTGTGCTTACCATAGCCCACCCATAAAAAAAATAATAATAATGGCTTCCTAACACCATTTCCTCGGTCCGATTTGATACGACATACACGGGTAAAAGAGTGGTGAATTGTATTCGTACTCTGTCCCTATACGGATATTTATGTAGATTAATTGTAGGCATATTTCTATGTCCAACAGTGAACGTCGTTGGGCTAATGAATAAACGGATATATAAATATGTATAATGGGCAAGAGCACTCTCGTGATTACGGTATTTTTGTCCTTCAGCCTTTCCGAAGAGTAATTCTGAAAAGCCAACATCAACATTGGGAATCGATTGGCCAATAGATGGATATCTCAAGACTGATTTGACTTGGGCAGTCCGGTTGGAGAGGCCTCGGTTCGGGGTGCGAATCGTGGAGGCCTTCCGGCCGGTGCTGATGCAGTGGTTGGAAAGGCGGCACGGGGGGCTCTTTCCGACTAGTGCAGGTGTTTACGGGGCATGAGAGCTTCGCCAAATACCTGCACAAGGTCGTAAGGAGGGAGAGTACACCGTCCTGCCACCACTGCGATTACGACGAGGACACGGCGCAGCATACGCTCGAGGCCTGCGCCGCTTGGGCCACGCAGCGCCGTGAACTCGTCGCATTCATCGGTGCCGACCTGATGCTGCCGGCCATCGCTAGGGCGATGGTCGACAGCGTCGGGAATTGGGACGCGGTCGCAGCCTTCTGCGAGACAGTGATCTCGCAGAAGGAAGCGGCGGATCGCCTGCGCGAGGAGCGCAGCCTCGATGAGGAGATCTGCCGCCGGCGAATGGGGTGGCGCAGGTGCAACTATCTGCGCCTCATGCCGCCCTAGCTGAGGCCGCGAGTGACGTGACCGGGGATTAGTCCATCACCCGCCGAGAGGCCGACCGCGTGAGGAAAGACCGATGTCCTCCCCGAGGGGGGGATGTCGGTCGATGGGAGGGTACCCCAAGTAGGGGGTATTCCGTCGGGCCGACCACTGACGACAAGTTAACTCTGCTCCGGTGGTCGGCCCAACGACGAAGGCAACGTGGTTTTCGGGTGGGTTGCGGGAGTTGCGTGCTTAAGCCCCTCTGTTGCCCCGGATGGAGTGGTGCGGAGGCGTTCCGACCGCAACCCACCCACAAAAAAAAAATGAAGACTGATTTGACTTGCCGTGGCGATTCCTCTCCAGCCACGGCCGATTTCCCTCCTATTATGTAGAAGACACGAGCTCCACCGTATATAAGCTGGAATGGTGATTTGAATTAAATGCAAGACCAAGAGACTCTTGCAGGCTCAGTCTTGGTCTTGCTCAAGTCTTGCAGG
This sequence comes from Lymantria dispar, assembly GCA_032191425.1. Lineage (NCBI taxonomy): Eukaryota > Metazoa > Arthropoda > Insecta > Lepidoptera > Erebidae > Lymantria > Lymantria dispar. Next base: position 1,926,154 of record CM063462.1, on the reverse strand, counting down.
GCCAGTCTTGGTCTTGGTCTTGCAAAAATTAAGCGGTCTTGGTCTTGGTCTCGGTCTCGAATTTCTCGCAAGACCAAGACCAAGACCGCAAGACCAAGATTTTTTTGGGCAACACTAGCTACGAATACTTCCTATAACCCCCTTACATTGATCTTGGGTGTCCTAAAATACGACTAAGAGATTTTTGGCAACCAGGGCCAACTCAATCTGATGCCGTCAGGTTAACAATTATATTCCCAAAGAGGGTTGACGTCAGTTAGCCGGCTGGTCATATATTATTCCCAATAAATTTTGCAATCATCATCATTCAGCCTCGCCAGTCACGTTTCGCCACAAACTGAGATCCTGTATCGCCTGCATTCAACGACGTCCAGGAACTTCACCAGCTCGTCCGTCCATCTAGTAGGGGGCATCCTATACTGCGTCGTCTGATACATGATCGCCACTCGAGAACCTTTCTTCCGCAGCGTTTGTCGGTTCGTCAAGCGATGTGGCCGGCCCATTGCCATACTTTTGCAATACGTACTATGAAAGAAGAGTGCAGTCGACTCAATAGTCGACCCCAAGTAAATAAGATAAGAATAGGATGGTAATTATCATTATTATCATAAGAATATTATTCCGTGTAGTGACGGATAAAGAATACAAGTTACCACTCCCTATCTTGCCCGTGGATTTATCACTAACCGCATGAACTGCAGTAACATATTGCTACTACTCAGATGTTGATGGGGCGACTGGGCGAACCGGCCCGCGGCTGTAGACACTGTGTCCTATCACATATACTTCGTCTGACTTTAGCATGATCATTATCATCATCATCATCTCAGCCCATACACGTCCTGGGCACACGGCCACGTGCTGGGCTCTATGAGAGGGAAATGGCCCTACTACACGCTGGTCAGACATATTGGTATAAGGTTATGTGTTGAGTTTTCCTTCTCTTGCATGGATATTATATGCATATTACATCCCTTAGTCCACGGGCAAGAGAGGGGATGGTGAATTTTATTCTTACTCCATCACCATACGCAAAAGAATAGTATTTGGCCCTAGAATTGCGAATTATAACAATGTAAAAACATTTTAACTGTATTAAGAAAGAGTTTACAGACGTTTTGTTTTAAAGGTTTCCAAATCCTAACCATATTTAGACCGAGAGCTCGGGGCGGATGACATTTTAATTTTAAACCTTAGTAATACTTACGAAATAGTTTTATTTAGAGTTTTCCCTCTCTTGGTGTTATTTTGTTTGTCTTTATAGGCGCACACTATTAACAGTTGTCTGTCTACAGCTGCGGGCCGGTCCGTCCGGGATAGTACCACACTGAGCAGAAAATCGACATCCGAGTAGTAGCAATTTGTTACTGCGCTTCGTTCGGTGAGCGAGAGAGTCGAAAGCCCAACTCTCTGAGGGTGTTTGCATGTGATGGGTTTTAGTGATGCCTTTATTATCACCGAATCTCGTTGACTCATCACACTCCCTTCACTTGCTTCACGGTAGGTAGCGGCCTTGCAAAGATCCATGAGCGCCAGCAACACTTACCATCAGGTGTACTTTTTACTCGTTTGCCACCGTTTGCAATAAAATATATCTGTTCTCCATCCCCAATCTTGCCCGTGGGTATCATAGACAACTGAGGTGCTTATATATTGTGCTTATAAAATTATGCAAGTGAAGGAAAATTCGAAATAAAATCAACACGTCTAACAAGTGTGTATGCCTATTTCCCTCCAATTGCAGAGTAATCTCGAGTCCTGCAGTGCGACGTATATAAGCCATTATATTGATGATGGTGATAATATACGTTTTTTTAAAGAAATAATCCTTGTATTGGAAGGGAGTTTACAGACACGCAATTACAGACATAAACTACGTTCAGACTTTGATCAAGAGTGTATGAATCGTTTGTGGTGCATGTGAAAACGGTCCCATGACTTCGTCGTAGCCGAGGGACAGACACAGCGTGAGGTTTTTGGCTGGTAGTGGCGCTGATAAAAAATCGACGCTAAGCTCAGCATATCCCATCTATCAAAGGCGGGCATGCGTAAAATTTTTATTTTCCAATGCGAAAAAAAATATAGATCGCACAAAGTATTATTCTGCACGGCCATCAAATCTACGACACTTACTGTGTAATTTATAGTTCCTACAGTTTGCTATCTTAACCACTATGCCAATGTTCAGTCTAATTGCAATCTCTATGTATCTCTAAAGGTGTGTCTTCACAATTTCGCTAGCACATGATTACGTTCTGCACTTTGGACTCTATTATAATGGCCCATGGGATCCAGTAATCAATGTTTACGCCCATCAGCTTCATCCACGTAACGACAATGTATTGTACTATGACCATTGTGACGGAAATCCGGTAATTTGATTGTTGTATAAAAAAGTTTTTAGCATTATTCATGGAACTGATTAGGAAAATAGACACGCTCTCTATAGGTAATATATCTACACCATCAAACTGACTTTCAAATTATTAAAAATAGAGATATTATTGGCTTTGTAACCGTATCGAAACTATCGAATATTAGGGACCATGGGTGTTGTACCATTTAAAAAGGTAACTGGGACGCGGTCGCCGCCTTCTGTGAGGCAGTCATCTCACGGAAGGAGGCGGTGGAGCGTGCAAGAGAGGAACTTCTCTACGGTGACAGGATCCGCCGCCGGCAACTTAGGCGGCGCAGGCGCAAGTACCTATGCCTGATGCAGCCCTAACCGAGACTACGGTGACAGGACCGGGGAATAGTCCGTCACCCGCAGAGAGGGGCGTTAGGGAGGGAGGATATCCGAAAGGGTATCCCGTTGGGCTGGCCACGGACGACAAGGAACTCGGTATCGGTCAGCCCAATGGCGAAGGAGAGCGAACACGGTGGGTTATGGGGCCGCGCTCCGCCCGTTCCTCACCCGGGAGAGAGGGACTTGCGTATGCGCTGACCATAGACGACCATACTAAAAAAAAACAAAGAAAAACTATTTAAGAAGGTATTCCGTGTGATGATGGACTAAGAAGTCTATTCACCACCGCCTTTCTTGCACGTAGGCGTGGTAAAAGACGACTAAGGAATATAATTTGCATATAGCAACTGTGCAAGTAACAATCCGTCTGACCAGCGTGTTGTAGTAGGTCAATTTCCCTCCTATTGTGAAGCAGGTTCAAGCCCAGCAGTGAGACTTATATGAGCTGTAATGATGATGATAACGGGAAAGAGAATTGCGCCGGTGAAATCGCAAGCATATCCTAGTCATAAAAACAATTGAATATCAAGATGTCCTACGTCATATATAATGGTAATGTCATCCGTTCGTTATACAGTTTTTGTCGGGAATTTAGTGTTCAAGATGATCCAACAACAAGAAATGGATGTCGACAATGATATCACCGCTGCTAATGTTTAGTATACACGCATTCATCAAGACTATTGTTGGTACATCATAGGTATTTTACACACTAAAGGTGTAGCCAAGTTTTAATTTCGAAAAGGGTCTAAAGTAATCTTTGGGTATTGCGTAATTAGAACATAACGGCAAAACACTTACGTACTGGGATCGATTACGTCGACCCGGGTTCCGAGCATATCCGATGCTCATCAGCAGGGCGAGCGGTGCGATGCGCAGCGGCGTTCGCTGGGCCTGGCGTGCACTGACAGTGCGTATAAGCTCGAAACCCGGTTTGACGGAATCAATCTTAGCATGTGAGTGTTTTGCTCTCGTACATATTGTAATATGTGTGTAATGTCTTCTAGTAACAGTGGAAAACCAGCGATGGTCGTCTGCGGCCAGCGTTATGTTGTATCGAGATCGTATTGGGGGACTTTGTAATTATTTGTTTATTTTTCATATATTTCTATCTCATCATCATTATTATGCTAATTACTAGGGGTCCACCTAATATGTAATCTTCTTTCATCGTACATATTGCAAAAGTTTTGGCAATAATTTTACCTCTGATCGCCTGCCTAATGTCAAGCCTCCTTGGGAATGTAATTGTTGACCAGTCGATTGATATAAAACTAATAATCTTCGTTTACGACACCCACGAGAAGTAAGTAAAGGTTGGTAATATATATATAACGTTTGCGTCTGTCACAAATAAATTATTTCATCATAAAACAACAAAAATATGCATTTTTATTGGGGTGGGCCATGGTCAGCGCACCTGCCACCCGGCTCCGTCCGAGGCGACAGAGGGGCGGCGCACGACCCCATGACCCATCCGGCACGTCGCCTTCATTATTGGGCCGACAACCCACCGGTGCCAAATTACTTGTCGTCAGTGGTCGTCCCAACGGAATACCCTGAGGGGGCATCCTCTTCTCTTGTGTCTTCGTGGAGGTGCTCCTGACGCACACAATCCCCCGCCTCCTTCCGCGAGATGACTGCGTCGCAGAAGGCGGCGAGCGCGTCCCAGTTCCTGGCGCAGCTGAGCATCTCCCAAGCGATGGTCGGCAGCGTCAGAGCGGCACCGATGATCGCGATGAGTTCACGGCGCTGCTCGGTCCATGCGGCACACACCTGGAGTGTGTGCTGCGCCCTGTCCTCGTCGCAATCGCAGTGGTGGCACGACGGTCTACTCTCCCTCTTAACGACCGTGTGCAAGTATTTGGCGAAGCAACCGCGCCTCGTCAAAACCTGCACCAGTTGGAAGCACCCCGTGCCACCGCTCCAATCACTGCATCAGCACTGGTCGGAAGACTTCGACGATCCTGACAACGAACCGAGGCATCTCTAGCCGGACTGCCCAACGGACAACGACGTCTCGGCGGGGGTCGACCCGCCAGGCGGCAAGCTCCTTGAATGAGACCATGCCGCCTCCAGCTCACGCCTCCGACATCCGCTGGTACAACCAGGAGGTAATCTCTGTTTCCAGGTCCCAGCCAACAGGCACACTGCCTCCGTCGCCATCGTACGGTACCGGCGTATGGGCCTGACCGCCATGGCTCTCTGCGGACGCCACAGAAGAGCTCTGAGACGGACGGTTAGGGACACCGCCCACACCGGTGCGCTGTACAGGGCCATCGACCGGATGACCCAGCCGTCGACAAACAAAAATATACATGAAATAACAATAATATTTATTCTTATTATAAATGTTTTTCTTGATTTGAACTTCTTGATTGAATCTTCCCCTTTAGCTACACCCGTGCGCTGAACTCTTGCTTGATATAGGTACTACTATAGGTATCTACTAAAGTTCAGAGAAACCAATGGCCATTTTCACATATGATATACGTCAACTTCCTTCCTATTATGACGGAGGCTCGACTCGATTTATATTCTTACTCCGTCACGGATACACGACAATATTTTATATAACTTAACATATATTGAAAGTTCTGGCAGTTTGAAATTTGATAAAAATATGTCAATATAAATCCGGTAATTGTAAAACCAGCCTTATAGCAAAAAGGTGCGCTCGATTCATCTGCGGACACAATTGGCGCATAATAGTGTTCAGCGCTCAGTGCTCGGCCGCCACCCGCATGCCCTCTACGCGCCGCCTGTTGCCTGCGCGCTGGTTCAGAGCGCGCCGCACCGCCCGGCACGAGGATGACGAGCCGCCCGTCGCGCTACGGCGACCGCCCGCCCGCGGGCCCGTCACGACCCAACCGCATCCACCTCTCGACGAAGAATCTCTGGAACGAGCTTACTCTTCTATGGCACATCTCGAATACGTCAATGCGGGCTCCTCACCTCCGGCTGAGAGTGCACCTAATATGTATGACAGCTTCGAGGAGCCGCCGCTCGATCTAACTGCGCATATCTGCGGCGATTCATTACGTCAGAGCGCTCATGAACAGATGCGCGCTATAGGCGGACGTCTGCGATTACTCGACGAACTTGAGACCGGTGCTATTACTGCAGAATCTGTCATGACAACTTTCTCTGCGGCATCTGAAGCTGAGAAGAACGTATGTTTATTCTGGGCGGCATTCCTGAAACTTGCAAATCTGCTGCCAACATTAATTGAAGTCGGCGCCGATCCTTTATACTTTGATACCCTCGGATTGTCTCCATTGCATGTTGCGGCCTTTAGTGGTTCGACAGAATGCGCCACGTTTCTTCTGTCTTACGGCTGCGACCCTAATTATATGCCACGATGCTTCGCCCCGCTTCATTGTGCCGCATTTGGAAATTCAGTGCAAGTATCTATTTTGCTAATCAGTCGGGGAGCATCTGTACATTCCGCTGTGAAGTATGTCAATTGTGAAGGTGGCCTTCTTCATTGTGCTGTGCGCGCCAACTCTGTGGAATGTCTCAAATTATTTATTTCTCACGGCGTCGATGTCAATCAAATCGAGCCGGGCGGTACAAACGCGATACACCTAGCCGCTGATTTAGGAATGTTCCAGTGCCTCACAATATTACTGGAGACGCCTGGCTCAGATCCCAACGTAAGAACCCGAGTCGGTGATAGAGAGTCCACTGCTCTGCACCTGGCTGCTGACGGTGGATTCATTGAATGTGTGGATTTATTATTATCGAAAAGAGCTGATGCCAGCTTGAAGAACCATAGAGGCTTTACTGCATTGCACTTAGCCGCTCGTTCATCGAGCTTGGAATGTGTGGAATCGTTACTAAGGAAAGGCAATGCTGAACCAAATGCTAATGACTTTGACATGAGAACTCCATTACATGCTGCTATAGGCAAGTCTGACAGCGCGTGCGATATAATCGAAACTTTAATTAGTTGGGGTGCCAATGTAAACCAAAAGGATGAATATGGTTTCACGCCTTTACACCTAGCTGCTTTGGACGGACTATCGGCTTGCGTAGAGACATTAATTTATCACGGCGCTGACGTAACAACGAGGTCCAAAAAAGGAAACTCTGCACTAAATGTAATTGCGAGAAAAACACCGGCGTCTCTTGCGATGGTAACTAGAAAATTGGACTGTGCGATCACTCTACGTCATTCGCAAACGAGCAGTAGAGAGGTTGAATTGGAATTAGATTTCCGTAGCATCCTACACCATTGTTATCCACGCGAGATAAGTTATTTGAATACCTTTGTCGACGAGGGACAAAAAGAGGTGCTTTTACATCCGCTCTGTTCGGCATTCTTATATATAAAATGGGAGAAAATACGTAAATATTATGTAGCTAGGCTTTTTCTAAGTTTTATATTTGTTTTATGCTTAACATTATACGTACTAACGGCATTGGCACATAATTGTTATAACGGCAGCAAAGATATGGAAGAAACTATACAAGAGCAAGAGTTGTGTCAAAAACAGTCTATACTTGGTGATCTGTTAAGAAAAAATCCATTTGTCATTGAAATGCAATGGTGGGTGTTAGCTGGTATTACAATATTCGAAATATTTAGAAAGGTGTACGGAATAGCGGGTTATTCCACGGTGAAGCAATATTTGATGCAATCTGAAAATATTATAGAGTGGTTTGTAATTATCAGCGTGTTTTTAATATCGTATATATACACTAACATCACGTATACGTGGCAGAATCACGTAGGTGCCTTTGCAGTACTCGCCGGGTGGACTAATCTAATGATGATGATTGGTCAACTACCAGTTTTTGGTACATACGTTGCGATGTATCAAAAAGTCCAAAAGGAGTTTGCAAAGTTATTGATGGCGTATTCATGTATATTAATTGGATTTACTATAAGTTTTTGTGTAATATTCCCCGATTCTTCATCTTTTGCAAATCCGTTCATGGGTTTTATTACAGTTCTAACTATGATGATTGGCGAGTTAAATTTGGATCTGTTACTCAATGAACCTGATGGAAACGACCCTCCAGTGCTCTTAGAGTTCTCGGCTCAAATCACATATGTATTATTTTTATTGTTCGTGACAGTGGTTCTTATGAATTTACTTGTTGGTATCGCCGTTCATGATATTCAGGGATTGAGGAAAACCGCTGGTCTCTCCAAACTTGTTCGTCAAACAAAATTGATATCCTACATGGAACTGGCATTGTTTAATGGATATTTACCTAAATGTTTGCTGAAAATATTACATTCTTCAGCCCTAGTTTCGCCACAAGCTTACAGGGTGGTATTGAGCGTTAAACCCTTAAATCCCAGTGAAAAACGCCTACCAAGAGACATAATGATGGCTGCTTATGATATTGCAAAAATGCGGAAGCAATATGGTCATACGATATCATCCAGTGGTTCTACAACAGGTGCATATTCCTGCTTTAAAAAATACGAGAACAACAATGATTGTAGTTATCGTGAATATGGATACTCATCAGGTCTAGGCAACTTACAGGCAAGATTAGACGAAACTTCAGAAAACGTGAGGCAGTTGACGCAGGAAGTGAGGGAATTAAAGAAGCTGATAAACGCTCAACAGCTTGTGTTACAGCAAGCGTTGTCCGGCGCGATGGACCGTTGATGATATAATGGCTACCGTTTACTTTCAATGCCACTGTATACAAGTCAATAAACTACAGTGTATATTGTACTATATGTCGCTTGGTGTATTAGCGAACTTAAAAATACAGATACGTGATAATTTTTGTGTTTCTAGAAGTACCACAATTTTGGTTTCTTTAGAGACAATAACTATTTTGTAATTTATAACGAATCTAGAGATTTACAATACTACAATAGAAATTAATTAATGAATATGTACACAAAATAACTAATCGTATTTTTATTATACTGGTCTGGATCTTAAATTTATTGATAACTTTATATTATAAGCGCGTAGAATTAGGGAATGGCTTCAGGAGATTAAGATTCCATTTGTGCACAGCTTAAACGTATAAATGAATATTAAAGCGCAATTTTTCTAAATTATTTAGGGCTGGTCCCTGCTTATAGTGAAAATATTTTTATGTTTTGATGATTATAAATTCTTACTGGCTTATATACCTAAATGAAAGTGTAGAAATAGATACTATATGTGAATGGAATCTCGTATGTTATTTTAATGTTTGATGCAAAATGCACTGGACACTGTGATTGTAGTTAGTTAAGTATTATAATGTATATTGTTTTTGTGATATTAACCGTGTCAATAAAATGATTTTTCGGCATTGTTGTTTTTTGTCAACGTTTGAAAATGGTTATAGAAAACCAAAGACCAACTTAGACCTAGCACATGTACTACAGATATCTTCCTCATAAAGTACACATACAGGCCTGCCGTAAGCAGGCGTGCAAGGCGTGCACCGCACGCGAGCGGCACATCCAGGGGGGCGGCAAATCGAGCGACGCATTACGCAATCCATGTCATAATATTCGGGTGAATACCTTAAGGATTATAAATTTCATCGCATGAAAAAAACCGCCCGATTGGCGTTAATAGCGTCATCAATTGGCATTAAATCTTAGATGCAATACCAAACGTTCGTCTATCAGCAGGTTGAACCACCCCCATTGAAAAGCAGGACTGGAAATTAGGGCAATTCCCTTTGAGCTTCTTTCTCAGTGGGTAGGTTAGGTACCTAGGTACTTTTACACGTTCGAAGAGCATTATGGTGGATAAATAATAACGATGGCACATTGAATTGCAATTATTTTGTTAATAGTTCGTTTGATAATTAATTTGGTTAATAGTTTCGGCAAAATTATTGATATTTAAACTTGTGTGATTATACTTCAATCATCCGTCAGTGTAAAATAGAACGCGCTGCACGGAGACGAGCGACGGAACGGCAGGCACTAAAGGCTGCTATCGTTACCCCCAGTGACGAGCTCAGGGGCCGACACGGCCCCTGAGCGGAAATGTCAACGGACGAGGGTAGCAGTGCCGCAGAGCCGTCCGACGACGAGGGGCCGCGGGACGGCCGGAGAAGCGACGACGACGGGGCAGCAGATTAATCGAGGATCGTCGATTGTCGTTTGCTAACCCCAATGTCGCTGCACAGGTGAGGAGCTGGTGCGTCCAGGAGGAGGTCGAGACCCTATCCAACTACAGGTACATTCGGATAGAGATCTCCCGGGCCCTCCGACAGCTCAGCAGAGGTCACACGGTGGACGCAGCTTCCACGTTTCCGCGGTAGGCTGTGAGACGACTGGATCGGGACCCATTGGTGGAGGTAGTCATCGTTCTCTCGTGACTGTCTTCAACGCCCCAGGTGGTCGGGATGGATTCCAAAGCTGGCCGCATTCGCTGTGCGTTAACGCAGATTTGCAATGCGGCCATGCCCCATGTGCGGTGTCTCCCCCGGAACAGGGCCGAGGTCCTGAGAGTTAGCAGATCTCCAGGCTATGCGCGTACACCCGTAGCCGCCGGCACCATCGCGATGCGAAGCAGGTGGGCCAGCTATACGTGGGTTATCGCAGTGGGCAGTATGTCTTCAGGTTGGCCGTCCGTCTCGCCAAAGATGTCAGTCGGCAGGATGGCCCCTATTGCGCGACGCTGAGCAAGCTCCGCGGGCGCGCCTGAGAGACTCTCCAGTACGGCCTCCTCACCAGGGTCGTCGAATACCTATTCCTACGCCTGGCGGAGCACACGCCCCCAGTCATGGCTTCAGCGGACAGCGGTCGCTGGACAGCGCCGTCCCGGCATGGAGACGGAGATAGGGATGGCGGTGGCGCGTATACGCATAAGATCCACCGTCCCCAGACCCGACGGTGTGCCCAACCATGCGCTGGCCCTGGTCCTCAAGCACCTGAGACCACGCCTCTGGGGACTGCTCGACGCTGGTTTGGCGACCGGGCAGTTCCCTGAGTGCTGGAAGAAGGGGAGGCTGATGCTCCTGCTGGAAAGCCGGGACGGCCTCCAGAGTCGTGGCACGGTCTCGATCAAGAAGATTACCGCCTGGCGGGTCGACGTCAGCCGAGACGTCATTGCCCATTGGGCAGTCCAGCTGGAGAGACCTCTATTCGGTGTCAGGACCGTCGAGACCGAGGTGATTTTGCGCGCGGCCCGGTCTCCTTACCAGGGTGGCCCTATTCTCATGGCGAGTGGCATACGTCCCCGGTCATGGTTTTACCAGAAAGTGATTAGGCAGCTGACGATAGTGTTTCGCTAGTCATGCTACAGGCTCTGGGGTCGCACGTGGACGGACCGGGGATTAGTTTGCCACCCGCAGAAAAGCTGACCGCGTGAGGGCGACTTGCCGGTCGGCAACACTGCAAAATTGCCGGAGCGTCAAAGGGGACGGTATCCGAAAGGGTAAGCTGAGCCGGCCACGGATATCAAGGAATCGTTACCACTGGGGTCGGCCCACTGGCACCAGGAAGGGGGTAGGTTATGGGGTCGCACGACGCTCATCCGTCGCCCCGGACGGATTAGGCGGGATGTGCACAGACCATAGCCTACCAAAAAAAGGGGCAGCATAATCGTTATTGCACGCGGGCGATGAAACAGCTAGCGGTGGGCATGTCACATAACCTATTCTGGCATTATAGTATTTAAAGCTCCGCTTGACAGAAAAGTATATTACGTATTAGTGGCAAAAATCACCAATCACTAAACAAGATTTTTGTACAAGGCCGACTTTTTGAAGTTATATGTTTTAAATAGTAAATTCTCCGTACCATGACAGAGTTTTTTTTTTTTTATTGCAAACGGTGGCAAACGAGCCAACAGTACACCTGATGGTAAGTGTTGCTGCCGCTCATAGACCTTTCCAAGGCCGTTGCCTACCGCAAGAAAGCGAAGGGAGTGTGAATGCGTGCATTGAGGCTCGGTGATACCAAGGGCACCACCAAAACCCTCCACACGCAATCACCCTCAGAAAGTTGGGCTTCCGGCTCTCTCGCTCACCGAACGAAGCGCAGTAACAAATTGCTACTGCTCAGACGTCGATTTTCTGCGAGAGCATGGTACTGCCCCGGACGGACCGGTCCGCGGCTGTAGACAGATAACTGTCGACAGTGTGGTCCTACCACTCCTAGAGTAAGAACATAATTCACCATTTCTTTCTTTACTGTGGATATTGTAAAAGATCATTAAAGAAATATGAGCAGTGGGCTTAGCACGAATATTTGCTACAAATTCTTCGTAACACTACATATCAAAATCAATTTGTATGGATTTGAAACAGTGCTATTATCGTCCTATAAAGGCGCTGCTCCAAATGACGAATAACCATCCATACAAATTGGTCTTGATAACGGCACTAATACTTTGACGCAAATATTCGTGTTAAGCCTACTAATAACACTACTGTAAGAAAATAGATTATTAAGGACTAGGTAGATAGGTTAGTGAGGCTGCACAACTCTATGTTCTTGGCATTATGGAGAATTTCCGTGGTCGCTAATGGGTAAAATGACGAAATAATGCGAGTGTGTCCTACAACATGATCAGAAAGAATCAAGTATCGATAGGATTTCTTTATATGTACCTACATACGATTGTACGTTGCATGTACCTACATGCAACGTACAATCAAAAATTCGTTTATTGTGTCAGTAACACTGTCGTAATTGCCAAAAATATTAATGAGGATGTTACCATCGAGTGTGGGGCAGTGTTACCAACTCCCAAAATATTTATCCCTAAATCATAGTTAAAAACCCCTAAAATTGCCACAATTACATGAAAATCCCCCTAAAAATGATTTAATTAAAATAAGAATAAATAATAAATTAGTACCCGTACTGAAAATAAATATATATCCGGGCAAAAAGAAATATGCCTCATATATGTGACATTTATGAGACATAGTTACTTAATAAATAATAATAATAATTAATAATAAGCTCCAAGCTCTACTGGGTCCGGTCTATCACCGCGGACAGGAAGGACTATTCTTGCGAATAAGCCTGATATCGTGCTGATGGATACTAGATGTCGCTACGCTGGTATTTTTATTTTTTTTATTCAAAAAATCACTAGAAATGTCCCTAAAAATAGAACGCTCCTAAAAAAACCCCATTCCACTTATTTACCCCCTAAATTGGGGGGGAAAACCCCTAAGTTGGCAACACTGGTGTGGGGTCTCGGCTATGGAGGGTAGAAGTAAGGAGAACTATCTCAGTGTATTAAAAAGTGTCTGTTGAAAGGGAATAAATTAAGGTGGCGCTATAGTAACAAGTGGAAGAATTTTAAAGTATGTAGCTCGTAACGTTACTTTTAAACCAATTGAAGTACTTTTTGACACGGTTATTTTTTTTCAAGATTTCCCCATTTCGAAATACGTAAATAATTGAGATTTTAAATAGTGCATATTTCTTAAGTACAGAAGTCAAGAGAAATAAAACTTTAAACTTTTCAACTCGACACACTTCACTCTGTTTATAACTGCTAAGTTCATATCAATTAGCGCTATTTCGGTGAGAGTTCGAACAATAATTTGCTGTTTACAAGTGGACACTTTTTCGACTGATCCCCCATACAAGACGGTCCTCCTTACTTCTACCCTCCATAGTCTCGGCTACAAACTCCAAAAAGGAATTCATAAATCCTCTTTTTATTTCAGATTTCCAAATCTTTTGTTACTTTATATTAGTAGGTAATTGTCTGTCAGTAGGTCAAATCATCACCTTCAGCCACAGTGCCACGGTTAACAGTATTTTCTGGGAATATTGGTGGAAATTGATAATATTTGTACAGTTCTTTAATATCATATCAACTCCACCCCAGCAGTTCCTCTGCATCATATTACATAAAATGCAATCAAAGTAATTTAATGAAAGACGATTAAAGACTAATGACGTAAGTCTTTAGTCTTCATATTAGTCAAAGTCCTTACCATTGATTGGGTCACGGAGTATATATACTCCGTGGATTGGGTGCTGACAATCGAACTGTTCCTCTGGGAGTTTTGACAAAGCATGAAAGAATATTAATCTAAGGACGGTTACAGCATTTTGACAGCTGGAGTTTGACGTTACTTATCCATGCGCGGGACGAGAGCCGAACTTAAAAATAAGCGATCGTCGAGTAAGGTGTATATAAATCGCGATCGGGTAGTTATTCGGGTGTGGTGCCGTGCGATCGATCAATAACGTGAAGAGAACAGGAAATCTAGATTCAGGTCTTATCTCTTTCGTCCGAGTGATATTTACCGTTTACAGCATAAAACTACCTTTATTGATTGTGTGTTGTTATTGGCAAGTGAGAATCGGCACTCAAATGCAGGGCAGTTTCAAGATTCAACTCATAAATATGGGGACGCGGGCGGCGGCATGTAAGTTAAAATGTAGCTGGTGTAGGCTTTTTGTTTATAATAATCACTGTGATCGCTTGCATGGACATTAACACGTTTGTTTTTCAGAGTTGTAAGAAAGGGGCGTCGTTGATTAGTGCTTTATGTGTATCGTAATGGCAGGGACTGCAGGGCGATAATGCAGAGTCAGATGGTTCTGTTCGACTCTCTAAGCTGGAAAGGTGAGCTCGTGTAAGCGAGCGGTGTTGTTTCCTCGTTACTATGTGGCACTGCCTGGTCCCGGCACGATCTGCTTGCCCCCTCTCATGGGTTACCATCTGTCCTAAGTGCCCTAGCTTTTCTAATATTTTACTAGATTTAGGGACCTAATATGCATCCCAATAGAATAGTATTTTTATTACTAAGATATTTAAATAAAATTTTCCTTAGTTTATGTTTTAGAGCTTGAAATCTATGCGAGTTTTTTATGAGCAAAAAATAGTTTTACAAAAAAATATTTTTCAATTTATATTGTCATTTAATAATGTAAATTAGTTTGTTTATATATTATTATATATTTTTGAAGCATATTTATGTTTTTGAAAATTGAACTCACCTAAAAATTGACAAAAAAAATTATAATTTTCTAAATTACATATTTGAGATTATTAAAAGTATGAATGCTTAAAAAAGCTAGTAAAAATTAAAATACATACTAGCATGATTACTTTTACTTTATAATTATTTATAAAAAAGATTCTTTACTTAAATAAAGTTTAAAACTGAAGCAAATTTTGCAAGAAAAACAAAAAAAAATTGCTTGAATATTTAGGCTCCAAGATGGTAACCCTTTCTCCCTCCAGATTATGTGTGTATACCCTAGTTCTATTGGTTTTTCTCAATTATAGATCTCTTTTGGTGTACTTACTATATACCTGTATTTTGCAATGCGGGCATTTCAATAGTTATCCAATGTTGTTTAAATGTTTGTGTGATCCGGATTCTGGTTATTTTATTTTTAGATTTATTTAATTTTTAATTGTATTTTACCCTCTTTTCCATTACTGAGCTTATCGAGATTACAAAAAAAGTTACCATGAAATGTAATTACAAAATTGTTAAACTTCATATTATTAAAATGGTTTAGGAAGCTCTTGATTAATCTTTTAGTTAATACTATAATATAATACAGAACTGATAAATTATGTCAAAGACCTTGAACTTGGACAATAAATTGGTTATCATTTGTTAAACAGAGAGAGTCATAGTATTTGTGTATTTTTTTATATGGATTGTTCCGAGCCTGTACTGTAAAGAAGTGTTTTTTGAAGATACACAGTGGTAATGTAAAGGAATATGATCCCTACAAAAAAGGTGATCAGAACTTTCACACTGTATCAACCCATAGTATATATGTATAATACCAACAATTAACTTGATGATTGCCGTCGAAGATTATTTTAGCTAATTTGGCTTAAATTTGAAGTTTCTCTGTCTCAGATGATATTTATTAATTGATTATTATATACTAGCAACCTGCCCTCGCTTTGCTTCGGTTTCAGAAGCCTTACCCGCTTAGTGCCCGTTCCCATGGGAATACTGGAATAAAATATAGCCTATGTTACTCCTCGATATTATAGCTTTCCATTGGTGAAAGAATTTTTAAAATTGGTTTGATGGTTGAAGCGTTGAAGCATAACAAACAAACATACTTACTTTCGCATTTATAATATTAGTAAGGATAATGATATTAAATTCATTTTATCCTCAAATATTCTCATGTACAGAGAAGAGGTAAGAGAGGACTATCAAATGCAGACACATTTTTTTATTGCTCCTGTTAATAAATAAACATATGTAAAAATAAATTTACATAAAAAAATATGTGTCTATATTGTATAAAATTCTCTCAATTTCACGGCTATCTTCCAAGGGAAGATACCCGGTCCTTTGAAAGGCTTACATGGGGATATGGATCCAACACGCAGAGGCCTTTGGAGAAATTTAATCTAAAATGGGATGGGACGTCTACCGATGACACTCCACGTCTGCACATAACACACGTGGACTGCCAACGGGAGGTGTAAAACTATTGTGTGATGATGGTATCTAATACATGATTATGGGGTTGGAGGTTAGACGGACTGGATTAATGGTAAACTATTGATTTAAAACTGTTGTCTGCCTTCAATACCTTTATCGTCTTGAACTTTGGCAGACGGTGACTCGCCAACTCACTGAATGGGCCCCCCCAAACGGTCGCCACAGACACGCAGGTCATACGGGCAACAGGGGGGCAACATTGGTACAAGTGGCTTGGGGTGTCGAGCGGTGCGGCGCCGGTTTCACCATCGCAGTGGTTTCCCCGTAGTTATGCCCTTGAAAATTACACTTCCACCCCCGAGCATATAGCTCTGGCGACCCCTCTCTGACCAGCCGTTCAAGGCAAGCCAGAGTTGAGAATCCTGCGGGCACTCTTCGGTTTCCACTCCAGCCAGCCAATAAAGGCCAGCTGGATACGAGGCCCTGGCCGACTCTCTGGGGCACTCTGGACCGCAGTGTCGCCACTCACATTCAGCACGCCACAAGCTGCCCTGCGGTTTATTGGCTTTCCTATAAATTTTGTGATACATTTTTTCTTTTATATCAAAAGAATTTAGAGAGCCATATAATGTTCCTCCGAGGTTTGCGTTAGTCTCATGGTGAGATAACGACTGGCCCAGAGGTTTTTTAAAATTCTTATTGTTATTTTATTATTATCTGCCCATCTATTAGCTTGTGGATCTTCACTGTTGGACATAGGTCTCTCCATGATAATGCCACTCGGAACGGGCCTATGCCACTTCCAATGGTTCCTTACGACTTTCAAAATCCATCAGTCCACCTAATAAGGGGATATATATGTATAATAATATTCATTATTTTTTTGTGTTTAATTTATAGACAAATTAATATTTTATTGTTTAAGATAGCTAGGAATGAGTTTAATTTTAATAAAATGAATAGGTGGTGAGAATTGACATACAATGTCTTATTTAAATTAATCAAGACCTCTTTATTATATATACATAAGTAGGGTGAATATAAAAAAATAAGGATGACCCTGCTACTAAGATCTATGTTTAGAAATTATAATAACAAATTTACGAACCCTTTTGGTGTGTCAAACTGAGTGTCTAATGTCAACCCGAATAAGATGTTAACGTAAAATGCTAAATTTCTGTAACTATAGTCAGTTAATTATAATTTTATTGATGATCAGAATCCGGGACTTGTTTGTGTGGCCGTCTTTTCTAAACTTGGCTATACATTGTTTGTCTTTTTGTCCACCGCTTGTCACGGCTGTGGACATCTTTGTATACTTCGTACCTGTTTCATGTTCCTGTTGAATGTTTGTAAGTATCTGTGTATGGTTTCAGATGTGTTTGAAATAACTTGTAAGTTACTTATAAGCTATATAAAGAAAAGGTCATATTATGGCACGTGGTTTATATTTGAAACATAAAACTATAAAAAAAGAAAATTATCTAGTGGTATTTTGGTGAATTACTGGACTATGACTACCCTCTATTGAAATTTTGACCGTACATTGAAAATTTAATGGATTTGTGGCAAATGTGACTTATTCTTCATGTTTTAAGACTATAAAAATGGCACGTAAGGTGTATATCATAGGCACTATAATATAAATAAGGGACATTGGCACTCGCTTACCTAATCTGTACACGCTTTCATTAACATACAAGTTCAAAATATCTTAGTAATTGGTTATTCTTCTATGCATACGTCCATCGAATATGCGTGCGTGTGTTCTTGGTCTGAGGTTATACAGTGCATTCGACAGTCGCCTTCATGCGTGCTTAACGCTTGTCGCATCGTTCATGCTTTTTTGTGTATTTATAGCTGTTAGCCCCAGGTGGCTTTAACAGCTTAACCCGGACTGTGAGTGAGCGCTGAGGGTTTTCAACTTGGCGTCCTTCATGCATTCTCTTTATACCTTTCAGAGCATTTCGGTATCCTCCCATAAAATCTTTCTATAAACCGAGAGAAACATTTGGCTACTGATTTTTCGAAAGTCCGGTGAAGGGTGACCAGAAGAAATGGTAGCCGCGCTCGCTTAGGAAACGCATAATGCCTTACTATGATCGTTAACCCGCCCAGCGTGGTGATTATAGCAATAAATCCTAAGGCGCAATGTGGCATTATATTTGGGAGACCTGCGCCCAATAGTAGGTAGATGGCGAAAGGCCGAATGATGATAATACCCATGTTTTCTTTTTACACGTATTTGAAAGTGTTAGTTTGAAACATTGCATTGCGGGAATATTATTAATTTCCGAATTGCCATCAGCGTCATTAGTTGCTAGCCGAGGCCGCGGGTGACTGGACCAGGGAGTTAGACCGTCACCCGCCGAGAGGCTGACCGCGTGAGGAAAGACCGATGTCCTCCCCGAGGGGGAGACGTCGTTTGAGGAGAAAGGGTATTTAAGGGGTATTCCATCGGACCGACCACTGACGACAGGTCACCTAACTCCGGTGGTCGGTCCAGCGACGAAGGCGACGTGTCGCGGGTGGGTTAGGGGTGTGTGTGGTTAAGCCCCTCTGTCGCCCCGGACGGAATGGAGCGAGGAGCGCGCCGACCGTATAAAAAAAGCGTCATTTTAGTTAATCGAGTAATTTAAAAAAATAATAAAAAAAAGCTTGAGAATAATGTTAGATTGACAAAATAACTATAGAGAGCAATATTTAAAAAATATACAAACTTGGAACACGAATATTGAATGTGAATGTCCTAGTTTGTGAAGTTCAGGTAATACCTACCAAGCCGCCGCTTATGTTAACAGTGGTCCCCTAAAGAAGCAGTTAAGGATCATATTGTCTTCTTAACACCTCGGATAGTAGACCGCGGTCAGACCCTAGCCCGACAGTAAAGCAGAAGTTTATGATAACTGACCATTTAGACCTTTACTTATAAGATTTCCCTGTCACTATTTTGACATTGGTTGAGGTTGAGAGGTTTTCCATTTTAATGAAGGGAATGGGGACCACAATTTCCATATCTGTGGTGCGAGAATAGATTAGAAAGGGAGTGCGAATTGTCCTTCATATATTTTTAAATAATTATTACTTCAATTGGGTTGCTGACTTTAATCGAGTATGGAAATTATTTGTTATCCTTTTCTGCGTAATGCCAATGAGATTTTATTTCGTTCGTTTGCTTAAGAGTTTTTTTTTTTTTTATTAAGTAAAACAGATATTGAGCGGGAGGGCCAGCTGTACGAGGCTTACCGCAGTGCGCGGTCTGCCTTCAGGCTAGCCGTCCGTACCGCCAAGGACGTTAGTCGGCGGGAGATGCTGGACAGTCTCGAGCGTGACCCCTGGGGTCGCCCCTACCTCGCGGCGCTGAACAAGCTCCGCGGGCGGGCCCCTCCCTCACCGAGACTCTCCAGCCCAGCCTCCTCACCAGAGTTGTCGAGGACCTCTTTCCACGGCGGGCGGAGCACACGCCCCCGGTCATGGCTTCGCCGGACAGCGACCGGGAGGCCGACGATGAAAGTGCTCCGCCCATCACGGAGCCGGAAATGGGGGCGGCGGTGGCGCGTATGCGAGTCAAATCCACCGCCCCCGCCCCCGGGCCCGACGGTATTCCGAACCGTGTGCTGGCCCTGGTCCTCGAACACCTGGGACCATGCCTCAGGGGACTGTTCGACGCTTGTTTGACGTCCGGGCAGTTCCCTGGGTGCTGGAAAGAGGGAGGCTGGTTCTCCTGCCGAAGCCGGGACGGTCTCCCGAGTCGGCCTCGGCCTATAGGCCCATCGTGCTGCTCGATGATGCGGGCAAGCTGCTGGAGAGGGTGTTGGCTGCCCGCATCGAGCGGCACCTCGTCGGGGTCGGGCCCGATTTGTCGGGCGCCCAGTTTGGTTTTAGGAGAGGGCGTTCGACGATCGCGGCCCTGCTGCGCCTGAAGGCCGTGGTAGCGGAGGCCGTCACCGGCGGAGGAGTCCTGTTGGCGGTGTCCCTGGACATCGCCAACGCCTTCAACAGTCTGCCATTCAGCTGCATCAGGGAGGGGCTGAGGTATCACGGGGTGCCCGTGTACCTCAGGCGGCTGGTGGCAGACTACTTGGAGGGGCGCAGCGTCCTCTACGTTGACCGAGTAGGGGACGTTGTGCGAACGCCCATGACGTGCGGTGTCCCGCAGGGGTCGGTTCTAGGTCCGACTCTGTGGAACATCGGCTACGACTGGGCGTTGAGGGGAAGCCTCCCATCCGGGCTGGGCGTAATTTGCTACGCTGACGATACACTCGTCACAGCCCGGGGTGGGACGCTAGAGGAGGCGGCACGCCTGGCAACTCTCGGCACCGAGGAGATTGTCAGGCGGATCGAAGCGCTGGGGTTGAGGGTAGCCCTGGAAAAGACGGAGGCCCTTTTGTTCCACGGCCTCCGTACCGCCGGGCCTCCCGCCGGCGCTTCGATCACCGTGAAGTCGGTCACCATCAGCATCCAGGCCCACATGAAGTACTTGGGCCTGGTGCTCGACGGGCATTTTTAGTTCCGGGAGCATCTCCATCGACTTGTTCCCCGGCTTGTCGGCGCGGCGTCCGCCCTTTCGTGGCTGATGCGGAATGTGGGCGGACCCAGTGCTACGTGCCGACAGCTGTACGTGGGGGTGATCCGGTCGATGGCCCTGTATGGCGCACCGGTGTAGGCGGGGTCCCTGACCGTCCGTCTGAGGGCCCTCCTGTGGCGACCACAGAGGGTCATGGCGATCAGGGCCATACGGGGTTACCGCACGGTGGCAACGGAGGCAGCGTGCCTCCTAGCCGGAACTCCCCCGTGGGACCTGGAGGCGGAGATGCTCGCCGACATTTATCGGCGGGTGTCGGAGACGCGCGCCCGCGGCGGCATGGTCTCTATCAAAGAGATCACCGCCTGGCGGGTCGACGCCCGGCGAGAAGTCATTGCCCGTTGGGCAGTCCGGCTGGAGAGTCCTCGGTACGGTGTCAGGACCGTCGAGGCCCTCCGGCCAGTGCTGATGGAGTGGTTGGAGCGGACGCACGGGGTGCTTTCCTTCCGACTGGTGCAGGTGCTGACGGGGCACGGTTGCTTCGGGAAGTACCTGCACAAGATTGTCAGGAGGCAGAGCACACCGTCCTGCCACCACTGCAGTTGTGACGAGGACACCGCGCAGCACACGCTCGAGGAGTGTGCTGCATGGGAGGGGGATCGTCGTGAACTCGTCGCAATTATCGGTGCCGACCTGGCGCTGCCGACCATCGCCAGGGAGATGCTCGTCAGCGTCAGGAACTGGGACGCGGTCGCCGCCTTCTTTGAGACCGTAATCTCACGGAAGGAGGCGGCGGATCGTGTGCGAGTAGAGCTCCTATTCGGCGACACGTTCCGCCGCCGGCGACTCGGGCGGCGCAGGCGCAAGTATCTGCGCCTAATGCCGCCCTTGCCGAGGCCGCGGGTAATCGGACCGGGGAATTGTCCGTCACCCGCGGCGAGGCTGACCGCGCGACGGCGACCGATGTTCCAGGACGTCGAGAGATGAGGTTACCCGATAGGGGATTGCGTCGGGCCGACCACTGACGATAAGTCATATCTGCTCCGGTGGTCGGCCCAACAACGAGGTGACGTGGGTACGGGTGGGTTATGGGCCCGCGCGCCGTCCTTTCATTGCCCCGGACGGACTGGACCGCGCGTGCGCTTACCATAGCCCACCCATAAAAAAAAAAAAGTAAATCAGATATTATACACTAAATAGATTCAGTTAAACTTTGTTGGAAAATAATAAATCTGTATCGGGATCATTGTAAGTGGCTTGCTCATAATATAAATACTTATATGAATATCACGAATTGATGTAGCTTGCTTCTTGTAAACTCCAGGCGTTTTTATTTAGACAATGTCATTCGGCAATCCTGTTTCATGGAATTTGAGTCGATTTTTAAACAATTACACGTAACTGGTGGTGTTAAATGTTAAAGTTAACTTACAATGGTTACCTTACGGTTATGGAGTAAACAAACCCATATAGATCTCATTGTTACACATATGCCTAGGATGCAAATGGACCTACTATATAGCCTCAGAACACGACTCTCGGACTGGCATAGGGCTTTTTTGTCTACCACTGGAAGCGTTAATAATAAAAACGCGCTGTTACATTCTGTGTGGCGACGGAGTAAGAATACAATTCACCAGTAAAGTACTATACAATTCAACAGTAAGGGATATAATATGCAGATAATATAGAAAGAAGAGACGGAAAAATTAAAAAAAAAAATATCCTATCTGATCTGTCCGAGATGATAGAAGAGAAGGTCTGCCGGTAGCCCGTTTAGCAAATCAGCGTAGCATAGTACGTCAGTTGCCCTCCTACAGTGGAGATGGTCCGAGCTGAACAGTGAGACGTGGGGTCAACCCCATGGTGATGATAATCGTGAGGAAAGACCGACGTCCTCCCAGAGGGGAGGGGGGGGACGTCGGTCGATGGGAGGGTACCCCAAGTAGGGGGTATTCCGTCAGGTCGACCACTGATGACAAGTAACCTTGCTCCGGTGGTCGGCCCAACGATGAAGGCGACGTGGTATTCGGGTAGGTTGCGGGTGTTGCGTGCTATACGCCCCTCTGTCGCCCCGGACAGAGTGGTGCGAGGAGGGCGCCGACCACAGCCCACCCAAAAAAAAAAAGATATTTTAAAAAGAAATAAGAACTAACCTTCACCGTCATCATTATCATCATCACTACAGCTCATATACATCCCACAGCTGGGCTCGATGCTCCTCCATAATGAAAGGGAACTACCATACTACGATAGTCAGACGTGTACCAGATTTTATTTTGAAGAGAAGGACACTTCTCTTGCATAGATGTTATATCGTCGTCGTCTCAGCCCATATACGTCCCACTGTTGGGCTCGGATCTCCTCTTCTATGAAAGGGAGAATTGACCTACTATACCACGCTGGTCAGGCGTGGGGTTTCATTTCGAGTTGTAATATGCATATTATAATTACTTAGCCATCTTTTACGACAGCCACGGGTAAGAAAGGGTGTGTTAAATGGTATCCTTACTCTGTTACCACATGGAAATATATCTTCACGATTATGATATGGCTATACACTGAGAATGTTGAATCTTGTCTTTATTAATACAAAATTATTTGTTGATACATAAGTATTGAAGTGAAAGCTTCTATAGGCGGGTTTGGATAGGGAGTATATTTATGTGTTCTTTTTATTGCAAACGGTGTCAAACGAGTAAACAGTACACCTGATGGTAAGTGTTGCTGCCACTCATAGACCTTTGCTGGGCCGCTGCCTACCGTGAAGAAAATGAAAGAAGTGTGAATGCCTGAAGTGCAATGAGGTTCGGTGAAACTAAAGACATTACCAAATCCATAACATGCAAACACCCTCGGAAAGTTCGGCTTCCGACTCTCTCGCTCACCGAACGAAGCGCAGTAATAAAATGCTTCTATTCAGACGTAGATTTTCTTTTCAATGTGGTATACTACCCCGGACGGACCGGCCCGCGGCTATAGACAGACAACTGTCAACACTCGATAGTGTAGTCCTACCACTAATAAGTCTAAGACTAAGTCGTCATCAACATAGTCACGTGACGTGTTAATGCTATCACTATACTTATCCTTGCCGATGGATGTTAAAACTAAGAAGTGAAACGTTGTATTTGAAAAAATGTTAATTTAAGCTCACTCAATTTGAATATCCAACAATGACAATCGTTTGTTCATAATTTTAAGTTTTCATTTCTGTCGGCAGTCCTCATGAATGCTTTGTGTTCTTTTATTTTTAATGTAAGTTATACCTAAGTAAGTTAATAATGTGTATACAATGTAACTAAGTTTCGTGCCTACTTGTACGTTGTTTAGTTACAGCGAAGATTCGCAGCCTGTACGACTTTCAGCTGCGTTTGATGCACAACTTCCAGCCACCACCATCAGGGGTTGAGGCTGTCAATAATGTCAAGTATTTCTCGCAGACTTTACTCAGTAAGTAACATTCCTCGTCACTACATAGTATAAAACAAAGTCACTACCCGCTCTCTGTCTTTATGTAAATCTTTAAAACTACGCAACGGGTTTTGATGCGGTTTTTGAATAGATAGCGTGATCAAGGAGGAAGGTTTATATGTATAATACATGCATAATATGTAGCTCTTTGAAGAGTGATAACGAAAACATGTTTGTATTATCTAATGACAAAAAAGCTGTGAACGTTGATATAAAGACACTCTGTAGTATATTTAGAATCAGCATTGGAACCGTGCGAAGCCGGAGCGGGTCGCTAAAATGAGTTTTATTTTATTTAATCTATAAAAATGAGTTTTATGACAGAAATATGTCATACTAGCAACCCGCCCTCGCTTCGCTTCGGTTTCAGTCGCTTTACCCGCAGCGTAGTTCCCGTTCCTGTGGGAATACCGGGATAAAATATAGCCTATGTTACTCCCTGATATTATAGCTTTCCATTGGTGAAAGAATTTTTGAAATCGGTTTGGTGGTTCAAGCGTGAAAGCGTTACAAACAAACAAACTAACAAACATCCTTACTTTCGCATTTATAATATTAGTATTAGTATGGGCGTTTCGGCATTTTTTTTGACAGGTTGAAGCTCTCCCGAACCATCCAGAGCAGGTAGTCTCTTACCCTTTTTTTGTAATAGACTATGGTCTGGACTAGGGATGTGACCTGGAGGGAAAATAATCGATTTTTAAATAATCGATTCTTTGTTTTTTAAAATAGATTATAAAATAATCGATTATTTTAAAATAAATAATCGATTTTTCTCCCAACAGGATTGTGAGGACTTTTTTTTTAGGAAATGTGAGCTTTTTTTCTAATATACTATGAAACAATCGTGATGACCGTTTTTTTTAGGAAATCTGGCCGTGAATAATCGATTAATTTCGAATAGTAAAAAATCGATTAATAATCGATTAATAATCGATTTTTATGGTTTTGATAATCGATTGTAAAAATCGCAAAAAGTAATCGATTAATAATCGATGTTTTTTCTCATCCCTAGTCTGGATACACCACTCCCAATCTGTCCAGGGCGACGATTGAGAGGCGTGCGGCTCCATAATCGCTATTGGGCCGACCACTGATACAGATTCCTTGACATTTGTGGCCAGCCTGTCGGGTTATGCTTTCGGCCGTATTGCTTCCCCATAGCCGTTTGGCGGATCATCGGTACTGATTCTAGGTCTTTTCTGGCGTGGTCAGTAGGGGGTAGGGTATTCTTTATGTACCTTGTAACAAAGCGACTAACTAATGTTATTGTTAATCACCTACCAATCCAATTGGTGACGAATTAGGATACAATTTCCGTAGGCGATTTGAAAATCGGCTGAGGCATCATCAAGGGTATAAGCTTTTCATCAAGGGTATAAGGGTATAAGTTTTTCCGTGTGGTGACGGAGTAAAAATACAATTCACCACTCCATATCTTGCCCGTGGTGTCGTAAAAGATGACTAAGGGATATTATGTGCATATAACATCTGTGCAAGAGAAGGAAAACTCGTAATGAAACCCTATTTGACATTGTATTTCAAATTATTATTATTTCTGTTTGTTTGACTGTTTTCTATTTCGATTTATCTATTAAACAACTTGTAATATTTGTACACCGGAAACGGTAGAATATTTGAAACTTTATTGAAGATAATACTAACTAATATGACAATATTCTGACAAATAAATTATTTTGATTTGATATTTTGATTTGATTTATACCAACATGTCTGACCAGCATGGTATAGTAAGTCAAATTCCCTCCCATCGTGGAGGAGGCCCGAGCCCAGCAGTGGGACGTATATGAGCTGCGATGATGATGATGAAGCTTTTCCTATATATAGTGACTAGAGCAACCCATCCTAGCTTCAGATTGGTTAATGACGACGGGAAAGACGGGTTAGGGTTATGATATGCAGAGATGCAAGAGAAGGTAAATTCGAAGTTAAACCCAATGCCAACATCAGACGGTCAGACGAGCAACCTGGAGGAGTAGGTTAATTGCCCTCTCATAGCAGAGGAGGCTACTGGAGCCCAATTATGGGACACATGTGGACTTATATAATAATAAATCTATATCTATACTTCTATATACTATTTATAAAGCGGCAGAGTTTGTTTGAACGCGCTATTCTCATGAACTACAGGTCCGATTTGAAAAATTCTTTCAGTGTTAGATATCCCATTAATCGAGGAAGGCTATAAGCTATATATCATCACGCTAAGACCAATAGCAGCAGAGCAACAATGAAAAATGTTTCAGAATCGGTTTTTTTTTCCTTTTGAGAGCTTCCGCTGCGTGCACTACATAAACGGTTAGGTTTCGCAAAAATCTTGTGTGACAGAATTATATTATTTAACTAGCAACCCGCCCTCGCTTCGCTTCGGTTATAGTCGTTTTATCCGCGTAGTGCCCGTTCCCGTGGAAATACCGGGATAAAATATAGCCTAGTTTGCGCCCTGATATTATAGCTTTCCATAGGTGAAAGAATTTTTGAAATAGGTTCAGCCGTTTTGAAGATTACCCGGAACAAACAGACAGACAGATAGACAGACAAAAAGTTTTTGATCGCTATTTTAAGCATAGGTGTCGTGCAAATAACCGTGTGAGCATGAAAAAAGCCTATTATTTTGACATTACAAACAGACACTCCAATTTTATTTATTGGTATAGATAATATTTTCACTTTCTACGTAAACAAAGTCGCGGGTTAGCATTAGCCCAAAGTAACTGTTCCACGCGGACTACGTCGCTGGCAGAAGCTAGTGGTTAGTAAAAAATTAATAATGAAATAATTTAATTTCTTGTATGTTTTACATCTTAACATTAGAAGCCTAAACAAAAACTTTGATGAATTTTTAGTATTGCTGCAGCGAATTAACATTGTTTGTGATGTTATCATTCTAACTGAATGTTGGCTCCAAAAGACACACTCTATTTCTTTTTTGCAGGGTTACAAATCACATACATCGATATTTTTTCATAACCAAAATGATGGTATTGTGATATACACTAAATTTAACCTCAATTGTATAATAACTGAACCAGATTTTTCAGACTCAAATTGTCTTGTATGCCGAATTAACAATAGTATAACTATTGTTGCTATTTATAGATCACCTTCCTATCGCTGTATTAGTAACTTTCTACGTGGTTTAGACTATTCTCTCGTCCTCTGCCAAACATGATGAAATAATTCTAATTGGTGATATTAACATTGATATAAAAAATAATAATAAGGATCGCAACTCTCAGGAATATCTGAATTTTACCGCATCCCATGGCTTGTTACCTGCTCATTTATATCCAACAAGAGCTAATAATTGTTTGGATCATGTTTTAATGAAAACTAAAAGTTTAACCACCACAATTGTTGTCGAATCTCACGTGACAGACCATGAGCCAGTCCTGGTAAGTGTTGGGTTGGACAGACCTACCGCTAAAGTTTGTGTCATCAAAAATGTTGTTGATTATAATTCAATTGTAAGGGACATTGAGCAAGCTGATTTCTCAGGTGTTTTAAGCGCAATTGATGCTAATGAAGCAACTAATACTCTTACTTTGATTGTTTCGGGTATAATCACTAAACATACACGCAGTATTTGTACACCTAAACACTCTCGTAATATTAAGCCTTGGATTACACGCGGTCTTATACGTTGTATTAGGAACAGAGACAGAATGCATAAACGGATGAAAGATGACCCCAACAATCACATATTACAAATAACTTATTTTAGATATCGAAATTATTGCAATGCGCTTTTGCGTTCTTTGAAACGTAATTATGAGAAGCAACTATTTACTAACGCCAAACATAATACTAAAAAAACCTGGGAAGTTATCAATAGTGTTATCAATATGAAATCTCTTTCTCCTCCTCCCCATGAACTGCTTTTATCAACAAATTCTAATAATTCAATTAATTCCGTTAATAACTATTTCGTAGATATTGGAAAACACTTGGCCTCAAAAATTAAAAGTAACTCTTTAGCAGATTACTCTAGGTATTTAACTAAAAAGAACTTTCTCAATTCTTTTGCCATTCTTGAAACAAACGAAATAGAAATCAATGCCATTATTTTAAATCTTCGAACACACGCAGCCGTTGGTATTGACGGTATCTCATGTAATATCCTTAAGAGGTGGCGCCATGCTTTGGTCACATCTATTGCTCATATTTGCAATCTTGCTATTAGCACTGGCGTTTTTCCAAGTGCCTTTAAAAAAGCAGTAGTCTTTCCTATTCATAAAGATGGGGATAGGTCTATTTTAAATAATTACAGACCCATCTCGGTTCTCCCATCTTTGTCCAAAATTTTAGAGAAGGTTGTAAACAATCGCTTAATTAAATACCTTAATAACCTTAATAATACCTTAATAAGATTATTGCTAGTAACCAATATGGCTTTCGGTCAGGAATCTCTACACAAGATGCTGTTGCTGCTTTGACCGAATCAGTAACTAAGCACCTCAATAATAAGGAAAAATGTGTTGGCATATTTTTGGATATCAGTAAGGCCTTCGACACTGTCTCTGTTCCTATACTTCTGAGTAAATTAAGCGATATTGGTATTCGCGGGATTGTCCTGGAGTTCTTCAAAAGCTATCTTATAGATCGTTCTCAATGTGTGAGAATAGGTGGTTGTGTGAGTGAGGAAGCATGTATTGAGTATGGTGTACCCCAGGGTAGTATACTTGGGCCAACCCTTTTTCTTATTTATATCAATGACCTGTGCTTGCTAAATCTCAAGAATTGCTCTACCTTTACATATGCAGACGACACAGTCCTGCTGATCCATGGTAATAGCTGGGAAGAAACTATCCGGTTTGGTGAAGTGTCTATCAATGTAGTTTCTGATTGGTTATCTAAGAATTTATTAACGCTCAATACTGCAAAAACCAAAATTATCCCATTTTCAATCTCAACAGCTTCACAACCCATAATTCCAATTAACATCAGAATACATTCTTGTATGGACAGTTTTTCATCATGTACTTGCACTTCTCTGCCCGTATCATCACACATTCGGTACTTGGGTGTTGATGTGGATAAACATCTAAATTAGCATTTACATATTGAGAATTTGACGTTACGTCTGAGAAAGCTTATCTATATTTTTAAAAAGTTGAGTCATTCAGCTGACATAGACACTCTAAAACTTACTTATTATGAGCTATGTCAATCTCTCTTGTCATATTGTATTGTGTGCTGGGGAGGGGCGGATAGAACCACATTTCTAAAGTTAGAAAGAGCCCAAAGAGCAGTTTTAAAAGTCATGCACTGCAAACCGTTCAGATATCCAACTAAACAACTTTATGAACTTAGTGCAGTTCCACAGTTCGTCAGCTGTTCATACTCCATAGTGTCTTAAGAAAACATCGCACTCCCTTCTGTGCTTCTAAAAAACGACACAGTGGCATACTTTTCCAGACTCAACCCCATCGTACGGCTTTTGCACATAAGCAATGTTACTTTATCAGTAGCCGGCTTTACAATATTGTAAACAGACATATTAAAATATACTCACTTAACTATCATAATTGCAAACAAAGACTGAAAAATTGGCTTTTAACACTGGACTATCTAAAGACGGAGTCTCTTTTAAGTTAATTTCCATACATTTGCATTAGACGGGTACACATAAAGGCGCGTACATTATATACACGACTCTCGCCCGCTTTCGCGCGCATTCTTGCATGCACACAAATTATAATGAGACATTTAGACAACTATATATGTGTATATATAAATTATTTTTTATTTCTATTATTAGTACCTTTATATTACTTATTACAATTACTTTTATTTATTATTTTTCTTTTGTTTTTTGTCACTCTACTTGTTCTGAGTAATGTACATTGTGCGAACCGACTTTCATGCGGAGAGGACACTTAATTATGTATATGCGTACTCTGCCTCCCGAGTCACAAGCGATAGCTTAGTTTGGGAGTCAGCAGGATGAAAAATTATTTAAGTACTTGTAATTGTAAAACTCGTCACTTATAATTAATTGGAAATGTGTTACTTGTTACTCTATATTCGAATTTGTATTTGCATGCCGTTTTATAAAATAAATATTATTATTATAATGTATCTCCTTGTTCACGGGATCTTCCTAGGGAAGATACCCGGTCCTTTGAAAGGCTTACATGGGGATACGGATCCAACACGCAGAGGCCTTTGGAGAAATTTAATGTAAAAATGGGATGGGACATCTACTGATGACACTCCACGTCTGCACATAACTTTATTATTATTATTATTTTTGTTTGTTCTTTAGGTGTTCTTAAAGATGTTCCTCGTTCACCATTGGAAATGATCAGGGACACAGAGAGCGATGCTGACCGCATGTCGCTCTATCCTAATCTGGATTACAAAGGACTCTTCATATCCATATCGCAGCTCGTAGATGCGGCACCCCATCTTCAGTATGGCATGCAAGGTGAGTGATAGGTTACTAGTAGTAAGGTCACGCTATTAACATTGCTTAATGACTGAACAGATGGCATAGTGGTTAAAATACTGACCTATCGTGTCAGTGGGTTCAAATCCCACGCAGGACAACAGTTTGTGCGATCCACAAATTGTTGTTCTGAGTCTGGATGTAATTTGTGTTAATTATATGTTTGTAAAGTCTCCCGCAACATAAGGATTATTGCCGTAGAGTACGATGTTGCCTTTAAAAGAAAAGTGAGCTGTCGCCCAGGACGCCTGGCAGATGTGAAACATCGAAATTATTTTCTACAAGTATATACGCATAAAAGAACAGATTACGACAGAAACTAATATGACATTATGTATAAATAAAATATTACGCCTTTTTTCCAGAAAATGATGATTTTTTTATCAATAAACATTTATTTTCATTAAATACAAGAATTAAAAATTCAAAAATATTTCAAATTGTGACAACTCGATTCTTTAAAACATTGATTTCTGTAATAATATAAGATAATAGTTATATTTGATGCCCCTGACGATATTACTGCGGCAATTGGTCAAAACTACATTTACTATAATAGAGCGTGGCGAGGCCTCGCCACGGCATGCGTCGCTTTATGCCACTCCAAGGATCAGATTTACCCTCGCCTATAGATGTTGCACATCAAAAATCCTTCTTTGGTGGAGCTGGATTATGATGTCAGATAGACGGTTTTTGACTGCAGCAATGAATGTTAGTGTGGTGTCGAAGAAAGAATATAAACCGTGGTGGTTATACACTCGCGTAGAAAATCGAAGTTTGTAATAGGAATTTGTTACTGCATTTCGGTGATCGAGGGAACCAGAAGCCATAACCTTCTAATCCTTTCAATTCCTTTGTTTTATTGTTAGAATAGGCAGTTAATTGGTCTTTGTATTGCGGAATTTCATAAGCAGCTGCTAATTACCATTAGGTGGATTGCTTTTACGTCTGAAAATAATAAAGTAAATAAAAAATAATTGTCTCAATATGATAAGTCTTACTTGCGTAATCGTGTCAGATTCATACATACAGTCATCCAGATGTCCACGGTACTTTCTTTTCAATCAATTTTTCTTACACTAAATTTCTAAATTTTCTAAATAATTTAATTTATTTATTTATTTACATAATTACATAAAAATTACATAAACCATAACAAAGGAAAAGGAATGTTTTAACTTACATGCTACATTGCAAAATTGAAAAAAAACATTATATAAAATAAATAAAATAAACATCCTTCTAAAATATCAAAAATGTTAAAACGACTGTTTTTTTTGACTTGCGTGTATTTATATAATTTATTAAGTGCAATAGGGATAGAATAGAGATATTTTTAACTTTACATTAAACCGTTATCTATTAATTAATACTTAATTTAAAATCATTGTGCGTCAATTCGTCGCCTTCAACAGTGCCATAGCTATAATATGCACTATTAATGGTATCTTCTGGGCATTTTGATGCCAAACGAAAACTCTACTACACAGATGGCGTAGTGGTTAAGACACCGACCTACAATGCCAGTGTCGCGGGTTTGAATCTCACGCAGGACAACACTTTGTGCGATCAACAATTTGTTGTCCTGAGTCTGTATGTAATTTGTGTCCGTTCTACTTAGTGCAGGGTGTTAATTAAAAAAAAAAAGTCTGTGCTCGGAATCGAGTTCCGGTACTATCTCAAGTACCTCACGTTCACGTTGAGACGTACAAAATAAATTTAAAGATATGCCTCGCTGTGCTATATGTTAATTTTTATCTATTAAAAAGCAGCGATAGACGAGTGGATGATCACTACACTGCCATACAGATACCTCGGGTTCAATACTAATGCAGCAAAATTATGATTTTTTGAAATTATATGTGTAGTGAATCGCAAATTATTTAATATCATTTGAATTCGAATGAAAAGCACTGTGGAAAATTCGCATATCCAAGGCTTCGAGTAAACGTGTTACCAACCACAGTCACAGGTGGCCAGCGACAAGTATTTTACGTGCTGTTTCATCCATTTTGCAGAACGTCGCCGGATACTTGTCCCCGATAGTGGCCATACGCTAACAGTGCCTACAACTCGCCACTTATGTTCTTTGACCACACATGATGGTGACACTCGCCAGCGTCGCGCTGCTCCACCACCTACTCAGTTAACCGATAGATATTCTATGCATCATGAATAGAGATGCAAATGATACATTGATGTTTCTGAAACATCGATGTTTGCCATCGATGTTCACCATCGTAAAACATCGGTGTATCGTATAGATATTAATCTATAACGGCAAAACACTCACGTACTGAGATCGATTACGTCGACCTGGGTTTCGAGCATATCCGACACAGATATTTTCTGTGTATCGTATCCCTTAGTCGTCCTTTATTGTTTGGCTTGGATTGAGAATCAACGGCTGGGGTGTGCTCGCATTCCCAGTCATAAGTTAAGCCCAATACCTTTTTGATTTCACGTTTCGTCATTTCAGCTCGTTTATGTCTCACTGCTGGGCTCGAGCCGCCTCCACAATAGGAGAGAAATTAAACTACTATACCATGCTGGTTAGACGTATTGGTATAGGGTTTTAATTCAATTATAATAATATAATAATTTTTCTCGTCTTGCACATATGTACTCACTAATATACACACGAAATTTTATTTGACTCTTAATACTTTTGGGTAGGTACTTAGAGGTGCCTCCAACCGGATTAATATTAGAGAAATTCGCAAAAATTGGTCAAAAAATACATAAGTCTTATTGGAAGGAAGTGACTACTTCGGGCGTGTCAGGTGTGAGTCGGGCACTGCGAAAAGTATGAAAAGTACTATTTTAACTTATTTGTGATCCAAATCGGTGGAACTCAGCGACATATCTGTTGTTGGTTGCGATGGAACAGTAGTTAATACAGGCTTTAAATGTTGTGTGTTTCGCTTGATAGAAGAAGAACTTAAAAATAATTACAGTGGTTTGGCTGTCAGTTATATTCAAATGAATTGTCACTGTGACACCTGTTATTACATTTGAATGGAAAAACTACAGGTCCTAAGTTCTTTACAGGTTTCCATTGGACCCCGAATTACAAAAATGTGAAACTATGCCAATAGCAGAATTCACTGCCATTCTATCAACATTACCTGAGGTTACTAGAAATGATTTGAGTAGGTACGGAGTACGAACTAAAAATATCTGTACGATATAATGACGGCTATAATGTATATAATGGCTTACGACAGCAAATCGAATTCTAAGATTATATGCTACTATGACAGTCCTGTCCTGAAGAAAAACAGATGAAATTAGCTATGTACGTGATGAAAGTTTATGGTCCAATGTAGTTCACAATAAAATTTAAATCCCATCCAAATCCAAAAGTATAAATGGAGCTAAGCACCTGTGGTAAACTATTAGTCTGAGTCGCTATTTGAACCCGGATTTGAAGAATATCGTTGACCACGTAATCCAAGTAAACTGATATTTTGGTCATCCAGAGAATGTTCTTGTCGCCATGCTTGGAG
This sequence comes from Lymantria dispar, assembly GCA_032191425.1. Classification (NCBI taxonomy): domain Eukaryota; kingdom Metazoa; phylum Arthropoda; class Insecta; order Lepidoptera; family Erebidae; genus Lymantria; species Lymantria dispar. The sequence goes on along the minus strand of CM063462.1, from coordinate 1,892,099 downwards.
ATGATATAGAGAGCATACGTGAATTAGCATTTTTTTTTATTGCCAACGGTGGCAAACGAGCAAGCAGCACACCTGATGGTAAGTGATACTGCTGGACATGGACCTTTGCAATACCAGGGGCACAGCTAGGCCGCTGCCTACCGTGAAGGAAATACTCTTCTTAAATCTCGTTTAAAGAAGGACATGTCATAGCGCTCGGGAAACACAGCAGCAGGTAGTTCATTCCCGAGCTTGCACGTACGTGGGAGAAATGATCGCTGGAAACGTACAGTTGAAGACATAACGTTTCCAGGTGAAATGGATGAACCCTGCTACGATATCGAGTGGTACGTTGGTAGAATGGTGACGGTGGTACCAAGTCAAACAGTTCCTCGGAGCACTCCCCGTGAAAGAGTCGGTAGAGTACACAGAGTGACCCAAAGTCTCTCCGCTGCTCCAGCGACTCCAATCTGTCCGTAAGATTGGGATCCCCGATGATTCGAACAGCCCGTCTTTGCAGGGAGTCAAGTAGGTCTAGCTGATATTTGGGTGCACCTGTCCAGAGATGTGAGCAGTACTCCACATGAGGACGAACTTGTGCTTTGTATAGCACAAGACGCTGTCTCAGTGTGAAGTACCGCCTGGCTCTGTTCAGGACACCCAACTTTTTGCTTGCCAATTTGGCTTTGTCCTCCAAATGACTCCCAAACTGGACTTTGCTCGATATTTTGACGCCGAGAATCCCAATACTCTCAGAAATTGGGAGAGTTACTCCTTGGAACTGTGGCGCCATGACAAACGGGTCCTTCTTTGCAGTGAACGCGCAAACTTGTGTCTTTGTGGGGTTGAACTGGACTAGGTTCCGTTCACCCCATTCCGAGGCCGGCCCCAGAGAGCGCTCGACTTCAGACACAAGTTGAACCCTTCTTTCCTGAGTACTCCGAGGGATATTCCGTTGCTCAGTGTACCGCTCATCACCCGTGCTGTTATCCGCATAGCAACGCATACTCTCGATAGAGAGCATTTGATATGCAGGATAAACAACGTCGGGGAGAGCACCGAGCCTTGTGGTATTAATGGTCATGGTATCGGAGCAGGAGCCATCTACGACGACTTTTATACTCCGACCATCCAAAAAGCTGGCGATCCAATTACAGAGTCCCTCGGGGATTCCGTATGATGGTAGTTACGATAGAAGTGCCCTGTGCCAGAACCTATCGAACGCCTTTGCGATATCTAGGCTGAACGCCAGCGCCTCACCCTTGCCCTCCAAGGCCTCTGCCCAATGGTGCGTGAGGTACACAAGAAGATCACCAGCCGACCAACCATGACGAAAGCCGTATTGGCGATCACTGATTAGCTGACGATCCTCAAGGTACTGCAGAAGCTGGCGGTTTATAACCTTCTCCATTATCTTGGAGAGCAAAGATGTTATCGCAATTGGCCTGTAATTCGATGGGTCAGACCGGTCTCCCTTTTTAGGGATCGGGTGGACATGGGATACCTTCCACGAAGATGGAACCCTATTAGTAGCGTAGGAAAGTCGGTATAGGCGCGAGAGGATGGGAGTCAATTCAGGGGCGCCCGTCTTTAGGACCACTGCAGGGATGCCATCCGGTCCACTCGACTTATGGACGTCTAAAAGCCGCAGCTCCCGCCTAACCGCTCGCTGCGTGATGCGGATTTCGGGCAGTGAGCTTTCACACCGTGGGATGGTAGGTGGTGTGGCAGCTCCGGCATCCAAAGTCGAGTTACAGGCAAAGAATTGACCTAGAAGATCGGCCTTCTCCTTTGCGCTGTGGGCCAGACTACCATCGTGTTTCTGCAGTGGTGGAAGATTGGGCTGGCAGAAGTTGCCTTGGGCAGCCTTGGCGAGCAACCAGAATGCACGACTCCCAGCGGGATAGCTTTGCAGTCGCTCGCCAATTCTGGCAACATGTTCCGCCTTGGCTCTGGCAATAGCCTTCTTACTAGAAAGAAGAAGCGGCGTTAAATTTCCGCTTCACCTCTTTGGCGTTCGGGTCCTGGCATTTTTTGGCCCTATTCCAGGCCCGATATGCGGACTGTTTCTGGCATGCAGCCATCCTGCAGGTTTTGTTAAACCAGGGTCGGCTGCGGCCAGCGACGGGTATTTTGGTGTTGGGGATGAATAATTCCATCCCCGTAATAACCGTTTCGGTAACACAGTCCGCACAGACGCCAGGGTCCCCAGAGGCGAAGCAAAGCCGCTTCCATGGGTAGGATGCGTAAAACTCGCGGAGTCCATCCCAATCTGCTGACTTATATTGCCAGACTCTGTGAGTACCAGTCGCCTTAGAACGACTAGGCCTTACAACAGGGGCACTGCTACGAACCAAGCAGTGGTCAGAAGATCCAAGAGGGGCTTCAACCACTACCTGATATCCATGCTGGTGTGTAGTCAGCAGAAGATCCAGTAAAGAAGACTCATGACTCTCAATATTTGGGATACGGGTGGGCTGTGTCACCAGTTGTGAGAGACCATAGGCCGAGACAATATTGAAGAGATGTCGACCCTGGAGGTCAGTGGTTCGGGACCCCAGCCACTCTTTATGATGAGCGTTGAAGTCTCCAAGAACCACCACCTCCGCTGATGGACACTGCTCCAATATTTCCTCAATCCCCCATTGGACGTTCTCAAATAATTGAATTGACCCCGGATCACTGCCATGGGACCTGTAGAGGCATGCGTAGATGCGGGTAAATCCTCCATAGTTTACGCGTAGCCATAGGATTGACAAGTCACCATGTTCGAGGGCCCGAAGGCGGCGACAGCAGATATCACCTCGGATGAATACGCACACCCCGAGTTTACGACGGAAGGTATGCTCCAACTCGTAGGCGGGGTAATTTAGGTACGAAATGTCATCCGGAGCACCTATCTGCGTCTCCGTTAAAACGAGTAAGGCAGGTCGCGCCGTCTCGAGGTGATGGTGGACGACGTCGAGATTGCTGTGTAAACCCCTGATATTGCAAAAATCCACATCAAATATGGATAAGGGGACCGCCGTAGAAAACGTTCTCTTTTTATTTTTCTTGGCCATGAGTTATTGTTTAAGAAGAGGAGGAAGGGAGTGTGAATGTGTACAACGGAGTTCGGTGATACAAAAAAAAAATGGGCGGGGCATAGTGCATGGTCGAGGAGTGAGTTTTGTGAGGAGCTGACACGATGCACGGAAGGGCCCCCGATGCCCCCCCGTGCGCAGCCGCCGAGATCCACTCCGGTTTCCCACACCGGCACGACGCCTACCCAACGGGATTTTCGCCGGTTGGTGAGACAGCCTCCCAGGGAGGACGATCCTGGGTTCGGGTCCCCTGCTGACCGGCAGGTGGCCGGCGGTGACCATTCCCATCGGGTCTCCCTGTACACCATGCCAGCCCCTCACGCTCAATACCCCGACCAAGACCTCACCACTACAGGTTTCAGGCCTCACCAAAACCCGCCACACACAAACACACCCAGAAAGTTGGGCTCCCGGCTCTCTCGCTCACCAAACGAAGTGCAGCAGCAAATTGCTACTACTCAAACGTCGATCTTCTGCGAGAGTGTGGTACTGCCCCGGACGGACCGGCCCGCGACTGCAGACAAAAGACTGTCTACAGTGTGGTCCTACCACCATAATGCACAAATTTTGAAAGCAAGATTAAAGAATGCTCCAGGACTTCGAACATTTAAAGTGCCTGGCTTAATTTTCGACGCCGAAGATTATACGAAAATTATTACGTGGCAAGACTTTGAAATAACTAAGGCACCGCTGACTTCCAATTTATCGGATGTAGCCTTGAAATCAATTGTCAAAAGTGATTTGAGTACAATTTAAAATATTAAATTTTTTCCATGCCACACACATAACGATATGAGACAGTTATAGACGATATGTTACGGATACATATAAGGCGGTTTCATACGGGCAAGACTGCTTTCACGTCAGCAAATGCCACAGCAAATGTACAAACAAGGAATTTCATGTTTAATTAAAATTGCCCTTACGCATTTTTATCTTGTTTCTTTAATAAATAAATTGTTCGAAATAAGTTACGGCTTTTTTAGTTATAGCATTTCCAAGTAATTATACTAATATTCCTTAATAGTAGCCCTGAAATTCAGAAAAATACTTTCATTGAACACTCTGATAGTGTGATAACATTATGTAAAAATTAGTTATATTTATTGATTTTCAATTCTGTTGGGGCACCTCAAAACATTATTTGGTATGTTTGATTTTGTCATTCAAAGCTGTCTTACAGCTTTATTTCGCTATGCCGTTGAAAAATTAAAAAGGTTTTTTTTTCATATATGATTGCTCCACCCTAATGTATATATATTTCTTAGTTGTCTTTTATAACCTTTACGGGCAAGATAGGGGGTTGTGAATTTTATTTTTACTCCATCACCACACGGAAAGTTTTACGTTTACGTATATTTTTTATTTTGATGGTTTTAATTTTTTTATAATGTAAAAATAGATAGACATCTTTTTTTCTTTCGATTAGGACACCCAAGGGCCGGTAAATTGTATTGTTTTTCTCTCACCAGTCTGAAAGATATTGATACATTAATATAATTTTTTACTCATAACATTTATATTACTACCGGACCACAATGTAAATACTGTTCTATAAACCAATAGTAATAAAAAGGAAACGCCTGGAAAGAGATTTGTGAATTATTTATTAACAATTTCAAGAACATGTGTAAAGGTAAAACCGTTGCTAATCTTTCTGCGGGGCTGATGTTTAACCGCCATCCTAGCATTATGTTGCCATATTAATCCGTCTTGTATTATTAACAGCAGTTCTTATAAGTACTAAATGTAGTCGAACTCACTGCAAAATGTTTAAAAACTATATTGAGTATCTTATTAAGATAATCCAAATGCAGGTATTTCGTTACCACACGGGTATTTTATTAAAGTATCATTTCCTAATTTTTTTTCCGTGTGGTTTCGGAGTAAGAATGTATTCTTACTCCGTCACCACACGGAAAAAAACACTATTCTATCTTACGCTTGGGTGTCGTATAATGGTAATGTCAATACAGGAGATGAAAAACTCGAAATAAAACCCTTTTTCTTTCTTTTTTTGGGGGTGGGTTGCGGTCGGCGCACTCCTCGCACCATTCTGTCCGGGGCGACAGAGGGGCATAAGCACGCACACCTGCAATCCACCCGAACACCACGTCGCCTTCGTCGTTGGACCGATCACTGGAGCAGGGTGACTTGACCTGGTCGGCCCGATGGAATACTCGCTGAGGAGTACCCTCCCATTGACCGACGTCCTCCCTCGGGGAGGACGTCGGTCTTTCCTCACGCGGTCGGCCTCTCGGCGGCCGAGGGACTAATTCCCCAATTCAGCCACCCGCGGCCTCGACTAGGGCGGCATCAGGCGCAGGTAATCGCGCTTGCGCCGCCCCAGTCGCCGGCGGCGGCTCGCGTCGTCTAGGAGACGCTCCTCGCGCACGCGCCCCGCTGCCTCCTTCCGCGAGACTATTGCCTCGTAGAAGGCTGCGACCGCGTCCCAGTTCCTGACCTGACGCTGCCAAATCCGTCAGGTTAAATAAAACCCTCTGCCAACACGTCTGAGCAGCGCGTTGTAGTATTAGGTAAATTTCCCCTCTTATTTTGAGGATGCTCGAGCCTAGCAGTGAGACGTGATGATGATGATGACGACATGATATTAAATTAATGATGATGATTTGCGTTTTGCTACATCATCAGTTGTCCGTGTGGTGACGGAGTAAGAATACAAATCACCACTCCCTATCTTGCCCGTGGATGTCGTAAAAGACGACTAAGGGATATTTTAAGCGTATAACATCTATGCATGAGAAGGAAAACTCGAATTAAAACCCTATACCAACCTGTCTGACCAGCATGGTATAGTAAGGTCAATTTACCTCCTATTGTGGAGGAGGCTCGAGCCCAACAGTGCAACGTATATGAGCTGAAATGACGATGATGATGATAGGATCAATTAAAATTGTATGACGCAACAAAGGCGATGACGTTGTCGTCTATTCCGTCTTAGTAAATATTAACAATAGCGCAAGTTAACTTTTCGTGTCTATGCCTATCGTAAGACTGTGCAGCAAAGAGCCGATTATAAAATGTGGCGTCCAAATACCGGTGGCTGCCCCACGCTTCTGTGACTGCTGCAAAATCCTAGCACGACAGCCCGAAAGCTGTGGTAGGTGGTCTGTTTGCGCTGTTGCTGAATTCTATAAAATAAATATTCTCATCATTAGTGATATTATTGCATAGGGATTACTAATATCCTAGATATTCCTTTTCTTCTCAGAGGAAGCCTATTAGTGGCATTCATGATTTTGGGTTTAGGCCTCCTATGCAATGAGAGGGAAATGTTGGTATACAGTATTGTTAATATTTATATGCGTAGTTAGCCTTGCCAGGCGTCCGGATAAAGCCGGACGCGTGGCTTTTTAATTGTGTGTCCGGTCAAAATGATCGGTGTCCAGCTTGTCCGGCTTTTATTAGGCTTTTTACATTTTGCAAACGAGTTAGCGCCGAGCGTGGCTGAGCGCAGGCGAGTCGACTGTTGTCATAATAATCCAAAACGCTTAATTTTACATAATTTTTTTTTTGTCATACCTAATAATTCTAAAACACAAAATTCTCAATAATATTGAGGGTCCGGCCTTTCTACCCAAATGTCCGGCCAAACTGACTGGTCTGTCCGTCTATTAGGTTTGACGACCTGGCAACCCTATGCGTAGTCGTCTTTTACAATAACCACGAGCTATGTAAGAGCCCGTAGTAGTTTATATAATTATGATAATTAATAATAAATGCGAATGTGAAATATTATTTATGTTTTAGTATTTCACTTGTTAGGTTATTTATTTCAACGAGCGAAAATTGATGACGTGAGATTTTGATCACGATTGAACTAGTGGAAATATACGTTGGAGCGAATTGCTACTGCTTTTTTGAGTTAAGTTCGTGCTTTTGTAGTTTGACTCCAAATTATGACTTTAGATTTGTGTTGAGTAGAAAAAAGTACGTCAGAAAATCATAGTTTGAAACCCAGTACATAATGCTTTTTTATGAATAATGTTTAGTCCTCATCATCATTTCCGTGTGGTGACGAAGAGAATAAAAAAGTAACGGATAATATTGAGACATGTGCCTGATGCCATCCTAGCCGAGGTCGCGGGTGGATGGACTGGGAAATAGTCCGTCACTTGTCGAGAGGCCAACTGCGTGATGGCTACGCCTTGGTAACACCGTTGTCCCGCCGGTCAGCCACAGATGTCAAGGAAACGGTGTCAGTGGTTGGCTCAATGATGTTGGAGAGGGAATACGGTAGGTTATGTGGCCGTACGCCGCCCATCCGTCATCCTGGGCGGATTGGAAGTCGGAAAGGAATGTCACTTTAGGTCGAATGTCCACCAAATTGCAAAACCGGACCACTGTGTGTCGCCCCGGACGGAGCCGGGCGTCGGGTGCGCTGACCATAGCCCACCCCAAAAAAAAGGAATGTAATATATTTCTTCCTTTCTAATACAAACATGCTCAATACAGCGAAGTAGAAGCCGAACCTGAAAAGGCATTCGATTTTTTTTACTGTCACAATTATCTATTTATCTGTCTATATAGATATATAAAAGAGAAAGTGTGCAGTGTGTGGTATGTTCCATATAGGCTCCGAAACGGCTGGACCGATTTCAATGTAACCTTCAGGGAATCTCCAGATTGACCTGGTGAGTAATCCTGTAAAGTTTGGTGACGATCGGAGCACTCCTCTTTTTGAAGCGAGTTTTGAATAAAATAAAGCAAAATCTAGCCCGGCGGGCTGGGTACGCTAGTATTAGATAAAAAAGACAGTAAAAATTTTATACAGCTAAAAAAATGTATGCTGCAAAAGCACCTTTCAACGTATATTGCAATATTAAACCACGTGAAGCGATTTTGTAGGCAACTCTTCGTAAGTAGCGCTTGGTCACTGTTTTAAATTCTAGATGACGAATACGTGGGTTCAGTATGTTGTTTTTTCATTTATTTTTTTAATTGCATTAAAACTATTAGTAAGCCCTAATAAGTCTTTTATTTGGATATATCATGCGGTATAATGGATACTTTTTTAAATTTCTTACTTTGCTCTACAAAAATTCATATATTTATGACATAAAGAAGTCAAAAAAAAAACTGGTCAGGATATATTGTAAAGACATACGATAAAAGTGACACTTTTGTATTACAGCAAAACATATTAATTATTCATGAATCAATTTTGTATAAGCATCGATTGTGTGTTATCATCATGTACATAAAATTATGAAAGCGAGAAGAGCGTATTGCTCAGTCTTGTCAAATACGCGAAATAAAAAAGAGCTTAAGCGACTGCTAATCCGCGGGTATTTGCGCATAATTATTAATTTTCATTTCAAAGTGCGTCTCTTGTTCTCACAAACGTGTCATACAAAAAGTTTGCAGATCAGAATATCAAAGCCTAATATATTAAAAGTTCATTATCATGTGAGCTCATGTATGTCCCACTGTTGGGCTCGAGTCTCATTTATAATAGGGAAGAAATTTACTTAAAACCGTACACTTATTTGTCTGAACAGCGGGATATAACGCTGTTCAGACAAGTTGGTGTATGATTTTATATCGAAGTTGCCTTCCCTTCCATCCATCTATCAGCCTACAGACGTCCACTGCTGGACATAGGCCTCCCCAAAGGAATGCCACTGGGAACGGTCCTGCGCCACTTGCATTCAACGGTTCCCTGCGACTTTGAGAATCAGTCCACCGAGTTTCGTCCTACGCTGCGTCGTCCGATTCGTGGTCGCCACTCAAGAACCTTTCTTCCCCAACGGTTGTCGATTCAACGAGCGATGTGGCCTGCCCATTGCCATTTCAACGCGCTAATTTTGCGGGCTATGTCGGATGTTACATGCATACACAAATGTTATATGCATAGTATATCCCTTAGATCTTTTACGACACCTACAGGCATGATAAATAGAGGTGAATTGTATTCTTATTCCGTTGCAACACGGATAAAATATAAAAAGGTACACTTTAAAACGAGTGAACGAAACAGAAAGAACCGTTATGGTTCTGTTTCTTATTTGAACGTATGGAACCCTATAAATTTCCTTACCTTGTAAGAATACTTATTGCAATAATGCAGATATAAGCAGAACAAAATACCTTTATTGCAACACCTTTTTGCTAGCTTGCCATATCGAACTGATAAACAATTCCACAGAACTAACTATGACACCGAATATCGTATGTCGTCGATAATCGTCAGCATATATTTATGAAGCCTTTCTGTACTTACCTTTGATAAAAAAAACTGACATATTATTACTAATTAATTAAATAATCATGTAGTGACGGAGTAAGAATACAATTTACCATACCCTTCCGTACCCGTGGGTGTCGTAGACGACTAAGAGTTTAAATATGCATATAACATCAATGCAAGAGAAGGTAAACTTGAAATGTAACCCTATACCAACACGTCTGACCAGCGTGGTATAGTAGGTCCTCCCCTTGTGGAGGAGGCTCGAGTCCAGCAGTGGGACTTGCATGGACTGAGGTGAATTAAATAATCTATATTTTTTTCGTATTTTATATGATCATATCATCTTCATCATTGTCTCAGATCATAAACGCACCTCTGCTGTCTTGGAGTCTCCTCCACAATAGGAAATGAGGAAAGGGAGGGCAATGACCTATTATACCACGCTGGTCAGATGAGTTGGTATTTTTTTTGGCAGACTGTGGTGCGGACGAAAGAGTGCACGTCCCCATAACCCGCCGTATTCTCTCCCCTTAGCCATTGGCCTGACCACTGGTAGCGAATCTTTGACGTCCGGGGCCAGCCCAGCAGGATACCCTTTCGGGTATCCCCCGAGGCACCGCTCTCACCCGGTCAGCCGCTCTGCGGGTGATGGACTATTCCCCGGTCCAGTCACTCGCCGCCTCGGTTATGGCTACATCAGGCGCATGTACTCGCGCCTGTGCCGCCCAAGTCGTCGGTAGCGGATTATGTCGTCGTAAAGCGGTTCCTCCGGCGCGCTATCTGGCGCCACCTTCCTTAGATGACAACCCCATGGAAGGCGCCGAACACGTCCCAGCTTCTGATGCTGTTGGGCATCACCCTAGCGATGCTCGACAGCGTCAGGTCGGCACTGATGAATACGATGAGTTCATGGCGCTGCTTTGCTCTGTATCCTCGTCGCAATCGCAGTGGCAGCAGGTTGTTGTACTCTCCCTCATGACCTTGTGCGGGTATTCGGCGAAGCAACCATGTCGTCAAGACCTGAATCAGCCGGAAGGGAAAAACCTTGCATGCTGGTCAGACATGTTGGTATAGGGTTTCAATTCAAGATTTCCTTTTTTTACACAGATGTTATGTGCATATTATATCCCTTAGTCGTCCTGTACGACATTCAAGGGCAAGATAGGGAATAGGAAATGATGAATTGTATTCTTACTCCGTCACCACACGGAAATATGTTTCCATAATAATTCTGTGCATATATGCAATTTGTTTGGGGCTCGAAAGGGTTGATATGTTAAAGCGAGACGCATGATGAGTAATATTATATTTGCATCCTGCTCTCTGAAGCGTTCAGGTACTAGACTATCTAGATTTATATTTATTGGGGTGTATTCGATCAATACTGCATCGCGATAGCAGTGCCGGATTAAGTCAGCGCGGGGCCCCTAACAAATGCGAAAAAGAGGACCTTGATTTATTTTAGTAATAGAGTAGGATTTAGTTATTAAATTTTAAGATCCTAGATAACATTATAAATGCGAATGTAACGCACATTGTTGTTCTTTATTAAATCTTCGTTTATTACGTTTTCACCTCTAAATCACGACCGGTTTTAAAAATTATTTCACCAATGGAAATCTGCAGTATCAGCGAGGCACATAGGCTATATTTGGTCCGCGTATTTTTATGGCAATGGGAAATCGGTGTGTTAAACCGCGGGCATTTGCAATAATAAAAAAGTATTCTAGTGATTTTTTCTTCTTTTCAGTCTATATATGCTCCACTATTAGGTTCGGGCCTCCGTCACAATGGGAGGTAAAATGATTTATTTTACCACATTTGTCAAATAGGTTGTTATAGTGTTTTATGTCGAGTTTTCCTTTTCTTGTATCGATGTTATCTGATGTCATTCCCTCTTAGTTCTTTTACGACAACCTCATGCAAGGTTGATCTTTTTTAACAGACCTATACGAAGTTCATTAAATTTCTAAATTCCTATGCTAAAATATTTTTTTAAAATACTTTTAGCACAGGCGTTAGGTCCTCTAAGGCTCGAGGCCCTTAACATTTGGAAATTCATGCTACGCGTCTAATCCGTCACTGTGACGTGGTCTGTTGCTAGGTAGGGCCCGCATGTAAAGCCCCTCTGCCTCAGCCCTACCTACGCCTCACGCGGACCTCCGGCGTTTGACGCACGTCATTCGCACGCCAGCTATAACTTAATCAACATGTAGCACTACGTAGATTATTTTTTTAATTTTAGTTTTTTTTTTAATTTTTTTTTTAATTTTACTTTTAATTTACTATATAGTACGTATTTTTTTTTAACAATAATAGAAGTGCTGTATTTAATTACGTTATAATGATAAGAAGATAACGGTTCCTATCCTGACTGCCATAAGATTAATATTTCAGTAAGTTATTTTTATTATTATAGTCTTATTTGATGGGTTAAGGCTAAAATTTGCTATGAGCCCTTATTTACCAACAAATTGGGTGTAGTGAAAATACGATGAGGATTTACCAACAAATTGGGCAAGATTCTCTTTTATTCTTGGGAAATTTATAACATTAATTGGGATCACCATTCTGCCTGTCATGCGTGGTATTATATTTCTCTTTCATCATCATCATCAGCTCATATACGTTCCACTGTTGGGCTCGAGTCTTCTCCACAATAGGAGGGAAATGGACCTTACTATACCATGCAGGTCAGACAGGTTGGTTTAGGGTTTTATTTCGAGTTTTCCTTCTCTTGCATTGATGTTATATCCCTTAGTCATCTTTTACGACATCCACGGGCAAGAAAGGGAGTGGTGAATTATATTCTTACTCCGTCATCACACGGATTTTATTTCGCCTATGTCCCGGCACTTTTTATAATCCTTATGATGTGTCCGATTAAGTCCACATAAAATATAAGAAATTATTCTTAAGTCCACAGCTCCAGATGGGTTAGAATTTGTATGGGTGAGCAGATCATATATAGTCTGTGGACTGGTACGCAAGTCTGTCTACAGGCCATATATGGTCTGTGGACAGTTAAGCTGTTGAGATTCGTGTCTGGATACGGAGCCATGTGGTGACGGAGTTAGAATATAATTCACCACCCTATATCCCGATATCCCAAAAGTCGACTAAGGTATATAATATGCATATAACATCTATGGAAGAGAATGAAAACTCGAAATAAAATCCTGTACCAACATGTCTGACCAGCGTGGTACAGTAGATCAATTTATTTCCTATTGTGGAGAAGGCGCGAGCCCAGCAGTGGGACATACGTGAGCTGTGATGATGATATTTCCGGGTACGGATATTAAATTTTGAAGGAACTGTTAAATTAAAATAATTAACGATTTGACTTTATTTCTAGTTTAAAAATTTGGTACTACAACCTAAGTTAACTCTTTCGAACGCCAACTCTATCAGAAATTATTTGGTTCGTAATGATTTTTGATGTTTACGCGAGTATTACACATTTTAAATAAAACTACTTTACGGATTTTATCGTTGTATTTGATTTTTGATTGCCCGACGTTCCGAACGCTCAAAGATCAAATACAAACGCGAAAATATCCGTAGTTTTATTTGTTTCAGTTTCGTATATATTTTCATTTTGAATATCCGGTAGTTCCGGAAACGGTTACGGATTTCCGCCGGGCTGGCCACGAAAGTCAAGGATTCAGTACAGTGGTCGGCCCAATAGCGAAGGGCAGAGTATACGGCAGGTTATGAGTCGTGCGCCGCCCTTTCGTTACCCCGGACGGGAGGAACGACGTGCGTGCGCACCATAGCCTGCCAAAAAAAAAAGGAAAACGGTTATGAAGCTTTATAACAACTTAGTTATGATAAAACCACGTCGCGACACGTGTTCGTCTACCACACCCTGCACTAATGAAATAATTCTTGTATTGTGGGGGACTTTAATAATAATAGGGTCACCGTCTGCCAAAGTTCAAGACTTTAAAGGTATTGAAGGCAGACGACAGTTTTTAAATCGTTTTTAGTTAAACCAGTCCATTGAACCTCCAAGCCCATAAATATATATTAGACTAGCAACCCGCCCTCGCTTCGCTTCGGTTATAGGTTATAGTCGTTTTACTCGCGTAGTTCCCGTTCCCGTGGGAATACCGGGATAAAATATAGCCTAGTTTACGCCCTGATATTATAGCTTTCCATTGGTGAAAGAATTTTTGAAATCGGTCCAGCCGTTTTGAAGATTACCCGGAACAAACAGACAGACAGACAGACAAAAATTTTTTAATTGCTATTTTAGGCATAGGTGTCGTTCAAATAACCGTATGAGCATGAAAAAAGCCTATTATTTTGACATTACAAACAGACACTCCAATTTTATTTATTGGTATAGATAATAAATATTTCGTAACACTACAAACAGACACTCCAATTTTATTTATTGGTATAGATAATAAATATTTCGTAACACTACAATTAACTGTCATTTATTTAGATATGTTAAATTTTAATTGTTATTAATTATACGGATCCCCTTTTGGTGAAAGCCTCCTCCATCTAGTTCCACCTCTCTTTATTTATGCCCAAGTGCCTTCATCTATGAACTGCCGTTAAAACAATCTCATCAGCGGGGGACTTTACAAACATAATTAACGGACACAAATTACATCCAGACTCAGAACAACAATTTGTGGATCTCACAGTGTTGTTCTTTTTTTTTTAAGGCTATGGTGCGGTCGCTCGCCATCCGTCCCCTCCGGGGTGACGAGAGGGCGGCGCGCGACCCTATAACCCACCGTATTCCCTAGCGTTCGCTACTGGGCCGACCATTAGTACAGAATAACAAAATTTTGCCGTACGTGGGATTCGAACCGATGACATTGGCACGGGTTGGTCGGTATCTTAACCACTTCGCCATCAGTGCAATTATTAGTTACTAGCAAACCGCTCTCGCTTCGCTTCGGTTATAAGTTATAGTCGTTTTACCCGCGTAGTTCCCGTTCCCGTGGGAAAATCGGTCCAGCCGTTTTGAAGATTACCCGGAACAAACAGACAGACAGTCAGACAAAATTTTTTCAATTGCTATTTTAGGCATAGGTGTCGTGCAAATAACCGTGTGAGCATGAAAAAAACCTATTATTTTGACATTACAAACAGACACCCCAATTTTATTTATTGGTATAGATTGTAAATTTCGTGACGGCATTGTTCTATAGGAATTGTTGACTCAGTAGGTCTGCTACGGAAATTCCATATTGAACATTTTGGATCAAACGTAACGACCATCAACCAAAAATTTACCACTAAATTTTTTTAATAAAACCTCAACTTTAAAGTTATCCCCGTCTCAGCTTATACAATGCTCCCCAGTGTGAGGTCAGTTGACCTACTATACCATGTTGGTCAGACATATTGGTACAGGGATTTATTTTGAGTTTTTCTTCTCTTGCATAGATGTTATATTCATACTAGCAACCCGCCCTCGCTTCGCTTCGGTTTCAGTCGTCTTTCCTGCCTAGTTCCCGTGGGAATACCGGGATTAAATATAGCCTAGGTTACTCCCTGATATTATAGCTTGCTATTGGTGAAAGAATTTTTGAAATCGGTCCAGCCCTTTTGAAGATTACCCGGAACAAACAGACAGTCAGACAAAAAAAATATAAAGTGTATTTTAGGCATGTGTATAGTGCAAATAACCGTATGAGCATGATAAAAGTCTATTATTTTGACATTACAAACAGACACTCCAATTTTATTTATTGGTATAGATTATATCCTTTAGTCATCTTTTACGACATCCGCGAGTTAGATAGGGAGTGGTGAATGGTATTCTTACTCCGTCACCACACAGAAAACTCATATAGTTTTGTTCTTTTTTAGTAACGGAAACATCATAAATCAACATTCCCTTTTATCCGTAGGTATCTTAAAAGACAATTAATTGATGTTATTAGCAGAAAACATCTATCACTATCTATCTATCACTATACACATGCCTAAAATAGCAATTAAAAAATTTTTGTCTGTCTGTCTGTTTGTTCTGGGTAATCTTCAAAACAGCTGGACCGATTTCAAAAATTCTTTCACCAATGGAAAGCTATAATATCAGGGCGTAAATTAGGCTATATTTTATCCCGGTATTCCCACAGGAACGGGAACTACGCGGGTAAAACGACTAAAACCGAAGCGAAGCGAGGGCGGATTGCTAGTTGTAAATAATTGAATTGCGTATGTGGTGAACAGTAGTACACACGTGGTTAGAAAATAATCATCATCATCATTTCAGCCTATTGCCGTCCACTGCTGGACGTAGGCCTCCCTCATGTTACGCCACAACGTACGGTCCTGTGCCGCCTGCATCCAACGACGCCCAGCAATTTTCACTAGGTCATCGGTCCACCTAGTGGGCGTCCTACACTGCGTCGTCCGATACGTGGTCGCCACTCGAGAACCTTTCTTCCAAAGCAGTTGTCGGTTCGTCCAGCGATGTGGCCTGCCCATAGAAAATAATAAGGAGAAATAAATTCATGTCTGAAATCGATGCTAGTCAACTACGGTAGTCAAGTCTAACATTATGAATCCAAAGTCTGACCGATGGCGTAGTGGTTAAGCTACAAACCTAACGTTCGTGGGTTCGAATCCCACTCAGGACAAAACTTTGTGCGATCCATAAACTCTCGTTCTGAGTTCGGATGTAATTTGTGTCATTAGTGCAAAGTGTTGTTTATAAATCTATACTTTATACTTATATATAAAGCGGAAGAGTTTCGTTTGTTTGAACGCGCTAATCTCAAGAACTACTGGTCCGATTTAAAAAATTCTTTCAGTGTTAGATAGCCCATTTATCGAGGAAGACTATAGGCTATAGGTATATCATCACGCTAAGACTAACAGGAGCGGAGCACCAATGACGAATGTTTCAAAATCGTTTTTTTTCCTTTTGAGGTCTTCCGCTGCGTAAACGGCAAAATTTTCGTAAAAATAATGTGTGAGAGAATTATATTAAAAAATATTTTCACCTTCTACGTAAACGAAGTCTTAGGTTATAGTTAGCGTTAGCCAGTAGGTAGTACCACGCGGATGAAGACGCGAGCAGAAGCTAGTAAAAAATATAAAAAAAATTATGGTAATTTATTTGTGATTTTTTATGCTCAGAAAAGCAGGTACGGTAACAGATTCTCATGTACTTAAACTAACAAAGAAAGTAAAGCAACCAAACAAATTCTTAAATTACGTAACTACCTACTTATTCATATTTCTCTTAGCAACGGTCAAAGGGAAAACTCATGGAAAATTTCTAGAGCGTATTCTAATCCAGTCTTTGGAAAATTTTGTCCCCCCTTCACCCTAATGAGGCATTTATTGTCATGGTTACAAGTTATTAAGTAAATGTGTAGGTAGATGTATCGATGTTATTCGTCTATGGAAGCAATTTATTATTGACTAGCAACCCGCCCTCGCTTCGCTTCGGTTATAGGTTATAGTCGTTTTACCCGCGTAGTTCCCCTTCCCGTGGGAATACCGGGATAAAATATAGCCTAGTTTACGCCCTGATGTTATAGCTTTCCATTGGTGAAAGAATTTTTGAAATCGGTCCAGCCGTTTTGAAGATTACCCGGAACAAACAGACAGACAGACAAAAAATTTTTAATCTGCATTTTAGGCATAAGTGTCGTGCAAATAACCGTGTGAGCATGAAAAAGCCTATTATTTTGACATTACAAACAAACACTCCAATTTTATTTATTGGTATTGATTCCTTATTTCTTTGTATGTTCTTAACTAGCCATTTTTGTATTAGTTGCCTTCTTATCTTCAACGGGATAAGACGTGCAGTACCTACTTATTGTAGGTAAGTTTATATTTTTAAGATGATTTGAAAATATATTCCCTAAAGTTATTATTTGCGGATCAAGAAGTGCAAGGGTTTCTTCAATACCGGTACCGGAAAGCATTCGTGCCTTTTCCCATTGTTCATCTGCGAGTAGGTATTTTGTTTCGGTTTGTAGAAGAAAATGCTCATTTTTCTCAACATGATGAACAGGCATTTTCTATAGGCGGGTTTTGGTCGGTAGGTAATTACTAACTTACCCGTGTGTGATCGTACGAGACGACGAAGAGATATAAAACGCATATAACATCTATGCGAGAGAAGGAAAACTCGAAATAAAACCCTATACCAACACGTATGACCAGCGTGGTATAGTAGGTCAATTACCCTTCCATTATGGAGGAGGCCCGAGCCCAACAGTGGGACGTATATGGGCTGAGATGATGATGATGAGATGATGAAAGTTATGGTAGTTCTTACTTACTTTAACCATAAGTATTATGGATTTAAAATTATATGTATAGACTAGCAACCCGCCCTCGCTTCGCTTCGGTTATAGGTTATAGTCGTTTTAGCCGCGTAGTTCCCGTTCCCGTGGGAATACTGGGATAAAATATAGCCTAGTTTACGCCCTGATATTATAGCTTTCCATTGGTGAAAGAATTTTTGAAATCGGTCCAGCCGTTTTGAAGATTACCCGGAACAAACAGACAGACAGATAGACAGACAGACAAAAAATTTTTAATCGCTATTTTATGCATAGGTGTAGTGCAAATAACCGTGTGAGCATGAAAAAAGCCTATTATTTTGACATTACAAACAGACACTCCAATTTTATTTATTGGTATAGATTTCCTTGGGCGCTACATTATATTACTAGGTACTCATCAAGCGGTTCTTTGCTTTAAACCTTTAAGCCTTTAACAGATTGCTGAGAATCGCCTTCACATGCTCAGTTAATGATACCTTGTTTTAGGCTTTATATGGTAGGAGAATACTGTCGATAGTCGTTTGTCTACAGCCGTGGGCCCGTCCATACGCTGTAGAACTACACTCTCGCAGAAAATCTACGTCTGACAAGTAGCAATTTATTACAGCATTTCGTTCGGTGAGCGAGAGATTCGGCAGCCCAATTCGGCAGCAAAATTCGGTAGCGATTTTTTTTTTTATGGGTGGGCTATGGTAAGCGCACGTGCGGACTAGTTCGTCCGGGGCGATGAAAGGACGGCGCGCGGGACCATAACCCACCCGTACCCCCATAACCCACCCGTACTCGTAACCCACCCGTACCCATAACCCACCCGTACCCAAGATTCGGTAGTGATGCCTTTAGTATTACTAAACCTTATTGAACACATTCACATCCCCTTCACTTTCTTTACGATAGGCAGCGGCCTAGCAAAGGTGCATGAGCGGTATCATTTTCATTCTGTTGTGCTGTTTGCTATTTTGCCACAGCAATAAAAAAATGACTTTAGGTCTCTGAAAACAGATTGCCGAGATTCACAAGTACGTGCTCAGTTAGATATGCCTCATGCCTATCTAAGAATTACTAGGGAATTATTTGGTTTTAATTTCGTTTCGCTTTTAATAATTCAAATTCAATAATTTTTATTGAAATTGAGTTGTAAACATTCGCAAATATGATGTTAATTTTATATTCAAGTAAGTTTCTTTGTTCGCGGCGATCTAAAAATAATTCAGGTTGACAGCGCATGTCAATTTTCAAAATGGCGTGCGCGCCACCCACGCTTGTGCGAAGCGATCGATAAAACTGTGGTAGAAAGAGTCAGGTGATGCTCACCCTATCCTGCTCTAGCCACGCCTATATCGGCAACGCCCATTTAATTAAGTGCCATTGCCTTTGAGGGACTTCCCTTTCAACAAGCTTTTAGTTTGTTTTAGTTACGTGCATGGTGACACTTTTACTATATAAGGAGAATTTGAAACTTCATCCTGGGCTATACATTAATCATTTCAACTCATACGTCCCCACTGTTGGGCTCGAGCCTCTTCCACTAAGAAGGACATTGACCTACTACACCACGCTAGTCAGACGTGTTGGTATAGCGTTTTGTTTCGAGTTTTCCTTCTTTTACATGCATGTTATATGCATATTTAATCCCGTAGTTGTTTACGACACCCATGGGTAAGAAAGGGGGTGGTCAATTGTATTCTTACGCCGTCACCACCGACTATACATTAGATGTTAATTAGTCATCATCATCGTCTCAGTTATCCGTGTGGTGACAGTAAGTGCCGTATCATTATGACTTGGGCTGTTCACCGATGCCTTGGAATTGGTGATGAGAATAAGACTCTGTAATGTAAAGCAAAAAGTAATCACCAAACGGGATAATAGAATTTATTTCGAGGTTTTACTTTGTTTTTGCTTTCTTTTTTAAAGACTGTGTAGGTATACATTTTTGTGTTGTCAAGAGACTTTATAAATATTCATCCATCATGATTTCAGCTCAACAACATCCCACTGTGGGGCTCGAGCCTCCGCCACAATAGGAGGGAAATTGACCTTTCTATATGATGCTGGTCAGATACGTTGGTAAAGGGTTTTATTTCGAGTATCTTACATAGATGATATGTGTAGGGGATACACCCTTAGTCGTCTTTTGCGACATCCAGGAGCAAGATAAGGGGTGGTGAATTGTGTTTTTATTCCGTCACCACACGGATAATATAATTACGGATTAAAATAAATTAAAGAAAAACCTTTTTGTTTAAAAACAATATCTTATTTTTTGTTAATAAAATGAACTAAGAAGTTAAAAATCCAGGTTCATCATCAGACCCTGGTTATCATATATTAAAGTACTCGTCAAGACGAATCAAATGAGCCCAAACCCGATGGGGTTGCGTCGTTTTATTACGGAGTTCGTATCGTTTGTATTTCGTAATAGTAAATTACGGAGTTCCTATTGCTAGCTTCCAGGTCCATCATCAGATCAGCTTTATGTCACAATAATATTGCATTGTCATCCGATTTATATATGCATGCAAAATTGCAGCTCAATCAGAAACTGGGAAATGGATCAAATTTAACTTGCAAGATTTGATTACAGACAACGAGATAAGTGAAACTAAATAAAAGCTTGTAAAATAAAACGGATTATAAATATTACGAACTGAAAATATACCCATACTCAGAATAGTCATTTATGGTTCATAACCACGATCGTCTTCGAAAGTGAATAAGTCTATTAAGCGATCAGTCCAATTTGGCAAACAGTTCTCTTCTCTGGATATGTGAGAGAGCCGGCGGCCCAACTTAAGGGTGTTTGCGTGTGGGGAGTTTTGGTGATACCTTTAGTATCACCCAACTTCAATGCACGCATTCACACTCCCTTCACTTTCTTCACGGTAGGCAGCGGCCTTGTAAAGGTCCATGAGCGGCAGCAACACTTACCATCAGGTGTACAGTTTGCTCGTTTGCCACCGTTAGCAATAAAAAAAATATGTCGCTCGGTCGTCTTTTACCATTCACTAAGTTACTATGGAAACTTAAGGCTCTTCGTTCGTCATTACGTGAACGTTCTTTCATTGCGACGGATCGTATCCAACCATCTTAGTCTATCAATGTCTACTGTTCTGCACACTTTCATCATTACAGCTCATATACGTCCCTATGCTCAGCTCGAACCTCCTTCGCAGTGGGTGAAATCGACCGTGCTGGTCAGACGGGTTGCTATAGAGTTTTATTCTGAATTTTCCTTCTCTTGCATCGATGTTATCTGCATATTGTAATCCGTTAACGGCACCTACGGATAAGAAAGGTGATGGTGAATGATATTCCTATTTCGTCATCCTTTTTTTTGAAGTGGGCTACGGTCAGCGCTGCCGCCGCCCGGCTCCGTCATCGGGGCGACAGAGGGGTGGCGCCATCGGCCCCGTAACCCACCCGACAGCACGTCGCCTTCGTCGTTGGGCCGACCGCCGGAGGTCCTTGACTTCAGTGGTCGGCCCGATGGAATATCCCGAGGGAGTACTGTCTCCCATCGACGTCCCCTTCCCGGGACGTCGGTTGCCGTCGCAGGTCTGCCTCTCCGCGGGTGACGGACTAAATCCCCGGTCCGGTCACCCGCAGCCTCTGCTAGAGCGGCATCAGACGCTATTTTGTCATCCTACGGCAACACGGTACACTTATATTACTATTATGAGTTGTCCTGCAGAGGGCTGCTGTCAAGTTCATTGGTGCTTCCTCACCAGATTTTTACGATATCTACGTGAACGCAAGGGCTGTTGAAGTATTATATTCTTAATCTTACATCACAACGGAACGGAGACCATTCTCATTATACACTCATTTGCAAAAAAAACGGGCACCTAAGCAATGAACCATTTCAAATGTTAATATTTCTTTGTTTGATAATTATAGGTAGTTTTATCCACACAATTTGCTAAATTAATAAGAAAATAATCGTTTTCATCAGTATTTCATAAAATTTAGATACAATTTATGGGAAATAATGCTAAACCTCGCTAGTAGTGTATATTCGCTAGTAGTGCATATGCTCATGAAGTAAAAATAAAAAAGTTTTTTTGTTTGTTTTTCTTTAATAAAGTAAAAGCAGATAAATGTTTAGTATCGAGTGTGACCCCCTCTAGCTAAAATCACAGCTTGAATTCGTCTGGGCATGCTAGCGAGTATATCCCGGATACTTGCTTGCGGAATACGTTCCCACTCCGCAGTAATCACATTCTTCAGCTCTCTGATGGTCTGCGGAGCCGGGTGTACTGATCTCACACGCCGTTTCAGAACGTCCCAGACATGCTCTATGGGATTGAGGTCGGGACTTCGAGCTGGCCAATCCAAACGACGAATGCCGACCTCTTGCACATACGCATTAACATCGCGGGATCGGTGGGCGCGAGCATTGTCGTCCATAAAAATCGAGTCTTCACCTAGAGCGGCCAATGCGGGTTGTGCATGAGAAATTAGAACTTCCGTTATGTATCGATGCCCAGTCAGTGAGCCGTTTTCAATGAAGACTAACTCTGTACGATCCATTGAATTTATTCCTGCCCAAAACATAACAGAGCTCCCACCATAAGGTGTGATTTCTTCGAAACATGCCTCTGCAAAGCGTTCTCCTTGTCTTCTTAGCACTCGCCGACGTCGATCTTCACCGAACAGAGATATCCTGGCTTCATCAGAGAACAAAACCCTATTCCAATCGTCTTGAGTCCATGATTCACAATTTCTAGCGAACCTAAGCCTGTGAACTCTGTGCTCACGGAGTAATTTGGGGCCGCGGGCCGGGCGGTGACTGCGTATATTGGCAGCGAGAAGCCTCCTCCTGACCGTCCATAGACTAATATGCACATTTCTTACTTCTTGGAGGTTGTTCTTAAGATCCACATACGAAGATTTGCGATTTCTCAATGCGCGACTCACAAGAAAACGATCATCCCGTGGTTGGGTACATGGTTTTCTTCCAGAACCAGGCCTTCTCTCGACGGAACCAGTCTCCTGATATCGCTGCCAGGTCCTTTGGACTGTCGAGCGACTAACATTTAGCCTCCTAGCCACGAAACATTGGCTGCAACCCTCTTCAAGCAGCGCGATAATTTTGGTAGCTTTTACCACTTTATCTACCATTTTTGATACAGCCAAACAGCATTAAATAAAGCTTTGACAGTCAAGGATATGAAATTAATCGATAAAAATTGAATAAAAGTTATGAAAGTCGATGTTAACTTCTGGAACTTCGCGCCAAAAATGTAGGATAAAAAGGGGTTTTCTGTAAAAATGAACATCAAATGAAAAATTGAATTTAGAACGTACTTTTTTAAATACCACAGCATTTTTAAAACCGGCCAGTAACGTGTACAAACGATTGAAACCTTTTTGGTATTGTATCTTTTTAAATATGAATGAAAATCAAAACCGCCCGTTTTTTTTGCAAATGAGTTTATATTAATCTTTACAGCTCTCGGTCAAGCCATTTTACAATGCCTCGGCTGCCTGCTGCCCTTCCTGGAGTACGACATGATAGACAATCTGCCTTACCTGGTGGCGTACTGCGTAGCTATGTTTCCGGTAGCTCTTCACCAGGAGATTCTACATCTTCTGTGCTACTATATACTACCGTTCACTATCAGTGAGTAATTATTTAAAATTATATGTTATGCATTACTCTTTACAGGTGAAAAGTGGTGGAGATAGATGGCAAAAACTGTTATTTATTATTTTCATTCATCATTATTTTCAATACATATAGTGCACACAAGTGGTGCAATTTTATTATATAGGTAGCTGACCCAACAGACGTTGTT
The DNA here is from genome assembly GCA_032191425.1 of Lymantria dispar. Taxonomy (NCBI): domain Eukaryota; kingdom Metazoa; phylum Arthropoda; class Insecta; order Lepidoptera; family Erebidae; genus Lymantria; species Lymantria dispar. The sequence goes on along the minus strand of CM063462.1, from coordinate 1,868,743 downwards.
CTGTTCAAATAAAATAAAAGGAATTCTTGAAATCGACAGCAGCGCCACCTACGGGTCCAATTGGAAATCTAAACCATTCTCAAATCCGCTTGAACATGCACAAGAACTTCAGCAACATCGGTCCAGCCGTTTAGGAGGAGTTCAGTGACATACATACCTACCTAATATATACCTCTCTTTTTTTTTTTTGGGGGTGGGCTGCGGTCGGCGCGCTTCTCGCACCACTCCGTCCGGGGCGACAGAGGGGCGTAAGCACGCACACCCGCAACCCACCCACGATGCACGTCGCCTTCGTCGTTGGGCCGACCACCGGAGCAGGGTGACTTGACGTCAGTGGTCTGCCCGACGGAATACCCCCTATTTGGGGTACCCTCCCATCGATCGACGTCCCCCCCTCGGGGAGAACGTTGGTCTTACCTCACGCGGTCGACCTCTCAGCGGATGACGGACTAATTCCCCGGTTACGTTACCCGTGGCTTCGGCTGGGGCGGCATGAGGCGCAGGTATTCACGCCTACGCCGCCCCAGTCGCCGGCGGCGGATCGCCTCATCGAGTCTGCAGGCGATCCGCCGCCTCTTTCCGCGAGATCACTGCCTCGCAGAAGGCTGTAACCGCGTCGTGGCGATAGTCGGCAGCGCCAGGTCGGCACCGATGATTGCGACGAGTTCACGACGCTGCTCTGCCCAAGCGGCACAGACTTCGAGCGTATGCTGCGCCGTGTCCTCGTCGCAATCGCAGTGGTGACAGGACGGTATACTCTTCCTCCTAACGACCTTGTGCAGTTATTTGGCGAAGCTACCATGCCCCGTCAACACCTGCACTAGTCGGAAGGAGAGCACCCCGTGCCGCCTTTCCAACCACTGCATCAGCACCGGCCGGAAGGCCTCCACGATTCGCAGCCCGAACCGAGGCCTCTCCAGCCGGAATATACCTCTAAAGATTGTATACACCCACTTATATGTATACAAGGCTTTATTTTGAGCTTTTGAAATGAAACCCTATGCCAACAGGTTTGACCAACGTGTTATAGCAGGTTAAATTAACTTCCAAAGTGGAGATGGTCCGAGCCCATCACTAGGACATATATGGGCTTAGATGAGATGAGGAGTTTAGTGCATAATCGAGAAGGATTAATAGTTGATGTTGGAATAAAAATATAATTTTGTTATAGCACGCAAGTATGCTGGTATGGAGGAGGAGAGTCAGGTATCGCAGTCGGTGGCGGCCATCATTATGATGGTTTTCCAACACTCCAACAACCCAGGTTAGATATAAATTTTATATTTTTTCTGTATCTAGCATTTTTTTCAAGTGAAAGTTCCTATATGTAGGTTTGGATGCGGAGTAAATCCATATAAGTCGTCATCGTCGATGGTCACGTGACATGTAACGCTAAAAATAGTGTTAGCGTTAACACGTCACGTGACCATGTCGATAACGACTTATATGAAATAGATAAATATAGATCTGGAGCTATGTCAATGCCAAAATCCGATAGATGTTAAAACCAGATAAATGTGAAAAGTTTTAATTTACAAATTTTAATTCAACATGAAAACAATTAATTTGAATATCTAAAAATAACAACTGTTTGCTCATAGTTTTAAGTTTTCACTTCTGTTGCCAATGCTCATGACTATTTTGTGTTCTTTTTTTTTTAATTACTTAAATCTTGATTTCATATACAAAATGTGTCATCAAATTATCGCTGTTACCTTTTGAGTGTAGACTTCATTAAAAGGGCCATAATAGCCACGTTTGACTCTAAAAATTTTTCTTGGAAGTTTCATCAAAATAGGTCCAGCCGTTTTGGAGTATGTAGGGATCCCAGATTTTTACATCTTTATATATAAGTTTCTTGCGTACGTGTGTATGTCGGGGTGCTACGCCAGAAACCTCCGCGTGGTGTACCCTGGGCACGAGCGACAATTCCTTGGACTGCTCTCTGGAATTGTCGCTCGTGGCAAATATCTGGCCCGAGGGGGGGCCCAGTTTGTGGGATGCCCCGAATTCGCTCCATGCCCTCTAATTGTAGAGGGTATTGGACGTGAAAATTCGACGGGCTCAGTCACTCATTCGTTTGAGGACTGGGCAGGCATTTGCCAACCGTGACAAATCTTAGACCTGATTCTTGCTTCGGGACATTTGTCTTGAGGCCTAGATTCAGGAGCGAGGGTCTTGGCTTAACCGCCTGGACCGCGAGGAAGAAAACCTCTATAAAACAATCACCCAGAATCCTAAGTTCTGGCGCGCGGCGAGAGGATGCATGGCTGATGGGTTGTTCAGTCGTTAACGCGCCCCCAGCCAGGGTACCTGCGGACCCCCTGTGTTGGGATACAAATTTACGCTTGCCCGGGTATCGGGATCTTTGCCCGGGTCGACCGTTTATTTCTCCCATACTCGTGGGAACAAGATGGAAAACTCACAAAAAACAACACAACACCTAGGAAGGAGGGGTGAGACGCCCGATGACACCACCAGGAACGGGAATTCTATAAGTTCCCACATCACAGCCCTGCCAAGCTACCGAAAAACTGGCACAGAGGAAGGAGAGGCCTCGTCCGACTGCAGCTCTGCTGCTAGTCCGGCACTTGAGGCCTCAAGATCAGGCAAGGGGCCGGCGACACTCGTGGCTCCTAAGAAAAGAAAGAAGCGGAAGAACATGGGGACGGGGAAGGCCACGACTGTCAAGAGGCGCGAGTTGGCCAGGCAGGAGCGGCTGGCTAGAGAGGCTGCTGCTGTCGCTCCGACCGTTGACGAGGGCGGCAGTACTGCCGCGGAGCCGTCGGACACCGAGGGCGGCAGCACGTCGGCTGCTGAGGCCGCCGCTGGGTCATCCCAGTCTCCGGCGTCGGCCCTGACGGCGGCCCTAGCGGCCAGGGAGACGGTCCTCCCCCCGCAGGTGCGAAAGCGCTCCCTGAACATGGAAGGCAGCTCGGAGTCTGCCTCCGAGGGGAGTGGCACCATCATGCCTCCTCCCAAAGTGCCGGCCTCTCGCAGGGGACGAGGAGGCGCAGTAGTGACGGCAAGGTCGGCGACGCCATCACCGGCCGGCGCAGTACGAGGGACCGAGGCCCAGAAGCGGGCGAATGAGGCGGCCGCCGCGAGGATGATGAGGGTGTTGTCAGACATCCCTCCCACCGACACGGCGGCTGCTGAGTCCGCTGTAGGTGGCGAACCCCGAGCTGCCAATGTGGCCACCCTGCAGGCCGAAAACACCCGCCTTAGTGGTGAGGTCTCAGGCCTGCAGGAGAAAAACAAGGCGCTACAAAAAGAGCTGTCGGCGGTGCAGAAGGCGAACCGCGAGCTGGCCAAACAAATGGCCGACTTGCGGAGCCAGGTCGCGCAGCTGGCGAAAACCGCGCCGCCGACAAGCGCCGGCCCTGCCGCCGGCCCCACCGTCCCCGTTGCGCCAACTCGCGCTGCAGCGAGCCCTAAGAGGACCAAGCCGGCCGAAGCGGTCCCGCTGCCCGCAGTGGATGGCGTGCCGGACCTGACCATGCGCGCCATAGTGGAGGTTGTGGGCAAAATGCTCGAGGCGCGCATGGCGGCTCTGGAGGAGAGACTGTCTCTGCCTCCGGAGCCCCGTCTCCGGCCGCCGCTTGCTGCGGACAGGCCGAAGGTCGTGGCGTCAGCCCCTGCCGCGTTACCCTACCAGGGCGGGCGCGTAGGGAGTTACGCTGCGGCTGTCGCTGGACCGAAGCCGAAGGGGCCCGCCGCCAAGAAGAAGGCGGCACCGGCTCCTGCCAAGACTGGACCTAAGCCGCCGCCGGCAACTGCACCGTCGGCGGCGGCCACCGCAGCCGCGACCACGACTGCTGCGCCTAGCGACCCCGTTGCCCCCGAAGAGGGTTGGCAGACGGCTGAGCGCAGCCGAAAAAGTCGCGGCCAGAAGAGAAGAGCGGAGGCCAAAAGCGCCGCCAAAGCCTCCGCTCCCAAGGCAGGAGCCGGTAACAAGAGGTCGCGCAGGAGGCTCCGGCCGCCGAAGTCAGCCGCGGTGGTGATCACTGTGCTGCCTGAGGCGGCCGAGAACGGCCTCAGCTATGAGGCCGTCTTACGTCGCGCCCGGCGGGAGCTTGACGTCTCCGATTTAGGAGGCGTCGAAGCCAGGACCCGCAAGGCCCGGACGGGGGCTCGGATTCTAGAGTTCCCTGGGGCCGAGGGCGCCAAGACGGCCGATAGCATGTCGGCCAAGTTGAGGGGTCTGTTCGCAGAGGAGGGTGGCGTCAAAATCGCCAGACCCGTAAAGTGCGCAGAACTACGCGTCGCGGGTCTGGACGACTCCGTGACGGTGGATGACATCCGGGAGGCCATCGTCTCGAAAACCGGGTGTCCCGTGGACACCGTCCGAATTGGCGCCATCCGCCCTGGTCCGGGCGGCGTCGGTGCTGCCTGGGTGCAGTGCCCGGTGGAGTCGGCCAAGCAATTGGCCGGCTCAGGCAGGCTCCTCGTGGGCTGGAGCTCGGCGCGGGTGACCGTGCTGGAGTCCCGGCCTGCGAGGTGCTACAAGTGCATGGCGGTCGGACACACTCGGCCGACATGCACTAACTGCTTTGACTGCAGCGACCTTTGTTTCCGCTGCGGTCAACCCGGGCATAAGGCGGCATCCTGCGCCGCCACCCCCCACTGCCCCGCGTGTGCGGCGGGCAATAGGCCCACCACACACCGCATGGGGGGCAAGGATTGCAGACCCCCGGCTTCGGCCCCAAAGGGGTGGAGTGGCCCGACAACCCCGGCCGCTCCCGCCCCTAGCGCGACCCGATCGCCCGCCAGCGTGGAGGAGGTGATGGATACGGCCCACTAATGGCGACCGAATCCTACCACCTCCTGCAGGCCAACCTCAACCACGCCGCCGAGGCACAGGACGTTTTCCTGCAAGCCATGGCGGAGTGGTTGATCGGTGCAGCCGTAGCCGCGGAGCCGTACGTGGTGCCTGACCGGCCCAATTGGCTGGGCAGCAGTGACGGCTCTGTGGCAATCATCGCCTCCACGTCGTGGCATTCCCCGCCTTTGTTGCTCAAGGACAGGGGCGATGGGTATGTCGCGGCGGAATGGGGAGAGGTTACACTATTTGGTGTTTACTTCTCCCCTAACAGGAGCGCGACGGATTTCGGGGCCTTCCTCACCATCCTGGGGGCCTCGATACGGCGACTGGCACCGCGCCAAGTCTTCGTTCTGGGGGACTACAACGCCAAGTCCGCGGCGTGGGGGTCCCCCAGGACGAATGACCGCAGGCGGGCGGTCGAAGAGTGGGCGGCGGCACTGGGCCTCTGTTTGCTGAACAGGGGCTCGGTGCAAACGTGCGTGCGGCAGCAGGGCGGGTCGATAGTGGACTTGTCGTTCGCTAGCCCTAATGTCGCAGCACGCGTGAGGAGCTGGTGCGTCCAGGAGGAGGTTGAGACCCTATCCGACCACTGATACATCCGGATAGAGGTCTCCCGGACCCTCCTGCAGCCCAGCAGGGGTCACACGGCGGACGGAGCTCCCGCGTTTCCGCGGTGGGCTGTGGGTCGATTGGATCGGGACCTGTTGGCGGAGGCAGCCATCGTTCAGTCGTGGCTGTCCTCACCGCCCCAGGCGGACGGGGTGGATGCCGAGGCTGGCCGCATCCGCTGTGCGTTGACGCAGATCTGCGATGCGGCCATGCCCCGTGTGCGGCGTCTGCCTCCGAAGAGTGCGGTCCCCTGGTGGTCCCGAGAATTGGCGGACCTTCGGGCCGCGTGCATACGTGCTCGGAGGTCCTACACCCGTAGCCGAGCGCGTCACCGCGACGCTGAGCGGGAGGGCCAGCTGTACGAGGCTTACCGCAGTGCGCGATCTGCCTTCAGGCTGGCCGTCCGTACCGCCAAGGACGTTAGTCGGCGGGAGATGCTGGACAGTCTCGAGCGTGACCCCTGGGGACGCCCCCACCTCGCGGCGCTGAACAAGCTCCGCGGGCGGGGCCCCCCCCTCACCGAGACTCTCCAGCCCAGCCTCCTCACCAGAGTTGTCGAGGACCTCTTTCCATGGCGGGCGGAGCACACGCCCCCGGTCATGGCTTCGCCGGACAGCGACCGGGAGGCCGACGATGAAAGTGCTCCGCCCATCACGGAGCCGGAAATGGGGGCGGCGGTGGCGCGTATGCGAGTCAAATCCACCGCCCCCGGGCCCGACGGTATTCCGAACCGTGTGCTGGCCCTGGTCCTCGAACACCTGGGACCACGCCTCAGGGAACTGTTCGACGCCTGTTTGATGTCTGGGCAGTTCCCTGGTTGCTGGAAAGAGGGGAGGCTGGTTCTCCTGCCGAAGCCGGGACGGTCTCCCGAGTCGGCCTCGGCCTACAGGCCCATCGTGCTACTCGATGATGCGGGCAAGCTGCTGGAGAGGGTGTTGGCTGCCCGCATCGAGCGGCACCTCGTCCGGGTCGGGCCCGATTTGTCGGACGCCCAGTTTGGTTTTCGGAGAGGGCGTTCGACGATCGCGGCCCTGCTGCGCCTGAAGGCCGTGGTAGCGGAGGCCGTCACCGGCGGAGGAGTACTGTTGGCGGTGTCCCTGGACATCGCCAACGCCTTCAACAGTCTGCCATTCAGCTGCATCAGGGAGGGGCTGAGATATCACGGGGTGCCCGTGTACCTCAGGCGGCTGGTGGCAGACTACTTGGAGGGGCGCAGCGTCCTCTACGTTGACCGAGTAGGGGACGTTGTGCGAATGCCCATGACGTGCGGTGTCCCGCAGGGGTCGGTTCTGGGTCCGACCCTGTGGAACATCGGCTATGACTGGGCGTTGAGAGGAAGCCTTCCACCCGGGCTGGGCGTAATTTGCTACGCCGACGATACACTCGTCACAGCCCGGGGTGGGACGCTAGAGGAGGCGGCACGCCTGGCAACTCTCGGCACCGAGGAGATTGTCAGGCGGATCGAAGCGCTGGGGTTGAGGGTAGCCCTGGAAAAGACGGAGGCCCTTTTGTTCCATGGCCTCCGTACCGCCGGTCCTCCCGCCGGCGCTTCGATCACCGTGAAGTCGGTCACCATCAGCATCCAGGCCCACATGAAGTACTTGGGCTTGGTGCTCGACGGGCATTTTTGGTTCCGGGAGCATCTCCATCGACTTGTTCCCCGGCTTGTCGGCGCGGCGTCCGCCCTTTCGCGGCTGATGCCGAATGTGGGCGGACCCAGTGCTACGTGCCGACAGCTGTACGTGGGGGTGATCCGGTCGATGGCCCTGTATGGCGCACCGGTGTGGGCGGCGTCCCTGACCGTCCGTCTTAGGGCCCTCCTGTGGCGACCACAGAGGGTCATGGCGGTCAGGGCCATACGGGGTTACCGCACGGTGGCGACGGAGGCAGCGTGCCTCCTGGCCGGAACTCCCCCGTGGGACCTGGAGGCGGAGATACTCGCCGACATGTATCGGCGGGTGTCGGAGACGCGCGCCCGCGGCGGCATGGTCTCCATCAGAGAGATCACCGCCTGGCGGGTCGACGCCCGCCGAGAAGTCATTGCCCGTTGGGTGTCCTATTTTTGCGGCCGGCGTGCCGGTTTCTTTGCTGGAGGTGAAATCGTGTGGAAACAATTAACCATGGGATGCCCGCAGGGCTCTGTATTGGGACCCTCTCTGTGGAATCTCCTGATGGACGATCTATTTCAACTCCCTTTACCAGAGGGAGTCAAACTGATTGCGTACGCGGATGACGTAACGGTCACCATCGAGTCGAACTCTCGTGCGGGATTAGAGGCTTTGGCCTCCACGGCACTCGGACTTGTCACAGCCTGGGGATTTCGTAACAGACTGTCCTTTTCCCCTATGAAGTCATGTTCCATAACCCTAAAAGGGAAGCTGAGTGGAAGACCGCCCACTGTTAGGCTCGGTGGAGAGTCGGTAAGAAGCGTCCAATCAGCGACTGTCCTGGGTGTCGTAATTGATTCTAACTTGAGCTTCCGGCTCCACGCGCAGTCCATTGGAGAGCGTGCTGCAGCAGCGTTCGGGAAAATGTCGCGTGTCTCCGCCTCATCCTGGGGCATACGGTACGTGGGCCTTCGAATACTGTACCAGGCTATATTCGTTGCCATCATCACTTATGCGGCGGGATGTTGGTGGAGACGCACGTCCATTTACATGGTAAGGAGCGCGTTGTTAAGGACCCAGCGGCAGGCCCTTATACTAATCACAAAGGCTTACTGCTCAGTTAGTTCGGCAGCATTGCCAGTTTTGGCAGGGGTTTTTCCTGCGGACTTGAGGTAATCCATGCTGGTAGGATAGACGATGTAAGGTTTTCTGGCCGGGACTGCCCTAGGACGGAGAGAAGCCAAATTTCGGAGGAGCTCGTTGCTGAGTGGCAGCGAAGATGGGACGGTGAGGAGAAGGGTAGGGAGCTCCATCGGTTCTTCCCCGATGTTCGTGTTCGACTCAGATCCCCCTGGGTTGAGCCCGACTACCAGTGCTCTCAAATTTTGACAGGTCATGGCTGTTTTAGAAGGAGACTTTATGAGATGAAGCTATGTCAGAACAGCCTGTGTTACTGCGGAGAGGAGGATGAATGTCTGGATCATGTGCTATGGCGATGCCCACTGTACGATGAAATCCGCATGAAGATGTACGGGATTCAACGGGTCAATCCTGGACCGATACACTATTGCGATCTTGTTAACTCCGAGGCCAACTTTCGACGGTTGAGAGACTTTTCGCACCATTGGCATAACATCAGGAGCGGGCTCGAGCTGGCGGAGAAAGGACAGGGTCCATGACGCAGTCGCCATCGTCGTGTCGTCCGTCGCAATAGCGACACCCACGCGGAACAAGCCGCCCCAGAAAGGGGAGAGGGCTCGGGCAGACAATTTGTAGGGAGTCAAGAAAGTGCACGCCCGAAAGAGCACACGCAAGTAAGGCGTGCATCTCCCGTGATTCGGTCCATATAGCCAGGATGGCTGGAGGGACCATGGGCTGGTGGAGGGGTCTGCCCGTTGGGCAGTCCGGCTGGAGAGTCCTCGGTACGGTGTCAGGACCGTCGAGGCCCTCCGGCCGGTGCTGATGGAGTGGTTGGAGCGGACGCACGGGGTGCTTTCTTTCCGACTGGTGCAGGTGCTGACGGGGCACGGTTGCTTCGGGAAGTACCTGCACAAGATTGTCAGGAGGGAGAGCACACCGTCCTGCCACCACTGCAGTTGCGACGAGGACACGGCGCAGCACACGCTCGAGGAGTGTGCTGCATGGGAGGGGGATCGCCGTGAACTCGTCGCAATTATCGGTGCCGACCTGGCGCTGTCGACCATCGCCAGGGAGATGCTCTTTTCTTTTTTTTTTTTTATTGCAAACGGTGGCAAACGAGCAAACAATACACCTGATGGTAAGTGTTGCTGCCGCTCATGGACCTTTTCATGCTCGTCAGCGTCAGGAACTGGGACGCGGTCGCCGCCTTCTGTGAGGCCGTAATCTCACGGAAGGAGGCGGCGGATCGTGTGCGAGTAGAGCTCCTATTCGGCGACACGTTCCGCCGCCGGCGACTCGGGCGGCGCAGGCGCGAGTATCTGCGCCTAATGCCGCCCTAGCCGAGGCCGCGGGTGATCGGACCGGGGAATTTTCCGTCACCCGCAGAGAGGCTAACCGCGCGACGGCGACCGACGTCCCAGGACGTCGAGAGATGAGGGTACCCGAAAGGGTATTCCGTCGGGCCGACCACTGACGATAACTCACATCTGCTCCGGTGGTCGGCCCAACAACGAGGTGACGTGGGTACGGGTGGGTTATGGGCCCGCGCGCCGTCCTTTCATCGCCCCGGACGGATTGGACCGCGCGTGCGCTTACCATAGACCACCCATAAAAAAAAAAATAAAAAAAACGTGTGTATGTCACTGAACTTCTAAACTATTGGACCGATGTTGACGAAATTTATTGTGTGTGTTCAAGGGGATTCGGGAATGGTTTAGATTCACAAATGGATCCGGTAGGTGGCGCTTTATTTGAACAGAACAACGTCTGTTGGATCAGCTAGTCTATACCAATAAATAAAATTGGAGTATCTGTTTGTAATGTCAAAATAATAGACCTTTTTCATGCTCACACGGTTATTTGCACTATACATATGCCTAAAATATACTTTATATTTTTTTTTGTCTGTCTGTCTGTCTGTTTGTTCCGGGTAATCTTCAAAACGGCTGGACCGATTTCAAAAATTCTTTCACCAATGGAAAGCTATAATATCAGGGAGTAAACTAGGCTATATTTCATCCCGGTATTCCCACGGGAACGGTAACTACGCAGGAAAGTTGCTAGTATACATATATAACTAGGTAGATTATATGTTCCCGAGGAACAAATCGATTATTATAAGCTTTTTAATGTAATATGTACGTTTTCAGCGCACCACTGCCAACTGCTGGAATGTCTCATGTCGATGAAGCAAACCGTGGTGAAGGATATACTGTCGGTGATAGCGTATGGCACCTGGGGAGCGAGGTTGTCTGCCGCCAAACTATTGTTCTACTACTGGCCGCCATTCGACGCTAAACTATTCGATAGAAAGGGGCTGCTCTGCAAATTTTCTAGTAATTATTATTCATTTATTTTTTTCATTCATCTCAGCCTATATAAGTTCCACTGGTAGGCTCAGGCATCCTCCACAAAATGGGAGGGGAATTGGCCTACTATTCCACGCTGGTCAGTTATCATTATTATGAGAAAAATTTAGTATCATTATACAATATTGCTTTCATTATTATGAAAAGTTTTTAGTTAGTTATGCAAATTTTATTAGTAAATAGTCATCATCTCGACTCATATACGTTCCATTGCAGGGCTCGAGCCTTCTCTTCAATAAGAGGGAGATTGACCTACTATACCACGCTGGTTAGACGTCTTTTATTTCAAGTGGTCCTTCTCTTGCATAGATTTTAAATGAAAGCAGGGGCAAGTCTGAAAATATAAGATGTACAATGATCTGTTCTTAGGAAGCATCTCATCGATTTTCATTATCGTCATCATCATCGCAACCCACATACGTCCCTTTGTTTGGCTCGGGCCTCCTGAACAATGGGAGGGAAATTGACCTACTATACCATGCTGGTCAGACATGTTGGTATAGGGTTTCATTTCGAGTTTTCCTTCTTTTACACAGATCTTATATGCATATTTTATCCCATAGTAGTCTTTTACGACACCCACGGGCAAGATAGGGAGTGGTGAATTGTATTCTTACTCCATCACCACATAGAGATGTTAAATACTTTTCTTTGGGTGTGCTTTAGTCAGCGCACACGCTGTCCACTCGAGGCAGGGGCGGCGTGCGGCCCCATAACCCACTGTATTCCTACCCGTTCACCGTTGGACCGATTACTGGTACAGAGTTCCTTGTCACCTGTTGCCAGCCCGGCGGGATACCCTTTGGAGTACTGACCCTCCCCAATACCTCTCTTGGAGCGTCGACCTCACGCGGTTAGCCTCTCTGCGGTTGACAGACAGTCCAGTCACCCACGCCCTCGGCTAGAGCGGCATCTAACGCATGAAAAAATGTTAAATGCTAATGTAATTTGATTGCACAGATAGCGTAGTGATTAATATACTGACCTACAGTGCCAGTGTCGTGGTTCGAATCCCACGCGGGACAACACTGCGATCCACAAATTGTTGTTATGAATTTGGATGTAATTTGTGTTTGGTAATTATGTTTATAAATTCCCCTACAGTATAAGGATTATTGCCTTGATGCAGGGTGTTGTCTTAAGAAAGAAAATTTGAAATAAAACACCTGGAAACGTTATGGTCTTCAACTGTACGTTTCCAGCGATCATTTCTTCCACGTACGTGCAGGTTCTGGAATGAACTACCTGCTGCTGTGTTGCCCGAGCGCTATGACATGCCCTTCTTTAAACGAGGTTTAAGAAGAATATTTTCTTCACGGTAGGCAACGGCCTGGCTGTGCCCCTGATATTGCAAAGGTCCATGTGCGGCAGTATCACTTACCATCAGGTGTGCTGCTTGCTCGTTTGCCACCGTTGGCTATAAAAAAAAATACATTAATTTCCCCCCTATTGTGGAGAAGGCTCGAGGCCAGCTGTGGGACTTAGTGTAGGGTGTTGTCTCTTAGAACAAAAATATACTAAAATGTTTTATGTGTGGAAAAATATAGTATTTTTGTGTATTGTCCAGATGATCTTGTGCCATTTTTGTGTCAACGTGACGCGTGTCCAAACGCCGGTACTGCTGAAGCAGCCAAGGTTTGCTACGACCATTGCATCAGTGTCACCTTCGCTACAGACCGACCACCACCGCTCTACTTATGTATCGAATGCGCAAATGAAATACACAGGTGAGGAAGTTTATTTATAAAGCCATACGTGGAGTAGTTATTCATCATCATCTTGGCTCATGTACGTCTCACTGCTGGGCTCGAGACTCCTCCACAATAGGAGTGAAATTTATCTTACTATACCATGCTGGTCAAACAGGTTGGTCTAGGGTATTGCTTCGAGTTTAACTTCTCGTACTTAAAGTTTTATTTTTCAATACGACCGGGTTCAAGTCTTTGTATTACGAGGGACTTTAAGAATCAATTTAACGGACACAAATTATACCCAGACTCAAAACAACAAATTGTGGATCGCACAAAATATTGTTCTGCATGGGAATCGAACTCAGAACATTGGCATGGTAGGTTGGTAAAATACCAACCACTACGCTATCTGTGCAGTAGACATTTGTGAAAGGAAAGGGGTGGTGACATACTTATTAACCCGTTACCAGTGAGAGAAAGTTCGAAGACTCGTGATTATCGTGATTAAAAGTTCTGAATTTATTGATGTTTTTACTATGAACTCTCTTAACAGTTATTTATAGGCGCGCAATGAGATATCCTGCGCGGGAATTGACTCTACGCTATTTTTTTACTATACCTGTCTCTCTCTTTTACGAAACTCATATTTTAAATTGTTGTACCTATTTAAAAAATGAGTTTACCTGTATCTATAAAATAGTTTCCGTATGGTGACGGAGTAAGAATATATCTCACCTATCATCATCATCACCCTGCCCTTATCCGAATTACCCAAGAAATAAATATAAAAGGGGTCAACTCAATATGTACTCTTCTTTCATAGTACATATTGTAAAAAATTAATGGCAAATGGTTATAAACGGCCGTCTGCCTGATATCAACTCTCTTTGGGAATGTAACTATTCGTAGCCGCCACCACACAGCTCAACCCTAACCTTATCCGTAGGTGCTTTAAAGGTAACAACGAGATGCATTTAACATCTATATAGGAGATGGCTATATCAAAATTAACCCACCACGCGCAAATACCCTCAGAAAGTTGGGCTATCGGATCTCGAACGAAGTGCTACTACTCAAAGGTGGATTTCCTGCGAGAGTGTGGTACTATCCCAAACGGACCAGCCCACGCTCGTAGATAAACGACTGGACATATGGTCCTACTACATAAAGCTTAAAGCAAGGTATCGCTACCCGAGCACGTGGTGGTGAATCACATCAATCTTATCAGAGACCAGAAGGTTAAAGCAAGAAATAGCTTAATCATTATTTGGTACCTAATACAATGTACGCCCAATGAAATCTACATAACTTAGAATCCATAATAACTATGGTATACCTAGATTAAAGTAAATAAGTATCAATCCGTGTGTCTAGCGTGGTGTAGCACAGGTTGCCTTCCTATCGTGAAGGCTCGTGCCCAGCAGTGGGACGTATATAGTTATACTGTACTTGTACCTGCTTTATAAGCTGTGAAGTTTACGATAAGTATTTTTGATTTTAGGGAACATCCGAACCAACGTTTCTTCGATATTCTACATCCACAGCAGCAAGTCTCAATGGTGTGCGAGAATAAGGTAAGCTACAAGTAATGGAACAGAAATAACGTCCGAAGGAGATGGATTTCTTTAATGGCGTACCCCATTAATAATATTTTTAACCGACTTCAAAAAAAGGAGGAGGTTCTCAATTCTTCGGAATCTTTTTTTTTATGTATGTTCACCGATTACTCAAAGACGCCTGGACCGATTTGCAAATTTTTTCTTGTTTGATAGGGTATACTTCCCAGGTGATCCCATAGTTATCAGATCAGGATCTGATGATGGTATCCTTGAGAAAATGGTGGAATTCTTAAAATTTTATTAGTTTACTGTTTGAAGTCGGTTTTTTTTTGTTAAAGATTTTGATATCTCTGTTTTTGAAGTGATACTTTTTTAGAATCGTGATTTCAAACTCGATGAAACAAAAAAGTGAGTCCATAGAGACATAAACACGTAAATGTATAGGATTCAGCCGCCGAGAGAATGAAAAAGGATGAAGGATAAAGGAGTTTCACTTCTGATATGCGTACTTTGTACACACACTCTTTTTTTTATTACAAAGAGTGGCAAACTAGGCAACAGTACACCTGATTGTAAGTGTTGCTGCCGCTCATGGACCTTTGCAAGTCCGCAGCCTACCGCGAGGAAAGTGAAAGGAGTGTGAACGTGCGCAATAAGGTTCGGTGATACTAAAGACATCACCAAAACCCACCACACGTAAATACCCTTAGAAAGTTGGGCTGTCGGCTCTCTCGCTCACCGAACGAAGCGCGAACAAATGGCTACTACTCAGACGTCGATTTTCTGCTTAGTGTGGTACTATCACGGACGGACCGCCCTGCGGCTATAGACAGGCAACTGTCAACAGTGTGGTCCTACCACTGTTGGGCTTAGAATGCAATGTATTACCCCCACCCTTAGTTTCTCAGTGGGAATCGTAAAAACAGAGAAGAAGCCTGAAGGATAATGGTATTGACGGCGTAAGATCGAGTTGATCCAGGTTGATGAAAAACTCTGTCATATTTTACGACACCCATGGGCAATGGAATGCTTGATAGTATTTGTAGCCGCTACCACAAAACTTTGTATATACAGATGAATATATTACAAAATAATTTTAAATTTCAGAACTGTCGCTCCAGTGACAAGGCAGCGTATTCCATATGTTTCTCTAACGAATGCGCCAGTTACAACGGGAATCATCCTATCAGGTAATTATAATTAAAATCATCACTACATTGTAAATCGCCGTCGCGCAAGATGCGCGACCGACGTCCCAGGACGTCGAGAGGTGAGGTTACCCGAAAGGGTATTCCGTCGGGCCGACCACTGACGACAAGTCACATCTGCTCCGGTGGTCGGCCCAACAACGAGGTGACGTGGGTACTGGTGGGTTATGGGCCCGCGCGCCGTCCTTTCATCGCCCCGGACGGACTGGACCGCGCGTGCGCTTACCATAGCCCACCCATAAAAAAAAAGCATTGTAAATAAGATTATTTTACGGAGTTTATCGCGTTTGTATTTAATTTTTGATTGTCAGACGTTTCGAACACTTTACAGCGTTTATGGTCACGGGCGGACTGAGATTTCTCACGTCCAACAAGTCATCGTTATTATAGAGATTTATATCTACCCGCTACAGAAGTTAGTTATTAAGTTTTGACTCACATTTTGGTACAAATTTATTGTACAAGAAGAAAATGATTCTATGTGAAAAAATTATATTGTTTACTAGCAACCCGCCCTCGCTTCGCTTCAGTTTCTGTCGCCGTATCCCCGTGGTTCCCGTTCCCGTGGGAATACCGGGATAAAATATAGCCTAGTTTACTCCCTGATATTATAGCTATCCATGGTGAAAGAATTTTTGAAATCGGTCCAGCCGTTTTGAAGATTACCCAGAACAAACAGACAGACAGACAGACAAAAAAATATAAAGTGATTTTTAGGCATATGTATAGTGCAAATAACCGTGTGAGCATGAAAAGGGTCTATTATTTTGACATTACAAACAGACACTCCAATTTTATTTATTGGTATAGATGGTTAGTAATGATTAAACTTTAAATTTGGAGTAATTATGACAATATGTTAATTTAAAGCTAATAAATCTAAAAACGAAACATTGGGCAATCAAAAATCAAATACAAACGCGACAAAATCCGTAAAATAGTTTTATTTAAGTCATCATCATCGCAGCACACATACGTCCCACTGTTGGGCTCGGGCCTCCTCCACAATGGGAGGGAATTTGACCTACTATATATACCATGCTGGTCAGACATGTTGGTATAGGGTTTCATTTCGAGTTTTCCTTCTCTTGCATCCTTCTCTTTATTTAAGTACGATGTGTAATACTCGCGTAAACATCAGAGATCATAGCATCACTACATTTGTTCGTGCCAAAGGTCACGACGTGTGACACGCGGCTAACTTCGCTTTAGTTCCGGTGTGCGTCAGCGTCTAACCGCCATATTTTTGACATTATTATCGTGACGTATCTATTCCGTGGCGCATCCATTTTTTATCGTTCCGCATTAAAAGACACCGAAAGAGTTCTACGCTTGTCAAGTAACCCGCAAGTAACGCGCGCAAGTGCATCGTAAATCTGCACCGTCTTAGTAACTGTTAAATTCAGTACCCGCGTTCGGCCCAACTTAGCTCGTCGGGAACACCCTCAGCACAGGAGATCTTCAGTTCCACAAACACAGGAGAAACGAGCTAAGTTCTCCACTTACTTCCCACCGTTTCCCTGACAAACCCTTATTTTGTGGGAATCAGTCCCACTTGTGGGATTGGCTTCCCACTAGTCCTTCCAGTCACCCACGTCGATATGTTGTTGGCATAAACCGCCCCATACAGTCCACTACGCCACAACAACATTGAATGACCGATAAAGAAGTGTGCTTACTAAAACCACAATTTTAATAACAGATATCTTTTATCTATTATAAAAATTATCGTTTTAGTAGCAATCCAGCTTTAGAGATCACTATTTCATCATCATCATCTCAGCCCATTTACGTCCCACTGTCCCCGCTCCGGCGACCTCCATTTTGGGAGGGAATTTTACCTACCTGGCAAGATAGGGGGTGGTGAATTGTATTCTTACACCGTCACCACATGGAAAGAGATCATTACAGATAAAATTATTATTCATACTCTTTATAACAACACAAGAATTATGTATGTTATATTTGTAGTCTATTTGTTATTTATATTGATATATTTGTAATTATATTTAAATATATGTATTTTCTTTGTATGTATATTTGTATGTGTATATGTATGTATGTATGTGTATTTGTAATTTATATTCACTACTACACCATAATCTATCACTCTCTCTGTTTAATAATTTCTCCATACAAAGGTTGCCTGGAAGAAATCGCTGTTAGCGATAAGGCCGCCCATTGTACGAACTAATATTATCACAAGTTTCTACTTCTGTATTCAACATGGTGTACAATAAAGTGTAAATAAATAAATAAAAATAAAAGAATTAAAACAAATTTACCAAAATATTTCACAAATATTGAATATTTGCAATAAAAGGCAAGCTCCAAATTAAAATCTGCAATACATATATCATTGCGTTATTGTGTTATAGCAGATAATTTTATTACTATTTAATAAAATGTAATATAGAGAAAGTGTTTATAAATATAGAATATGATATAACAATGCTTTACGTGATTTTTTACGATTTTTAGAAAAAAAGTCGAGAGGAGCTTTTAATTGGGTAGGCAAAAATATTTGATGGGGAAATATTTGATTTAATAAATGTGTTTTTTTAAGAGAAGAAAAGCTCGATATAAAATTCTGTACCAACACGCCTGACCAGCGTGGTATAGTAGGTCAAGTTCCCTCTTATTGTGGAGGAGGCTCGAACGTAATAGCGGGACGTCTATAAGCAGTGAGGAATGATTTTAAAATAAATTGTAATTGAGAAATTAATTCGCTCGACACTGGTAACAATAAGAGTCGTGTTTGTAGCTGATTGCCAAACGTGAAAAAAAAAACATATTTGTAATATATTAATGTAGTAGAATTTGAATTGGTAGAATGTTATTATATTCCACCTCTATTACATTCTATCAATCCAAATTCTTTATTCTCTACCTTAGGATATATGTGATTTCACAATGCTCTTGTAATTGCAGAGGCCCATGAAAAAGAGTAACCACTTTGGCTGTGATGCCATTAAGGTCCATAAAAAATAAAATTGCGAATGTATTGTTGGCAGGTACTGTCAGCAGTGTCATGGCAATCGTCACAATAGTCGGCGCGGTGGTGACCACGTTGTACATACGAGGTTACCACTAGCATGGCAGATGGACAGCGACATGCAGACCAATCTAGTGGAAGCTATCATCAGGTAATTGTTAAGTCAAAATTCTTATATTGTATTACCACTGTTTTAGGGATAAACTATGGTCGATTACACTTCCTGCAAACAAACCGGGTTGGTGGAAGAGACAGCATGCAACCCCATAATCACACCACACGTCTTCTATATTGATATGTAGACTGTTGCCGGACGGGCCCCACTAATTTGTCTTCGGTGATAATGAATTACCATCAATCAAAATTTCAACTCATCAAGATCGTCAACATTTTCTACTAGATCAGCCCAAAGTTCATGAATTTTAAATATCTGATAACCTCGTTTATTAAGTATTGTTTTATTGCTAATGGTGGCAAACGAGCAAACAGTACACCTGATGGTAAACGTTGCTGCCGCTCATGGACCTTTTCTAAGTCGCTGCTTACCGTGAAGAAAGTGAACTGAATGGGAATACGTGTAATAAGGTTCGATGAAACTAAAGGCATCGCTAAAACCCACCACACGCGCACACCCTCAGAAAGTTGGGCTGCCGACTCTCTTGTTCACCGAACAACTAGTACTATTCAGACGTTGATTTTCTGCTCAGTGTGGTACTACCCTGGACGGACCGAATCGTCGCTGTAGACAGACAACTGTCATCAGTGTGCTCCTACCACTAATGATAGGAATACAAGTGACGATTGTATTCTTAACTCTTCACCAAATACAGGATGTATCAGGTTATGGGACAACTGTTCGAGCATGTTGTAGTTTAACGGTCAATATCTGGTTGACCGAGCTTCCCTCGGAATATTTTTATCGAATTTATTTAGATATATATTAATAAAAAATAAATAATAAAAAATATATAAAAAAATTACAAAAAGAGAATAATAATAACACCGAGATTCGAACCGACGCTGTTTGAATGTCAACAAAATCAAAATTAGAACCCGTCAACTTCCCATCTGAGCGATAGTTACGATAGTAACTGATGACGTTGACAACGAAATTTGAATTCATATTCTTTTAAAATTTAATGTCATTGTTTGTTTTGCTAAAAACACGGACAAAACAACATTTTCTATAAATAAAACCTAGCTAGATCGATTTTTTGGACCCGAAACCTCTAGTATGCCAAGTTTCAACAAAATCGTTGGAGCCGTTTCCGAGATCCTGAATATATATATATATATATATAGGTATATATATACAAGAATTGCTCGTTTAAAGATATAAGATATTTGGTTGACCAAGCTTCGCTCGGAATATTTTTGTCGAATTTATTTAAATATATATTAATAAAAAATAAATGATGAAAAATATATAAAAACTACAAAAAGAGAATAATAATAACACCAAGATTCGAACCGACGCTGTTTGAATGCCAAAAAAAACCAAAATTAGAACCGGTCAACTTCCCAATTGAGCTATCGTAACTCATGACGTTGACAACGAAATTTGAAATCATATTCTTTTAAAATTTAATGTCATTTTTGCTAAAAACACGGACAAAACAACATTTTCTATAAATAAAACCTAGCTAGATCGATTTTTTGGACCCTAAACCTCTAGTATGCCAAGTTTCAACAAAATCGTTGGAGCCGTTTCCGAGATCCTGAATATATATATATATATATATACAAGAATTGTTCGTTTAAATATATAAGATTATTAACTTCGTATGAACAAAGGAGATTTATAAGACCAGCTTGTAACTATTACAATATTAAGTATGAGAGTATTGATATTTAGGGGGCGGGGCCGGAGCACCTCCACGTGGTGCTCCCTGGAAACGTCCATTTGGACGGCCAAGATTCCGGCAGGAGGGGGTCTCCGCGTGCGGCTCTGATGGCAGAGCGCACGGCGGATCTGACCCGGGGCCAATGGGGCGGATGTGCCTCATGGCACTCCGTCGCCAGAGACGGTGGCGTCACGGCCCGGGGGCGTGACGGGTCGGTCGCTCGCGAGCGGCCAGACCCGGAAGGCCCAAACCGTAACCCTGAGTGTGACTGCGGCTGAAGCTCAGGGCCGGGGGTCTTCGGACCGTGGGGAAGAAAACCCCTATAAAAAATTACCCCTAATCCTAAGTTTGGCCACTCGGCGAGGGGATGAATGGTTGGTGGGTTAAAAAGCGCGCAAGCGTCCAGCCGTTAGAGTGGTAGTCAAGGCAAGACTTAAAAATGTTCCAATAATGGCAGAGATTAAAACGAGCGTAGCTACTCCAGAGGGTCCCGGTCACGCCGGGGAGTCCCTCACTGTGCCGGTGTCTGAGCGCGAGATGCGCACAAACACCGGCACGGTCAGTCTTCGATCGTATGGGAGGGAGACAATCGCTGCTGTAGTTGCCGAGAGCCTGGCAAAACATCCGGAGGCTCCAAAGACGAGGAAGAAGAGGAAGAGGAGGAAGCTGATCGCCACCACCGTACACTCCAATAGGGTGCGTGCGCGAAAGGAGGCAGCAAAGAAGGAGGCGGCGCGGCAGGCGCAACTAGCTGCCGCCGTGGCCGCGAGCGACGAGGGCGGTGTGACCGCAGCCACCGCAGAGCCGTCGCAGAAAGTGGACGCCGGTACTGCCCGGCTGTCAGGCGGAGAGGAGAGCGACGAGGGCGGATCAGCCGCAGGACCGTCGCGGGACGAGGGCGGGAAAGCCACAGAGCCGTCCCCAAAAAGGCGCGGAGGAAGCGACAGCTCGACGGGGCTGTCGAGCGACGAGGGCGGCACCGCCGCAGAGCCGTCGCAGGACGAGGGCGGTGGTGCTGCAGGGCCGCCGAAAGCTATGCGCCGGAGAAGCTGCTCGACGGGGCTATCGGACAGCTCCGGGAGCGATGTGGCGTACGCGCTGTCGACAGACGAGGGCGGCAGTGCCGCAGGGCCGTCTGTCTCTGAGATGTCGGCGGACGAGGGCGGCAATACCACAGAGCCGTCCGCCGACGAAAACATCAGCCATCAGCTGCAGGTCGTCCAGAGGAGGGACAAGGGCGGTGGATGCGCGGGTCCGTCCAAAGGTGGTAGGAGTAGGGAAGGCAGGCCGTCAATTGAGGAGGGTATAGGTAGGCCGTCATCCCAGAGGAAGGAGAAGGAGTTAGGAGGTAGGAAGGAGAAGGAGACGGGTAGGGGGGCTGCCGAGGAGGCTCTAACGGCAGCCCCAATTGTGAAGGAGAGGGAGGAGGCCCTCCCCCCGAGCGTCCGGAAGCGCCCCCTGCAAAAGGGTGGTGGCTCAAGCTCCGACTCGGAGGGGAGTTTCATCGTGCCTCCTCCCAAGGTCTCGACCATGCGCCGTGGGCGCAGGGGTAGGGGATCGGCGGTGGCGGCGAGACCGGGGACCCCAGGTCCGGCCTGCCAGAGCGGGGAGGTTGCGGCCCTGCAGGCCGCGAATGCCCGCCTCAGTAAGGAGGTTTCCGGCCTGCGGGAGCGCAACCGGAAGCTCGAGTCGGAGCTGTCGGCGGTGCGGAAGGAGAACCGCGGGTCGGCCAAAGACGTGGCTGACCTGCGGTCTCAAGTCGCACTTTTAGTGCCAGCCGCACCGCCGACGCCGGCCTCGCCGCCGAAACAGGCTGCGCCGGAGAGGGCGGGCCCGTCGACTGCGCCCGTGGCGCCGCCTGCGCCTGTGGTGCCTGCCGCGCCGGTTGCGCCCACCGCGCCGGCCGTTGGCGCCGCCAAGAAGCGCGGCGGGCCCCGAAAGGAGGCAGAGCCGCTGCCCGTGGTGCACGGCGTGCCGGAGGGGTCGATGCGCGTCATCTTTGCTAAGCTTGAGCTTATGCTGGATGCGCGCATCAAGGCCTTGGTGGATCGCCTTCCGCCCGAGCCACCCCTCCGGCCGCCGCTCGCCACGGATAGAGCGAGGCGGCCGCAAGCGTTGGCTCCCACCCCGCTGCCCTGTCAGGGTGGCCGCGTGGTGAGCTACGCTGCGGCCGCCGCTGGGCCCAAGGGGG
Source organism: Lymantria dispar (assembly GCA_032191425.1). Lineage (NCBI taxonomy): Eukaryota > Metazoa > Arthropoda > Insecta > Lepidoptera > Erebidae > Lymantria > Lymantria dispar. The sequence continues at coordinate 1,846,705 of CM063462.1, read as the reverse complement.
CCAAGAAGGCCGGCAAGGTGCCGGCTCCCGCCAAGGCCGGGCCGCGGCCGGCGCCAGCGGCTGCACCGCAGGTGCCGGCCAGCGCACCCGCGACCGCTCCTGCTGCGCTCAGCGCTGCTGCCAGGCTCGAACAGGGCTGGCAGGTGGCTGAGCGGAGCAGGAAGGCACGCGGCCAGAAGCGGAGAGCGGCGGCCAAGGGTGCCGCCGTGGCCGCCGCTCCCCAGGCGGGAGTCGGCAGAAAGGGGAAAAGGTCGCGCAGGGGCCTCAAGTCGCCGAAGACGGCCGCGGTGGTCATCACCGTGCTGCCTGAGGCGGCTGAGAGGGGCGTCAACTATGAGGCCGTCCTAAAACGCGCCCGGCGGGAGCTGGACGTCTCCGACATCGGAGGCGTCGAGGCTAGGACCCGCAAGGCCCGGACAGGGGCTCGAATTCTCGAGTTCCCTGGGGCCGAGGGTGCGAAGACGGCCGATAGTGTGGCTTCGAAGCTGCGGGGGCTGTTCGGGCCAGAGGATGGTGTCCGAATCGCCAGGCCTGTCAAGTGCGCAGAGATGCGCCTGACGGGCTTGGACGATTCCGTGACGGTGGAGGACGTCCGAGAGGCCATTATGGCGCGTACCGGATGTGCCTCGGACACCGTCCGGATTGGCACCATCCGCCCTGGTCCAGGCGGCGTCGGTGCTGCCTGGGTGCAGTGTCCGGTGGAGTCGGTCAAGCAATTGGCCGACTCAGGCAGACTCCTCGTGGGCTGGAGCTCGGCGCGGGTAACCGTGCTAGAGCCCCGGCCCGCGAGGTGTTATAAGTGCATGGCGGTCGGGCATACCCGACCGACATGCAAAAACTGCTTTGACTGCAGCGGGCTATGTTTCCGTTGCGGTCTGACCGGACACCAGGCGGCATCGTGCTCTGCGGTGCCCCACTGTCCCGCGTGTGCGGCAGGCAATAGGCCTGCCAAACATCGCATGGGCTCTGGGGACTGCAGACCCCCGGCATCGGCCCCAAAGGGGCGGGGCGGCCCATCGACCGGGCCAACCCCCGCTCCGAGCGTGACCCGATCGCCCGTTAGCGCGGAGGAGGTGACGATGGATACGGACCGTTAATGGACCCCGTATCCATCCGTCTCCTCCAAGCCAATCTCAACCACTCCGCCGGTGCGCAGGACATTTTCCTGCAAGCCATGGCGGAGTGGTTGATAGGAGTAGCCGTAGCCGCGGAGCCGTACGCGGTGCCCGACCGGCCAAATTGGCTGGGCAGCACCGACGGTACCGTGGCAATCGTCGCCTCCACGTCGTGGCCTTCGTCGCCTCTGATCCTTAGGGACAGGGGCGTCGGATACGTCGCGGCGGACTGGGGAGAGATTACGCTCCTCGGAGTATATCTCTCCCCTGCCTGGAGAGCGGCTGATTTCGGGGTCTCCCTTACCATCTTGGGAGCCTCGTTACGGCGATTGGCACCGCTCCAGGTGATCGTATTGGGGGACTTCAACGCCAAGTCCGTGGCGTGGGGGTCCTCCCGTACGGACGACCGAGGACGGGCGGTCGAGGATTGGGCGGCGGCACTGGGCCTCTGTTTGCTGAACAGAGGCTCGGTGCATACGTGCGTGCGACCTCAGGGCAGGTCGATAGTGGACCTTTCGTTCGCTAGCCCTGAGGTCGCTGCACGCGTGGGGAGCTGGTGCGTCGAGGAGGAGGTTGAGACCTTGTCGGACCACCGGTATATCCGGATGGAGGTCTCCCTGACAATCCCGGCGCCCGGCAGGGGTCACAGGGGGGCGGTAGGGCGTCCTGCGTTCCCGCGATGGGCTGTGGGTCGCCTAGACCGGGACCTGCTGGCGGAGGCAGCCATCGTTCACTCGTGGCTGTCCTCTGCCAACCAGTTGGACGGGGTGGACGCCGAGGCTGGCCGTATCCGCAGTGCGTTGACGCAGATCTGCGATGCGGCCATGCCCCGGGTACGGCGTCTGCCCCCGAGGAGGGCTGTCCACTGGTGGTCCCGGGAGCTGGCAGATCTCCGGGCCGCGTGTACTCCGGAGGGCCTACACCCGCAGCCGGCGGCGCAATCGCAGCGCGGAACTGGAGGGCCAGCTTTACGAGGGCTACCGCAATGCGCGGTCGGCCTTCAGGCTGGCCGTCCGTTCCGCCAAGGACGCCAGTCGGCGGGAGATGCTGGAGAGTCTCGACCGTGACCCCTGGGGTCGCCCCTATGGTGCGGCGCTGAGTAAGCTCCGCGCACGGGGCCCGCCCCTCACCGAGACTCTCCAACCCAGCCTCCTTACCCGAGTCGTCGAGGACCTGTTCCCACGACGGGCGGAACACACGCCCCCGGTCATGGCGCCGCCAGACAATGACCGGGAGGGCGATGGTGGCAGTGTTCCGCTCATCACGGAACCGGAGATGAGGGCGTCGGTGGCGCGCATGCGCGGTAAATCCACCGCCCCCGGGCCCGACGGTATTCCAAACCGTGTGTTGGCACTGGTCCTCGACCATCTGGGTCCCCGCCTCAGGGAGCTGTTCGACGCGTGTTTAGCGTCCGGGCGGTTCCCTGGGTGCTGGAAGGAGGGGAGGCTGGTTCTCCTGCCGAAGCCGGGACGGCCTCCGGAGTCGCAATCGGCCTACAGGCCTATCGTGCTGCTCGATGATATGGGCAAGCTACTGGAGAGGATAGTAGCTGCCCGCATCGAGCGGCACCTCGTCGGCACGGGGCCCGATCTGTCGGACGCCCAGTTTGGGTTTAGGAGAGGTCGTTCGACGATCGAGGCCCTGTTGCGCCTGAGGGCCGTGGCGACTGAGGCCGTCACCGGCGGGGGAGTGCTGTTGGTGGTGTCCCTAGACATCGCCAACGCATTCAATAGTCTGCCATTCAGCTGCGTCAGGGAGGCTCTCCGTTACCACGGAGTGCCAGCTTACCTGAGGCGGCTGGTGGCAGACTATTTAGAGGAGCGCAGCGTCCTCTACGCCAACCGAGTAGGGGACGTTGTGCGAACGCCCATGACGTGCGGTGTTCCACAGGGGTCGGTCCTCGGACCCACCCTGTGGAACATCGGCTACGACTGGGCGTTGCGGGGGAGCCTCCCACCCGGGCTGGGCGTGATTTGTTACGCCGACGACACGCTCGTCACAGCCCGCGGTGGGACGCTACAAGAGGCGGTAAGCCTGGCGACCTCAGGCACCGAAGAGGTCGTCAGGCGGATCGAGGCGCTGGGGTTGAGGGTGGCCCTGGACAAGACGGAGGCCCTCTTGTTCCATGGGCCCCGTATGGACCCTCCCATCGGCGTCTCGATCACCGTCAATGCGGTTGGGATCAGCATCCAGGCCCATATGAAGTACTTGGGCCTGGTGCTCGACGGGCGATGGTGGTTTCGGGAGCATTTCCGCAGGCTCGTCCCGCGGCTCGTCGGCGTGGCGTCCGCCCTACAATGGCTGATGCCGAATGTGGGCGGATCGAGCGCGGCATGTCGACAGCTGTACGCGGGGGTCATCCGGTCGATGGCCCTGTACGGCGCACCGGTGTGGGCGGGATCCATGACCGCCCGACTTAGGGCCCTTCTGTGGCGTCCACAGAACGTCATGGCGGTCAGGATCATCCGCGGGTACCGCACGGTGGCGACGGAGGCGGCGTGCCTATTGGCCGGGACTCCCCCGTGGGACCTGGAGGCGGAAATGCTCGCCGACTTGTATCGGCGGGTGTCGGGGGTGCGCGGGGGGGGTGGTGTTGTTTCCTTGAAGGAGCTCACCGCCTGGCGCGTCGACGCCCGCCGGGACGTCATCGCCCGTGGGGCAGACCGGCTGGAGAGGCCTCGATACGGTGTTTGGACCGTGGAGGCCTTCCGGCCGGTGCTGATGCAGTGGTTAGAAAGGCGGCACGGGGTGCTCTCCTTCCGACTCGTGCAGGTCTTGACGGAGCATGGATGCTTCGGCAAGTACCTGTACAGGGTCGCTAGGAGGGAGAGAACTCCGTCCTGCCACCACTGCGATTGCGACGAGGACACGGCGCAGCACACGCTCGAGGTCTGTGCCGCTTGGGCAGAGCCGCGTCGTGAACTCGTCGCAATCATCGGTGCAGACCTGACGCTGCCGACCATCGCTAGGGAGATGCTCGGCAGCATCAGGAAATGGGACGCGGTCGCAGCCTTCTGCGAGGCAGTTATCTCGCAGAAGGAGACGGCGGGTCGCGAGCGCGAGGAGCACAGCCTCGATGATGCGACCCGCCGTCGGCGACTGGGGCGGCGCAGGCGGGAGTACCTGCGTGCAATGCCGCCCTAGCCGAGGCCGCGGGTGACGTGACCGGGGATTAGTCCGTCACCCGCCGAGAGGCCGACCGCGTGAGGAAAGACCGACGTCCTCCCCGAGGGGGGGACGTCGGTCGATGGGAGGGTACCCCGGGTAGAGGGTATTTCGTCGGGCTGACCACTGATGACAAGTAACCCTGCTCCAGTGGTCGGCCCAGCGACGAGGGCGACGTGGTGTTCGGGTGGGTTGCGGGAGTTGCGGGCTTGAGCCCCTCTGTCGCCCCGGACGGAGTGGTGCGTAGGCGCGCCGACCGCAGCCCACAAAAAAAAAAAAAAAAAAGTTTCAACAAAATCGTTGGAGCCGTTTCCGAGATCCTGAATATATATATATACAAGAATTGCTCGTTTAAGATATAAGATAAGATAGACCGTAATTAGAATGTATATTACACAAAAACAATAAAACATAAAAGTTATAGTGATTACAGAAATGTGTGTCTAAGAGTCTATGCCTCAAATGTTACGTATTATATAGGCATGTAGAGACAGGACACATGTAGACATGTAAAGTTTTGATAGTATAAATAGATATTATCTGCACAAACGCTTCAATGGTAACGTAGGTACAAAGGCGACTCGTCAACGGTCATCGGCCGATCAGCTGATTTAAAGTGAAGCTTGTCGTGCTTAGGCGAACGTAATCATTGATTTATTCAATTTCTAATGAACATTTAACAAAGTACAGTAGTAGGTATCATTGACTTTATACATTTCAATCAGATTTACACGAAAAAGCGATGACAAAATTGAAAACTTTACATGTCTCTAATTCATTAACGAATCGATACTTTTATTTCATACATCATGATACAGTTATTCCTAATTATACAACGTTTTATTATATAGCTTGTTGAAAGAAGCAAAGCCGATAAATATGGAGGACCCGGACAGTGCAACCGAACAGTTGAAACCACCGCTAGCAGTCGATCTAGTAGACCCTATATCTGTGGAGGACAGACAGCTTCTAGGCAGGTCTGTATATTCAACTAGTTGGTCCTTTAATGTTCCTTTTCAAACACTGTTTCCATGTGGTGACGGAGTTAGAATATAATTCACCACCCCCTCTCTGATCCGTGTCGTAAAAGATGACTAAGAGTTATAATATGCATATAAGATCTGTGCCAGAGGAGGAAAGCTCGTAATTAAACCCTATACCAACCCATTTGATCAGCGTGGTATAGTAGGTCAAATGTTCTTCTATTGTGGAGGAGGCTCCAGCCCATCAGTGGGATGTATATCAGCTGCGATGATGATGATTCAAATCCTGATATTATCTGAGTAAGTATCTCGTAAAACGCCGTGACATAGCTGATTACATATTTATACTAAAGATCATACAGAATCTTATAGATAGTCCTGAGCTCCTATATAAAATTAACTTTAATGTACCATTTAAATCTAGTCATTTCCATCCACCATTACAGATACCACTTGCAGCAACAAACTATAGGCAAAACAGTCTTATGATACGCGCAAGCAGAAGTTTTAATAATTTGAGTAAACAGCATGATTTTGACCCATTTATGACAAATATCAATGTAGCACGTAGGCTTTTAAGTCAAGATTTTTATAAATAGTCTAACACAAGTAAAATTTATCTAAAGTGAATGTATTTTATGTATGTTGCGTATAGTCATAATGCTCTCATTCAACTATACAATAACTATAAGTGAAGACTTGTAATTAGCTAACAGAGTTATTAACTAGTAACTAGCCTATTAAGATATAACTAGCTGTAAGTCTTCCATATTGTACAAAATAAATAAATAAGTAAGACCGAGCTGTGTCGGAGAAAAATCCAATATTTATCTAAGGTAAAAATTGATTGGGTTGATGGTTATCGGTTTTCTTTGCAGATTTTTTTAGTGAAAAGGAAGCCTCGAAACAAAACACATTGGTGCAGTCTGGCATAGTGCATAGTAGACCAATTTCTCTTCACTTTGGGCAATTTATAGCTTTTTTTTTGGTAGGCTAGGGCGTGGACCTGTTCATTCCATCCGGGCGACGGAAGGGCGGCATGCGGTCCCATAACTTATCATATTCCCTTCCTATCACCGTGCGCTAGTAAATTATCGATTTCAAAACTAATAATAAAAAAAATACACTTAATATTAAACGGAGAATTCATTATCATTTTTAGATTTAAGGATAAAAAAATCGATTACTCATCTCATCATTGCTCATCATGCTATTACTTTCTTTAATTTATCAACACCTATTGTTGAACATGAGTCTTCCCAAGGAAGATGAGGTCAAATTACCATGCTTGTCAGGTGAGTTGACAAAAACATTTAGAGTTATGAGTTTCCTTGAAGGATGCTACTCTTTCAGCTCCTTAGCTCCAAATTTTTTGAAACATCGGCAACTACTTCTTATATTATTTTCTTTCACGTAGGTATGGTGTATGGCTGATGGTTGGACTCTGTACTCCTAACCCTGACACTCCAGACGAGATCTTGGGGCGGCTTTTATCAGTACTGTTCCATTGGTTCCACGTGACGTCATTCTCCTACACAGGTGAGATTGATGAAAAAATGATTTATAGAATTAGTGCATAGGAGCGTGAATAAGACAGAACCTCTATAAATGGAATGGAGACCTTTACGGCTTATCAAAGCTGACAATAAAAATGGTAACATAAAAATAAAATCCTATTAGATCCGACTACCAGGTTCTTGGGCTTGTTTATTGTGAAAAATACCCGTGTATTATTTTTCTGTATGTATATTAGCTGTTAGCCGCAGAAGGCTTTGACAGCATCGCCCAGACCATGAGTGAGTGTTGAGGGTTCTCGACCTGCCGAAAGTATACTAATCATCGCCCAAGGGTATCATACATGTGGATTACAAACCTCGGCTTGGGGCGTCGCTGGAGATAGATTGGGTCTACACACATATGTACGTGGTAGACTTTTATGGGGCACGGTTTCGCGGCGAGGATGCAGATCAGAGGAGTAGCGTGTCTGGAAGGGGCCCTGTATCAAAATTAGTTGGGGGCTCAAATAAAGAGTAAATATTTCTCAAAAAAAACAAAAAGGCTTGCATGAAACTGATTATAAGTTATCACTTTCTCCTAGAAATCAAGCTAAAAAAAGCTCATTACGGCAATCTCGCAATTTTTGATGCTGAAAAAAGATATTGCCTTTCTTGACTTTAATAGGTACGTATGACAGACACGGGGCCCCTGTAGACCGGGGCTGATGTAATGGCCTCGCGGGCTGTGTAAGTTTTTAGTTGAGCGAGTATATCAAGGGTGTTGGATCGCAGTAGTTACTTCTAAGTGCGTGGTATTGTCTTATATCTCTATATAGAGATAGGCTGATAATAATATTGTTCCAGGTGAAGTCGCTGATACGGTGGACAAGTTGAAGTGCTCCCACGTGTGCGGTTGGTTGCGCGATATAGCCGAAACACACCGTTCGGTGCTGGTCGCCTGTCTACTGCCCCACCCGCCCCATTACACGCGACAAGCGGGACATTGGGACAACCTCGCTAGCAAAACACACCATCTGAAGGATGGACTTAACAGGTACAGAATTCTCATATAATATTTTTTTTATAAAGCCCTAGATTTTATCCCCGTATACCAAGGAGTACAGCAGCAGCATTTATCAGCACTATTTTCGATATAAATAAAATTATTTTTAAGGATTTTATCGCGTTTGTATTTGATTTTTGATTGTCCGACGTTTCAAACACTTCGTTCACGGTCATGGGCGGACTGTAAAATTCGTAAAAATATTTTTATTTATAATGTGTATTACTTCCGTAAACAGCAGAATCGATATTTTTTTATTGGCTTTGGTGGCAGATAAGCAAATAACCTACCTACTGTTAAGTTATAAGTTCGTGGACCTCAGCAATACCAGAGGCGAAACCGGCCTACTGCAATGTGGGTTTTGCGCCTTTGACTCTCTTGCTCATCAAACGAAGTGTTCGTCGTCTCAGCAGTTATATGATAAATGGCTTAATGTTATTTCTATGGTACAGGTTGTACTGCCTAATCCCATACGGTATCGTCACCCAATCTATATGGGACTTCATCATGCCCGCCTGGATGGAAGCAATATGTGCTGATGTACCCGAAAAGGTAAGTTTGATGGTTTGATGTTGTCTGCTAGTTTCTAATGTAATATCGAGTCAAAAATATGCGTCATTTATCCGTGGATAATAGTTTTCAAGGAAACGTATAAATCGATTATCGACTTTTATTAAACACTTTTTAGTTTTTGTAAAGTACTTATTTGTTATTCAAATTCAAATTATTTATTATGCATAAACCCCGAGAGGACACTTACATATTGTCAGGTTTACAATTTCCAAAAAAATATACTACCACCGGATCGGCACGCGACCGCTACTGAGAAGATCCGGCAAGAAACTCAGCGGGCTTGTCCATTATTTTTAATTATTTTTTTTTCTTCTTACTTGATATACAATCGTGTACACGTTTTATATATCTTTTAGGAGCTAATGGAATTAAAAGTGCCTTTAGGCAAGATACTGGAACCCGAAGGCACTATGGTGGGTGTTGATGAGAAGAATCTTTATAAGTTTGCAGTCATGAAGGTGACCGATACTCCAACTCCTGATACCGTACTCCCCGTACTCGAATGGTTTCAGGTATTATACTGAATTATTTATTATAACAAGAAAATGATGGATTGTTTTTCATAATTGTATTTTATTAAGTACCTAGTAACACTTACAGGGCATTCCGTGTAGCGACGCAGTAAGAATACAATTCGCCATCTCTTATCTTGCCAGTGGGTGTCGTAAAAGAAGACTAAGGGATATAATATGTATGTAATATCTATGCAAGAGAAGGAAAAATTGAAACAAAACCCTATATCAACACATTTGAACAGCGTGGTCAATTTCCCTCCCTTAATGTAGGAGGCCAGAGCTTAACAATGGGACGTGTACGGGCTGAGATGGTGATGATGAGGTACTACTGATCGCTGCATGAAAGTGGCTACGAATACTACCAACCGGGTCGCGGGTGTTGTAAAAGGCGCTTTACATCGACTTGGGTCTAATACTGGTCAACAATTACATTCCCAAGGTGTGATGACGTCAGGCAGGTGGTCGGTCGGGCCGGGAAAACATCTATAGGCGAGGATAAATCGGATCGTTGGCGTGGCGTAAAGCGATGCATGCCGTGGCGAGGCCTCGCCACGCTATATGATAACAACTGAAGTTACCGAGCCGAACAATTGTCAAAATATCGACCGAGGCATCGAATTTATATTATATTATCGATTATTATCTTATATTATTACAGAAATCCCTGAATAGATGAATTGAGTCGTCACAATTTGAAATATTTTAGATTTTTTTTTATTTCTGTATTTAATGAAAATAAATGTTTATTTAATAATAATCATCATTTTATGGAAAGAAATCGTAATATTTTATTTATACATTATGTAATATTACTTCCTGTCGCAATCTGTTCTTTTATGCATATATACTTTTACAAAGTAATTTCGATGTTTGACATCTGCCAGGCGTCCTGAGCGACGCGACGGCTCACTTTTTTGTCGATTTTAAAACTTTTACAGTACAGTGTACTATGAAAGGTGAGTACACACTACGTCGGTCTCAAGTAATTGAGTTAGGGGCAGGATGATGATGTTTATTAATTTCTACTGATGTCATAGGTGCGTCTTATACCGTAAGTGGTGACTGGTGAAGAATGGGTTATCACTTTTTACATTTCTACGGGGCTCTCCTGAAACTCTCTCTTCCCTCCAATGATAAGAAGAGCGTTGGCCGCTTTAGTAGTTAAACTCGTGATTGGGGTCTCGTCACCGGACTTGTAGGTTTAGATCTAGCTTTTAGATTCAAGTTTTAGATTTAAGTTCAGGGTGGTGACGATGATGATGATATTTTTCAGACTATATCCATGCTGGACGTTAAAATCCCACTGACGCAGCTCTTCGATCTCTTCAGTCACTGTGTTGTTAATCTGCCGGAGAAAATATTTAAACCAACACCAGGTATGTGAAATTTTAGGAAACGTACCCATACTACGTTTCCTGTTTAAGGAAAGAGGGGCTCTCAAAAATACTACGCTTGAACAAAATTGTCTAATTTTGTACTATGTACAGTGCCGGATTAGTCATATAGCAAGAGTAACAAATGCTACGGGCCCCCCGAATTGGGAGGCCTCGCGCTTCAACGCCTGTCTGACTGTAATTAAAAAAATATCAATTTAGATAGGAGTGTAAAATATCTTGCGTGCCTTAACAGTTTTGTTTTATTTAATACCCTAAACTTGAGAACCTGAAACCAACCAAGGGCCCCTCGACAAAATTTGCTACAGGCCCCGCGCTGCCATAATCCGGCACTGACTATATATAGTCACTGAAGTGGGATTGAAAGTTAAAAAAAAAGGGATTTACATAGTATGAGTTTGTTCCCTTATTTGCAAGAGGGAGGGGGTGTGATGAGTATGTTCCCTTATTTGTAACGGGCAGGGCGTGTGATGAGTTTGTTCCCTTATTTGCAAGGGGGAGGGCGTATGATGAGTTTGTTCCCTTATTTGCATGAGGGAGGGGGTGTGATGAGTTTGTTCTCTTATTTGCAAGGGGGAGGGGGTGTGATGAGTTTGTTCCCTTATTTGCAAGGGGGAGAGGGTGTGATGAGTTTGTTCCCTTATTTGTTTGTAAATTATGTAATTTATTGTATGAATCATCACACAATAAATTACATAATCGTTATCAAAACTAAGAATATAATTCATCATACCTTGGTACTGTTTTCGTGTGGTAAAGCAATAACAACTTACCATCCTCTCCCTTGCACATGGATGTCGTAAAAGACTATCAAGGTATAAAATATGCTTATAAAATCGAAAGAGAAGGAAAACTCAAAATGAGATCATAGGTTTTCATCGCCAACGCGCCTGACCAGCACGGTATAGTAGGTAAATTTTCCTCACAATGGAGGAGACCTGAGTCTCAACAGTGGGACGCAACATAGATTGAGATGACCTTCGTACCACGTGGGTATCCTAAAAGACAGTTAAGGGATGTTTGAAATAATGCTAATTTTACTGATTTAGTTGCGGTTGTACTGAATTCTTTCGTGTGGTGACGGAGTAGGAATATTATTCACTACCCCCTGTGGGTTTCTTACCTGTGGGAATAAGAGATATATTATCCATATAACAATTGTTCGAGAGAAGGAAATCTTGAAATAAAACTATACCAATCCGCCTGACTAGCGTGATGTAATAGGTTAATTTCCTTCCCATTGTGGAGGAGGCTCGAGCCCAGCAGTGGGAAGTATATACGACCTGAGATAATCATGTATTGGAGTTTCGAAACGCCGAAAAATTATCGTTCATGGCCGCGGGATAAGTTAAATATCTATGCCAGTGCATCTAAAATATATATATATATTCTTAATCTATCGAGACTGCTATCGTCAAATAGACATGTAAATTTTAAGTTTTAGTTTCAGTTGATGGTACAAAACCTAAGGAGCCCAAGGAGTCACCTAACAAAGAAAAGGAGAAAAACGACAAAGACGAGATGACACCGCAGAATCTCACTTGCTGCATACTCATGCTTGATATACTCTTGAAACAGGTATTTCATCCTCCGAGACTTTATTATTCCTATAGGTATTGCCTTCTTATTTGGTAGAACATAATTTTTGGCTATCTAGACTTCTCAAGCCAAAGAAAACTACGATACTTTAATATTAGACCAAATATTAGGATACTTTAGGCCTTTTTTTATCGTTGGGACGCGGTCGCAGTTTGGGACGCGGTCGCAGCCTTCTGCGAGACAGTGATCTCGCGGAAGGAGGCGGCGGATCGCCTGCGCGAGGAGCGCAGCCTCGATGAGGAGATCCGCCGCCGGCGACTGGGGCGGCGCAGGCGCAACTATCTGCGCCTCATGCCGCCCTAGCCGAGGCCGCGGGTGACGTGACCGGGGATTAGTCCGTCACCCGCCGAGAGGCCGACCGCGTGAGGAAAGACCGACGTCCTCCCCGAGGGGGGGACGTCGGTCGATGGTAGGGTACCCCAATAGGGAGTATTCCGTCGGGCCGACCACTGACGACAAGTTAACGCTGCTCCAGTGGTCGGCCCAACGACGAAGGCGACGTGGTTTTTGGGTGGGTCGCGGGAGTTGCGTGCTTAAGCCCCTCTGTCGCCCCGGACGGAGTGGTGCGGAGGCGCGCCGACCGCGGCCCACCCACAAAAAAAAAAAAAGCCTTTTTTATCGTCTTTAGTAACAAGCATCTAATGGCAAGTGGCAATTGTCGCTCATAAATGTCTGCTATATCAATGACACAGCCAGGATACTGCCTGTATTAAGCTATTACTTGGGCTTCCGGCTTACACGTGCACCTAACGAAGTATATTACGTAGTCGTCTTTTACGACGCCCAACAGGGGATGGTGAATTATGTCCTTAGTCTTTCACCACACGGTGACTTATAAATCGCAATTATAATATACTTGTACATATAATTCCCTACTTATACATTGAATATCTTTCGTGTGGTGATGGAGTAAGAATACAATTTACAGCCACAGCCCGTGGGTGTCGTAAAAGATGACTAAGGGATTATAATATGCATATAACATCTATGCAAGAAGAGGAAAACTCGATATATCGCACCTTTATTCCAATACCGTCACTATCCTAAATAACCAAATTATACAGGAGAGCTATTTAAAGATTTATGAGAAATATTAACTAATATAAATAAGAGTATATTAGCGTTTCAGGAATAATTGTTTTTTATTTTATTAACAACTGTTATTCCTATTAAAACACATTTTTTTTTTCATTTTAATTATTATTAATTAGTGGATATAAATAATTTAAAATATTAGTGAATATTTTTTTGGAGTGGGTTGCCGTCGGCGTACTCCTCGCACCACTCCGTCCGGGGTGACAGAGGGGCGTAAGCACGCACACCCGCAACCCATCCGCAATGCACGTCGCCTTCGTCGTTGGGCCGTCTACCGGAGCAGGGTGATTTGTCGTCAGTGGTCGGCCCGACGGGAAATATTAGTGACGTACACATTTTCGAAAAATTTAAAATTTTAAGTGAAATTAAAATATATAAATTGAAGCAATGTGTAAATTCAGTGCTCAGCAAATGGCATTAAAAACAGTTTGTCGAAAAATTTCGTTTAGTGATGGTATTGGATTAAAGGTGCGATATAACTATATACCAACCTGTCTGACCAGACCAGTCTGGCGTGGTATAATAGATCAATACCCCTCTCACAATAGAGGAGGCCCAAGTCCAACATTGGGTCCAACATAGGCTGTGTGATGTTAATACATATAATTTGGATTTATTGTCGCTAGATGGAGCTACAACAGCGCCGTATAAATAGTCAGAATGTAAGCAGTGAAGCTACCAAGTTGCTGCGACTAATGCTCAAATCTAATCAGTCGAACACTATAGAACATGGTGAGTATTTTTATGCGTTCATAGCCGCCTGATGCCGCCCTAGCTGAGGCCGCGGGTGATCGGACCGGGGAGTTCGTCACCCGCAGAGAGGCTGACCGTGCGGTGGCGACCAACGTCCCGGGAAAGGAACGTCGAGAGGAAAGAGTACCCCCTCAGGGTATTCGGTAGGGTCGACCACGGAAGACAAGCAACTTCGCCGCCCCTCTGTCGCCCCGGACGGAGCTGGGCGGCAGGTGCGCTGACCGTAGCCTACCTCCAAAAAAAAAAATGCGTTCATAACCATTCAGTCCTTAGCCGTTCACTGTTGGACTAAGGACTTGCCCATAGAACTCCACAATGAGCGGTAACTGTTCTTCTTTTTTCTGTTGGCAATCAACTACTAATAAGAGTCTATTGCCAGTGTCGAATAATCAGAAATTATAAGTTCCTTCACATCTTTCATTATCATCGTCAAAACTTATATCAAAGCCTATATATGTCCCACTGTTAGGCTCAGGCCTCCTCCGTAAAGGGAGGGGAATTGACCTACTATTCCACGCTGATCAGACGTATTGGAATAGGGCTTTGTTTCGAGTTTTCCTTCCAAGATAGGGTGTGGTTAATTGTATTCTTACTCCGTCACCACACGGATCACATGTTTATTTTCTTCATATTGCTCTTCTTTTTTCATTCTTCAGTGGTGAATATCAATAGGCTGATGATGACGACAATGGTTATGATGAAAGATACCTATCATAATTGCTAGTAAGTACATTTTTTGTTGGTTATAGCCGCTTGTCAGGCGGAAGGCGCTTGTTCTTACTGCGAAGCAGCTGCGCTGTGGCATCAGCTCGCCGTGCTGTTGGTACGAGCTCTTGTACCAGATAAACCTAAACCACAACCTGAGGTCAGTATTTTAATACATCATTATAGTGGTTAACTTATGATCGAGTGACCCTTGTGGGATCTGATCCAGCCATAATATGTTTATTCTTTTTGTATTCATTATCATCATTTTCCGTGTGGTGACGGAGTAAGAATTACGGTGTAACAATTTACCATCCCCCTCTCATACCCGTGGGTGTCGTAAAAGAGGACTAAGCGATATAATACGCATATAACATCTATGCAAAAGATGGAAAACTCGAAACAAAATGGCAATGAAGTCAATTTCGCTCTTATTATGGAGGAGGCTCAAGCCCAGCAGTGGGACGTATACGAGCTATGATGATGATTCATCATAGCTCGTATACATCCCATTGCTGGGCTTGAGCCTCCTCTATAATGTAAGAGAAATTAACCTACTATACTACGCTAGTCAGATGTGTTGGTATAGGGTTAAATTTGAGTTTCCTTTCTCTTCCTCAGTCGGCTTTTACTACACCCGTAGACAAAAACAGATGATGAATTGTATTCTTACTCCGTCTCAACATATTTTTGAATTATTCTTTAAAAATAGTCTCCTGTTCGAAGTGCTAAATACTGTTGCTAATACTTACTTGTTACATATACAACTTTACTTCATCATTTCACCTAATATACTACGTTCCACTTCTGGATTCGAGCTTCTTCCACAATAGAAGGCAAATTAAGCTTCCACTTGCCACGTTGGTCAGACGTGTTGGTGTAGTATCATTTCGAGTTTGCCACCTCTTCATCTCAACCCATACACGTCCCAATGTTGGGCTCGGGCCTCCTCCATTATGGGAGGAAAAATGACCTACTATACTAACCTGATCAGACGGGTAGGTATAGGGTTTTGTTTCGAATGTTCCTTCTCTTGCATAGATATTATATGCATATTATATCTCGTAGTCGTCTCTTACTATACCCATCACCGACCTAAATTGTATTCTTACTCTGTCATCACACGGCAAACTCAACCTCTTGCATACATGTAATTTGCATATTGTATCCCTTAGTCGTGTTTTACGACATCTACGGGCAAGAGAGTGGTGAATGTTTTACTCTTTTGCCATATGTAAACCGAAACTGCAATTAAAACTTGTATATTGTACAATAGGCATCTCTAGAAGATATATGGGGTGAAACTCAGCGTGACAAGAAGACCCAAAGTGAGGAGGAGCGCAGCAAGTCTGGTGGTACTCCCGCTACATCGGTGGACGCTCTAATGTCGATGGCGCATCCCCTAGGCGGTGGCGGCGGCGGTGGTGGCGAAAGGAGTTCGGTGGGAGGAGTTCTGGTGCATATGCCGCATGTACGTGTGGGGACTGGGGATCGATGTTGTGACTAGCCTTTTGTGCGTTATGATTATATAAGTACAGTGCATTTCGGTTATAACGACGGCGGAGGGACCGCTTTAATGTCGTCGCTATATCCGGCGGTCACTATATGCGAAATCAGTTTTTCTTTAACAGTAAATGTACGTCTGGAAGCCATTTTCACAAGTTTAAGAAACACTGTTCACTCACTGGAAATAGCTACGTAACTGATTTATAATTTTAACTTCGCGCACATGCTAAGTAATGCTACACACAAACAAAGCATTTGACCATCTGCGAATATAAACAAAGGATGAGAAAGCTTAATAGTTAAAGTTTATGAATGAGACTTCGTGCCTTTGCCGACTTAGTCGCAACATTCGCAAGGAATTTCTAGGAATTTGTCCCAAATAGTTCCTAAAAACAAGTCGTTATACCCGAATTAGGCGTTATATCCGGAGTCGCTATTACCGAATGAATTTCCTACGAAAGTATGCTTTAAATTCTAGGGACGCAAGTTCGACGTCGCTATAGCCGAAAAGTCGTTCCAACCGAGGTCGTTATTAATGAAATCCACTGTATTTGTTTTAAAATAAAGTCATTAAAATACTTTGGTCAGTACTACGGAGTGGTAGGACCACATGTTGACAGTTATCTGACTGTCTGTAGTATCACACTGACCAGAAAATGAACGTCTGAGTAGTAGCAGTTTGTTACTGCGCTTCGTTCGGTGAGCGAGAGAGCTGGAAGCCCGATGGAAAAGTGGCTTTCGGTCTTCTAACTGGTCTTATTACACGTCAAACGCTTTAACTTCAATGCTATTGACTACCCAGATATGATTAAAGTACACAGTACCAATTGTAGCGGGTTCGTAACCGATGCAGGATAATAGGTACTTAGCATGAATTATAAATTATTGTACCCGAGACTGTGTGTAAACTTAGTGTTCATTTTGCGCATCGTGGTAGGACCACAATGTTGACGATTGTCAGTCCACAGCCGCGAGCCGGTCCGTCCGGGGTAGTACCACATTGAGCAAAACATCGACGTCCGAGTAGTAGCAATTTGTTACTGCGCTTCGTTTGGTGAACGAGAGAGCTGGCAGCCCAACTTTCTGAGGGTGTTTGCGTGTGGTGGGTTTTAATACTGTTTGCTGGTTTGCCACCGTTTGCAATAAAAAAAATGCTTGGGACGCCCACCGTAATATATGGATTATTTTCTTAGTACCAACATTCTGCACTTCTCTCTCTTTAAAAAAATTCATAACCATATCTCTGGGTTGACAGAGGCAGAATATAATTTACTTCTCCTTTTATTTTCCATGGATGATCATAAAAGATAGACCACTAAAGTATATAATATACCTATAATATCTAAGAGAAGATGCAACAGAAGCCAAAATTCGATATAAAACGTTATACCAACCTATCCGACCAGCGTGGTATAGTAGGTCAATTTGCCTCCTACATTCAGGAGGCCTAGGTGCCTCATATTGTGGAGTCTGAAGAAGACTCGAATCCAGCAATAAATAGACGATAATAAAGTACTCGTCGTCCTGCCCTTATACTTATTTAAGGGAGTCGCAACAAGTTTGTCTTCCACAAAGTTTTGTAAACCGTCACGATGACGCTCGTCTTCTATAATATAAAAAATTATAATATATTAGCTTATTTATTAGTCAATTTCGAGTCATAACGCACAAAAGCGCTAGTGTAACCAGGGTCACTAATGGTGGACTTTGACTATCAGGACTAGGTTTTATTGTCTCACCAGACTTAAGATTGGTTTCCTAAAGTCTCTCAGTGCTTGTAGAATTTGGTTAGACTAATAAATTAACTCTAGATTCATTTTTTTTAAATGTTCCTGGTAGCTGACATAATTAAAATTTTTAAATGTATGTATTAAAATATGTTTATAAAATGCATGATCTTTTTAAGATGGTAATTACACTTTTGTATATTTGTAATCGATATGTAGACGCCATTTTTTTGTAAAAAAATCTAAAAATATCTGCTTAGATCTTATTTTAGCGTGAGTTTAGAATATCTAAGAGACGGAATACTCAAAATAAAACCCTGTATTACGTCTGACAAGTATGATATAGTAGGTTGATTGCCCTTCCATTTTGGAGAAGGCTCGAACGCAACATATATGAGCAGTGAGGAGGCGGATTATAGCAAAGAACTGCTAACAATTTTTTTTTAAGATTGTAACAAAGAAAACTGACTATTTAAACTTTTTAGCATCATGCCCTGAAAAATATATTATTAGTAAGCGAGTAACGCTTACTTTGCAAACGTTGTTAGTCAACCTTACGAGAGAGACTAACAGTTGTTATCTTTGGATATACGAATTGTTTGAGATTAAATTTAAACATAAGTTCCGCGTGGTGACGGAGTAAGAATACAATCTACCACTCCCTATCTTGCCCGTAGATGTCGTAAGAGACTAACGGATAAAATATGCATACATCTATGCAAGAGAAGGAAAACTCGAAATGAAACCCTATACCAATCTGTCTGACCAGTATGGTATAGTAAGGTCAATTGCCCTCCTATTGTGGAGGAGGCTCGAGCCCAACAGTGAGACGTTTATGAGTTGAAATGATGATGATGATAATATAAATTAAAACTTGTTACATTTATCTGGTTTTGACATCTATCTGTAGTGACATTGACATCTATCTGTAGTGACATTGACATCTATCTGTAGTGACATTGACATCTATCTGTAGTGACATTGACATAGCTATAGATATAGTGTGAGCGTTAACACGTCACGTGACCATGTCTGTGACGATTTATATGAATTCCTCCACATCCAAGCCTGCCTATAGAAGTTTTCACTACAAGACAAAGGCGTTTTGTACAAAGGCGGATTAATAAATGCTTGCTTATTGCTCTTCTATAATTCAAAGCAGATATTTTTATAAAACATAATACTTCAATTATAGATAATATTATTGAATAAGTTACCATCTTTATTGTTTGAAATATAATGACATATTTATACAAAATAAAGAGGCATGTTTCAGCATTACAACGTTTAAAATATAATACTATTCGTATTCTTGTCATCATTCAACATCATCATTCAGCCTATTGCTGGGTGTACACCTCCCTCGTGTTACGCCATAAAGTGCGGATCTGTGCCGCCTGCATCCAACAACGCCCAGCAACTTTCACCAGGTCCTTGGTCACCCTGGTGGGTAGTCGCGACGTCCGATACCTGGCCGCCACTCGAAAATCTTTCTTCCGCATTGTAGTATGATTTAAAAATGACATGTTCGGAGACGATGGAAATCTGTGGTATGCGAACATTTGGGAGCAGTAATTTTTATAAATATTTTCTTAAACTTATCTTGTTGGTGTATGATCACATCTTGCAACTCAATTGTTTACACATTCCCTTAGCTATTGGAGTGTATATTATCATTATCAGGGAACATCTTGGCCTTGTAAGCCTTGGATGCTGCTATAGGAACTTTATTTACTCTCAGTATATTAGTTGCGACTAAAAGTATAGAGATATACCATCATATTCTATTAAGTAGTAATTTATGAAACAGATTTTTAAAACATTTTCCATAGGCTATAGTTTGAAAAAAAAAAGATACTAAATGTCTTTTTTAGCAGCCTTCAAGTGAATCGGACCTCTTGAAAGTTTGTGCAAATAAACTGTAGACTGTTTTCTTGTTGGTCCCTAAGATGTTCCTTATTCCTTTACCTACTGCCATGATTTAGATCTCATTTTAAAGCCTGTGCTAATGATCAAAAATTAAAATTCTCTTAAATTTGATATGTATTTAAAATAATCTAAGAACAGGTCTTTTGGAGTATTCTGTGGAATTCTCTACGGATCTTCTATTATTTTTGAAATACCTATCGAAGACTCTCATAATAGTCATAGCCAGAATATCAGCGCTATTTCTTTAGAAAGAATCGCAATGAGCAGAGCCAATAGTTATATTCTTTAGTTACGTTTATTTTGTAAAATAAATGTTTTTCTTCCCTTTATACACCATTCGTGCTACGTGACTATAAACTTTATGTAGTGCTGAAACATGTCATATTAAATACAATAACTTATATGTCGTATTGCCACCATTAGTGACGTGTAATGGTTGTCGTATATTAGACAATGATATGTGTTAGTTCTTTCTCTCTCTAATGGTATATTGTAACGTAGTTGTATAGTTTGTTCATTTCATGCAACTGTCACTCATAAGCGACGTCGGCTCGGACGCCACGATAACTAAATCGTCAGGCGATACGCAAGTATGTCACTTGATTTTAGCTTTGGTTACAAGGTGCCTCACATTGACCTAACTATCATAATTATCTATGGTCGCGGGGGGTGTGTCCGCTCGTGACCATAGATTATATAGGTTACTTGAAATATCGGGCAAGCAATCAAAACGCGATCATTGTAGTGAAAAAATATATTTAATATTTATAATAATCACTTTAATATCATAAAATAAAAAGGTGTTAAAATTACATTGATTATATAAAAATAAATCAGGTACAGAAAGAAAATAGATATTTCTATATTTTGATCTATAAGTCTTTACTAATTACGAAAATTCATGGTTAGAAGTTGTGACACATGCATTTAGTAATTAAATCTTCAACTAGTATATGTCCAAAACAATATACAATTGATGGGTTATTTATATATTTTGAGTATCATCTCTTAAATCTCTCAATTTTTTTAATAATGCGAGGACGTGCACAAAATCCAAGATTCTAAATATCAATTATTTATATTTTCTATATCGGGTAGATAATTATAAATTTTCAGCAATAACGATGACTTGTGGACGAGAGACTTCTTAGACCGCCCGTGACTATGAACGCTGCAAAGTGTTCGAAACGTCGGGCACTCAAAAATCGAATACAAACGCAATAAAATCCGTAAAGTAGTTTTAATTAAAATGTCATTATAAGAATTCAAATTAAAGTTTAAATGAACACCACTCAGGCGATGTCCGACGTAACCAAAGTCACGTTGCTTTTGTTCTGTTGAAGACATCATTTTACTTTTCATGACGTGCTACCATTTTGTCTTTGTAACTGAAAGATATTTGTCATATATTTACAAGTCCATATTTAGTTGTTTCGCTGGTCTAGTGACGGCTGTATTTGAATGCCATCATGAATTCGTAATCTGGGACGAAAAGGGTTATAGAGATTATCCGTCGAGAAATTTTCGGTAGCAAAACCTAATTTGGAACTAGACCTGGTAAATTGCAATAGACTGCCTTTTATGTATGTCTAAAGTTACACAACAAAATGTGTTATATACTTATCTGCCTCTTTCGGGTTAAAGTCTAGACTTAATCTATAGATTTAAAAAAATTAAAGGTCCCAATTCTCCTCGTTGTATGAACGTATTTAATTTTACAGAAAATAATTTACGTTTATTATTATTTTTAGAATTACTTAATTGTAGTAATCTATGTTTAAAGTCATAATGCATAACTACTCTGTGGGGCATCTTGAATCCAAAGCATCTATCTCTTATTTTACTCTTATGCTTTTTCATATGTGGATGTGTATTATTTTATTGGTGTTAGATATTATCGCTTCTACTCTATGCGATGCATAATTCGTCTTACAATATCAACGAATAAATAGTTGTAGTTTTAAATCATTCGTTTTTGATCAAGAAACATAGTGTAATGTCTAATTCAGAGATAGTGAAAACCATAGAGTAGAATCGATGACGATTTAGGATCCCACTGGGTTAACTGTGTATTTAAATAGCTTATGTAGTGAGTATAACTTATTTATGTAGATATATGGGTAGATAATTAAACAGTGGGATCAGTAGCTTCGGTGTTTAAACATATGTGATAATATTAGTATACTAATTTTATTTATATAATAATATAAATTTCTAATATATTCACGAAACCTAAACAAAAAATAAATCACTATTTTGAATAGTCTGTTAAATTAAAAATCTATAGCGCCTTATTTATATTAGAAATAAAAAAGTGTTTAATATAGCATAATGAAATATTTAAAAAAACAAAAAGATTTTATCACGATCTTCATAATATGCTATTACAATTAGCTCAAAGATTTGAATTAAATGCCAACGTCACCCAATATTGGTCCCAAATGAACCTCAATATCCTAACGAATTATCATCGCGTCCAGATAATGACGGCGACTGTGGAAACAATTACTGAACAATTGGACATGGCGGTATCCTTGCCGCCAACTGATGCACCAACTATGGCCACAGCGCACACCATCACGTTAACCGATACCGATGTTGCTACTGCTACAGCTGATGTAAGTAATTTCGGCACGTATTTTAGCCAGTACTTAATGTAGGACGGTAGCTGTGCATCATCATCATCACCATCATTACCATCATCACCATCATCACCATCATCATCATCATCATCACCATCATAATTATCATCATCGTCATAATTTAGCCTATCGCAGTCCATTGTTGGACTTAGGCCTCCCTGTGCGCCACAAAGTGCGGTCCTTCCAACGATGCTCAGCAACCTTCGCCAGGTCTCTTTAGTCCACCTAGTTTCGACCTATACGTGGTCCTCAGTCGAGAATCTTTCATACCCAGCAGTTATCGATTCGTCGAGTAATTTGAATTTTTAATTTGAGTATGTCGGTTACATCCGTTCTTCCAAGAATTTCCGTATTTTGAATTCTATCTCGCAGAGAAATGGCGAGCATAATCCGCTCCATAGTAAGCTACTTAGAGCTTGGGCTTGAGGCTCACATTTAGGGGCCACGTTTCCGTGCCGTAAGTCGCCTTCACTGTGTTTTCGGACGTTGAGGTATGTTGGATGAGAACTAAGGTATGTTGGATGCGAGGCTGCCAACACTTACATTGCTCGTGGGTGTCTTAAAAGCGGACTTGGGTCAAGTCTATATATTGATCACTGGTCAACAATCACATTCTCAAGGTACCCACCTTGACTAGTCTTGACGTCAGGCCGATCATAAAGCTATTGTCAAAGGTTTTGTAATCTATACCAATAAATAAAATTGGAGTGTCTGTTTGTAATGTCAAAATAATAGGCTTTTTTCATGCTCACATGGTTATTTGCACCATACATTTCACTTTTTTTGTCTGTCTGTCTGTTTGTTCCGGATAATCTTCAAAACGGCTGGACCGATTTCAAAAATTCTTTCACCAATGGAAAGCTATAATATCAGGGACTAACTTAGGCTATATTTTATCCCGGTATTCCCACGGGAACGGGAAATACGCAGGAAAGACGACTGAAACCGAAGCGAAGCGAGGGCGGATTGCTAGTATATACTATAAAAGAAGAGTACTTATTTACGTCGACCCCAAATAATTGGGCATAGAGGAGAATGTTGGGGATTTAATGTAGTGCAGTTGTTTTTGTAATATATAAATGTGAGCGCCGTTATAGGTGCACTTTCTAAAACACATGGCAGATCCGAATGTTGGTCGATTCGACGAAGCATGGATGATAAATAATTTACGAGACATTTTAATTTTTGAAAGCAGCTCACGTTAGAGTTAAAACAGGATTGCCAATTCGACTAATTGAAATTGATGCTGCGGTATTAATTGAAACTGCTTAGCTGAAGAGTTTTTAAGAGTAATTAGAGCGGTACCGGCCGTGTGGCGACGGTTTGAGAATACATGTGTCGCCACCCCTTACTTGCCCGTGGGAGTCGTAAAAATCGGCTGAGGGTTCACCAGGAGAGTGGGCAGCAGCTCTCTCCTGGGAAACGTAAAACATCCATACTGCAATCGCCAACCCGCCTGCCAAGCGTGGCGATTACGGCAATATCCCCTTTTTAAAAATGGCGTACAACAAAAAAATGGCCCCCAGTCACGGCGGCTCCGGTACCCTACGGGCTCATTTTGGTGGTGGGCCCAGTAGTGGTGGAGCGGGGGGTGCGAGGAATCTCCGGCAGCGATCCGGCTACCAACAAAAACGACCCTTGGCCCTGGTAAAACACAACATTCGAACACTCAGGACTGACGAGAGGGTCATCGAGCTGGAAGAGGAATTGAGCAAAATCCGCTGGGACATTGTAGGATTATCAGAAGTGCGAAGAGAGGGCGAGGGCACGATAATCCTCCAGTCTGGAAACTTGCTCTTCTACCGGGAGGGCGATCACCCGTCCCAAGGTGGTATAGGGTTTATCGTTCGTAAGTCTCTCATAGACAACGTGGAGAGGATCGAGAGTGTGTCGACAAGGGTAGCGTACCTTATACTCAGAATTACCAAGAGGTATTCGCTGAAGGTTATACAGGTATACGCACCGACCTCGACATACTCCGACGACGAAGTGGAGGCATTTTACGAGGACATCTCGAAAGCCATACACGCGTCCAAAACCCACTTCACGGTGGTTATGGGAGACTTTAACGCGAAACTAGGCAAAGGGAGTGATGATGAGTTGAGAGTGGGGAAACATGGATATGGACAGAGAAACCAGAGGGGCCAGAAACTGGCTGATTTTCTGGAGAAGGAAAGCCTCTTTATAATGAATTCCTTCTTCAGGAAGCAGCCACAAAGGAAATGGACCTGGATTAGCCCCGATGGTTCAACAAAAAACGAGATAGACTTCATCTTGTCAGACAAACGACAGATATTCAATGATGTCTCAGTGATCAGCAGAATTAAAACTGGGAGCGATCACCGGATGGTACGAGGCACATTGAATATCCATACAAAAGTCGAGCGGTCACGCTTGATGAAGTCTACACTCCGACCTACATCTGTCCAATACCAGAACCTCGGAAAACTTTCAACTCGAACTACATAATCGCTTCCAATGTCTGGACGAGTGCGAATCTCCGAACGATATGAACAACAGGTTCGTGGAAACTGTCCACGCGGTTGGGTCGAAATTTTTCAAGGCTCACCGCGTTAATAGACCTAAAAAACTTTCTGACCAGACTCTCGAGCTCATGGAGCGGAGAAAAGAGATGACGGTGCAGTCTGCAGCCGATTGGTCCAAACATAGGCAGCTAAATAGACAGATCTCCAGGTCTGTGCGTCGCGATATTCGCCGATTTAATACGTTCCGTATTAAAGAAGCGATAGAGTGGAATCGTGGCTCGAAAGTGTTCGCACAAGATCTGTCTATTGGGAAAAGCCAAATGACTAAGCTGAAGACCGATGACGGCACTGTCATTTCATCCCAAAGTGAGATCTTGGGAGAGGTCGAAAGGTTCTATGGACAGTTATACAAATCATCCCGAAATCCTGTTGTCGGCTTGGTCCAAGATCCCAGATCCAAGCTAACTCGGCACTATACCGAAGAAATCCCGGACATCAGCTTGTACGAGATCAGAATGGCTCTCAAACAACTACGTAACGGTAAGGCACCGGGAGATGACGGAATTACGGCAGAGCTTTTGAAGGCGGGCGGCAAGCCGGTATTAATAGCCCTTCAGAAGCTATTTAATTCCGTTATCCTCGGGGGCGACGTTCCAGAGTCGTGGACCAGGAGTGTGGTGGTGCTGTTCTTCAAGAAGGGTGACAAAGCTCTTTTAAAGAACTACAGACCCATCTCACTCCTGAGCCATGTTTATAAGTTGTTTTCGAGGGTCATTACCAATCGACTCACGCGCAAGCTCGATGACTTCCAGCCGCCCGAACACGCCGGCTTCCGAAAAGGCTATAGCACCATAGACCATATCCTCACGCTTCGGCAGATTATACAAAAGACCGAGGAGTATAATCGGCCCCTGTGCTTAGCGTTTGTGGACTATGAGAAAGCCTTTGATTCAGTCGAAACTTGGGCGGTGCTGCAGTCCCTTCAGCGGTGCCAAATCGACCATCGCTATATCGAAGTGCTGAAGTGTTTGTATAGGAACGCCACAATGTCAGTCCGTATCCGGGATAAGAGTACGAAACCGATCCAGTTGCAGAAAGGCGTGACAGGGAGATGTCATCTCTCCGAAACTGTTCACCACTGCACTGGAAGATGTCTTCAAGCTCTTAGACTGGACTGGACTCGGCATCAACATTAACGGCGAATACATCACTCACCTTCGATTCGCAGACGATATCGTCGTTATGGCAGAATCCATGGAGGACCTTGGCACTATGCTCAATGATCTCAGCAGGGTATCCCAACTAGTGGGTCTACGAATGAACATGGACAAGACGAAAGTCATGTCAAATACCCATGTCATTCCTGTACCGGTCCTAGTTGGCAATGCGATTCTCGAAGTTGTCAATCACTATGTTTACCTAGGACAAACAGTCCAGTTAGGTAGATCCAGTTTCGAGAAAGAGATCAGCCGACGAATCCAACTCGGTTGGGCAGCGTTCGGGAAACTTAAGAGGATCTTCTCGTCCAACATACCTCAGTGTCTGAAAACACAGGTCTACGACCAGTGTGTGTGTTACCAGTGATGACTTACGGCACGGAAACGTGGTCCCTAAATGTAGGCCTCATATCAAGGCTCAAAGTCGCTCAGCGTGCTATGGAACGGGCTATGCTCGGGATTTCTCTGCGAGATAGAATCCGGAATACAGAAATCCGCAGAAGAACGGGTGTAACCGACATAGCACGAAGAATTAGCACGCTGAAGTGGCAATGGGCAGGCCACATCGCTCGACGAACCGACAACCGCTGGGGAAGAAAGGTTCTCGAGTGGCGACCACGCATCGGACGACGCAGTGTAGGACGCCCCCCCACTAGGTGGACCGACGACCTAGTGAAAGTTGCTGGGCGTCGTTGGATGCAGGCGGCACAGGACCGCACATTGTGGCGCAATATGAGGGAGGCCTACGTCCAGCAGTGGACGGCAATAGGCTGAAATGATGAATGATGATGATGAGAGCGGTACCTATTCTTACGGTTCAGATCTTGAAGAGGTGCAAAAATTATCATAT
Organism: Lymantria dispar; assembly: GCA_032191425.1. NCBI lineage: Eukaryota > Metazoa > Arthropoda > Insecta > Lepidoptera > Erebidae > Lymantria > Lymantria dispar. Next base: position 1,819,892 of record CM063462.1, on the reverse strand, counting down.
TGTGAGACTGGTCCAAAAAAAATAACTCACAGTAATAGAAACTTCTTTCAAGCGTTTAAAATACTAAGTTAAATTGTGCTTTACTAAGCTATTACGGTTTAAAATGCTCAAAATATTAAGGACATAAGTGCTAAGGACACAGAAGTTGTGTAAAAACACGAAAAGGCTTGGCCTTTCTGCGGAAATTTGTTTCCAAAAATATTTAAGTTACTAGCATTGTGACGTGTGTCCTGTTATAGGTTTCAACACCAAATCTATTAGGTGACCATGAAGCCATGGCAGAATCGGTAGAAGACGATATGACTAATTTCTGGCCTACGTCTGCTGGGAAATTCCACTTCTGTATTGAAGAACTACCGCAGGAGTTGCAGTATATTCATCAGCTACTGCAGGTATTTGTTTTACAAATCACACACAAGCATTTACGTGTTTTCTTTATCTCTAGAATATTTCAATGTGCACGCTAAAATTTCTCATTTCGTCAATGGAATTTATTTTTTAAAAACTAGGTTATGATTTGAGACACTGGTTTTAATCTTGAGTTATTAAAAAGAGATGGAATACACCAGAGACATGACATTGTTTCACTGTCTTCTGTGATAGCTCCCTAAACAACAATCATCATTTTATCCACAGGAACTCAAAAGTACCTCACGTCCAGACGTGCTGTACCATTTACTGCAATGTCTTCAAGTGTTAGTGCTGAATACTGATGCTCTAGCAGAACATAGAGGATTCCTTATATGGTGCCAAGAGAACTTGCTTATTGACAAGTATGTTCTTGAACATTCCTGAATGTATATTTAGAACTTTTATCTTCTTGGTTCCCATGTAGTGATTAGAAATATGATGTTTTACTACAACATTTTTTTTACTCGGAAAAACAGGATAAAGGAACATCAGAAGAACGGGCAGCAGGACTCTCCAGGGCTACTAGTAATACTAATTGCGAGAATTCGCCTGCCAAGCGTGGTGATTATGGCATTATATCCCATTGTAGAAAGACCTATGTCTGATACCCGACCCCGATAGTCTAATGGGTTATAAGGCTTTTAAGAACAAAAGTTGAACTGTTAATAGTGTTTTTTCTAGTCTGTATTGAAGATGAGATGATGTGAGAAAGATTTTTAAGTATTTTTTTTAAATTTGCCACCAGTGCAGACTTAATTTTATAATAATGATTAATATACATATCTTGAGCATTATATTTATTATCTTCCTTCTCGTTCCAGCTTGTGGAATGTGTGCAATGCGTCTCATTCGCACATATGTTCCGTCGCAGTCCCGGTACTGTTGCACTGTGTAACCCTAGCCGGTGGAGCAGACGTGTTCTGCAACCTCATCCGTGACCAATTCCATCATCACGACTATCACGTCAGGTTCACTGCCGTTGAAAGAGTCACTGTTATCATCAGGTTTGTACTGCAGCATACTAGATTTAAAGCATAAATCATTCTTTTATTTTAATTGGCAATTTGTATAGATCTGCCATGTGTTTTCTCTTCTTCTCTCCGCATGATGACGAGCTAAGAATTCAATAGTCGCCACTAATACCTCGCGTCATTATCTCATCATCATCTGATATGCCAGCTCTGGAATGAACTACCTGCTGCTGTGTTTCCCGAGCGCTATGCCCTTCTTTAAACGAGGTTTAAGAAGAGTATTTTCTTCACGGTAGCCAACGGCCTAGCTATGCCCCTGGTATTGCAAAGATCCATGTGCGGCAGCATCACTTACCATCAGATGTGCTGCTTGCTCGTTTGCCACCGCTGGCAATAAAAAAAAATATTCCACTGATGACCAAATGTCCCACTGCTGGGCTCGAGCCTTCACCACAATAGAAGAGTCATTGTCCTTAATAGGACATCCATCTGACTAGTGTGATATAGTTATCACACTAGTGAGATGGATTGCTATAGAGGATTATTTAGACTTCTATTGGATAGATATTATTTGCATGTTATTGTGCCCCTGAGTAGACTTATGCTACACTACAAGAGAAAGATAGGGGGAGAATTCTGCTCTTACTTCGTCATCACACCGAAAGTTAACTTGCCTGCGGAAGTCATAAAAATCGACTAAGGTTTTCATCAGGAGAGCGGATAGCATCTGTCTCCTGGAAAACGTACAATACCTCACTGCTATTACCGTTCCATGACAAAGCGTGGCGATTTCAGCAATATCCCATATCGTATAAGGAAGTGGGCGGCACAGGATCGCACTTTGTGGCGATCTATGAGAAAGATTTACGTATACCAGTGGATGGCAAAAAAACTAAATATTTTCATTCTTTTCATTCAATTTGGTATCTTTGGCAGGTTCATGGACGGGTCCCCTGTGAAGAGTAGCCTGCCGCTTCAGACGGCTTTAGCAACAGCGTTCTGTTACATCATATCCAGCATGGACGATATTAACGTATACGTTGCGCAAAGATCTACATTGTATATCGGCACAATACATGACAATGCTATTGATGTAAGTAATTATATATATATATATGTAGTAGACATGGGCGTTACTGGCTATTTATGGCAACGGCTACTAACTGTTTATTTGGTATCAATACCGATATGGATAATCGTTGCCAAATATCGATATAATACGCGTAAAATAATCGCGATTTTTTTTCTATTAATGCACGGTTTAACCATTATAACCGTTCATAGGTCAAACTATAGTCAACCCTGCATAGAATACCTACGATAGCAACGAGAAACAAAACTACTTTACCATTACACATTGTAAATAAAACTACTTTTACGGATTATATCGCGTTTGTATTTGATTTATGATTGCCCGACGTTTCGAACACTTTGCAGCGTTCATGGTCACGGGCGGGCTAAGGTGTCTCACGTCCAACAAGTCATCGTTACTACAGACATTTATAATTATCTACCCGATACAGAAAATTTGTTATTAAATTTATTAAATGTTGACCCACATTTTAGTACAAATTTATTGCCAGTGTAAGAAGAAAATGATTCTATATGAAAAAAATATATTGTTTATGGTTAGTAATTATTAATAATTATTCGAAACGTCGGGCAATCATAAATCAAATATAAACGCGATATAATCCGTAAAAGTAGTTTTATTTACAATGTGTAGTGCTCGCGTAAACATCAGATATAATTACTTTACCATTACAGTTTAAATTACCAGAGTTTATGAGAGTTAAGTCTTAGACAAATATAAATAAGAGCGTCTTTCACTTTTATCAATATTCGTGAAATGTTGTTTGTTATTAAGGCAATACCCGCTCTCTCTCTGTTTTGCACGTGAGGAATCACATAGAAAGAGAGAGATAGCATAATTATTTTGATTATTAGGCTTATTGGTGATCGTTCGGTTATCAACGTAGCGAATCAAGAATCATGGCACCTAACCAATAATTGTTGTGCTATTGTTAGTTGACAGCGTCGCGTCATTGTCAGTTGTTTGTATCTAGATAACTGATAGCCATTATTAGTTATATCAATACCGATACGATACGTTAGCGGCATGTAACTGTTTTCGGTTACGTTTTGCTATAGCGGACACATGTCTAATATACAGTAAATAAAACTATTTTACGGAATTTATCGCGTTTGTATTTGATTTTTGACTGCCCGACGTTTCGAAAACTTTGCAGAGTTCATGGTCGTGGATGAGCGTGACCATGAACGCGATAATATCTGTATATTAGTTTTATTTACAACTAGCAACCCGCCCTCGCTTCGCTTCGGTTATAGGTTATAGTCGTTTTACCCGCGTAGTTCCCGTTCCCGTGGGAATACCGGGATAAAATATAGCCTAGTTTACGCCCTAATATTATAGCCTGATATTATATTTGAAAGAATTTTTATAATCGGTCCAGCCGTTTTGAAGATTACCCGGAACAAACAGACAGACAGACGGAGAAAAAATTTTTAATTGCTATTTTAGACATAGGTGTCGTGCAAATAACCGTGTGAGCATGAAAAAAGCCTATTTTTTGACGTTACAAACAGACACTCCAATTTTATTTATTGGTATAGATGTGCAAGACTTGCGTAAACATCAGAAATCATTATATACCTATGTATTCTCGTGTGGTGACGGAGAAAGAATGCAATACACCACTCCCTATCTTGCCCGTAGGTGTCGTAAAAGACGACTAAGGAATATAATGCTCATATAACATCTATATAAGAGAAGGACAATTCGAAATGAAACTAACCAACATGTCTGACCAGCATGATATAGTAAGGTTCATTGCCCTCCTATTGTGGAGGAGACTCGAGTCTAACAGTGGGACGTATATGAGCTGAAATGATGATGACGATGAAAATATGATATGGCGCTCTATGACAATATAATTTTCCAATTACAGCTTCTCTTGTATTGCCTGGAAACACAGTTTGATCTCATCATAGTGGACCGCCCTATGATCCTGCAATCCATCTACCAGCTCCATAATACCCTGAGCGATCGCAGGATTCTCAGTTGGGACTTTTTTCTCAATAGATTCGAAGCTTTATTCTTGGAAGCCCAGATCAATTCCAACAAAACCATGGACTTTACTAATTTAAGAGGTAAGATGTAATTAAAGCTTTTTTTAAATTTCTATACTGTTGGGCACAGTCTGCAGTTAGGGTTATTGACGTGGGTTCTGGCCCGTGAGAATCGTAAAAATTGTCTGCGGGATCACCAGGCTAATAGTCAAAAATTTTTTTTTGGGGTCGAGTAACTTCATAACCTGCCGTATAACATCTCTATATCATTATTTCGGTTGGCCGCCAGTACGAAGTCCTTGTCTTTGACGTCATTGACAATAACTCCACTGGAAAAATTTAAAGCTACAACAGTGATTACCGATCTGTCTGTGAAGTACGATGATGGCATTTTGTCCCTTTTGGAGGCCTATGGTGGACGGTGGACGTCGATAGGCTGAAGAATAAAATGAAAATTACCTCGCTCATCTGACTGTATTGTATTGAATTAATCTTCTCCTCCTGAGTGATGTTATCTGAGGAAGTGATATCCGGTGGAAAGTAGGGGTTCGGCAATTCGAGTGGCTTCATTTTTAGTTCATGGAGTTCATTTAATAGGTTGTCTCCTTAGTGGCCTTAAAATTCTAGTGGCGATTCTCCAGTTCATTTTTACAAATGCCATGTCGGGTTAATAGACCAGGCCCTTCAATATTCATAAGGCCCCCGTCTATCAGTTAAATGACAAGGTGGTCAAAGAGTTGGCCTAGGTACAACTAGGACTAAGACGATATTGATGGTTACCAGAACTGGTGAGCAGTGATACCAGTTCGGAGTGGTTCCTGTACAAGGTGCGTCGTGCCCATGAAGCCTTGAGTGTGTCCGCCCGGGATACGAACGTGAACACCCTGAGTGCATCTTTTGGAACTAAATGGCCTTACAAGAGAACCATTTCAGCGCCCGCTACTATGCCGCCCCATCCTGATACCAGACATGGTGAGACTATCGTCCTTTTTTTATTCGCATTTTTCATGGGGAATTTGACTTGCTTTACTGCCGTACCACTTCGCTCCGAAGTAGGGTTCATTCATTTCACCAGGAAACGTTATGATGTTCAACTGTACGTTTCCAGCGATCATTTGTCCTACGTACTTAATGATTTTGGAATGAAATATGGCTAATGGCTGTTGTTTGGCGAGCGCTATGACATGTCTTTTTTAAACACTTTCCGTGTGGTGATGGAGTAAGAATACAATTCACTATTCCCTCTTGCCCGAGGGTGTCGTAGAAGACAATTAAGGTTAATGCCGATAACAAGAGAACTAAAACTCAAAATTAAACCGTGTAGGTACTTCTGATAAGCGTGGTATTGTAGGTCAAATTCCCTCTCATAAAGAAGGCGGCCGGAGTCCAGCAGTGGGACGTATATGAGCTGAGATAAGATGATGATGATAAGAAGAGCAATTTCTTTAGTGTAGGCGGCGGCTTAGTTATGCCCCTGGAATTGAAAAAATTAGTGAGCGAAAGTATCACTTACTTTTAGGTTGCTTGCTTGTCTCCAGTAAAAAAAGCAGACCAATTCTTCGGGCCATCTAGAAATAGTTGTTTGCATTGCATAATAACCTTAACAGCAGCCTTAGTGAACTAAGAATTCTTTTATCGTAGTCACTTTAGTCGCTATAAAAAAAGAAATAATAATAATTTATTACGACAAAAAAACTATTTTTACGGATTTTGTGGTGACCATACAAACTCTATAAAATACCGTAGAAAATAGTTCTGTATCATCATCATCATCTCATATACGTCCCACTGTTGGGCTCGAGCCTCCTCCACTATAGAAGAGAAATGGACCTTACTATATCATGCTGGTCAGACAGGTTGATATAGGGTTTTATTTCGAGTTTTCCTTCTCTTTCAAGTCTTATATTTTCAGGTCTTATATGCGTATCTTAGTCGTCTTTTACGACATCCACGGGTAAGATAGGGAGTGATGAATTGTATTCTAACTCCGTCACCACACGGACAGTTCTGTATCATATGTGTAATATTCGTGCAAACATGAGTAATAATAATTTTAAATTTCTTTGCATATAGAGCGCGAGAAGGTATACTCGCGTCAATACTCTGCACCTCTGCTGAAGCGGAAGACATCGCGTTTCGGTCTGGGCCAGCTACTTGCTGCTCCACAACCCCTGGGCTCGGCGCAGAGATCTAACAACACTCATGGTAAGTTTCTCTTTGCTTTTTAGTGGTAGATGCATAAACAGTCTGATAATAGGGGGTATCTGCATAATCTTTCGTGATAAACATGTTGGTTATTTTTTTTTTAAATGCTGGTGGCTGGTGCCGGTGGACCAGCGTGGTATAGTAGGTCAATTTCCCTCCCATAGTGGAAGAGGCCCGAGCCCTGCAGTGGGACGTATATGATAGCTGAGATGATAATGATGATGATGAAATAGTCATCATCTCGGCCTCAGCAGACTAGGAGTACTATTATACTAAGCTGGTCAGACGTGTTGGTTTAATATCGTGTTTTTCTTCTCTTTCATCGGTGTTATCTGCGCTATAATGGGTGGTGTGGTAAAAGACGACTAAGGGATATAATATTCACATAATATCTCTGCAAGAGAAGGAAAACTGGGTATAAAACCCTATATCAACATTTCTGACCAGCATGGGATAGTTGGTAAATTTCCCTTCTAATGGGGAGGAGGCTCAAGTCCAGCAGTGGGACATGTACAAACTAACACGATAAGACGATTGCAATTATGTTATTTGCTTATAGTGATCCCAAATAATACTTTTTATAGAGGGCTTACACTCCCTATCGGGCCGTTCAGAGGATACACTGAGCACGGTGATGCCCAAGGCTGTGGATCTGGAGGAAGCCGATAGAGAAACTACTAACCTGTTGGTCTTCTTACTGATGCAGTTTTTATCCAGGTAAAATATTTTGCATTGTAATGGAAGGAACTTTTTTTTATAAGATTTCCTCGTTGTTTTTCATTTAAATAAAATAACTGTTATAAAATTAATCCGGACCAGGGATTTTGTCCGTCACCCGCGGAGAGGCTGACCTCGCGACGCCGACCGGCGTCCCGTTAAGGGGACGTCGATGGGAGAGGGTACTCCCTCGGTTTATTCCGTCGGGCTGACCACTGACGATAAGGCACCCTGCACTGGTGGTCGGCCCAATGACGAAGACGACGTGTCACAGGTGGGTTACGGGACCGCATGCCGCTCCTTTGTCGCCCCGGACGGAGCCGGCAGTGGATCCGCTGACCGTAGTTCACCCTAAAAAAAGTTATAAAATCAATATTATTATCTCGGCTTATATAACTCCCACTGCTGGGCTCAAGCCTCCTCCACAGTGGGAAGTACTTTTTTTCTTGTTGACGCTGTGGAAATGCATTTACGCACAGTCTCCCGCCAGTGGGCGGGGGCTGTGTGGGACTCACCGGCCACGTCCGCAGCCGGAATACCCACTAAAACCACAGCGGCCCCTTCCGCGTTTTTACGGGGTGCCGGAGAGATCGTCTGATGACATTTAATCCCCGGCACCCCAACGCATGGCCGTCTGACCACGTCCTGTCGTCATTATTCAGGGCGGTGGGAGTAGGTGCGCATATTGTCGCCTCCTCCTACCGAGTCGCCGGCGACGAAGCGAGTCAGCAGAGGAGCTTGCCTCGCGTTCCCGCTCGGCCGTTTCGGGCGGTCATGGGCGATGTCTCATATTCAAAAAGTCATCTTTATTACAAACCTTAATCTGTAATACTCGCATAAACATCAGAAATCATTATGTAAACCATCTTGATTAATAGTTTAAGATATATATATATATATATATATATGAGTGTGCTTACTATAAGAACTATTAAATTGACTTACAGGTCAGACCAAGCTCATCCAACCGAAGATAAAGCAACGTCCAGGGCTCAGGACGTTGTAATCAAGCACCTGTTCCTACTACTCGGATATAACAGCTTCGAAAAGTCCTTCCATATATCACCTTACACACTGAGGTAAGATTTGTGATGGTATGGTCTACACAGTAGCCTATACGATTTGATATCACCCTTTCCTTTACAGAATTTTTCTCCTATACCCTTTTTAGGAGAAGTTAGATTGATCTGTTCACACACTGCCAAAACGGTTCAGAGGAATGAAAGGGTTTCCAGCCCCAAAACCTGCCGTATTGTACCGATATTTGGGTACCACCTTATCTTCGAAGATTTCTCTGGATCAAGATTACCCATCCCCCTATGTATCAAAAACCAGAGAGAATTTATAATTGAAAGGGGAATGTAGAAACTTAAAATTGCTCAATGTCTTCATATGCCTTTTTATGAGATGCGAGAAGCGTGTTTTGGATAATGCGACCTTGCCGTTTCGACATTTGACCATGTCCCGTATCTAGCATGGACGTATGATGACTTTTCTTCACAGGCTATGGGCTGGACATACCCTCCAAACCGTTCGTGATGATGGAAGGGTACCACTGTCTCTAAGTTTGCTCTATTTATAACCTTCATCTTTTGAGTGGGCCACATGTGCCTAATTCATAACTTTGGTGTCGAAGCCACACTACTACGGTTTATAATTTTGAAGATATTAAAGTTAATATTTGTTGTGTCAACAGGCAATCGTCGATATTTAACGCGTTCATGGCGAACTTGCCCCAAGTGTTGGATCAGAACCACGTGATGGGCGCCAGCTTTGCTGAATCAACACTACTATTGCTACAGGTAATCATCTCATCCTCTTAGTCCATATAAGCCCCAATGTCGGGCTCGGGTATACCGCGCAATGGGAGGAAAGTTCACCCACTATTCCAGGATGGCCAGACGTTTTGGCATAGGGTTCTATGTTAGTTTTCCTTCTCTTACATCGGTGTTGTCTGTATATTTAATCCCTTAGTTTCCTTTTACGGCATCCACAGGAATGAGAGAGGGTGATGAAATGTGTTCTTACTCTGTCACCACATAACTAATTACTGATACTGTCTTCACAATAGATCATACCTATATATGTGGCCTATATAACTATTATAAATCTGAGGAGTTTATTTGTACACGCTAATCTCAAGACATAACAAAATTTATTTTGTCTCTTTTGAAGTAAAACTTCTTTACACACGTTTGACTTGGGGAGTAAGTTGGTGAATGCGAGACAAAAGCGTATCGTTACGAAAAGTGTGATCGGGCGAGGCAAACGGAAATTGAGGAGAAGGTATAAGTTAGTGATGATAGAAAGAGAGAGGGTTACGTTTCGTAATATTACTGTAGGGGCAAACGAGATGCGAGGACACATTTTCTTTCCTGCTTTCTCTCATAGTCCGTTACGTTTCGTATATCTAAGATACAGTGCAGGCATATTGTCTGTATCATACTGTAGAAGCAAGAGGGAGCAGTACGCGCGCATATTTTCTCTCTTACTCTCATAGCTAGTGCAAAATATATAACTGAGTCAGTAGTTCGTGTCGCGTTTCCTAACGTTACGCGAACGGTGATATCTTGACTATTTCGTGTAAATACACTTTAAAGCTCATATTATGTGAAATTTTACTGTCAAGAAAATGAAAATTCGAAATATAATTCTACACCAATACGTTTGTGCATCGTAGTAGGGGTGATTTTCCTCTTAATGTGACGGGTGCTCAACTTGGGGTGATGAGAAGAGAGGAAGTTCAACATTGGGGTGTATATGATAATGTTTGTTTTCAGTACTGTTGCGGTGCGGGTAATGTTGCGTGCACGGCGGGCAGTACGTACTCGCTGGGCGTACTCGAATCACACGTGAGGAGGCACTGGTTGATGGCACTACTTGTTGTGTTATATAAGGTAATACTTTAGGTACACAGATAACGTTTGTACAAGAGATGAAAAACTCGCAATGAAACCTTATACCAACATATTTGACTAGTGTGGGTATTACTGGCTAGTACTGAAATCGATATCTCTCCCATTGTGAAAGAGGTCCCAGCCCAACAGTGGGATTTATTTGGGCTGAGATAATGATTTTTTTTGGACGGGTGCATGCTGTCCTTTATAGAGTGACGAAAGCGCTGCGCGCTGCTTCATAACCCACCGTATTTCCTATCCTTCGCCATTGGTACCGCGTCATTGAAGTCCGTAATCAGTTTGCGGTGAGATGACGTTGATTATGATGATGAACACTTTATACAAACAGTTTAAATATAGCCCTAGTGACAAAAAAGTTAGAGTAAACGTTTGATTTAGTATTAACATATGAAGAGCAGGGATCAAACTAATATTTATTAATTCGACTGTACATATTGCGTATTGGTTAAGATACCAATCTACTGTGTCAGTATCATGGGTTCAAATCCGACGCTGAATGACACTGCTGTTCTGAAATTATAGAAGTGTGTTAATTATATGTTTTTCAAATATAAAGCAAAATATTATAGTTGGTCCAGTTCTCATAAGTTATACCTGATCATTATTTAACCTTTAGAGCAGCCGATAATTCGAACCCACGACACTCAGAATGAGATCTTAAAACTTAGACCACAGCGCCATCTGTACAGTAAGATATTGTCGCGGTGTGTCAACCACGATGCAGGACTTAGATATTGTATGTTGTATGTTCAAGTATCACTATGGGAACGGCAGCATGTGCAGTATGGTACAATCTCTGGTGAGGGTGGTACTCAACTCAGTTGAAGCCCAGTACCACCAGTGCAAACGGATACCACCCATGATAGTCATGCCGCACACCGCACGAGCCAGAGGTCAGTCCTATATAAATAAAATATAATATTTAAGTACTATTAACGTGAAATTAAATACATATTTTCATTAACCCACGACACGAAGGAGAAAAACAAAAAAGCAATATTTGTTATTTTATTTTTCTCGTTCGTATTTTTTCATCCTTGTACTATGAAGTACAGTCATTTGGTTGAAAAAATAGAGGTTACCTGGAGAGTTTTCCGGGAGTTTATAAAATTGGCAATTTTATAAATTTTGACGTGTTCTTTCCGAATTTCAACTTTGCCACCTCGTATCTTTGCCGCTCGCGTCGCCATATTGGCAAAATGGCGCCTAAAAGCAGTTTTTTTGATAGTAACTCCTTTCCGACGCATTTTACAGGCAAACATCAATTCTACAATTTATGTCCACACGTCAAGCTTGTAATCCCATTTTTTGTTATGTAGATCTTAGTCAGCCATCATTGAAGACTGAGCAAGAGGTGGTTGCGCAAACCAGTGCTTCGAGTCCATTACCGCCCAAAGCCAAACTGCATCACCACAAATCACCAGCCCATATGCATACTCACTGGGAGGAACCAGCCAAATCAGCCAAGTATGAACATTTGCTTTCCATATGGTGACGGAGTCAGAATATAATTCACCGTCGGTTTTTTCATGGGTGTCGTAAAAGACGACTAAGGGAATGAATGTGCACATAACATATATACAAGAGAATGAAAATTAAGCGAGCCCAGCAGTGAGATATATACGAGCTGAATCATGATCATCATCATGATGACGAGGCAAATAGTGTCACTCTCAGTGTCATAAGCCATTGCTAGAGATGAATATATAATTATTTAAAAGTAACAAACATATAAGAATACTAGCTACTATTTTATTTGTCAGATATCAACAGTGGAGTTTAGAGCAGGAGTCTTCAGAGAGTGAGCTGATCGCTATACCGGAGACCAGTGATAAATCTGACACCACAGTGCATGGCAGTACCGCTCCTGTAAGTTATTACACTTGTTTATTGACATTAAATCTATGTTTTCCGTGTGGTGACAAAATAGGTATACAATTAATTCACTATTCCCTATCTTGTCCGTGGATGACGACTAAGAGATACGCATATAACATTTATGCAAGAGAAGGAAATCTCGAAATAAAACCCTATACCAATATGTCTGCTCAGCATGGTATATCCGGTCAATTTCTCTCAACGACGAGACTAGGGGGTATATAAAACCTCTATAATAAGGACGAATTGTTGGATTTGAAATTCTTTAATTTCTCTTGTGAACATGAACACTGAAAAGTCTTCGAAATATCGCCTCAGGCAAGAAAAATAGTAAAAACAATAAAAAACATGTAAAATTTGTAAAAAAAGGAAAAATTGAAATTTTATATGTATATGTTTCTTCGTCTTAGGGTTCATTTGACGAGCCGTCACACTACGAAGATCCGCCGAAGATAGAGACGCCGGCCACATCGACTCCGTATCCGCCGCTTAGTAAGATTGTAAGTACGACTTTAAATTTTGATTACATCTACTTAAATTAACATATATTCTTTTTTAGAGACCCTGTTTCTTGTACTCTTCGTATATAAGTCATCAATATTCATCTCATTATCTCGGTTCATATACATCCCACTGCTGGGCTCGCGCCTCCTCCACAAAGCGACGGAAATTGACTTTGTACCACGCTGGTCAGACGTGTAATTTGGAGAAGATGAGGGTATTCCGTCTGCTGACGGAGTAAGAATGCAATTCTTCACCCCTCTCTTACCCGTGAATATTTTAAAAGATGACTATTATATGCACACAGAATCTATACTAATCGGTCTGACCAGCATGTTATAGTAAGTTCTCGCCTATTACGGAAGAGAATTCAGCTTGAATTCAGCAGTGGGGCGTTGGAAAGCTGAAATAATAAAAATAATATCTGAATTAGGATAATATCAAGTTGAGATGATATACATATATTTATATAGGTATGTATGTTTCATAAGCAGGCTCCAGTCGCATCTAGATCAGCTCACCAGCTGTCTACCAGTTCATCTGTCTCTATTGGCAGTGATTCATCCAATTTGTAAGTAATTTTTTATTGAGGTGATTGTACATATGGTGTACAATTTTAATGCAGTTATGTCATTTATGCGACCTATTATTTTTGCTTGCAAACGAGCAAACAGTATACCTGATGGTAAGTGATTCTGTCGCGCATAGACCTTTGCAAGGACGCTACCACGAAGAAAGTGATGGCAGTTTGAATGTGTGCGACGAGGCCTGGTGATACTAAAGGCATCATCAGAACCCACCACACGCAAACACCCTTTTTTGGCAGGCTATGCTGTGGCTGCACGCCGTCCGTCCCGTTCGGGGTGAGAAAAGAGCGGCGCGCGACCCCATAACCCGCCGTATTACTTTCCTTTCGCCATTGGTTCAACCATTGCATTGGTACCAAATCCGCGGATACGCGAACACCCTCCGAAAGCTGGGCTTCCTGCTCTCTGCCTCAACGAACAAAGTACAATAACAAATTGCTATTACTCAGACGTCGATTTTCTGCGGGAGTAGACCGGACTACATCGGATGGACTTGCCCGCGGCTAATTAGCTATTCAAGTTTAATATATTTACATTTTGCTTATCCAAATTTTAAATCTACCAGATAGGTCGGACTTTATCATTCCACTGCGATTTTTAAGTCCGACAATACTCGGACTTGGAACTGTAGATCGTACAATTGGAAAACGTAAGCTTATATCACTATTATATGGAGGCAATCTTAATTAATGTAATATTTTCTTATTTGTATTAGAAAATCAACACCAATGAGTGGGCAATCAGTGGAAATTTGGCCGGATCAAATACACGGCCAACAAACATCTCCTCGTGTTAAAATACTCGGCAAACAAAAGAGAATCATTGGTATGTATAACTTTGTTTTTTTGACGTAATAACGTCTTATAAATCGTTGAACGTCGGCTGCACGCACGAAAAAGCATGACTCATTGTCACGTTCCGCTTAGTCGACCGTGCAGAGCGCGTAACAAGCGATAGAGAGACACAATCGACCTTAGCTTGTGACTTATCTATCTCTCTTTTCTTCATCGGCCGATGCATCCGAAGTAGAAGAGAGACATTAACAAGTGCAAATACATGTTAATTTATTAAAAAAAATTTAATATCCAATTAGCTCTGTCTTTGTATTAATTGTATTATACAAAATAATTCAGTGATTTTTTTTTTGGGGGTGGGTTGCGGTCAGCGCGCTCCTCGCACCACTCCGTCCGGGGCGACAGAGGGGCGTAAGCATGCAACACCCGCAACCCACCCACGATGCACGTCCTTCGTCGTTGGGCCGACCACCGGAGCAGGGTTACTTGTCATCAGTGGTCGGCCCGACGGAATACCCCCTACTTGGGGTATCGGGGAGGACGTCGGTCTTTCCTCACGTGGTCGGCCTCTCGACAGGTGACAGACTAATTCCCCGGTCACGTCACCCGCGGCCTCGGCTAGGGCGGCATGAGGCGCAGGTATTCGCGCCTACGCCGCCTCAGTTGCCACCCCGCCCCAGTCGCCATCCCGCCCCAGTCGCCAAAATTATTCAGTGATAATGATTCTATTCAATTAAAAGTATGCAATTTTTCATTAACGTTTTCCTATGACGTTATCACCTAAACTTATCGTACCTAAACCGACTTTGCAGGCAACCAATTTTTTTTCTGAACACCTCTAACCGTCCTGGGCCTTAGAATGAGGAGGGATGAGTGGTCACTCTATTGCCGCTATAAATAATTTAAAAAAATATGCAAATAGAAATAATGATTTGCCCGTCAAGAAAAACATTCTTGTCGTTGCTTGTAACGAATGGAATAAAGTACATAGATATTATAAATTCTGTCAGTTTTATACAATTGCTTGAAATATTTCTTGACTTGTGTAACCCTGCTTTGTACCTCTCCTTCTTTCTATGAATAGTGGGTAGCAGCACATCCCCAGATACAGCGCCATCGTCTAATGGTGACGGACAGTTTGGTCAGTGGCCACATGCTCGCTCACCGCCCCAACATCCCATCAAGAGTCCAGGTAACTATTATATTTTTAGACTATGGTGGTTTTCTATGTGGTGATGGAGTAAGAATACAATTCAACATTACTTTTCTTGCCTGTGAATGTCGTAAAAGACGACTGAGGATAATACGGAGAAATCTTTTTTTTGTGGTGGGTCATGGTCAGCGCACCCGCCGCCCGGCTCCGTCCGGGACGAGGAGGGGCGGTGCACGGCCCCATGACACACCCGTGGCATGCCTTCGTCATTGGGCCGACCACCGGTGGAGAGTTCTTAATCTTCAGTGATCGGCGCGATGGAATACTCCGGTCGCGGGGTACCCTCTCCTCTCGACGTCCCCCCTCGGGAACGTCTGTCGCCGTCGCACGGTTGGTCTCTGCGGGTTACAGACTAAATCCCCGGTCCAATACGCAGAAACCAGAAGAAAATTCGAAATAAAATCTTATACCAACCCATCTGACCAGCGTGGTCAATTTCCTTCAAATTGTAGAGGAGGCTCAAGCTCAGCAGTGATACGTATATGAGTTGTGATAATGAGGGTTAAAAAAATTGTACCATTAACAGGAAGGTAACTTTGTGTCACTGCAATCTCTGTTTGTTATAGCCAAAGCAGGCGTAAGTTATGCATACGCCTCGCCTGAGTCTCCACTGTCCAAGATGGAGGTCGCTTGGAGTGCACCGCCGCCGTTACATCATCCGCCCCATCACCAACCCTTCCACATACCACCACCGGAGAGGTAACACTTCAAAACATTAATAAAAGCAGTTATAGGTTTTATATAAAAAATATAAAAACTATGGGTTATAACTGCACTGATGACGGAGTGGTTAAGGTGCCACCTACCGTGCCAGTGTTATGGGTTCGGAACCCACACAGTACAGCATTTTATGCGATTTACAAATCTGGGCCGACTACCGGTGTAGGGTGACTTGTTGCCGTCGCGCGTTCGGCCTCTCGGCGGGTGACGGACTAACTCCCCGGCCCAGTCACCCGCAGCCTCGGCTAGGGCGGCATCAGGCGCAGGTAATCGCACCTGCGCCGCCCCAATCGCCGGCGGCGGTTCGCGTCGTCGAGGAGCCGCTCCTGGCGCACGCGCTCCGCCGCCTCCTTCCGCGAGACTACTGCCTCGCATAAGGCGGTAACCGCGTCTCAGTTCCTGACGTTGTCAAGCATCGCCAGGGCGAGCGGCAGGTCGGCACCCATGATTGCGACGAGTTCACGACGCTGCTCTGCTCAAGCGGCATAAACCTCGAGCGTGTGCTGCGCCGTGTTCTCGAATATTATTAACCCTTACAATGTTCGCGGATGTTCTAAGAGACAACTAGGAGCTTTATAACAGCCTGGGTCAATTTCATCTTCTTTTTTTTTGGGGCTGGGCCACGGTCAGCGCACCCGCCGTCCGGCTCCGTCCGGGGCAACAGAATGGCGGCGCGCGGCCCTATAACCCACCTATAGCACGTCGCCTTCGTCGTTGGGCCGACCACCGGAGCCGAGTTCCTTGTTTTCAGTGGTCGACCCGACGGAATACCCCGAGGGAGTACCCTCTCCTCTCGACGTCCCTGTCCCGGGGCGTTGATCGCCATCGCGCAGTCAACCTCTCTGCGGGTGACGGACTAATCTCCAGTCTCGTCACCCGAAATTTATCTGATGCTGTCTCATCGATAAAATTATATTCCAAAGACAGCGTCAAGTGGAGGCGGTTATTCAATAAACTATTGCCAAAACTTTAACAATTTGTACAATGGCAGAAGAGGGCATATTGTGTTGACCACAAGTAATTGGGATAAGAGCAGGGTGATGATGATCAGTCCCCGTTAATTCCCTATATTTTTTTATTTTAATTTTTATTTTCCCCTTATTAGGGGATTTGGACGTTACAAATAGACACTTTAATTATTATTAAAGTGTCTATTTGTAACGTCCAAATTGTAGCTCTTCATGCTCGTGCGGTTATTTGCACGAGGCCTACACGAAAACAGTTTAATTTTTTTTGTATGTTCTGACACGGCTTCAGAACGGCTAAACCGATATTGATAATATTTTACTACCAGGTAGCTATCTATATGTATAAGGAATAACTAAATCGCTGAATGCTGATAACTAAATCGTTATCTCAGATAGGTTATAAATAACCTTACCTAACCTAAATTAAAAGTTAAGAATTTATGTATATAAATAAAATACGTTTGATTTTCTGTGTGTTCATAATAATATTTTCGTCAGACTGTTGCCGATCGGTCCGAAGCCCAATAAGGAACAGTATCCAGTATTCAACGCGTTGGTCGATAGAGTAAGAGAAGCACTGAGTTTGCCACCAGGTAATGTAATAAAATTATATGATACTAGCTGACCCAACAGACGTTGTTCTGTTCAAATAAGCGCCACCTACAGGGTCCATTAGTAAATCTAAACCATTCTCGAATCCCCTTGAACACACAAAAAAATTTATTAACATCAGCCGTTTAGGAGAAGTTCAGTGACATACACACGTACACAAGAAATTTATATATAAAGATATGATATACTCTCCATCCGTGGGTGCCGTAAAAGACGAGTAAGGGATTAATATTCATATAACATCTATACAAGAGAAGGAAATCTTGAAATAAAACTCTATACCAACGCGTCCGACCAGCGCATGTATAGTAGCTCAAATTTGCCTTCTATTGGGGAGGAGGCTCGAGCCCAACAGTGGGACATATATTTTTATAATTATTAAGTGAAACATAATGTTTCAACCGTGAAGAAACTGCTACGCCAATGCCAATTTTAAGATTTTGCGAGACAGAAACGCATCAGGGAAATTTTAGCGGGAACGGGACAGTATCATGTGATGTTGTATTTTATTCAGTATTAGTAACCCGCCCTCGCTTCGGATTCAGTCGCCTTGCCCGCGTAGTTCCTGTTCCCGTGGGAATACCGAGATAAAATATACCCTATGTTATCCCCCTTTTTTTTTTTTTTTTGTTAACGCTGTGGAAATGCAATTTACGCACTACCCCTCGCCGGCAACAGACGAGGGGGGTGTGTGGGACTCACCAGTCGCCTATGCAACCGGAATACCCACTAAAACCAACAGCGGTCCCTACCGCGCTTTTACGGAGTGCCGGAGAGATCGTCTAATGACATTCGATCCCCGACACTCCTACGCAAGGCCGTCGGGCCACGTCCTATCGTCACTCAAGGCGGTGGGAGGAGACGCGCATATTGGCGCCTCCCCCTCCCTGGCCGCCGCCTACGGAGCGAGTTAGCGGACGCAAGTGCCTCGCGTTCCCGCTCCGCGGCCTCCTTCCGGGCAATGACCTCCTCGCAAAAAGAGGCCATCGCCGACCAGCACCTGTCGCTGTCGAGCATCGTTGTTATGATGGTCAACAACGACAGGCCCGTTCCTATGACCGCCGACAGGTCGCGGCGCTGAGGCCCCCAGGCGGGACATATCTCCAGGGTGTGACGCACATCATCATTTGGCGCGCCACACTCATGGCATCCGGGGGCCTCCTCACGCCTGATTCTATGCAGGTACTTACCAAAGACCCCGTGTCCGGTAAGTACCTGCGTCATCCGGAAGGTCAGGTTGCCGTGCTTTCGTTTCATCCAGCGGTGGAGGTGGGGCGCAATTGCCTCTACAGTCCCCCGTCCCGCTACAGGGGACTCCAATTCCTCCCTCCAGCGCCGAATAACTATCCTTCGGGCCGTTTTTATTGCCCTACTCAGTCCCCTTGTGGTGATACCTCCGCCACTGACCCGCGCCGCAGCGCAGAGTCGGTAGACCTCTGCAAGCGCCCTAGCTTGTAGAGGCCAGGGTGGATCGCCCGCCAGCAGTGTGGCTGCAGTCCAGGACACCGTACGGTACCCTCGTATTGTTCTCACCGCCATGGCTCTCTGCGCCTTTCGCAATTTAGCCTTATTGGAGGCGGTGAGAGACTCCGCCCAGATAGGGGCACCGTACAGTGCCATAGACCGCAAGATACCGGCATACAGACGCCGGCAGGACGATCCAGGGCCTCCAGTGTTTGGCAGAAGCCTACCTAACGCCGCGGCTGCCTTGGCGAGTCGAGGGACTAGCTGAGCAAAGTGCGGCCCGAAGCTCCATCTACTATCTAGGTGCAGACCCAGGTACTTCATCCGAGTCTGCACCGGCACGGCAATCCCAGACACACTGATCTGTGCTCTGCGGGGGAGACCTCGGCTTGGACCATAAAAGAGGAGGGCCTCTGTCTTCGCCCGTGAGACCCTCAGGCCCAACATGCCTATCCGGTCGACGACGAGCGCTACTCCAATCCTTGCTAGTCGGGCGGCCCCCCGGAAATCAGCCCCCTCACCGTGATGAGGGTGTCATCTGCATAACAGATAACCCCCATCCCGGGAAGGAGCTGACCCCGGAGAAGCCAGTCAAACCCGACGTTCCACAAGGTCGGACCAAGGACTGAACCCTGTGGAACGCCGCACTCTACCCGATGATGTCGTATGCGCCCGTCGTCCCCCTCCCAGAGCACGTGCCTCAGAGGCACCTCATGAAATTTGAGCGCCTCCTTCAGCGTCTCATGTGGGAGACTGTTGAAGCCATTTTTAATGTTAAGCGAGACTGCCAGTACTACTTCCTTTTGGGCCACTGCTTCGGTGGCCAGGGTTTTCAGGGCGGCCAGCGCGTCAATAGTTGACCGGCCGCGCCTGAACCCGTACTGTTTTTCTGACAGCCCTGGCCCGACAACCTCGAGGTGATGGACGAGACGGTCCACAAGTACCCTCTCAAACAAATTTGCCGTCTCGTCCAGCAGCACCAGTAGTCTGTAGGCAGAAGGAGAGTCGACTGAGCGACCCTCCTTCCGCAGCAAGCATAGCCTTCCGCTTTTCCATAGCTCCGGGAACTGCCCGGACCTTAAACACTCATTGAGCAGTTCCCGGAGCGTATTCTTCCAGTATTTAGCGACGATGCCGAGTACCACTCCCGGGACCCCGTCCGGACCAGGCGCTTTTCTCTTTCCCCGAAGTCGGGAGAGGGCCACTTCTAATTCAACGTCAGTGATGGGGGGAATAGGTGTCTCCACCTCCACCACCAACCGAGGAGCCATTTGGGGGGGAATATGTCGCACGGAGTGCGGAAACAGTTCCCCCATTAGCCTCGACAGGAGAGACGAGTCCAGAGTCTCAATGATGGGGGCACCGCAGGCACGGAGCTTGTGCCGTGCTCTCTGATACGGGCGCCCCCATGGGTCCCTATCGAGGCCTACAAGAAGCTCCTCGCGGGCCCTCTCCTTCGCCTGGCTGATGGCCAGCTGCAGAATTTTCTTCGTCCTCTTATATTCCATCCGCAACTGGCCCTCAAGGACGTTGTCTCGGGCCCTACGCTGTCGGCATCGGATGTAGGCGCGCCGCGATCAATTGGAGGTCACCCGAAGATCAGAAATTTCGGGCGACCACCAGTAGACTTGACGTCGCGGCGGCCTCCGCCGAGCCCTCGGCATCGCCGCATCGCACACCTCCTGCAAAATATTCCTCCATTGGCCTGCAAGCCCATTCACTCCTGTGATGTGCTGCCCTGCTGATCCCCAGCGCTGCACCACAGCGGACTCCCGGGCCATTTCTAGGTCGAGTTGACCGATGGCCCATTTGGGAAGCCCGCTGCTTCTGCTGCGCCGGGGCCCTAGTGGTCCTGGAGGGGAGGCGACCTCAAACCGGATATAGCGGTGATCCGAAAGAGTCTCCACCCCTTCTTCGACTCTCCAACCACTCACCTCACGCGCGACACCAGGGGTGGCAAAAGACAGATCCACTACGGACCCACCGCGGTGGCGCACGCAAGTGTGGACTGTCCCTCTATTAAGGAGGGACAGATTGGAGAGATTGGACCACGTTTCGACGGCCCTTCCTTTCGCGTTCGTGGCGGGGTTGCCCCATACCCTGGACTTCGCGTTAAAATCGCCGAGAACTACAACTCTTCTCGGCAACTGGCGTCGTACCGCAGCACTGACGGAGTCCAGGAAAAATTCAAACTCCACCAGTACCCGGTTCGGGGAGAAATAGAGACCAATAACGGCGAAGTCCCGCCACGCCGCCACGACATAACCATTACTCTTCTCAAGAATGGAGAGGGGAGGGCCGATACATGCTCTGGTCAGGACAGCAACATTGTTGTTCAAATCCCCCACCCAATTAGGCGAGGGGGAATAAAATATGGCTCGCAGGCCACCGCCAGGTCTGTACTCCACTCCGCCATGGACTGCAGTAGCAGGTCCTGAGCCCCGGCGCAGTGGTTCAGATTTGCCTGAAGGAAGCGAACTGTATCCCCCATTAATGGGACATTTCAACTTCCTCCTGAGCCTGGCGGCTCGTACCCGCAACGGTGACCCGCGGTCCTTGGGCCACCCTGCCTCTCGTTGATGGGGCTTTACAAAATCGTCCCCCCATTGTATGTGCCGACGGGCGACCGGCGTCAGCACAGACCGCGCAGCGGTATGTGGCCATACAGTCGGCTGCCTTGTGCCCGCTTTCTCCACACCGGAAACAGAGCCCGGAACGGTCATTACTGGAAGGACACAGTGCGGTTGTATGCCCTAGTACCAGGCATCGGAAGCATCTCAGAGGAAGATTCTCCAGTACCTGGACACCGGCGGAACTCCAGCCGACGAGGAGTCTCCCTGCGTCGGCGAGCATCTTGGCAGCGGTGACGGGGCAGCGCACCTTAGCCATACCCATGCCGCGGAGCCCTCGCTGGATTGGCCCAACTTGGACTTCGCAGCACTACACTGGCACGTTCGGACTACTGCAGCCTGGACTCTTTCTGTGGTGACGGAGTCGTCCATTCCAGTTATTCGGATGTCCGTGCGCTTAATCGCGCGGACGGCATCCGCCACGCCAGACAATGCTGAACACAGTCTAGCCGCCAATCGATCAGCGGTTTCCGGAGTCTGGGACTTGGGCAGTTGTAAAACCCTGGCCCCCGTTACAGAGCGCCTTACTTTTAATCCCTCCACAATACCCAGCTCCTGCAGGTTTACCTCTTGCTCAGCGCGAAGCAGTACATCAGCGTAGGTAATCCCCCTCTCCATTGCCTCCGGCTGTAGTTTTAAAATTACCGCCGGAGAGCGGGGAACGGCCAACGCCGACTTTATTTTCTTCCGCGCTATGGCAGCCGGGCTGGACTCTGCAGGATGCGTGGCAGCCGGAGGAGTCACAGTAGCAGGGGAAGGTTTCTTTTTCCCCTTACGCACAACAGTGCTCCAGGTTTCCAGTGTTGCGGGTTGGGCAGGAGAAGCAGCTGGGCACCTTTCTTCTTATCTGCTGCCAAAGGCGGGCGCACGACCTTCGCTGGGAGAAGACGGTCCTCGATTGCGTCGAACCGAGCCGACATCATCTCCCCAAGGGATCTAATTAAGGAGGACTTAAGGTCCTCCATCGAGTCCACCTCTGGCGCAGAGGTGCGGGCCGCTGGCTGCGAGACCCCTTTCTCCTCGAATTGCCTGCGGTGAGCCTTTATTTCCATCTTGAGGTCTTCATTTTCCTTCCTCAGCTGAGCGACATCTTTTCGGAGCGAGCGCAAGTCCTCCAATTCAGGACGCGCCGTGAGTGCGTTGATGCACGCCATCAACGACTCCGCACCGTCACACAAGATTTTCTGACGCGTCCCTTTAAGGTTACCAGAGCGCCTGACAGCCTGCCTAATTTCGGCAACCTTGCTCAATCCGAAGCATTTGATAGCATCCGGTCCCAGCGTGATTAATTCCTCCTCATTTACCTCTCCTTTATTTCGCGAAGAGGCAAATGAGAGCTCACTGCTCGTGTCGGAGATGCTGCAGCAATCTCCATTCTCATCCATACGACTAAACTTCTTCCGAGCCCGAGAGAGACCAGCAGCGTGGCCTTTAGCCCTCGCTTTGCCTCTTTGGGCCGTACTGACCTTTGGTCTGGGCTCCGAGTCAGCCTCCGATTCCGACCTAAAGAATTTAGATCTTGCGTCGCCTGCAATTCGTTTGCTGCGGCGGATAGTGCCGCAAGTCTCGTCCATAGTTTGTGAGGGTGGAGGCATGTCCACCTCTAACACCACACTTCCATCATTTGTTGCGCTATGCGACGCCCTTTCTACGTCAGTGTCGACTTTGGTCAGTTTTACCCCAGGTTCCATAATAAAGACCTAACGTAACCAAGATCTGATCTAGACCTAACAAAACTACCCTAACTTACCCTACCTTTTTTTTTTTTTTCACGCTGTGGAAATGCATTTACGCACTGTCCCCCGCCAGTGACGGACGGGGAGGGGGGGCCGTGTGGGACTCACCGACCACATCCGCGGCCGGAATACCCACTAAAACCACAGCGGCCCCTTCCGCGCTTTTACAGGGTGCCGGAGAGGTCGTCTGATGACATTCAATCCCCGACACCCCAACGCATGGCCGTCTGGCCACGTCCTGTCATTACTGTTCAGGGCGGTGGGAGTAGGTGGGCATATTGTCGCCTCCTCCTCCCGGGTCGCCGGCGACGAAGCGAGTCAGCAGACGCAAGCGCCTCGCGTTCCCGCTCCGCCACTTCCTTCCTTGATATGATGGCCTCACAAAATGAGGCCATCGATGACCAGCACCTGTCGCTGCCAAGCATCTTTGCGATAACGGTCGGCAGCGACAGGTCCGCTCCAAGTACCGCCGACAGGTCGTGGCGCTGAGACCCCCAGGCGGGGCATATCTCTAATGTGTGATGCGCATCTAACTTACCCTACCTTACCCTAACTTACTCTAACTTACCCTAACTTACTCTAACTTACTATAACTAACCCTAGCTTGCCCTAATTAACCCTAACTAACCCTAACTTAACTCTAACTTAACTTAATCTAACTTAATCTCTAAAAATTCTCTATAGCACCTCAGTCGCCCTTACATGTAAATCGTGCCAAACATCGACAGCGAAGCGCGCGACATATCCGCCCGTTGGACCGATTGCGACTCTATGTTACCCCCCTGATATTATAGCTTTCCATTGGTGAAAGAGTTTTTGATATCGTTTCAGTGGTTTAAGCGTGAAAGCGTAACAAACTGTAATAAATGAAACTGCGGTTGGAGTCTAACTGATGTATATTTCTAGTGATTAACATTTTTTCATTTTAATGTCATAGACAAACATATCAATAAGGTTAAATACACTGCACAAACAAGCAAACAAACTTTCGTATTTAAAATATTAGTTTTTTTTTTTGTGGGTGGGCTGCGGTCGGCGCGCCTCCGCACCACTCCGTCCGGGGCGACAGAGGGGCTTAAGCACGCAACTCCCGCAACCCACCCGAAAACCACGTTGCCTTCGTCGTTGGGCCGACCACCGGAGCAGGGTTACTTGACATCAGTGGTCGGCCCGACGGAATACCCCCTATTGGGGTACCCTCCCATCGACCGACGTCCCCCCCTCGCGGAGGACGTCGGTCTTTCCTCACGTGGTCGGCCTCTCGGCGGGTGACGGCCTAATCGCCGGTCACGTCACCCGCGGATTTAAAATATTAGTAAGGATTTTAGTATTTTAACGTGTTACGTTAAATAATTTTGATGGCATTTTATGTAATGTTCCCCGTGTGGTGACGGAGTAATAATACAAATTATCACCTATTTTATCCGTGGGTGTCGTAAAAGACGATTAAGGTATGGTGGTGCGGTTTATCCCGGTAGGGATAAACTGTGCGGCGTCTACCCTGTTTGGGGCAAACTGGAACTCGAAGGACCTTTAAGCGGGTGATCTCTTCCCTGGGCAACCGGGAAAAAAAAAGTACTGGGATGGAAGAAAGAAAGGAAGTGACTGACCTGTTGTCGCTGCGCTGATTTCTTATAGGGACGTCCCTTTCTCTTCAGTGGGTGATGCTTGCTTCAGATGCCTTTCCTTGCTGCTGCTATATGTGGATATTTAAACGCGGCGGCGGCGTAAGCCCGATATTTGTAAATATTATATTTATGCACTTAAAACGAGAATATGAATATAATATAAGCGACAGGGCGGGGCGTGCGGTCGCCTTGCGAGCTAATCACGAATATATGTTCAAAAAATGGTCCAGTCACCTTGTAGGTAGGACGAACGGAATGAATGAGAGAGTGATTAAAGGAGCGGAATCGATCGCCCGTTGGTAACAGACCACAGATAAATATTTTCAATAAACTCTATGTTTATTGGCGTAAACAAGGTATATAATATGCTTTTTTTTTCAATTTTTCTTGTGGCAAGTGAGCTAACAGTACACCTGATGGTAAGTGTTGCTGCCGCTCATGGACCTTTGCAAGGCCGCTGCCTACCGTGAAGAAAGTGAAGGGAGTATGAATGCATACAATGAGGTTCGGTGATACTAAAGGCATCACTAAAACCCACCACACGTAAACACCCTCAGAAAATTCGGCTGCCGGCTGTCTCGCTCACCGAACGAAGCGCAGTAACAAATTGCCCGATTTAAATCGATCGATTTTCTGCAAGAATGTCGTACTGCCCCGGACGGACCGGCCCGCAGCTGCATATAACATCTATGCAAGAGAAGAAAAACCACCAGCGTCGTATAGTAGGTCAATTTCTATTCCATAGTGTAGGAGGGCCGAGCCCAACTATGAGTCCTGTAACAAATAATACACGTGGATATCACACAGCAGCGATTGATTGAGGCAATAGAAATTAAATTCCAAAAATGTATATATATTTATTTAAACCCTTGCATGTTAGATATTCAAAAAATAATTTAGTATGTTTCGGACACAGATGATTCCACGGACAAGACAGATTCGTCTCGTTCGGATGCGGAACCAGCTCCCACACCAATACCTACTAGCAGGCCCCAGGATTTAAACAAAAAGCCTTCAGATACTAACAGGTACTTCATTCAATAGTTATGCGTACTTTAAAGGCGTTTTAATGCATTTTATTAAAAATCTAATAAGATTATCGTTAATAGTTGAAGACAGAAACTTTCTTTCCGTTTCCGAAGTAAGAATACAATTCACCACTTCCTAACTTGTTTTTGTTTTTTTTTTGAGCTGGGTCGCGGTCACTGCATTTCTCGCACCACTCCGTTCGGGGCGACAGAGGGGCGTAAGTGCTTACGCCCGCAACCCACACGAACACCACGTCGCCTTCGTCGTTGGACCGACCACCGGAGCAGGGCTACTTGTCATCAGTGGTCGGCCCGACGGAATACCCCCTAGTGGGGTACCCTCCCAATCACTTCCTATCTTAAAAGTGGGTCTCGTAAAAGACGACTAAGGGAAACTCGAAATAAAACCTTATACCACTTCTGACCATCGTGGTATATAGTTCAATATCCCTTTTATTGTGGAGGAGGTTCGAGCCCAGCAGTGGCATATGAGCTGTGATGATGATGATGAAAGGCGGAAGACTCAGTAATTTATAATGAACTAGTGGTCGCCGTGTGGTCGAAATTCGGCCATAATTAATTTTAATAAATTTTACTACTACACAATTTTCTTTATGTATAATTGTATATTGAGCAAGCTGTATTCCACTAATAACTAATATATAAGCACAAGTCTCTATTAGACATTGTCATAATAATTATGATTCTTTGACATTCAGTTCGACCAGAGATTTTAACCGTAAACAAAAGTGTATAAGCGTTGCTATGCAACACACGCAAACGTGTGTGTGTGTGTGTAGCGATTGCGTTGTAGTGTGCGTAATGCCTTTTTAATGAATTTAATGCATTTCTAATCCATTATTATATGAAATTACAGTTTTATCCACTTCTCCTCATTATATACTTCAACTGTGCCAAATTTCATACTTGTCCATCCACGTAATTTTCGTAAAAAGGGGTACAAAGTTTTTGGTTCACGTATTTATATATAGATACTATATCATATAAATTGAATGTGATGTGATGTTCAATAGGTCTCCTCGTCGACTGGCTCGCCAGGTGGCGCAGTTGGGCTCGCCACCACATCAACATACCAGTGGTACGTATGCATAGGTGGTAACTGACCGCATAGAGGGCGTAGTGATTAAGATACCGAACTAAGCGGGTCAGCGTGATCCAAAGCCGACGCGGGACAACACTTTTGCGATTCACTAATTGTTGTTTTGTGTTTGGATGTGATTTGTGATAAAGCATCACAAAGATTATTAACTATATGCAGTCTTTTAAAAAAAAATTAAAGTTATTGGTAATCTATAATGTGGTGATCTATTTTTTAAGCATGACGGCGTGGATTTATACATAATAAATGGATTCGAATTGTAGTCTATACTAATATTATAAAGAGGAAAGATTTGATTGTTTGTTTGTTTGTTTGTATTGAATAGGCGCCGAAATTGCGGGACAGATTTCAAAAATTCTTTCACCGATGGAAAGCTATAATATCAGGGAGTAACATAAGCTATATTTTATCCCGGTATTCCCACGGGAACTACGCGGGTAAGACGACTGAAACCGACGCGAAGCGAGAGCAGGTTGCTAGTATCAAATAAATAAAATTGAAGAGTCTGTTTGTAATGTCAAAATACTGGGCTTTTTTCATCCTCGGCACGGTTATACCTATGCCTAAAAACCAGTTTAAATTTTTTTTGTCTATCTCTTTGTTTGGGGTAATCTTCAAAACGGCTGGACGGATTTTGAATATATTTTACTACCACCTACATATGTAAGGAGTAACTTAGGCTATTTTTTATCCTGTTATTCCCACGGGAACGGGCACTACGTGGTTAAGGCGACTGAAACCGAAGCGAAGCGAGGGCGGGTTGCTAGTGTAACCTATAATGCAGTCTAGATATATATTTATATGGCTAGATATTTTTAGGCATGATAGCGCGGATTTATACATATAAATGGATTTGAATTATTGTATCTATTTATAATAAACGGTTATTGTAAAGAATGCGGTGGGACCGGAGGTTGCGGTCTCTGGTGGGAGAACACCACCCGCGCCGGGAGGAGGGCAGCACACGCCCACCACGCCAAGGGTGAAACTGCCTTGTGTTATCGATGTAAGTCATCTCCGGTATTGAGTTTCTGTAGCTTCCCTAATAAAAGTGTTACTTTGGATTTTTTAGTATTAACTGAAAACGATCTCGCGTCAATATAATACTTTGGCTTGGTAATTGTATAGATGGCGTTGTTTAATATCGATCTCTTGTTTAATATCGAGTTCGATTCTCCCCTTGAACAATATGTATCCAAGTGTTTCTTTTTAATCTATGTGTAATTTGCTTTCATTAATTATGTGTTCTCTGTGTGGTGACGGAGTAAGAATACAATGACCGTGGGTGTCGTAAAAGATGACTAAGGGTATAATATGCAGCAGGACACATGGCTCGTCGAACTGACAATCGCTGGGGAAGAAAGGCTCTCGAGTGGCGACCACGAATTGGACGACGCAGCGTAGGACGACCCCCACTAGGTGGACTGGTGACATTTTCAAAGTCACAGGCAACTGCTGGATGGAAGTGGCACAGGATCGTTCCGGGTGACATTCTCGTGGGGAGTCCAGCAGTAGATGTCTGTAGGCTGATGAATGATAATATGCATATAACACATTCTGTCCGTCACATGTTCTGGTTACTGAGTAAGAATACAATTCACCACCCCCCCTTCCCCAGCAGATTTATTTCTTTCATCTAAATAAGAAGCATGCATAACAGCAAGACGTATATTGGATGGTGAAGAAAAAAAACGAAATCAAGTAACTCTATAAAGTTGTTATTTATTCTGCGTCCTTTCCCGTATGTAATCGTTAAAGGCGATTAAACTCAAGCAGATAATATCACTATAATATAAGAGAAAAAAAACTCGAAACGAAACCCTATACCAACCCATCTAGCCGAGGCCGCGGGTGACCGGACCGGGGACTTTAGTCCGGCATCCGGAGAGAGGCTGATCGCGCGACGGCGGCCGACGTCCCGGGACAGGGACGTCGAGAGGTGAGGGTACCCGAAAGTGTATTCCGTCGGGCCGACCACTGACGACAAGGAACTCGGCACTGGTGGTCGGCCCAACGACGACGGCGACGTGGGTACGGGTGGGTTATGGTCCCGCGCGCCGTCTTTTCGTCGCCCCGGATGGAATGGACCGCGTCTGCGCTTACCATAGCCCATACATAAAAAAAATACCAACCCGTCTGATCTAATATAAGTCAATTATACTTCAATTGTGGAGGAAATTTCAGCCCAGTATTGGAATGTCGAGACATCACTGCTCATATCCGTTCTACTACTGGCTTCTATACAATAAAATCGATATAATAAAAGGGAGATTGACCTATTATACCACGCTGATCAAGCGGATTAATATAGGGTTTTAATTAGAGTTTCCTTCTTCTACATAGTTTTTATATGCACAAGATATTCCTTAGTCGTTTTTTATGACACCCATATATGGGTTGGGTGTGGGATACCGGCCAATGTGTCCGAGGCGATGGGAGGGATGGTATGCAGCGCCATAACCTGTCGTACTGTATACCTTTCTATCGCCATTTATGCGGATCACCGGCACACAACCCTTGTCTTCGGTGTTTAGTTAAACCTACAATTATTATATTGTTGTACACCAGGTGCCGAGTGTGGTACGGCTGTGGAACAATACAGCGACGAGGAGTTGGGTCTCTGCATTATCGTGCTGGCAACATTCGTGCACAGGGAGCCAGCTGCCGCCGCCGGAATGCTACCAGCGCTACTTCATAACGTCAGCAGGTTATCTTTCATTCTATTAATATCCGCTGCTGGAGATAGGATTTAAATTGGTGGGCCTATAGTGGTACAAATACAGACTGTACTTCCGGCCGTACGCCGCATCGTGTGATATATATTCGACTGACTTGACGTCAGTGGTCGGCCCGACGGAATACCCCTTGAGGAGTACCCTCTCCTCGACCGACGTCTACTATACTATGCTGGGAGTGTGTTGGTATAGGTTTTTACTTCGAGATTTCCTTCTTTTGTATACAAGTTTCGCGACATGTTTCTGAATATAGAAATAGATAGTATTTATTTTAACCATCATCTCAGCAACTTTTGGGCTCGGGGTCTCCTCCTTCGTGGGGATGAAGTTGAATGAATTGAGTTGAAAAAATGCGTACGTGGTATAGTAATACCACGTACGCATTTTTTTTATGGGTGGCCTATGGTAAGCGCACGCGCCGTCCATTCCGTCCGGGGCGACGAAAGGACGGCGCGCGGGTACATAACCCACCCTTACCCACGTCGCTTTCGTCGTTGGGCCGACCACCAGTGTCGAGTTCCTTGTCCTCAGTGGTCGACCCGACGGAATACCACGTACGCATAGGATTTTATTTCGAGTTTTCCTTTTTTTTCATAGAACTTATATGCGTAATATATCCTTCAGTTGTCTTCTACGATACCCAAGGGTAATTAATGGGGTGAATTCTATTCTTACTTCGCACTACGCGGCAACCAACATACTAGCATAAAATAATATTTTATAATGATTTTAATAATTTGTAACGACCTCTCGTAAATCCCTCATATCTCTGTCGTTTTCTTCTCATCCAGTCCGGTCAATTCCCATCCATAAATATTTTTCGTAGATTAACTATATAACATTAAACATAGGTTTAGGAGAATGATTCATATAAACTTGTTTTCTATATCCCTAGGGTGGTACAGCTAGGCAATTACTCGTGGCAGGCGGATACCAACACCCGTTTGCCGGGAAGTGCAGTATTCGTGGCACATCAGTTCTTACGTTGTGTGCTGCATCAGCTCGCCCCAAACAACGTATTTCTTCAGATCTTCCTTCAACGTACACCAGGTAACAACGTTTTTTTGCCTTATCTCCTATTCTATTTTGATCCTATCCCGTATTCCTTCCATTCCATTGTGGTGTGCGGTATATTGATTAACCATGGGAAAGGAATATATTCCTTCCCACCATTTTTAAAATAATAATCGATTGCTGTAATGTTTGGTTTATTGAATCAATTAAATGTGTTGATTGGCAGTCTTAGTGCCTACCACAAATATACGTTGCAATAACGCACTCCTACAGATTATTGAATCAATTAAATGTGTTGATTGGCAGTCTTAGTGCCTACCACAAATATACGTTGCAATAATGCACTCCTACAGATTATTGAATCAATTAAATGTGTTGATTGGCAGTCTTAGTGCCTACCACAAATATACGTTGCAATAACGCACTCCTACAGATTATTGAATCAATTAAATGTGTTGATTGGCAGTCTTAGTGCCTACCACAAATATACGTTGCAATAACGCACTCCTACAGATTATTGAATCAATTAAATGTGTTGATTGGCAGTCTTAGTGCCTACCACAAATATACGTTGCAATAACGCACTCCTACAGATTATTGAATCAATTAAATGTGTTGATTGGCAGTCTTAGTGCCTACCACAAATATACGTTGCAATAACGCACTCCTACAGATTATTGAATCAATTAAATGTGTTGATTGGCAGTCTTAGTGCCTACCACAAATATACGTTGCAATAACGCACTCCTACAGATTATTGAATCAATTAAATGTGTTGATTGCCAGTCTTAGTGCCTACCACAAATATACGTTGCAATAACGCACTCCTACAGATTATTGAATCAATTAAATGTGTTGATTGGCAGTCTTAGTGCCTACCACAAATATACGTTGCAATAACGCACTCCTACAGATTATTGAATCAATTAAATGTGTTGATTGGCAGTCTTAGTGCCTACCACAAATATACGTTGCAATAACGCACTCCTACAGATTATTGAATCAATTAAATGTGTTGATTGGCAGTCTTAGTGCCTACCACAAATATACATTGCAATAACGCACTCCTACAGATTACTTTCTATTTAAAATATTTTAGATTTGTTTTCTTCCGTGTGGTGAAGGAGCATGAATACAATTCATCAACTCCTTATCTTGCCCGTGGAGATCGTATGATGACTAAGGGATATAATATGCATATGATATATGTGCACGAGAAGGTGATCTCATAACTCTATACCAACACTTATGACCCGCGTGGTCTACTAGGTCAATTTCTCTTTCATTATAGAGGAGGCTCGAGCCCAGCAATGGGGCGTATATGAGCTGAAATGAATAAATAAGACTTTTTTTTGGGACTAATCCCACCACACATTCCCACCACTGTAACTCCTGTAAGCCAGGATCCGCAATGGTCTCCGTATAAGACACTGAGGTTTGACCCTCAGGAAGTCCCGGGAATCGCGTTTAATTGTCTTGGGACCCGCAACAAATTTAATTAGAAAAGAAAAACAGGAGGAGTTGGAGAGATTCCACTTCCCTCCTATGCAAAGCGGGAGACATGAAGCAAAGTTGGCTAATAAGCCAGTAAATAAGAATTTGTACAACTACGTGAAACGCAGCGGTACAGCACCACGGATTGGACAGAGCTTAATGGACCTATTTGTGAGCTTTAGGTTTGGTTACAATAGTAGGTATGGCAAAAACGCCTAAACACACGGCAATTATTATAATAAATAAGACTAATAAAAGTGTTTGATTGTAGAGAAACAACGTCAAATGTTCTTCAAGAGTATAGCGCAAGCGTTTGTTGATTTCAACGAGTTATATCCGTGTGGGCCACTGCAGCTGGTCGTAGAACATCTCAACTCGAAGAAAACTCTGCCTATTGATGTGAGTGCTATTTGTTACTTACATTACATTCATCCTATCAACGTCCACTGGTGGACATAGTCCTCCTAAACGTAATCATAATGCCAATATCGCCACCCTTCGCTGGAGAAGTGGACTCATAATACCAATCGCTACGCTACCCAGGTGGTTTGGCGATCATAGTTAATGTTATGAGTGTCCTATAACCAACCTAAGATACCTACTGTCCCAGTGTCATGGGTTTGCCAACACAGGACAATACTTTGTGCGATATTTGTAAAGTTCCATGGAATATTTCCTTATTGCAGGGTTGTTGTCTTTTAAAAATAAAAAATATATAACTTTTTCAACAGCAAATCACAGTAATAGCGGGTAATATCGCTATGTACTTGGAGTGTCTGGCGCCTGAAGCACTGGGCCCGGCGAGTGCCTGCACTGCACTCGTACAACAGCTGGACGCGCTGCTACGCTCCGCAGCACTCTTGCTACATCAGCTGGATGATGTATTGCCTCTACTGAGAGCTGCCACTGCAGCACTACGTATACCAGCCGCTGCCAGCCATAAGGTACGTAAAAATTGTGATAGTGAACTAAAAGTGTATCAAGAAAGAAGGAAAAATCAGATTTGTTACATCAATTCAATCTAAAGCATTACATTGGATAAAGCATTTAAGAGATGCCTTTACGGGTTCTGATGATATCACATTTCAGAAGAAGAATTCTACAATAAAAGCAATCTTGTAATAAAACCTATAACAACCCGTTTGACCATTGGTGTAAATAAATTTATCTCCTGCGCACTAAGCTCGAGCTTAGCAGTAAACTGTATATAACATAAAAAATATGGCTTTTTTTATCCGGAGTGACAGCAGGCCTGTGTCATTGCCCGTTGGGCAGTCCGACTGGAGAGGCCTTGGTACGGTGTCTGGACCGTCGAGGCCTTCCGGCCGGTGCTGATACAGTGGTTGGAGCGGACGCACGGGGTGCTCTCTTTCCGACTGGTGTAGGTCTTGACGGGGCACGGTTGCTTCGGCAAGTACCTGCACAAGATTGTCAAGAGGGAAATCACACCTTCCTGCCACCACTGCGATTGCGACGAGGACACGGCGCCGCACACACTCGAGGTGTGTGCCGCGTAGGCTGAGCAGCGCCGTGATCTCGTCGCAATCATTTTCTTATTTTCCTTCTCTTGCATAGAGGTTATATGATTAAACATGCATATAACCTCTATACAAGAGAAGGAAAACTTGATCAGCCTATACCAATACGTCTGAGTAGTAGTAATAGTAGGTGAATTTCCTTCCTACTGTAGAAGAACCACGAATCCAACAGTGGGACGTATATAAGCTGAAATGATAAAAAAATAACTGGGATTACAGGGGACTACTATAAAGGATACCAAAGTCCACGTACACCACCATAATGCACGTTTCGGTTTTGCGGGTTGTCAAATTACCATTTTTCTTTATCAGAGTATTTTGGAACCAATATCCAAGATCATCAGCTACGGTGTACAGAACTTCGTGTTAAAATTATCAGTGATCTCTGAACTAAGTATGGTGTGTACGCGAGTGTTCTCACGTGACAGAGACAAGCTGCTGGTCTGCAGAGTACTGGTGTACGAACTGGTACAGGCGTTGAGAACGAAGACAACCATACCTGATGATAACCTATTTATATTGATACAATTTGTGTTACAAGGTAAGTGGTTTCCTCATAGAATGTTCTAGAAAATAGTATTTGACTATCAAGCTCTAGTATTAGTGATAGTTTCTTGATTTTACTAAGATTCATGACGACTGCGCGATTCCTATTAATTGCAATGTTAATTTGTAAATCGTAACCTTTTTTATAATGAAGCTTTCTAGCAGTCTTTTTTTTTTCAAATCCGATTTTAGTGCCCCCAAACAAACAAACATATTGACAACTTCAGTTTTCTAATACTAATTTAGATTGCCTAGGCGACCATAGATGAAAACTAGCAGCGAATATTACCCATATTAGAAAATACGATTGACACTCGGCACCTTTAAGTCTATTGTCAAAATGTATTTAAGTTAAGCTATCATCTCAGGGCACGGTTGTCGGCTCGCATTGCCTCCACAACTGGCCGGTGGTGAGTTATCAGCGGGAGCCGATGCACGTGACGTGGCTGCCGGTGCCGTGGAGTGCATGAGACCTCACCTGCCTGACATGATTGAATTACTACAAGATCCACACCTACTCAACAAGATTAAGGTCACTGCTACAACTTTTTTAACAATGACATTCTCACAAGTTTTCAGTGTATTAAACTAGAAAAGAAGAGAACGAAATAGAAATCTTTTTTTTACATCTAGTGGTAAAAAGTAGCTGATATGTCGATGAAGAAAAGGATATCCATCAGAGTAAATCACCTGGTGACCGTTGTAGACAAGGCAACGGTGCCAATGGTCCGCTTAACAGATGGATAGTTATAGAATTCTACCCACTCTTTCAGACATCTGATCTGGGTATAGCAAGACTAGAGGCGGCCCAAAGAAAGAGTGCCGCGTCCTATCTAAGGAAGCCACAATATTGATAGAACCACACTGTTGACAGTTGTCTGTCTACAGCCGCGAGCCGGTCCGTCCGGTGTAGTACCACACTGAGCAGTAAATCGACGTCTGAGTAGTAGCAATTTGTTATTGCGCTACGTTCGGTGAGCGAGAGAGTCGGCAGCCCAACTTTTTTAAGGGTCTTTAGGTATGGTCGGTTTTAGTAACGCCTTTAGTATCATCGAACCTCATTGCACGCATTCACACTCCCTTCACTTTCTTCGCGGTAAGCAACGGCCTTGCAATTTTCCAGGAGCGGCAGCAACACTTACCATCAGATGTACTGTTTGCTCGTTTGCCTAAAAATACATCAGACCTCCAGAAAAACCAATCTGCTAATCACAATTATTGCATTATCATTTTACTCAGAATTGTAAAAAAAAATTCCGTATTATGACGGAGTAAGAATAAAATTCACCATGATCTTACCCGTGGCTGTAGTATAAGACGACTAAGGTATGTAATATGCGTATAACAACAACGCAAGAGAAGGAAACGTATAAATTAAAATCTCTTTTTTTTGGGCTGGGCTACGGTCAGCGCACTCGTCGCCCGGCTCAGTCCGGGGCGACAGAGGGGCGGTGCGCGGCCCCGTAACCCACCTGTGGCACGTTGCCTTCGTCCTTGGGCTGACCAGCGGTGCAGAGTAACTTCTCTTCAGTGGTCGGCCCGACGGAATACCCCGATCGCGAGATACCCTCCCCTCACGACGTCTCCCCTCGGGGACGTCGGTCACTGTCGCGCGGTCGCCCACTCGGCGGGTGACGGAGTAATCCTCGGTCCAGTCATCCGCGGCAAAATTAAAGCCTCTAACAACCCGTCTGACCAGTGTGGTACAGTAGGTCAATTGCCGCTTCATTGCGGAGAAACATCAGAGCTCATATACATACCATCCGGTATGTATATGAGCTCTGATGATGATAGTAAAACATTATTAACCAACTTTAAAAAAGGAGGAGCTTTTCAATTAAATTTTTATTGTTTTTTTTTGTTTGTTACCTCAGAACCTTCGACTGGGTGAACCGATTTTGATGAATCTTTTTTTATTTGAAAGCTGGTGCTTTCTGTGTGGTCCCATTTCAATTTGGTCTAATTCTGATATTGACATCCATTAGAAAACAGTTGGAGTCTGTTTTTATTTGTTCAGAATTATTTACATATTAATTTTCATACCAGGGCTCCGTATCAAAGTCTATTGTGAACCGCAATTTAATTTGCCTGAACGAAGATACGCTGGGTGCCATCGTAAAAGGTGGTATTGCACAATACGTGGCCATGGAGCTGGCACTGGAACATTCGCGCGGTCGGCCTGATAGAGCTCCACCAGCCAGGCACATGACACCATGGCTCAGCCCCTCTTTGCCTGGGTATGTATTTGACAAATACGCTAATATCTTTAAGGGTAGTCTGATAAATTTGGGATACATTATAGAATATTATATAAATATGTTCTCTATATTCCGTGTGGTGACGATGAATACAATTCACCACCCCTTATCTTACCCGTGGATGTCGTAAAAGATGACTAAGGAATATATCAGGGGTTTACAAACAATAATAGATATGTCACATTGACATCATTTCACACAAAGTGAAAAAAACACTTCATAAATCGTATGAAATACTAAACCGACAAAGAAGGCTTTGAAATACAAGAAAAAATATTTAAACATGTAAAAAAGCTATGAATCATGTTAAATCTTCTCTAGCCTAAGTTATTTATAAATCATGGATGTACGTATCTGATTTTGTTTTTAAATGACATAGCTAATTTTGTTGGTAATTAAACGGGACATATCCAAGTTTGTTTTTAGCGTATTATACAGGGGCAGATTTTGTAACCGATACCCGCTAGAAATAAATACATATTAAATATACGTACAAATAAATAGTTGGGGGTCATAACACGACGTAACTAATTTTTGCAAAATAAAGATTTGGCTCTGTATTAATTGTCTAGCTTACCTCTCTTTGCCACATTTGCCTTCCATTTTTCGGGTTGTGCTTGCTTTTTCCTAGCTTTATTTTATAACACTTTGCAATGCTTAATGATATCTGATGTTTACGCGAGCACTACACATTGTAAATAAAACTACTTTTACGGATTATATCGCGTTTGTATTTGATTTATGATTGCCCGACGTTTCGAACACTTTGCAGCATTCATGGTCACGGGCGGACTAAGGTGTCTCACGTCCAACAAGTAATCGTTATTACAGACATTTACAATTATCTACCCGATACAGAAAATAGTTATAAACTTATTAAATTGTTACCCACATTTTAGTACAAATTTATTGCCAGTGTAAGAAGAAAATGAATCTATATGAAAAATTATATTGTTTATGGTTAGTAATTATTAATTATTAAATTTGTAGCAATTATTATTACAATTTGTTGATTTAAAACTAACAAAACAAATATACTACCACCTCAGTGTGGCCGCGTTCCGATCCGGTGGTAGTATATTTGTTTTGTTAGTTTTAAATCAACAAATTGTAATAATAATTGCTACAAATTTAATAATTAATAATTACTAACCATAAACAATATAATTTTTCATATAGATTCATTTTCTTCTTACACTGGCAATAAATTTGTACTAAAATGTGGGTAACAATTTAATAAGTTTATAACTATTTTCTGTATCGGGTAGATAATTGTAAATGTCTGTAATAACGATTACTTGTTGGACGTGAGACACCTTAGTCCGCCCGTGACCATGAATGCTGCAAAGTGTTCGAAACGTCGGGCAATCATAAATCAAATACAAACGCGATATAATCCGTAAAAGTAGTTTTATTTACTTTGCAATGCTGTTTATTCATATTATAATAATAAGGAAATCTTATTGTAATTTGTTGATAATTCACTCAAAATCGTTAAAATATCGCGCGACTAAACTCTTAAAAACGTATGCGTGGCTACTGTAAATGAAACAATTCCATTGGCTGAAGTGTACTTAACCGGTTTTGTTAGTTTTTTCTAGGGACGTAACCAAATATGTTTCTAAACTGTGATTTCAATATAAAATATCTAAGCGACGTAATTTGTTAGGCTCGTAAGTTCATTTGATTTTAAAATAAGAATAACAGTTGATTGTATTGGTATAAAAATCTAAAATATACCCATATAGGACTTATCTACTTTTGTTTGTAAACCCCTGAATATAATACATATAACAAAGTGCTAGACAAGATATGTGCAAGAGGATGAAATGAAAGCCTTGACCAGCGTGGTGGGAGAGAATCTGGAGAAGGCCCGATTCCAGCAGTGGAACGTACATGAGCTGTGATGATGATGATATTCGTTACATATATCCCCCCTAAAAGCAGTTACATCATTGATTGAGGAACTCTGGGTTCAAATACTTAATCTGACAAAGGGGGGAACAAGCAAGCAGATTTTTCTGAAAATATCCGCGCATATATAGTACAGGATCTCGCTATACAACGACCTTCACTGAGATGCTTATTTGATGGAACTTATTTTTTATGTAATTTAATAGGTCAGTAAATATATTGCATATGGGTTGCCCAACAAATTTTAGTCCAGAGTATGATTAATTAATAATTAAAAAAAAATCTTTTTGAACATTGCACCGGTTTGATTATTAGGCAAATTCTATACCAATCGAAAATATGAAGGCCATAGAATATGCAAACGTTAGATTGCCTATTCTTTTCCGGTCACAACTCTCGGGTAGCCAGGTATAAACAGATAAATCGAATCGAATTTGCACCGGTCTGATCGACCTTTTGCATATTCTATGGGCTTCATACTTTCGATTGGTATAGAATTAGTCTAATAATCAAACTGGTGCAATGTACAAAAAAAAATTATGAATCGTACTCTGGACTAAAATTTGTTAGGCAACCCATATGCAATATATTTATTGACATATTAACCCCTGGAGCGCTTTTGGGACACCATTTGACCCAAAAAAAAAAATGTGCTCAAAGCGCTTTTGGGACACATGTTG
The DNA here is from genome assembly GCA_032191425.1 of Lymantria dispar. Lineage (NCBI taxonomy): Eukaryota > Metazoa > Arthropoda > Insecta > Lepidoptera > Erebidae > Lymantria > Lymantria dispar. The sequence continues at coordinate 1,780,522 of CM063462.1, read as the reverse complement.
ATCCAAAAAAATACTTTTCAATTAGCAATTACTTTTAGTACATTTATTTAAATCAACCAATCAAAAGCTATTAATATATATTATATTTCATATTTTCTTGTCATATAGCAACAATAATAGTTTACGTAAAATCATAAAATTCACAGAACTTTTTTCAATATACCCAAGCACGCGGGGCACTCGAGAGCGCTGGGATGTTTGGTGCGTGAGGGGTTAAATTACATAAAAAATAAGTTTCATCAAATAAGCATCTCGGTGAAGGTTGTTGTATAGCGGGATCTTAGACCAATATTAGTCCGTCGATTCTACGTTTAATTTGCTCCAATCCTGTAGAATATCCATCCCGTAGAACTATGAGATTGATGAAATGCACAATATATGTAACTGTGTTTAGTTCATACTTTTTACACATATGTATGTGTATTCCGTGTGGTGACGGAGTAACAATACAATTCAACACCCCATCTCTTGCATATGGGTGTCGTAAAAGACGACTAAGGGATAAAATACGTATAAAATCTATGCAAAAGAAGGAAAACTCGAAATGAAACCCTATACCAACACGTTTGACCAGCGTGGTATATTAGGCCATTTTGCCTCTCACAGCGTAGGAGACCCCGAGTCGATGATGATTATGTTGTTTGTATAAAGGCAGGTATTGTTGTTTTGGTTAAAGTACTGGTTAAGAATACAATTTGTCACTATTTCTTGTCAAGTTGTAGAACCCGTCTGACAGATAACCAGGAAATGGTCAACAGCACTTGCCTTGAAACTTATAACATCAATAGCGATGGTGAACCTGGTGGGTTCATCATCGTTATTGATGCCATGCATGGAATATATAAGATTATCTCACTTACGGAGTATTTGTAATAGAAAACGTTGATAAGTTGAAGAATGGATAGACTACGGGTGGTTAATTGAAGGGTTGAAATCACATTTTGTCCTTTATGACTGTATTATATTGATAACTAGGAACCCGTCCTCGCTTCGCTTCGGTTTCAGTAGCTGTAGTTGCCGTTCCCGTGGGAATACCGGGATAAAATATAGCCTAAGTTACTCCTTATATAGACAGCTACCTACCTGGTGGTAAAAGATTATCAAAATCCGTACAGCTGTTTTAAAGATTATCAAAACAGACAGATAAAACTTTTCTAAACCGGTTTTCAGGCGTGGTATCGTGCAAATAACTATATCAGCATGAAAAAAGCCCATTATTTTGAAATTAAAAACGGACACTTCAATTTTATTAAACGGTTTTTGTTAGCTTACCCCGTTTGTTTGTTTATTTTTTTCTTTGTTGGGTCAAATTTAGTAATTGAAATTTTACCCTTTTCCTGTCAACCGATTGATCTGAAATTTGGCATACGCCTTTGGTTTTGGTGACAATACAATTATGTATAGTCAATATTTTTGTAAATTCAAGATGGCCGCCGTTACAAAATGGCGGATAACCTATTTTTTTTTTCAATCCCATCAATATGGGTATCAAATGAAAGTGCTTGACAAGTAGAATACCAATTCAAAATCTAAGATGGCCGCCGCTACAAAATGGCGAACAACCTATTTGTTTTTCAATCCCATTAATATGGGTATTAAATGAAAGGGCTTGACAAGTAGAATATAGTGGTCTATACAAAATCAATATAAAAACTTAAAAAATGATAGTAAAAAAGGAAAAAAAGTAATTTTTAAATTAAACGGTTTTATTGTAAAGAAACAGTAAAAATAAAATCGTGGGGCACGTCAAATATCTACAATCGTCGATTAAAATGTTTGTTTTGTAGTGTAGTTTCCCACGATTTTATTTTTACTGTTTCTTTACAATAAAACCGTTTAATTTAAAAATTATTTTTTTCCTTTTTTATTTATTTGTATTCATGATGTATTTGTCGACAGGTCCCGTGAAGTATTCGAATGCGTGTCTCGCGTGAGGTTGATCTCGTGGCTGGTGATGGGTGCACTGTGCAATACAAGTGCACGTACTCACGTGCATGCGCATGCCCACGCTCCTCTGCATCAGCCCGTACCTCAGGATGCCACCTGTCACATCACCGACTACATACAGGTTATTAACATTATTCATCATCATCTCAGCCTATATACGTCCCACTGTTGGGCTCGGACCTCCTCCATTATGGGAGGGAATTTGACTTTACTATACCATGTTGGTCAGACAGATTGGTATAGGGTTTTGTTTTAAGTTTTCCATTTCTTGTATAGATGTCATATTAGGGACGTGACTTGGAGGGACAAAAATCGATAAATAAATAATCGATTTTTATTCTAGCAGAATCGAGATGACTTGTTTTTTTCGGCAATCTGGCAGTAATTTTATTTTCTATATAATAGAAAACTTTAAATTTAAACAAAAAAGCAAATACTAAATTAATCGATTTATTTTAATATATAAAAAAAATGATTCCTTTTAAATCGATTTTTCTTATTTAAATAATCGATTATTACAAAAAAAAAATAGATTAATATAAAAATCGATTATTTTTCACATCTCTATATCATATGCGTAATATATCCCTTAGTCGTCTTTTAAGGCACCCATGAGAGGGGGTGGTAAATTGTATTCTTACTCCGTCATTACACGGATATTTTTTTTATCATGGATTTAATTAAATAATGGAAAAGTAATTTACTTATCACAAGTTGCTTGTTATTTCCCAGACAATAATGTCTTCGTACGTAGAACAAACAAAGGCGGCAGCGCAACGAATGAATGCGTTACTCCATGCATTCGTCCTGTGTCAACTGTGGACACTATATCTTGAGGAGTTGGCAGCCGCCGCGTTACCATCCAGCGAACCCCATAACACTACCGTCTGCATCTTGTTAGACTTCTGGTGCAAGCTTGTCCCCAGTATACTGCAAGTTACTGTTCAGTCTAAAGTGGTAAGTATATTCTTCTTGACTTGGTTTGGTTCAAAGTCAAATCGGATTACAGTGGCATTAGCATATGAAGTGATTTAAAAAAATGATTCGTTAGTTTCGGGACGGGCTAATGTTATTGTTTTCATCATATAATTCCCAATGTTGTGTTCGGGCCTCCTTCAAAATGGGAGGGAAATTGATCATTGAAATGGGAGGGAAAATGATGAAATTTTTGGTAGTGGTAGGACCACACTGTCGACAGTTATCTGTCTACAGCCGCGGGCCGGTCCTTCCGGGGTAGTACCACGCTCTCGTAGAAAATCGACGTCTGAGTAGTAGCAATTTGTTACTGCGCTTCGTTCGGTGAGCGAGAGAGCCGGAAGCCCAACTTTCTGAGGGTGTTTGCGTGTGGAGGATTTTGGTGGTCCCTTTAGTATTAGCGAGCCTCAATGCACGCATTCACACTCCCTTCACTTTCTTCGCGGTAGGCAGCGGCCTTGTACAGGTCCATGAGCGGCAGCAACACTTACCATCAGGTGTACTGTTTGCTCGATTGCCACTGCTTGCAATAAAAAAAAATCTACTATACTGCGATTGTTGGACGTTTGTTTTCCTTTTCTTGCATAGATATTAACTGCATATTCCTTCCTTAGTCGTCTTTTACGACACACCCGGGCAATATAGTGGTGGTGAATTGTATTCTTACTCCGTCACCACACGGAGAATTATTGTTTTAATAAATCAAATCATTTATTATGCATAGGCCCCTTAAGGGCACTTACATATTGTCAAATTTTACAACGTTTGAACACAATACAATAATCTACCACCGAATCGGAACGCGGCCACAAACTGAGAAGATCCGACAAGAAACTCAGTGTGCAGTCATTTTTTTTCTCATCTCTTGAACATACATAATTTTATGCTTCGTACAACACATATGGTATTAGCTCCAGTGCGATGCCCTTCGAAACTGTAGGTATATATAAATTATCAAAATTTAGTACAAGAAAAAAAATAAAATTAAAGAATTAAAGAAAGGAAGAAAATATGGCTGGACCAGATCCCACAAGCAGCACCCGATCACGAGTTAACTACTAGAGCAGCCATCACTCTCCTCAAGCAAATTAGAGGGATTTGTTTTAATATGCTTATATTAACGTGGTTTATATGTAACGGAGTGTCTAAACGTGATTTTCACCCCCTTTTAAACAGTCGGATTAATTTAAAACTTACACACTTATCAAGAACTTATTAGAATGGAATAATTTTAAATCGAATGGAATATTTTTAAGTTTGTCCTGCATTTGTTACAAAATTAGCGATTTTTTATATCCGTGGCTGAGATTTTGATGAGACTCCTTAGATGTCGCTATCCTCGTTTTCTGCATCGCACTTTTTAGTGCCATGTTTTTAGTATTATTTTTGTTTTTTAAACAACCTATTTTATAGTATCTATAAAGGCAGAACACTCGCGTACTAAGATCGATTACGTCGCATATCACCAAGGCGAGTGCGCGGCGGCGTCTGAGAGCCCTCAGCGTGCACAGTGCAACCCGGGTCGACGTAATAGATCTCTGCACGTAAATATTTCGCCCTTATAGATCTATACCAATAAATAAAATTGGAGTGTTTGTAATGTCAAAATAATAGGCTTTTTTCACACGGTTATTTGCACTATATACATATATTATACTTATATTTTACAAAGAAAATACAGGTAGAGTGAAACTTGAAACCGTCGGGCCACGATTTAATATTAAAAGAGGGGTAAGACAAGGCGACCCGTTATCACCAAAAATATTTATAGCAATCCTTGAATCCATCATTAGTAAGCTAAACTGGAAGAATATAGGTATAAGGATACAAGAAGCATACTTAAGTCACCTCAGATTCGCAGATGACCTGGTGCTGCTATCAGAGTCTAACTATCAGCTACAATACATGATAAAGACACTACATTCAGCAAGCATTGAGGTGGGCTTAGAAATGAACCTCGCTAAAACAATGGCAATGACAAACTCTCTGATAGCACCAATAACGATAAAACAAGAGCCACTGCAGTACACCAAGAGCTATATCTACCTAGGGAAAAGGATAAGTTTTGAAAGCATAAATAACGAACAAGAAATCAATAGAAGAATTCAACAAACATGGAACAAGTATTGGAGCCTCAGAGAAATATTTAAAAGCAACTTGCCAATAAGTATGAAAACTAAGGTCATGAACTCAAGCTTACTACCATGCCTAACATATGGCTGCCAGACATGGAAGTTCACAAGGAAAATAATGAACAAAATTAACACTTGCCAAAGAGGACTAGAACGTAGTATGCTTAATATTAAAAAACTGGATAAAATAAGACATATTAAAATTAGAGGAATAACAAAAGTAACCGATGCTCTGAATTATGCCCAAAAACAGAAGTGGAAATGGGCCGGTCACGTGGCGAGGCTTACAGACCAGAGATGGACTAAGAGGACGACTCTATGGAAGGGTCCACCTGGTAAAAGAAGTAGAGGACGTCCTTTAACACGATGGGAAGACGAAATAAAGAAAGTAGCCGGCTCAAAATGGATAGACACTGCACAGGACCGAGACAAGTGGAATACTTTGGAGGAGGCCTTCACCCGCACAGGGGTTCTTGAAGATACAAGACAGTAATTATCTATTAGTTGGGAAATAAATATTAAATAAAATTAAATATACATATATACATATTTAAAAATAAATTAAATAAACTAACAATAGACTAAGATAGGAAATAAGTGTTACTAACCAACATATTGTAGCTAACAAGAAATAAAGGCTTTTTATTTATTTTATTTATTATTTATTTGCACTATATACATATATATGCCTAAAAACTACTCTATATTTTTTTGTTCGTCTGTCTGTTCTGGGTAATCTTCAAAACGGCTGGACCGCTTTGGAAAATTCTTTTACCAAGAGAAAGCTATAATATCAGAGAGTAATATAGGCTATATTTTATCCCGGTATTCCCATGGGATTGGGAACCACGCGGGTAAGGCTACTGAAACCGAAGCGAAGCGAGGACGGGTTGCTAGTATTATAATCTATCTATCAATCTTAATATAATTTAAATACTAAAACAACGCATTTTATGGTGAGATTTTTTTTTCAGTTGGCGGAAACTGTGAACCTACACTTCCTGAGCTTATTGGAATCTTTGCTGGAGTGCAATTCTACTGTTCTCAATAAACTATTGCCGCTCTGGACACCCATTCTACATTCACCACTTTTCAATGTAAGTACAAGTAATACAATGAACGATTACAAATTATCATGATCACTAATACTCGCCAAATTATGGCTAAAAAAACTTATACCATGCGTTTAAGTTGTTCCATGATCATGGTACACTGGATTAAAATTAGATAAAAAATAACAGATGCCCCGGCATGTGTCGGCAAGGCTGGCGCGCTGTCGTGCTCTGCATAGGGCTGAGGGGGCCCGGGCGGCGGGTGCCGCGGCTCAACGTCGCCTCCATCGACTCCTCGCCAAGATGGCCCAGCTCGAATTGCAGCCGCACTCATTTTACTTCATATAAAGAGTGTGAACATCACAGCGAGCCGCGCAACACCTCTGCAGCCTACTGGCGTTACCAAGGTTTTTAGCCACAATTTCTATTTACCGATTCTAACAAATTGGAATTTATTTTACAAATTATTTCATAATAGAATTGTATACCGTAAAAACTGAACATTGAATTCGAATAATATAAGAATTAGCGAAAGAAGAATATTACTCTATTGAAAAAATAATAAGGAACTTTTTTTTAGAACGTAAACAACTAGGAATTTAGGGCACAAAATAAGTTATAGATGATAAAAATTTGTTTACAAGTACAAAAAAGTTTATTCGTAATAATGGAATTATACTCCTTCGTAAAATGTGTAAATTAAAAATTGGTTTCAATTAATCGAAGAATTTACGAAAGAAGAAAATTACTCTTTTGAAAAGATTTCTTTAACAGCCCTTTTTTTCAAAAATGTGAATTATTCAATATGTAAAAAAAATTAGACAAAATAAATTATAGATTTGTTGACGAGTAAAAAAATCACTCGTAAACAAATTTTTATAAATAACTTAGCACGGTAAAGCAAAATCTCAATAATTTAAACTATAGGTAGATAATGTTCAAGGATTGATGATGAGATTCATAGTATTACTATTATGATAGATCCATGAGATTTTTATAAAGGAACAAGAAGACAGTTTTAAACAATTTCTTGATTAATGGCTTCTGTTGGCGGTTGACGGCAACTTTGCTGATGTCACATAGGTACGTCAATACGAAATAATAAATCAACGAACGCTGAATATGATCGAGAGTATTTAACAAAAAAATTACTAAAACTATATTGATACAGATATATAGCTAAAAATTAATTCTACGATTACAGACAACTAAAAATAATTTTACAAAAATAAGGTTCTATCTCTAATAGTTTCGATATTTTACGTTCGGCTTTTTTTATGTTCGTGAGTTATATTTGAATTAATTTCTAAGAAACTAGATAGTTTGTAAAGATAAAATAGCTTTAAAAGGAAAATTAAAGCACAAAAATGTTACATTATCTATATATACGTACGAGCATATTCTCGTTTCTCGTTCTATTTCATCAAGGACTCCTAGCTAACCACAAGATTTATGTACTTTCGGTTTCTTCTTTATACTATTAATGTTTATTTTATATTATATATGTCTTTATTAAATAATTTGTTTCTTTTACTTAAGCTATTCTATGTGATAATTATGATAACTAGAATATGATATAGTATAGTATTAATTTATTTTATTCTTAATTTAATGTTACTATTTCAAATATTACTGTTTAACTTTTTTAAAATATATTTGTTTTGCATATATTGTTGCTTCCGCGACTTGATTGTACGGGTCCATCAGAATATCAGCGGTGTAGTATCATATTTACTGTACCATAAGCTGAGATGGGCACCATATTTTGGCCTCACATATTCCACTCCTTGTTTTTAATTAGTAGAAATAAGAACTTATTTCTTTCATTGGTGTCTATATTGTGTGAGGTTTACAAAATAAAATTTCTTTCTTTCTTTCTTTCTTCTTTCTTTCATATTATATCTGGTTTATTGTATTTATAACATTTTTTTTATAATACTACATCAATATAAATGTTTGAAACACCATTTTAATGATTATTACCGCCTTTAGTGATGAACTGCGATCGTCTTCTTCGATACGTTCTTTCATAGAAGGACGATATCATTACACTCGCCCAATGTAGAGCGTACACGGCCTGCAAGGCAATCACACGTATATACCCGCAGTTTCGTCCTCGACGTTGAGACTCGAAACCACGATGCGTATAAATCATTAATACTAATGTGGGCGTGCCCACTTTGACTCCAGCGACGCCTCAAACCGAGGTCCGTTCCCCACAGGGGAGCCCTTGAGCGATGTCGCTTAGTTTATTTTCAGCAGGTTGAGAGCCCTCAGCGCTCACCCGTCCGCGTGAAGCTATCAAAGGCATCCACGTGCGGCTAACAGTTATATAATCCAAAAGTATCAAAACTAGTGTTATTATTAAAAAAAAAATACAGTAAAAGAAATATGTTTTAACACGCTATCGTAGCAATTGATTCTGCCGCGTGTATCAATATTTAAGAACGTATGCCTGTCATATTGTATTTACGTACCCTTAGGTTACAGTTATTTGCACAATAAATCCTCAACAAACTGTGCCAAGTATTTGCACGGGACTTACAAACTAAAATTAATTCAAAGCGAGTGAAATGAAATTCTCTATATGACGATGGAAATACAATTCATCTCTTTTTTATCGGAAAAGACAGGTAACATCACGGTAAGAAAAAACTTCAAATAAAACTTCATACCAATTATCCAGCTAGGTAGGACAATAAACGGGATGTTGAAAAGGCGATGGAGGTATACCAAGTAATGGGATCGCAAGCCGCGCTTACCTCACACCGGACGATTCTGTTAAAAGAAGGGTAGGACAATTTTTCTCATATCACGTCAGTTTCGTATACAATCATCATCATCATCTCAGCCCATATGCGCCCCCACTGCTGGGCCCGGGCCTCCTCCACAAATCGTACACAATAGTGAAAATAAAGAAAATATAATATTCCAACATCGTACACTATTTTAATTAATAAATTAATATAATATACTGTTAATTATTTAATCATATTGTAAATGTAATATGACTTTATATTACTAGTACGTATGCCAACAAAATTAATTAGTCTGTATATATATATATATATATATATTTGTAGTTATTATATACATTTGTACATTAAAAGCAAACGTAACAATATTGCAATTAGTTCTTAATTAATGATTAATCACACGATCTTGTACATATATTGATCGTTGTCATAGAAATAATTTAGTGATAATCCCCTATTCGCTCAAGCCGTATGTGATGCCGTTAGTCCAAAAACATCTCCCATTTCTAACCATATACGATTTCAATTTTCAAAAAAAAAAACTTATCCTATTTTTTTGTATACCGAAATAAAATCATAACTCAAATTTCACGATTATGGCTTCAGCAGTACTTACTGGATCAGCCTAAAAAAGTCAGAAATAGAATCGCTTTTATACACTACGTTATTTGTCATGATATAATTTTTATATCCCAAAACATGTTTTGATATACCATTAGGCTGTCTACACACGGTCAGTCGGCCCGGCGGTATGAATCCGGCGGGTTATTGCCGAAGCTGCAAACCAATTTTGCCCGAGGCACGACAGGCATGGCATGTAGTATAGTATGTTAATTAAAGGATTGCCTAGTGCTGGCTAAAAGTCTAGCGAAAAATGACGAGGAGAGCTGATCCCAAATAAAATGGGATAAGGCTATTCAAAGAGAGAGAGAGAGAGCCTAGTGCTGGCTACCACTATTATAAGGACTTGGAGTTGCATCTTCTTGGAGAGGTGTAGCTGTTTTTGGCTTTGCGTTGGATTGGGCAGATTATACGGATAACTGAATGAGCGGAGGCGTATCGTTGGGTAATAATCGCGGTTTCAAGCCGCTGGTAACGTTGTGTCAATACAGCGCTGGGCCAGCGGCTTAGATGGGTAGACAGTTTTACAAAATCGTTCTGAGTGAGCATTCTCGTAAGTTTATGTCCAACAGTAAACGTTTATGAATTGATGGATGGATGGATATATTGATGGTGAAATACCAGATTAAGATTACGCTTAACCGTAGAGCATGCACGAATACCGATAACTGTGATTGAAGTATGCTTTGAAGACCTGAAGGTGTATACTCCGAGAATGTTTAATGTCGGTGATAGCATCCTAGAATTTTGTTGTGTCAAGTATAATATTTCAATTGTTCATAAACTAACCGATTAACTAATTCCAAGCGTTGCTACTTTCAATTAGAGGTACCTTAGTAAAACGTTTCATTCAAACGTTGAGCGAATGGTATGTACAGTAATATATTGCTTTCACGATCCAACTTTAGTTTTAATAACCAAAACTGATTCTCAAGTAAATAATAATTAGTTTAGAAGTTATGAGGGTACGGATGAACATACATACATTACGGTCAAGCAAGTAACATTTCTCTATTCCGGTAAAAATAAGACGAATTGAGTAATTATTACTTAGTTTGGAGTCTGAATAATTTATTAGGTATTAGATTAGCGATGTAATGTGTAAATAATATTAAATTGTTGAGTTTTACTGTATATTGTAAATTTTGAACCCGATAAGCGATGCGAAAATATTGGTGATAATTACGAAGTAGTTGATATATATAAGATGGGGCGACAGACGGTTTTTAGGTACTATCTAAAAGCTATTGCAATCAATTGGCATAAGACCGCTTGAAGTGTCTTTCTATTGAGAGCTAAGTATCCAATAATGCAAAGCTGTTAAGTAGATGAAAACTAAACATAAAATCCGTAAAAATATTAGAACTAAAATGATTCAGTTTCTTTCTGAAGCTTATGCGAGGTGTTAAATGACGCCTCATTTTATTTTGATAGTTAGAAGTTCTAAATAACATTCCTCATAAATAACAAAAGATTTCAAAACTCATGTTCAGTTATCGGTTTGAACCACAGACAAAAAAGTCATCAAATGATAATATACACAAAGTATATGTACATTCATTTACACACAAAAAAATTAATCAAAGTAGGAACATTATATGCAGCAAAAATATCATTCAAATTTACATTTACATACATGTTTTTTATTGTTTGGAAGAATTTCAATTAAATATACACCTAAAAGAAAATTTGTAAAGCAGACTGCCTCATTATATAATAACATAGATTAATATTAATTGTATTATAAGTAAATTATAAATTAAAGTTGAACACCCATAAAGCCACAACAGTAGAAAAAAATATCTATTGGAAATAAAAAGAAACCATTTTGTAAGTCGGTGTGGTGACGGAGTAAGCGCATATTATTTTACCAATCCTTAGTTTTTCACATGTGCCATAAAAGTCGAGTGATAGGTCAGCATATAACAGTTAGAAAGCTTAACATAACAGAAAGAAAGCTTGATACAAAGCCTATGCCATATTCATAATAGGCAAGTTTCGCTTTCCTTGTAAAGAAAGAATGCCTCGTTGTCGTTATTGATATATAATGAATCCCTTGAAGAAAAAAAAAATACTGCATATTTTTTAATATTCAGACCGCAGTCCCATTTATATCGAGATTATATAATATAATCTATCCGTAAAAATCACATTAACAATTTTTGATAAATACTGGCGCTAACTTAAGACCTTGAGGTAATCCATACTCTTATGTTGTATTTATGTTGCAAAGGCTTATCCAAAACTTTATATCCTTAATCATTAAACTATAATAGTAAAATAAATTATCCACGATATAGTGTCATGCGAACAGAATAGTATAAAGTTTTTTGAAAAGCCAACATTTTTTTGTCCTTACAAATTAGATTTTGTTTTAGTTTTTTCATTATAAGCGTAATAGTAATCCTGAGTATACGAAATAAGTCTTCTTCAGATCCTCTATATTACAAGAATCGCCTTCACAGTGATTGTAGAGTTAATAGGTTCATGTGGGATATTATTTCTAGTTTGCCTTCTCTTGCAGTAACATTATTTGTTCACATCCTTTAGTCATCCCTTTTGATAATCACTGAAAAATATGGGTAATAAACTGTTTTTTTGATCCGTCACCGCACATCCGTCACAAATTAATTGAAATCAGATAAACAACTTTAGATGCATTAGCTTAGTCTCTTATAAAATCTTAGTATCTAGTCTAATTATAACTCACTTGTACATATAGAATTATATTAAGGCACTTAGTATATCTACGGGCTGCTAAAAGCAGTGATAATTATTATTATCATAAAATATTTTGGAATTAACGATAAATGAATTTATATTTAAGTTGTACATTTTGAAGAGATCAGAAACAATCTAAACCTAATTTAAGAAAATATCATACGCATGATCTTGTACATATGTCGATCGTGCTTTAGAATTAATTATATACTAATATCGTATCTTAAGTGTTTAGCAGCGTCGATTCGCATTATCATTCCGTTAACCTAATTTATTTGAGTCAATCTTATCTATCTAATAATTTCTGATGTTTACACATTGTAAATAAAATTAATTTTACGGATTTTATCGCGTTTGTATTTGATTTATGATTGCTCGATGCTGACGTTTTGAATATTTTACAGCATTCATGGTCACGGGCGGATGGACGGACGGACGGACGGGCGAACCATGACCAGTCCGCCCGTGACCATGAACGCTACAAAGTGTTCGAAACATCGGGCAATTAAAATTCAAATACAAACGCGATAAATTCCGTAAAGTAGTGTTCTATTCACTAAGCTATCTACATATACAGGGTATTTTTTCAAAGAGTGCACAAAATTTTTTATTATATTCTAGATATAAATAAAATGATATATAAAATGTTTAAAATCACTAGTAATTATTTAATTATTTTGATTTGAAAATATTTAAGAATGTGCGTGATTTTTAACCACCCTATTTGCGGCCATTGAGAACGAACATTAGCGTAAACGCACACTAATATTGCTTATTACTAACAATTGTGTTTTAGTTAATAAGTTTACGATTCCAATTGAATGGTTGATACGACGTTTTCTCTAATTGCAGTTTATTTTCCATTTCACTTACACCTATACATATTCCTTAATCTATCCTCTCTCTCTCACATAATCTTCAACCAACTCTTTTACACTTGCACATTCTCGCATCTATTCATCTTTTTCATACTGACTGAATACAATGTAAAATATCATCCTTAATTCCTTACACAATTTTCCCTCATATTTTAAATCAAATCAAATCAAATCATTTTTATTTGCAAAAAAATATTTATTTAAAGGGGTTAAGACTGTCGTAATAAACAGGTACAATAAAATACTAGTTTATTAAAATCACAAACTAATGTTCGTATTTATTAAGGCGTATTTAAAAAGTCAAATCATCTATTTACAACAATTAAACTTACCTAGTCATTTAGCTCCATGAAAAAACTCTTATCACTGATATTTTAATAATTGTTCAAAATGAAGACCATTTCACATTCATTCTCATTTGATTAAATTGATTTTTTAAATTTATTTGTGTCCGAGAACTATTCACGTCACTAAATACAGTGATTATTTTATTACGAAACGCGTTGTACGAGCACTTAAACACGTTGATAATGATAAAGGTGGTATTCTACAGAATTTAGCAGTTTCCACACACGGTTCGAATATTTTATTTGATTTTATGCCGCCATTTTTGAAGATAACAAAAAAATTTGCACACACGCACGTAATTAGGTCACGGGTCAAAGCGTCACTGGCCTTTGACGGGCGACAAACGGCGTGCCGCGGACGGAAGGGAGCGGCGGATGCGCACTACAGGCAGGGAGCATAGGAAGAGGGGGGAGGGGCTAGGTAACCGTTAGAGAAATAGGTAAAAGACACGATGACAGCAATTTATTGCGATGTTTGTGTGAGTCAAAAATTTTATGAATGACTACATCGCCTACAAGTTTGGTTTTTATGGGAATGCACAAAATATAAAGTGTATTTTTTTTTGAAAAAAAAAAGTATGTTGTAAAATTTGTGCACCCTTTGAAAAAATACCCTGTATATCGTCATAAGATTTTTTACAAGGTGTTGGACAGGGACGTATATTGTCACCATATATATTTTTCTAGGGTTAAATATTTGCGAAATCTAAAACGATAGTGATTGTGATTTCAGCAGTGTCTTTTATAACAATATCTGTTGTTTACGCAATTATTACATATTAGAAATAAAACAATTTTTACGGATTTTATCTCGTTTGTATTTGATTTTTGATTTCCTGATGTTTAAACGGGAGGATGAATAATGAATGCTGAAAAGTGTTCGAAACGCCGGGTCAAATCGGTAAATCAAATACACGATAAAATCCGTAAAAATAATTTCATTTATAATAAGAAATTATATTGCAAGTAGATAAAAGAACTAAAACTAACATAAGGATAACTGCTTATACACGAGCCCTTAAGTAAAAGAAAGAAATTTAATTGTTAAATGCATCTTTTTATTGTATGAAAATATTAAAATACGTTTTTCCATTGCATTAATCATCTCAAACAAACATTTCGTAACTAAAACCGTATTTTCAGTCGCGTAATTGTAGAAGGAAACGGAAATGCCCTTTAGGTACCTGTAACATTTATAAATGAACTCGTTAGAAATATGCTTTACAAATATGATGATTTTAGACACCGCCTTCAATATTTTGTAGAATGGTTTATTCCAAATGAGTATAGAATTAGAAGATAATTTGAGTGGACTCCATATAGATTGGGTTAATGGCTGAAATGTGATGATTCATTATAGTTATAAGAGTTAGTCATTTATTAACTTTTTATAATTCATTTACAGCTTGATATAGAGATCCCTGAAGTAGTCAAGACAATACATAAACGTTTCGGATTGAGAGCCCTCAGCATTCAATCACCAGTTTAGGTTAACATTGTCATATCCATCTGCGCCTAGCAACTATAGTAACAAAAAACAAACAAAACGGTCAAACAATTATTAGAAATAGTACGATGAAAAACGCTGAAAATTGCATTTAATTTTGTTAAAATGTTTATACTAACTTTATCAAAAAACCCATCCTTATATTCATATCATAAAAAGAAACAAAGTAACATACATTTATTAAATCAGTTGGTGAATGATAATATTAAGTCCCTTAATTATTAACTCTATTAATTATTAACTCTATTATTAATCATGTTTATAACTTAGTATATAATATTACGCTGAAAATTGAGCGCAGTCCAACCTTCATAAAAGTTGTGGTTACGGCTACCTGCAAATCGGCTAAATGCGAGTCAGACTAAATAAAAATCTCCTTATTCTAAATTAAAAAAAAAAACTAAAATCATTAATATTTATAGAACCTCAAATTTAAAACAGCTCTCTCAAATAACATACTCGTTCGCAGATTAACACCCAACCAACCAATCGTTGCAATTGTGTGACCTTAGTCTGTACAAAATCAGTTAAATATCTCAGTACATATTAATCTTAATCCATTGACAGTAACCTATCTTTCAAAACCCATACACACTTACTCCCCAGATGTACTCGCAAACTCATCTACGTGGCAAAATTATTAAGAGACTGCATTAAACTCCTATTCTGCTTATGGGCTATTTGATGTTATGTCAACAATTATTGCTTTATGAGGTGGCGCTGCAGAAACTGTCTTAATAAATTAGAGAAAACTTAAAGTGCTGTAATGAAAGTAATATTGAGAAAACCATATCGACATTCTACAGATCTTCGTTCTACAGGTCAGACAGATTTTTATCAATCAATTTTAAAAGTCACACTCTTTGAGCACAAACGATTAAAAAGCCGACTTGACTAGCCAGATACAATTAAGAGAAGAGTATTGAGTGCTCTTCTGCCAAGATAATGCCCTATATTCTCACATTTATAATACTGTATTCAAGCACTGCAACCTTAAAGATCTTTCTTAAATTTCATGCAAGATCGTTGTAATAAATGATAACTTTCCCTCTTATATGATTTAACTGAAAAGATCTTCAATCTGGCAAGTAACGTTACAGACGCCAACATACACAATCATACCTCATATAATACGCGACCACACATGCATGCACAAATGCCCGCCTGAAATTTTAATAGTAAACCATTACTAACTTGTCACATACATTAATACTTTTAAACTCGCAGCTCTCACTCCTGAGACACGAGCTTTAGCTTAGTTGTTCAAATAACATTATTATCTTTATTTAATTTACAAACTACCTAATACATTTTTAAATAAAATATAAAAGACGTTTTCACCCACCGCCAGCGAATACAAGGACCAAGCTGTCGGCGGTTAGGGATACAAAGAGAGGACCTTTTTCACGATGAGCGCCGTGTCCAGTAACACTGCTTTTTACATCAGACCCGCAAACTAACTACGTAACGCGAGAATCTTAGGTTATTATTATTAATTAAATAATAGTTTCCTAAAGTATCTTTTTGAAGTGAAACTTCTTTAGAATCGAAGTTGTGAAGAAAGAAGTTGTGATTTCAAACTCGATGAAACGAGAAAGCGAGTCCGTGGAGACACAATTAAATCAGATAAGGCGAAGAAGGATGAAGAAAGGAGAAGAAGGATGAAGGTTGGAGGATGGAGGATGTAGGATGACGGATAATAGATAAAGAATAAAGGAGTTTCACTTCTGACATGCGTACTTTGTACACACACTTTTTTTTTTTACAAAAACTATAATATTTTCACACACAAATTCGCGTAGCCTTCAAGCAGAAAACACATCAAACGTGTAGTTATTAACTATCAAATATACAAGCCCTTTATATTATATAGCAGTTGAATTTTATAACACTGCGCTAGTATTCAATTCAGTTTAATGAATTAATGAACTCTTAGCGCACAATGTTGTCAAGCTTTAAAAAAATAACGAATAACAGCCGTGACTTCCAATATTGCTGTACAAAAAAGTTATAATTTGTCACTTCTTTTTGGACCACAACAATAGAGAAGCAAATTATATTTTAGTGGTGTATACCATACTAGCTGACCCAACAGACACTGTTCTGTTCAAATTAAAAAAAATGAATTATCTTCGAAATCAATCGCAGTGCCACCTACCGGGTCCAAATATTGAGCTAAACCATTCTCGAACCCGCTTAAACACACAAAAAATTCATCAAAATCGATCCAGCCGTTTAGAAGGACTTCAATTAGAAACACACTAACAGAAGATTTATATATATAAAGATAGTTTGCAAATATTTCTATATGTTTATTAGATTTGTGGGCGTGCCGTAATCACAGTGTTGGATCTGCGCTTGTCATAAATTTAAGTTCGTATTAGAGTTAGTTTAAGTTATTGTATATATTAACACATTATGTGATGAGGTCTATACCCGTAAAGGTCTGAAATTGTATATAGTTAAATATTAGTGAAGCAATTGTGGCATTTAATGCTAATAGACAATTGTATTTCGAGATTAACGATTAGATTAATAGTTTAGCTTATATTTAGAATAATTTCAAATATACTTTAATTTTGTTAGGATAATACAATTACATATTATATAAATCTACAATATCGTCCTGGGTTAGGTAAATCGATTAAATAGCACTTATAATAATAGGGAATATTTTTTAGTAGTTAGGAATATAAAAAAGATCATAAAAACACAGGTAAATAATTCTTCGTATTTTATTAACTTTTAAATAAAAGTAAATAAATAGGCTGATGTCAATTTAATAATATGCTATTCTCTTGGTCGTAATTACGGGTCACCACAAATTCAATTTAATCGGAATAAAAACACAAAATTGAAATAAAAATTACAGTTATATTAAACTTGCCGCACATTATAATAATTACCATAATAAGGTTATTTTTAATATGATAATTTACGTTACGATAATAGGCAAAGCATTTTTAAAAACAACATCTTCAAAAAATCCCCTTTAACCATCATTGATTGAATGTATGCAATGCATTAGTATGTAAACAAAAATCCAAAGAAAAATACAAAAGACAAAGCAAATAAAAAATAAAAAAGTGAAAGCAAAAAAAAAATACAAAAGTGAAAGCAAAAAAAAAAAATGTGTAATTATTTTATAATTCCAAAAGAAGCACAAGTAATATTAATTTGAGTTAGTATTTTTATAAATAAAATAGAAAAATGCTTTTATAAGTTAAATATATTAAGTTAATAATATTAAGTAGTTAATTAATTCGTAATATCTACGAAGTACTAACGGTCATTGAATATACTAGTGAATATATTTCTATAGATATATAACGGCAGAATAGAATTATCTAATTACCCACCATGACTTTGGTCATTATCAACTTAATGTCATATTAATTGAAATTTGTACTGATATAGAAATCATAAAAGTAAAAAAAAAATACAAAAGTTATTAAAAGTCATAAAGATGTTTAAGCTAGAATAATTATTTTGTAATACATGTTGATAATTTCCAAACGAGGCACAATTGGAGTTAGTATTTGAATAAAAGTCATAAGAGTAAAAAAATATGTTAAATCTAGTAAAAGTATGTTATAATTCTCGTTTTAAGTAATAATATAAGGATAGTATTACTATAAATTCTAAATCAAAAACAAAAAAAATAACAAACGTTTTCAAAAGGAAAAAAAAGAGGTTTAAGGTGGTATATGATAGATTATTTTTTTAAGAAGCACTTATTTCTCTTATTAACTAGTTAGTATTTATACAAAAATCGTAAAATGAAAAAAAAAATAAAAGTAAAAAAAAAATAATATTAAAAGCAAAAAAAGGTAAAAGTATTAAAAGTAAAAAAAAAATATCACTTTAAATTCTTTAAAATTCTCATATGTAACACTTATGGTCATTAGTATAGGTAAATGATATTTTACATGCAATTTCCTGATAGAACACAAGCTATACATTAATCCTCTACATTAAGTTACCATCAATTTTACTTAAATTAAACAGCGTTTTTTATATAAAAAATCATAAAAGTAATAAAAGATGTTTAAGGTAATGTAGATAGCTTACAAATCCTACACGAAGCACTTCGTCAATACATACATACAAAACACTTATATCAAATATCGATTGTTAATATTTACATAAAAAATATAAAAGTGAAAAAAAAAATAAAATGGATGAAATTGAAAAAAAAATATATAAAAAGTTAAAATAAAAAAAATTAGGTAGTGTAGTTACTTTAGAAATCCCATAAGAAACCCTTATGGTCAACAATGTGTATAGCCAAAGGATATTTCTATACATAATGATGATAGAATAAGTTAGTAAGTTCATCAAGCACCAGAATTTTGATCATTATCCATTTGATTAACATTAAACAGCGTTAATATTTATATAGAAACAGCAAAAGTGGATAAGATATGTTTAAGTTATTATTATTACATTGTATCTCCGAGTGTCACGGATATCTTCCAAATGAAGATACCCGGTGCTTTGTTAGGCTTACATGGAGATATGAATCCAACACGCAGAGGCTTTTGGAGAAATTTAATGTTAAAATGGGATGGGACATCTACCGATGACACTCCACGTTTGCTCATAAAACCCGTGGACTACCAACGTTAGGTGTAAAACTATTGTGCATTGATGATATTTAAAACCTGGTTATGGAGCTGTGAGGTTTGGAGGACTATTTTACTTAAAACTTAACTTTTTTATTATTACTATTATTACTATGGTCATTTTGTAATTATCATAGGAAGCACTTAAATCTAGAATATTTATATGAATATCATAATTTTTTTTTTTTAAATTGAAAAAAAAATATTGTAATTAAGTTAATGTGGCGTAATTAGGTTCATTAGCATAGTCAAAGAATATTTCATGATTATAGGATACTTTGTGCACCATAATTTCGGTTAACATAATTTGATGTAATATTAATCGGAGTTAGAATATATTTTAAAATCTTAAAGTTAGAATATATTTTAAAATCTTAAAATTCGATTTAAACTAAATAAAGTATTTAAAAATAAAGAATCTGTTTCACTTGGTATAATTAATAGAATTTACATATAAAGCATGCTCATGCTCACTTATTAGGCAAATTACATTTAACGAATGAGATTTTTCTATCGAAATAGTGGGTCGACATCAATTAGATCTACTTTTATAATATTATTCATAATTAATGGAATCATTTTGTATAGAAAATTTTAAAATAAAAAAAAAAGATAAAAAATTTAAAAGCAAAATATATGTTAAAATTATCATTAGCATCATCTATTATTTGCTAATGCTTGTTACTATTAGTTTTGTAGGTCGTGATTAATTAATTTTAAGACTATTTAGAATTAAATACTTAATATAGAAAATAAAAATATATAAAATTAAAAAAAATAACAAAAGTTGTTAAAAATAAAAAAAAAAAAAGATTATAACGCTTCTATAATTATATCATAATTTCCACACGAACCACATTAGTATATTTTTCTGGCCGTGTTTAATTAAATCAACGATTCAAATAATTAAAAAAAAACAAAACTGTATTGAAAATTACAAAAAAAATCATAAAAGTAAAAAATAAAAATATATAATATATAGATTAATTATTTTATAAATGTCATATAAAGCAATTACGATGTTCATTAGATTTTTTTTTAGTTAAGCTTATCGAAATAAGTAGCTTCTTAAGGTTGATGTTGATCGAAATTAGATATTCTTCCTCACTCTTTAAGGTGCCACAGAGCGCCTTAAACAGTGAGGAAGCGGTCGCGTGATGGAAAATGTGGCCCTATGCTACCATGCTGTCCGCCCCGAGCGTGGTGCAGTTAAAAAAAGTAGTAGTACTTAATTTTCATCTAGGGGCACATTCTTTAGAAGTATTGCGAAGGCATTGATAGCATTTAACAGGTATTTTAGTTATAATTTTTAGTGTAACTTTTAAATTAATAAGTAGAATTCGATAAATAAGTAGCAAGATTAGATATATGTTATTTAAAGATTAAGTTTTTGTTTAGAAGTATGTTCTGTGATAATAGTATGATATTCCTTTAAAATATTGTTATAGATTTCTTGATGGGATTTCATAATAACCATTGAATATTATTTGACCATAATACTCTTATGGTTCTCTAAATTAAAAAAAATGATTCACTGCATTGTTTTAACGCGACTAAAACAAAGTTCGGCGATGATTTTTGATGTTTACACGAGTAATACACATTGTAAATAATTTATTTTACGGATTTAATCGCGCTTGTATTTGGTTTTTGATGGCACGACGTTTCGACCACCTTATAGCGTTCATGGTCACGGACGGACTCCGTGTCCCGTGGCGGATAAAATCCGTAAAATAGTTTTATTTACAAAGATTGGACGAGTTATCTAGTTATGGACAATATATTCAAGTTTTTTCACGGCTACTGAAAATGGATAAGGTGGTGACCCAAATAGGTCGTTATTACAGTCTTGAAAACGACGCGTAAACCTTTAGGAACGGAATCACATATATAGCTAGGCTTCGCTTAACAGGGTTTTACGCGTTGGCTAGAAATATATTACAAGGCCTTAAGCTATAACACTTGATAATTATGTAGATGTACTCACTATCTATACATGCTTTATACATATTGTAGTTATTCTAGTAACATCTATAGTGTTAAAGAATTTTGGAGATTTCAATTACTAATATAAAGTGTCACTTACATTTCGATGCCCCGACCTATCTGATCAGCATCTTTTTAATATGTCTTTGGCTGATGTTCTTAAGCTTATATCACAATCCAACCATATACTAGTTAAGATACTGTGAACTATAATTCCTCCTTATTGAAGTTCGTCTTACTACTTTCAAAACAATTTCAAGCATGTAATAATAAATTCCGTCATTCGCTCACAGCAAAGATAATTTCTGAATTTTTGCGAATATAGGAATCTACAATAAAGACCAAGACATATTTCGGCAAGGCAACAAATAAAATTCGTATTTGGTCGAACATGTACGAAATTTAATTAAAATCTTGTGCTCTATGTAGGAGTAATTCAGTTACAAACAGATCTACAGAACAATAATTCCTAATTTTCATACTTCAAATAATATACGAGTATTGCATTGTATTATCAAGTCCTCCTCAAGATTACTCTGTCTGCCGACAGACAGAGTAAGAAAACACGCTCGAAATTCGTCATCTTCTTTATAAATGAGTAGCTGACCCGGTGAACTTCGTACCGCCTTAATTTTTTCTTAAATATATTTTCTAAATTTCCGAAAATATAGTATCTAATAGAAAAACCATTACAGCTTTGTCGGGAAAGATGACGCGGCGAACTTCGTACCGCTATAATTTTTTCGTAAATATATTTTCTAAATTTTCGAAAATATGGTCTTGGTACAGCTTTGTCGGGAAAGATTCGATCGTCTTGGTCGCGGCATTGTTAATGAGGATTCAAAGAGAATACAAATTACTGATTTTATTGATTTCTGACAGAATTATAATTATCAATTTTTCAACCATACTTAACTATAGACAAAATTACTCTTAGCTGTCATTTGCGTTTTTTTATTACTCATACTCATACATTCTAGGTATATCAAATGCGTTTTTTATACTACGGTTCATAGCGACTTGTATTCTGTTTGATATTTTATGTCACGTCACACGGGAACGCTATCGAAGGAGATAAAAGAGTTATTGGCGAAATCTTGTAAACTTCATAATAAAAAAAAATGTTATAAAAAGTATCCTATGTCCGTCTCCTGGTTCTAAGCTACTTCACAACCAATTTTCAGTCAAATCCGTACAACCGTTCTTGAGTTATAAATGTAGTAACTAACACGACTTTCTTTTATATATATAGATTTTTATTCGTAATTTCTGTGATATTATGTTAAAATATTTTTATTATAACCAATAGTCTATCGTGGCTGTTATTATCATTAGTAAGCTTATGACAGGAATTACTTATATAATTAATTAAACTTACAATAATAGTTTTATGTAAATTAAAATAGAATAAGTTTGTATAAAACATGTTAAATCCGGGAACAACTTCTGTTAGTCTTAAACTAAAATCCAAATGCTGAAGTAGTTGTATAGTTTATAGTTTATAGTTTCTATAATGGGGAATAATGCTTTTATCATTAATTTATGGAATAACTGTGGTACAATAATATTAGTTTATATATTATATGTATAATTAAATATAAGATCCGTGTGATGATCATGAATTGTTTCATCACCCATTACATCGCCTGTGGGTGAAGTACAACTTACTAAAACGATGACGACCGCATACTACACTTCGTGATACATATTATAATATCTATAACGGCAAAACATTCACGTACTTTAATGGATTACATCGAATCGGGTTTCGAGCATATCCGATGCTCATCATCAGGGCGAGTGCGTAGCGGCGTCTGCGAAGTCCTGGCGTGCACTGCGGGCCGCTTGTCATGCAGCGCGACGCGTCACAGCTACGAGGGGTGCGGGTAGATGTTTGCCTCTTGAGCGTCTTCGGCAGAGTCTTCAGACGAGATCACAACTGGGGTTAAGCGGTGTTGTAGGTACGGTGTCACTCCGTGTGCCGTCACCATCACATCATGATACACGTTTGGAATTGGTAGTAAAAATGCCCTACCGCACTGGTCAATAATAGTTGACATATGGTTTTATTTTAAGTTTTCCTTCCCTTATCATAATCATATCTGCTTACACAGTCATCTCTCGCAGCCACCTAACCACACTTCTCATCCTGATCACCACATGGAATTTAGACTTATCTTAAAATTGTATAATAAATTTAATAAATTAGATCTTGCCAAAGATTACGTATAGTTCAAAAGATATATATATATATAATAATTATTTTAATTTAAATACGGTAATTAAAATATAATATAAAGACATAAAAGTAAAAAAAAAAAATGGAGTACGATTTATATTTAATATGATTCATTATATTAGAGATTAAATGTTCCTCGAACACGTAATTTTAATAGTAAAACTAAGAGCTAGTCATAATGTGATACTGTAGTTTTTATAATTGAAGAACTTGTATAGTATGAGGTAGAATATAGCTATTGCACTGCTTAATAAATATTAATTTACTCTATTGCGAATAAGTTTTTATCTGTTTATCATATAAGGTTTACTGGTTTGCATAGTCTAAGATGGTGGTACATTACGTGATCCAATACGACACCTAAACGCACACTGTGTTAACGATAACAACCATTTCAATAATATCAGACCCGAAGCTAGTTATGTAGAATATCACGCTCTGGTTTGTATTGTCTAAGATGTTTTATGCTCGAACATTACGTGGTTCATTATGACACCTAAACGCACACTGTGTTAACGATAACAACCATTTCAATAGTATTAGACCCGAATCTAGTTTTGTAGAATATCACGCTTTGGTTTGCATTGTCTAAGATTGTTTATGCTCGTACATTACGTGTTCATTCATCTCAGCCCACATACGTCCCATAATTGGACTCGGGCCTCCTCCACCACGGTAGAGAATTTGACCTACTATACCGGGATGTCTGGTCCGACATGTTGGTATAGGGTTTCATTACGAGTTTCCCTTCTTTTGCACAGATGTTTGTGTATATTATATCCCATAGTGGTCTTATACGACATCCACTGGCAAGATAGGGAGTGATGAATTGTATTCTTAATCAGTCACCACACAATATGTTTAATACGACACCTTATCGCACACTGTGTTAACGCTTACAACCATTTCAATAGTTTTAAACCAGAAGCTAGTTATGTAGAATATCACGCTCAATAATCATTTGAACAGCATTAGGCCCCGACGCTAGTTTTGTAGAATATCACGCACTGATTTGCATTACCTGGGATGGTTTGTTATCATACATTTAAGTGGTCCAATATAACACCTTAAAACACTGTGCAATCGATTAAACTATTATTAGAGCAGAAGCTCATTATATACGATTTATATTTTTTTGCTTTTCTAGTCAATCTGGTCTTGCTTAGTCTAAAATAATTTTAGTTTATGTAATCTAATATGTATAATATTTCGTTTTTTTTTTGGTTTATATAATCTAAGGTAGTTTAAGTTTGTACATTACTGGGTCCCATATGACACCGAAAAACACACTGTGCTAACGATTAACTATTCGAATAATATTAGACTAGAAGCTAGTTGTATATAATATGAAATTCTGGTTTAAGTAGTCTAAGATAATATAAGATTGTACATTACGTGGTCCAATATGGCTACATCAACACACACTGTGCTAACGATTAACTATTCGAATAATATTAAACTAGAAGCTAATTGTATATAATATGAAATTCTGGTTTAAGTAGTCTAAGATAATATAAGCTTGTACATTACGTGGTCCAATATGGCTACATCAACACACACTGTGCTAACGATTAACTATTCGAATAATATTAGACTAGAAGCTAGTTGCATATAATATGAAATTTTGGTTTAAGTAGTCGTAAGATAATATAAGCTTGTACATTACGTGGTCCAATATGGCTACATCAACACACACTGTGCTAACGATTAACTATTCGAATAATATTAGACTAGAAGCTAGTTGCATATAATATGAAATTTTGGTTTAAGTAGTCGTAAGATAATATAAGCTTGTACATTACGTGGTCCAATATGGCTACATCAACACACACTGTGCTAACGATTAACTATTCGAATAATATTAGACTAGAAGCTAGTTGCATATAATATGAAATTTTGGTTTAAGTAGTCGTAAGATAATATAAGCTTGTACATTACGTGGTCCAATATGGCTACATCAACACACACTGTGCTAACGATTAACTATTCGAATAATATTAGACTAGAAGCTAGTTGCATATAATATGAAATTTTGGTTTAAGTAGTCGTAAGATAATATAAGCTTGTACATTACGTGGTCCAATATGGCTACATCAACACACACTGTGCTAACGATTAACTATTCGAATAATATTAGACTAGAAGCTAGTTGCATATAATATGAAATTTTGGTTTAAGTAGTCGTAAGATAATATAAGCTTGTACATTACGTGGTCCAATATGGCTACATCAACACACACTGTGCTAACGATTAACTATTCGAATAATATTAGACTAGAAGCTAGTTGCATATAATATGAAATTTTGGTTTAAGTAGTCGTAAGATAATATAAGCTTGTACATTACGTGGTCCAATATGGCTACATCAACACACACTGTGCTAACGATTAACTATTCGAATAATATTAGACTAGAAGCTAGTTGCATATAATATGAAATTTTGGTTTAAGTAGTCGTAAGATAATATAAGCTTGTACATTACGTGGTCCAATATGGCTACATCAACACACACTGTGCTAACGATTAACATTATTCCATTAGAATTAAACCAGTAGTTTGTTATATATAATATGACGCTCTGGTTTGACTAGCCTAAGATAGTTTAAGTTTGTACATTATGAGGAGAAGCATATATGCACAATTCGTTCATAGATATTAGTTAGTAGACGGTGATACCGCGATAGTTTCTATTTAGATTTTAAAATATTAAATATTTGTAGTATATCTAATAGGAGCACATTGTTGATAGTCTTCTGTCGATAGTCGCGGGACGGTGCGTCCGGTGTATCATACTGTTACAGAAAATCCACGTCTGACTAGTAACAATTTGTTACTATACTTCGTTCGGTGAGCGAGACTCGGACGTCCAACTTACTGAGGGTGTTTGCTTGTGGTAGGTTTTGGTTGATGTCTTTTGTATCATCAACCAATACCTCATTGCACATATTCACGCTCTCTTCATTTTCTTCACGGTAGGCAGCGGCCTAGCAAAGTTCAATGAGCGACAGTATCACTTATCATCAGGTGTGCTGTTAGCTCGTTTGTCACAAACAGCAATAAAAAAAACCATTAAACAAGTTAACTAAATGAGAATCAAACTCAACTCGAACTCAACTCAAATCGAACTCAAGCAGATTTTGGCAAGATTATAAAGTTGCATAACTCGAATGTATTGTTAACAATTCGTGACAGGACTATTAACTGGCAATAAATTTTCAGTATTCGTGGATTTGGAAAATGTTCAAGCATTTTTATAAAAATTCTTGGGAAAATTAAAGTTAAAAGAAATAAATTATGTCGAGTATTCTTTATGCCTGGAGTGATTCGCCACTTCTTTGCCGATATTCATATATGAGTTTTCTAGTATAGACAGATTTCATATTGGAAAAAGTTTTGGACAGGGACTTGTAGTGTCACCATACTTATTTGTGTAGTTAAATAATTGCAAGTTCTAAGCGATAGTGATTATGCTTTCAGCCGTATCTTTTATAATGATTTCTGATGTTTGCGGGCGTATTATAAATAAAATTATTTTTACGGATTTTATCGCGTTGATATTCGATTTTCTTTGCAAAAAATCCGTCAAGGAATGTGGTTCCGACATGTCTTCAACAAATTATCTTGCGCGCTTATTAAGAAGATACTTGAACCGATTTGTAAGCGAGTACAGAGTAGCGCCTGTGAGCTTTTAGATGTTCAATTTATTTGAAAATAAACACATGTTTAAATAACAATTCAAGAAACATAAACATAAAATAGGGATAAATCAAATTGTTCGTGTCTTTAGTGTAAATAAAATAACAAATTCAATGAAACTAAAAACTCTCAGATACACTTTATCAACGAAGTGTAGAGCTTCGTATAGCGTCCATATGTAATACACTGCATAATCTAATTTTGCAATTTCATATTCAAATTTTCATTTGCTACACATTTCATTGCCACATAAAACACTGACAAAAAGGATTTTTATACTACTAGTTGACCCAACAGACGCTGTTCTGTTTAAATTAAAAAAAGGAATTCTCTTTGAAATTGATCGCAGCGCCACTTGCCGGGTCCAAATATCAATCTCAACCATTCTCCAACCCACTTGAACACACACAAAAAATTTATCAACATCGGTCCAGCGGATTAGAAGTTCAGTGATATACACACTTACACAAGAAATATATATGTAAAGATAAAGATAGGTCTTCTTTTGATAAAACCCAGATCGATTTATTGTCCCCAAAACCTCCTGTATATTAAATTTAATGAAAATCGCTGGTCGTTTCTTAGGTTATGCAATTATACATCAGAATTGCTCGTTTAAAGATATTAGATTGTGATGTCGGTATTTGTGCCTTAGTTCTACCATAATCATAAATAGTATAGGAAATATTGGGATAGTAAAAATAAAACAAAATTAAATTGCGAGAAATCCGTAAATTTTTTTTTATTTCAAAACGCACGTAAACTTCGAAATCATTATTTAAATCATTATTTATATTTAAGTGTATCATTTTCTGGCACATTCCATTTCCAATTTAACATGTTTATATTAATGATTGTGATATTTTATTTAATATTTTATTATAGTATAGACTATATCTTAGAATACGTTGTACATTAAAATGAACAGGATTAGTTGAAACTAAAATATAGAAACAAAAGTAAGAAAATTGTAAGTGAATATAATTAGATTTTAAAATTAGTGCCGATGTTGGAATATTGTTATCACCATCATTATTCATTCTTTGCCCATCCACTGCTGAATGTGGGCCTTCCTCGTATTTCGTCATAAAGTGCGGTCCTATGCCACTCGCAACTAAAAATTCCCAGCAACTTTCACCACGTCGTCAGTCCATAAATTCAAATCATTTCATCATCATCGCAGCCCACATACGTCCCACTGTTGGGCTCGGGCCTCCTCCACAATGGGAGGGAATTTGACCTGCTATACTATGCTGGTCAGACATGTTGGTATAGGGTTTTATTTCGAGTTTTCCTTCTCTTGCACATATGTTATGTGCATATTATATCCCATAGTCGTCTTTTACGACTTCCACGGGCAAGGTAGGGAGTGGTGAATTGTATTCTTACTCCGTCACCGTCAAAATCAAATCATTTATTATGTATAAACCCTGCGGGGGCACTTACATACTGTCATGTTGTACACGTTCGCTCTACACTTCTCCGTCCGAAACGTGGTCGCCGCTCAATAACTTTGTTTCCTCAATGGTTGTCGGTTCCTGGGGTTATATCACCTTATAATATCTAAAACGGCAAAAACACTCACGTGCTGAGATCGATTACGTCGACCCGGGTTTCGAGCGTGTCCGATGCTCATCATCAGGGCGAGTGCGCAGCGGCGTCTGCGAGGCCCCGGCGTGCACTGCGCGATGCATATCGAGCAGCGCGCCTCGACACAGCCATAAGGGGTGCGGGGGAGGTGTTCGCCTCTTGATCGTCCTCGGCGGAAACGTCGGACGAAACTTCACAACCAGAGTTAAGCGGCGTTGTTGGTATGTTACTCCGTGTGTCGTCACCATCACATACCACGCTGGTCACGTCACTCTCCACGCACACCATCACCTTACGACTCACGGCAGTATTAAGAGCTGGTAACCATGCTAACGATAGCTTCCATCCACCGTCTCTGTTTAAGGTCCGATGTCGGTTTATCTCTATGGCCTCACGAATTTTCCGCGGTCTGTAACGTCTCTCTTATATCACCTGCTTGTTGCAATGTTGTATTAACACAAAAATTAAAATTAATATATTAAACAAGATCGAATTGAGCATTCCTATTAAAAATAATTACTTTAGCTAACAAACTATTAGGAAGTTAGCCGATAACTTCGCTAACGAAAATAAGTTTTTAAATAAGGTTTTATTACGAGTTGCTCATTTTTTCAGTGTTGTTATCCGATTTAATATCTTATTCATGTTTTGTATGATGCTTCCATAAGAAAGGCGTTAGTGAATTGTATATTTACTGTAACACCAGAAATACTTTATTTGTTCAACTTTTATTTTCTATTTTTAAATAATAAACTAACGTTTAATATGTAATATCAATCCTAATTAATTATATCATGAAAATAGGATGAGACCTTGTAAGACACTGTGATTTTCATTCAAAAGAATGACTCTGCCTTTGATCTTATATCATAAGCATGTGATTTCTACTGATCTGAACATTTAAAGGTTTCTAAATCGATCTATGGTTCGGTCATTCATCGGTACTAAAATTAACTGCAGATTTGTCTTTAGATTTTTCAATGGTAATAGCTTTGCTGCAATTAAACTATAACATTAAATAATAACAATTTAAAAAAGCGCATTTGAATAACTTTATATAAGTTTGAACATCAAAGTCTCGCATCTATAAAATCAAAATTGAACCACCCTTAAATTATACCCACAATAAAAAAAAATACCAATTTTAATGATTCACTTACAAAGAAGTTACTTGAACATTAATAAAAATACATATACAATCGAATTAAATTGCTCATCCTTTTTTGAAGTCGACAAAAATACTTGGCGTTATATACCTCGGATTATCACAAAAGATCGTTAGAAAATTAGAAGAAAATACAAATATGGGCATACGTAACTTCATCTAAACGGTAGCGTTTCAAACTAAGAGACCAGGCGTGCAGAATCGTATTTCTAAGTTTACACGTGAACATCTGGTTAGTTTTCAAATTCAGTCGTCTTTAATCAATTTATTATCTTTAGGTTATATGCAAGTTATTGTTGTGTATTGTAATATTCTGTTCTTCAAAATTTTTGATCTACTGTTAAAACCTAACCATGTCAATTACTGAGATTGCTTGTAAACAATTCAATTATTGAAATTTAAAAATAACATAATAGTAGAAAAAACAAGAAATTGTAATTAAAATTCACTTAGGAATGTTACACATTCTTCTAATGAATAAAGTTTAGAATTGTCTACAGAAGTTGGCAACCATTTAAATCTCAAGTATTTTGTCACAATTATCATAATACTGAAATTGGTTTCCATTTTCAAATTTTTGATTTTGGTTTTTGTACAAGATATGATTGGATATGCTCATACGTATAAAAAATGATGAGATAATGTCAGTTTTATTAAATGTATTACTATAAATAAAAATAATACGTATTATACATAGTATTAGCGTATATTTGTTATACCAATTATATAGTGATTTAAATTTACGATCTCTCGTGCCAAACGTGGATTCGAATTTCACACAGGACAATTATTTTTTGTCCGTATAATATATTGTATGTGTAATTTGATGTTGTCTTTTGAAGAAATTTCTTCGGTAGAGCTAGAATTTTATAATTTTTAATATGTACTTTGGAAAAATACCGTATGTTTGTACGTATATTTGTATGAAATAGTATTTAGTTTCAGATATTGAAATATAAAAAAAATAGTTTGTGTGTTAAAAGATATAAACTGTTTCTTCTTTCTGTCATCTCAAAATATTTATATTATTAACTCTTACACCTATGAACAGTGAGGAACTTGTGGGGATGATTATGTCGTTTCGCTCTAGGAGGAGGATCTCAGGATCCCAGGAGGATCAGGGTGGATAAACCGGTGGGATATTATGATATTATTTATTTCCATTGATGGAAACTACCCTCGAATCCAATTTAAAAAAAAATATTGTATAGGTATAGAAACAAATATTTCTATAAAAAAAACCATTCGTGTCTATCAATAAATTAGTATTACATAAATAACTATTTTATTAAGGTATGATATTAAGATAAGCATCAAACCGGCCATTTTCATGTCCAGAGTTCGAATCCTGGATCGGACAATTCTAATGGTTTTCAAATTTTTTTGGTCGTCATACTCAGTAGCAATAGGACAAACTTTGTATCTCTCTCTGACTTACTCCCATATGACATGGGTTTGTGTATCTAATAGAAAATAATACATTTCCTTACGTTATCGTAACATCTAAAGTGCGAGTGGCTGTCAATCTAGTACTAAGATTATATCAGTCATTTGCGCTGTTATGTCATGTCAGAACGTTAAAAACTTCTCTTAAAGTTTCCTAGCTACTACTTGACCCTTCGGAAATAAAGTCGTGAGGCTATAAAATTAAAAAAAAACTATGTAATAATAATATGATCTTCCCTCAATAGTACTTTGAATAATACTCAAAAACTGAGAAATATATATTTTTGGAATATAAATATATGTGTTTAGAAATAAAATTTGTGTGAAAATTATTTGTTTTAGTACCTTATCTCTATTCCATCCAATTGTCATCACCCATTAGTCCGATATATGAGTGACTGCCGTGGTTGAGCAGTCGGTGCCAGTTAGTCCAATGGCTTTGGGGTGGGAATACGGTAGGTTATGGGGCCCCAAGTCGCCCCATTATTACCCTGGATGTATTGGGCGAGGTGTGTCCAGACTATGGCCATAAAAAGAAATAAAAAAGGCGTGGTATATGAAGACCAGATAAGTAGAATTACTGTTGAAGAATAAGAAAGTTAGTACGATGTCAATCAGGCGTCTATCCAACGTGGTATAGATGGTCTAATTGCTTGGTGGCAGACGTTCTATTTTTTATTGTTATTGGCGACAAATGATCAAACAGCACACTTGATGGTAAGCATAACTGGCGCTCATGTACCCTTGTTGGGCCTCTGTCTACCGTAAAAAAAGTGAAAGGAGTGCGAATGCGTGCAATGAAGTTAGCTGATATTAAAGGCTATCACCAAAACCTACCTACCTACCTAGCTACACGCAAACACCCTCAGAAATTTGGGCTTCCGCCTCTCTCGCTCACGGAATGAAGCTCAGTAACAAATTGCTACTAATTAGACGTAGATTTTCTGCGAGAGTAAGGTAATACCCCGAACGGACCAACCTGCCGCTGTAGATAGAAGACTGTGGTAAGTACTTGATGGTAAGTAGTAAATGTCTATCACACTATCATCTTTATCTTAAGGTCATATAAGTCCCATTGTTCTGCTCTAGTCTCCTCCACATCATCATCATCATCATCTCGGCCCACATACGTCCCACTGTTGGGCTCGGGCCTTCTCCATAATGGAAGGGTAATTGACCTACTATACCACGCTGGTCAGACGTGTTGGTATAGGGTTTTATTTCGAGTTTTCCTTCTCTCGCATAGATGCTATATGCGTTTTATATCCCTTAGTCGTCTCGTACGATCACCCCCGGGTAAGATAGGGCGTGGTGAATTGTATTCTTACTCCGTCACCACACACGTCTCCTCCACAATATGAGGGAAATTGACCTACGCTGTCTCATCGTGTTGGTATAGAATTTTATTTCGAGATTTCCTTTTACAGAGATGTTATATGAATATAGAGATGTGACTTGGAGGGGAAAATCGATTAATAAATAATCGATTTTTTTTACTATTCGTAGTTCTTTTTTAAAGTTTTTCTCCCGACAGGATTGTGATGACCTTTTTTTATTTTCTCAGGAAATCTGAGAGTGATATTTATTTTCTATATACAACTTTAAATTTAAAACAAAAAGCAAATACTAAAAAAATTGATTAATATTAACATAAAAAAAAAGTGTTCGAAACGTCGGGTAATCAAAAATCAAATACAAACGCGATAAAATCCGTAAAGTAGTTTTATTTAAAATGTATAATACTCGCGTAAACATCAGAAATCATTATAAAAAAAAAGATTTCTTTCAAATAGATTTTTATTATTTAGATAATCGATTATTATAAATAGATTATTACAAAAAAAATAATCGATTAATATAAAAATTTATAATTTTTTGCATCCCTATATGCATATTATATCCCTTAGTCGTCTTTTATGACACTTACGGGCAACTTAACAGATGGTGAACTGTATTTCTATTCCATTACCACATGGCTACTACGGGCACAGCCATAGACGTCAAGAGTTTGTCGACCTATTGGCGATGGGGAGGGAATACTGTCGGTTATAGAGTCTCGCGGCGCCCTTTCTTCCCCTGGACGAAACGGACGGCGTGTGTCCAGATAATAGTCCACCCAAAAAGCAAAGGAGCACAGCCAGATCGCTCGCTGTCGTAAATAGGGTGTGTGCACATTTCTCTTGCTCATCGAACGAAGCGCAGCAACAAATTGCTACTATGCGGAGGTAAATTTCCTACACGACTGTTATGCTAACTATCCTGGAAGAGTCGCTCCGTGTATGGTTGCAGGCAGAAATCTGACAGTACCATGGTATTACCACATATACGAACATCTCAAAATCGAAATTAAATCTCGTCTGAAATAAAATTATTACGGATATCATGTTTGCATTTGACTTTTAATTGCCTGAAGTTTTGAACTCTCCCATTGGTCATGGTCACAGGAGTACGCGTGTGTGAAAAACCAAATACAAATGTGATAAAATTGGTAATATTATTTCATATTAATATTCGTATAAACAACAGACCTCCTTCATCATCACCATCATCATTTTGCTCTTATTCCAATTACTTGGGAGTGACTAGGGATGCAAATATCGAAACCAAGAACATCGATGTATCGATACATCGATGTTTAAAAACAAATATCGATGTACATAACACATCGATGTTACGAAACATCGATGTTTTTTTTATAGATCTAAAAAGTGGCGATACTTGAAAGTATTGAGTACTTTTCATAGATCCTAGATACTTTCCTGCTGGATTGCGATAAGCTTTTTTTTCTTCAGTTTATAATCAATTTCATGCGAGCATGTTTTCTACATGAAGCACCAACATTTGCGTGATGAGCTTTTTTTTTTAATTTATTTTAGAATCAGTAACTAAACTGTCACGCAGGCTCTGCTAAAGGTACCATACATTTTAAATAGATGGCAATAGAAGGCAAAACATGGTATAAAATAACATCGATGTTTTACAATAGTCAAAATCGATATGTTTTTTATTGAAACATCGATATGTTTCAGAAACATCGATGTATCGTTTGTATCCCTAGGAGAGACGCAATTAGACCTCTCCTTTAATATAGCGTTAACCATCATTCATCATTCTTTGGTCTTCTCTTGGCCCTACCTCCTTCGAAATTTACATAAAACTTTCCTCACAACATTACTTTCACTGGAGCAACTTTTTCAACAACACTCCATTCTCATCAAGCCACAGATTCATCTCAACCTTCGCTCTAATTTCGCTACATGTAGTTTTCTGTCGTCCATCGCTTTTGTAGCTCAACATGCTGACCCGTACAATACAGCAGTAATAAGAATAGACTTCCGGGTGGTGATGGAACAAGAATACAACTCACCACTCTCTATCTTGCCCGTGGATGTCTTAAAACACGACGAAGGGCTATAATACGCATATAATATTTATGCGAGAGAAGGAAAACTCTACATAAAACCTTATACCAACCTGTCTGACGAGCAGGGTATAGTAAGTTCAATTTCCCTTCCATTGTGGAGGAGGTTCGATCCCAACAGTGGGACGTATATGAGCTGAAATGATGAAATATAGAGTTTGCTCTTAATTTTAAGGATGCTTGAGAGTCGAATGGGTATAATACCCATGACTTTCCGCCATTTCATCCATCCCTCATCAATTCTGTGCTTTACCGTACGATCTATGTCGCCATTGCTTTGGATAAACGAACTAAGGTATAGAAAATTCCAGCATACTGGTATAGGTACACCACCTAGAGACACCCAAGCACTCGTCTCTTATCCATCGCCATTGCAGCCTAACATGCAGAACTGCAGGTTTTTTAAATAGGATATAATTATTGGATTGTTTCAAACGATGTGTAAGTTTTACAATATGTCAGTGTCCTTAAGGGGCTTGTGCAGAATAAATGATTTGATTTGGAAATGTTTAATTCATTATATTTATTGTCCTTGTGGTGACGAAGTAAGAATACAATTCAGCACCCCCTATCTTACTCGTGGGTGTGGTAAACGACGACTAGAGGATATAATTCGCATATAATATCTATGTAAGAGAAGGAAAATTCGAAATAAAACCCTATCTCAATCCGCCTGACCAGCGCGGTATTGTAGGGCGAACTCCCTCCCATTTTGGAGAAGGCACGAACCCATCAGTAGGACTTATATGAACTGTGATGACGATGATGATAAAAATACGTACGATAAAGAAAGGTATTTCAGCGATAAATTTAAAATAAATACTGCAACAATCATAGAAAATATATTAATAACTAGCAACCCGCCCTCGCTTCGCTTCGGTTTCAGTCGCCTTACCCGCATGGTTCCCGTGGGAATACAGGAATAAAATAGTCTAAGTTACGCCTTACATAGCTGTCTGGTAGTAAAATTTTATCACAATCGGTTCAGCCATTTAAAAGATAACCTCAAACAAACAGACAAAAAATTTTAAATTGTATTTTAAGTATAGGTGTCGCGCCAATGACCGTGTGAGCATGAAAAATAAAAGCCCAGTATTTTAACATAAAAAAAAAAACTTCAATTTTATTTGTATAGATTTTAATCCTCATCTGAGCTCATATAGGTCCCACTGGTAGACTCGAGCCTCTTACACAATAGGAGTGCTATCTGGGTATAGTATCTGGAATAGGATTTTATTTTAAGATTGCCTTCTTTTGCTAAATTTATTTTATGTGCATATCATATCTATTAGTCGTAATTTACGACACCCATAGGCGTGACGGTGTTGACTTGTATTTTTACCCCGTCACCTTAGAAATTTGCAGTACGAAGAAAGAAAGCTATTTTCTTAAATAACTATTCTAAAATTTTCACATTCAACACATTCTAAAATATTTGTAGAAACTGGCTAACAGAGCTCTAGGGAATGGGCAGCAATAGCAGTATTCGCCATATGTTAAGCATCTCAATGTATATATAATTTTTAAATATATATAAGTATAACAGTTAATGTAATTAATTTAAATTGTAGACTTTGAAAGCCTGAAGAATGTATGGATACTGAAATGGGATCCTTGCGATTTCAATTTCGGTTTCAAAGGATGCTGTGTGTTGAAAGGATCGCGGAAGAAGTTGATATTCGCCTCTCTCTGTGCACTGTCCAGATATATCTAGGCCCATATTTTTGTTCCATCGATAAATAATACATGGTACATTCACGGATAGTTGCTATGGAAAACCCCTCTATCTAGATTGCCCCCTGAGTCCTGCCTTAATGATCTCCACTAGAACAATTTTTAAATGTTAAATTTTAATAAGTTGTAATTTTCTAGAATTCTTACGACCTTTTCCTTTAAAAATATGAATAAGGCTTGAATTTAAATTAAAGTCAATATATATCTATATTATCAATGATAGAGAGTATGGACATATTTTGAAGAGACCGCTATGATTGTAGATGGAGATCCCAAAAAGAGATGGATAGTTTGTCTGAATGAGGATATGCGTATGAAAGCAGTGAGTGCAGATATAACGGCTGTCGGCATATGGAAGGTAAAAGCATGTATCGACCCCATAAAATATAGGATGGGAGCCCAGCAGTGGGACACATATATATGAACTGTGATGATCATGTATGGGTTCGAAGGACATCACACTAAAGGTAGGTAGGTACCTACTAAATCTGTTTGGAGTCAGGTAGCTCGAGCTTGATAAGCATCGTCATCATCATCATCATCATCTCAGCTCATATAAGTCCCACTGTTGGGCTCGGGCCTCTTCTAAAATCGGAGGGAAATAAATCTATACCGTGAACTATACCGCGCTAGTCAGATGTTTTGGCATAGGGTTTTATGACGAGTTTGCCTCCTTTTGCAATGATATTAATTGCATATTATATTCCTTAGTGATCATTTAAGATACAGGCAAGGGAGAGGGCGGTGAATTGTATTCTTTTCACACATAGAGATGATGATTGATGAGCATAATTGCTTATACTTGAATTGCATTACGGTGGAAAAATACATAATTAAAATTAAGTTAACTTTTCTAAAATTCTAATTAGTATTACATAAATATGCTTCAGTGTGGTGACGGAGTAAGAGTACAATTCACCACCCCCTCTTTTCCCCGTGGGTGTCGTATAAGACGACTAAGGGATATAATATGCATATAATATCTATGCAAGAGAAGGAAAACTCGAAATAAAATCCTATACCAACACGTCTGACCAGCGTGGTATAGTAGGTCAATTTTCTTCTCATAGTAGCGGAGGCCCGAAGCCGACGGTGGGACGTGTATGGACTGAGATGAGATGAAATATGTTCCAATTAAGTACATTTGTAGAGAAACACCAATAAAGCTTCGTGAAGTTAAAAGTTATTTTAGATATTTGCGTAAAAGTTCTTCGTTGAATTTTCTTATTCGTTCCGTTGACGTCAATATAAATTCGCAGGGGCTCCAAAGGGTAGTTTATGTTGAAGCGAGACGAGTAATTTGATATTTTCATCCTGTTCCCTGTACAACCCAGGTGGATTCTAGATTTATATCTAGATTTATATATATTTAAGGACATATCGATCAATACTGCATCCACGGCCCGTGTGGGCGTTAAAGGGTGCCCCTCTCAACCCTGCCTAGGCTCGGAACAGAGCCATAGAGATCGACGCACGTCATTTCAATATAATTTATGGCTGTATCAACACGTAGCAAATAATTTGTTCTACATATATTTTATTATGCAATTTTAAATAATCAGTAAGTTATCATAATGTCACTGTGAAGATTATACCAGTGAATGGCGTTTAAGACATTTTGGGTGAGTTTTGTTTATCATATTTTTATAGCGAAGGATTATTTAGTTAAAATTTCAGGTTATTATTTTAATGAAACAAACACGTTTAAGAACAGTTTAACGACAAGCAATTGTTATTCTGTCCAAGAAAATTCTTTAAATAAAATTCTACATATATGGGTGATTAAAAACATAAATATTATTTCATACACTTGTTGATTGCGTCTACGCTTGCTTCCTTTGTTATAGAAAAAAAAAATCTTTTTCAGATTATTTACGATTTAGATGTTTGTTATTTGGTAATTTAGTTCTATTCTAGGAATAATGTCAAGAAATTATCAGAATTCCGTATTGTGATGCAGTAAGAATACAATTCACCTCCTCCTCTCTTACCCGTGGATGTCATATAAGACGGCTAAGGGATATAATATGCATAATATCAAGTAACGTAAGTCGATTTCCTTCCCATAGTCGGTGAGGCTCGAGCCCAGCAGTGGGACATATGTGGTGGCTGTGATGATGATGATTAGTATAATTTAAATTCTATAAGTCGATTTTCTTTTTAGTAATAATAAAACTGCTACCACATCTATTCCTTATTTCATTTATCTGGAGTAGGTGTGTGTTCAAATACCGCTGGATGAACCGAAGGCACGGCAACCTGACCTTCAGGATGACGTAAGTACTTACCGGACACGGGGTCTTCGGTAAGTACCTGCACAGAATTGGACGAGAAGAGGCCCCTGGATGCCAGGAGTGTGGCGCGCCAAATGATGATGCGCGCCACACACTGGAAGTATGTCCCGCCTGGGGGCCTCTGCGCCACGACCTGTCGGCGGTCATAGGAATAGACCTGTCGCTGTCGACCATCATCTCAGAGATGCTGGACAGCGACAGGTGCTGGACGTCGATGGCCTCTTTCTGCGAGGAGGTCATCACAAGGAAGGAGGCCGCGGAGCGGGAACGTGAAGCACTTGCGTCCGCTGACTCGCTCCGCCGACGGCGAGTAGGGAGGAGGAGGCGCCGATATGCGCATCTCCTCTTTGCTTTGCCCTCCGCTTTGATTGACGACAGGACGTGGCCAGACAGCCTTACGTAGGGGTGTCGGGGATCGAATGTCATAAGACGACCTTTTCGGCACCCCGTAAAAGCGCGGAAGGGACCGCTGTGGTTTTAGTGGGTATTCCGGAAGCATAGCCGGCGAGTCCCATACTCCCCCTCGTCTGACACCGGCGGGGGATAGTGCGTAAATTGCATTTACACAGCGGAAAAAAAAGGTGTGCGTTCAAATCCGGACTGATATGTATGGAAAAGAAGATGAAAATATTTAAATTGAATTAAATTTAGTCGATTACAATTACCGTTCTTATGGACGGGAACAAAGGAGGAGTTGCCTGTTACTTTCATATTTCAAAATAATTTTTATTACCTTTTTATGCTTAGGTAGGTATATTGTTATATCCTAGGGATAATATTGTTTATGTAGGTTTATGTTTATATTTATGCAGAGTTATCTTTATATTTAATTAGGTTATGTGGCCGCACGCCGCACTTTCGTCACCTCAGGCGGATTGGACGGTGTGTGTGTCTAGACCATAGCTTATCCTAAGAAAGGGATAGTACTGTTTTAGAATCTGCCGTTAAATCTTGAAATTTGAAGATAACCTAGGACTTAAAATCAAAGTTGGTGTTACTGCGGTATAAAATTATAATTACTTCCGTGTGTATTGACGGAGGAAGAATATATTTAAAAATGATTAAATATCCTTTAATGAAATCCATATAACAACGCAAGAGAAGGAAAACTCGAAACAAAACCCTAGCTCGTTTTACTAGCGGGGTATATTAGGTCAATTCCACTCCCATAGAGGAGGGGGCCCGAGCCCAGCAGTGAGACACATATGAGCTGAGAAAATGTTGATAAGATTTTTTAAGAAAGAGAGAGAGAGTTATATTTTATGAAAAAAAGTAGCACCTAATAAATTCCATAAAAATAGAATTTTTGTACAATATCATGTCGTTTCTTGAGCGATAACCTTGTCATCATCAACATCTCAGTCCATTACGTCCAGGCTCGGCGCTAGCTGTTTCATCGCCCGCGTACAATATCGATTATGCCGCCCCTTTTTTTGGTAGGCTATGGTCTGGGTACATCCCGCCCAATCCATCCAGGGCGACGGATGAGCGTCATGCGACTCCATAACCTATCCCCTACCCGCTCTCTGCCAGTGGGCCGACCCCAGTGGTAACAATTCCTTGATATCCGTGGCCGGCTCGGCGGGTTACCCTTTAGGGTACCGTCCCCTTTGATGCTCCGCCAACATTGCAGTGTTGCCGGCCAGGGAGTCGCCCTCACGCGGTCGGCTTCTCTGCTGGTGGCGGATTAATCCACGGTCCGTCTACGCGCGACCTTAGCTAGGGCGGCATCAGGCGCAGGTACTCACGCATGCTCTGCCTAACTTGCTGGTGGCGGAGCGTGTCGTAGTAGAGAAATTCCTCCTGGATGCTCTCCGCCGCCGCCCTTTGCAAGACAATTACCTTGCAGAAGGCGCCAACTACGTTCCACTTCCTGACGTTGTCGAGCATCGTTCTAGCGATGGTCGACAGCGTCAGGTCGACGCCGATGACTACGACGAGTTCACGGTGCTGCTCTGCCCAGGCCATGCAGACCTCGAGCGTGTGTTGCGAGGACACATCCTCGTCGCAATCGCAGTGGTGGCAGGACGGCGTCCTCTCCCTCCTCGCGACCTTGTGCAGGTACTTGCCGAAACAACGATACTGAAGCGAGAGAGGTCTGACGCAGCTGAATGGCAGACTATTACTGCGGCACCGCCGCCCTTATTCTGTCACGGCCCGGCAGTCCTGCAACGGCTCTGCGGCATAAGTGTTGCCGCCTTTGTCGCTGGGGGGAACGACAATAGCCTCTAGTGCCTGCCGTTGCGCCACTTATCTCTGGGAAACGCGTTCGGTTTCACACTGACGGATGATTGAAGTACTCGTATAATTACACAAGTTAAATATCAATAATTTTGGCGAAACTATTAACAAAATAATTGCAATTAAATGTGCCATCGTTATTGTTTATCCACCATGATACTCTTCGAATGTGTACAAGTACCTAGGTACCTAACCTACCTACTGAGAAAGAAGCTCAGAGGGAATTGCCCTAACTTCCAATTCTGCTTTTCAATGGGGTGCCACCAAGCAGGGGCGGGTGATTCAACCTGCTGACAGACAAACGTTTGGTATTGTATCTAAGATTTAACCGATGCCAATTGATGGTGGTGCTAACGCCACTCGGTCGGTTTAGTTCCATGCGATGAAATTTATTATACTTATGGTAGGGTGAAAATTATGACATGAATTACGTGATGCGTTGCTTGATTTGCCGCCCCCCCAGGATGTGCTGCCCGCGTGCGGTGCACGCCTTGCACACCCGCTTACGGCGGGCCTGATTACGTCCCACTGTTCGGCTCGGGCCTCCTACATTATGGAAGGGAATTTGACCTATACCATTCTGGTCCGATTTGGCATATAGGTTCATATCGAGTTTTCCCTCTCTTGCATCAATATTATCCGCATATCCCTTAGTCGTATTTTATGGTACTGGTTGAAATGACGATAGGTACCTGATGTAGAATTTATATTCAAAACTTCCATTCATAGAAAAACGGTACGTCATCATCATAATCATCTAAACCCATATAAGTACCACTGCTGGGCTTGAGCCTCCTCCACAATATAAGAAAAATTGACTTACTCGATGGTCAGACAGTCATGCCAACAGGCATTTTTTTTATTTTATTTTTTTTATGGGTGGGCTATGGTAAGCGCACGCGCGGTCCAATCCGTCCGGGGCGATGAAAGGACGGCGCGCGGGCCCATAACCCACCCGTACCCACGTCACCTCGTTGTTGGGCCGACCACCGGAGCAGATGTGACTTGTCGTCAGTGGTCGGCCCGACGGAATACCCTTTCGGGTATCCTTACCTCTCCACGTACTGGGACGTCGGTCGCCGTCGCGCGGTCAGCCTCTCCGCGGGTGACGGACAATTCCCCGGTCCGATCACCCGCGGCCTCGGCTAGGGCGGCGTTAGGCGCAGATACTCGCGCCTGCGCCGCCCGAGTCGCCGGCGGCGGAACGTGTCGCCGAATAGGAGCTCTACTCGCACACGATCCGCCGCCTCCTTCCGTGAGATTACGGCCTCACAGAAGGCGGCGACCGCGTCCCAGTTCCTGACACTGACGAGCATCTCCCTGGCGATGGTCGGTAGCGCCAGGTCGGCACCGATAATTGCGACGAGTTCACGGCGATCCCCCTCCCATGCAGCACACTCCTCGAGCGTGTGCTGCGCCGTGTCCTCGTCGCAACTGCAGTAGTGGCAGGACGGTGTGCTCTTCCTCCTGACAATCTTGTGCAGGTTTTTTTTTTTTTTTTTTTTTTTTTATTGCCAACGGTGGCAAATGAGCAAGCAGCACACCTGATGGTAAGTGAAACTGCTGCACATGGACCATTGCAATAGCAGGGGCACAGCCAGGCCGCTGCCTACCGTGAAGGAAATACTCTTCTTAAACCTCGTTTAAAGAAGGACATGTCATAGCGCTCGGGAAACACAGCAGCAGGTAGTTCATTCCAGAGCTTGCACGTACGTGGGAGAAATGATCGCTGGAAACGTACAGTTGAAGACCATAACGTTTCCAGGTGAAATGGATGAACCCTGCTGCGATGTCGAGTGGTACGTTGGTAGAATGGTGACGGTGGTACCAAGTCAAACAGTTCCTCGGAGCACTCCCCGTGAAAGAGTCGGTAGAGTACACAGAGTGACCCAAAGTCTCTCCGCTGCTCCAGCGACTCCAATCTGTCCGTAAGATTGGGATCCCCGACGATTCGAACAGCCCGTCTTTGCAGGGAGTCAAGTGGGTCTAGCTGATATTTGGGCGCACCTGCCCAGAGATGTGAGCAGTACTCCACGTGAGGACGAACTTGTGCTTTGTATAGCACAAGACGCTGTCTCGGTGTGAAGTACCGCCTGGCTCTGTTCAGGACGCCCAACTTTTTGCTTGCCAATTTGGCTTTGTCCTCCAAATGACTTCCAAACTGGACTTTGCTCGATATTTTGACGCCGAGAATCCCAATACTCTCAGAAATTGGAAGAGTTACTCCTTGGAACTGAGGCGCCATGACAAATGGGTCCTTCTTTGCAGTGAACGCGCAAACTTGTGTCTTTGTGGGGTTGAACTGGACTAGGTTCCGTTCACCCCATTCCGAGGCCCGCCCCAGAGAGCGCTCGACTTCAGACACAAGTTGAACCCTTCTTTCCTGAATACTCCGAGGGATATACCGTTGCTCAGTGTACCGCTCATCACCCGTACTGTCATCCGCATAGCAACGCATACTCTCGATAGAGAGCATGTCATTGATATGCAGGATAAACAACGTCGGGGAGAGCACCGAGCCTTGTGGTACACCAGCATTAATGGTCATGGTATCGGAGCAGGAGCCATCTACGACGACTTTTATACTCCGACCATCCAAAAAGCTGGCAATCCAATTACAGAGTCCCTCGGGGATTCCGTATGATGGTAGCTTCGATAGAAGTGCCCTGTGCCAGACCCTATCGAACGCCTTTGCGATATCTAGGCTGAACGCCAGCGCCTCACCCTTGCCCTCCAAGGCCTCTGCCCAACGGTGTGTGAGGTACACAAGAAGATCACCAGCCGA
Source organism: Lymantria dispar (assembly GCA_032191425.1). Lineage (NCBI taxonomy): Eukaryota > Metazoa > Arthropoda > Insecta > Lepidoptera > Erebidae > Lymantria > Lymantria dispar. The sequence goes on along the minus strand of CM063462.1, from coordinate 1,736,364 downwards.
CCGACCATGACGAAAGCCGTATTGGCGATCACTGATAAGCTGGCGATCCTCAAGGTACTGCAGAAGCTGGCGGTTTATAACCTTCTCCATTATCTTGGAGAGCAAGGATGTTATCGCAATTGGCCTGTAATTCGATGGGTCAGACCGGTCTCCCTTTTTAGGGATCGGGTGGACATGGGCTACCTTCCACGAAGACGGAACCCTATTAGTAGCGTAGGAAAGTCGGTATAGGCGCGTGAGGATGGGAGTCAATTCAGGGGCGCACGTCTTTAGTACCACTGCAGGGATGCCATCCGGTCCACTCGACTTATGGACGTCTAAAAGCCGCAGCTCCCGCCTAACCGCTCGCTGCATGATGCGGATTTCGGGCAGTGAGCTTTCACACCGTGGGATGGTAGGTGGTGTGGCAGCACCGGCATCCAAAGTCGAGTTACAGGCAAAGAATTGACCTAGAAGATCGGCCTTCTCCTTTGCGCTGTGGGCCAGACTACCATCGTGTTTCTGCAGTGGTGGGAGATTGGGCTGGCAGAAGTTGCCTTGTGCAGCCTTGGCGAGCGACCAGAATGCACGACTCCCAGCAGGATAGCTTTGCAATCGCTCGCCAATTCTGGCAACATGTTCCGCCTTGGCTCTGGCAATAGCCTTCTTACTAGATCTAGAAGCGGCGTTAAATTTCCGCTTCACCTCTTTGGCGTTCGGGTCCTGGCATTTTTTGGCCCTATTCCAGGCCCGATATGCGGACTGTTTCTGGCATGCAGCCGTCCTGCAGGTTTTGTTAAACCAGGGTCGGCTGCGGCCACCGACGGGTATTTTGGTGTTGGGGATGAATAATTCCATCCCCGTAATAACCGTTTCGGTAACGCAGTCCGCACAGACGCCAGGGTCCCCAGAGGCGAAGCAAAGCCGCTTCCATGGGTAGGATGCGTAAAACTCGCGCAGTCCATCCCAATCTGCTGACTTATATTGCCACACTCTGCGAGTCCCAGTCGCCTTAGAACGACTAGGCCTTACAACAGGGGCACTTCTACGGACCAAGCAGTGGTCAGAAGATCCAAGAGGCGCTTCAACCACTACCTGATATCCGTGCTGGTGTGTAGTCAGCAGAAGATCCAGTAAAGAAGACTCATGGCTCTCAATATCTGGGATACGGGTGGGCTGTGTCACCAGTTGTGAGAGACCATAGGCCGAGACCATATTGAAGAGATGTCGACCCTGGAGGTCGGTGGTTCGGGACCCCAGCCACTCTTTATGATGAGCGTTGAAGTCTCCAAGAACCACCACCTCCGCTGATGGACACTGCTCCAATATTTCGTCAATCCCCCATTGGACGTTCTCAAATAATTGAATTGACCCCGGATCACTGCCATGGGACCTGTAGAGGCATGCGTAAATGCGGGTAAGCCCTCCATAGTCTACGCGTAGCCACAGGATTGACAAGTCACCATGTTCGAGGGCCCGAAGGCGGCGACAGCAGATATCACCTCGGATGAATACGCACACCCCGGCTTTACGACGGAAGGTATGCTCCAACTCGTAGCCGGGGTAATTTAGGTACGAAATGTCATCCGGAGCACCTATCTGCGTCTCCGTTAAAAAGAGTAAGGCAGGCCGCGCCGTCTCGAGGTGATGGTGGACGGCGTCGAGATTGCTATGTAAACCCCTGATATTGCAAAAATCCACATCAAATGTGGATAAGGGGACCGCCGTAGAAAATCGTCTCTTTTTAACTTTCTTGGCCATGATTTTTAATTTAAGAAGAGGAGGAAGGGAGTGTGAATGTGTATAACGGAGTTTGGTGATACCAAAAAAAAAAGGCAGGGCATAGTGCATGGTCGAGGAGTGAGTGTTGTGAGGAGCTGACACGAAGCACGGAAGGGCCCCCGATGCCCCCCCGTGTGTAGCCGCCGAGGTCCACTCCGGTTTCCCACACCGGCACGACGACTACCCAACGGGATTTTCACCGGTTGGTGGGACAGCCTCCCAGGGAGGATGATCCTGGGTTCGGGTCCCCTGCTGACCGGCAGGTGGCCGGCGGTGACCATTCCCATCGGGTCTCCCTGTACACCATGCCAGCCCCTCACGCTCAATACCCCGACCAAGACCTCACCACCGCAGGTTTCAGGCCTCACCAAAACCCGCCACACACAAACACACCCAGAAAGTTGGGCTCCCGGCTCTCTCGCTCACCGAACGAAGTGCAGCAGCAAATTGCTACTACTCAAACGTCGATCTTCTGCGAGAGTGTGGTACTGCCCCGGACGGACCGGCCCGCGACTGCAAACAAAAGACTGTCTACAGTGTGGTCCTACCACCAACTTCCCGAAGCAACCGTGCCCCGTCAGCACCTGCACCAGTTGGAAGGAAAGCACCCCGTGCGTCCGCTCCAACCACTCCATCAGCACAGCACCGGCCGGAGGGCCTCGACGGTCCTGACACCGTACCGAGGACTCTCCAGCCGGACTGCCCAACGGGCAATTACTTCTCGGCGGGTGTCGACCCGCCAGGCGGTGATCTCATTGATGGAGACCATGCCGCCGCGGGCGCGCGTCTCCGACACCCGCCGATAAATGTCGGCGAGCATCTCCGCCTCCAGGTCCCACGGGGGGGTTCCGGCCAGGAGGCACGCTGCCTCCGTCGCCACTGTGCGGTAACCCCGTATGGCCCTGATCGCCATGACCCTCTGTGGTCGCCACAGGAGGGCCCTAAGACGGACGGTCAGGGACCCCGCCCACACCGGTGCGCCGTATAGGGCCATCGACCGGATCACCCCCACGTACAGCTGTCGGCACGTAGCACTGGGTCCGCCCACATTCGGCATCAGCCGCGAAAGGGCGGACGCCGCGCCGACAAATGCCAACAGGCATAGGGTTTTATGTCCAGTTATCCTTCTCTTGCATAAATGTTATCTGTATGTTATATCCCTTAGTTGTCTCTTACGATACCCACGAGGTAGTGAACTTTATTCCTACTTCGTCATCACAAGGAAAAACGGTACGTAGCAACAGGTAAAATTTAAGAAATCGTATTCTTCTTGGTTCACTTATAATTTGCCTCACCGTCCAATTACTTATGTCCATCATCATCATTTCAGCTCATAAACGTCCCACTGTTGGGCTCTAGCCTCCTCCACAATAGGAGGGAAATTGACCTTACTATACCATGCTGGTGAGACAGGTTGGTATAGGGTTTTATTTCAAATTCGCCTCTAATAATATGCATATGACATAGTGTTGCCCAAAAAAGTCTTGGTCTTGCGGTCTTGGTCTTGGTCTTGCGAGAAATGCGAGACCGAGACCAAGACCAAGACCGCTAAATTTTTGCAAGACCAAGACCAAGACTGGCCCTGCAAGACTTGAGCAAGACCAAGACTGGGCCTGCACGAGTCTCGCGGTCTTGCATTTAATTCAAATCACCATTTCAGCTTATATACGGTTGAGCTCGTGTCTTCTACATAACAGGAGGAGAATCGGCCGTGGCCGGAGGGGAATCGCCACGGTGATCGGCCGTGTTGTTACAGGTCATACATGTCAAGTTTTCCTTCTCTTGCACCGATGTTATATATTATAGCCCCTAGTCGTGGGTTCGCAGTCACGGGTAAAATAGGGGGTGATGAATTATATTCTTACTCCGTCACTACACGGCAAGTCAAATCAGTCTTGAGATATCCATCTATTGGCCAATCGATTCCCAATGTTGGTGTTGGCTTTTCAGAATTACTCTTCGGAAAGGCTTAAAGGACAAAAATACCGTAATCACGAGAGTGCTCTTGCCCATTATACATATTTATATATCCGTTTATTCATTAGCCCAACGACGTTCACTGTTGGACATATAAATATGCCTACAATTAATCTATATAAATGTCCATGTAGGGACAGAGTACGATCACCATCAGGCAGAACATGAAGCGTTGCTACCAGCGCTATTTTGCCTCTGCCACGACTCACCCCAATCCACTAGTGGTTGGGGCGGTAAACTACGTCCCCTCAAAAATATCCGCGGTCCGACGTCCTCGTCATCTTCTTGAAGAAGAAGATGACGCTATTATGATCGACCAAGAAAGGACCTACACAGCTCACGCAGCGATAACAGATAAAACTCCGCGGTATCGGCCTCGCCGTCGAGGTCGAAAACCGCGCCGCGTAAAAGTCATTAACCTAAATTTGGCCACGCCCACTTTGCTCTCAGCGACGCCCCGAGCCGAGGTCCGTTCCCCACAGGGGGGAGCCCTCGGGCGATGTTCGCTTAACTTACTTACCGGGTTGAGAGCCATCAGCGCTTACCCATTGACCGCGTTAAGCTGTCAAGGTCATCTGCGACCAACAGCTACACACACACACAAAAAAAAAAGACAGAGTACGAATATAATTCACCACTCTCTTACTCGTGGATGTCGTATCAAATCGGATCGGGCAATGGTGTTAGGAACCCATGAAAAAAAATTGAAATAAAAATATCGATTCGTTAATGAATTGAGAGACATGTAAGTTCTCAATTTTGTCATCGTTTTTTCGTGTAAATTGATTAAAATGTATAAAGGAATGATACTTAATCTACAACATATTCGTATTTTGTTAAATGTTCATTAGAATTTGAATAAATCAATGATTACGTTTGCATAAGCAAGACAAACTTCACTTTAACATAAATCAGCTGATCGGCCGATGACCGTTGATGAGTCGCCTTTGTACCTACGTAACCATTGAAAGGTTCGCGCAAATCTAATACCTATTTATACTGTCGAAATTTTACATGCTTACATATATCCTGTCTGTACATACCTACATAATGCATAAAATTTAAGGCATAAACTCTTAGACACACATTTTGTAATCACTATAACTCTTACGTTATATTGTTTTTGTGTAATATACATTCTAATTATGATCTATGACTGTTGAACTACAACATACATGAACAGTTGTCCCATAACCTGATACACCCTGTGTATATAACATATGTGCAAGAGAAGTGAAACTAGAAAGAAAACCCTGTACCAACATGTCTGACCAGCGTGGTATAGTAGATCAATTTTCCTCTTACTGGAAGGAAGCTTAAGCCCAGCAGTGGCACTTTTATGAGCTGTGACGATGACGACGAATATCATACATTTTACAAGTATAAAAACCATAAAATTTTAAATCAGTTTTATATGTTCTTGAATAAATAGTATATTAAGAGCTACATGGATCCAGCGGCCAAAGTATTTATATAGGCAATAGAGCAATAGGTTTTTTCAAGTATCCAGAGTATCAGTAACTAAATGGAAATACAATAGATACATACCACTTAACTTGAAGGGGAATATAAACAATCGCATTAATTGTAAAATATCGCATTGATTATAAAATGACATAAAATTTATTGTATCAACTGCCTCGTGTGGTGACATCTTAAGAAAATAGGGTCGAAAGTCCTGTCATAAGAGTAGTAACGCTGTCTAATGGAACACCAGGGGAATAGAAGAGTAATTTTCTCCAGTGGTAAGTATTGTATTCAATAGTGAACTATAGGCTAGCAGATGGGTAGATAGGATAGGATATTTGATTAATTTAGTTGGATTTTTCATTGCCATGATAAATTACTGTTACGTTATTCTAACTGCAAAACTTTGCAAGACTCTTGCTGCAATACCAAGACTCGGGTGCGCAAGACCAAGACCAAGACTCGGGTGCGCAACACCAAGATCAAGACGAGACCAGGTGTGATGTTGCAAGACCAAGACCAAGACCGGTCCAAGTCTCGTCTTGGTCTTGCATTTGGGCAACACTAATATGACATCTATGCAAGATGTTATATGCATATTATATCCCTTAGTCATCTTTTACGACACCTCCGAGGTGGCGCTCTGTATTCTTACTTCGTCACCACATGGAAAAACGGTACGTAGCAACAGGTAAAATATAAGACATCGTATCCTTCGTAGATGACTGAAGTTGTTTGTAAATAATCATTAAAATTTTCCTCTCCGTCCAATTATTTATGTTCATAGATACAATTTATTATATGTAACGTATAAGCGTAGGTTGATAATCAATATATCTCAACAGCAATTTGTTATCGAGTGTACTTAAATGTTCTTAACGTGTATATTCTACAATCAGTCGCTTTCTTAATTTCATCGTGATCGGCCGACGAACGTTCTGTAAGTTCCGTCATTTCATAATATGTTATCGTAATTGTTTTTCTTAACACATAATCTGTATCTAATGTTTATTAAATTATTGAGTTTACTTATACATTGCATTTATTTTTATAGTTGTTTTCATCATACCATTTAGAATAGTTATTATTACTAGACGAGAATTGTTTTATTTACATAGAATTATTGTGGAGTCAGTTAAATATTTTCATTAATATAGACTTTTCTATGATGGATTGTTGCACCTATATTTATTTCAGCTCATATACGTCCCACTGCTGGGCTCGAGCCGCCTCCATAGGAGTGAAACTGTTTTCCGTTGATCAGACGGGTCGGTAGTATTTTGTTTCGAGTTTTCTTATTCTTGCATAGATATTATATACGTGTCCCTTACTCGTCTTTTATGACATACACGGGTAAGATGGGGTGGTGAATAGTATTCCTACTCTGTCACCACACTGCAAAACAATATTACCTATATTCGTCGTTTCCCTTTGCTGGGTTCGAACTTCCTTCCCAATAGAAGGGCAATTGACCTACCATATGATGCTGGTCAGTCATGTTAGTATAGGGTTTTATTGTCATCCTTAACAATATCTACGGATAAGATATGCGGTGTTGAATTGAATTCTTATTCACCACACGGCATTTTATTTATATCGTTTCATTTCGGCTCATATACGGCCCACTGCTGGGCTCAAACCTCGTCTATAATAGGAGGAAAATAAACCTTACCTACTATACTATGCTGGTCAAACAGGTTGGTATAGGGTTTTATTTCGAGTTTGCCATCTCTTGCATAGATGTCATATGCGTGATATATCACTTAGTCGTCCTTTACGACACCCACAGGTATGAGAGGGGGTGCTAAATTGTATTCTTACTCCTCACCACACGGAAAGAGATTTATTTATATAATTATCTATATTAACATAATTCGCTAACATAATTGAGTTAACCGACTTGGTATAACATAGATTTCACAACTTTTATGGTAGAAGAACACAGTTGCGAGGCTTGGCTTTTTTTTACAAGTTTTGTTTTTGATCGTATAATAACTTTCAAGGATATAATTAATCAATACATTCATTCGTGAAGATGTCAAAATAAGCGTTTAAGAAATGAAAGCGGGTTCATATCATTGCCAAAGAAAACTCGAAATTATGCCACCATATGCAATAAAACAAAAATTAAAAAAAAAAATTAAACCTTCGGGCAGCCTCTCTGACTATCATGATATATACAGGATGTATCAGGTTATGAGACAACTGTTTGAGTATGTGGTAGTTTAACGGTCATAAATCGTAATTAGAATGTATATTACACAATACACAATATAACATAAAAGTTATAGTGATTTCAAAAATGCGTTTACAAGAGTCTATTCCTTAAAGGTTACGTATTATGTAGGCATGTACAGACCGGGTACATGTAGGCATGTAAAGCTTCGACGATATAAATAGGTATGAATTGCGCAAACGCTTCAATGGTAACGTAGGTACAAAGGCGCCTCGTCAACGGTCATCGGCCGATTACCTGATTTAAAGCGAAGTTTGTCTTGCTTATGCGAACGCAATGATTTATTAAATTTTTTTGTGAGCATTTAACAAAGTACGAATATGTTGCAGATTAAGTATTACTGATTTTATACATTTCAATGAGATTTATACGAAAAAGCGATGACAAAATTGAAAAATTTATATGTCACTAATTCATTAACGAATCGATATTTTTCCTTCAAACTTTTTTCATGGGTGCTTACCACCATTGCTTAACTCCCGTTTGACCAGTTGCCCCATAACTTGATACACCTGTATACATATAGGTCAAATTCCCTTTTAATTTAAAGATGACTCCTACCCAATAAGGGTACGATTATAGACAAGAAGAAAAATTAAAATATTGATTTCATTGTTACAGCGTTCGAGATGCCTCCTTGTTTTTAAAGGTCTACTGATGTTTATAGCCTTGGAAATCATGTATAATCTACCTTATTTAGTGGCATATTTTATGACGATGTCACCAATTGCTAAAGAAACCTTCCTGCGTCTGATTTTCCGATGTATTTTACTGTTTACTATGAGTAAGTATTATATATTTCTTAAGCAGTAACTTTCTGTGTGGTGTCGGAGTAAGAATACAATTCACCACCCTCTCTCATACTCGTGGGCGTTGTAAAAGATGACTAAGGGAAATATTACGCATATGACATCTAAGGAAAAGATTGAAAACTCGAAACAAAACCCTATACCAACCTGGCTGACCAGAATGGTATAGTAAGGTCAATTTCTCTCGGAGGCACGAGCCCAGCAGTGGGACGGGACGTATATGAGCCGAAATGATGAAAATAATGATCATAATATTTTGGGTACGTATTCACGGTGTGGCCATGGTTATTAAAAAGCATTTGTAACGTTTAAAATATGGTAATCATAGTTTCTTTTTATTATAAGTATATAAGCAAAGTTAATAAAATGTATTTATAATACATTTTATGGTATCTGATCTAACCATAGATAATATTTTACGTTGTTTTGAAAATTTTAATAGTGGTAGGACCACACTGTCGACTGTTATCTGTCTACAGCTGCGGGCCGGTCCGTCCGGGGTAGTACCACGCTCTCGCAGAAAATCGATGTCTGAGTAGTAGCTATTTGTTACTGCGCTTCGTCTGGTGAGCGAGAGAGCCGGAAGCCCAACTTTCTGAGGGTGTTTGTGTGTGGAGAGTTTTGGTGGTGCCTTTGCCGACCGACTTTGATCACCGACCCTCAATGCACGCATTCACACTCCCTTCACTTTCTTCGCGGTAGGCAGCGGCCTTGTAAAGGTCCATGAGCGGCAGCAACACTTACCATCAGGTGTACTGTTTGCTCGTGTGCCACTGCTAACAATAAAAAAAAAATGTTAATGCCTAATTTGAATGGGACCAGACAAGAGCTAATATTTGTTAAAATATACATATGTATAAAATATATGTAATCTTTATATATATATATATATATACACTCATTTGCAAAAAAAAACGGGCACCTAAGCAATGAACCATTTCAAATGTTAATATTTCTTTGTTTGATAATTATAGGTAGTTTTATCCACACAATTTGCTAAATTAATAAGAAAATAATCGTTTTCATCAGTATTTCATAAAATTTAGATACAATTTATGGGAAATAATGCTAAACCTCGCTAGTAGTGTATATTCGCTAGTAGTGCATATGCTCATGAAGTAAAAATAAAAAAGTTTTTTTGTTTGTTTTTCTTTAATAAAGTAAAAGCAGATAAATGTTTAGTATCGAGTGTGACCCCCTCTAGCTAAAATCACAGCTTGAATTCGTCTGGGCATGCTAGCGAGTATATCCCGGATACTTGCTTGCGGAATACGTTCCCACTCCGCAGTAATCACATTCTTCAGCTCTCTGATGGTCTGCGGAGCCGGGTGTACTGATCTCACACGCCGTTTCAGAACGTCCCAGACATGCTCTATGGGATTGAGGTCAGGACTTCGAGCTGGCCAATCCAAACGACGAATGCCGACCTCTTGCACATACGCATTAACATCGCGGGATCGGTGGGCGCGAGCATTGTCGTCCATAAAAATCGAGTCTTCACCTAGAGCGGCCAATGCGGGTTGTGCATGAGAAATTAGAACTTCCGTTATGTATCAATGCCCAGTCAGTGAGCCGTTTTCAATGAAGACTAACTCTGTACGATCCATTGAATTTATTCCTGCCCAAAACATAACAGAGCCCCCACCATAAGGTGTGATTTCTTCGAAACATGCCTCTGCAAAGCGTTCTCCTTGTCTTCTTAGCACTCGCCGACGTCGATCTTCACCGAACAGAGATATCCTGGCTTCATCAGAGAACAAAACCCTATTCCAATCGTCTTGAGTCCATGATTCACAATTTCTAGCGAACCTAAGCCTGTGAACTCTGTGCTCACGGAGTAATTTGGGGCCGCGGGCCGGGCGGTGACTGCGTATATTGGCAGCGAGAAGCCTCCTCCTGACCGTCCATAGACTAATATGCACATTTCTTACTTCTTGGAGGTTGTTCTTAAGATCCACATACGAAGATTTGCGATTTCTCAATGCGCGACTCACAAGAAAACGATCATCCCGTGGTTGGGTACATGGTTTTCTTCCAGAACCAGGCCTTCTCTCGACGGAACCAGTCTCCTGATATCGCTGCCAGGTCCTTTGGACTGTCGAGCGACTAACATTTAGCCTCCTAGCCACGAAACATTGGCTGCAACCCTCTTCAAGCAGCGCGATAATTTTGGTAGCTTTTACCACTTTATCTACCATTTTTGATACAGCCAAACAGCATTAAATAAAGCTTTGACAGTCAAGGATATGAAATTAATCGATAAAAATTGAATAAAAGTTATGAAAGTCGATGTTAACTTCTGGAACTTCGCGCCAAAAATGTAGGATAAAAAGGGGTTTTCTGTAAAAATGAACATCAAATGAAAAATTTAATTTAGAACGTACTTTTTTAAATACCACAGCATTTTTAAAACCGGCCAGTAACGTGTACAAACGATTGAAACCTTTTTGGTATTGTATCTTTTTAAATATGAATGAAAATCAAAACCGCCCGTTTTTTTTGCAAATGAGTTTATATATATATATTTTCTTGTGTACGTGTATGTGTCATTGAACTCCGCCTAAACGGCTGGACCAGTGTACCGATGTTGATGAAATTTTTTGTGTGTTCAAGGGGATTCGAGAATGATTTAGATTCACATTTCGATCGGGTAGGTGGCGATGTCGATTTCAACAAGAATTCCTTTTATTTTATTTGAACAGAATAACGTCTGTTGAGTCAGCTAGTTTCCGTTGGGCCGACCACTGAAGACAAGTCACCCTGCACTGGTGGTCCAACGACGAAAGCGACGTGCCCGGGTGGGTGACGGGGCCGCGCGTCGCCCTTTTGTCGCCCCAGACGGAGCTGGACGGCGGGTGCCAAAAAAGCTAGTTTATTATAAATCCCTGTTTCTGAAGGTGTTTGTTTGCGCGTGGTGGGTATTGGTGATGTCTTTAGTATCACCGACATCATTACACACATTCATACTCCTGTGGTGTTTGCTCGTTTGCCACCAACAGAATAAAAAAAAGTTTTTGAAAAAAGAATAGTCCATTGCCTTTCTTGCTAAATCTTCACAGCTATTGAATTAATTTAAATTAAAATTGCCAATATGCCTCGCATATTTTACATAATGAATGATTTTTAAATAACAAATTTTCCAGGAATGGCGCGTATGAAATAACCACCGGATACTTCTATAAACCATAACTAATTTTCTACTGCATTTGCAGTACCTGCTCTTCAAGGTGGTACGAATCGACTTGCAGTCAGAATAGTCTACTTCCTTTCGTGAGTACTAGTTCTTGCCAAGAAAGAACATTTTCATCATGGTTTTTGTTACATTATGGTTCCTCTAACCCTGTATTTACAATTGTAAATTATAACACGCATACATTAATGATAGAAAAATGTATATTTTTACATAAAACATACATTTAAACATACATTTTTGTATCGTTAATGTAGATATAAAATAAAGTATATAAAAATCATATAAAGAAGGATATTAATAAGATAAGAAAAAACTGACTGATTAGAGTGGTTTTTTTATAGAGATTCGGCCTATTTCTTGAGTACTCTAGCTAAGAATGTTGTAGTTTGCCAAATATCTGTATAACTACATACTTTAACTATTTTTTTTAGTATTATCAATCTTAGAATGAAACACAAAAAATGAAGCATTTAAATTGGAGCCAATTGGAGCCTTACGCTGGACCATTCCGTAGTGCACAATTGTATAGTGGTGTGCGTATGTACGTGTGTAATCGCTTGTACAGATGTAGTATTTTTGGCTTCATGTTTTTGATCGCTTAAATACCGACACTATCCTTCTTTACGTTATTATTCTAAGATTAGTAATATTGCATACTGTACAGATGGTTAATGGTTAAGATACCGACCTAACATACGAGTGTCTTAGGTTCTCACGCAGGACCATACTTTGAGCGATAGATGAATTTTTTACATAGTCTAGATGCAAGGATTATTTTCTTTGTTGCAGTCTTTACAAAAAAAAAACAAAATATTTTTCCTGTAAATTATTTTAATTTTATCTAAAATTATTTATAACTATCACTGTATAAATAAATTAAGATATTACGAGAGAACTGTTAAGAAAAACCCGAAAGTATTTTTAGCTGAACATTTAAATCCGCGCAGGAGATATTTTAATTAGTTTTGGCAAGTTTATTTCACTCTTCACTGTAATTCTATTATTCTGAGATCTATGTCATGGTAATTCTACAGAAACTGTGTATTATTTGAATGTCGTAATGTAATTGGTGTTAGCTTTATATTTAGACTAAAAGACATAAGGAACGAAAACAGGTTTCTAATTTTGATTAAGACTAACACACATAAGTAATTATAAGGTAGGTTCGGGTAATAAGGCCTGTCGGTTAATAAGGCCTATATGATAAAAATACAACTTAGAATGATAAATTTTGCAGAAAATCACAATCGGAGATTGTCAAGATTCAAAGATGACGCTTTAAATCCGTTACGACGCATTATCTGATTTACAACATAAGAGCATCATGAATTGCAACAGATGGCCTTTTTTTAAATGTAAATGAATTTTAAATGTCCACGGCTCATGCAGTCATAGTGGCATGTAAATAATGGTTAACGGTTACCTATTATATTAAATATTAGAATGTAGTATTAGACACTCGATTATCCGGCCCTCGATTATACGGATTCGCGATTATCCGGACTGCCAACCACAACCTATGTATTGTACTTACAAATCGAATTTATGCAAGCATGGACGTGTCTGAAATGGAATGTCTCGCGGGATCGCTGCCCCACGCATTTTATTACTGTTTTAGTTAGTAGCATGACCCGTGGGATATGTTTCGTCTTTTAATATAATAATGTATATACTTACGCACAAAACTGAAGGAGGTTTTTCATACATTCGATTATCCGGGTTTTCGATAATCCGAATGCCCACTAACAACAATTAGTCCGATTAATCGCGTTTCTACTGTGCTATTACTCATAGTCAATATCATTAGCATTCATCGTTTTGTCCTCCCCTCTCCCACCTAGCTGGGGGCCGTCTTACACTGGGTCCTGCAATAACCGCTCAAGAACCTTTCTTTCCCAGTGGTTCTTGGTTCGTGAAGAGACGTCGCCTCAATACTGCTATTCCAATATGCTAATTTTTCGTGTTATATTGATTACAGCAGTTTTTGTACAGAATATCGTATTTCCGATTATATACCGCAGTATTTCCGATTATATACCGCAGAGAAATACCTAGCATAGCCTGCTCCATAACACACTGATCAACTTTGAGCTTAATTGTGAGGTAGACACTTAGAGACCACATTCCCATGCCATTAATCATAGTATGTAAGTAAAAATACAGTAAAACCCGTTTAAGACGATTTCGCAGGGACGCAACCAAAAACGCGTCTTAGGCAGGAAAGCGTATTATGCGGGAAAGTGCCATTATTATTTATTATATTCTATTATTATTTTGAATACCTACGTATTGAATTAACACTTAAAACTTACCTAAATAAAATGTTGTTTATTTTCTTTATTTAATATACTTACTACTACATATATTTTTAAATATTAAAACATAAAAAATATTTTTAAATATAAAAAAAATGTTGTTTATTATTATTACGTTACTTAAAGTAATCACTTATTTTAGTTTGACAAAAAAGATTTTGAGGCATTAGCAATTACAAGATTTTAAACGCTATTTAATTTTCGCAGTGCGTCAAGCGAAGGCTTGATTCAAGGAACAAGTACATAGCGTCTTAAATCATTAACTGCTGATAATGCCTGGGAGTGTGACAAAATCAGAGTTGACTCAACTTCTTGGTCATTATCACTTAGGGTCGCTCGACAGTCATCACTTCGTCAGTCGCTGGCTGCTACCGCAAGGGGTAATATGTGTATTTGAGTGGCACGTGTTGGCATATTAAACGGGATGACGATTGTATTAAGCGTTAAGAAATGTATGAAAACATACCTCAAGTTGCTGGGACTGACGCAAAATGGCGTATTATGTGGGAAACCGTATTAAACGTGATCGTATTAAGCGGGTTCTACTGTATATTTGTTCGAATATTTATACTTTAAGCTAACTTCATTTCAGCTCATATACGTCCCATTGCTGGGCTCGAGCCTCCTCCACAAATGGAGGGAAATTGACGGCAAACTTCATAACTTACATATACTTAAGAAATAGTTACTCTAACACCGTTTGTTTGTTTAAATTTGCAAATTCTTCTATATTATTGCGAACCATAGTAGATTTTCTTGCCAGTCTTGCGGTCGGAAGTGGTAAGCGTTGTTCATAGATTCCCCAGAGCTCCTTAAAATGCTACTAAACTGTAAAGCAAGTAAACACTAAAACGAGGAAAGCTAAGATATAATGCAACTAAATTTTGCTATGTAACTTCCTACATAATAGAAAATAGTAAAAAACTCCGGCTTCATATTTTTGAGTTATTACAAACGAAAAGATGTCGTAATCTTTTAACTACACCGGGAAAGAAATCTTTAAAGGAGTGATCACATTTCATATCACTAAAATATAGAAGTATTGCAGATATTAATTATTAATATCTACAGTACTTTTAGTAATAATTATAAGTTAATATTAATAATGTACATTGTTAAAGAAGAAAGTGGTACCAAAATATGTGTAGTTAAACTAGATGATAGTTACAATGTGACGCGATTGGTTTATGTAGTTTAAGATAGATTAAGTTTATATATAAACTGTGCAAGTTTTGAATATAACTATATCAAATAGCTGATTTTATATTAGGGACTAGTAGATATAAACCAAAATATATATTATTAGTGACTACTAGACTTAAACAAGAATACATTATGTGGCCTAAAATATATGAAGTAGAAAAATATTCTTCTATCATAATTTTTATCTATTATCTATCTATACTGGTACATAAACAGTTAGCTGGCCGTGTTTAAAGCTTATCCTTGGCACAGGTGAACTTACATACAGATCTGAAAAATATAATCTTGGAATATAATCTTTTCTCAGCTACAGCAAGTAGCTGAGAAAATGTCTAAATTGTTCAGAAATAAGTGAAATTTAAAATTTTGAATAACCCCGACACAAACTAAAATAATAAATAAATATAGTTTATATAAACTAAAAAATATGCTTTCAACTAAAAAGTGTAAAATCATTTTCAATATAGGCTGAAAATAATAATGAACGAAATATATGAATATTATTGTGAAAGCGCTCGACTTACGAAAATATAGTTGAAAGCATGTTTTTTAGTGTTTTTGAACTATATTTATTTTTCACTTTTTAGTGAATAGCCACCGGAATTTAATTAGTCTGCGTATTAGATTTGTCGGTACATCGATGAATGTATACGGCTCAAGACGCAATTATTACCATATACTCAGTGCCAGATAAGGTGGCAAAAGACAACCTTCACCTACCTTCACCATGATATCTTAAAATGCAAAAAACTCTATCGCTTACCATACAAATCTCTCGAAAAGTTGTATCGCAAAATTCTCTTGGTAGTTGCCTACCAGGAAGCAACATTACAAACAGCACAACTCAAAATTTTACGAAATCTAGTAAAATTACCATAGAAAATATATATTTTTAATATCCTATAATCATGTATTTCATTGTTTTAAAATAGCAGATAAACCTGTAACTGATGACATTTCATTATTTTATAAATAATATCATTGATAACAATGCCAAATTACTTTCAAATGTCTGAAAATCAAAAGTTTTTAAGTAACATTAAAATTAAAGTACCGAGAATATTTATATAAATTCAATATAATATAGATCCTATAATTAAATACGTAATTAGCTTCGAAGAATTATGTAACGCCCAAAAAATGCCAAGTTTTAAGTTATGACACATTTTTTTCAACTCATTTTACTGTCAGGTATAATAAACCTAAAGGGTCGCACAAGTAGATGCAAGATTTTAGGTTATGTGTATCAAACATAAAATCTTTTCTTAGCTGATTTTAGCGTCAGGTGTACGAGATCAGTGGCGTCATGTGGCCCAGTCGCCATTTTGTTTGACATTCCGTGTGGAGCACGTAAAAGATATTGAAAAAAAAAAATGATGGGCCTCGATGACAGTATATACCGAAAGGTTGATGCATTCATAATTCATGTATCAGACAGCGGTGATAGTAATAGTAGTGGAAGTGCCAGTCCAGAACTATAGATTTTTGTAAAGTCATAAATAAATTATTTTAGTATATTATTTTACCTCACCTTACGTATTTAACAAAAAGTTAGCCTTAAGATAGATTAGCTATCAGTTTCATGCTAGGGCAGTGGTAAAGTAGGTAACGTGTACGTATGCTTTATTATTGCACGTGTAGGTGTTTAATAATTTCTTAACTAAAATTCTAAACAAATTACACGCAGACAAATGTTTGTAACCTCTGTTCGGTCTAGACACCTTCACCACGATATTACAACGATAAAACGGTTTGTATGGAAAGCGATAGAATTAGCGATAAATTACTTGAATTTGATGATATCGTGGTGAAGGTCACCAAATGACCTCTTTTGCCATGCTATTTGGCAAACACTATAGGAAAGTCTATACGTGTTTGTGTTATGCCGAATGCCCGACTAGCTCTATCTCTCTTACTCTCATGCAAAGGATGCGGAAAGAAGTTGATGAATCCTGGCGAATCTAATTAGGATAATCGATTTCTTTAAGCGGATTATTGTATCCGACCACTGACGTCAAGTCACTTGCGGGTGGGTTACGGGCGAGCGCGCTTACGTCCCTCTGCCATCCCGGACAGAGCGGACGAGGAGTACCAGAGGAGCAACCAAAAAAAAAGCGGATTATTGCATTGTCATCGGTCTTTGATAGGTGTGCAAAGTTTAAAAAAAATCGGATCGCTCAAAGTAGGGTAAAATCGAGCTCAAAGGTGGACGTTACAAACAAACATACAGGTGAAGCTAATAAAAGCGTGTTAAAAAAGTATTACGTTCGCGTCAACAGGAATTATCAATTAATTGTCATTTAACTATTGTAATGTAGGAGAGGAATCATACACCATTACATCATTTTGAAAAAAAAAAAAACTCCCCTGCTGGACCGATATTAACCAAACATAGCTAAGAACCACCGCCAGAAAACTGGCTTTCAAATGAAATGAAGCGTGCCTATTCTTGAATTTCGATTTCAATTCTAAATCCAATCGCAGCTCGAATTTGAGCAAATTTGGTACTCTTGAAACCGACACTAGCGCATGATTGAAATCAAATTCGGAGAAATATTTTTAAACTAAATGAATTCGACTCTCGTCGATTAAGTCAAATATGTGCTACTTCCGACGTGATTTTAACGTAGTTTAAATTCGTTAAT
The DNA here is from genome assembly GCA_032191425.1 of Lymantria dispar. Classification (NCBI taxonomy): domain Eukaryota; kingdom Metazoa; phylum Arthropoda; class Insecta; order Lepidoptera; family Erebidae; genus Lymantria; species Lymantria dispar. The sequence continues at coordinate 1,718,758 of CM063462.1, read as the reverse complement.
GTTGCACAAAAAAAGCATCTTTGTGATGATCGAGTTCGATAACGTTATTAATTTTAAGTAAGAAAATATGGCACATTTGATGAAAATAACAACGTCAAACGCGAAGAATTCATTCTCGATTTTGTTCAAGTACCAAATATAAGTTTGGTGAGATTGGAATTGAATAGGATTCGAAATTAAAATTGACTTAAAGAGTAGGTCCGCAGCTGTAATACACACACACACACACACACACACAAGTGTATAACACAATACCTACATTGTTAATCATAAGATAGTTACACTGGTTTGTGTAGTTTAAGCTAGATTACGCTTGGATATTTTTCGCTTTTGATCTTTTAAGACTACTAATTAAGTAACAAGATTAGATATATATATATATAGGTTTCAATTTAATATATATATATATATATATATTAAATTGAATTGAAACAAGACTATTTTAGTATTATAAAATGTATTAATTATTAAGTTTCGTATTAAACCTAGCTAGTAGTAATGCGATGCTGTAAAATTGTGTGTGTAGTTGAAAAAAATTTTAGTTCACAAATCTGGTATTGTTATTTGACCGCCCATCATTATTATATAAGAACCTTTCTAGTCCAACTTTCATGCGTATGCTTCATCTCTTTGCCACTTTAACATGCTAATCAAATAAATGTTGTGTGTAGTTCTAGTATAAATTATTTAAGATGAAATTTAGTAGACAAAAAGTTTTTATGCAGCGTTTTTTGATAGTTTATTGGAGGTTTTTTTGGCATAACGTTTTAAGTACATTGCAAATATTATGGAGGCATATTCTGATAAAATGGTTAAAGGTTAAAATCATAATATAATAATCAGCTGAAACTCGCATATTTTTTTAAAAACCAACCTATCTTTTTTGAAGGCTAGAGCCTTACAATAATAAAGTATAGAAGGTAAGTTCGCGCACAAAAATGAAGCATTTAAATTGGAGCCTAATGGAGCTTACGCCGCATCGTTCCGTAGTATACAAGATTACTGTACTGCACGTACGTACGTAATTCTTACAAAATAAATAGGTAATTATAACGGTTTGTGCATTCAAATGGAGTCACAACACATTTGAAAAACATAAAAAGGTTTTTAACACTACTTTTAAAAGTATTTCGACGATTTATATTAATAAAAACTTATAGTGGTGTGCGTGTGTACGTGTGTAATCGCCTGCGCGCATGTAGTATTTTTGGCTTCATGTTTTTGATCGCTCGAAGTACCGACACTATCCTTCTATACATTGTTATTCTAAGTGTTCAATGCACATTGAACATGCAACGCAGCAAATTCAAAAGTAGAGCATGTCAACATACAAGTAAAGCATGTCAACATACAAATGTGCAAAATTCGCACTGACATGATTAAAAGACGCTGCGTTACACTTCACACTTACGACACACTAACACAAAATAGTATATGTGTGTATTAGCAATAAGTAGTATATAAGGTGTACATTTTGTAAAATAAATCAGATTTGAATTTATTCATCTCTCAGTTACATCCCTCTCACTGTGGCCAAGACACCCTTAGCCGTCAGTTCTGATCAGTCTAGTGAGTCTGCTTGACTGGCAGTGAGAGTTACCAATCCTCCACCCAAACCTCCATCTCACTGTGGCCAAGACACCCTTAGCCGTCAGTTCTGATCAGTCTAGTGAGTCTGCTTGACTGGCAATGAGAATTACCAATCCTCCACCCAACATCCATCTCACATCTACCTGTCACCTTAGGTAGCGCGGTGCAGGTATCCCATCAGATAGGCTAAGAACTTAAGGGCTTTAGGTACTTCAAACTATAACCTTAGGTTCTTCTGTCAAACACGGCGTTAGTCCACTAGCCCAGACTACGCCTGTACACTAAGGTTAGGGCAAAAACTAACAACTCTCTCTATATATTTAGATAATGTTTTCTGTTGTAAATTATTTTATAATTAAGTTAATTTCAAGTTTGTACAATAAGATTATTGATGTTTTCGCGTACATTACGCATATGAAATTAAAATTAATTAATTTTTACTGCTTTGTATTGCATATTAACTTACTAAACGCCAGGATTTTTGTCGTTTAGTATGCTATCAAATTTAACGCGATAAAATCCGTAAAAATAGTTTTCTTTTTAAATTTATATAGGGCGTATTATCTTAGTACCTGAGGGCAGAACCGCTAATGTAGTTTATAAAGAGGTACTACAAGTTTGGTATAAGCTCAAAAAATAGCCTTACCCCTTTACAATGGTTTTAGAATTTTGGTGTCTTTCAATCTGTATGTTATGGCATAACACAAAAACCACTGAATGGATTTCGATACAATTTTCACAATTTTGGTAGTTTGGGGGTCCATCTTAAAATCTAAGCCACGTATCATTTAATTTCGTTAAAAAAACAGAAGATATGGTGCATAGGGTGATTTATTCTGTAGTCTACGCGGACGAAGTCGCGGGCAAAAGCTAGTTAGTTAATATTTTTAATCGTGTTTATAGGGCGTAAAAGATCATAGAATAACCGCCAAAAAAGTGGACTACGCTGAATAGACGAATTAGTATAGGGTTCACAATTTAGTATAATAGTTCAATTTAGTACAGTAGTTAGTGTAGTAGGTAGTTCGCAATTTTTAACTGACTTCAAAAAAGCAGGAGTTTCTCAATACGATGTCATTTTTTTTATGATTGTTACTTCAGAACTTTCGCCTGAGTGAACCGATTATGATAATTCTTTTCTTCTTCTCTTCTATTATTTGAAAGCTCATGCTGCCCGTGTGTTCCGATTTCAATTTCGTCTAGTAGAAGTTGGGTTTTTTGTTAAAATCGTTTCTTTTGAAGTGATGTATCTGTCTGTAATTGTTTGCTTCACTAAGTAACTTTTTTACGATCACAAATCCCATTGTATTCTAAGAAAGTAGGATTCATATATTCTATTCGTATACAAAAGATATATTTTATATAATATTAGCAACCCGCCCTCGCTTCGCTTCGGTTTCATTCGCCTTATCCGCGTAGTTCCCGTTCCCGTGGGAATACCAAGATAAAATATAGCCTATGTTACTCCCTGATATTATAGCTTTCCATTGGCAAAAGAATTTTTGAAATCGTGAATCGTTAAGCGTGATAGCGTAATAAACAAACAAACAGACTTTCGCATTTTTATAATATACTTAAGTGAAAGAATTTTTGAAATGAGCTCGGTGGTTTAAGCGTGAAAGCATAACAAACAAATTTATAACAAACTAGCTGACCCGGTAAACTTTGTACCGTCATAATTTATTTCATAAATATATTTTCTCAGTTGCCGAAAATATAGTCTCTAATAGAAGAACCATTACGGCTTTGTCGGAAGTGAATCAATCGTCTTGGTCGCGACATTGTTAATGATGATTCAAAGAGAACACAAATTATTGATTTCTGACAAAATTATAAATATAAAATTTTCAACCATACTTCGTCATAGACAAAATTATGTTTAGCTGTCATTTGCGTTTTGTTATTACATATCAAATGCGTTTTTGTTATACCAAGTTACATATTGACTTGTATTCTCTTTGACGTTTTATGTCATGTCCCACGGGAACCCAATCGAACGGGATAAAAAATATCCTATGTCTGTCGCCTGGTTCTAAGTTACCTCCTCACCAGTTTTCAGCCAAATCGGTACAGTCGTTCTTGAGTTATAAATAGTGTAACTAACACGACTTTCTTTTATATATATATAAATATATAATATTAGTAGGGATGTATATAGTCTTTTTATTATAAACTAGCAACCCGCCCACGCTTCGCTTCGGTTTTAGTCGTTTTACCCGCGTAGTTCCCGTTCCCGTGGGAATACCAGGATAAAATATAGCCTAGTTTACGCGCTGATATTATAGCTTTCCATTGGTGAAAGAATTTTTGAAATCGGTCCAGCCGTTTTGAAGATTACCCGGAACAAACAGACAGACAGACAAAAATTTTGTAATCAGTATTTTAGGCATAGGTGTCGTGCAAATAACCGTGTGAGCATGAAAAAAGCCTATTATTTTGACATTACAAACAGACACTCCAATTTTATTTATTGGTATAGATATCTATTAATATACAGCTATATCGCTAGTAGCGTAATAAATTTACCTTTGAAACTATAACGATGTTTGCGTTTAGTGATTATAATAAGCGTGTATAATATAATTAAATATTTGTAATACATATATTTGTGTATTAAATGTTTATCATTGTCAAAGAAATTAAGGACATAAATGTGATATGTGTATATTTCATAAGTGTACATAAAATTAAAAGTTGTGTATCTACAATATTTTTTTATTATCTTCTAGTAACCCGCCCTCGCTTCGGTTTCAGTCGCCTTATCCGCGCAGTTCTCGTTCCCGTGGGAATACCCGGATAAAATATAGCCTATGTGGCATGGCCCAAATTAATCTGGTCATGCAAATATGCGTTATGCGCCCGAAGGCGTTATGGCGGTAATTTTATGAGAGAATGGACTGTATAATTTTTCGCTAGGCGGCTGGTTACAAAATTGGTATCACAACTACGATGAGCATACGCTTAGGTCTAGGGTATAGGAATTCCACGCACCTTGACTCCAATACACTCCTGGATCGTCCAAAGCGTCCTTGAGGCTCCAATATCACAAACCGTCCGTCGTGAGTGTCCAAAGTGATAACCACTGTCGAGTTTTGCTGTATTTTAGGTGCACCTATACACTTCACTAGTTCGGTAATTATAACACGTAGGTACAATAGCGTAGTTTCACCCTATGCCACAAGGACGCGGGCGCATGTCACGCGCAGTTAAGGTATTGCAGCGGCGGCGGTTCAAGGGCGAATGTCACCGAGCTTCTTCAGCTAGGTGTCGTGCGAATCGCGGGTTTAGAGAGGAGAGAAAAAGGATGCGTCATCCACTCGTCAAGTTGATGATACCATTTAGAAACAGAATGTTCACATTTGAATGACAGCAAATAACGCGGCGCTAACACTATGTTACTCCCTGATATTATAGCTTTCCATTGGCGAAAGAATTTTTGAAATCGTTAAGCGTTAAGCGTGATAGCGTAATAAACAAACAGACTTTCGCATTTTTATAATATACTTAAGTAAGGACCTTGACCTAGCGAAAGTTGTTGGGCGTCGTTGGATGCAGGCGGCACAGGACCGCACATTGTGGTGCAACATGAGGGAGGCCTACGTCCAGCAGTGGACGGCAATAGGCTGAATGATGATGTAAGGATTACTATTCTCTCTTCGTCCGTGTGGTGATGGAGTAAGAATACAATTCATCACTCCTCTTTTTGCCCGTGGATGTTGTAAAAGACGATTAAGGGGTACATTACTCATGTAACAACTATGCGAGAGATGGAAAACTTGAAATAAATCCCTATGCCAACCTGTCTGCCAACTCGCGCGCCGTCCTCTCGTCGCCCCGGACGGAATGGACCACGTGCGCGCTTACCATAGCCCATCCATTAAAAAAAAAAAAGAAAGAAAAAAAATACCAACCTGTCTGGCAAACATAATGTAATAAGGTAAATTTCTCTCTTATTGTGGAGGAGACTGGAGCCCAACAGTGGGACGTATGTGACCTAATAATAAGAATACAATTCGTCACCTCACATACCCGTGGGTGTCATAAAACCCACCTAAGGGATATAATATGCGTATATCGTCTATGTAAAAGAAGGAGAACTCGAAATAATAGCATATATCAAGCCGTCTAAACAGCCTAATGTAGTAGGTCAATCTCTTTCCTATTGTGGAGGAGGCTCGAGCCGAATGGGATGAATATGAGCTGAATAGAATGGTGAAATGATTTATTTCTTTTATTACCGTGTGGAGCTGGCTATGTCTATCAATCGAAAAGAAAGGATCATTAGAAATTGTTTTATTAAATCGCCCTTTAAGATTAATAAAATACCAAATATTGTATAAAAGTGGGGAGTTTAAATTTTCCCAGCACATTAGTGATAGAATTTCGATTTGAAAGCTCAATATAAACACAAAAGACTGCACAGATAGCGTAGTGGTTAAGATACCGACCTACAGTACTAGTATCGAGGGTTCCAATCTCACGCAGGACAACAATTTGTGCGATCCACAAATTGTTGTTTTAAGTCTGTTAGTTATACGAGTATGTTTGTAAATTCTCCCTCAATACAAGGATTGTTTCCTTAGTGATGACAATAAATGATACAGAGAGAGAGAGAAAGAGTTTCGCATACATACACGTAGTAGGCTCGATACACCATTTCGTTACGTGACGATTTCTACTAAATTGCACTACCCATAAGCCGGCGCTATCCGTGTAAGAATACAAGTGTGACGGAGTAAGAATACAATTCACCACTCCCTATCTGGCCCGTGGAAGTCGTTAAAGACGACTGAGGGATGTAATATGCATATAACCTCTATGCAAGAGAAGGAAAACACGAAATGAATCCCTATACCAACCTGTCTGACCAGCATGGTATAGTAAGGTCAATTTCCCTCCTATTGTGGAGGAGGCTTGAGCCCAACAGTGGAAGGTTTATGAGCTGAAATGATGATGAATGATGAACAATAATTATATATCAAGATTTATTAGGCCCTTGGTAGAGAAATAAGATGCAAATATTAAATTGCGCTTTACGCTTCACCATACATCTTTTCGGATTGCTTTTAACGTATTGTATCTACAGTTGAAATCTTTTAAAATGCAATATTTATAGTAAATAGTAGGTACTTATTATTTGGACACATTAATAACATATTCAAATGTATTTCTTCATTTTATAGGTAAGGAATTAGGTTCTGAATAGCTTGTGGAACAGCGGGTTAGATTGCCTATCATAAAAGTTAACAAAGAAAATATTTATGATCGTGAAAAGTTCCTACAACAAAATGATTAGCAAGATGTCGAATGTTAAAGTTATTAAAAATTTAGGCGTCTGTTTTATTTTCTGTCATCATTTGCGCTGTTGTTCTGTTCAAATAAGCACCACCTACCGGGTCCAATTGTGAATCCAAACGATTCTCGAATCCCCTTGAACATGCACAACTTTCAACTACATCAGTCCAGCCGTTTAGGAGGAGTTGAGTGACATTCACACGTATATAAGAAATTTATATATTAAGATACAACAACCGAGTAGAGACACATTGGTATTAGATCCAGCAGCAGGCAGAGGCTGAGAATTCATCATCATCACAAATTATATACCTACGTCCCAATAATGGGCTCGAGTCTCATTCAACATGGAACTGAAATTTTGAGCTTTGAGTTTTAATTTTCTTGCATATCTAGATGCTATATGCATATTGTATCTTTCAGTGATTAGGGAATGTTGTGCTATGAAAGTAGATGTAGTGACAAGGATTGAGAAAGGTATGTTAAATTGGTTTGATCTTGCAGAGAGAATGAATGAAAGGAGACTAATAAAAGGAATATATAGGGCGAATGTGAACGGAAGTATTGGGAGGGAAACACCAAGCCGGACGTTCCACGATTAAATCGGGGACGTTCTTAAGAAAGCTCAGGTTAGAAGTACCCTAAACTGAAGAACATGCAGGAGGAGATTAATGAATGTGGAGGAGACGAAAGTTATGTCAAGATCGTAGCAAGTGGAGGAAAGTGATCTCTGCCTACCTCTATGGGAAAGAGTCGTGAATATATGTATGTATCCCTTAGTCGTCTTTAACGACATCTACGATAAGAAAGGTGGTCGTGAATTGTCTTTTTGCTTCGTCATCACACGGAGATGCTGAGAATTGCTTCGAGATCATTTTCAGGGTTCCGTACTCAAAGGGTAAAAACGGAACTCTATTACTGGGACTTCGCTGTCCGTCCGTCCGTCTGTCACCAGGCTGTATCTCAAGAACGTTGATAGCTAGACAGTTGAAATTTTCACAGATGATGTATTTCTATTGCCGCTATAATAACAAATACTAAAAATAAAATAAATATTTAAGGGCTCCCATAAAACAAACTTGATTTTTTTACTCTTTTTTGCTCAGTGGTACGGAACCCTTCGTGCGCGAGTCCGACGCACTTGGCCGATGTTTTTTTTAATTTGGTAACCTAGTAAGAATCACCTCTTTCTTACCAGTGGTTTATCTTAAAGGATTTTAAGGGATATGATATAAACTGCTATAATAATCTATCTAACCAGAGTACATCGGGACAATTTCGATCCCATTGTGGCAGAGGTTCGAGTCCAGCGGTGGGACGGAATAATATTAGCATTGTGTCAACCATACAAAAGTTCGGCAAAAAACTATTTATTACTAAGCATTGTCTTTATGATATATTTTAGATCAGACTATTAATATTATTAATGAACTCTTAACAATAATACGTTTGATATATCGATGAAGATATGAAGAGCGATGCCATTTACTTACAAAACACAATATGGCATGTAACATAATGTAACATTATTATATAATCAAATGTCGTTTGATATATTGATCGTGTTTAGGACTTTGTGTCTTGGTGATGGAGTAAGAATAACGTTTACCCATTATCCCGTAGATGGTCTCTATGTATTATATACCTTAGTCGACTTTTACGACCTACGGGTAAAAAAAAACTTCTGTTTGAAAAAACTCGACATATAGTTTTGGCAGTCCTTTTTTGATCTTAACCTGTGTGCCTACTCTGGAACTCCATTCTAACATCGAATCCGATTCAATTCCAATCTCACCAAACTTATATTTGGTACTCTTGAACAAAATTGTGAATGAATTCTTCGGGTTTGGCGTTGTTATTTTCACCAAATATGTCGTATTTTCTTACTTTAAATTAATAACGTTATCGAACTCGATCACTACAAAGACGCTTTCTTACAATTGTGCAACATTAACGATTTTAAACTACGTCAAAATTGCGTCGGGAGTAGCAAATATTTGATTTAATCATTTAGTTCAAAAATATTCCACAGAATTTGATTCCAATCATGCGCTAGTGTCGCTTTCAAGAGTACCAAATTTGCTTAAATTCGCGCTGCGATTGGATTTAGGATTGGAATCGAGATTCAAGAGTACACTGATACTGTCTAAAGAATTTTAAAGAGACCAAAACAGGTAAAAATCTGAAGGTCAAGGTTATATGGCGGATACATTAGCACGTTCCAGCCAAACTTTTAATTTTTCTTGAGTGATTAAATATGTGTGTGGTCTAGCGTTATTGGAATGAAAAACCACACCCTTTCTGTTGATTAATTTTGCCGCCTTTTTCTCAATTTCTTGCTTTAATCTCATTAGTTGTTGACAGTAGAGATCCGAATCGATGGTTCTACGCCTCGGTAAAAGCTCATAATGAACTACCCTTCCAATCCTACTAGCTGCGAGTTAGCCCGGGTTTTGCTACAGTCTGTGACGCATGCACCGACCTTTGACTATGACGATATTCATACGTGATCCACCGGTCACCAGTTATCAATCTTTTAAAAAACGGCACGGTTTCATTACCCTCAGTAAGGCAATAATCATAAATGAGTAGGTACACGGTTCATTAGGTTTCCTTCAGTGAGTTCGTGTGGCACCCAAATATCGAGCTTCTTGAAAACCTAGTTTTATTAAAATGGATCAAAACTGTTTTGTGGTCAGTTCCATCTTTGACATCAAAATTCCTGGATTGATAACGTTTAAATCGAGCTTGTTCTACTCTTAGACACTGTATTAGGCCTAATAAACGTCACAATTCATTTTCGCGGCTTGTGTTAAATTTTTCGTTTTTTGTTATAAAAATATAAAATACATCGAATTTTTTCATTAGATTATTTTGATAGAAAGAAAAACAAGTGAAAAACAGCGGGCAACAAAATTTTAATAACTTGTTTTTTTTAACCTTTTATTATCTTATTTTCCTATCAGTCCGACACAACTAACCCCTTGAGCGCTTTTGGGACACCATTTGACCCAAAAAAAAAAATGTGCTGAAAACGCTTTTGGGACACACGCTTTTAGTACATTTATTTAAATTAACCAATCAAAAGCTATTAATATATATTTTATTTCATATTTCCTTGTCATATAGCAACAATAATAGTTTACGTAAAATCATAAAATTCACTAAACTTTTTTCAATATACCCAAGCGCGCGGGGCACTCGAGAGCGCTGCGATGTTTAGCGCGTGAGGGGTTAAATATATATTATATACACATATGTACTAGCTAATCCAACAGACCTTGGTCTGTTCAAATAAAATAACAGCGCCACCTACCGGGTCCAAATGTGAATCTATTCTCGAATACCCTCAAACACACAAAAAATTTCATCAACTTCGGCCCAGTCGTTTAAGAGGAGTTCAGTGACATACACACGTACGCAAGAAATTTATATATAACTAGTAGCGCGCTGCGTTTTCACCCGCAGTTCCTTTTCCCGTGGTAATATCGGGATAAATTATAGCCTATGTGTTATTCTGATATGTAAGCTGTATTATTGTGAAGTTTCTTCAAAATCCATTCAGTAGCGCGGGGCACTCGAGAGCGCCGCGATGTTGGGCGCGTGAGGGGTTAATATAGCCAAACAGATTTACAAAGAGATTATTTTTTGCTACATGTAGTGCTGAAACTATAGTTTTAAAAGTTTATTTTTTGTTCAACTCGATCGCTTGGTAAAACAAAAGAAACAAAGTTCATACAGCCAAGTCTTGTACATTTTTCCTTATAATTATTAGTATTTCTACTTTGTTATAGAAATTATACAGTAGTTTTTCTCTTAATATGCATGTATTCGTAACTTGTTGAAACTGTCTGTCCGTCAGAAGTCGAATCGTCGCTTTTAAGTAGGTAAGCGTTGGCAGCAGTAAATGAAAACACTTTTAAAACAGCATTATATCATATTTACTAAGGCCTCTTTTTTGCATTGCATAACATAGAATGCCAAAAAAAAAACACATTCAAATATTTAATATAATTTAAGAGATGAATATAAATCCAACTCAAAAATAAGTTCAAATTTTTTATAACAATGATGTCCTGTTGAACGGTAATAAACTAACAAAATATCTACTGATATATGGATAAGTTATATTTTATCTTAATTACATCTGCAATTGTATTTAATTATATTAGTGGTCGACGTGTGGTCGAAATTCGGCCATAATCATTTTAATTAATTTCTCTGCTACACAATTTTCTTTAATTTTAGGTCCACACTGTCGACAGTTATCTATCCACAGCCGCGGGCCGGTCCGTCCGGGGTAGTACCACGCTCTCGCAGAAAATCGACGTCTGAGTAGTAGCAATTTGTTACTGCGCTTCGTTCGGTGAGCGAGAGAGCCGGAAGCCTAACTTTCTGAGGGTGTTTGCGTGTGGAAGGTTAAGGTTATGGTGGTGCCTTTGGTATCACCGAGCCTCAATGCACGCATTCACACTCCCTTCACTTTCTTCGCGGTAGGCAGCGGCCTTGTAAAGGTCCATGAGCGGCAGGAACACTTACCATCAGGTGTACTGTTTGCTCGTTTGCCACTGGTTGCAATAAAAAAAAAAAAAAAAATAGGTATATGTATAATTGTAAATTGAGCAAGCTGTTTTTCACTAATAACTATTAGACATTGTCATCATAATTATGATCGTTTGACATTCAGTTCGACCAGAGATTTTAACCGTAAACAAAAGTCTATTGGCGTTGTTACGCAACACACGCACACAAACGTGTGTGTGTGTGTGTGTAGCGATTGCGTTGTAGTGTGCGTAATGTCTTTTTTAATGAATTTAATGCATTTCTAATCCATTATTATATGAAATTTCAGTTTTATGCACTTCTCATTATAAACATCAACTGTGCAAAATTTCATACTTATCCATCCACGTAATTTTCGTAAAAAGGGGTACAAAGTTTTTGCTTCACGTATTTATATACAGATTCTATTAAACAAAAGTGTAAAATTATAATTTAGTAAGAAATATATAACATGAGCTTTAAGACTATTGGCATTAATGTAATAATGGACGCATCTTTAGCCATAAAGATCATTTATACTACGGGAGTATTAAGCGAGTGTCAAATTATTACTCGAAATGATTAGAGAAGATATACCTTAGAATAATAACGTATAGAAGGTAAGTTCACGCACAAAAAGTGAGGCATTTCAATTGGAGCCTAATGGAGCTTACGCCGGAACCGTTCCATAATGTCAAGTCATTATAGTGCACGAACGTACGCAACTCTCAAAAAATAAATTGATAATTATGACGGTTTGTGCATTCAAATGGTGTCACAACACATTTGAAAAACTTAAAAAGGTTTTTAACATTACTTTTAAAAGTATTTCGACGATTTATGTTAATAAAAACAATTTTGTTTTCATAATTTGTATAGTGGTGTGCGTGTGTACGTGTGTGTGTCTGCGCGCCATTAATATTTTTAGATTCAAATTTTGAAAGTTCGAAGTATTGACACTATCCTTCTATACGTTATTATTCTAAGAGATATACATTCTATGTAGAACGATTAGCTATATAATTAATGTAACAATACTATGTGAATATCTATTCCATTCTTTACTCTCCAATGCGTTGACACTTGTAATTGAAATTTGCAATGGAGTTAGATTACATTCTGGATAAGACTACATTATAAATAATTTGTGACGTTGAATTATTTTAATCTTTTTGTATTTCAACTAAAAAATTAACAGAAATGGACTGGCCTATTAGATATAATAACTAACTAGTCTAACATTATATATATAGAAAGAGTAAATCTAAATATAAACAGGTTCCCACACATTAATTTAAACTTCCGAGTTAATTTCACTGTCTTGCAAAAATTAATATAAAAAAGTTATGTTATAATATTAGTGAAGTGACTATTCGCGTGTATAGATCTATGTAAATGATAACAGAAAGAATATGCTCTCGATTGGAACATACAAAAACTAAGTTGCGCTCGCTCGCTTGAGATGTGGGAACTGTTGCTAGTGATGGGAATTAGTATAGATCGATGAAAAATATAATCGTTATAAGTACAATATCAAGTAGCTCAATGCATGACATTATAAGTTGTATTCGATTTTGAGCTTTTATTTATTTCTTAAAGAAATAAGACTAAATATAGCATAGCAGAATTCATTTTATTTTTTTATATTTTTTGTTTGAAAAAAACGGATTATTATACTATAGTGTTTTGTTAGAAAATTTAAGTCTGAGTAGCAGCAAATTAGTAGGCATCGACTTTCTACGGGGATGTGTTACTACTAGAGACGTGCAGGCCCGCAGCTGTGGACAAACGACTATCAACCGTGTGGTCCGGCCACATGAAGTTAAAAAGAAAACTTAAATATAAATAAACTGATAGTGCGTTTTTACTTTTACTTTTAGTATTCTGAGTTAGTTTACTCAAACCATATCTATACACAAATGTCACTGATGAGTACAGTTCTTTTCTACTTTGGGAGGGAATTTAACTTAGCGTACTGAACGTACTCAACGACTTACTCGTACTTTTAGGCATAGGCCATATTGCGGTACAACTGTACCGCAATATGTCCATCCGAGTACAGAAGGAACGGCTTACAACCCTATAACATTACAATGACCTTTCTATCGCAATGCTGTCAGGCAATATTAATTCGCCCATTAGTATTTTTCAAATTAATTCCAAAAGAGTTAATTAAAAAGCCTGAAAATAGAGACAAGTTAATCTTGCGTATCTTTTTGACATAAGATAATTTTTTTTTTTAACATGAGATCATGTTGGTGCTATTTTATCGATATGATATTTATCGTATATATTACATCACTACTAACGAAACTTCACAGCGGGTGACACGAATCCCGGTCGTCGTAATCATCTTTATTATGACATCATGACGTAACTCTCGTCATATTACGGTAAGATAACTTAAAGGTTTTTGCGAACCGATAATCTTATTCATTATAATTATATTTTTGTGTATATTTTGGTTTGTAATGTGTGCTATGACTTAATTACAGTGGTCCCCCAGTAATCCGATAAAGGTTTTACATGGCAGTGTCGGACTACTGAATTTATCAGATTATAGAGTACTGCCTAAGAACCCCTTATAGTCCGGCTTTTTTTACAAAAGAGTACCTTGTAATCCGACAGGTACATAGACGTAATATACAATGAAATATTAAACTATGAACGGACGTTAGGCCGTGCTGCTATTACATGTAGTCAAATTCAAACTAAACAATAAGATTCAATCACAATAAGAATCAAAACAAAAGCACAATAGTAGTGCCGCGTACAAGTTGTAACCTATTCAATCATGCATAACTTACATTAGCAAAAGTTGACGAAAAAATATTCAATAATACTAGACAATTAGACATGTCGGACTACAAGGGGTGCTGGATTAAACAGGGGCCGGATTACCGCGAGTCTGCTGTATTATGATAATCAGGGATAATTTATATTACTAATATAAAACTGGTTATTTGGTTTTCCGTGTAGTGATGGAGTAAGAATACATTTCATCACCCCCTCTCTTGCCCGTGGGTCTCGCAAAAGACGACTAAGGAATTATTAGAGAGTTCTATGCAAGAGAAGGAAAATTCGAACTAAAACCCTATACCAACCTGTCTGACTAGCCTGTAAGATCAATTTCTCTCCTATTATTGAGGAGGCTCGAGCCCAACAATTGGACATATATGAGCTTAAATGATGAAAATGATGAACATAAATTCCATTCACGGCATTACTTTCTTATCAGAATTGATTAAGACAATATATCTTAGTTGTTATTGGTTGCTAGATTACATACTCTACCAAGAAAACTATAACACATTCAGGTTTCTTTAACAAATCATCGCCATCTTGATCTTATCCCAATTACATTTGATCGACTCAATATTATGTAGGTACTCTTCTTTTATAATATACTAGCTGCTGTTCACGACTTCGTCCGCGTGGTAAACTTTGGTCTTGTTTTTTTTTTGGGGTTTAGTTGCGGTCGGCGCCTCCTCGTACCACTCCGTCCGGGGTGACAGAGGGGCGTAAGCACGCACACCCGCAACTCACCCACGATGCACGTTGCCTTCGTCGTTGGGCCGACCACCGGAGCAAGGTGACTTGACGTCAGTGGTCGGCCCGACGGAATACCCCCTATTTGGGATACCCTCCCATCGACCGACGTCCCCCCCTCGGGAAGGACGTCGGTCTTTCCTTACGCGGTCCGCCTCTCAGTGGGTGACGGACTAATTCCCCGGTCACGTCAGGTATACTTTGGGCTAACACTAACTTTAACCTAAGACATTGTTTACATAGAAGGTGAAAATATTTTTAATAATACGATTCTGTCACACATGATAATTGTGAAAATTTTGCCGTTTACGCAGTGGAAGCTCTCATAAGGAAAAAAGGTCTTTGCGTGATGATATATGGCCTATAGTCTTCCTCAATAAACGGGCTATCTAACACTGAAAGAATTTTTCAAATCGGACTAGTAGTTCTTGAGATTAGCGCGTTCAAACAAACAAACTCTTCAGCTTTATATATTAGTATAGACTAGCAACCCGTCCTCGCTTCGCTTCGATTTCAGTCGCCTTACCCGCGTAGTTTGCAATCCCTGTAGGAATACCAGAATAACATATAGCGTATGTTACTCCCTGATATTATAGCTTTCCATTGGTTAAAGAATTTTTGAAATAGGTACAGTAGTTTCGGAGCCTATTCAATACACACAAACAAACAAATCTTTCCTGTTTATAATATTAGTATAGATATTGCAAAAGTTCTAGTCCTATTACCGGCCGCCTGTCTGCCGTCAACCCTCCATCTAAATGCAATTGTTGATCTTAAGATATCAGACAGTGTTGGCATAGGTCGATATGAAGCCTTTTGCCGTCTTATACGACACCCTCGTATAATACAAAGGTTGGTAGTATTCCGGCACCAGACAGTCATTTGAAATTCAGATATATCATTTAATCGGAGAGAATCGCAGATGCAAGTATTATATAACAGCGAAGCACCAAATTCGCAATTAATCCAAGACTATTATTAATGACTTGTCAAAAAAGTTAGGTAGAATATGAATCTCTTAATAAATCATCAAGTCATTATGATTCCATTGTTAGCTTGTCTTTCTGTAGGTGACTGTAGGAATAAAATTCACGACTCCTTATTTTGCTCGTGGTTGTCGTAAAAGACGATGAAGGGCTATAAAAGGCGATTAAGGTATATAAAAGACGATTAAGAGATATAAACGACGATTAAGCGATATAAAAGACGATTAAACCAGGCTGGATCCCGCAAACGGCACCCAATCACGAGTTAACCACTAAAGCAGCCATCATTCCCCTCAACCATAATGGAGGGAAGTGAGTGACCCGCTCCTCGTAGCTACCGCAAGTAGACCTTTCAGTGCGCATGACCAATACCATTTGCCTCAAACATAAAGTACAGGTAAAGAATTCTTACATTCGATTGCTAAAACACGCTACGCTTTACAATTATAATGTCAATTATAATATCAACAATAAAATAACATGTGCTTTACTTTTCATTGAAACTGAGGCAATTACTGAATGAGGAGCTGCTCATAACCAGTCTGTTATCATCAAGATAATTCGAGATTTTAAAATAACCTTTTTTATAAAATCTTCTCTTGATTGCTTTTTTGAACTTATTTACTGGCATATCACAAATATTATTAGCTAATTTGTTGTAGATAATGGTGTAAAAGTAACGAAAGAAAGCGTACCCGTATGTATTCGTTACTGGAAGAATGAGTACTCGTTACTTTCGTATCGTTACGTTACTCGTTACTTTTGATACCCGTATCTTAGGACACCGAATCGAGTCGTATTCCGTACGCTTACAGTATAACGTCACGAAGTAGCAACATACGCAATTTGTAGAATACATTTGTAGACCAAACCGCGTAAGGTACATTTTTTCACTTTACCGTATATTGCACCAGACTTGTTTTAAAGTTATCCTAAATTTAGTTTCATTTAATAGATAACTTGTAAAACCGTTGATAACTTGTAAAAATAGTGACTATGAGCTTATATTATTTCTAATCTTAAACTTTGTCTACAAACACAATACATTCAACAAGCAGGAAAAAAATTAACGACGAATTTCCAAATTATATTTTACTTATCAAACAAACATCGTTCTTTGTACCGGACGTCTTTAAATTAATAGAATAAGCGCACGAATGCATAATAATATTTATAAATATATATATATACGATCAGCAAACGTTTTATTACAGGTATCAACGTTACTTGTGTGAACTAAAACAGTATAGGTACCCATGATACGAAACATGCGAGTAACGAAATGGGTTCGTGAGTAACGTTTCGTTACTTCGTACTAAGTGCCGCACCCGTTACTCAGTACCGAATACATACGGTTTGCTACAGTACTAGTTGTAGAAGAATATACATTGCCCCATAAAAGACCTTTTAACTCGTTGAAGACGAGTACTATGTTCAACTAATTTGTCCTTATGCCGAATATTTACATGAATGTCACCATGTTTATCGAAGTTACCAATATTTTTTTTACATCTATACCAATAAATAAAATTGGAGTGTCTGTTTGTAATGTCAAAATAATAGGCTTTTTTCATGCTCACACGGTTATTTGCACGACACCTATGCCTAAAATAGCAATTAAAAATTTTTTGTCTGTCTGTCTGTTTGTTCCGGGTAATCTTCAAAACGGCTAGACCGATTTCAAAAATTCTTTCACCAATGGAAAGCTATAATATCAGGGCGTAAACTAGGCTATATTTTATTCCAGTATTCCCACGGGAACGGGAACTACGCGGGTAAAACGACTATAACCTATAACCGAAGCGAAGCGAGGGCGGGTTGCTAGTATTAGCTATTTTTGTATATATATTGAGATATAACAGTTAGAATATCATTAAGAACTAAATTGTAAGAATTAAACCAATGAACAACCGTAGACAGTGCAGTGTTCACATCGTCATAACTAAGCATTTGCCTTTTAATTTTAAATAGTAAAGAGGGATCATCTGCGAAAAGCCCAATGTTTTGATTGTCCCCAACGTAATAGGGTAAGTCATTAACGTATACAAGGAACAGAAATGGCCCCAATATTGACCCTTGTAGAACGCTCATTTTGATAACAGAACCAGATGATCTTGCACTGTTAACATCTACTCTCTGAATTCTGTTGCTTAAATAGGCAATTAGAAGTTCAAGAGCGTTTTTTCCTGATCCCATAATGGTATAATTTCCTGATGAGGGTTTTGTGGTTTACGCAATCAAAAGCCTTAGATAAATCGTGCGATTCCTCCCAGGCTGAAAAGAGGTTTTTTAATAATTCTACATCCGCATCAATAGGGGAGCAATTCTTAGTAAAATCAAATTGTTTTTTTTTGTGAAAAATACCATGTTTGTTAAAATAATTCAACATCTGATCAAGTATCATTTTCTCAAATACTTAACTAAGTGTTGGTAGCATGGATATCGGTCGAAAATTGTTCACGTCTGACATACTACCGGATTTAAACAAAGGAATTATTCTACTGTTTTTCATGAGTTTTAAGGGATATAATATAGTCGAATAAGGGAAATACGATTAAAGGGTATAAAAGATGATTAAGGGATAAAATTGACTGCACAGATGGCGTACTAGTTAAGGTACCAATCTACCATTGGCGGTCCACAGATTTTTTTTCTGTGTCCATTGATCATGTTTGTAAAGCCAAAATGCAACGGCTATTTTATTAATCAATATTTTTACAGTATATTAGTTATGCAGCATATGTTATGTTATATGCATATTTATAAAACTGTCAAGCAAATATACAACAACACTTGTGGATTTTTTGCGACTTTTGAGATTTTTTTCATTACATCATTTTATTTTTTTAGTTATATATATCTAAATATGTACAAAAATAGTAATATATACAAAAAAAAATATATTGAGCAAAGCTCGATCTCGCTCGTGAGTCAAACTCGGTCAACAAAGATATTAATAATACAGTGATAGTAATTAAATTTTATTTATAAAAGTATGCGAGTTTTCATCAATTATTTCTTATCACGAAAAATTTTCGTCCATGTACCGACTTTACCGACAACCATTTTCGTTTTAAATCTATTAGTGCGCTAAACGTAGGATTCGGATTATGGTTGAGTAATTAATAATTTGTATATTACAAAACAAAAACGGCCGCTGAATCAAGTTAATTGTATATTATTAAAAAAACAAAAGCACAAGACCAATGAACGATTTCGTTAGTCGCTAGCCACTTTATATCGAGACTTTTTAATACAATTGCATTCTCATTATGTTTAGTTGAGCGTATCACAATCAACAGTGTATTGAATACAATTCAATAAGGCATCGACTGTTTCCTCATCTATATTACATATATGCTATAATTTCATTCGAATAATTCTATTGAACCGTTCATTCATACGAATGTAATTAATTCTTGAACTATTGTTACTTTCATTACCTATGCCATCTATGAATTGTCCGATTGATTGCATAATGCAATGATTGTTATACTAACCAAATTACTAAACAATCTTTGAACTGATATCGAGCGACGTAAACAAAATTGAACTTTAAAACTTCAAATAAAAGATACTTAAATTGTTGCCGTTTTAAAATTACAAGCCTCTAAATCTTGCAAGATGATAAATTATGAATATTTTGCTTAACTTTCGATCGGTATTTTAATGTTGGTAACAATAATTTCCCACGGTAAATTTGCCATTTTATTGTTACTACTGTTTTGAATTGATTCCAACATGATTGATTCAACTGTCTGCTTTAGGTTAAGCTGTCAGGAGCAATTACCATCACAAGATGGGTGGGTTTCTTTAATATATTTGTAACTGCTGTTGCGTGATTCAAAGATGATGTTTGATGACGATTGATAATATCTTATTATTTTTATGGTGTAACTGAAGCCCTTTCGAAGAACGATTATGTTTGAACTATGGAAAAGTGTCAATCTTTGCATTAAAATACTAAAATACTCTTAAGAAATATATTTCTTAAGATTTTGACATACTAGGCTCTGTAAGAATTTTTAAACTATTGTGTAAAAAATTACTAGAAAATTGGAAAACATGATCTCTTTGTATTTTATACATTTATGATGCAGACTCGCCGCGTTCTGACAAGTTATAGACACAATATCTGTTCACTAATCGCAAATAAATGGGCGTATGTAAAATAAAATATAGAACTATAAGAAATACCTTAGAAATACGTAAGTACTGTAGATAAAAGAACGCATCAACCACGGACAAAATATTAATTTCCGTTGACAAATAGATACATATTGGCGTATAGTTTTATTTCCCTCTTTTTTTAAGCTTAACTTAAGCTGAGCCTGTAGCTATCCTCATCTGCCGATATGTTCAGTTTCAACCAGTGTAAATTCCTAACAATACTAACATAAGTAATTTAAATCGTTATTATTTCATTTATTAAAAAACTAACAAATGAATGTATGTATACAACTATGGATAGTACTATGTCTGAAATAAACTATTATTATTACTTGACTGAAAAATAGATCTCCCAGGTTAACAGCGGGACATCGAGGGGCACGGTACCTGAAAGAGTAATCCGCCGGCCTGGCCACGGATATTAAGGAATCGGTACCAGTGGTCGAGCCAATGGTTATAGGGAGGGAATACGGTAGGTTATAGGGACAAACAGATTGGGTGGGTGTGTCCCGATTACCGTAAAAAAGAAAAAGTCTATCAACGTCCTCTATCTATACCAATAAATAAAATTGGAGTGTCTGTTTGTAATGTCAAAATAATAGGCTTACTGACGGTTATTTGGACTATACCTATGCCTAAAAATCACTTTATATTTTTTTGTCTGTCTGTCCGTCTGTCTGTCCATCTGTCTGTCTGTCTGTCTGTCTGTTTGTTCCGGGTAATCTTCAAAACGACTGGACCGATTTCAAAAATTCTTTGACCAATGGAAAGCTCTAATATCAGGGAGTAAACTAAGCTATATTTTATCCCAGTATTCCCACGGGAACGAGAACTGCAGAGATAAGGCGACAGAAACCGAAGCGACGCGAGGGCGGGTTGCTAGTTAGAAATAGATTTCCGTATAAAATAAAGAAGCCAGGATATACGGTCGCAATTAGTGTTACGAGTCTTCCTGTAGAGCATTGCGTTGTCTACTAATATTTTTTTTTTTTTTTTTTTTTTTTATTTTTTTTTTATGGGTGGGCTATGGTAAGCGCACGCGCGGTCCTGTCCGTCCGGGGCGATGAAAGAACGGCGCGCGGGCCCATAACCCACTCGTACTCACGTCACCTCGTTGTCGGGCCGACCACCGGAGCAGATGTGACTTGTCATCAGTGGCCGGCCCGGCGGAATACCCTTTCGGGTAACCTCTCACCTCTCGACGTACTGGGACGTCGGTCGCCCTCGCGCGGTCAGCCTCTCCGCGGGTGACGGACAATTCCCCGGTCCAATCACCCGCGGCCTCGGCTAGGGCGGCATTAGGCGCAGATACTCGCGCCTGCGCCGCCCGAGTCGCCGGCGGCGGAACATGTCGCCGAATAGGAGCTCTACTCGCACACGATCCGCCGCCTCCTTCCGTGAGATTACGGCCTCACAGAAGGCGGCGACCGCGTCCCAGTTCCTGACGCTGACGAGCATCTCCCTGGCAATGGTCGGCAGCGCCAGGTCGGCACCGATAATTGCGACGAGTTCACGGCGATCCCCCTCCCATGCAGCACACTCCTCGAGCGTGTGCTGCGCCGTGTCCTCGTCGCAACTGCAGTGGTGGCAGGACAGTATGCTCTCCCTCCTGACAATCTTGTGCAGGTACTTCCCGAAGCAACCGTGCCCCGTCAGCACCTGCACCAGTCGGAAGGAAAGCACTCCGTGCGTCCGCTCCAACCACTCCATTAGCACCGGCCGGAGGGCCTCGACGGTCCTGACACCGTACCGAGGACTCTCCAGCCGGACTGCCCAACGGGCAATGACTTCTCGGCGGGCGTCGACCCGCCAGGCGGTGATCTCTTTGATGGAGACCATGCCGCCGCGGGCGCGCGTCTCCGACACCCGCCGATAAATGCCGGCGAGCATCTCCGCCTCCAGGTCCCACGGGGGACTTCCGGCCAGGAGGCACGCTGCCTCCGTCGCCACCGTGCGGTAACCCCGTATGGCCCTGATCGCCATGACCCTCTGTGGTCGCCACAGGAGGGCCCTAAGACGGACGGTCAGGGACCCCGCCCACACCGGTGCGCCGTACAGGGCCATCGACCGGATCACCCCCACGTACAGCTGTCGGCACGTAGCACCGCCCACATTCGGCATCAGCCCCGAAAGGGCGGACGCCGCGCCGACAAGCCGGGGAACAAGTCGATGGAGATGCTCCCGGAACCAAAAATGCCCGTCGAGCACCAGGCCCAAGTACTTCATGTGGGCCTGGATGCTGATGGTGACCGACTTCACGGTGATCGAAGCGCCGGCGGGAGGCCCGGCGGTACGGAGGCCATTGTCGTTGTCTACTACCATGGCGTCCTCTGTTAGCCCCTCTTTACAAATCCCTATTTTTTAGCCAAAAATTAGGCTTTTTAATCTATTATCACGCATTGAAGATAAATATATTTAGGTTTATTTATTTTTATATAATTCTCCACCCTCCTTCTTGCCCATGGGTGTCGTAAAAGGCGACTGTTGACTAAGGAATCCATTATAGGGTACATCGGAGGGGTATGCCGTCACCGACCACTGAAGACAAGGAACTCTACACCGGTGGTCGGCCCAACGACGAAGGCGACGTGCCACAGGTGGGTCATGGGGCCATGCGGCGCCCCTCTGTCGCCCCGGATGGAGCCGGATGGCGAGCGAGTGGACCATAGCCCAACCCAAAAAAGAGATTGATTATGCATATAACCTCTGTGCAAGAGAAAAGAGGAAAATCTATACCAATAAATAAAATTGGAGTGTCTGTTAGTAATGTCAAAATAATGGGCTTTTTTCATGTTCACACGGTTATTGGCACTATACATATGCCTAAAATACACTTTATATTTTATTGTCTGTCTGTTTGTTCCGCGTAATCTTCAAAACAGCTGGACCGATTTCAAAAATTCTTTCACCAATGGAAAGCTATAATATCAGGGAGTAAACTAGCCTATATTTTATTCTGGTATTCCCATGGGAACGGGAACAACGGGGATAAGGCGACAGAGACCGAAGCGAAGCGAGGGTGGGTTGCTAGTTTAAAATAAAATCCTATACTAATAGATCTGACCAGCGTGGTATATTAATACAACTTCCCTCCTATTGTGGAAGAGTCTGGAGCCCAATAGTGGGTAGTGTAGGGGTTGAAATGATGATGATTGACTAATTAAATTTGTCAAATTAAGATTAGTAGTTTAAAAGTTATGAGGGAGCAGATAAACATATATACTCTTTTGACTTTACTATAGTTGTATCATTATCATCATTCTTATCTTACCCTTATCCCTCCATAGATATTGATAAGTAAAATTGAAAATTTTGAATAACCCCCGACACAAGCTAAAATAATAATAAAAAAGTATTACGATCTCTTCAACAGGAATTATCAATTAATTGTTATTTAAGGATTATACTAGCACGCATACAGAAACTCTGTAATCGAATTAAGTAGTCAAAAAAACTTAAGAAAAGAATCATCGATTGTGCCAATAGCAGCAATTAAAATGCCGCAATTATTGTTATGCCTAGATACTGGTACATAGAAAATTGTCTTTGTGACATTTTGTTTGTAACAACATAAATGGTTGGTAATAAGATGACGTCTATTCTTGACATTTCAATATTTGTCAATAATATGTGCATCATAATTCCGCTGCCCTTATTCTGAGTTTTACCGGGTCAACAAAAGCTTCCTACATACAGACTTATTTCATACTAGCACCCCGCCCTCGTTTCGCTTCGGTTTCAGTCGTCTTACCCGCGTAGTTTCCGTTCCCGTGGCAATACCGGAACAAAATATAGCCTATGTTACTCCCTGATATTATAGTGTTCTATTAGCAAAAGAAATTTTGAAATCGGTTCTGTGGTTTAAGCGTGAAAGCGTAACAAACAAACTTACTTTCGCATTTATAATATTAGTAAGGATAGCGAAGTAGCATAAGCTGAACCAACAGCCCTTTTTTAAACTTAAAATTCGGCAGTTATTTTGTTTGACTAAGGGATATTATACGCATATATTTAACATCTATGCAAGAGAAGGAAAATTCGAAATGAAACCCTATACCAACCTGTCTAACCAGCATGATATAGTAAGATCAATTTCTCTTCTATTGTGGAGGAGGCTCGAGCCCAGCAGTGGGACGTATATGAGCTGAAATGATGATGATGATACTTGAAAATTATAAATTAATAAAACAGTGCACAATAAATATTTTGCTTTCTTTTTTTCGTTTTATTTACCTCAGTGGTTTCTCTTATACCGTCTGGTCAACAATTATATTCCTAAGGGGACTTAATCTGAGACAGGCGGTTACTTATATCGGGTGACTGGACCGGGGAGCTAGTCCGTCACCCGCCGAGAGGCCGACCGTGCGACGTCGGTCGAGGAGGGGGTACTCCTCAGGGATATTCCGTCGGGCCGACCACTAACGACAAGTCACCCCGCATCGGTAGTCGGCTTAACGCGAAGGCGACGAGTCACGGGCGGGTTACGGAACGGCGCGCCGCCCCGGACGGAGCCGGGTGCGCTAACCGTAGCCCACCCCAAAAAAAGGCGGTCACTGATGTAACTATTGTAGTATGTACGATGGAAGAGGAGCACATCTTGCATCGACCCACTAAATAATAGGATAAGAACAACATGATGATGATAATCGATTTTTAAAACACCATGGGAAAAGAAGGGATTCTTATAGGCATTATTTGCCCATTATATTATTATTCTGTCAACATATGGATAAAATAGACAGATTAATGTAAGAATAAATAGTGATGCTGCAGCTTTCTCTATTCATTTGCTGAGAGAATAATAATATTATATGTGAACAGCTTTTTATTAGGTAAGTTAAAATGAACGTTAACGAACGTAAGTAAGTAATATTTTTTTCTCAAACATGCTTGGAAATTAGAGCATTATTTTGACAACCTTCTTCGAGATAAATCGAAGTTGCTGTACTTTGCGAGCAGCGGCTGGCAAAAAATTTATGAAAATCCATCTGTCGTGTTTTAGCAGCCAAATAAATATATATGTAAATTCATATCTATCGTGAATTTTAAAAATGGAACGATTTGTTACTGTAATACATGGCAACCAAGGAGGCAACTTATCAGAGTTTTATTTAAATTTCCAACTGGCTTGAAAATAAACCTGTTTGATAATGAAGAAAAATAAATAAACCCTTTGGCGTGTGAAAAATGTTGTTCGTTGTTCGTCATTGATTTTGAAAAATAATTGTATTTGCTTAAAATGAGTTCAATTGAAGACAGTGAGTGTAATGAACTTTAACGCCACCTGAAATTCAAAAGGCGACAAGATCTACAGCAGAAAACTCGTAAATGTAATTCATATCTATTTTTATATAAAAAGTTTTACTTAGTACTATTTACTTTTAATTTCCGCGCATTATTAGAGAAAAGTACTATACAAACTTTGGCCACAACTAGGCATTGATGATTGACTTACGTATGTGTGCTTCGGCTTTGCCTCGGCCCACATTCACACGTTCGTCCATCAATGCCTCTTGTGCTGGTCACTGCAGTAATGTACTATTATCAAACAACCCGCATTAATGAATTGATTATTGCAAGAGAGTTTACAGGTGTAAAATTAATTTATTTGTTTATTTTTTAATTATACATTTATAAAGATAGGGTTGTTTTCTAAAAACAAGAACACAACCATCTGTTGCGGATTAGGGAATTAATCTACTAACCGCAGAGGGGCCGATGGGGTAAGGATGACGGCCCAACAACAGTATTGTTTTTGATAATGATGATGATTCAGAACGACAATTTGTGGATCGCATTGCCTTGCGTAGGATTCGAAGCCACGACACTGTAGTGGTAAGTAGGTTCCCAAATACATCGCTATCTGTGCTATCCTACTAATATTATAAACGCGAAAGTTTGTCAGTATGTGAGGATGATTGTTGCTCTTTCACGCAAAAATTACTGAATGGATTTTGATGAAATTCCACAATAATACAGCTTACATATCAGAATAATATATAGGCTATAAATTATCCCGACATTCTCATGGGAAGGGGAACTATGCGGGTAAAACCGCAGGGCTCTGATAGTCATATGTAATATCATTCCAAGACAAAGAAACCTTGGAAAAATTTTATGTCAACCGACCTGCTACAATATGACAATTTCACTTTCATTGTAAAGGTTTTTGTCTATTACGTGGAAGTGTGTCGCTTATTAAGAGAAACAAAGCCCTTTTGTAGAGCTTTTGTCTTAGTCTTTGTTAAGAAAATCTCACAATAAAACTCTATGCCCACACGTCTGGCCAAGTAGTGTAGTAGGCTAATTTCCCTCATCTAAAAATTCCCGTATTCAATACTGCGATGTATATTAGCAGTAAAGATGAATAAAGCCTTTTTTATGATACTCACTATTAAAAATTTACATAATATATCCATTTGTGCACTGCTGGACATAGGCCTCCCCACGAGAATGCCACTCGGAACGGTCCTGCGCCACTTGCATCCAATGGTTCCCTGTGACTTTTAAGATGTCATCTGGTCGTCGATGTGGAATGCCCATTGCCATTTCAACGTGCTAATTCTGCTAGCTATGTCGGTTACACCCATTCTTCTACAGATTTCCGTATTCCACATTTTATTACGTAGATAAATACCGAGTATAGCCCTCTCCATAGTATGTTGAGCTAGTATAATACATACGAACGACCGAAGAAAATATATACCTCTTCTTAATGGTGAATAATCAGATCAGACCTCAGTATAATAGGTTCGAAGCCCATACATGTTCGATGTACATTTTTTGTGGGAATCACAAATTGTTGTTTGGGTTATAAAGGTATTTTGTATCTACTATTTATAAAATGTTAAGAAATGGAGGTAGAGTACATTCACCCCTATCTTGGCGGAAAGTGTTTTTTTTTTATGTGAAACATCTATAGGCGAGGGTGACCGTGATCGTCGCGTGGCGTTTAACGCCACGCCTCGCGGTCCCCTATTAATTAAATAATTAATTAAATAATAAATAAATATTTGGATGCATATACCTACATTTTTGTAACGAAACCATGGTGCGATTTAAAATTTTGTACAACGCCATCTAGTGAACTCAAAGTAAATTGTTACTTATAATGTATATTAATGAAAATAAATGTTTATTGAATAAAAATCATCATATTTTGGAAAAAAATCGCGATATTTTATTAATACTTTATGCCTTAGTTTTATCGTATTAGTTCCTGTCGTAATCTAATGTTCTTTTATGCATATATACTTGTTTTATAAATTAATGTAAAATTCTCTAACTTAGTAATATAAATATACCAGTAGGTATGGTATTTAGTTTACTTTCAGCTACGAAACCCGTTTTTTTATAGGCTTTTATTAGTTTCTGGTGTATATATATTTATTTCTTTGTATATTACCGATTTCATAGGAATTGGATTTTGACTCACTTTAAACAGTCAAATTTCATTTAAAAGTTGAAAATTTAAGGAGGACCATGATGTTAAAATTATTTAGATAGTTTGTCTTATTATCATTACAGGATTAAAAATTTCTTTATTAAATATATTGAAGCTGAGAGTTGGTCGTTAGCTCGATAAATGCCGCCATTTCTGTTTCCTAAATCACACTCTTCGTGCGGAAAGAATGTCTGTGAACGGATGAAAGCATTTCATTTTTTATAGGCTTTTATTAGCTTCAGCTGTATATTTATTTGTTTGTATGTCACCAACTCCTTAAGAATTGGATTTTGACTCACTTTAAACAGCTTGTCTTATTGTCATATCAGGATTAGACAGTTCTTTATAGAATATATTGTAGCTTAGAGTTGGTCGTTTGCTCGATAGATGGCGCTATTTCTGGTTTATAAATCGCAAATTATTTCAAGCTACGTTTTAGAAGGTTCATTTCGTTTGTACTAAATGACGTTACCATAAATATGAGTCGTAAAGTCAATTTTAAAATGGATAATTTATTCGATACGATACCTACCAAAAAGTACTTATTGACTAAAATATCGAAATCCAAATGTATCGGTATCGAAAGAAAAGTACTCGATACCTAAAGATAAAGTAAATAAAAGTACTCGATACTTTAAACAGTACGTTACTTATCTTTCGATACTATTCATGAGTTTAGTATCGATACTTTATATTCGATACCATGTCTCTACTCGTACAAAATAGTTTCGATGTTTCACATCTGTCAGGCGTCCTGGGCGACGGCTCACTTTTTTTGTAAATAAAACTACTTTACGGCTTTTATCGAGTTTGTATTTGATTTTTGATTGCCCGACGTTTCGAACACAGCAGCGTACATGTGGATGGACTAAGATGTCACACGTGCAACAAGTCATCGTTATTACACAGATTTATAATTATCTACCCGATACAGAAAATTAGTTATTAAATTTTGACCCACATTTTGGTACATGTTTATTGCCAGTATAAGATGAAAATGATTCTATATGAAAAAATTATATTGTTTATGATTAGTAATTATTAAACATTTAATTTGTAGCAATTATTAAGACAATTTATTAATTTAAAACCTAACAAATCTAGTATACTATCACCGGATCGGAATGCGGCCACATTGAGAAAGATCCGGCAAGAAAACTCAGTCAGAATCAGAAACTCAGAAACGTCGGGCAATCAAATACAAACGTGATAAAATCCGTAGTTTTATTTACAACTAGCAATCCGCCCTCGCTTCGCTTCGGTTTTAGTCGTTTTACCCGCGTAGTTCCCATTCCCGTGAGAATACCGGGATAAAATATAGCTTAGTTTACGCCCTGATATTATAGCTTTCCATTGGTGAAAGAATTTTTGAAATCGGTCCAGCCGTTTTGAAGATTACCCGGAACAAACAGACAGACAGAGAGACAAAAATTTTTTAATCTGTATTTTAGGCATAGGTGTCGTGCAAATAACCGCGTGAGCATGAAGAAAGCCTATTATTTTGACATTACAAACAGACACTCCAATTTTATTTATTGGTATAGATGTGTAATCCTCGCGTAAACATTAGAAAACTTTGTTTTTTTTATTGCTAACGGTGGCAAAGAAGCAAACAGTACACCTGATGATAAGTGTTACTGCCGCTCACAGACCTTTGCAAGGCCGCTGCCTACCGCGAACAAAGTAAGTGTAAATGCGTGCAATGAGGTTCAGTGCTACTAAAGGCATGGCAGGTGGTGACACTAAAACCCACCACACGCAAACACCCTCAGAAAGTTGGGCTTCCAGCTCTCTCGTTTACCGAACAAAGTGCCGTAACAAATTGCTACTACTCGGACGTCGATTTTCTGCGAGAGTGTGGTATTACCCCGGTTGGACCGGCCCGCGGCTGTAGACAGACAACTGTCAACAGTGTGGTCTTTCCACTACAAAAAAAAAACGACTAAGGGATTAAATAAGCGTATATTAACTATACAAGAAAATGAAAACTTGAAGTGGAATACTATCCCAAGACGTTTGACCGGCGTCGGACAGAAGGTAAATTTTTACTTCACAATCTGAAAGAGGTTCGAGCACAGCTTTTACGTACATACTTTTACATACTGAGACCAATTATAAATGCGTTTGCGATACAAGGAAGGTTGAAACGTTGTCCACTAAAAACTGTCGAGACTGCACAGATGACTTAGTGATTTAAATAGTGCTCTTCTACTCCACCTCACACCTCCATTCGATAGTGGAGGTTTGATCCACACACAAGACAGTTGTTAATATGATCCACAAATTACTAAAAATAGGAATCTTCGTCGACTTCATTGCATGGATCTTTAGAATCCTCATCGTCATACTGTTCTTACCCAATTACCTCGTGTCACAACCCAATATTTATGATCGACCGCCTGCAATTAGACAATGATGATGATTCATATCAATTAATCATCATCATTTCAGCCCATCACCGTTCACTGCTGGACTTAGGCCTTAACTTTCCCGATAAACAAGTTTTAAGAGTTTCAAAGAAACAAGGAAACTCATATGCCTAATAAGAGTTATATTTTTCTTGGTTCTCTTTATCTAGTCGGACAAGCAAAGGTCACAAAGCCAAGTTTTATTAAATTTTTTCATATATTATTTAACACTATGTGTCGACGCTGCCAGCTTAGAACATGACTAGTAGGCAGCGGAATATTTGAATAAATTTTTAGATAGGTTATTGATTTATTTGATTAAAAAAAACCGGCTAAATGCGAGTTGGAGTCGTGCACGAGCAGTACGGTACAGAACCCTACCATTATCTATAACGAGCAAAAAAGAGGGAAAAATCGCGTTTGTTGTATGGGAGCTAACTCAAGAACTACTGGTCCGAGTTGAAAAATTCTTTCAGTCTTAGATAGCCCATTTATCGAGGAAGGCTATAGACTATATATCATCACCCTAAGACCAACAGGACCGGAGCACCAATGATGAATGTTTCAAAATCGGGTATTTTTCTCTTTGAGAGCTTCCGCTGTGTAAACACCTAAGTTTTCGCAAAATTCATTTGTGGCAGAATCGTATTATTAAAAAATATTTTCACCTTCTACGTAAACAAAGTCTTAGGTTAAAGTTAGCGTTAGCGCAAAGTTCCTATACTACGCGGACGTAGCCGCGAGCAGAAGCTAGTGAAGAACAAAAATGGAAAAATAGTAAGAAATAATATAATTTTCATAACACAACATCGTTTGAAGTTATTTCGTTTGGATTTTCCTCCGACATTATGCCTTCGTGTGCACGCGCAAACTGCAGACGCGTTGCATCTGTACTTGGATTGCTAAACCTTTTAATAGCTGCTATTTGTCAGCTATGTTATAGCAATTAAGTTTATTAAATATTTTTATGATGGTAATATGGGTCGACATTATTAATATACTGGTTTTTATGTTGTAACATTGTTGACCTGTGTAGTAGATATGGGCGTTTTCGGTTTGTGCCACAAACGGTTATGTATCCGATATACAGTTTGCATATCGATATCGAAAACGGTTTTCTGATATCGATATCAGTAGTACAGTTTTGAAACGTTAATATTGATATTAAAATGAGCAAACTAACTATGAATGCGAATTAACACAAACTCTCACATTTACAGTTAAGCTGTCAGCGATACATCGATGCAGTTCTTAGGTGTAGGTAATTACCTAAAGTTATTTAATAATTAGCTAATTGTAACTACGGCGATTTCCCTTCATGCTTTATTAAGCTTAGGACTAGCAAAAAAGTTTTTGACTAGTAGATGTTAAAAATTGTTAACTGACATCACTTCTCCGACGCATTTAAAAATTGACATATTTACAATGATTATATATAATGCAATTAAAAACTATTACAAACAACACAAAATTTGTTTTTCAAATCAAAATAATGCACGAAACAACAACAATTATTATTATTACCTATAGTACTGTGTCTATATTGTAACAACTCAAATTCAACCTTATAACTTCGAAATTTAGTTCCATTTTGTAGAGTAAGTGTCTCACTAATATCGAGTAGCCGTAGCCGTAGCCGCCAGAAACGTTATCATAACTATAACTATACAATGGAAGCTAAACCTTATTGCTAGTACAGTAAGATATATTAACCACGCAAACATGGCTAACGTTATTTCATATTGTTTTCATCTCTTTTATACTAATCAAAGAATATATACTTAGAACGAGAGGAACGAATATGGTTCATATCCCAATATCGTTTGAATAGTTTGTGTTTTGTTCGTATCGATATAGTTTTAAGTTTTGACTTAATAGTTCTCGCATGTTAGTAGAAGTTTTGACTCGATACGGTTCTTGTGATATCGGCTACATTGATATAGATATCGATATGATATGATATTTAACACATATCCGATATAAGTTACGTTTTGATATATCGAACTCATCATTACTGTGTAGTGACAGAGGTAGGATACAGTTCACTACCCCCTCTTGCCTTTGGATGTCATAAAAGATGACTAAAAATGCATATAACGTCTATGCTCGAAGAAGAAGGAGAACTCTAAATGAAATCTAGAAATTCACATAGATTTGTTTTTGTAAATTAAATAAATTATGAATCCATTCATTGACCTATGGATGTCCAATGTTGGGTATAGGTCTACCCAAGTTCTCACTACAAATCGTCGTTTTACGAAAATTGTTCTCTTGTTTACACCGAGAATTTGATTATTATATTGAGATAGCACGCTAGCTGATTTGGTACAGCGGTTGGAACGGATCTCCACTATGTATAAGTTCAAAACCCACGTGTGGTAATCGTATTTCAGTTCACAAATTATTTTTTTTTTACATTTTATACACGCATTGGAAACAATAATTTGCGAATTACGCAAAGAATGATCCTACTATTATTGTATGGTAGCTTCTACGAATATTGTCCACCCTTACATTGCTCATGGGTGTGATTTTTACGACAACTGTGAATTTTATCTTGACCTGGGCCTACTCTATTTGATGTCAATAATTTTATTCCCAAATAGGGCTTACATCAGGCGGTCGAGAGACCCGACAGCCCAACTTTCTGAGGGTGTTTGCGTGTGGTGTGTTTTAATATCACCGAACCTCATAGCGCGCATTCACAATCCCTTCACTTTCTTCAGGGTAGGCAGCGGCCTAGCAAAGGTCCATGAGCGACAGCAACATTTACCACAGGTGCTCGTTTGCCATCGTTTGCTATAAAAAATATATTAAAAAAGGCAGCCGACCAGTCATAAAACTATCGCTAAAACTATTTTCAACATGAACAATGGAAGAAGAGTTCATATTGCGTCTACTCAGTGTAATTGGAATAAAAGTAGCTTCCTACTTTTATTCCAATTACAGTAATGATAATAAAGAATGATCGTGCATGGGCATGGAACCCACGACACTCGTTGCGAGTGATCAGTACCCAGATCACTTCTCCATTCAGTCAGTTTATTAATCTTATTAACAGAATTTAACTTCCTATAGATTATTTGCGTGCTTCAATGGCCAAAAATAATCCACTTTTGATACCGATCTTATGCTTTCGTTAGAAGTTTCCGTTTTCTTGTGTTAATGGAGTAAGTATACAATTCAACATCCTCTCTTGCCCGTGGGTGTCGTAAAAGACAGCTAAAAGATTAAATTTGTATATAACATCGATGCAACACAAGAAAAACTTGAAATGAAATCCTATACCAACACGTCTGACCAGCGTGGTATAGTACATGAATTTCTCTCCCATTATGGAAGAGGCTCGAGCCCAACAGTGGGATGTATATGAGCTAAAATAATGATGAAACCTCCATTTCTATGATTTCAGTCACAGTTTTCAACATCGCGTATAACGCAATAGTAATATAATTTGTTTAATAATAGTCATTTTGGCATTTCGTCGCCTGAACCTGTGACATTGACAGGTAGTTCACACCGCAAATTAAAAGAATTTAATTAAATAATGTTTAGCAATATTTAGTATAATTTTGTAGCGTTTCAAGTTTAGTTAAGATCTAGTTCTGTTGTTATTTTAGTAATTATCCATTAACATTATTGTCGCCTCTTTTACGTATAGTGACGGATTAAGAGTAATATAATTCCCCAGCACCTTTTTTGCCCGTGATTGTCGTAAAAGATGACTAAGGGATTATATATAACATCTATAGAGCATGTGGTGATGGAGTAAGAAGACAAACTGAGTTTCTTGCCCGATCTTCTCAGTAGCGGTCACGTTCTGATCCGGTGGTAGTTTAGTGTTTTGGATAATTTAATTTTGTTAACTTGACAATATGTAAGTGCCCTCTCAGGCTTATGCATAATAAATGATTTGAATTCACCACTCCCTATCAAGCCCGTGGATGTCGTAAAAGACGACTATGGGATATAATATGCACATAAAATCTATGCAAGAGAAGGAAGACTCGAACTGAAACCCTTTACGAACATGTCTGACCAGGATGTAGGCTGTGATGATGATGATAGCATCTATGCAAAAGCAAACTTGAAACAAAACCTTATACCAACACGTCTGCCCAGCGTGGTAGAATAAGTCAATTTCCTTCCCATTGTAAAGGAGAATCAAGCCCAGCAGTGGAACGTACATTAGCTGTGATGATAATCATGATATTTCTATTTATATCTTTTCTCTACAAAAATAGTGAAGCCAAGCCAATAGGCTTTTTATGTCAATAAAAAATTACTATACACGGATATGGCAATTTTCTTCTCCCCCGTGATATTACCTTCTTTCATTCCTTAATCGTCTTTTGTAATACCTACAGTCAAGGTATTGTTAAGATTCTTTATTCTAATTTTGACTGCACAGATAGTATAATGGTTAAGATAGAGACCTACCGCGCCAGTGTCATGAGTTCGAATCTCACGCGGGACAACATTTTGTTCATGGAGTGCACAAAGTGTTGCTCTGAGTTTGGGTGCAATCTGTGTCCGTTAATTACATCTTTGTTAAGTCCCCCGCAATAAAAGGATTAGTTCCTGAGGGCAGGCTGTCGTCTTTAAAAAAAATTAATTGAAACATTGAATATAATTAACCACCCCCTTTCTTGCCCGTGAGTGTCGTAAAACGCGACTAAGGGATTACAATAAGGAGATAACATCTATGCCTAAAACCCTATACAAACACGTCTGACCAGCGTGGTATACTAGTTCAATTTCCCTCCTATTGTAGAGGAGGCGTATATAAGATGACACAGGCAAGAAAGTGGTCGGTCGATTGTGATCAATATTCTTGTAAATAAAACTACTTTTACGGATTATATCGCGTTTGTATTTGATTTATGATTGCCCGACGTTTCGAACACTTTGCAGCATTCATGGCATCGTTATTACAGACATTTACAATTGTAAATGTCTGTAATAACGATTACTTGTTGGACGTGAGACACCTTAGTCCGCCCGTGACCATGAATGCTGCAAAGTGTTCGAAACGTCGGGCAATCATAAATCAAATACAAACGCGATATAATCCGTAAAAGTAGTTTTATTTACAATGTGTAGTGCTCGCGTAAACATCAGATATCATTATCAATATTCTTATTGGATTAAGAATATATAAGTGATGGATCGCTACTGGAAAAGTTAATGAATTAACATAACTAATTAAAGATATACACCTACATTTCCCCACAGTAATGGGTAACCGGGTTGAGAGTCCTCAGCACTGACCCATAGTTCGGGCAAAGCTGTGAAATCCATATACGGCTAACAGCTATACAAACACCAAAAAAAATATGGGCATGACTTTTCCCTACATAGAAAAAGTGGGGCCTAATGTAGAACGCTGGTCAAATATGGTAATTTCCATATCTCCCCCTGATGTTATCTTATTTTATCCCTTAATCGTCTTTTTTAATATCTACAATCGAGGCATTGCTAAGATTTTATATTCTAATTTCATCACTATATCAAAAAACTAGCTATTGACTATTTTTTATACATATAACAATTAATCATATTTCTTTAACCTTGCAAACATCTCAAAATATCATAACAAATACATATTGTATCCCAATTATATTTAAAAATACAGAAAGCCAATTATTTCTCCCTCCTACGCGGACTTAAGCAACCCTTCCACGATAATGAGGCGCAAAGTTCAAGGACACTCATCAAACTGTCACATATCCATCCAATTGGTCACGGAGCGTAGGTTATGAGTGTTGAGAAACTACATAATAATACTAAGAAGTAATTTAATGATGCCAATTAGTCATACTATTGGAATATCATGATTAAAATCATATTTAATTGTTAATGATTTACTTCATATAAATAAATTGCTGACCCAACAAACGTTGTTCTGTTCAAATCTAAAATATAGTAGAGGGTATTCTCCTTGAAATCGAAAGCACCGCCACCTACCGGGTCCAATTGTGAGTCTAAACCATTTTCGGATCTCCTTGAACACATACAAAAAATTTCGACAACATCGGTCCAGTCGATTAGGAGTTCAGTGACATACACGCGTACACAACAAATTTATCTATAAAGATTTCTTGAAGGACCGATGTTGATGAAATTTATTGTGCCTGTTCAAGGGGATTCGTGAATAGTTTAGATTCACAATTAGACTCGGTAGGTGGCGCTGCTGTCGATCCCGAGGAGAATTCCTATTTTTTTCTGATTTGAATAGAACAACGTCTGTTGGGTCGGCTAGTATATATTATAAAGATACAAGATATAAGGATTACCATGCGGTAACCCAACCCTTATATTGCTCTGTCTACGCAGTGACGCAGTAAAAACAATTCACTGCGTCTTTTACGACACCCACGGGCAATAGAAGGGGGGTTGAAAATGATATTTTTACTATATCACCACCCGGAAATTTTTGAGTTAATAAATACATAGTCATCTCTGAACGTTAATACCACATAATTTACTACCTCTATCTTGCCTGTGGATGTCATATAAGATGACTAAGGGTTATAATATGCACATAAAATCTGTGCAAGAGAAGGAAAACTCGAAATGAAACCCTATACCAACATGTCTGGCAAGCATGGTATAGTAGGTCAAATTCCCTCTCATCGTGGAGGAGGCCCGAGCTCAACAGTGGGACGTATATGGGCTGCGACGACGATATAGATAGTGAATAAAAGAAAGACAAATATCATTGACGCACCAGTTACGTAGTTAGACCGACACGGACAAACAAACAGATAAGCGTTCTTTATAGCGATGTAAAAACAATGGCTTACTTTATGTTGATCTAAAGGAGCGTATAAATATATCGTGCAATGCAGTCGTTACGTGAGATTTCGCGACCCGGGAACTGAACCGGCGACCTCATAAATCAGGTGCTGTTTGTGTTGTGAAGTGTAAGGCAGGCGTGTTAACCGTTGCTCTATTGTTATTTTCGTTTAGGGCTGAAACACATTTGAGCTTTATTAAGCTTTCATTTTCTCTATTATTTTATTTCCTTTAGAGGGAAATAGATTTATGTTCATTTTCACCAACGGTACCTAATTTTTAAGTAGCGCCTAAATCTCATCTTAGCTTATATACGTCACACTGCTGGGCTCGAGTTTCCTCCACAGTGGCAGATAATTTGAACTTCTGTTCTACATTGGTCAGATATGTTAATACAAGTTTTTTTTCGACTGATCCTTAGCTAGTATAAGTTTGCGCCTGATGTCGCCCTAGCCGAGGCCGCGGGTGACCGGACCGGGGAGTTAATCCGTCACCCGCCGAGAGGCCGACTACTGACAAGTCACCCAGCACCGGTGGTCGGCCCAGCGACGAAGGCGACGTGTCACGGGTGGGTTACGGGTGTGCGTGCTGCCGCCCCTCTGTCGCTCCGGATGGAGGCGGGCGACGCGTGCGCCAACCGTAACCCACCCCCTCCCAAAAAAAGCCAGCATAAGTTTTATCTGCTTATTAAATTCTTTATTCATAATTTATGATACTTCCGGGTAGGAAACGGGAGGTGAGGTGAGAATTGTATTCTTACTCCGTCATCGCACGGAAAAAATCATGAACTAATATGTGTTATCCAACATGTAAAATTGTGGTTTAAACTGCCTTGAGTGTTATCTATAATTTAGACGTATCATTGCTGAAAATATCCAATAACCACTTTTTTTTTGTCCCGGGACAGGGACGTCGAGAGGTGAGGGTACCCGAAAGGGTATTCCGTCGGGCCGACCACTGACGACAAGTCACATCTGCTCCGGTGGTCGGCCCAACAACGAGGTGACGTGGGTACGGGTGGGTTATGGGCCCGCGCGCCGTCCTTTCGTCGCCTCGGGCGGAATGGAACGCGCGTGCGCTTACCATAGCCCACCCATAGAATAAAAAAAACATGTTTTTGTCTTACTTTTTTTGTAAATTTGCCTTAAGCTGGAAATCGACCGCCGGGATGTGCTCCTATTCCCAGCCATAGGTTGAGCCAAATTCCATTTGGCTTTTACGTTCTTTTTTGCATGTGTTTTTTTATATTTTCCGTTGTGTTTTTTTATATTTTAAAACAAATATTTTTCTTTATTATTTTTTCTCTATCACTATTTGAGCGGGTCACCAGTATCGAGTAAGGACTCGTCTTCGAAGACTGCAAAAATTCATATTACATCATCAGGCCAGTCATGTGCAAACGTAGCTTTAACTTAATAAGAGCTATTCATCCTTCAGATTGTATCTTACTGTGAATATTGATTGGAGCCTTTCAGCGAAGACTTATTTATTCATAATGTGAGGCTTGGACCTCAACATCTGACGGAAGTCGATACAAAGCAAGTTTTAATGATAGATTTGTATGTTCATAGACAGTGAGTGATACATGCATTTTGTTTTTATTTTTTTCAATTTTTACGTAACGGGAGACTTAATTTCGACTTTATACGTGTCCCACTGTTGAGTTCAAACATCCTCCATAATAGGAGAGAACTTAACCTACGTTGGTGAGATGCGTTCGTATATGGTTTTATTCCAACTTCTATTTCTCTCGTATAAAAATATATGTACCAGGCTGGCCCCCTATATACCAGGCTGTACCCCTATATACCAGGCTGGCCCCCTATATACCAGGCTGTACCCCTGGTATATAAATATATATCTTATTTATAAATTTCTAGCGTACGTGTGTATGTCACTGAACTCCTCTTAAACGGCTGGATTGATGATGACGAAATTTTTTGTGTGTATTCAAGGGGATTCGAGGATAGTTTAGATTCACAATTGGACTCGGTAGGTGGCGCTGTTCGGGCAGGACAATAATGTAATTTGAGAACGATTTTACCGATTTAGTCCGTCTTTTTTTTTAATTTTTAAATATTTTAAAAAAGGCGTTTACGGAAAAAAAATTAGAAAGTTTCCCAGAAAATTATAAAAGTTAAGAAAATTTAACGTTTATATATACTTTGCCAATGTAACCTTTTTTCGACCATATAAACTTTTCTATTTTTATATATAAATCTTCTGTTCGTTTGTTTGTAATTGAACTCCTTCCATACGGCTGGACCAATTTTGATGGTTTTTTGTGGCCATTCCGATGGATATGAATTCACATATCCATCGGAATAGCCATACGGAACTTCCAAACCATTCGGTTTAGATTAATAATGTGAACCGGTAGGTGGCGCTGTGATCGATTTCAAGGAGAATTTAATTTTCTATTTTTTTACAGATTTAAACAGAACAACGTCTGTTGGGTCAGCTAGTATATATATATATATATATATATATATATATATATATATATATACCAGGGGTACAGCTTGGCAGTTGTCTACAATGAGGAAAATGCTCTTCTTAAACCTCGTTTAAAAAAGATATGTCATAGAAGATACAACACTATTATTACCTTAATTCTTGTATTGCGGGGGACTTTTCAAGCTCATATATGTCTCACTGCTGGACTCGAAGATTCTCCATAATAGGTGAGAACTTGACCTACGCTGGCCAGACGGATTGGTATAGGGTTTTATTTCGAATTTTCCTTTCACCCACATAGATGTTATATGCAGTTTAAATCCCTTAGCCGTCTTCTATGATACCCACGGGCAAAGTAGCGAGTGGTAAAGTATGTTCTTATTCCCACACTACACGGAAACATATGATTTCATATACAAACAATTAACGGACACAAATAATATTTAAACTTGGAACAACAATTTATGAATCATATAAATTTTATCGTCGTAAATAAAACTCGCGATATATATTCGCATACATTAGGCTAATTTCCCTTGCAACTTTTTTGCAACCCCATGCCCAACAGTGGGACTTATATAAGCTGACAAGAAATCCGACACAAATTACACCCAAACTAAGAACACGTATTCGTGGATCGGATAAGGAATTTTGCCACTTGTGAATCAAACCCACAATATGGGGATTAAGAGAGCCCGCACACATACAATTGCAAGTTGAACGACTATCGTACAACTAAATTGCGTGCTCTTACAATTTAGTGGGCCAACTTTATTTAATTGGTTACACGCCGCCGACTTAACCGATTTAGTCAGTGCCAGTATTGCCAGCGCGGTGCATGTGCTTGAAAATGCGGGAAAAAACCTTTTAATTCCTCTATTAATAAAAAGAAGACGAAAACAAAAGAGAACATTTTGGATGCATCCCATATTAAGTAACAGATTACAACATGGGAAGTATCATACATTGTATTATTAACTCAGATATTACCCTGACAAATTGTTTCAAGTCTTTTTTGTATAACCCTGGCCTTTTTTGAACTTCCTCTATGAGCTCTTCTACTTTTTCGTTTGCAACAAGTTGGATAGTGTGCGAACTTGCCTAGGATAACCGTGCTAATAAGCAGTTGGCCGATAGTTGGACAACTTTTTAATCGGAAGGGAATCGTGATTCCGATACGATCGGTGTCCAATTAATTAGTTGGACGATTTAGTTGGAGACGATGTGCGGGCTAGCATAAGTAACTACGCCTAATACAGCTACTTGCGATTTAGTCGGCCAACTTATAATTGTATGTCTGCGGCCGCTCTAAATGGTCTATATGATTACTACCTAACTAATAGGCTACTGACGACGGCTACTACTATTGGACGACTACTGCTCACCAAGGCATATCGCACGACCAGTACGGCTGCCCTGCCGGTCATCGGTGGGGTACTGCCGGCCGACCTGGAGGTCATCCGTGCTGGGAGAGCAGCGGCGGCGCGCCAGGACGCGACTAGGCAGGAATATCGGGATAGGCGGAGGGCTATATGGACGGATGTTGTTGCTCAGTGGCAGGCGCGGTGGGATCGCGAGGACAAGGGGAGGGAGACGTATCGGTTTTTTCCGGACGTGGCGGCTCGCCTCAAGGCGACTTGGGTCGAGCCGGACTATGAAACCTCCCAATTACTGGGGGGTCATGGGTGCTTTCGCAGGCGGCTGTACGATTTAGGCCTAGGAGCTCACGCGGAATGTAGCTGCGGCGAAGGGGATGAGGACATGCACCACGTTCTGTGGGCATGTCCCCTCTATGATGAGATTAGGTCGGGGTTGCTCTCGGGGATACATCACGACGGAGAAGGTCCGGTATACTACACGGATCTCGTGGCTTCGGAGGCGAACTACCGGCAGTTACGGGAATTCGCGCACGCCTGGTACAAGGCCCGCCGGCTTGAAGACCAGGTTGGCAGGATAAGCCAAGATGGCAGCCAGAGTAGCGGGTAAATGTGGCTAGCTAGCAGGAATACCGCGGACGACGAAGTTCGTACCGTGTGCTGTCCGCCCTAGTTATACAGGGAGAAGGACACAGGGCAAAGGATGAAGAAAGTTAAATAACTTGTAGAGATTCAAGAAGCATGTGCATACTTACGCAAAGAGCATGGTGTGCATATGTATCTCGATGATTCGGCCTGTATAACCAAGATGTCGAAAAGGCCATGGGTGGTTGGAGGGATTTTATTGGACGACTAGTGGTTTGAACTAAGCTGGTTCAGAGAATACAATAAATAAAACCACTTTATTTTGATCTACCGTTGATCTGGGTTTAAGGAGTGATCCTTGCTGCAATGCAACCCATATCGCGATCTAACTCGACGATAGCGCCATCTATCGAGTGCATCGACATAATGCAATTGGTTCAAATCTGGGTCATGAACACTATACCTCCCCCTGTACATTTCTGTGTTTACTTAGAAATAAGTGGTCTGCTTCACATTCTACCCTATTTAATTTCATTATTACCCTATCCTTATCCTAATTACTTGGACTCTACGCAATATGTACCCACCTTTCCTTGTATATATTCATCATCATCACAGCTCATATACGTCCCACTGTTGGGCTCAAGCTTTCTCCACAATAGGTGGGAAACCGACCTTACTATACCATGCTGGTCAGACAGGTTCGTACATGGTTCTGTTTCGAGTTCTCCTTCTCTTGCATAGATGTTATATGTGTATTATATCCCTTAGTCGTCTTTTACGACATCCACGGGCAAGATGACGGGAGTGGTATACCTATACCAACATGTCTGACCAGCATAGTATAGTAGGTCAAATTCCCTTTCATTGTGGAGGAGGCCCGAGCCCAACAGTGGGACGTATGTGGGCTGCGATGATGATGATGATGATTGCAAATAGATATTGGCAATAGTTTTACGACCAGCCATCTGCTTGACATCGACCTTGGGAATGTAATTGCTGACCACAAGAAGACATCAGATGGAGTTGTCCTAGGTCGAACGAAACCTCGACTTTTACTATACCCATGAGATAAAGACTGATAGTATTAGTAATCGCTACCACACAGGATGCTATTCCATTTAATTTATTTAAATCTAAAGTAATATACCACCTTTCGTGACGGAGTAAAAACACAATTCACTACCCGTGGTTATCGTAAAAGACGTGTGAGGGATATAATATCCATATAATATCTATGCAAGAGAAGGAAAACCTTTGCA
Organism: Lymantria dispar; assembly: GCA_032191425.1. NCBI lineage: Eukaryota > Metazoa > Arthropoda > Insecta > Lepidoptera > Erebidae > Lymantria > Lymantria dispar. Next base: position 1,676,296 of record CM063462.1, on the reverse strand, counting down.
ATATCTAAAGAAGAGTATATATTGAATCGACCCTAAATAGTTGAAAAAAGAGAAAGGCGATGATGATATATGCAGGGGTGTGGCCAAGTGCACTTTGAGACAGTTTAGACTATCCCCATGCTACAATATTCAGAGGCGATTCAATGTACTTTTAACCCATATATATAAACCTTCATTACTGGGTGATTGATGAGTGAATGATGAAAGGTGAAAGATAAAAAATGCTTAGAGTGGCTACCTTCTGACATTATCTCGAATAAAGGATTTAATTTTTTAACAACTCACCAGCGAGGGGCTGCCCGTGGGTATCATAAAAAACGTCTAAGGGATATGCATATAACATCTACGCGAGAGAAGAAAACCCTATGCCCACTCGTTTGCGAGCCGGCGACCGATGTCCCGGGACAGGGACGTCGAGAGGTGAGGGTACCCGAATGGGTATTCCATTGGGCCGACCACTGAGGACAAGGAACTCGGCACTGGTGGTCGGCCCAACGACGAAGGCCATGTGGGTACGGGTGGGTTATGGGCCTACGCGCCGTTATTTCGTCGTCCTGGACGGAATGGATGGCGGGTGAGCTGACTATAGCCCACCCATAAAAAAAAATGCCCACTCGTTTGAAGAGCGTCACAAAGGTCAAATTCTGCCCCACAATGGTTGAGGCCCGAGGTCAACAGTGAGTAATACATATATGGGCTGAAATAATATCCTAGACGCGAGGGAAGCTAGCTTGCTCAATTTTTAGCTAGCTAGCTGGAAGCTAAGCAAGTATGAAATGTTATAGACTACCTCGTTGATCAGGTGTCATAATTATGCCACTACAACTATTTCTTAGATCAAGCTCTGCAGCGGGTAACTCGAAATTAGGAGTTGTTCTTGTTTGCCAACATAAAGCTTTCTCTCTTAAGATTATAAAACCTTCTTATTTCTTGCTTAAAGTATGGTGAAATTTAGATGTACTTACACTTCTACTTACCCCTCCGGAAATAACGATGTGAAACTATAAAAAAACGCAATAATTACTCTGATATTTCATTGTCCTATGAATACTCGGAACAATTTTCGAAATATTTACACAATACTGTACAAAGCTTTTAATAACAATTAAAGTCTAACCTTTAGAGAAGAAATAACAAACAATTCCAGGTAAAACAGCTAGTTGTAAATGCTAGAATTTTGCAACATCATAAGCGTCGGATGCTGAGTGCTGTGTGTATAAAGTTTGAGTAATGGCCTGAGATTGTGGAGGTTTGCCCCACTAGTTAGGTGCATAGCCGTCGGTCGCACAGTCGACGACGACGGACGATCGTCGAAGCGCATCTTTACGCGAAGCAACCGACAACCAAGCGGTATTTTAAAATTCGAATTTTTATTCAACATTTTTGTTTTTTGAACAATTTTTGAACTGCTTTTAATTGACAATTTCACTTTATGTTTTTGTTGGATTGTTTTTTGAGTATTTGGAGTTAAAGTTATTCTTTATTATTTGATTTATATCTAAATATTTTATTTTATTTTAGAGAGCTTTAAGTATATATTTAGAGGTTAATTTTTTAATAGCTTTTTTTTTGTTATGGAAAATTTTCTCTATAGAAAAATATAAATTCGTGCTTTCTTCCCATAAGACACGCTTGAAAGCGAAAGTTTAGATCTACATAAGCAATAAAATTATACTAATAGTCAGTCATATTACGGTTTCCAGTAATATAACCGATAAATATTACGAAATGGGAATTTTATTACTTTCAAAAATCGTATGCAAAATTTTTTTAGATTATAAACTCAGAAAAAACTTGGGTTTAAAGTCAAAGTTCACATATTTATCACATATTTATTGGTCTATTGTATTTTATGAAATATCATTTTAAAAGATCTCGTAAGCAATACTTTGACCGAGTTTTTACATAACCTTTAATTTAATCTTCTCACCCGGCTTGCTTTGACAATTGTTCAATGTTTAATTTTTTTCACAACGGCTAACATTGCTTTGTCAAATATATTAGACAATGTCCAAATGTTTTGATGTATAAAAACGTAGCTAATTATATGTTTGCGTAAGTGCAGGTATCTTAGTCGTGAGAAGCATTGTCTTAGCTAGACTTTAGATCTTACCATACACGTTATGAATCTATTATACAATGTAGGAACTGTATATCTATTAGATGCGAGCCATTAACACATAATGTTAAGAAAACGCATTTGAAAATTTCTATTTTTAAAACAACAATGAAAAGAATTCGCACTTTTTGTTTTGAATTGGAATTTTTTTCTTTGTTGTTCTAAATTTCTAAAAAAACATTTTATGTTTTCATTACCAATGCATCTCGAATTAAAAGCAGTTTGAAAGTAAAAGTGATAATTGAGTGACAAGTGTTATAATAAATAATATAGTGTGATAAATTCGCAACGTGTGAACGATTTTGGTAAGTGTTTGTTTAACGTTCATTATTTTGTTAATCTTTAACAATTCTAACGTAATTTTTCTATTGATTATTTTTTTTTTATTCTCACGTTAATTTAACATAATATTTTTTTATTTTGTTAATTTGTTAAATCCGTATTCTCACGTGTAATGTAAATGAGTACCCAGATTATAAATTATAAAATGTGCGACCGTTTTGTTAAATTGAGCGTAATGGCCGAGTTAATATAGGTATTATGCTCCACAAATTGTTTGTGGAATATGTAATTGGAAATATAATAACAATTTTTTTGCGTGGTGACTAGGTAAGAATACAATTCACCGCCCTCTTTCTTGCATGAGTTTTGTAAAAGATACTAAGGTAATATGCATACAATATCTATGCAAGAGAGGGAAAACTCAAAATAAAACCCTGTGCTAACCCGTTTGACCAGCGTGGTATAATAGGTCAATTGCCCTCCCATTTTGGACGAGACTCGTGCCCAACAGTGGGATGTAAGTGAGCTGAAATATTGATGCAATTACATCTATTAATCATCTACTCAATAGAATGCTACATAGCGCGATGGACCTACTACATCACGGTGATCTGACGAGTCGGTATGGGGTTTTTTTCGAGCTTTCCTTCTCTTAGATGTAATTATTTTATAATAAATTAGTGGTAATGTTATTGTTATGATTTTTATGGGTCTGTTATGGTCTAGTGATCCAGCCGCACTACGCCCAGTCGTTGAGGTAACAGAAGGACATCGAAAGTCCCTCATAACTCGTCATATGTTCCCTCTTCGCTCATTAAGCCGAATGTCGGTAATGCTGAATATATACAGATATTTTTAGAGTTTTACGCTTCTATCCTCAAAGTGCATAGCAGAATTGTATCAAAATATCAACACCGCAGCCTGTATACGTTCCACTATTGAGCTCGGGCCTCCTCCGCAGTAGAAGGGAAATTGACCTTACTATATCATGGCAAGACAGGAGAAATTTTCCTACTGGTCAGACGTGTTGTTATAGGGTTTCGTTTCAAGCTTTCCTTCTCTTATAAAAAAAAAATATTCCCATTGGACAGCTTCTTTGCCGCGACTGTCATATAAAAGACGACTAAGGGATTTAAGACCGAGATAACTCAAAATAAAACTTTGACATAATCAGTATGACAGGCGTGATATAGATTTTTTCTAAATATATGCAAAAAAATGTATGACGAAAAATGTTTATGTATGTATGTTTTTTTATTAATTATATAACATTCTATCAATTATTCCGAGGTCATTTGGAGACATTCACAAGTACTAGATGCCGATTAGTCTTACTTAATACCGACATAAGTTGTAAGCCGTTTCATTCAACTTTGTAATAATTTATTTGCGTTTGAAAGTTATCATGATTGCATGCAATGTCTTCTAATGTGCCTATTATAGTAATTAATGTTTGTAATTGCATTTGAAATTTGTGTTATAACTCATGAGAGACGGTTAATGAAAGTAATAACATTATCCTGTGTGGTGAAGGGTATGAATGTAGTCTGTTACCATCCCTTACTTCCCTGTTGGGGTTGTATATCGTAACCGGCTGAGGGCAATTACCACGCAGTTTGCAATACTTGCGGGTGACCGCACCGGGGACTTTAGTCCGGCACTCGCGGAGAGGTAGACCGCGCGACGGCGACCGACGTCCCGGGACAGGGACGTCGAGAGGTGAGAGGTACCCGAAAGGATATTCCGTCGGGCCGACCACTGACGATAAGAAACTCTGCACTGGTGGTCGGATCGTCGCCCCGGACGGAATGGACCGCGTGTGCGCTTACCATAGCCCACTCATAAAAAAAATAGTCTGCAATAATGATAGGTTAGAAAACAAAAGCTCATGCTCCAAAATTATTAAAACTGAGTTACCACGTTGGTCAAGCGGGTTACTATAAGGTTTTTTTATTGCATTTCTTGTATTTGGATAAATGTTATAGGCATTTTTAATTTCTTAGTCATCTACGAAACCTATGGATGAGATAAGGGGTAATAAAATGTTTTTAAATAGTTTATTCGTCGTTTTAACTTATACACATCCCACTGCGGGGCTCGAGCCTCCTCCATAATAACAGGGAAATTGATCTACTATACCATGATGGTCAGACATGTTGGTTTTTATAACCCACCCGTTCCCACGTCACCTCGTTGTTAGGCCGACCACCGGAGCAGATGTGACTTGTCGTCAGTGGTCGGCCCAACGGAATACCCTTTCGGGTAACCTCACCTCTCGACGTCCTGGGACGTCAGTCGCCGTCGCGCAGTCAGCCTCTCTGCGGGTGACGGACAATTCCCCGGTCCGATCACCCGCGGCCTCGGCTAGGGCGGCATTAGGCGCAGATACTCGTGCCTGCGCCGCCCGAGTCGCCGGCGGCGGAACGTGTCGCCGAATAGGAGCTCTACTCGCACACGATCCGCAGCCTCCTTCCGTAAGATTACGGCCTCACAGAAGGCGGCGACCGCGTCCCAGTTCCTGACGCTGACGAGCATCTCCTTGGCGATGGTTAGCAGCGCCAGGTCGGCACCGATAATTGCGACGAGTTCACGGCAATCCCCCTCCCATGCAGCACACTCCTCGAGCGTGTGCTGCGCCGTGTCCTCGTCGCAACTGCAGTGGTGGCAGAACGGTGTGCTCTCCCTCCTGACAATCTTGTGCAGGTACTTCCCGAAGCAACCGTGCCCCGTCAGCACCTGCACCAGTCGGAAGGAAAGCACCCCGTGCGTCCGCTCCAACCACTCCATCAGCACCGGCCGGAGGGCCTCGACGGTCCTGACACCGTACCGAGGACTCTCCAGCCGGACTGCCCAACGGGCAATGACTTCTCGGCGGGCGTAGATCCGCCAAGCGCCACGGGCGTGCGTCTCCGACACCCGCCGATAAATTTCGGCGAGCATCTCCGCCTCCAGGTCCCACTGGGGAGTTCCGGCTAGGAGGCACGCTGCCTCCGTCGCCACCGTGCGGTAACCCCGTATGGCCCTGATCGCCATGACCCTCTGTGGTCGCCACAGGAGGGCCCTAAGACGGACGGTCAGGGACCCCGCCCACACCGGTGCGCCGTACAGGGCCAGACATGTTGATATAGGATTTCATTTCAACTATGTGCATAGTCTATTTCTTAGTATTTGTTTTTTGACAGAATATTAAAGAAGATTACGCACTAAGGAATAAATACTTGTGTCATGAAGGAATTTCATATACACAAAGTTAACAGACACAAACGGCTGCTAGACTCAGAATAATCATTTGTGGATCGTATATTAAACTGTACTGGACGGGATTCGAACACACGACATGCATGGTCACTACTTAGGCTACTACATAACAATGCAATGTTGGGCACCATTTTAATAAAAAGAAATACCTAATTTCCGTATGGTGACGGAGTAAGAATACAATTCCCCACCCACTTTCTTGCTCATGGGTGTCCGAAAAGACGACTAAGGTTTACAATATGCATACTAGCAACCAGCCCTCGCTTCGCTTCGGTTTCAGTCGTCTTTCCTGCGTAGTGCCAGTTCCCGTGGAAATACCGGGATAAAATATAGCCTAGTTTACTCCCTGATATTTCTGCTGAAGCTTTCCATTGGTGAAAGAAATTTTGAAATCGGTCCAGCCGTTTTGAAGATTACCCGGAACAAACAAACAGACAGACAGACAGACAAAAAAGATATAAAGTATATTTTAGGCATATATATATTGCAAATAACCGTATGAGCATGAAAAAAGCCCATTATTTTGACATTACAAACAGACACTCCAATTTTATTTATTGGTATAGATAACATCTATGCAAAAGCAAAACTAAAAAAAAATCTCTACCAACACGTCTGACCAGCGAAGTATAGTAGATCAATTTCCCTCCTATTGTGGCCGACCCAACAGTGGGACGTATATGAGCTGTGATGATGATGATAATGATCTTAGGTCGATGTCCTACCTGTGGGAACATTTTTCACGATTCACAAATAATTTTTTGTAAAGATATAAATTTAATTTACATTACAATTATTTTTCACATTGTTTACAATGAGAAGTGTTAAGGACTTACTTTTAATTCCTACTGATAATAAAGTTACCCTTGGTTTTTGTCGTTGACTTGACAACGACCATACGCTCACATGTCCTTATTTTTATATACTTAACATTATATTGTATTCATAAACTTTATATTTTTATTATATTTATAATCTCATAATTTTATGCCCGGAGATATAAGTAGAGAAGCTTAATACAGTAATGCTTATAATTCCAGGAATAGTAAAATTATAGGATAATCATCGGTCATTTCTTAAAAAACGTACTAACAGACAATGATTCCTCCGGCTCTCGCCAGTCTGTGGTAGTTGTGTAAAAGTGGTACTACCTAAGACGAGTCAGTTTCTTTATGCCTGCAACCAGAAAACTGGCAGCAGCATAGCCTACCTACTAATTTGGTTTATATTTTCTTGCTAAATGCTGGCTGTGTTTCCAAATTAAAAAAATTGGCAGTATATGTATAATAATGATTACATATTATTAATAATATATTTTTAATAGGAAGTGATCAAAAGGGTATCTATAATTTTTTTCTTACTGGAAACAAATTTAAGTCTTCATATAAAACCTGTACAATAGTTGATGATGAGCGCATTGAATATTGAGCGCTTATTATCTTAGTCTGCAAATGTTTTACACTGCTAATGTGTGCGCGTTGATGTCTTTTGTATGGCGATTTGTAATAAAAACTTTTCAGTCGGAACGATTCATTGCTTGGCACAACGAATATTTGTATCTATCAATCTCACTACAGCACCCCCCCTCTTATCCATGCGTATCGTAAAAGATGACTAAGGAATGTAATATCTATGCAAGAAAAGGAAAACTTGAAAGAAAATTCTATTATATTCTATCTATAAACCGGTTTGACTAGCGTGGTATACGTAAGTAGGTCACTTTTCCCTTAGTGGAGGAGGCCTGAACCTAATAGCGGGATGTATATAGGCTGAGATAATGATGATGATTTGACATTAAATCGCTAACGTCTATAATTTAAAACGCGTTTAATACAAAGTTTCGAAATAATATGTTTATTTACTGCCATCACTCAACCTTGTGACCTATAAGGAGATCACTTCTTATTACCGTATATTGAGAGCAACTTTTTGTCACTATTATTGATATCTGGTACGGTGTGGGGCAATTTCTTTCTTTTTTTATTTACAACGAAAGAGGAGAATTAATTGTGTCAACCCCAAATAATTGCGATAGATTATTTTTTTAGCTTATATAAGTTGTAACCTGCATGACATTATAATTTTACGTTAAGCACGTAAAATGTTTGTACAATATTTACAGTACAAATTTAGTCCTTTATTCCAAAGAACCAAATCAATCTATTTTAATCAATGGATTTTGAAAATGTACCTCATACACATAAAAAGAAAACTCCGAGTAAATTGATTTTGAGTATGTGCGTTCAGTACTTGGAATATGTCTATTTTCATGTTTTAGGAGTAGTCCTGTCGACAGTCGTATGTCTATAATCGCAGGTGGGTTTTGGCGATGCCTTTAGTGTCACCAAAACTCATAGCACGCATTCACACTCGCTTCATTTTCTTCACGATACACAGTAGCCTAGCTAAGGTCCATAAGCGCCAGTATCACTTACCATCAAGCGTACCATATGCTCGTTTGCTATCAACGACAATAAAAAATTTAAAAAATTACCACACTTCAAAGCCTGTTTTTGAGTTTTTATATGTAATAATTTATTTATGCAATAAAATCGTGACTTGATAATTAGCGACATACTTTTTTTTTATTTGCATTGATGTCAGATTACATTTTTAGTTATTTTTTACGACAAATGGCGAGGTGATGACATTATATATTTTTATCCGTCCCGCTATTGGGCTAGGGCCTCCTCCATAATAGGAGGGAATATGACCTATTATTCCATGTTAGTCAGGCATGTAGGTATAGGATTTCATTTTGAGTTTTACTTCTCTTGCGCAGATGTTATGTGTATATTATATTTCATAGTCATCTTTTACTGCATCCACAGACAAGATAGGGACTGGTAAATTGTATTCTTACTCCGTCACCACAGGGAAAAGTTAGTTATTCATTATACAGAAAACTCTAAATCATTATGTTTAACAACTAAATAATCCTAATGATTTCTAACGTTTACTCTTTAAATAATATAAGAATAGGGTAATGATCATATAATTACCCTGAAGACATTGTCATTATTGTATTTCCCAAATATAGTGAGAATTAACTAGAACTTAAAATTCATCGATCGATAATACTGCAAAAAAATTAAAGTGGAAAAATGATCTGGACAGCATTTTTCTTACTGAAATTATCGTGAGATTGATACATATTATAATATCTATAACGGCAAAACACTCACGCACTGAGATCATCGCCGCTGCGCACTCGCCTTGGTGATGAGCATCGTATATGCTCGAAACCCGGGTCGACGTAATCGATCTCAGTACGTGAATGTTTTTATAATTTTTCTTAAGAAAAAATTAACAGTGTAGTGTATGTCATTTATTTTTTTATTGCAAATGGTGGCAAACAAGCAAACAGTACATCTGATAGTAAGTGTTGCTGCCGCTCATGGACCTTTATAAGGCCGCTGCCTACCGTGAAGAAAGTGAAGCGAATGTGAATACTTGCAATGAGGTTGGGTGATACTAAGGCATCACTAAACCCCAACACACGTAAACACCCTCACAAAGTTGGGCTATATATAGACATTACAAAAAAAAATTAAAAGAAATATCTGTGCCTTTACTATCACTTTCTTTTATAAAAATCTAGATAAAAACATTAAAATTAGCAAATAAATTAGCAAACAAATTTATTCATATATTTTAACAGTATAACACCAATTAAGTCTACAAAATCACTCATCAACATCGTAATAAAATTCTAAACAAAACGCTTACATACATTAAATGTTATTAAATATCATTTATATGGACGAAAAACAAAGCATAACTTGAGCGTTAAACCATTCCTCGCGTGACGAACAGTAAAATAAACTAATGTATTTTTTATTCATTAATACACATTATATAATAATATTACCGGTAATAAATACAGTGGCAATGAGTATGACTTTTTAATTTGTGAACGGTATGTAATGACTGGTCTAAATATCGAGCCACGTGCCAAGACTATTAAATATTTCCGTGTCGTACTGTAGTTTAGTCCAAATGTAGAGACACTGACCGCATGGGGATTCCAGCACCGGTGTTCACATTAGTGATGGGCAATCTTTCTGAAACAGATCAATTCTTGAATCGATTCGAATTGTCGTCCAAATAATCGATTCACAAAAAATTGAGGTCTGAAGGATTGATGCCCAATTAATCGATCTATCAATCTTTTCTTTTGGACGGGCTTATGGTGCCCTTTATTTTTAGGAAATCGTGAGAGTACATACAAATAATGGTACGGAACCCTTCATGCGCGACTCCAACTCGCATTTAGCCGGTTTTTTTAGGAAATCGGGTGAGTAGATATGTGATGAACTTCTTTTTTAGGAAATCTGAAAGTGTTATAAACATCAACATACTTAGTATCGAGTGGGCGGGAAAAAACGAATGACAATTCTCTAGGGTAAAGTATCGATTCACCGAATCGATTCAGTGCTTCATATCGATTTATAAAATCGATTTTATTGGACCTGAAAAATCGATTCTTCAATTAATCGATCTCAGATCGCCATCCCTAGTTCACATAAAACAGCAATAGAGAGCTTATGATGTTCTATTCGCCCTTCCGTAATCCCAGATCGTTCGATAGAGTCGTGTTCGGGCAATAGCCTGTAAAAAGTATGCCGTGTGGTAACGAAATGTTTATACAATTCACCATTACTTCCTTTCGGAGGGTATCGTAAGAGATGAATAAGGAAACTAATTTATGCTCTTCTTTCATCGTACAAATTGCAAAAATAATGTCAATAGTGTTCTGACCGGCTGCGTGCTTAACGTCAATCCTTCTTATAAACTTAATTTTTGACGTGATGGCATAGGAGGTAGCTCAGGTCGATTTATAGTTGCTAGTAGTCTCTAACGACACCTGCAAGTAATGTAAGCACAACAAATCCACTATCATATTATTCTTCTAACAACTTGAACCAATCTATCTCGCGATGATGCATATTTTCTCCTTAGAAGTTGAAGGTTTATTAGATTAAAAGTTACTTACTACTTACAAAACCAAGAAAAGGTTGGTACGGTACAACGTAACATAATTACCAGCACGCATCCCGGGCAGAGTTCAAAGTTGCGAATATGTGGCGCAACATCGCGCAACACTTGTTTAAAAACAATTACTTATTATATGTTTCAATCTGATATTATTAGGTAAACTTAATTATACCTATATGTTATTTGAAAGAGTAGTTTGCCGTGTGTTGATGGAGTAAGAATACAATTCACCTCTTTTACCTATGCGTGTCGTATAAGACAAATAAAGAATATAATAGGCATTTAACATCTATGCAAGAGAAGGAAAGCTCAAATGTCCTATTTTGAAGGAGGCTCGAGTCCAGCAGTACTCCTTATCATGACTCTAAGTGTCGTAAAAGACGACTAAGGAATATAATTCATAGGTAATATCTATGTAAGGCAAATCTCAAAATAATGCCCTATGACAACTCGTCTGACTAGCGAGGTTTAGTAGATCAAATTCACTTCTATTGAGTAGTATTGTGACGTATATGAGCTGAAATGATGTTGATAATAATTTAAAAATATTGTTTTTTATTATGAGTAAATAAAACTTGAAATAAAAATCTATGCCAACCTGGCTAACCAGTCTGGCAAAACAGATTAAGGTACCCAACAGGACGGATACGGTATGCTGACGAAAGTCTATTCTGTTACTGGTGTTCTATAATCTAACTTCATTTCAAACATTGGTGCAATATTTCCAGGTTGTAATCTATCACGATGAAGCTTTTAAGGCGTCTTCTTACACTAGTCCCCGTATGGCGATGAACTATATGTCGCCATTAACTTTAACGTAGATCTTGTGAAAACCGGTTAGGGAGTCCGACGTTCCACGTCGTCCAACCCGCTTTGCTAGGAATAGTGATTATAACTTTATACTTCCTATATGGAGAGATTGGTATACAAAATTGAAATTTATTATACAAAAAATATTTTTATTAAGGATACAGAAGCTTCATAGATCATCATCTTCATCATCTTAGCTCATATAAGTCCCACTACTGAGCTTGAGCCCCCTGCACAAAAGAAGAGAAAGTGACTTATTATACCACGATAATTAGACAGGTTAGGTTTTTATTTCGAGTTTTCCCTCTCTGACACAGATATTCTAGACAAATTATATACCTTAGTCGTCTCTTACGATAGCCATGGGCAAATTGGTGGTATTCTTGCTCCACTCCACATGAAAATCCGACTGACTCATTTATGTCCATTGTACATCAAATTTTGGGAACGTGAGGCCCCTCGAGAAGAATATATTTACTGGCCTGAAATAACATGGGTTATTTCAGGCCAGTAAATATATTCTTCGGATATATATCGGAAAGTTATGGAACTTTCCGATCAAAATTGTGAGCGATTATAGAAGCAGACTGTAAAAACTATAATTGAAAATACAAATTTGTACGATGCTAATTTGTATCAAATGTTTTATTATATAACGAAGTAGTACATCCGCCGCGACTACATCGAATTACCATTTTGTAGTGAATGTGTTCACGTAACTACATTCCACACTTTGCACTTTGCGCTTTTTACTTAATATAGGTAAGCTTATTGAATATAGTGATGAATTACCTGTATGGTTACAACTACTATCAACTCTTACATTACTCGTGGGTGTCCTAAAACACGATTAAGGGCTTTTCAGATGCCTAAGTTATATTTCTAAGAAGGATTGACGTCAAATCAAGTAATAGTGGTAGGATCACGCTGTTGATAGTTGTTTGTCTACAGCTGCGGGACGGTCCATCCGGGGTAGTACCACATTGAGTAGAAAATCGACGTCTGAGTAGTAGCAATTTGTTATTGCGCTTCGTTTGGTGAGTGAGAGAGCCGGAAGCCCAACTTTCTGAGAGTGTTTGCATGTGGTGGGTTTTGGTGATGACTTTAGTTTTAGTGAACCTCATTGCATGCATTCACACTCCCTTTACCTTATTCTCTTTAGGCAGCGGCCTAACAAAGGTCCATGAGCGGCAGAAAGACTTACCATCAGGTATACTGTTTGCTCGCTTGACACCATTTGCAATAACAAAAGTAGACAGCCGGTCACAAAATTATTGCCAAAACTTTATACAATATGTATGGTTAAAAAAGAGTAGGTCGGATCGGAATCCATCGATCAATCGGATTCCATCGATCGATTTAGTTATAACTTACCCGTTTCTATCTAGCCGCTATAATATTAATTATTAAATTAGTAAAAGATTAAACATGAAACATTTCAATCCCCTGGCCATGTATACTAAAAAGGATTCGAAATGACGAAAAAAAAATTTAATCATCATCTTAGGACACACAATTTCCACTATTGGGCGTGGGCTTACCCCAGAAAAAGAAAGGACTATTTAGCTACTTTACCTCGTTGAAAGTTGCGCCAGTGACGAAAAAGTTATAGAGTGAACGGCTGACATGGTATGGACATGTGATAAGGCGGGATGAAAGTAATGTTGTGAGAAAAGTTTTGTGTATGAATGTTGAAGGCTTTAGGGGTAAGGGAAGACCGAGGAAAAGATGATGGACTGCGTGAGGCATGACATAGATAGTCCGAGAGTGACTGCAGAGATTACGTCTGATAGGACCGTATGGAAGAAGATGTCATATTGCGTCGACCACAAGTAATTGGGATAAGAGCAGTGCCCTACTTTACCTCGTTGGTCCGACATATTGGCATAAGGTTTTATGTCAAGTTTTCCTTATCTTGCATAGATATTATCTGCAAATCATATCATCAATATATATTACATCCCTTTTTTTGGGTGGACTATCAGGGGTCAGCACATATTCCGTTCAGTACAGAGTTATAAAAGGGCGTCGCGCTTCCCCATAAGCCACCATATTCCGCCTCCATCATTGAGCCGACCACTGACAGCAAGTTCCTTGAAGTCGGTCATCCACAGACAAAAAAGGGGGTAGTGAATTATATTCGACCTCCGTCACCACTCGAAGATGTAAAATCAAATACAAAGATTATGAAAACCGTAAAAAAATACCGCCTCAGATTAAATCATTCAAACAAACAAAATCTTCCATAATAGCAATATTGTTTAAGTCCTTGAATGTAACAATAAGCTACCACTTACAATAAAATTACCCCTCATAGTACATTAAGTATTTATTGTCTATTACAAGATAACAATTCATCACGAACTATATGATTATCCAATACGTACTTGATTTATGACTACTTTACTATTTTAAAATTGTAGTGCGAATACAATTTACCACTCCCTTTCGTTCGAGTGGATTTTTTTTTAATGCTGTTGGTGACAAAGGAGCAAACAGCACAGCTGATGGTAAGTGATAGTACCGTTCATGAACCTTTGCTACTGCGTGCCGTGAAAAAAGTGAAGGGAGTATGAATGCGTGCAATTAGGTCCGGCGATACTAAAGGCGTCACCAAAACTACAACACGCAAACACCCTTAGGAAGTTTTGCTTCTGCAACTAAGTGCAGTAATAAATTGCTACTACTCAGACGTAGATTTTCAGATGGAGTAAGAATACAATTCATCACTCTCATGTTCGTGGGTGTTGTAAAAGACGACTAAAGGATTTGATATGCATATAGCATCTGTATAAGAGGAGGAAAACACGAAAGAAAACCTTATACCGACATGTTTGGCTAGAGTGGTGTAGGAGGTCAATTTTCCTCTCGTTGTACAGAAGGCTGGAGCCCAGCAGTGGGGTACGTGCTGAAATTAGGATGACTCTGATAAATAATGAAATCACCACCCCATATTTAATAACCTATTGAGGGTTATTCAAGAAATAGACAGCAGCGGTCGAACATATTAGAGGAAGTTTGAAAGTTGCGCCAGTGACGGTAAAGTTAAGGAGTGAACGGCTGACATGGTATGGACATGTGGCGAGGCGGGATGAAAGTAATGTTGTGAGAAAACAAGTTGCGTCGACCCTAAGTAATTGAGATAAGAGCAAGGTGATGATGATGGGCAGCAGCGATCTCATAAGAAACTTATAACACCATTTGCAAAGTGTGGCGAATATGGCAAGATTTCTTCTCCACCGGTGGACGCTGATAGCTTGATGACTTAAGAGATAGATGGGTGATTATATTCAGTCATCAGCTCTGCTCATATACGCCTTAATGCCGAATTTCAGTCTCTTCCACAATAGGAGAGAAATTGACAAACGATGCTGCTCAGACCGTTTGGTTTAGGGTTATATATTGATTTTTTCTTCTTTTGCATAAATGTTATCTATATACCTATTATAGGTATCCCTTAGAGGTTTTCTACGACTCAGGCCGATCACTGAAGTCAAGGAACTCTGCACCGGTGGTCGGCCCAACGACGAAGACGACGTGCTATAAAGTGGGTTATGTGGCCGCGTGCCGCCCCTCTGTCGCCCCGGACGAAGCCGGTCGGCGGGTGCGCTGACCGTGGCCAACCCCAAAAAAAAAAGAATAAATAAAAGATGTTTTCGGGCACACCTACGGGCAAGAGAGGGGGTGGTGAATTGTATTCTTACTCCGTCACTATACAAAGACTCGAAGTATCTTCAGTCGCCTTAGTCTTTTTCATGAGTATTTGTAATTGTATTGAAGCTGATCTATTTATCCACCAAACAATATCTGACCTCTGCATTTTAAAGGAAAAACCATATATTAACAGCTTAAGGACAGTCAAACATACATTTAAATATCAATCTTACTCGTACCAAATAAAATATATTTTAGCATGATGTGCTTATAAAATGTCAATATGTAACCTATAAAGAAGCTTATTTTCTTACAGTTAAAGTCTAATTTATAAATTACTTATTTGAAGCACTTTGAGACGACCTTAAGTCGAGCTTTACTTTCGTGAAGCGCTGCTTGGTTTTGTCACTGTTTTAAGTAAAGTTTGGAAACAATTGTAATTATTCGCTTGCTAAATATTATGTTGGTAACACCTTCTTTACTATCTATAAAGTAATAACAGCTATTTCTTAAAAACAAATTCTTAATAATGGAAAATAATAAATATGTATTAGGTATATGAGAAAATGTCCGTGTATTAACGGAGTAAGAGTAATTCACCAGTCTTTGTCCTGGCAGCCGTAAAAGACGACTAAGAAATACAATATGCATAGTTATATATAAGAGAAGGAAAACTCGAAATAAAACCTCTTACCAGTTCCGTGTATTGACGGAGTAAGAATACAATTCAGAAGTCCCTTTCTTACCCGTGAATGTCCTAAAAGACGGCTAAGGCATACAATAGGCAAATAACGTCTATTCAAGACAAGGAAAACTCAAAAGTAAAACCCGTCTGACCAGCGTGTCAATACCTCTCCTGTTATGGAGGAAGCTCATCAGGCACCCAGTAGTGGAACGTATATGAGCCGAGATTATGAAGATGACGATATGAGAAAATAAGGGACATATTGATCATGTTTTAGCAGAAGGAGAACTGCAAATAAAACGTATAGTGGATCAGTATATATGTGTATATATATAATCTTTATATTATATTTCTTATGTACGTGTGTGTCACTGAACTCCTCCTAAACGACTGGACCGATGTTGATGAAATTTTTTGTGTATGTTCAAGGGGATTCGAGAATCAGAATGGTTTAGATTCATTAATCCAACGGGGGTCATAGATATAGCACGTAAAATATAGCAAATGAAAACCTCTTCTTCGTAGTATTTATTTATTATATTAATCATCATAATTATCATTATCACAGCTCATAATATCCTGCAGCTGGGCTCGACAATTCTTCACAACGGGAGGTACTATACCACTCCGGTCAGACGGGTTGATATAGCCTTTTATATCGAGTTTTTTTTCTCTCGCATAGATGTTACATACTTATTACATCCTTAACCTTTTTATTTAATGCTTTACTCATCTTTTACAACACCCACGATAGAGATTACAACCCGGTATGTTTCTCAACCCGACCGAGCCCGGCTGCAATTGTCGCCAAAAACGTTTAAAGTATTTTATAAAAATTTCCTATATATGAATGGAAAAAAACAATGATTCAAGGTTAATAATTATTTCAAACTAGCTTATGAACAGTTGTCACAATATTAACGGTATCATTCAAATCTCAAAATCACAATACATAATTGATTACTTTTACTTATGAACGGAAAAGTAACATTAGTATTAGTAATTATTTATTTTTATAAGTTTAAACAAGAAGGTCTTTCTCTTTACTCCTTATAGTGTCTATTTGAAAACGTGGTATTAAAATAAGAAACTAATAACATAGCTTAAAGTACTAAACGTGTCATAACAACTTAGATGGATAGATACACTTTGGTAGCTTTGGTATAAACAAAACCAATTCTTATCGGCTAAAAGAAATGTATTATTTTTCTTAAACTTTGGTTATTAAGGGTGTAGATTGTTGGCCCGAGTTCTCGATTTCGAGCGACCGCAGCGCCAAAGTTTAATGTAACATCCGACGGGGCGGATGAATGACCTAGAGAGCGCGATTTTCAAAATGTTTTGCAACAAACGTTCCACATTGAGAAATTGTTATTGAACTTGAATATTTACAGCATAACAATAACGTTGAATTTTTGGAAACTAGCTGTTGATTCTTTTTAATAGATTAATAAGAGTAGTTGAGACACAATTTTTATGTTTTTCTATCATTACATTACATAGTATAAAACAAAGTCGCTATCCGCCGTCTGTCTGTCCCTATGTATGCTTAGATCTTTAAAACTACGCAACGGATTTTGATGGAGTTTTTTTTAACAAATAGAATGATTCTTAAGGAAGGTTTATATGTATAATACATGCATAATATAGTAGTGAAACGCTGATTAATTTAGAGGTTTCTAATGTGATGTCGTAAATAAGCACGTTTTTGCGCTTATATTGCAAACGTTGGCTGAACCCTACGAGATAGACCAAAATAATGTACTACAGTATTATCCATCTTAAAAAGTTCAACAAAAAAGTCCACGATGGCATATGTCTATCTCTTAGGGATAACCCACCATAACCATTTTTTATCCTCTACTAAAAAATGATTATTTACTAAGTGATTTTATACAATACAGCATTAATCCTTATCCAATTAAGTAAAGTAATAAATTACCTTAAATAAATTGTGCATTTATTATAGATCAATATGCTTTTTATAGTATGTAATGTGAAGTGAATATTGCCGAAGATAGCGAAGATAGCGAGGGCGGGTTACTAGTTTATAATATAAAATACAATCAAGAGTAGGTCCGGACTGACATTTTTGTATTCTACTTACCTAAAATTCCAACTATTTATTTATTTGTAATTTCACTACCAAAGTTTATTCTAATTCGTAAAATATTCATTCAATAAAATAATTGCAAATTCAGTAGGAAGTGTGTTTATCTCTACGCAAGGAAATGTGCCTATTGCGTAAACTCAAATACTTACTTTTTGTTTACGATCACCTCGTCGATATCTAAAAAAAAATCCTAGGGTTTTAAAAAAAATGTCAATAAATGAAATACAAGTATAAAAATGATTTATTTACTACACAATAACAAATATGAGTCGCCATTACTCGCTATCCTAAAAGCGTGCTAGGGTTGTACAAAAATTAGTAAATAATTCATTTATTTACTAATTTTAACAGAAGTTTGTAAATTATTAATATACTAATTAAAAGTATGTAATTAAACAATAACGAAATATGAGTTCAAAATTCTAATGGTTTTTCATTCGATTACGGATCAAGTTCTGATTTCTGCTAATTTGATGATAAAATCAATGGCTATCACAAAACCTATCAGAATGAAAACGTTACCAGCTGCCCGATTCACGTAAGTAATAAAAACCGTAGCGCAGTGACGTCACTTCGTTTTGTGCAAATTTAGCCCTTTTAACCGACTTAAAAAAAGGAGAATTCTCAATTCGCTGTATTTTTGAACCAATTTTTATGATTCTTTACACCAGGTAACTCAGAAATTGTATAGTAATTAAGCTATTGGAAGATTTATGACAATCCAAGACTAGATAAGTAAGTGCGTTTAAAACAGAAAACCAAAAGGCGATTTCTAAATTCCTAAGTTAAAACGACTTTTGGACTGGCGTGTTTACGTGAATCGACTGGCTGGGTAGTTAAGTTACCTGTATCTTTCAAAATCATTAGGCGTTCTTCTCTTTCATAACATGTAAAGCTCTTTCTTTCCTCTCTTTCATAGCCTCTATGATACTGGGCGCGTCACGAATGGGCATGCTTCGTGACTGCCGAGGATCAACTAATTCTGGAAGTAGGCAATCGTAATAAAACCTAACTAATTTCATCTCCATTTTCTCCTCCCAAAATATGTCGTCCTTTTCTATAATATAAACTTTCATAGGTACAGTAGCACCAAACCAGATGCCAAGCATGCAAACGTTTCTTTTAGTAATATGTATGAATTTGGAAATACCAGTTATGATTTTTATTTATGACATAACCCTTGGAAGCCTTGTCCTTAACCCAAAAGGTATGTTTGGCCATTGCTTCATCAAGAGTCATGCCAGCTAAAGAATGTGGGCACTTAATTTCAATTAAACCGTTTGCATAAATGCCATCTGGTGTAGTACCAAGAAATTCATATTGATCGTCGACGAACAAACCGCAACCTTGTATACTAATATTCTCTTGAATTTCTAACTGTTTAATTGCGGTTTCTTCGTTTTCGATACCGTACCGTACAGCAGGCAAACTGGAGATATTACTACCATAAACGATTTTACGAACAAGAACAGCACAACTTGTGCTCTCTCGTTTTTTACAAACTTCCCCGAACGATGATGAGGTTAGTAATTTTCTCCTTGTACTCATCCACTCAGAACTACTTCTTTGCAAATGGGTCGACCTTTCAAGCTCCTCTCTTTCAGCACAAGACAACTTTAAATCGGCTAAAAAAGATGACTTGGCTTTCTCATATAATTCTGGACTCAGATCAGGTTTTTCGCAGTTTGGTCCATAGTGAGCGTCTTTCGATATAGCGCTGTGGCTCTTTTTCAATCTTAATTTAGGTTTAGCAATTAAACGGATTCTACGATTACAATTTTCCACTTTCGCGATCAAAGGATTAGGACTAGATTTAAATATTACTTCATGAGTTTTACTATGAATCGATCCTGTATTAAAAGACACAACAGCAGCTGCGCATCGGCCCGCATAAGAACCACGGGAAGAATAATTTACACGCTTACCCCCTACTAATTTGGCAATCACTGCGTTAAAACTTTCAACTATATTACTTGTACAATTATGAATTACACCGTGATCAACAATGGAACGTTTAAACCCCTCAACTATTATGGTCGATTCCATACCGGTAGATGATCCCGAATAATTCTTGAAACAACGGTGTTCCGAGGGCTGACTGTCGTTCTTTGCGGCTCGTGCACAAACTACGCAGTATTTATTTTTAACTCCAAAAAACAATACTTTATTAGTTTTAATGCCAATTATCGCAGCTGCGCCGGACAAGGCGGAAAAATTCTTACCATAAGATCTCTTGCTCCAACAACCGTCAACAGCAACAGATATTAATGGTGTACCATTTTTATCAACACTACCTATAGACACTGCGTACTCCGCTTCTTCCTTGACAGCTTCTGCCATGGAATGTGCTGCTGTCTTTTCCCACCAATCGCATGCTGCTGTCTTTTCCCACCAATCGCAAACCGTATTATTAATTTCATTGTATAATGAAGGTGACATGATTGGTAGGCAGTTAGTGTTGTACTGCGGCAGTTAATGTTTTTAACTGATAGTAGCTCCCACCAGATGATATGATACCAGATACAATTTGATGATTCACTTCCATTCTATCTTCTTTCTTTTCAATCAAACACACAGTAAATTTCATACTACACATACTACATTTCATGACGAGTTTTGAGTCCAGACCAACTTTTACTTCACCTATTATACTGAGGTAACTTAACTTACAATCCATTGGACCGTGGTCCCCTATGGCCTGAAGAGCTTTAAAAAAAAAAGAAACGTCTACAACTCTACGCCCAACTTCCATTTCATCCACCTTTCACTCTTGGTCGTTTTCAATAACTAGTTCCTGTAAAGAAAGATAATGGCTTGATTTTTTTTATAAAAAATAATTAAAAATTTAAAAATTATAAAAGAATTTAATACAATATTAGGTTCCTGATGAATAGAAATTATAATTTCTTTACGCATTAGGTATTGTTTTTTTATGACGTCACCTATTTGAACGTAAATTTTCTTTTGAGAAAGTAATTGAGAAGTATTTCGGTACTAAGGTGTTTGTCTCTCGATGAAAATAATAAATATTGCAAGAAAAAATCTATAGGTAGGTATTGAGATTTTGTCTTCGCCCATCACTAACTAAGTAGTTTGTTTATTTATGTAACAAGTCTACAAGAATTACGTATAACAACTTACCTCTATACAGCGCGTAGCATTGTTGCTCAGTCTCGGCCCCAAGGTTTTCTTTATTTTCAATACTGGAAATATTATTCATCAATATTATCCACTTTTTATTTATTTTGTACAACCCTAAGCCAGACGCTAGGCGCCTCGCGTCTGTTTGGCGGTATAGGTATGTCGACCAAGTTGCGCTGTCGCCTACCTACTTTCACATTTTGATATTTAGACAATACTAGCCGACCCGGCGAACTCCGTATCGCCTTTTTTTTTTTAAAAAATCCTATTATTTTGATATTACATACAGATACTTCAATTTTATTTATCAGTATAGATATAGATAATACAAACCAATATTTACATGTTATTGTAGGTATATGTCTGAATCGGGCGATCTAAATCATATGACATATTGTATTAGCTTTGTAATGTACCCTGTTCAAATGCGATAATAAACAAGTAGGGAGGAACTTACATTTTATTCCGAGATCTTTTGGCTTTCATATTTTTATAATGCGTACAAAACTTTCTTTTCCCTGGCATGACACTCAAATTCAATCAGTCCTGCGAAAAAAATAGCCTATGTTACTCAGTGATAATGTAGCTTTCGAATGATAAAAGAATTATTAAAATCGGTCCAGTACTTTTTGAGTTTATTCGTTACATACAAAAATCCAAATCTTTCCTCTTTATAATACCTATTAGTGTAGATATTGTATTTTTTACGATTTATATCTAGTTCCATCATGGTTTTCTTTCAGACATTCATTATATCGATACTTTCTAATAACTGAAAATAAATTAATTATAAAAATGTTATACTTACAATTTTTTACAAAAAACACAAATTCACAATACGTAATTCTGCTGTCTGCAGCCGACAAGCGTGGCGTCGCGTTCACTTACAGAAAGGAACTGCCGCTTTTGACCACCGAGATTGCACGAATGAAACGAACGTTTTACCCATACATTTTTGTATGAAAAATTTACCTTAAAATATATCTAGATTTTAGGGCTTTAAAAGAGGAAGTCTTTGTTTGTAAAGGTATAAAAAGAAGTATACAGCTATACTTATTGGTTTCTTCAGTGTTCAAAAAGTGTTTCTTTTTATCAATTTGTGTTGATTTATGGGGTTAAATCTGAAAAATACGAAGTCATGTTTTTGCATTTTTACTCAATTTTGTGCGTTTGTTGACGTTTATTATATAACAACTATTAGGTTTAAGAGTTTAATATAAGCATGAACATACTTATTGGTCTTTGATTGTAATATATACAAATTATCATTGATATCAATCATATGTAAATAGGTTAAATATGAAAAATCGTAACACTCTTTTCGGTGATTTTCACGATCTACACCCTTAAGACTAGTGAGTGAGTGTTACTATTACTAATTCAGCAAATAGCGAAATCTTATAGGCTAGACTGTATGTAACTGTAAACAACCAAACTTGTATAGTCTCAACTAACAAAGTGTAACGTAAAATTGGTTACGTTACGTAGGCTATAAGTATATTCTATCAAGCAATCAATTAAATAATTTATTTTGCGAAATATGGGTATAAAGTATTAGTAGTTGCGGGTAAACAATGTATCACCATATTTGACCATCAAGCGGCATGCAAAAGGAGTTTCCAATTATAAGAATTAATGGCTTCATAACAGATACATATATTTAGCCAATAGCAAAGAAATTAATTTACTTGTTACATGATTTTAGTTAAACACTTACAACATTATAACAATTATAACAAAACAAAAAGTATATTCTAACTTGCATAAGGCAAAACAATTATTTTTCAGTCTGAAAGAATGATCTTAAAAAGCTGGCCATTGGCCGGGTCCGGTGGGTGCCTAACAGGACACCGAGCCCGGCCGGGCCCGGTTTGCAATCTCTAACCCACGAGCCGGATAGGGGGCGGTGAATTGCATTCTTACCATGAATTCCATTCTTATAACATGTTATAAAATATTTTATGTGTAAACCCAGAAAAAAACATGATTAAGACTGTTATGACCTTCTGGTATCACATCACAGACGGCCGGTTGGCGTGCAGTTTGCAGTCAGCACGGAAAATGGAAAACTAAAAGAAACAGTAAGATGGCAACGTGTGGAAAGTGGCACCAGTGATAGAGAAGATTAGGAGCGCGAGAATGTCTTGGTATGGACATATGATGAGGAGGGATGAAAAGCATGTGACTAGGCGGGTTATCGATATGATTGTGGACGGATATACGAAGCGTGGGTGACCCAAAAAGAGATAGATGGATGTCTGAATGAGGATATGCGTATGAAAGCAATGAGTGCAGATATGACATCTGATA
This sequence comes from Lymantria dispar, assembly GCA_032191425.1. NCBI lineage: Eukaryota > Metazoa > Arthropoda > Insecta > Lepidoptera > Erebidae > Lymantria > Lymantria dispar. The sequence goes on along the minus strand of CM063462.1, from coordinate 1,652,926 downwards.
GGAGGTTATGGAAGGTACATGTTGAGCCGACCCCACTTAGCGTCGAATGAGGGCAGGCAAATGATGAGTAAGATGGCAACGTCTCTTTTAAAGGCATTTTACACACCCTAAATATGTTGATACTTCTCCACCAGACTCCTAATCATTCGCCACATGGCTGAAGTTAATTGCAAATATTAATTAAAAATACATCATCATCTCAGCCCACATAAGTCCCACTGTCGGGCGCGGGTCAACTCCATAATATGAGGGAAATTGAGCTACTATACCGGACCGGCTAGAATTGTTGACATCTGGTTTTACGTCGAGTTCTCCTTTTCTTATATAGATATTAAGAGCATATCATATGCACGGGCAAGATAGGGGGTGGTGAATTATATTCTTACACCATATGGAGAGCATATATCCTTACTAATATTATAAATGCGAAAGTAAGTTTGTTTGTTTGTTACGCTTTCGCCCTTAAACTACAGAATTGATTTTAAAAAAATTCTTTCACCAATGGAAAGCTATAATATCAGGGAGTAACTAACATAGGCTATATTTTATCCCGATTCCTAATATTCCCACGAGAACTACGCGGGTAAAGCGCCTGAAACCGAAGCGAGGCCGGGTTGCTAGTACGATTTTAAATGCGTGCAATTAGTAAAAGTCATCAGAGCATCGAACTGATGTATGCAACGCGGCACGTATAATGCATGTATTATGAAAGTGGTAATAATTATAAGGAGAAGATATAATGTGTAACATTTTTGAAGTGAAAACTTATTTAAGTCGGTGCCGATCTGACACTGCCGACCATCGCTAGGGAGATGCTCGACTACCTGCGCCTGATGCCACCCTAGCCGACGTCGCAGGTGACCGGACCGGGGATTTTAGTCCGTCACCCACAGAGAGGCTGACCGCACGACAGCGACCTACGTCCTAGACGTCGAGAAGAGAGAGTACCTAACAAGGTATTCCGTAGGGCCGACCACTGAGGACAAGGAACTCGGCAGCAGTGTTCGGCTCAACGACGAAGACGACGAGCTGCCATTGGGTTATGCGCGCTGTCCTTTCGTCGCCTCGGATGGAATGGACGCCGTATGCACTGACCATACCGCACCCAAAAAGAAAAAGAACAAAAACAAAAAAGGGAGATGCTCGACACCATTAGGAACTGGCACGCGGTCGCCGCCTTTCATGAGGCAGTTATCTCACGGAAGCAGAAAACATATTTCCGTCCAACAATTTCCGTTATCGTCTCCTCTCAACCAATATTATTATATCTATTATTATTTTTTATTATATCTATATAAATATTATTATATCTGCTTCAGTATTCGATAATAATAAAGTTAGCACGTTGTAATACAAATCAGGCTATTAATCATCATCATCGCAGTTCACATACGTCCCACTGCTGGGACCTCCTACACAATGGGAGAGAAATTGACCTACTATACCACGCTCCTCAGACGGATTGGTATAGGGTTTTTATTTTGAGTTCTCCATCGCCTGCATAGACGTTAGCCGCACATTTAATCCCTTAGTCGTATTAGACATCCACGCGCAAGAAAGTGAGTGGTGAATTATATTCTTACTCCGTCACCACACGGAATCAGACTATTATGTTAAAGGATTTTATTTCATGTTTCTATTTTGAAGTAATCTGCTTGTTCCCTTGACCGTGTATTACGAGACATATGAACATTACAATCTGCCGTAATATACGGACAATTTAAAATGTTCTACATAGTAAACTAATATAACTTTTTATCAAAATACCTTCTAAAATTCGTAAAAGTGTTTTAATAAAATCACCAGTCACCGTCAGTCTATTTGTCACGGAACATAAATCTATAAAACAACATTTTCCCTTCAATAAACACGTGTATATTTCTTAGTAAAACTTACACAATATTATTTAATAGCTAGCTATCATCTCTATCCGAGGCGAAAGCATTGGCGCGCGCACGCCGACACATATGAAAGTATGAAATAACAACGTAACAATTCATTACAAACGAAAATAATTCAATTTTATTACTCAATTGAATCATAATGTGTTCTTAATGGTTCGTTATAACTAGTTTTTGTAAATATTTAAAACGTTTTTTTATTATTGAATGAATATTCTATATGCACCATGTGTAAATCAAACAATTTATATAATAAAATTATTTTTACAGATTTTATCGTGTTTATATTTGTCAAATACAATTCATCACTACCCCGTGGGTGTCGTAAAAGACGACTAAGGGATTAAATATGCATATAACAACTAAGCAAGAAAAGGAAAACTCGAAATAAAATCCTATACTAACACGTCTGACTAGCGTCGTGTAGTAGGTCAATTTGCGTTCTATGGAGTGGAGGAGGCTCGAGCCCTACAGTGGGACGTATATGAGCTAAAATGATGATGATGTTGACTCTTTCATTATACCTACAGAGTGTCATAATCGAAAATTTGAAAAAGCTCTTTAAATAAATAAATTAAAAATATATTTTTTTACTTTATTTCGACAAGAGTCTTTGAGGTAAACATATATTCAAGAAACGCCTAACTAGGTTATACTTAGAGACTATGCGAAGTCGTACCCAATAGCCAGGATAAAAAGAAACCTTAGCAAAATATTTCAAGTTACATTTTGTTACGCATCAAATTTTCTACAGTCACAATAAATCGCAAGTACGCAGCTATAAAAGCGATAAAACAAACAGCAAAGTGTTGCAACCCCATAACAATGTAGTCTCCGCTCTCTTAAGGGAACAGCTATAAACATTATTGGATATGGTGAACTAACCATAACTTATGGTGTTTCGGTTAAACAAACCATTGTTAACTCGACCTACATGGTTTAGTTTGTGTAATAACTTATATCTATTTAGTGTCAATTTGACTTAATTACCAAAACCAACTGAAAATTAGCGTTGAATGTCTTGCCACCTAACTTATGCAATAGCTACCTTTTTCGGCAAGACACATAGAATGTTTTATTATTTACTAGCTGCCCGCCCCCGCTTCGTTTCGGTTTCACTTACCTTATAGGCATATACCGGAGAATACCGGGATAAAATATAGCCTATGTTACTCCCTGATATTATAGCGTCCAATTGGTGAAAGAATTGGTTTGGTGGTTTAAGCGTGAAACCGTAACAAACAAACAAACTTATTTTCGCATTTATAATATTAGAAAGGATAACACGCTCGTCATCATCGTCTCGTCTCAGCTCATACACGTCCCACTGCTGGGCTAAAGCCTTCTCCACAATAGAAAGGAAATTGACCTACTATACCACCGCTGGTCAGATGTCTTGGTATAGGGTTTTAACTCAAGTTTTTTTTTCTCTTGCATAGCTGTTGCATGCATATTATATTCCTTAACTGTCTTTAATGACACACACGGACAATAAAGGGGGTGGTGAATTGTATTCTTACTCCGTCACCATATGGATTTCATTTTGACAGACTTCAATGGTTTCTTTGTCTCTAATTAATTATTTTTTTAGTGTTTGATGAATTAAAATACAACGTGTTGCTATCTTTTACTATTCTGTATTATGATCCTACTGGTGACGGTTATGACCGGACCAAGGCTGTATTAAAGCAGCGTCGTGAACTCGTTGCAATCATCGGTGCCGACCTGACGCTGCCGACCATCGCCAGGGCGATGCTCGACAGCGTCAGGAACTGGGACGCGGTCGCAGCCTTCTGTGAAGCAGTAGTCTCGCGGAAGGAGGCGGCGGATCACTTGCGCGAGGAGCACAGCCTCGATGAGGCGATCCGCCGCCGGCGACTGGGGCGGTGTAGGCGCAAATACCTGCGCCTCATGCCGCCCTAACCGAGGCCGCGGGTGACGTGACCGGGGACTTAGTCTGTCAGGACGTCGATCGATGGAAGGATACCCCAAATAGGGGGTATTCCGACCACTGACGTCAAGTCACCCTGCTCCGGTGGTCGGCCCAACGACGAAGGCGACGTGCATCGCGGATGGGCTGCGGGAGTGCGTGCTTACGCCCCTCTGTCGCCCCGGACGGAGCGGTGCGAAGAGCGCGCCGACAGCAATCCACGTCCGAAAAAAAAAGGCTGTATTAAAAAATCATGAAATACATGTATCCGTGTGGTGACGGAGTAAGAATACAATTCACCACCCCCTATCTTACCCGTGGGTGATCGTACGAGACGACTAAGGGATATAAAACGCATATAACATCTATGCGAGAGAAGGAAAACTCGAAATAAAACCCTATACCAACACGTCTGACCAGCGTGGTATAGTAGGTCAATTACCCTTCCATTATAGAGGAGGCCCGAGCCCAACAGTGGGACGTATATGGGCTGAGATGATGAAATACATGTAAATACTCCTCTCAAATTCTTCCGTGAATAATGTAGGTGTAGTAACGGAGTATGAATTTTATTTTATTCACCCCCTAGATTGATTGTCGAAAAGCCTATGCATTCCTTCTTCTACGGTGAAAGCAGTCCAACGGTGGAACGTATTTGAGCTGAGGTGAGAAAAAAAACGGTTATTATGTTAGATAAAGTCCTAATGCCAATACCTTTTATCCTCTTATTACTTGAATAAAATAGTTTCACATGTCTAGAATGTCGACCTACATATACATATTGGTACACATTCTTGGCTGTTATTGCAAGCAGCTGATAAATCCTAGTAATACAATAAACGCGAAAGTTTGTATGTAAATGAGGATGTTTGTTGCTCTTTCACGCAAAAATTACCTAAATTTTAAATAAAACTACTTTACGGATTTTATCGCGTTTGTATTTGATTTTTGATTACCCGACGTTTCGAACACTTTACAGCGTTCATGGTCACGGGTGGACTAAGATGTCTCACGTCCAACAAGTCATTGTTACTGCAGAAAATTTATAATTATCTACCCGATACAGAAATTAGTTATTAAATATTGACCCAAGTGGGTCAATATTTAATAACTAATTTCTGTATTGACCCAAGTGGGTCAATATTTAATAACTAATTTCTGTATCGGGTAGATAATTATAAATTTTCTGCAGTAACAATGACTTGTTGGACGTGAGACATCTTAGTCCACCCGTGACCATAAACGCTGTAAAGTGTTCGAAACGTCGGGTAATCAAAAATCAAATACAAACGCGATAAAATCCCCAAAGTAGTTTTATTTAAAATGTACAATACTCGCGTAAACATCAGAAATCATTATTACCTAAATTATGAAATTTCACAATAATATAGCTTACATATCAGAATAACACATAGGCTATAATTTATCTCGATATGCCCATAGGAAGAGGCACTATGCGGGTAAAACCGCAGGACGCTGCTGGATGTGTAATATTTCTTTAATTTGCAGTTCAAATCAACCAAAATTCAGGCATTTATATTTTTCTTTGCTTGCAGGTTTAAAACAACATTCAGATAAATTGGTAAGTTTTTATAATAAATTACATGTATTTACTATTACGGTTTTTTTTACATCACAGTTCTTCTGTCTAATCTATAAAAACATAAGAGGAAAGCTTTCATCCGGGTAAATCATACGGGAATAATAATTCCAGAGGGGTAGAAAATATGATGTAATTTAAAGTTATGCCAACATTTAATCGGTCTGATCCTGTAGTATAAATATGATATTGGAATCACAAGGCCTTAAGGCCACGAGGAAATAGAGTCTTGTATGGAGTTTCCTGCAGAATATCTTGATTTTCGCAAAATCCTCAGGAGCAGTTTGAAATTTTGAATACTATTACGTGAAGCTAAAGATTATATAGCAAAATTTGGACAGCCTCAAATCTCTGCTCACCCCTTCGGGGATGAAAGCGTGAGATTATAAATAAATATAATAAAACATTAAAGTCTTATCTTATAACGAATTTTCCCATAATATAATTTGTCGCCGTGTTTCTCCCACGAAATTTCTCTAAATCACTTATTTAAATAAAAAAAAAACCCAACTCCTTGCTTCATAAAATGCAAAAGTATAATAATTACTAAATTATTAAGTAACATTTCATCTATTTAACAACATTTAGTAACGAATTCTAGAATAATTACAGAAGACGGAATGTTTATACGAAATCTGCTCGCGGTGACTTTGTGCGAGCGTTCTAACCAATTAAAATTTTATAGTAAATCATATGTTTTTCTCCGTCAACAGTTCCCATGGGTCTATTGTTTAAGTCTTATGTAAATAACGATGCATTTAAAATGAGGTTTCATTGTGTAAGAGGGTACATAATTTCGTATCGCGAAAGTGCGTCAATAACTAGATGTTTGAAATGATAAATTTATTGCGATAACACGAGAAATAAGATTTAAAATTATTTGTTTTTTCATATCACAATGAACGTAGATATAATATAATTTGAAATTAAATTAGAGATACAGTAATTGCGTAGATATTTTTAATTTGAAATAAAATCTAGATGGCGTATGATATAAATTAGTTTTAAATTCGATTTGACATTTAATTATATTTTTTTTTTTGCTATCTTTTTTCTCGTTGTCCACTGTTGTGTAAAGACGTTCTTCTCAATAGAATGCAACTTTGGAACTTAAATGTTAAGTAACACCTAAAGCGCAGCATTTATAATGAGTAATTTATTATATTTTAGAAGTTACTAAAAACTTAGTGAGCTGTGGTAAAAGAATGGGGATTAGTGATTACATGATTAAAATAAATGGTGCTTCCTAACCTAATTTCATAGTTGTTGTTAATATGTTTGGAAGTAATGAGCTTACCTAAATTATGTTCGTTTTTACTAAGGACCCCTTAAGTTTTAAGTTAGCATATAATTTAGTTATATGAACCACACAAAAATTAATGTCAATTATTTCTTTTGATTTTCATTGCTGTTGCATATTGCCGACCACTGATGACAAGTAACCCTGCTCCGGTGGTCGGCCCAACGACGAAGGCGACGTGCATCGTGGGTGGGTTGCGGGTGTGCATGCTTACGCCCCTCTGTCGCCCCGGACGGAGTGGTGCGAGGAGCGCGCCTACCGCAACCCAACCCCCCAAAAAAAAACTTTTTATATGTTATATTATTTTGTTAAATTATACATAAAATTGGTGTTATATATCAAAAAGTGTGATAAAAAAATCAAGAAATATTACCAAAGAACCATACCATCATCAGATCATGTTTTTAGGCCTGAAAGTTTACTTTACTAGTTATACCTAATCTATGGCCTAGGAATTGTACTTCGGTACCCGAAAGGATGTCCCATCGTGCTGGCCTCGGACATCAAGGATTCGGTACCAGTGGCTGGCCAAATGGAGAAAGGGAGGGGATACCGTGGGTTATGGAACCACGCACCACCTTTGCAACGCTCCAGACGGAATGAACGGTATACTGACCACCCAAAAGAGAAAAGGAAACAGTTTATTATTTTTCATGATAATGGTGACCCATGTTCATCATCATCATTTCAGCTCATTTACGTCTTACTGCTAGGCTCCAGGCTCCTTCACAATAAGAGGGAAATTGACCTTATTATAACATGCACGGGTGTAACCGACATAGCACGAAGAATTAGCACGCTTAAGTGGCAATTGGCAGGCCACATCGCTCGACGTACCGACAACCGCTGGGGAAGAAAGGTTCTCGAGTGTCGACCACGTATCGGAAGACGCAGTGTAGGACGCCCCTCCATCATGTGGACCGACGACCTGGTGAAAGTTGCTTGGCGTCGTTGGACGCACGCGTCACTGGACCGCACTTTATGGCGTAACATTAGGGAGGCCTAAGTACAGCTGTGGATGGCGATAGGCTGAAATAATGATGATGATGATACCATGCTGGTCAGACTGGTTAGTATAGGGTTTTATTTCGAGTTTGCCTTCTCTTTTATATGTTATATACGTATTACTTAGTTGTCTGTTACATTTTGGAGTGGATTTGGATGGATTTTGGAGTGGTAGGACCACACTGTCGACAGTTATCTGTCTACAGCCGCGGGCCGGTCCGTCCGGGGCAGTACTACGCTCTCGCAGAAAATCGACGTCTGAGTAGTAGCTATTTGTTACTGCGCTTCGTTCGGTGAGCGAGAGAGCCGGAAGCCTAACTTTCTGAGGGTGTTTGCGTGTGGAGGGTTTTGATGGTGCCTTTAGTATCACCGAGCCTCAATGCACGCATTCACACTCCCTTCACTTTCTTCACGGTAGGCAGCGGCCTTGTAAAGGTCCATGAGCGGCAACAACACTTATCATCAGATTTACTGTTTGCTCGTTTGCCATTGCTTGCAATAAAAAAAAATAATCACGGTTAATATAAGGAGTGGTGAATTGTATTTTTATTTCGTCACCACACGAACGGCCCATATTACAGACTGCAATATATTTCTGTCTCAAATTTCATCCATATCTATTTTGGCCATTCTAACATGATTAATTGTTACATTTAAAATAGTAATAAGATTTATTAAAATGTCAATACCATCGTACAAAGTGGTTTATTAAATATTAAAAAATGTCAACGAGTCATACGTCTTTAATAGGATCGTAATATTGCAATTTGACTTAATGGTTAATTATTACAGGTGTACTGACCATAGACATATATTAATTTTTTTATTATAACATTATGTCTATAACCTCGAAGTATTCAAAGATTAAACACACCTATATTTCCTCATTTTGTTTTTAATTACATCCGATAGCGGGTTATCGAAGTCTATCTATCATTGTTCCAAACACTGTTTTTATAATTGAGACTTTTTTAAGAATGTGAAATGTAAATGCCCATTTCAGAATTTAAACAAGAGACTTTATTTTTATAGATATTTAAATGTAAATTAATCGTAAACAAGTCAAGTAAATTGGAAAATTTAAAAGTTCACGCCATAACGTTCATTACGTTCTTATAAGAGACATGTAATAGGTTATTTAAAATTTTGCGGCATTTCTGATACGGAACAGAGAGAGCGTCTCTCAGTTCCGAGTCACATACGCACATATGTTGTAAATGAACCCAACTAAAACATATATAGTATCTAGATGAAGTATATATAAGAAAGAATAAGTATTGTTTAGTTTTTTATTAATTACTAGCAAACCGCCCTCGCTTCGCTTCGGTTTCAGTCGTCTTACCCGCGTAGTGCCCGTTAACGTAATACCGAGATATAGTCTATGTTACTCCCTGATCTTATAACTTTCTATTGGTGAAAGAATTTTTGAAATTGGTTTGGTGGTTTAAGCGTGAAAGCATAACAAACAAATAAACAAACTTAATTTCAGATTTATAATATTAGTAAGGATTACTAAGCGACACCAAATTACCCAGCCATTTGAAAATAACGTAATAAAATTCTGGATCTAATAAAAACAATTATCCCGATATGTTATAATTTACATCACATCCAGCCATCCTCGTTACTGTGTTTTCCAACAGTTTTTTTACACTAAACAAAATAAAAATATCATTTGAAAATATCAAAAGTGTGTAAACCAATAAATAAAATTGAATCACACGGGAACGAGCACTACGCGGGTGAAACCGCGCGAATTTGCTGGTTATACACTAAATACAACAAGAATAGAAAATTTTCACTTCGAAGTTAAAGTAGATACTACTTGAACACTTCGGGTTGAGGCGTCGAATACAATTCATCATATTCTCTTTAGAGTCTTAATAACCAATTCAAGAGTCACCAGAATTATCATCATCATTGTAGCCCACATACGACCCACTATTGGGCTCGGGCCTCCTTCACAATGAGAGAAAATTTAACCTACTATACCGTGCTGGTCAGACATGTTGATATAGGGTTTCATTTCGAATTTTCCTTCTCTTATATAGATCTTCATCATCATCATCTCAGCTTATATATGTCCCATTGTTGGGCTCAGGCCTCCTCCATAATGGGAGGGGAATTGATCTACTATTCCACGCTGGTTAGACGTGTTGGAATAGGGTTTTGTATCGAGTTTTCCTTCTCTTGCACAGATCTTATATGCATATTATATTCCTTAGTTGTCTTTTACGACATCCATGGGCAAGATAAGGAGTGGTGAATTGTATTTTTAATACGTCACAATACGGATGATCACCAGAATACCATTGATAATTGCCAGAAAACCTATACGCCAACTGGGATTGTTAAAATGCATGCCAAGTGTGATGATTATAACATTATTCCCTCTCTGTAGGGAAACTTATGTCCAACAGTGGATGTCAGTGGATTAATGTCCCCTTTTAATTATAAAAATATTTTGTATTGAAAAGAAACTCAGCGGGATTGTAATTTTTTAAAGTTACTACTTTTATATAATTAATTGCAATAGGGGTTATTCCAATTGCTTGAGGTCGACGCAATATATCTCTAATAGTTTTATGACTGGCTGACCACCTGACGTCAACTTTTCTTAAGAATGTAATTGTTGACCAAACGGTATCAGGTGGAGTTAGCCCTGTAAAATTCTTAATCATCTTTTACGACACTTTTGAGCAATATAAGTTATAAGGCATTGGTGGTATTCCTAACCGCTACCACACATAGCAAAATTGTATTCAACATATTTAATAAGTATGTCTTTCGAACTAAAATTTTTCTTTAATGTCCAAATGCATAAAACAATTTTTGAACCAGAATCTACAAACGCAACCCGGCCCGCACTAATTGACCATGTGAAACCAAACTGGGCTATTACAAACATATGTTAGCCTACCGTATTTTAATCTGTCTGAGAATGTGTGCGTGTACACAGTATTACCAAACGTAAAAGTTCAAGGACATAGTACAGTTTGAATGTACGGACAGCAAAAATAAAGTATAATTATCAGTCAAAATATTGTAAGCTTTTGTTCTATAGCCTTCCGTGAATATGAGATGACGTTTGACGTGAAATTGTTAAGTTATTTGTCTGTAGTTTAGTGACGAAAATATTTATTAACTTAAAATGGGGACTAAAATTATTGAAATTTTTTTTTTCAAAATACTTACGTAAGTAGTTTAGAAATTGCCATTATTTTTGTAGTGAAAATTATTTTATTTCGTTATTTTTTTTTAGCAATGGTTGGTTCTCTGCTACTTACGGAGAACTAAACTATAAAGTAGAAAAAGGTTACCAAATTTCATATTTAAACCTATAATTTCTAAATCGATTTTAAACTTTTCTCGATAAATATAACGATTTAGATACCATCTAAAGAATTGTGTCACACATTAAATATGCAATTAACGGAAAAATGGACAGTAAGACTCAGATCAATCGTTTGTAGTTGGTTTTAAATATTATTTTGAGTGGAAATCAAACATGCGACAGAAGGTTACTTAGGCCACTCCGGCATTTCTTTCTTTTTTCATTTTTAAAAAGACAGCGCCCTGCACTTAGGAAATAATAACCCACGACACTAGCTGGTCGGTATCTTAGTGCCATTTTAAACTGTCTAGTCTACATTTGTGCAATCAATATATATATTATGCAAAAATATAAAATATATGTTACATTTAATTTGCTGACCTTACAACATATGTTAATGACGTTCGAACGTAAAGGCCATCTTCCCATCGGCGCGGTCTGGTCGTCCTCTTGGTACACGATTCAAATGAAAGTAAAGCAATGGTAAGTACTTTGGAAGGTTGCAAGATCTACTATTTCCGATTTATTGGCCGTATTCTTAGCTTTGTTTGATGTAAAAGTACTTAATAACCTTCACCCTAACTTGAATGGTACTTCGTCATTGTTATCTGCATAGTGAGTCCCTGTCTGCTTAAATAATCAATTAATAAAGATGTCTTCCTTCTATTGGACTTTATACAACGGAGTTTTCTAAATATATTTATGACTCACGAAGCAAGAATACAATTCACCATTCCGTATCTTGCCTGTGGATATCCACGGGCAAGATAGGGAGTGGTGAATTGTATTCTTACCCGATCACCACACGGAAAGAATAAATAATAACAATTTTCCTCAATCGATACACACAATATATGCCCTTTCATTATAAAAATAAAGAAAAAAAGTTAATAAGTCGAGGGCTGATACCGTGACTCACTTGACCTTGTCATTTACAAAGTTATATGAACATTCGTGTATTACTGCTTATTAGTTAATGGTACTCGTATTAAATAATATTTGAAGACCCATAAATAGAGAATTTATTGCTTATATAACTGTAACTATCTCTGTGATGACGAAGTAAGAATACAATTCACCACCTATCTTACCCGTGGGTATCGAAAAAGACGACTAAGGGATATAATACGCATATTTTTTTTTTTGGGGGTGGGTTGCGGATGGCGCGCTCCTCGCACCACTCCATCCGGTGCGACCGAGGGGCGTAAGCACGCACACCCGCAACAGCACCCACGTGCACGTCGCCTTCGTCGTTGGGCCGACCACCGGAGCAGGGTTACTTATCATCAACGGACGGCCCGACGGAATATCCCCTATTTGGGGTACCCTCCCATCGACCGACGTCCTTCTCTTGGGAAAGACATCGGTCTGTCCTCACGCGGTCGGATATAATACGCATATAACAACTACGCAAGAGAAGAAAATCTCGAAATGAAACACTATACCAACCCACCTGACCAACGTGGTGTAGTAAGTTTATTTCTCTCCTAATGTGGTGACTCGAGCTCAATAGTGGGACGTATATGAGCTGTGATGATGAACTGTAACTTAGTAACGGCAAGGTTGTAAGATAAAACTGATATTCTTAAAATTACGTAAAGCTTTACGATTCTTAACTAACTTTTAATGAAAATATTAATCTCTCGAAATTAACTCCTATCCAAAAGACTTGGGGTAATGGTAATATGTACTCTTTTACAACATCATCATTTCAGTTCATATAGGTCCCACTGTTGGGCTCGAGCCCTCTACACAATAGGAGAGAAATTTACCTATTATATCACGCTGGTTAAACGTGTTGGTATAGGGTTTCATTTCGATTATTCCTTCTCTTGCATAGGTGTTATATGCATATGTAATCCCTTAGTCGTCTTTTACGATAGAGTGAAAAGAGGGGTGGAGGGTATTCTTATTCCGTCAGCACCCATACCCTTTTATTATAAATTAAAAAGTTAATAACATGAGCGTGATGCCATGACTCATAGTCCTTGTCATTTACAAAGTGATTTATATGAATACTCATGTATTACGGCTTATTATTTAATGGTATTAAATAATATTAGGTTTGTGCGAATGCAATATGTCCAATACTAATGATCGAATCATTACTAGTGGATTTATTTCATTACACTGTGCAAAAATCAAATAACTTTCTTTTAATGAAGACTAATGTTAAGGTTAGAAAATGTTTACTTATTTTTCGTCATTATAGGAAATATTGGTCTCCACAATTTCTTATAAAATATTTTATTTTTACTTTAAAAAACACCCTGCGCTAAGGAAAGAATCCTTGTGTTGCCGGGGACTTTACAAGCATGTAATTAACAGACCCAAATTGCATCCAAACACAGAATTACAATATGTCGCACTTTAGAATAATAACATATAGAAGGTAAGTCCGCGCACAAAAAGTGAAGCATTTCAAATGGAGCCTAATGGAGCTTACGCCGGAACCGTTCCGTAATGTACAAGTCATTGTACTGCACGTACGTACGCAACTCTTAAAAAATAAATAGGTAATTATGACGGTTTGTGCATTCAAATGGTGTCACAACACATTTGTAAAACTTAAAAAGGTTTTTAACGTCACTTTTAAAAGTATTTCGACGATTTATGTTAATAAAAACATAAATTGATTTCATAATTTGTATAGTGGTGTGCGTGTGTAGGTGTGTAATCGTCTGCGCGCCATTAGTGTTTTTAGATTCAAATTTCAAACCTTCGAAGTATTGACACTATCCTTCTATACGTTATTATTCTAAGATGTCGCACATTATATTAAAATTTATGAATTATTATGTCAATTATATCATGATCATCATCATCATCATTTCAGCCTATTGCCGTCCACTGCTGGACGTAGGCCTCCCTCACGTTGCGCCACAATGTGCGGTCCTGTGCCGCCTGCATCCAACGACGCCCAGCAACTTTCACTAGGTCATCGGTCCACCTAGTGGGGGGCGTCCTACACTGCGTCGTCCGATACGTGGTCGCCACTCGAGAACCTTTCTTCCCCACCGGTTGTCGGTTCGTCGAGCGATGTGGCCTGCCCATTGCTACTTCAGCGTGCTAATTCTCCGTGCTATGTCGGTTACACCCGTTCTTCTGCGGATTTCCGTATTCCGGATTCTATCTCGCAGAGAAATCCCGAGCATAGCCCTCTCCATAGCACGCTGAGCGACTTTGAGCCTTGATATGAGGCCTACATTTAGGGCCACGTTTCCGTGCCGTAAGTCATCACTGGTAACACACACTGGTCGTAGACCTGTGTTTTCAGACACTGAGGTATGTTGGACGAGAAGATCCTCTTAAGGTTTCCGAACCATGAACCGTATCATGATATCTTGGAGAAATAATCAATAGAAATTACATTATCAACATTTCAGCTCATATACGTTTCACTGTTCGGCTAGTGTCTCCTTCATAATAGGAGACAGAATGATCTACTATACCGTGGTTTAAATTTAAAAAATAAATCTAAATTTACAAAATATATAGCTGCAAGAGAACGAAAATAGGAAATAAAACCTGAATAGCGTGCTATTCAGGTTTTATTTCCTGTTTTCCTACAAGCATATTTAATCTCTTAGTCGTCTTTTAAGATACCCACGGACAAGATCGGTGAATTGTATTCTTATTCCGTCACAACACGGAAGTTATTTACATGCTAATAATATTTGTCTATATGATTGTAAGTGGGATCAAAACATTTGTAATACAGAGAATCATTTGAATTATTCTTTAACCACTTTTCAATAGCATTATCATTCCATTATTTACATAAACTTATGAAATCGAGTGTATTTCTTACTTTTTGAAGTTCATAATTCAAATCATTTATTATGCATAAACTCCGAGAGGGCACTTACATATTGTCAATTTCAACAAAATTAAATCGAATTATTCAATAAATTAAACTACCACCGGATTGGAAAGCGACCGCTACTGAAAAGATCTGGCAAGAAACTCAGCAGGCTTGTGTATTATTTTTATTTTATTTTTTTTTCTTAAAAAGAACTTAAGTAACTTCTATATTTCGTATTAACTTTATAGTGAACACACAAAAGGATCGCCACACAAGTTTTATTTCAAATATATCTTCTACGGCTCCTCAGCCCGCATAATCCTATTATTGGCATCGATCCTCCTCTACAATGAAAGCGAAATTGACCTACTATACCACGCTAGTCAAACGTGTGTGTCAAGTTATCCTGCTCTTTTATAGATGTTATCTGCGTATCATATCCCTCAGTCGTTTACAATACCTACGGATAAGAGAGAGGCCTGTGAATTATATTCTTACTCTGTAAGTATACAAATATATATTTTTTTTATTGCAAACGGTGGCAATCGAGTAAACAGTACACCTGATGGTAAGTGTTGCTGCCGCTCATGGACCTTTACAGGGTCGCTGCCTACCGCAAAGAAAGTGAAGGGAGTGTGAATGAGTGCATTGAGGCTCAGTGATACCAAGGGCATCAGCAAAACCCTCCACACACAAACACCCTCAGAAAGTTGGGCTTCCGGCTCTCTCGCTCACCGAACGAAGCGCAGTAACAAATTGCTACTACTCAGACGTCCATTTTCTGCCCGAGTGTGGTACTGCCCCGGACGGACCGGCCCGCGGCTGTAGACAGATAACTGTCGACAGTGTGGTCCTACCACTCTGGTATATATACTCCTATATTCTGCTATAATTTTCTAACTAATATGGTTGTAGCCTAGGGTCTTCAACACCAGCTCTTATCTGCGATAGATTCTTGGCTGACGTTTCCACCTATTGTACCTTACATTGTTAGTGATAATTAATTACCGTGGTGATAGCCAGCTGGAAGATTGCGTAACCTTCTTATCTAGTATTAGTCTAATGTTATTTCGACACTTGTTATTCGGATCTTTGCTAATCCGTTGCCTTCCGCGAAAAAAGGAAGGGTGAACGCGTGCAATGGAGTTTAATGATACTAATCACCAATCACCAAACCAACCACCCGCAAACATCCTCAGAAACTTGCGCTGCCGATTCTGTCATTCACCGAACGAAGTGCAGTAACAATTTGCTTCTATTTAGACGACGATTTTCTACGGTAGTTAGTGTTGCCCAAAAAAGTCTTGGTCTTGCGGTCTTGGTCTTGGTCTTGCGAGAAATGCGAGACCGAGACCAAGACCAAGACCGCTTAATTTTTGCAAGACCAAGACCAAGACTGGCCCTGCAAGACTTGAGCAAGACCAAGACTCAGCCTGCAAGAGTCTCGCGGTCTTGCATTTAATTCAAATCACCATTTTAGTTTATATACGGCCAACTGTTGAGCTCGTGTCTTCTACATAATAGGCGGAGAAATCGGCCGTGGCCGGAGAGGAATCGCCACGGGGATCGGCCGTGTTGGTACAGGGTTTCATGTCAAGTTATCCTTCTCTTGCAACGATGTTATATATTATAGCCCTTAGTCGTCTTTTACGACACTCGCGGCTAAAATAGGGGGTGATGAATTGTATTCTTACTCCGCCACTACACGACAAGTCAAATCAGTCTTGAGATATCCATCTATTGGCCAATCGATTCCCAATGTTGGTATTGGCTTTTCAGAATTACTCTTTGGAAAAGCTTAAGGAAAAAAATTGCGTAATCATTACCCTGTGAGTTACTCTTGATAAGTTTCACACGAGAGTGCTCTTGCCCATTATACATATTTATATATCCGTTTATTCATTAGCCCAACGACGTTCACTGTTGAACATAGAAATATATCTAATATTAATCTACATAAATAACACCCACACTCGCTAAAAGACTTATTATGCGTAGATCGGTATGCGTACATAATGATCGCAATGTAATAATTTTCCGTGTAGGGACAGAGTACGAATACAATTCGCCACTCTCTTACCCGTGGATGTCGTATTAAATCGGACCGAGGCAATGGTGTTAGGAACACATGAAAAAAATTGAAATAAAAATATCGATTCGTTAATGAAGTGAGAGACATGTAAGTTTTTAATTTTGTCATCGCTTTTTCGTCTAAATCTGATTGAAATGTATAAAGTCAATGATACTTAATCTGCAACATATTCGTATTTTGTTAAATGTTCTTTAGACATTGAATTACGATTACATTCGCATTTAACATAAATCAGCTGATCGCCCGACGACCGTTGACGAGTCGCCTTTGTACCTACGTAACCATTAAACGGTTCGCGCAAATCTAATACCTATTTATACTGTCGAAACTTTACATGCCTACATATATCCTATCTGTACATGCCTAGATAATGCGTAAAATTTAAGGCATAAACTTTTAGTTACACATTTTTGTAATCAATATAACTTTTATGTTATATTGTTTTTGTGTAATATACATTCTAATTATGATCTATGACCGTTGAACTATAACATACTCGAACAGTTGCCCCATAACCTGATACACTCTGTGTATATAACATATGTGCAAGAGAAGTGAAACTAGAAATAAAACCCTATATCAATATGTCTGACCAGCGTGGTATAGTAGATCAATTTTCCTCTTACTGGAAGGAAGCTTAAGCCCAGCAGTGGTACTTTTATGAGCTGTGACGATGACGATGAATATCATACATTTGATGACCCACTTCATAGGTATATTACCTATTAAAAACTATTATTATCCTATTAAAACTATTATTGCATAGTGGGATTTTTCATTGGAATGATAAATGGCTGTTACGTTATTCCAACTGCAAGACTTGCGAGACTCTTGCTGCAATACCAAGACCAAGACCAAGACTCGAGTGCGCAATACCAAGACCAAGACGAGACCAGGTGTGCTGTTGCAAGACCAAGACCAAGACTGGCCCAAGTCTCGTCTTGGTCTTGCATTTGGGCAACACTAACGGTAGTGTAGTACTACCCCGGACGGACCGGCTCGCATCTGTAGACAGAATACTGTCGACAGGGTGCTCCTAACATATATCAAAATTACCTGTAATAACCACCTTTTTAACAAGGATATCATCATCATCACAATTCTTATACGTCCCACTGCTGGGCTCAAGCCTCCTCTGTAATAGGAGGCAAATTGACCAACAATACTACGCTAGTCAGACGGGTTGTTACAGGGTTTTATTACGATTGTTCCTTCTCTCGTATAGATGTTTTATGCATTTTATAGTCCCTAAGTCATCTTTTACAACACCCACGGGCAAGAAAGGGGGGTGGTAAATGTCATTCGTACTCCGTTACCACACGGATACCATTATGCTAGACTTCAACGGTTTCATTCTCCCTTTAAAAATTTTAAGTGCTTTTTCCTATGCATTGATAAGTTAAAAAAGATAACGGGTCGTTATCTTTTACTATCCCGTAGGACGACCCTGCTGGCGGCGGTTTGACCGTACTACACGGAAAAAAGCTATACCCACCTACATTGTAACATTTTAATCGAAAGATAATCGAGTAAAAGTAATCTTGTTAAGTATTTGAGAACTTTTATAAAGAGCGTGTACCAATAATTTAATCAAAACAATAGCACTTCTCACGGATAACACATAATGGTAACTATTATATAACAAATCGCATGACTTATAACATACACAAGCAACAATATTCCTTATTTTATAGCTTCTAAAGATTAATTTATCTTGGGATATGTTTCGTCTAATTTAATACACGTATTACAAAATTGGGTGGACGAACGAGCTATATATTTGGTAAATTTTATGTGAAACCTCTATGAAACTGGATTGAGTTATGTCGAAGTATCACATTTGATTGTTACACATACATTGCGGCATTCCTTAGCTTCGCAAATAGAAATATATGAATGTGACAATCAACGATCTGTGAATTAATAAATAAAAATTAGTTGGTCTCTCTGTATCGTTTTCTTTCTATGTTTTAATTAGCATAATTTATAATTACACGCATTAATTCTGTCTTTACTCATAAAATTATTTTTATACCTATTTGATTTGTTTGTCAATAATTTATTATTTTAGGCTTTTTGCTTTTCTTTAACTTAATATTAATTTTAAAATAATTATTTATTTTTTGGCATACTAAGCAAAACCTACATACAAAACATACTCTGAAAGTTGAGCTTTCGGCTCTCTCGATCATTGAGCGAAATGCAGTAACAAATTGTTACTACTCAGTCAATTTTTGATCTCGCGGAAGGAGGCGGCAGATCGCCTGCGCGAGGAGCGCAGCCTCGATGAGGAGATCCGCCGCCGATGACTGGGGCGGCGTAGGCGCAACTACCTGCGCCTCATGCCGCCCTAGCCGAGGCCGCGGGTGACGTGACCGAGGATTTTAGTCCGTCACCCGCCGAGAGGCCGACCGCGTGAGGAAAGACCGACGTCCTCCCAGAGGAGGGGACGTCGGTCGATGAGAGGGTACCCCAATAGGGGGTATTCGGTCGGGCCGACCACTGATGTCAAGTAACCCTGCTCCGGTGGTCGGCCCAACGACGAAGGCGACGTGATTTTCTGGTGGGTTGCGGGAGTTGCGTGCTTAAGCCCCTCTGTCGCCCCGGACGGAGTGGTACGGAGGCGCGCCGACCGCAGCCCACCCACAAAAAAAAAAAAACTCAGTCAATTTTCTATAAAAGTGTGGTATTACCCGGTCCGCGGCTGTAAACAGAAAACTGTCGACAGTATGCTCCTAGCACCTATCAAAATTGCCTGTAATTACCGCCTTTTGAACAAAGAAATATCATCATTATTTCAGCTCATATACGTTCTACTATTAGGCGTGAGCCTCATGTATAAAAAAGGCACGTGTTGGCATACAATTTTGTTTAGTTTTCCTACTGTTGCATATATGTTATACTAGCAACCCGCCTTCGCTTCGGTTTCAGTCGCCTTATCCGTTTCCGTGGAAATACCGGGATAAAATATAGCCTATGTTACTCCCTGATATTATAAGTTTCCATTGGTGAAAGAATTTTTGCAATCGGTTCCGTGGTTTAAGCGTGAAAGAGTAACAAACAAACTTACTTTCTCATTTATAATATTACTAGCAACCAGCCCTCGCTTCGCTTCGGTACCATTTGCCTAACCCGCGTAGTTCCTGTTCCCGTGGGAATACCGGGATAAAATATAACATGTGTTACTCCCTGATATTATAGCTTTCCATTGGTTAAATAATTTTTGAAATCGGTTCGGTGGTTTAAGCGTGACAAACAAATAAACACACAAACAAACTTACTTTCGCATTTAATAATAATTTGCTTTTCTTATCATTAAACTATATATAAAGCTTACCAAAACATCTTTACCAAAAATAGCTATCAAAAAATTGCAATCAAAAACTATTTTAAATTTAATGAATGATTGCTGTGTAATATTTACTTTCCCACCAAATAAGGTATGATCTTCGTCGTCAATTATTATCATATATATTATTCTAAGTATTACAAATGATGTATAAATATAAAATATATCTGATTTAGTATTGTTTGTTTGTTACCTTAAGTATCTAATGGTAATATCATAGTAATATAAAAAGGTCAACAAAAGGGTGAGTAATGGTTGTATCTTTAGTAAGATATACGGGTCTCGTTAGTGGTTAAAAATGTATTTTGTTTTCTATCTGCTATCCCTTTTTTTTTGGGTGGGCAATGGTCAGCGCACACTGCCCCCTCCGTCCAGGGTGACGAAAAAGCGTAGCGCGGCCCCATAACCCACCGTATTGCTTCCCTTTCGCCATTGGGCCGACCACCGGTACCGATTTCCTTGTCGCCCGGCTCGGCGGGATACCCTTTTCAGGTACCCTCCCTCAGTAACGCCCCTCCAGGGACGTCGATCGCCGTCCTGCAATCAGCCTCTCTGCTGGTGACGGACTATTCCTCAGTCCGGTCACCCGCAGCCTTGGCTAGGGCGGCATCAGGCGCAGGTACTCCTGCCTGCGCTGCCCGAGTCACCGGCGCCGGATCGTGTCGCCGTAGTGCAGTTTCTCTCGCGCACGCTCCACCACCTCCTTCCGTGAGATGACTGCCTCACAGAAGGCGTCCTAGTTCCTGACGCTGTCGAGCATCTCCATAGCAATGGTCGGCAGTGTCAGGTGGGCACCGATGATTGCGACGAGTTCAAGACGCTGCTCTTCCGGCGCGGTACACACCTCGAGCGTGTGCTGCGCCGTGTCCTAGTCGCGATCGCAGTGGTGGCAGAATGGTATGCTCTCCCTCCTCACGACTATGTACAGGTACTTGACGAAGCAACCATGTCCCGTCAAAACCTGCACCAGTTGGAATAAAAGCACCCCGTACTGCCAACCCAATCACTCGATCAACAGCGGCTGGAAGGCCTCGACGATCCGAACACAGTACCCACACCGCCCCAGCTGGACTGCCCTATCTGCCATCTCTTAGAAGCTTTTTAATCAATCATCTTCCTTCTGAACGTGATAATCATCATCCTGCTCTTATCCCAATTACTTGGGGTCGACGCAATGTATACTCCTTTCATAGTATACCTATATATCGCATTATTAACAATAATTTTGATCGGCCCCTGTCGGACATCCAGCGTCCCTGGCAATATAATTATTGACCAGACAGCATTAGATAGAGTTGACCTAGGTCGCTGTATAGCTTTTGGTCGTCTTTACGACACCCATAAACAGTGTATAAGTTGGTAGTATTCATAACTACCAACACACAACGCAATCATCTGCGCGTCCTTGCATAACGAATAACCAAGCATGGGAATCGATAGATAATCTAAATATACGGATAAGACAATTATACATGTGTGATTGTCTTCTATAATTTTATTAATATAAAAAGTTAAATAATATATTTACTTCTTTATTTTTTTTATTTACCACAGGACGTTAAAGTTGCTGTGTGGTAGCGGCTTCGAATACTACCAACCCTTGCTTTGCTCGTGGGTGTCGTAAAAGACGACTAAGAGCCCTAGATTGACCCGGATCAACTCCATCTGGTACCATTTGGGTCAACAATTACATTCCCAAGGAGGGTTGACGTCAGGCAGGCGGCCGGTCATAAAAGTCATTGCCGAAACTTTTTGCAATATGTCAAAACAGATGACATATTGCGTCGACCCCAAGTAATTGGGATAAGAGCAAGATGATGATGACCACAGGACGTTAAAGATAGGAAATATTTCCAATTAAGCTTCTTGAGTTTATAATATAAAGTTTGTAGTAAACTAGTCACAAAAATTAAGGGATATAAAAAACATCTAAATTTTTATGTGATTTTCAACGAACTGTAACTCCGTGGAAAATGATCGAACAGAAAAAAAAAGGAAATTGTAACCACGAGTGTTTAGTTTTCAGATACGGCCATGAAAATTTTTTATCATGCTTGGCTCTGAAGAAATCCCAAGAAAACTACCAAAAAAAAAATTACAAAATTTAACCCGCCCAAAAAAGGTCTACGGGCTTCAAAATTTTTTTCCTTTATTCCTTCAAAAGGTCTTTTAGAAAATTTAACGCCCTTTAATTTGACGTTAGGAACAAGCCTGTACGATGATTTGCCGCGGAGTTATCGTCAATCAAGGCAGAAAAGTACTTTTTGACTTGAAGCTTACAAATTTATAAAATGAGATTTGAATTAAAAACCTGATTAACTTTAACCCCAATTTAACAAATATTTAATTTTAAAACTATTATTTAATGGAAAAGTTAGAGTGAGTCCATGATGTGATCTGTACATTAGGTGAAACGAGATGAAAACAATTGTAATTAATATCCAAAGACTTTTTAGGCTTAAGAAAATACCAATAAGGACAGCATAATGAGGGTCATGATTAAAAATATTATTTTACCTCGATCAGTAAGCCTGAAAGTTTCATCGAGGTACCGATGAAAGTTTTGCCACAGGTAATCTCAGTTATCTCTAAAAAAGTCTTAATTTTCTCTGTCTTGAAGACGGATGGAATTCACAGAGTTGCAATGAAAATAAAAATAGGTACTATGTGGCGACGGAATACAATAAAATAACAATACAATTCACCATCTTCTATCTTGCCCAAGGGTGTCGTAAAAGACGATTATAGAACTTCCCGATTAAAGCAGGTCCACCCATGACCATGAACCCTGTAAAGTGTTCGAAACATCGGGCAATCAAAATTGCGATAAAATCCGTAAAAATGTTGTAAATATAACTACGGATTTTATAGCGTTTGTATTTGATTTATGATGCCCGACGATTCGAAAACTTTACAGCATTTATGGTCACGGGTGAATTAAGATGTGTGACGTCCAAACAAGACAATGTTATTACAGATATTTATAATTATCTACCCGCTATAGAAAATTAGTTATTAAATACAAAAATAATTATTATATACTACTAGTATATTAGATTTATTAGGTTTAAATTAACAAATTGTCATAATAATTACTACAAATTTAATTTTGAATATTTACTATTCATAAATAATATAATTATTTCATATATAATCATTTTTTTCTTATACTGGCAACAAATTAGTACCAAAAATGTGGGTCAAAATTTAATAACTAATATTCTATAGCGGGTAGATAATTATAAATATCTGTAATAACATTGACTTGTTTGGACGTCAGACATCTTAGTCCGCCCGTGACCATGAATGCTGTAGAGTATTTGAAACGTCAGGCAATCTAAAATCAAATACAAATACGATAAAATCCTTAAAGTAGTTTTTATTTTATACTCGCGCAAACATCAGATATCATTCCGTAAAAATAGTTTTATTTACAACACGATTAAAGGAAACAATGCAAATGATAACTTTTAATCGCCTTTTACATTAAGTGAATTTCCTTCACTCGCTATAAAACTACTAAATCAGCGTGGTAAGTTAGTTATCCTCACATTATATAGCAGACTCGAGTCCATTAGTAGGCGAAATAATAAATGAAAATTTAAAATAAACAAATTATTCTTTGATAACAGATTAAATTTAAAGATAATGAAAAACAATTAAATTGAGATATACAAATGAAAATCGCGAGTGCCTTGACATACGCGATGCATGGTAATTGTTCAAAATATGTGCTTACAATTTTGCAACGAGTCTCACAGTCCGGCCTTTGAACATGGAGGGTACGAGACAATAGATTCAGCTAATTAGTTTTATGATATTTTAAGTATTTTAATTCAGCAATATTATTCGGTCAAGTACGATATGTTACGTATACGTGGGAAATGATGGGTGTGCAATGAGTAATACTGAAACATTTTTATTACTATATATGATTATTATTATGTAATTTTACAGTTTTCCGTATGGTGACTGAGTAACAATACAATTCACTACTCCCTATCTTGCCATGTATGGCCCATAGAAGGTTGAGGAAGAGAAAATAGAGAGCACAATGTCTCTAAACATATAAGGAACTACATTTTTGTTTTTCACAACCAATATTTAACTACACGAATAGTGGTTAAGATATCGACTTACCGTGCCAAATGCCGTGGATTCCATTTCCACGTAGGGCAATACGTTATGCCATCCAAAAATCTTTCTTGTTCCGACTCTGGGTATACCTAAATATTAATTGTTGTGTTTGTTAAGTCACAGTATAAGGTATATTTTCATAGTGTAAGATATAGTCTTTTAAAAAGTAAAAGATAAGGTACTTCTCCGTGGAAATCGTAAAAACTGGTTGAATTATCAACGGGAGTATGTGCGCTTACTAAGGAAAATATAACCCAATTTACGATTGCGACCCACCTGGCTCTTCTGTGGACGTCAACAAGATGTAGGGATGATTTCATAATCACTATCAACAGCCAGTGGCCAGCCCATCGCTGTCCACTGCTAGACTTAGGCCTCCCTCATATTCCGCAACAAGGTGCGGTCCTGTGCCGCTCCTTGTTGCAGAATATACACAGTACTCGCTGTTCATCCTGTCCAAAGCGATGAAAGAACGGCGCGCGGGCCCATAACCCACCCGTACCCACGTCGCCTTCGTCGTTGGGCCGACCACCAGTGCCGAGTTCCTTGTCCTCAATGGTCGGCCCGCGGGATTACGCTTTCGGGTACCCTCGCCTCTCAACGGTGACGTCGGTGAGCGATGTGGTCTGCCCCATTGTCACTTCAGCGTGCTTGACTTGCTTCTTCGTGCTTTCTCGGTAAATTTATGTGGTGTAAAACAAGACAGCTAAAATAATCGTGTTACAAAAAAATAACAACCATTACAAAACATTAGCGTTAAATGCTCTTAAAATTGAAAATAAAACAAACATTTGAATCAGCGATCCATTAAACTAATCGATATACCCTTGACATAGACGGACAGACAATCGATAGAATGCCGACATTTAAGTAGGTACATCCTTTTTATTCAAAGGTCTGGTTTATCACGATTAGTTTAATAGCATTTTCTTACTGCATTCTTCCCTCATATTGAGTAGTAATACAGGCTTCTGATAATCATCATGATATCAACTATGGGACTTAACAGAAAAAGTCTAAGCTGCTTCCACGGTCTTGAATCTCTGTTTTCTCTAATAGAAGAGTTCAGTTTTTATCAAACCCTATCCATGCTAAACATTGGTTCCAGGTCCCCTGTTATAACACATGCTTTTAATATGACGAAAAAAATGATAAATATACATCAATTTTCCTTTTTTGTGGCCATCTATAGTCTGACTAGGTATACCTCGCCTGAACCTCCTGCGATCAAGAAAGGTTGGCGTAGGACGACGATCTGCTTAATTTTTTCCTCTCCAAAAAATAAGTGGGCTATAAAAATTGATTAATTAATTTCGGTAAATAGAAACTAAAACCTAGACACTCTGGACAGCATGGAATAATATAAATGCGTGGGTCAAAGCATTTAGAAGCCTGTAGAACATATATGGTCTGAAGATGAAGAAAAATATAAATTGTAGGAACGGAAATAGTGCATATAAGAGTTAGTTGCATTATTGTAGAACCACACTGTTGACAGTCCTCTACAGCTGCAGGCCAGTCCATCCGAAGTACCGTACCACACTCTTACAGAGAATTGTTTCTTTTGGTAAGCGAGAGAACCGGAAGCCCAACGTTCTGATGGTGTTTGCGTGTAGTGGGTTTGGGTGATGCCTTTAGCATTGCTGAACCTCATTGCACGCATTCACACTCCCTTCACTTTTTTCACGGTAGGCAACGGCCTAGCAAAGCGGTTGTATCACTTACCATTAGGTGTGCTGTTTGCTCTTTTACCACCGACAGGAATAAAAATAAGATAAAATATTTATTTCCTTATGACAATAGTAGCAAGTTACCATTTACACCACCAGTAAAAGCTTGGATTAACATGAGACCTCAGACCAGAGAAATTATTTTTTTTTTTATGGTAATTCTGTAATTAGTCACATAAAAGACGTAGATACACGTCTCGTAATTTATCTTATACAGTCAGCTAGACAACAGTTATGTAAAGATTAAAGATATCACAATAGAAATGTTTGATTATTCTTAACTGTGACAAGTCTGACTTAAATTATCAAGTTATAAGCGTTTATGACAAACATGAAAAGAAATCAATTTTCATTAATTTCTTTAATTTCACAGTGGGAAAGAAGTTGACCTATTATACGATGCTGGTCAGGCGGGTTGGTATAAGGTTTTATTTCGAATTTTCCTTCTCTTGCATAGATGTTATATGCACAAGATATCCCTTAATCGCCTTTTACGACAGCTGCGGGTAAGAATAAGGTGATGAATTATATTGTTATTCCTTCACCACACGGCGCAAACGTTTACAATCTAAACGTCTATAACATAAACGCTTAAACGCTTATAATGTGACAAAGGGCAGACGAGCATTTATTATTTGGAATTAACCTAGATTAAATATTTACTTTAAGTATTTCATTTATCCCTCGTATATAGTCTTTTCAATCTGCTCTTGCCTCCTTAAATACATAGTTTTTTTTTTTAATTCAAATTTTTATGGTTATAAAATGTTTTTCATTTGGTGACAGAGTAAGAATACAATTCACCATCTATTTTCTTAACCGTGGGTATCGTAAAAGATTAAATATGTATAAAACATATATGTAAAAGGAGGAACACTTGAACTGTAAACCTATACCAACATGTCTAATCAGCATGGTATAGTAGGTCAGTTGCCGTCCTAGTATAGAGAAGACTCAAGTTTAACAGTAGAACGTATGAGTTCATATGAAAAAAAAATATGATAAAATAACTATTAAGTAGATTCTATTAAATATTAAATTTAATAAAAAAAGGTTTCAATTTCAAAGAACGATCTTCAGATAGCGTATAAATAAAAAAGATGGCGTTATAACAAATTAGCTAATGACATACAATATGAAAATTTAAACAAGATTTAAACAAGAACAATTTTGTACAAGATAAAAATAATATAATATTTAAACCTAGAGTAATAGTCTCTACAGCCATTTCTAATTCCTTAAACAAATAATAGAAAATTCACTTAAAAAATAGTTATCTGTAAAGTCAGTTTATGGACGAGATTTTTACGTAATAACGTCATAAGGAAACGTTGATGAAAAATTGTGTGCCTTTATGAATTGAGTTATTATCACTAAATCATCATTATTTTGCATAATATAAAGGAGTTAATTGAAAATTACATTCTTTTCGATATTTGCACTGGTTAATTCAAATATTTTTATACTTAAACGAGTTTTTGCTCACGACCTCGTCCTCGCGGTATAG
The DNA here is from genome assembly GCA_032191425.1 of Lymantria dispar. Lineage (NCBI taxonomy): Eukaryota > Metazoa > Arthropoda > Insecta > Lepidoptera > Erebidae > Lymantria > Lymantria dispar. The sequence goes on along the minus strand of CM063462.1, from coordinate 1,625,236 downwards.
ATACTTTGGACTAACGCTAACTTTAACCTAACGCTTTGTTTACATAGAAGGTGAAAACATTTTTTAATAATACGATTCTGTCGCACATGATTTTTGCGAAAATTTAGACGTTTACGCAGCGGAAGCTCTCAAAAAGCAAAAAAAACCAGTTTCGAAACATTCTTCATCGATGCTCCGCTTCTGTTGGTCTTAGCGTGATAATATATAGCTTATAACCTTCCCCGATAAATAGGCTATACACTGAAAGAATTTTGCAAATCGGACCAGTAATTCCTGAGATTAGCGCGTTCAAATAAACTCTACAGCTTTATATATTAGTATAGATATAATATGTAGATTAGAAATAGACGTATCAGAAGCCGAACTCTTAGGCCGATGGTGCCTCTCTATCGCTTGCTCTGCACTCTCATTTGCACACTCGACTCAAGTGGAACGTGACAAGGAGTAATGTTTTTTCGTGCATACAACCGGCGTTCATCGATTTATAAGACGTTATCACTTCAAAAAGAAACGTATAATTAATATTGCCCGCTATAACTTTCCATTTGTACTACGCGACAAAATAACAACGAAAGTGATAGTCACGTCGTGACAATGATGTATCATCAATTTTAATTGCCATTTATTATATCTTTACCTATAGTTCTATAATTATTACATAAGTTTATAAACAGTATTTGCTTTAGCTATTTATTTGATTGCAACAATTTTCTGTTGATTAACTCACTGGTTTATTGGCGACATTTAGCTTCTGATCTTTTGTAAGCTTCCTGGTGTTGAATTTATTCATAGAAATAAAAAAATAAATATCTGTTTATAATATAAAAATAGTTTTTATATTCACACGGTTACCGATACCTTATTTTTTGGGTGAGCTATGGTCAGCTCACATGCCGTCAATTCCGTCCCAAGGCGATGAACCGACGGCGCGTGACCCCATAACCCCCATAATTGGGCTGACCACAGATATCGGTTGGACTCAGACCTCCTCCACAATGGTAGGGAAATTGACCTACTATTCCATATTGGTCCATATTGGATTTGGAATAGGGTTTTATATCAAATATATGACGTTTTTTTTTTAGTTCTCCTTTTCTTGTATAGATGTTATATCTCTCCTTCGTATGCATGCTATATTATTTAGCCGTATTTTACGACATTCAAATAAAAAATATTAATAATAATATTTGTATTATTAATAATAATATAAATAACCCAGAGCAGAGTTACACCGTCTAATCCAGACGTTATCTCACCATGAGATTAACGCAAACCTCGGAGGAACATTATATGGATCTCTAAGTCTTTTGATATAAAAGAAAAATGTATCACAAAATTTATAGGAAAGCCAATAAACCGCAGGGCAGCTTGTGGCGTGCTGAATGTGACTGATGAAACTGCGGTCCTGAATGCCCCAGAGAGTCGGTCAGGGCCTCGCATCCAGTTCGCCTTTATTGGCTGGCTGGAATGGAAACCGAAGAGTACCCGCGGGATTGTCAACTCTGGCTTGTCTTAAATGGCTGGTCGGCAAGGGATCGCTCATTTATCGGGGACTTGCGATGGTGAAACCTGCGCTGCACCGCTCGACACCCCAAGCCACTTGCACCAATGTTGCCCCCCTGTTGCCCGTATGGCCTGCGTGTCTGTGGCGACCGTTTTCGGGGGCCCGTTCAGTGAGTTGGCGAGTCACCGTCTGTCACGATTAAGGTATTGAAGGCAGACGACAGTTTTAAATCAATAGTTTTCGGTTTCCAGTCTATCTAACCTCCAACCCCATAATCATGTATTAGATACCATCATTACACAATAGTTTTACATCTACCACTGGCAGTCCACGTGTGTTATGTACAGACGTGGAGTGTCAACGGTAGACGTCCCATCCCATTTTTAGATTTAATTTCTCCAAAGGCCTCTGCGTGTTGCATCCATATCCCCATGTAAGCCTTTCAAAGGACCGGGTATCTTCCCTAGGAAGATCCCGTGAAACGGAGATACATATTAATACCAATAATAATTTTTTTTTTTTTTTTTTTTTTTATATATTCACGCCTTTTTCCCATAGGGGTAGGCAGAGTCCACTGCCCTCCACCTGCTACGATCTTTGACATATTCAGCGTAGCAAAGCGGTTCTCTGTGGGCCACTTTTCGCCCCCGACGGAAACGAGACGTGACGTGTCGCGAACCACATCGCCGCCATTCGTACAGTTTTTTTTTTTTTAATTTTTGAAACTCATTGCGTTTCCGCGAGAAATACATACACATATAATTAACGGACACAAATTACATCCAGACTCAGAACAACAATTTGTGGATCGCACAAAGTGTTGTCCTGCGTGGGATTCGAACCCCCGACACTGGCGCTGTAGGTCACTAGCATTAACCACTACGCCATCTGTGCAGTCAAATAATAATATTAAAAATAATTATATTATTGGTAGACATGCCAAATCATTCACCGCTTAAAATTAAATTATAAGCACTTAGCATGTCTAACAAATGTTAACTTCAATCGGTACATTAAGAAATACAGAAAGAAAAAAATATGGCATACACGAATAATTATCACAAGAACTTAAAAATACAAACAATAACATAATACAAAAAAGATAACACAAAAAAGACGTAAACAGTACCGTATCCTCTGCAAACCGAAAATATTGGCTGCTCAACAAAATGTTACAAATGTGGTTCTTCGTGTAATGACGGAGTAAGAATTTCTTGCACAGTTACTTACATAATATTCAACTTAGTCGTCTTTTATGACACCCACGGGCAAAATAAGGGATGGTAAAATGTATTCTTACTCTGTCACCACACGGAAGGTATAAAATAAGCAAACAACATTAAAGAAACACAATTTATCATAAAAGCTACGTGCGTTACGTTTTCTGAAATTTTAAATAGAGGAGGTGATAAAGTATGGTGAATATGAAGCAACCATGCGCATAGGGTGTGTGCCCGTTTCACCAAGATTCTCAAGTTGATCCGCTAACAGCATGGCCGTCATATTGCTGTGTAATAACAACTTAATTCATTGAGGCCTATACTATAAAATAAATGATCAGTAATAAGAGATTTGGCATAAAGGCATTTGAAACTATGCTCTAAATTAATATGTATATGATTAGGCAAATAATTTATTCAAAAATTAACAAAGTTTGAATAACATTTCAAAATAAGCGCTTGGTGTCTATGGATTAGAAAGCAATGTATGTGCTCTGCATCATTTCTCGAGACAGGCGTTTGATGATGATAATGCGAGTTCTATGATTATTTGTTCACTCAAAAAAGTCCTCAACGCCCCTAAAGGAAATTTCACTTTAAAAAAGCCCATTAAAATCGCTTCTCCTTATGTTTTACTCCACACAAAATCGTCACTTCACGGCAAATAATTCGCTTTTGCTTTCTTTGTACCGATTACGTGTATTATCTACAATTAATAACGATCATTAACAACTCTTGTACTAACGTGTTGTGTGCGAGGTGAACAAATCGCTTTTATACGCCATTTATTAAAAAAACCAGTATATTTATTAGCGTTTTAATTTGACTGACATGCATTAATCGTAAATACTCTATTTATTTTTTGCAGCAAAGTTATTTATTATTAAACAGGTAGACAGTTGTTATACATAATGATATGCCTTCTTTTGTAACATAGCGTAAATATATTTTTAAATTATATGATTGTCTTGTCTTTCCGTGTGGTGACAGAATAAGAATACAATTCATCATTTCTGTTCTTGGCTGTGAATGTCGTAAATGACAAGTAATGGATTATTACATGAAATACTCGAAATAAAACCCTGTTTTTTTTTCTTTTTGGGGTCCGTCTGGGGCGACAGAGGGGCGTAAGCACGCACACCTGCAACCCACCCGCGATGCACGTTGCCTTCGTCGTTGCGCCAACCACCGGAGCAGGGTGACTTGACGTCAGTGGTCGGCCCGACGGAATACTCCCTATTTGGGGTACCCTCTCATCGACCGACGTCCCCCCACGGGGAGGGCGTCGGTCTTCCCTCATGCGGTCGGCCTCTCGGCGGTGACGGACTAATTCATCGGTTACGTCACCCGCGGCCTCGGCTAGGGCGGCATGAGGCGCAGGTACTCGCGCCTACGCCGCCCCAGTTGCCGGCGGTGGATCGCCTCATCGAGGCTGCACTCCTTGCGCAAGTGATCCGCCGCCTCCTTCCGCGAGACTACTGCTTCACAGAAGGCTGCGACCACGTCCCAGTTCCTGACGCTGCCGCCGCTGTCGGCACTGATGATTGCGACGAGTTCACGACGCTGTAAAAATAAAACCCTGTACCAACACATCTGACTAACTCTAGTCGGTATAGTAGGTCAATTTCCCTCCCATTGTGTTGGAGGTTGGAGATCATCAGTGGGACGTATACGAGCTGTGATGCTGATGATGATTGTCTTGTAGTGTCTGTAAATATTTATCTGTACATTTGACGAATAAAAGAATATCATGTTCATTCATCTCATATACGTCCCACTGTTGGGCTCGAGCCTCCTCCACAATAGAAGGGAAATTGATCTTACTATACCATGCTGGTCAGACAGGTTGGTATAGGGTTTTCTTTCGAGTTTTACTTCGCCAACATAGATGTTATAGGCTTATTATCTCCCTTAATCGTCTTTTACGACATCCACGGGCAAGATAGGGAGTGGTGAATTGTATTCTTACTCCGTCACCACACGGAAAGAATATATGTAATGTGTACTATTATGAGAATGGGCAACAACATGAGGAATGGGTATTCAAATAATTTATTATGCACAAATAACATATATGCAAGACAAGGAAAGCTTCAAATAAAAATAATACCAACTCGGCTAAAAGGTGCGGTATAGAAGATTAATTCTATTCTATTGTAGAGGAAGCTGTACTTTGGCAGCTGAGATCATGATAAAATACTCTCGATTAAATTTTATATTATTCCATGAATGTATAGACACATGACGCAAGTCTAGGACTGACAAGTTTTAGGATTTAAAATCTTTATAATAACACGACAAAAACCAGTCGTTTCGTTTACTAAAGCTTTATCCCAGCTTATTTATATCCCACTACTGGGCTTGAGCCTTCGCCGCAAAGGGACGGGAATCGACCTGGTCAGACGGATAGGTGTAGAGTTTTATATTTCCCTTCTCTTACATAGACGACATACATGGCGCAGTGGCTAAGAAATCGATCTATTGTGCTAGTGTCGCGAGTTCGAATCCTACAGGTCAACACTTTTTGCGATCCACAAATTGTTGTTCTGAGTTTGGATGTAATTTGTGTCCGTTGTAAAGTTCCTTGCAATACAAGAACTACCTTAGTGCGGGTCATCTTAAAAAGAAATAGAGGTTATATGCATATTATATACCTTAGTCGTCTTTTACGACACCCTCGGACAAGATTGAAGTTGGTGAATTGTATTATTTGTATTCTTTACTGAAGCTTATCGTACATAAATTACATCTTGCTATCTGCCCAAAATCATCACGCTTTAGCGCTTAAAAAATCAAGATTCGTAAACAGTTTTACACATAATTAGTATAGACAATGAAAGGTCGAAGTTTTGTATAAGTTTCACGCTCGTTTATAAGATTCAATCAGTACATCCTCTCTCGATATTGTTTACATATGAGTTAAGTAGACTGTATACTGTACTTACTAATTACTTACACATATAATGACCTTGTTTTTAGAATAATTTTATTCATTTTTATTATTTGATGAATTCAAAACACGGGAATGTGATTTACGACATAAAAACTTGGTCCCTAAATGTAGGTCTCATAATCAAGCTCAAAGTCGCTCAACGTACTATGGAGCGGGTTATGCTCGGGATTTCTCTGTGAGATAGAATCTAAAATACGAAAATCCATAGAAGAACGTTTTTAACCGACATAGCACGAAGTATAGTTGAAGTAGTAATGGGCAGGCCACATCGCTCGACAACCCGATAACTGCTGGGAAAGAAAGGTTCTCGAGTGGCGATCACATATCCGACAACGCAGTGTAGGACGCCACCCACTAGGTGGAACGACCACCTAGTGAATATTGCTGGGTGCCGTTGGATGCAAGCCTCACAGGAGCACACTTTGTTGCGAAACTTGAGGGAGCCTTACGACTAGCAGTGACCGGTGGTAGGCTGAATGATTATGATGATGAATAGATGAATTCGGAGTACAAATTTATTTTTGTATTTTACTTAAATACTGTTCTGTGTGATGACTGAGTAAGAATACAATTCACCACTACCTATCTTGCCCAAGGATGTCGTAAAAATATTATGCAGATAACATCTATATAGGAGAAGGAAAACTCGACCTAAAACTCTATGCCAACACGTCTGACCAACATGAAATAATAGGTCAATTTCCTTCCCATTATTAAGAAGGTTCAATAGTGAGACTTATGTGAACTGAGACCAAGGGTAGGAAAACTTTAAATAAAAATCCTATATCAACTCGTCTGACCAGCGTGAATCGATTGACTCCCAGTTATGGAGGAGGCCTAAGATCAGTAGCAGGACGTATTTGAACTAAAATATTAATTGTAAAGTATCCAGCAATATAAGGATTAATTCCACAATGTAACTTTCAACAAGCGAGCTCATGATACAAAGCTACACAGTTCGTGCAGACGATGCAGATAAAACAATCTCTACAAAAAGATACTGAGAATCATGTCCCATAGCCGTGAGAACGTTCAAAATGTACAGTATTACTCATTGATGAAGTAGGATAAAAATATGTTCTCGATATCTGAGGTTATAAGTTCAATTTCTAATATGAGTCAAAACTTTTGTAAAGGTTTTCCTTTGTCATTATTACAGCTTATATACGTCTCACTGTCGAGCTTGAGCGTCCTTCACAATAGGAGGGAAATTGTCTTATACCACAATGGTCAGATGTGTTAGTATAGGATTTTATTTCGAGGTTTCTTTCTCTTGTATAGATGTTTTATGGATATTATATCCCTTAGTCGTCTTTTACGACACCCATGGACAAGATAGAGAGTGGTAAATTGTAATCTTACCCAGTCACCACACGAATAGATTAGATTTTCTTTATATATAAGTCTTAATAACAAACTGTACTAAGAAAGTAAGCCTTGCGTTGCGGGGGACTTCATAAACATACGATTAACAATTAACATAACACAGACTCGGATAAACTATTTATGATGAATTTTAATGTTTACGCGGGTATTACACATTTAAAATAAAACTACTTCTACGCACTTTATCAAATATAACAAATACAAAAATAAATCTTTACTGCAAAAATGGAATTGGTACAAAATAACAATTTGAAACGCTGTTTTTTGTGTCACTTAATACTGTGTTACAAAAGACAGGCATCTTCTCAATAATGTGAGCCATATTTTTTGACGATTTGACGAAACAAATTGTATTATATAAGATATTGCATATATATTTAGTTTTTAATGTTTCAAATACTTTACAGTGTTCATGGTTACAGGAAGGCTAAATAATTTATGGTCAACAACAATAATTTATGGTTATCTTGTATGGGAATTAAACCCAGAGTGCCACGGCAGATTATTATTTTAACTAATACGTCATCTATACATTGAAATTCCTAATGTTTGCGATTTTAGATATAAAACGTCACTTTGCCGTGGAAGACGTAAAAAATGATTGCAGGATGAAACAGAAGAATGTAGCAATAAAGCACCAACACTCGTCCGGGGAAATTCACGTGCTTATCACCAACTTGCTCATTGTGATAGCCTATATCTAAGGGTGGGCTTGGATGTATTAGGTGGATTAATATTATTCATCATTGTTTTAATTCATATGTGCTGGGCTACAGCCTCTTTACCGACATACCTTGGCATTATAGAATGGTGTTGTTAAAGATGTCTTACTAATTCTGATGATGTGTGCCCGGCATTCTAGTGTAAGAAATTCATTTTTTGAACGGAGAACGTTTGACTATAAAACTTTATTTCGGATTTTTTTTTATCACGGGCAGATTGACCGCTGCGCCCAAGACCATGAATACTGAAAAGTTTTCGAAACTTCGGGCAATCGAAAATCAAATACAGACGCGATTTATTTATAACTCACATAAACATCAGAAATCGTTATAGAGACTAATTGATGTTGATTTTTTATTACTATTTTGGCTAGTCCATCTTCAGCTGAAGCAGTTTTTCTTTATAAATTATTAAATAGCATAATTTAGCTGTTAAATTCTGTAATTATACAAGGCAGGTTAATCGCTAAGCGACAAAGCTTTCTTTCAATGAACAAAAAAGGACAATTTGAATCTAAAATCGTTCGGCGAGATGAAAAAAAGTGCTATAATCGTTATAGGTACATAATTACACCACAGATCACTAGAATCGTGCGATATAAATTTATTTCTTTGCTCTATATATCAGAGTTCACGTAATAAGTGAGAGTACTATAACGATGTTAACTAGGTATGTGTAGATGTGATCTGTTAACACATCGTGTGAACTTTTATAATGTGTATATGATTATTGAGATAACTCTTTGTCATCATTATAACTCATATACGTCCCACTGCTGGGCTCGAGCCTCCTACACTATGGAAGGAAAATTGACCTACTTTTTTTTTTTGGGGTACGTTGCGGTCGGCGCACTCCTCGCACCACTCCCTCCGAGGCGACAGAGGGGCGTAAGCACGCACACCTGCAACCCACCCGCGATGCACGTCGCCTTTGTCGTTGAGCCGACCATCGAAGCAGGGTGACTTGATGTCAGTAGTCGGCCTGACAGAATACCCTCTATTACACTCCCATCGACCGACGTCCCCCCCTCGCGGAAGACGTCGGTCTTTCCTCACGCGGTCGGCCTCTCGGCGGGTGACGGGCTAATTCCCCGGTCACGTCACCCAAAAATTGACCTACTACATCATACTAGTCAAACGGGTTGGTACATCATCATCATTCATCATTTCAGCTCATATACGTCCCACTGTTGGGCTCGAGCTTCCTTCACAATAGGAGGGAAATGGATCTTATTACACGATGCTGGTTAGATAGGTTGATATTTGTTTTTTTTTTTTTTTTTTTTTATGGGTGGGCTATGGTAAGCGCACGCGCGGTCCTGTCCTTCCGGGGCGATGAAAGGACGGCGCGCGGGCCCATAACCCACCCGTACCCACGTCACCTCGTTGTTGGGCCGACCACCGGAGCAGATGTGACTTGTCATCAGTGGTCGGCCCGACGGAATACCCTTTCGGGTAACCTCTCACCTCTCGACGTACTGGGACGTCGGTCGCCATCGCGCGGTCAGCCTCCCTGCGGGTGACGGACAATTCCCCGGTCCGATCACCCGCGGCCTCGGCTAGGGCGGCATTAGGCGCATAGATAGGTTGATATAGGGTTTTATTTCGAATTTTCCTTCTCTTGCATAAATGTTATATGAGTATTATATCCCATAGTCATCTTTTACGATATCCACGGGCAAGATTGGGAGTGGTGAATTGTATTCTTACTCCGTCATCACACGGACGATACAGCGAGGTATAGTGGATTAAAATCCCTCCCACAGTGGAGGAGGCTCGACTCCAACAGTGGGACGTATATGAGCTGAAATGATGATGATGGATTTATTTTATTTATTACACTCAATACTGTTAGAACCAACGTCGTAATGACGTGCGTTCTAACAAAGCTAAAATTAATTTGATATAGTACCATCAAAATTTTCGTAATCATTTAGTGACTGAATAAAATTGATGCGAATTGATCCACAAAACTCAACTTTTAATAAACAAGAATGCCAATAAACGCTTCAATCCTTTCACATTATTAAAATTTTGATGAATTCAGTAATTTGGCTACATATATGGCGAAATTATGTAACCAATAATATATAATATTGGTTTCAATTCCCTCGCCGAATAATCATTTGATTGTGATATGAATTGTCGCTCTTTTATGTCTGCTAATCTTTATATTCCTGGTGATGATAGAGTAAGAATACAATTCACCAACTCCTTCTCGTTGCCGTAGGTATTGTAAATGGCGACTAAGGAATATGATAAGCAAACGAAGGAAAACTCGACATAAAATACTATACCAATACGTCTAACCAACGTGGTATTGTAGGTCAATTTTGCTCCCATTATGGAAGAAGCCCGAGCCCAACAGTGGGACTTATATGAGCTGAGATTATGATGGTAATATTGGCAAATAATCTTGTAAAACATAGTTTGTTTTACTTCGCCCACAAGGACATCTAAATAACGTACATCTAATAACGTTTTTCCGCATAGTGACAGAGTAAGAATACAATTTGCCTCCCTTGCATGAGTGTCGTAAAAGACGATTAAGGGACATAATATGCAGATATAATATCTATGCAGAGATGAAAAATTCGAAATTAAACCCTATACGTCCAACCAAAGTGTACGTCAATTTCCCTTCCTATTGTGGTGGAGGCTCGAGCCCAGCGCTGGGACATAAGCTGAAATGATGATGCAAGCCAAGCTGTTGGCTAATTAAAAACATATTTGAATAATTTGCATAAGACTTCAAACCTTGGTACACGAAAATAATGGGAATCGTTTTGATAAATATCAAATAAGCATTGTTTATTTTAGAAAAATATATAAACAATAGTATTTTCACTGTTTTATCGTTTTATAATTAACTAAGATCAAATTAATGTTTATTTTAAAAACATTCGTGTATATTTTTAACAACGCATCATAATTATTTCTCAAGTTTACGCGAGTATTACAATTATGAAATAAAATATTTTTTACGGATTTTATCGCGTTAGCGATAGTAATTCGTATTATACATATGTGTATATAGAAAGGCTGCGATAGTCTGCCAGGAACCAAAATGAGGATTGATCAGATCGGGACAACATCGCTAAGGTGTTGGGTGATGCCTCTACCACACATGATTTCGACGAAGTCGCGGGCAAAAGCTAGTCATTATAATTTGTTGTCTTTAATTGTACGTTTGTAAAGTTTGCCACAATACAAGAATTTAGTCCATAATGCGACTTGTTCTCTTAAAAAATAATGCATAACAACACCGTTATACTTGTAGCTATCTATTATAACAATACGTTAATCAATTATCTAAATGTCCAATAGTGATGGACGCCGTGCTGGTTTGTGAACACTGCAAAATCAATCAAATAGATGACGGGTACACGTAACTACTATAATAACAGGTATTATTTAATATAGATAAAATCAGGTACTGCGTGCGTTAGTAGTAATTTATACTATACTAGCTGACCCAATAGACGTTGTTTTGTTCAAATCTAAAAAAATAGTAAAAGGCATTCTCCTTGAAGTCGATCGCCAAAGGAGTTCAGTGACATACACACGTACACAAGAAATATATAAATAAAGACTAGCAATCCGTCCCCGATTCGCTTCGCATTCAGTCGCCTTGTCCCTAGATTTTAAATTTCCAATATCTTCTAGAATAATGCTTTCTGATGTTGACGCGAGTATTGTACATTTTAAATAAAACTTGTATTTGACTTTTGATTGCCCGATGATTCGAACACTTTGCAGCGTTCGTGGTCACGGGCGGATTAAGATTTCATGTCCAACAAGTCATCGTTACAGATTTTTTTTATTAAATTTCTTTATTAAATCAAATACAAACGCGATAAAATCCGTAAAGTAGTTTTATTTAAAATCTTCTAGAATATTACGATACGTGATTGTAGTCCATGAAGCCTCGGGTTTGATTCCGGGACCAATTAATTTTAGGAGTTTCTTGAGAGAAAAATACCTAAGATACTCCTTATATAGAGTGGTACCTGGTAGTAAAATATTGCTAAAATCGGCGCCGCCGTTTGGGAGATTGCCCGCCATAAATAAACAGACGAACGGACAGACAAAAAAATGCAAAGTGATTTTAAGCATGGTATTGTGTAAATTCTTGTGGTGACGGAGTAAGAATACAATTCACCAACCCCTATCTTACCCGTGGGTGATCGTACGAGACGACTAAGGGATATAAAACGCGTATAACATCTATGCGAGAGAAGGAAAACTCGAAATAAAACCCTATACCAACACGTCTGACCAGCGTGGTATAGTAGGTCAATTACCCTTCCATTATGGAGGAGGCCCGAGCCCAACAGTGGGACTTATATGGGCTGAAATGATGATGAATGATGATTGTGTAAATAACAGTGGAAGCATAACAACAGGTATTATTTCGACATTATAAACAGACGCTTCTATTTTATTTATGTATTTATATAGAAGATTAATATCTGATATTCCGTACTTTAACCAGTGATTTATAATACTAGGTTGTATTATTTCTGTCACTGTTATACCACCTCAGGTACCAATTCGGCTGGAGGGGGTACGTTAAAACCTCACCCGGAGATTCTTCATGCCAGCCGTAAAAGATTTTGCCGAGTTTAGGTGTAATTTGTGTATGTTAATTTTATATTTATAAAGGTTACTAGAAACAAGAATTATTTTTTTAGTTAGTAGTATTCTCATAAAATAACTCTCGGTGTATTTTTATTGCTCTTTTACTACAACCCAGCGGCTGTTAAAATATATTTCACAGTACAATAGAAGAGAATCCAGCAGAGTACCGCTGTCGAATCTCTAAATCAGTTTTTACGAATCACTTCAGGAAGTGATGGATTTTAACATATTATTCTTAACCTGTTTCTCTATAGAGATTATATAGCCAATAACGAAAAAAAATGGAGTTGTCACTCACGACGCCTGGTAGATGTGAAACATCGAAATTATTTTGTTAAAGTATATATGCATAAAAGATAGATTACGTCAGGAACTAATATGGTATAGAGTATTAATAAAATATTACGATATTTTTCCAGAAAACGTTGATTTTTATTCAATAAACTTTTATTTTCATTAGTATACACTATAGGAGTGTGTTTAGGTTAATAATTTATTTTGAGCTCACTAGATGGCGTTGTACAAAATCCTAAAACAGGTTACGGTTTCGTTACACAAATGTACATATCCAAGCGTAGCGTTAACGCCACGCCAACCTTCACCACCCTCGCCTATAGATGTTTTACATCAAAAGTTTTTTTAATGAAATGTATTTAAAATTAATTATAATCAGTACTAACAACCATATAATATCATCATCATCATATGTCCCACTGCTGGGCTCGAACCTCATCCACAATAGGAGAGAAATTGACATTACTACGATAGTAATAAATCTTGGTACAGGGTTTTATTTCGAGTTTTCTTTCTCTTTCATAGATATTATATGCATATCAATACCTCAGTGACGCTTACGAGTTTTCCTTCTCTTGCATAGATATCATACGCGTATTATATTCCTTATCGTTTTAACGACATCCACGGGCAAGGGGGTGGTGAATTGTATTCTTACTTTGTCACCACACGGAAACTGAAAAATATATTAAAATATAATAATATATACGTTCTAACAACCGAAAGATGTAAACATTGAATATTATAATTATAAATAATTATAAATTCCAGTTATCATATATAAAAAATGTCGTAATTTCATTCAACTGATGAATTGTAAGAATTATTATTTGTATCAACTTCGCAATATGTGTAAGTTCACCCGTTTCTGATATCATCCAATTAACATAAACTCTCTAAATTCTACACGACTTCATATAGAAAGAGGTTAAGGATTATTACTTGTGTGCGACTAATTGTCATATAAAAAATACCATTTAAATTACTTCACAACCTGAGATATAATTACGCAAAATTTAAATAAAATCCTTTCTATAGTTTTAGTATGATGGTGTAAGAAATTAATAGACGGATACACGGCTAGAAATAATATAATAAACACATTTTATTTATGACTAGCAACCCGCCCTCGCTTCGCTTCGGTTTTAGTCGTTTTACCCGCGCAGTACCCGTTCCCGTGGGAATACCGGGATAAAATATAGCCTGTGTTACTCCCTGATATTATAACTTTCCATTTGGTCTAAGATCCCGCTATACAACGACCTTCACCGAGATGCTTATTTGATGAAACTTATTTTTTATGTAATTTAATATTACAATAAATATATTGCATATGGGTTGCCTGACAAATTTTAGTCCAGAGTAATATTAATATTCTTTTTTTTTTGTACATGTACCGGAGCACGGTTTGATTATTAGACAAATTCTATACCAATCGAAAGTACGAAGCCCATAGAATATGCAAACGTCGATCAGACCGGTGCAAAATGCTAGTATCGATTTATCTGTTTATACCTGGCTACCCGAGAGTTGTGATCGGAAAAGAATAGGCAATCTAACGTTTGCATATTCTATGGGCTTCATACTTTCGATTGGTATAGAATTTGTCTAATAATCAAACCGGTACAATGTTCAAAAAAAATTTTTTTTTTTAATTATTAATTAATCATACTCTGGACTAAAATTTGTTAGGCAACCCATATGCAATATATTTATTGACATATTAAATTACATAAAAAATAAGTTTCGTCAAATAAGCATCTCGGTGAAGGTCGTTGTATAGCGGAATCCTATACTAATTGGTGAAAGAATTTTTGAAATCAGTCCAGCCGTTTTGAAGATTACCCGGAACAAACAGACAGACAAAGAAGACAAGACAAGAGAGACAAAAAAATATAAAGTGTATTTTAGGTATACGTTTAGTGCAAATAACCGTGTGAGCATGAAAAAAGCCTATTATTTTGATATTACAAACAGACACTCCAATTTTATTTATTGGTATAGATAGAAGACGTAATTAAACTATAATTATAGATTTTGTAAATAAAACTGCTTTTACGGATTTTATCGCATTTGTATTTGATTTATGTTTGCCTGACGTTTCGAATACTTTACAGCAGTCATGGTCACGGGCGGACTAAGATGTCTGACGACCAAACAAGTCAACGTTATTACAGATTTTTATAATTGTCTACCCGCTGTAGAAAAACATGCGTGCCGTAACCATGAAAGCTGTAAAGTGTTCGAAACGTTGGGCAATCATAAATCAAATACAAATGCGATGAAATCCGTAAAAGTAGTTTTATTTACAATGTGTAGTGCTCGCGTGAACATCAGAAATCTTTATAGATTTTATTTCATATGTTTCTATTTGATTTTACTAACCCGACGTTTTGTTTCTTGTCGCATTTCTTTTCAATTTCATAGTCAAGGCCATCAAAAATTGTTCTAAAGACGAACAATTGACCGGACAGGGGACTTTAGTCTGTCACCGACAGAAAGGCTAACCGCGCGACGGCAACCGACGTCTCGGCCCAGGGACGTCGAGAGGTGAGGGTACCCGAAAGGGTATTTCACCCGGCCGACCACTGAGGACAAGGCATTCGCACTGGTGGTCGGTCCAACAACGAAGGCGACGTGGGTACGGGTGGGTTATGTGCCCACGCGCCATCCTTTCGTCACCCCAGACGGAAAGGGCGGCGTGTGCACTGACCATAGCACACTCATAAAAAAAAAGACGAACAATTATAAATATAGGTATATATACCCATTACCCATATTAGATTCCCATGCAGAAATCAGCTTACGCTAATGGAGGTTACGCCAGACTGTTCCGTAGTGTACAAGGCCACTGTACGGGACCTTATAATAGACTTTATAAGTTAGAGGCGCCATATTAACTCAATAGAACAACAAAAGTAGACTGTAAGATGAAATCTAATGAAACCCTTAATAAATCTTTAGTTCATGTCACTACCTTATAAGTGTAAACAGTAGGTAGCTAAGTAGTGAAAGACGATACACTCGATGACAAAAGTGTCTAAGGTCTATGGTCTGACTTATTAGCGGTCTATGGTCTTTTTTTTAACATCATCGTCATTCAGCCTACTCTGGACGTAAGCCTCTCTCATGTTTCCACAAAGCGCGGTCTTGTGCCGCCTGCATCCAACGATGCATAGCAACTTGCAGTGATTGGGGACTATTTCTATTCTATACCGTAATCGTCACGCTTTGCAGGCGGGTTGGCGATCGCAGTGAGATATGCATTTCGTACTAGAGAGCTGCTGCCCGATCTCCTAATGAACCGGCCACAGAAGTGGCCACAGTTGCATTCTTAAATCGCCAAACGGGTGACAATTGTTAACAATTAATAGTAAAAACCAATCTAGTCTAGTAGTAAACTTCGCTAGGTTATTGGAGAGATGGAATTGAATTGTAGTTGTCCATGATTTATTAGACTGTTCAGATACTAGTATAAGTTGTGACCTCTCATGCTGAGGGTTGTAAAATCAATCCTCAGGAAGGAAAGTCCTCATGACCAGTCAACTAACCACAAATAATTATTGTGAGTCCGAGTGTTATATGTATTTTGTGAAATATTCTGCGATAAAAAGACGAAGGGATCATTTCAGCTCATACTCGTCCCACTCAAGTCTCCTCCACAACAGAAGGGAAATTGACCTTACTATACCATGTTGGTCAGACAGGTTGGTATAAGGTTTTATTTCGAGTATTTCTTCTCTTGCATAGATGTTATATGCGTATTATATCTCTTAGTCGTCTTTTACAACATCCACGAGATCCACAAGAGTGGTGATTTGTATTTTTACTCCGTCACCACGGATGAAATAATGACAAGGATTTATTCCTTAGAGAAAGATGGCGTTAACAAAAGATTATAACAACTATCCCAATTATAATCATATTACCTATATTTCATTTTTGCACTAAATATTTGCTGCAACTATTACTACTATAGAAATGAAATATTTAAACTTTTCTCATCGACTGTACAAGATCGTTTACGGAGACCTCCAGATGAAAGTTTGCCCTGAAGGGTCAGGGAACGGCATGTATTTATTCCTCGCACCGTTAAAGGTAGGTACATGCTTTCCAATGTTACAAATTTGCATGACAGCAATCATTGTAAATGAATAATGTCCTTTATAGAAAGTTAGAAAAATCACAGACTAAAATTCTAGCGAGTTATAAAGAGAAAGTGAATGTTTATTTTTTTTTTTACTTTTGCGTATAATTAGTCAATTTGTATATTCTCAAATTTCAACCAATGTAAGCATAATGAAAATAGTTTATTTTTACTTTAAAGTAATAAAGATTTTTCGTATGGTGACGGAGTAAGAATACAATACACCAACGCATTTCTTGCCCGTGGGTATTGTAAAAGACGACTAAGGGATATATGCATACTAGCTGACCCAACAGACACGTTGTTCTGTTCAAATAAAATAAGAGGTATTCCTCTTGAAATCGATAGCAACGCCACCTACCGGGTCGAATTGTGAATCTAAGCCATTCTTGAATCGCCTTGAATACATACAAAAAATAATATATAAACATAAAAAAGGAGGATACAAGTACACTAGAAATATATATATAAAGAAAACATTTGTTTTTTATATGCATATAATATAACTTAAAATAAAACCCTCGCCTATTGGGAAGGAGGATTGAGCCCAGCAGTGGGACGTCTATAAGCCGAGACGACTAGGTACTAAATATAAAATAGAATACAACATGTCGTGTAAGCTACAATGTGACGCAATCCCTGGATTGTACGATTACTTACAATCGAACAATCGGCAATCAAACGTTTCATCATCATCATCATCGCAGCCCACATACGCCCCACTGTTGGGCTCGGGCCTCCTCCACAATGGGAGGGAATTTGACTTACTATACCATGCTCGTCAGACATGTCGGTATAGGATTTCATTTCGAGCTTTCCTTCTCTTGCACAGATCTTATTAGCATATTATATCCCTTATCCACGGGCAAGATAGGGAGTGGTGAATTTTATTCTTACTCCGTCGCCACACGGAAAGTCAGTCGTTCGTTAATCAAACGTTTATGTCACTGAAACGACGTGTACAGTCACAAATATTTTATTAATGAATAACTATGCGATAATATCAGCATTACACAGTCGATTAACTAACGATTTCTGAATGATTACTCGCTCGGTTGAATCCTACACATCTCACGAACGCGACGAACAGTGAAAGTAAACGTATGGCTTACGCTATGAGATCTAACGAACTTTTTATATAAAAGATACAAGTATAATGAAACAATATCTGATCGACCGAGCTTCGCTCGGAATATTTTTGTCGAATTCATTTAGATATATATTAATAAAAAATAAAAATATATAAAAAATTACAAAAAGAGAATAATAATAACACCGAGATTCGAACCGACGCTGTTTAAATGCCAAAAAAACCAAAATTAGAACCGGTCAACTTCCCAACTGAGCTATCGTAACTCATGACGTTGATAACGAAATTTGAAATCATATTCTTTTAAAATTTAATGTTATTAATGTGCATTGTATTGTTTTGCTAAAAACACGGACAAAACAACATTTTCTATAAATAAAACCTAACTAAATCGATTTTGGACCCGAAACCTCTAGTATGCCAAGTTTCAACAAGAGCTGTTTCCGAGATCGTGAATATATATATATATATATATATATATATATATATATATATATATACAAGAATTGCTCGTTTAAAGATACAAGATATGGCATTTCGTGTGGCTCTTGATAGTGGGTGTCTTAAAAGACGACCTATAAATAATATGTTTATAACATCTATGTTAAGTTGGTTTGGACATGTAGAGAGAATGAATGAAAGGAGATTAACAAGAAGAATTTATAAGGTGAATCTGAGCGGAAGTGTTAGAAGGGGAAGACCAAGGCGGACGTTCCACGATCAAATCGGGGGACGTTCTTAAGAAAGGCCATGTTACAAGTACCCTAAACTGAAGAATATGCATGAAGAGATTAATGAATGTAGAGGAGGTGAAAGTGATATGTCAAGGTCATAGCAAGTGGAGGGAAGTGGTCTCTGCCTACCCTATGAGAAAAAGGCGTGAATGTATGCATGTAACATCTATGTGAGAGAAAGAAAACTCCGAATAAAACTCTATACCAATACGAATGACAAATGTGGTATAGTAGGTAAATTTGGCTTACATTATGGAGGAAACTCCTGGACAGCGTTCGGGCAACTTAAGAGTATCATCTCCAACATACTTCACGGCTTAGAATAATAACGTAT
This sequence comes from Lymantria dispar, assembly GCA_032191425.1. NCBI lineage: Eukaryota > Metazoa > Arthropoda > Insecta > Lepidoptera > Erebidae > Lymantria > Lymantria dispar. The sequence continues at coordinate 1,606,211 of CM063462.1, read as the reverse complement.
AGAAGGTAAGTTCGCGCACAAAAAGTGAAGCATTTCAATTGGAGCCTTATGGAGCTTACGCCGGAACCGTTGCGTAATGTACAAGTCATTGTACTGCACGTACGTACGCAACTCTTAAAAAATAAATAGGTAATTATGACGGTTTGTGCATTCAAATGGTGTCATAACACATTTGATAAACTTAAAAAGGTTTTTAACATTACTTTTAAATAATGATATCTGATGTTTACGCGAGCACTACACATTGTAAATAAAACTAGTTTTAAAAGTATTTCGACGATTTATGTTAATAAAAACAAAATTTGATTTCATAATTTGTATAGTGGTGTGCGTGTGTACGTGTGTAATCGTCTGGGCGCCAATAGTATTTTTAGATTCATGTTTCGAACGTTCGAAGTATTGGCACTATCCTTCTATACGTTATTATTCTAAGCCTCACGGTCTGAAAGCACAGATATGCGATGGACGCGATTCCTAAATATAGGCCTCATAACCAAGCTCAACATCAAAAGCAATTAATAGTGGTACTACCACACTGCTGACAGTTGTCCGTCTACAGCCGCGGGCCGGTCCATCCGGGGTAGTACCACACTGAGCAGAACATCGATGTCCTAGTTGTAGCAATTTGCTAATGCGCTTCGTTCGTTGAGCGAGAGAGCCGGAAGTCCAACTTTCTGAGGGTATTTGTGTGTGATGGGTTTTAGTGATGCATTTGGTATGATCTCCTTGCACGCATTAACAACTTTGTAACAAAACATGAGGGAGGCCTATGTCCAACAGTGGACGGTAATAAGCTGAATGATGAATATATATATATATACATATCTTCTTCTTAATATATATAAATTATGTTGTTGCATCACGTTGTTTGTCCGCGATGGACTCCTAAACTACTTAACCGATTTTAATCAAATTTGCACACCGTGTGCAGTTTGATCCAACTTGAAAGATAGGATAGCTTACATCTTAATTTATAATCGCAATATTATATTATTGCAAATTATTTGTATTGCCTATATCCACCTATTATTTGACATTCACAATTATCTGTTAACTCCAGACGATTTTAACAAATGGCGATATCTGTTGACTGGATTGCGAAATTAATTAATAGATGACGCTGCTATGTCAAACCTGCAAACGTGTCATTTGCGATTTTAACTTGCTTTTTACATAGATGCCATTTGTAAAAAAATATGACGATCTCCATGACAGATGTTCTCCTAAATAGTTTAGTTCCACTTAAATAGTTAAATAAAATGTAATATAACAAAAACATTAGCCACAGCAACGCGTGGCCGGGTCTGCTAGTATGTATATATATTAGAATCTCGGCAACGGCACCAATGACTTTCATAAAATTTTGACCAAAAAGTCGATAGGTTTTATTTATAGAAAATGTATTTTTTTTTTATTGCAAGCAGTGGCAAACGAGCAAACAGTACACCTGATGGTAAGTGTTGCTGCCGCTCATGGACCTTTATAAGGCCGATGCCTACCGCGAAGAAGGTGAAGGGAGTGTGAATGCGTGCAATGAGGCTCGGTGATACCAAAGGCACCACCAAAACCCTCCACACGCAAACACCCTCAGAAAGTTGGGCTTCCGGCTCTCTCGCTCACCGAACGAAGCGCAGTAACAAATTGCTACTACTCAGACGTCGATTTTCTGCGAGAGCATGGTACTACCCCGGACGGACCGGCCCGCGGCTGTAGACAAATAACTGTCGACAGTGTGGTCCTACCATTAGAATAGGAATGTAAATTTAGCCGCTGCCATCAAGAGTGCAAGAGTGATAATAGCTCAGTTGGGTAGTTGTCCAGTCGCATTCAAGACGACTAAGGGATATAATATTCATATAACAAATATGCAAGCGAAAGTAAAATGGAAATAAAACCCTATACCAACAATTTTGACAAGCTTGATATAATAGTTCAATTTCTCTGCCATTGTGGAAGACACTTAGGCCTAACAGTGGACGTATATGAGCTGGGATGATGATGATGATGATGAAAAATGCAATATTTGCTATCTATTTATATGTATATTTACAACTAATACAAACCAAGACAATATTACAACAAACTTCGTTTTCAGAGCGTAATATAAAATTCTCACGTTCACGTCTTTATGAAGTCATTTATTGGGTCAAAAGGTTATAATTGCCAATAAAAATGTTTTAACAAAAGGTTAGAGCTAATAGCAAAACTATAGTTCTTACTGAAGTCATTGGCAGGTCAAACGTCGTGAACTTATAATATTATCAAACTCTCTGACTCCTAACATCAATATAAAAATAACGCAATTAATATGTCAATTCTCTCCGTGTAGAGAGAGTAAAAATACACAATTAACCACCCCTTCTCCTACCAGTGAGTGTCGTATTTTTTTTTTGTGTGGGCTATGATCAGTGCACATGCCGTGCATTCCGTCTAAGGCAACGGAAGGACGGTGCGCGGGCCCATAACCCACCGTATACCCTCTTCTTCGCCATTGGGTTGACCACCGGTTTCTTGATGTCATTCCTTGTCGCCCGTGGCCAGCCCGGCGGACTACCCTTTCGGGTACCCTCCTTTTCCAACGTCCTTACTGCGATCAGCTGCAGGTACTCGCGCCTGTGCCACCCCAGTCGCTGGCGGCGGTCGCTGTGAGCCATGGAGGCGTTCCTCACGCGTAGGATTCGCGGCCAGCCCAGCGGGCTACCCTTTTGGGTACCCTCCTTTGCTAACGTCCTTACCGGGACGACGATCAGCTTCGTAACTAATCCCCGGTCCAGTCACCCGCGACGTCCGCTAGGGCGGCATCAGGTACAGGTACTCGTGCCTGCACCATCCCAGTCGCCGGCGGCGGACTGTGAGTCATGGAGACATTCCTCACGCACACGATTCGCGGCTTCCTTCTGTAAGATGACTGCCCCACAGAAAGTGGCGACCGCGTCCCAGTTTCTGACGTTGCTGAGTACCTAAGGGATTACAATATGCAATAACATCTATGTAAGAGAAGGAAAACTTGATATAAAACTCTATTCCATCATGTCTGACCAGCGTAGAATGAATTTCTGACGAATTTCCCTCCCATTATGGAGGAGGCCAGAGCTGAACAGTGAGATTTATAAAAGCTGAGATGACGTCACAATTATCATCATCATCAACAGCGTGTGTATGTCCCACTTTTAGGCTCGTGCCTCCTCCACAATTGGGAGGAACTTCATCTACTCGTGTAACCAGCATGATATACACGCTCGTTACACAGTTTGGTTAAAAGATTTGATTCCAGTTTTATTTCTTTCCCCTGTTTTTTTTTTGTACCTGTATTATATCTCTTAGTGGTTTATTATGACTACCTACAGTAAGATGAGGAGATGAAGTAAATTCTTCTCCGTACATTATTCGTCATTTAGAGGTCTTATTCCAATTCGCTGGTAATATATTAGATTTGACGGGTTCGAATTAATAAATTAACCATTATTCATCATTTTGATTTATATACGTCCCACTGCTGGGCTCGAGCCTCCTTCATAATAGGAGGGAAATTAACCTTAGTGTACCATACTGGTCAGACATGTCACATGCGTAATATATCCCTTAGTCGTCTTTTACGACACCCACGGTTATGAGAGGGGATGGTGAATTGTATGCTTACTCCGTCACCAGACTTAAATTATTATAGTGTAATAATTAAATATAAAATATTAATATAATGGATTTAAAGTAATAAATTTGTATAAAAATGAGCCTTATTCAAATTATTTTCCAATTTGATCTAATAGTTCCTGAGATTAACTAAACTTACTCCGTCATTACACGGAGAAATATTATAATGTATAACTTATCAATTAATTTAATTACATACAAATATAACAAGGATTCAAATTTCTCTTATGCCCCAAACATATGTTGGACGAGCGTTGCCGAGCGATGGCCAACACCAACGTTTGTACACCCGATTTGCCTTGGTTGGCCAACGCTCGCCGTCGCTCGCCTAGTTGGGCGAATGAATCCAAGCGCCAACGTGTGGACAGCTGATTTGTCTTCACTCGCTGTCGCTCGTAATCACTTGCCTCACTTCGCCTCGGTGTCGGTTTTTGTGCACAAATCAATGACGCTCGTCTGCGCTCGGCCAATAACGTCCACACGTTGGCCTGCTCGCCATTACACGGTTGACATCCATTGTTGTTTGACGCGTTTAATATGATAATGTCGCTCAAGACTTTTTTTTTTTATTGCAAGCAGTGGCAAACGAGCAAACAGTACACCTGATGATAAGTGTTGCTGCCGCTCATGGATCTTTACAAGGCCGCTGCCTACCGCGAAGAAAGTGAAGGGAGTGTGAATGCGTGCATTGAGGCTCGGTGATACTAAAGGCACCATCAAAACCCTCCACACGCAAACACCCCCAGAAAGTTGGGCTTCCGGCTCTCTCGCTCACCGAACGAAGCGCAGTAACAAACTGCTACTACTCAGACGTCGATTTTCTGCGAGAGCGTGGTACTGCCCCGGACGGACCGGCCCACGGCTGTAGACAGATAACTGTCGACAGTGTGGTCCTACCACTCCAGTAACTCCTAACTAATGATGACATTTTCAAATTTACACCACTACTTTTATATATGCGACGTAAATAATGAGATCCCAGTCACCCTATATATACTTACCTATAGTATCAAAAAGTATCTTCATCATTCATCATCATTTCAGCTCATATACGTCCCATTGTTGGGCTCGAACCTCCTCCACAATAGATGGGAAACTAACCTTACTATTCCATGCTAGTCAGACAGATTGGTATAGGGCTTTATTTCAAGTTTTTCTTCTCTTGCATAGATGTTATATGCGTATTATGTATTATATTCCTTAGTCGTCCTTTACGCCATCCACGGGCAAGATAAGGTGTGGTGAATTATATTCTTACACCATCACCACACGGATATATTTTACATTGTTCTATTTCTGTGAATACTCAGTATCAACCACTTTCTTTTTTTACCACTTTACTGCGGTATACACTGAGATAATAGTTATATACGCTCATTAAATAAATAGCCGAAGTTGCAGCAACGTCAACGTCCATAGTGTTTCAGTGCACAATGAACACTGACAGCGGCCAACGTGTGGACAACTCTACAAATACTCGTCTACGTTGGCCACTCGCGTTGGCGTTCGCCGCACTTGTCCAACGTGTGGACGCTAGCACTTGCTTTGTACCTATTTGCCGACGCCCGCGTTGTCCTAGGCTCGGCCAACATGAGTAGGAGGCTTTAGACTTCAAACTCGACACATTGTCAAAGTACAAATTCAAATTCAAATTAAAATTCAAATACTTTACTATGCATAAACCCCGCGGGGGCACTTACATATGATCACTTTTTTACATTTTGCCTTACACTACTACCGGATCGGCACGCGACCGCACTGAGAAGATCCGGCAAGAAACTCAGTGAGCTTGTCTTCTTTTTTATTCATTTACTGTTTTTTTTTAAATAAGATAATATACAACAACATGTCTATTTATAGCTCCAGTGTCATGCCTTTCGAACCATCATACAATACAGTTATTAAATATAACGAAAAAGTACCATGGCTGGACCAGATTCCGCAAGCGGCACCCAATCACGAGTTAACCACTAGAGCAGCCATCACTCCCCTCAACCACAATGGAGGGAAGGGAGTGATCCGCTCCTCGTAGCTACCGCAAGCAGACCCTTCAGTGAGCATGACCAATACCATGACCAATACATTCTACATACTTTCATAACGTCACCGTTACTGCCAATCACACATACACATTATCGATAGATAAATTATATAATCATGTGAAACTTCGTTATTAACACCATACGTAATTAATACGCGTATGATTATTTCATTACAGGTGTCTACATAAAACCTTTTTAGTGACACATCTCGTTAAATTTCTCACAGTTTGCTACCTGCATTAGTTAAGAATACAATTACAAATGATGGTATATTAAGTTGATATTGTCAGCGTAATATTATTAGATGGTTTTCTGTGGTGACGCATTATTGCATAAATATTAACTGCATATAATATCTCTTAGTTTCTTTCATGAAAACCCACGGTTAAGAAATGGGGTGACTGAATTGTTGAAAATACAATGACTATATGACAAATCTGGAAAAAACATATGCTGTATAAAAGCCTTTACCTTGTCTTCTAGATACAATTATCAGAACTTGTAATTGACCACACAGGATGCATTTTTTTTTTTGGGGTGGGCTGCGGTCGGCGCGCTCCTTGCACCACTCCATCCGGGGCGACAGAGGGGCGTAAGCACGCACACTCGCAACCCATCCGAACAACACGTCGCCTTCGTCGTTGGGCCGACCACCGGAGCAGGGTTACTTGTCATCAGTGGTCGGCCCGACGGAATACCCCCTATTTGGGGTACCCTCTCATCGACCGACGTCCCCCCTCGGGGAGGACGTCGGTCTTTCCTCACGCGGTCGGCCTCTCGGCGGGTGACGGACTAACTCCCCGGTCACGTCACCCGCAGCCTACACAGGATGCACTAGCTATCAATTATAAAATCATCATCATTTTGCTCTTATCTCAATTACTTGGGGTCGACTATATGTCAATATGTCATCTTCTTCAATACGGTCCTATCAGGCGTCATCTCTGCAGTCACTCCCAGGCTATCCATGTCATGCCTCACGTAGTCCATCCATCTTTTCCTCGGTCTTCCTTTACCCCTAAAGCCTTCAACATTCATACCCAAAACTTTTTTCACAACATTACTTTCATCCCGCCTCTTGACACATGCCATATCATGACAGCCGTTCACTCTTTAACTTTTCCGTCACTGGCGCAACTTTCAAACTTCCTCTAATGTGTTCAGCTTTCAAATATAAAAGAATCACCAAAATCTGTTTACCCAGTCGAAAGTTCTGAAGTAACAAAAAAAAAGATACAGTTGAATATAGAATCTGCCCCCTTTTTGAAGTCAGTTAAAAGTAGGTCAAGCGAACTATATTTAAACGTACAAGTATCAAACTTAAAAATAAATTACTTAACACGGTACGCCACGGTTTGATACAAGCCGAAACTTCGCAGTGAAACAATAGCAATGTTTTTAAATTTAATAATAGACGCATATTTAATATCCGGTCAGTGTTCCGTTGATTTTCGACCTTGACAGTACTTACAGCTGATGATTCCAAGGTCATTCATGTTACATTGTTTGTATATGATAATTAACCTACTTGCTTACCATGTAGCGATAGGAACATTATCATCATTTCAGCTTATATACGTCCCACTGTTGGGCTTGAGCCTCCTACATAATAGGAAGGAAATTGATCCACATTGGTCAGGCGAATTGGAATAGGGTTTTATTTTGAGTTTTCTTCCTATCGCATAGATGTTATATGCATATTTAATCCCTTAGTCGCCTTTTACGACAAATTGTATTCTTACTTCGTCACCACACGGAAAGAATACAATTCTGCGATAGGATAATAATTAAATTCTCAAATATTGGACCCTTACTTACCTGTAGTAGACATAAAAATTGGCTAAATTTCTCACTAGAAAAGTGAGCAATAGATCTTTTCTGGGAAATCTATAATACTTCACTTGACGAAATCACCTGCCACGTGGCGTGCGTGGCGATAACGCCACCATTCTCATTTGTGGTGGAAACTATGTCCTACAATGAACGGGGAAAGGTTGAATAACGGTGATAAGGAAACCTACTTGCGTACGGGGACAGGCGGAATGATAAGAATGATTTAGATTTTGATAACCTTCGTGTGGCGACGGAGTAAAAATACATTTCACCACTCCCTCCCTAGTCCGTGGGTGTCATATAAGACGACTTAGAGATATAATATGCAAATAACATCTATGCAAGACGAGGAACACTCGAAATAAAACCCTATACCAACACTACTACTATTCTGACTACCGTGGTATAGTATTTCAATTTCCTTCCTAATGTGAAGGAGGCTCGAGCTCGACAGTGGGACGCATATGAGTTGAAATGATGACATTGCCAACAATTCCTTGGATTAAATCAGACGCGTTGACTCCGTCCTAGCCGAGGTCGCAGGTGGACGGACTGGATTATTCCACCACCAGTAGTGCGGCCGACTACATGAGGGTGACGGCCCGGTAACACTGCCTTGTTGCCGATCGAAGGGGACAGTACCTGAAAGAGTACCCTGCCGGGCCGGACACGGATGTCAAGTAATAAATGAGGATGGGGAGAGAATACGGTAGGTTACGCACGTCAGTCACCCGTCGCCCCGGACAGATAGTGGGGTGTGTCCACCATAATTCGCTGTTCGACTTGGTACCACCGTCACCATTCTACCAACGTACCACTCGACATCGTAGCAGGGTTCATCCATTTCACCTGGAAACGTTATGGTCTTCAACTGTACGTTTACAGCGATCATTTCTCCCACGTACGTGCATGTTCTGGAATGAACTACCTGCTGCTGTGTTTCCCGAGCGCTATGACATGTCCTTCTTTAAACGAGGTTTAAGAAGAGTATTTTCTTCACGGTAGGCAACGGCCTGGCTGTGCCCCTGGTATTGCAAAGGTCCATGTGTGGCAGTATCACTTACTATCAGGTGTGCTGCTTGCTCGTTTGCCACCGTTGGCAATAAAAAAAAAAATCTACCACAAAAAACGGCTTACATCAGAAACACACAGTCTTATATTGATTTTCGTGTTCAGAACTTTGTCCTCCACGACGATAGAGAATTTAGTGGTAGGAGCATACTATTAACAGCTGTCTGTCTACAACTGCGGACCGGTCCGTCCGGGGCAGTACCACACTGAGCAGAAAATCGACCTCTGAGTAGTAGCAATTTATTACTGGGCTTCATTTTGTGAGCGAAAGAACCAGAAGCCCAACTTTCTGAGGGTGTTAGCGTGTGGTGGGTTTTGGTGATGCCTTTAGTTTCACCGAACCTCATTACAAGTATTCACACTCCCTTTACTTTCTTCACGGTAGGCAGCGGCCTAGTAAAAATCCATGAGCGGCAACAACACTTACCATCAGGTGTACTGTTTACTCGTTTGACACCGTTTGCAACAAAAAAAAGCCCGCGCTGAACATATTGGTATAGAATTTTATTTCGAATCAAATTTTATGATCACCCGCAGGAAAGGAAAGAATGATGACCTTAGTATTCTTACTCCATCAATAAAAAAATAAAGAAGAAAATATATTCATTATGAAGTCAGCATTTAGAGCCAGATCTTATAAAATAAATGGCTTTGTTTGATAATTGAAATTTAAGTATGTACTGTATTGTTTGATATTTGCAATACCATAATACGTATGCTTCTGAAACACCTATACGAAATAAATCTAGATAGAACCAAAGACAAGGCGGGAGCAATTTGTTGGCGCGAATAAACGGTTGCAGCACTTTATTCATTGTTTCGTTTGTCAGTGCGTCTTTTGTAAACGTAGATATTCCAGCTAAAGCTATGTAAGATATTTTTAGTACAAGAGATATGTAAAATATGGATCATCATTATCATCACAGCTCATATATGATCCACTGCGGGGCTCGTGCCTCCTCCACAATAGGAGGGCAATTGCCCTATTATAACCATGCTAGTCAAACGAATTCATCATTATCATCTCAGCCCATGCACGTCTTACTGTTGGGCTTGGGCCTCCTCTACTGTGAGAAGGAAATTGACCTACTATACCACGCTGGTTAGACGTGTTGGTATAGGGTTATATTTCAGAGTTTACTTCTCTTGTATAGATGTTATATGCGTATGATATCTATCCCTTGGTCATCTTTTACGATACCTATGGACAAGAAAGAGGGTGGGGAATTGTATTTTACTCCGTTACCACATGGAAGAAAATATGATCAGGATAGTAAAATAAATATGTTTCAGGATATATTATTCTGTCGAATTATCTTGGGTTCAGCACAATATTATTTTGCCGACAGCCATCTGGCCTCTGCAACCCAAAATAATTTGCATATGAAATAAATATATTTCAAAATTATACCGAACATTGAAATATTTAAAGGTATATCGGCTTTCAGATATATTCATGACAGTTGAGCATGGCTTTGCGTTTTCAACGTGGATTTCACATGATGACGAGTACGAATACATTTTTTAACTCTATGCGCAGGATTCTTTATGAAAATCTAGTGAAAATTAATAATCTATACCAATAAATAAAATTGGAGTGTCTATTTGTAATGTCAAAATAATAGGCTTTTTTCATGCTCACACGGTTATTTGCACGACACCTATGCCTAAAATAGCAATTAAAATATTTTTGTCTGTCTGTCTGTCTGTCTGTTTGTTTGTTCCGGGTAATCTTCAAAACGGCTGGACCGATTTCAAAAATTCTTTCACTAATGGATAGCTATAATATCAGGGCGTAAACTAGGCTATATTTCATCCCGGTATTCCCACGGGAACGGGAACTACGCGGGTAAAACGACTATAACCTATAACCGAAGCGAAGCGAGGGCGGGTTGCTAGTTTAATATATAATACAAATCTCAGAAAAGTCGATTGCGAAACCTCTGTCCATTAGTTCTGCACCAGACTATAGTTACACTAATGGGAAACCATAGACATATTTATATTATCGCTTAGCATTCATTAGAGTTCAATCTTAATCATTGCGAAGGCGTGTACAATTTCACGCTTCTACAGAGATCATTTCATTGCAACGATTGTCTGTAGAGTTTATCTCATAATATACCTAATGTACTCCAGATATATGCATTATATACATTATTAGTATATGTAAAGGATGGATATACAACCAACCGTCTCCGACAGCATAGCATCACTGATATTTCAAATACCACTAGGCGGTTCTCTCTCTTGTAATCATTCTCTGATATTTACGCATATATGTAACATCTAAAATAAAATTATTTTTACGGATTTTATTTGCTTTTGCTTTTATAATTGATTTTGTACTTATATAATATAAATTTTATATAAAATAAATAATATAAATTTTCTGCAGTAACGATGACTTGTTGGACGTGAGACATCTTAGTCCACCCGTGACCATGAACGCTGTAAAGTGTTCGCAACGTCGGGTAATCAAAAATCAAATACAAACGCGATAAAATCCGTAAAGTAGTTTTATTTAAAATGTATAATACTCGCGTAAACATCAGAAATCATTATGATTTTGTACTTTTCTTACTTTACGAACACTATGATCTCTGATGAACACTATGATGTTGACGCGAGCATTACGCATTATTAGTAAAACTATTTTTACGGATTTTAAAGCGTTTGTATTTGATTTTTGATTACCTTACGTTTCCAATACTTTTAAGGGCTCACATCCAAATACATACATTCTCGCCTCTTTTCCATAGGGGTAGGCAGAGACTACTTCCCTCCACTTGCTACGATCTTGACATACCACTTTCGCCTCCTCCGCATTCATTAATCTCCTCATGCATATTCTTCGGTTTAGGGTACTTTTAACTTGGCCTTCCTTAAAAACGTCTCCAATTTGATCGTGGAATCGTGCTTGTAATTTAAGTCAGATTGCCAAGTTCCTAATGCAAGTATACATGTTTATTGCGAGGTCTTTAAACCAAGTATACAATAAAGATTAACATCAAATTATGATTGTTAATAAAATAGTTACAACAATTGTATATTGTCAAGCATCGTTAGACGGTCACTGGTATGTAGCGAGACCTTCGAATAATTGCTGTATTTACTTAGCCGTGATTTGATAGTAACCCTTTCCCGCGGTGGTCGTAAAAGACGACTAAATGATTATAATATGCAGATAACATCTATGTAAGAGAAGGAAAACTCGAAATGAAACTCTGACTTCTGACCAATGCGGTGCAGTAGAGCAATATCCCTGCTATTATGGAGGAGGCTCGGGCCCAGCAGTGGGAACTAAACGGGCTGTGATGATGATGATGAACAAACGTGCATATAAATCTGTTGTTATATTTAGAATTTGTAAAGCGCTATATTTCCAAATAGCAGAGTGAAATAAAGATAAACTGGCCGCATTAAACGTATCCAGATAGTAAGAAAGGGAGTGGTGTATTCTTACCCCGTCCCCACACGCGCTTTTGTTATTAATTTATAATTGAACATTCTAAGCCAAATAAAATATTGAAATTTCAAAATTCAAAATATTCAAATAAAAAATTATTATATATAATTATTATTATTATTAAAATATTCAAATTTCTTCTTGTAAACTCAATTTCCATGTCGTGACGAAATTGGGACGCGGTCGCCGCCTTCTGTGAGGCCGTAATCTCACGGAAGGAGGCGGCAGATCGTGTGCGGGTAGAGCTCTTATTCGGCAACACGTTCCGCCGCCAACGACTCGGGTGGCGCAGGCGCGATTATCTGCGCCTAATGCCGCCCTAGCCGAGGCCGCGGGTGATCGGATCGGGGAATTGTCCGTCACCCGCAAGGAGGCTAACCGCTCGATGGTGACCGACGTCCCAGGACGTTGAGAGGTGAGGTTACCCGAAAGGGTATTCCGTCAGGCTGACCACTGACGACAAGTCACATCTGCTCCGGTGGTTGGCCCATCAACGAGGTGACGTGGGTACGGGTGGGTTATGGGCCGGCGCGCCGTCCTTTCCTCGCCCTGGACGGACTGGACCGCGCGTGCGCTTACCATAGCCCACCCATAAAAAAAAAAAAAGAAAATGTCGTAAACGAAATAAGAATACAGCGAGGGTCGTAAAAGACGACTAAGAAATTATAATATGCATATAATATCTATGCAATAGATAAAAAAAGTTTGTCGTCGCTCACATCTGCCAGGCGTCCTGCCTGGTAGATTTGACACATCGAAATTATTTTGTACAAGTACATATGCATAAAAGAACAGATTACGACAGGAACTTATATGCCATAATGTATAAATAAAATATTACGATTTATACTATTATTTAAAACTAGCAACCCGCCCTCGCTTCGCTTCGGTTATAGGTTATAGTCATTTTACCCGCGTAGTTCCCGTTCCCGTGGGAATACCGGGATAAAATATAGCCTAGTTGACGCCCTGATATTATAGCTTTCCATTGGTGAAAGAATTTTTGAAATCGGTCCAGCCGTTTTGAAGATTACCCGCAACAAACAGACAGACAGACAGACAAAAATTTTTTAATTGCTATTTTAGGCATAGGTGTCGTGCAAATAACCGTGTGAGCATGAAAAAAGCCTATTATTTTGACATTACAAACACACACTACAATTTTATTTATTGGTATAGATATTACACAACAATTATAATTAATTTACCGCACAGTCGCTTACGCACAACATCGCGTCGCTCCGTCTCACTCACACATTATGTACATATATTTAGCGTGGCGTTTTGTCGCCACGAGCTGTTACGCCACGCCAACAATCAGGTTTACCCTCGCATACAGATGTTTCATATCAAAAACTCGAATTAAAACCCTAATAACAACTCGTCTGACCAGCGTACAGTCCATTGTGGAGAAGGCTCGGACTCAATAGTGAGATGTATATGAACTGAGATGATGATGAAAATGATGAGACTTCCCTCAGATACAAATCTTTCACAATGATAATAGCAGACAGTTAAATCGTACGATAACGTAGTTACTACAAGAATTATGAATGTAAACATAGACCATCGTCGAACAAGTCATCGGAGTTCAAGTATATAATAACAGATAATTAGACCCTTTACAGCTTTGCACAGATGGCACAGGTGTCCAAGTCCCTGCCTCTGATACCGAGTATCATGGTTACATTTCTCAGAAAAAGACTTTGGTTGATACGCAAATGAATTTTCTTAATCTAGTCGTGATTTGCATCCGTTAAATTTATTTTTGTAAAGTATTCCAAGAATTAATTCGTAGTGCGAGATAATTTATACTATACGATAATATATAAAGCGAAAGAGTTTGTTTGGTTGAACGCACTAATCTCAGGAACTACTGGTCCGATTTGAAAAATTCTTTGTGTGTTAGATAGCCCATTTATTGAGGAAGGCTATAGGCTATATATCATCACGCTAAGACCAATAGAAGCGGAACAACAATGAAAAATGTTTCAGAATCGGGTTTATTCCTTTTGAGAGCTTCCGCTGCGTGCACTACATAAACGGGTAGGTTTCGCAAAACTCATGTGTGACAGAATTGTATTATTTAAAAATATTTTCACCTTCTAAGTAAACAAAGTCGTGGGTTAATATTAGCATTAGCCCAAAGTAACGTTCCACGTGGATGAAGTCGCGGGCATAAGCTAGTGTTTCAGAAACAAACGCCATTTTTTTTGGGGGGTGGGTTACGGTAGGCACACTTTTCGCACCACTCCATCCGGGACGACAGAGGGGCGTAAGCACACCCGCAACCCACCCGTGATACGTGGCCTTCGTCGTTGAACCAACCACCGGAGCAGGGTGACTTGTCGTCAGTGGTCGGCCTGACGGAATATCTCTTGAGGAGTACCCTCCCGTCGACCAACGACCTCCCCGAGGGGGGACGTCAGTCTTTCCTCACGCGGTCGACCTCTCGGTGGGTGACGGACTAATTCCCCGGTCTAGTCACCCGCGACCTCGACTAGGGCGGCATCAGGCGCAGGTAATCGCGCCTGTGCCGCCCATAAACATACACCTGACAAGAAGCACACTGTTGACAGGCGTCTCGTCGACACCACAGTAGCACCACACTGAGCAGAAAATCGATGTCTGAGTAGTAGCAATTTGTTACTGCACTTCGTTCCGTGAGTGAGAGATCCGGAAGTCCAAACTTTTAAGGGTCCATGCAGGCGGGTGACGTGACCGGGGATTAGTCCATCACTCGCCGAGAGGCCGACCGCGTGAGGAAAGACCGACGTCCTCCCCGAGGGGAGACGTCAGTCGATGGGAGGGTACCCCAAGTAGCGAGGAGCGCGCCAACCGCAACCCACCCCAAAAAAAAAAGAAAAAAAAAACGGTGTCCATATGAATTTTGGCGATGCCTTTAGTATTAGCGATTCGCATGTATTCACACTCCCTTCACGTTCCTAATGGTAGGCAGCGGAATAACAAAGGATCTTAATCTGCAGAGTTACTTACCATCAAGAGTGCTATTTGCTCATATGCCACCAATAGATATAAAAAAATAAAAAACTTATACATAAAGAATTTGAAACTGGCAAAAGAGACGGCAACCCTTCCAAAACCCATCAAGATCGGAGATAAATAAAAAAACCGGCTTTTATCTGTGTGGTAACGGAGTAAGAATATAATATGGTGTCGTAAAAGAAGATTAAGGGATTAAAAAAATATGCATATGTGGTATATGGAAGAAATGGAAAATTCGAAATAAAACGGGTTGGTCCTATACCAACCCGTTTTATTTCGAATTTCCCATTTGATCATCGTGGTGTGGTAGGTTAATTTCCCTTCTATTGTGGAGAAGGCTCATGCCCAACAGTGGGACGTGATTGAGCTTGAAATGATGATGATGGTGACGTTTCTATCTTCTGTACAGTGATGGAATGTAGATACTTGTGGATCTCTTGTCATGGGATCCTTACTTTAAGCGATACAAGAACATTCTTTAAAGGATCCATAATTGCTTATTCCGATGTTGGGTTTTATTTGTGTCCGATAGTTATGTTCCTAAAGTCACTCGTAAAACAAGGACTTTCCTTTTTTTCATCGTAATGGTCATTTTGCATGTGTTGTAGAGTAAGAATACAATTCACCACCCAAGCTCTTGCCCGTGGGTGTCGTAAAAGACGACTAAGAGATATAATATGCATATGATGTTTAGGCAAGGGAAGGAAAACTCTAAACAAAACTTTATGCTAACACGTCTGACCAGTAGAGACCACCTGACGTGGTTTAGTAGGTGAATTTCCCTACCATAGCGGAGGAGGCTCGAGCCCAACAATGGGCGATATATGGGCTGAGATGATGATGATGAGTCGCATTCGTCGAGCCTATCGTAGAAAAATAAAAACAAATATGTAAACTTATTGGAGCTAATTTTATGTTCATGATGTTACCAATCAATAATCAGTCTTCCAATCAGTAGAAATGTCATAAAAATAGCAAGATTTGTATCTAGATTGATAGGTCAGGCGAGATCCTAACGAAATTGTAGCAATAACTACAAATGCGGATCTGATTCCAGTTGATTAGTTTGTTATTTCAAATGTAGAAATGCAATATCATCGTTAAAATTAGATAATTATGATTTGTTTTGTTTTTATAAAAGAAAAACTGAACAGGCTATGTCATAAAGACACACTGTAGAAGCGAAACATTTGTATTATACACATAGAAGACATTTTAATTAGTCGTTAATCACTTTTGAATAAGATAGATTATTTATCACAATTTATTCATCAATTTTTTATTCAAATTATTCATCAACCAGCCCTCGCTTCGCTTCGGTTTCAATCGCCTTACTCGCGTAGTTCCCGTTCCCGTGGGAATACCGACATAAAATTTAGCCTATGTTACTCCTTGATATTATAGCTTTCCATTGGTGAATGAATTTTTGAAATCGGTTCTGTGGTTTAAGTGTGAAAGCGTAACAAACAAACAAACTTACTTTCGTATTTATAATATTAGTAAGGATTAGATTGTATGACACCGATTCTCTTTTTCTTTTTTTTTTTTTTGTTTCACTAGGAGCTTCGTGTAGTGACGAAGTAAGAATACTACTCACCACTCCCTTTATTGCCCGGGGGTGTTGTAAAAGACCCCAACTAAGAGATATGCTATGTATATACCATCTATGCAAGAGAAGGAAAACTCGAAATAAATTCCTATACCAACAAGCCTGACTAACGTGGTAGTCAATCTCTCACCCACAAAGGAAAAGGCCCGAGCCCAACAGTGGGACGTATATGGATTATGATTATAAAGAGAGGTGAGGGGAGAGGGCCTCAGATGGCTGTATGACCGTGACTAGTGGTGAGCGCTCTTAATCCAAAACATTTATGCAACATGGCCCAAGTACCTACATTTTTTGTGGAGTACGAACTTCTGGTTGGGGCGTTGCTGAGGGTAATGTAGGAGTTCCCTTGTTAGATTCCCAGTTCGCGTTATGATTTCGCACTTGTAGTGCGAAATCAAGACCGTGGTTTTATATTTGTTATGCTCTTGCAGGCCGTCTAAGCTGTTACCTGAGCTTTAATGATATTATTATCTGACTCTCCAAAACGAGTATCCGGGGATCGGGGTCTAGTTGTTCGCGGCGACCACTAAACACTAATTCCCCATCGCCTCGAACGCACCAGTGTCGTGGGTTCCATTGCCATGCAGAACAGGATCATCATGATCATCATCATCGCAACCCACCCACGTCCCATTGTTGAGCTCGGGCCTTCTCCACAATGGGAGGGCATTTCATGCTGGTCAGACATGTTGGTGTAGGGTTTCTATTCGAGTTTTCCTTCTCTTGCACAGATGTTATGTTCATATTATATCCCATAGTCATCTTATACGACATCCACGGGCAAGATAGGGAATGACGAATAGTATTCTTACTCCGTCACCACATCATGTCCAATCCTCCACAACAATATAAATATAATATGTACAATGCAATTTTTCTTCTTTAAACGAGGTTTAAGAAGAACATTTTCTTCACGATAGGCAACGTCCTAGCTGTGTCCTTGGTATTGCAAAGGTGCAAAAGCATGTGGGACAGTATTGCTTACCATCAGGTGTGCTGCTTGCTCGTTTAGCACCATAGGAAAAAAAATACAAGGATTGTTTCCTTAGTACAAGGTATTGCAATTAATAAAGAAAGGAAAAACGTTTTCCTTTTTTTTTTTAAGACCTTTAGATCTTAATCGGCTTTTACAATATCCACGAGTATTGGTTTTATTTATATCAACTACC
The DNA here is from genome assembly GCA_032191425.1 of Lymantria dispar. NCBI lineage: Eukaryota > Metazoa > Arthropoda > Insecta > Lepidoptera > Erebidae > Lymantria > Lymantria dispar. The sequence continues at coordinate 1,588,361 of CM063462.1, read as the reverse complement.
ACAAGTCATATGAAGCAATATGTGGTGATTATATTAAAAGGAAAGTAAATAGAAACTCGTATAGGACAGGAAATGTACCGGTTAGAATTAAATATATATTAACTATTATTAACTATTAATATGTTGCTTATATTATATAGTCGTTAAAATTACTGTTTCGATATCATGCAATATATTTACTAACCTTTTACCTTTGCTGTGACAGATTATAGTAATAAACAGTAAAAAAAAAACAACTTTCAAAACAAGACTACACGGGAAGCACTAGTTTTCAAATAATAAAAGAATCATCAAAATCGGTTCATCTAGTTGAAAGTTCTGAGGTAGCAAACACAAAAAAGCAGTCAAATTAAGCAGAAAGAATGAATGAAAAATATTATTTTGCTTTCGGCATATAATTTGATAATATATAGATAACCGTACATCAGAAATGCTCCAATTTTTACAAAAAGAATATAAATCATTTTCTGTTATAGACACGTTCCTATTTTTCTTTTAGGTTTAGGTCTATAGCTTTATTTATTGCTACCAGAATTATCACGTCTTCTTATATTTTTTTAATAATATTGTTTTACATTTGCTCTGTTTTCCGTGTGATGACGGAGTAAGAATACAAATCACCACTTCCTATCTCGCCCGTGGACGTCGTAAAAGACGACTAAGGATATAATACGCATGTAACATCCATGAAAAGGAAAACTCGAAATAATGCCCTGTACCAACCTGTCCGTATAGCAAAATCAATTTCCCTCATTGTGGAGGAGGCCCAAGCCCAACAATGGAACGTATATGAGCTGAAATAATGACGATGATGCCGATGATCTCTGCAAGTATCGCGTAAATACAAAAAAAAACAGGACATTTACCGAAATGTCTTGTTCTGACTTAAAAAAAATGGGCGCTTTAGCAGCACTTACCCAGAAAATATATAACGTGTAACTGTGATCGTCAAAGTACTTATGATTATAATGATAAAGGTCGTATTATTCCCCTTAGGGCAAAAGGCCCTAAAGTAAAAATTGTTGGATGTTTGTTCCCGTTTCACGACAAAACTACAGAACAGGTTTCTATTATGTTATCATCATCTCTGCTTATGTACGATCCACTGTTGGGCTTGAGCCTCGAAGGGATATTGATCTACTACAACATGCTAGTCAGACAGGTTTGTATAGCATTTTGTTTCGAGTTTTCCTTCTCTTGCGTAGTCGTTATAGGCGTATATCCCTTAGTGGTCTTTTACGACATCCACGGCTAAGATAGTGTTGCATTGTATTCTTATAACCACCGCAGAAATTTAATTTATTTTAATGAAAATGGAAAAATGTGTGAAATGAATAAAATGAACAGAGAAATTTTAGAGAAAATTCTCTCAGTTAGGATTCAAATCTATGGCATTCGAACGTAGCTATTAAGATCATTACGCAATCTGAACAGTAATTTTTACCTAACAATTAATTAATCATATCCAAGTTCTGTATCTACGACCACGATCGGTAGTAAACAGTAAGTTATCGACAAAAATCTGTAATCGTGACGAATGAGCCGTGGTAATGCATGGGAAGAGTCAACTATAACGACATGTTTCGCAAACGATCGAGATAACGAATAGGAAGTGTTCAAACGATGAGATGTAGCGAAAGTTTTGTTTAGTTCACTCACGTACTGCAAGGATAGCGCAGTGGTTTAAATATTGATACTTTGTTCTATATGTAGCGGGTTCGATTTCCACATGAGACAATTTGTTGAAGTGAAAACTTCTTAACGCAAGTTTGGATGGGGTGTTCTAGTGCAAACCATTTAAGGGAAGGAAAACTCGAAATAAAACACTATACCAACACGTCTGAACAGCATGGTATAGTATACAAGACCAGGGATTAGTCCGTCATCCATAGAGAGACCAATCGCATGGGAGTGACGGCAAAATGGCGTTAACTCGAAGCGGTTCTCGAAAGTGTAATGTGCCTGGACGGACAACTGATGACAAAGTCTGGCACCGGTGGCCCGCTCATATAGCGCTAAAAAGAGATGCGTAGCTGACAGGTTATGGGTTCACCCCGGACGTATCAGAGAAAGTGTAACTACTCCATAGCATGCCTCCAAATAAGTATAATTGAAAATTTTGAATAACCTGTGTCGTTTGTGTCGGACAAACTAAAATAATAAAAAAAGGATTACGTTCTCTTCAACAGGAATGATCAATTACACTGGTCAACAATGGTTTTGGTGCCCTTAATGTAATGCCCCGTCCACATGTTGGCCAAGCGTTGGCGTTCGTCGCACTTGTCCAATATGTGGACGTTAGCACTTGCTTTGTACCTATTTGCCGACGCTCGCGTTGGCCTAGGCTCGGCCAACATGTGGACGGGGTATAAGAGTGATTTTAATTAGCTCGATACCAAATATTTACAAAATTCTAAAATTTTTTATAATTTCTAAATATATACCAAAACTGGAAACTTAAAAGCATATAAATCTGCAGAGAGATCAAAAGAACAAAAAAAAAATTTTTTTGTTATGCAGTGTTATTTATCATTTAACGATTATACTGGCACGCGTGTAGCACTTAATCAATTAATCATACGCCATTACAACATTTTTAAAAATAACTGATATTCTTACACTGCTGGATCAATATTAACCAAACACAGCTAAGAACCTTTCTCTGCACGGAAACTGGTTTTCAAATGAAAAAAAACCGCATCGATATCGGTCCATCCGTTTGAGAGATGCAATGCCACAGACAGACACACACACACACACAAAAACAGACAGATATAGACTTCAAACTTATAACACCCCTCTTATTGCGTCGGAGGTTAAAAATGCATCAGCATAAATCATTATTGACTGTACCAGACTTCTAATAATACCATATTGTCCATACCAAGTCACGACCAACTAAAGTAATCTCAAAGGTGGTCCACTTAACCACCAACCATTAATTATTTATGCAGAATGTTGCAAATACCGAAAATTACAGACTCATAATTCTTACATAAAGTATTGTCAGATGAGATAACAGTTAATTAACTGGTAGATCTGCATCTTGTTGAGATTATGAAATGTTAATCTTTATGGGAAAGTTGAATAATAAGAATGAAAACTGTGCTAGGAAGTCGATGTTAACACTTAGAATGAGGTCTATATTTTTGCAGTAAGCAAATGTTAGTAAAAGTCGTTTGCTGTGTGGTGACAGATTAAGAATACAATTCTCCACTCCCTATTCTGCCTGTAGATGTCGTAAAAGACGACTAAGGGATATAATATGCACATAACATCTGTGCAAGAGAAGGCAAACCCGAAATGAAACCCTATACCAACACGTTTTGCCAGCATGGTATAGTAGGTCAAATTCCCTCCCATTGTGGAAGTGGCCCAAGCCCAACAGTGGGACGTATATAGGCTGCGATGATGATGACGATGATGTTTAGAAGCAATCCATCTGTTCTTCTGAAACGATCATCATCGTCCTCATATAGGGCTCGGGTCTCTTCCACTATTTGAGAAAATTGACATTATGTCTAACTCTACTACTCTATACTATAATCCCTTAGTCGTCTTTTGCGACATCCACGCGCCTGAAAGGGGGTTATGAATTGTATTCTTACTCCGTCACCACAGCCAAGATATATTTATTACAAACAGAATATATAACTATTACACAGTTTTTTAATTAAAAACCTAACAAATCTAGCATATTTCTATCGGATCGGATTTGTTAGGTTTTAAATTAACAAATTGTCATTAATAATTACTACAAATAATGTTTAATAATTACTAACCATAAACAATATATTTTTTTAATATATAATCATTTTTTTCATATATTGGCAACAAATTTGTAACAAAATGTGGGTCAAAGTTTAGTAACTAATTCCTGTAGCGGGTAGATCCTCTGTAATATATAACGATAACTTGTTGGACCGGAGACATCTTGGTCCGCCCGTGACCATGAACGCTGCAAAGTGTTCGAAACATCGGGCAATCATAAATCAAATACAAAGTAGTTTTATTTATTAACAAAAGTTTTATAACCGCTCGCCTGACCTCAATACTCCTTTTGAATGTAATTGTTGACCACACAACATTAGATTTAGTTACATCAGGTTATAATAATTATGTTTGTTGTTACAGATCCCAAATGGGGTGGCGACAGAGTAACCGAGGCGTCACAATGATGATGACGCTGACAGTATTCACATTCATGATGATATGTAAGTTATTCTTTTTTTTTTTCATTGAAAGCCAGTGTCCTGGTGGTGGTTTTTAGCTACGTTTGGTTAATATCGGTCCAGCAGTGTAAGAATAGCAGTTCTTTTTCCAAATGATGTAATCACGTATAATTACTCGATTACGGGCTTCACACGTGCCAGTATACTTAATCGTTAAATGACATTTAATTGATAACTTCATCATAATGCTGCAACCAGAATGGTCTCCAGAGAACCTAACTCTTCAAAGACTCCCAATAAACATATAGTATTTTTGGGTTCAATAGATTAGTTTCAATAAGTATCTTATTCTTCTTTTTTAGAACCAATACCTTGTACTTATAGGGATACCTTTTGTTATGTTACGGAGTAAGAAAACAATTAACCACATCTTCCCATGCCCGTGGGTAGGTACTGTAAAATATGATGAAGGGATACAGGTAACATCGATGCAAAAGAAGCAATACTTGATATACAACCCTATTCAGTGGCGGGTTAGCCATATAGCAGCCTCGCGCTTCAACGCCGGTCTGACTGTAATTTAAAAAATATCAATTTAGATAAGAGCGTAAAATATCTTGCGTGCCTACAGTTTGTTTTATTTAATTAACAGTTTTGTTTTATTTAATACCCTGAACTTGAGAACCTGAAGCAAACCAAGAGCCTCGACAGAATTTGCTACAGGCCCTGCGCTGCCTTAATCCGGCACTGACCCTATTAGATAGAAATTTTAATAAAAATACATTTCACAATGATAGGTGAATTGTAAATTCACCACTCCCTATCTTGCCCGTGGATGTCGTATAAGACGACTATGCGATATAATATGCACATAACATCTGTGCAAGAGAAGGACCCTATACCAGGGTTTTATTTCAAGTTTTGTCATGTCTGACCAGCATGGTATAGTAGGTTGAATTCCCTCCCATTGTAGAGGAGGTCCAAGCCCAACAGTGGGACTTGTGTGGGCTGCAATGATGATGATGATACCTATATATTCCTTTCCGTATGGTGACGGAATAAAAATTAATTCACTACTCCCTCTCTTGCCCGTAGGCGTCCTAAAAGACGGCTAAGGGATATACATATCCATATAACAATTTTTTAGCTATTTGTAGGGAAGGGAAACTTGAAATAAAACCCTATACCAACCTGCCTGATGAGTGTGTTATAGTAGGCCAATTTCCTTCCCGCTGTAGAGGCGAGCCGAGATGATAAATTTTTGAATTATAATTAACAAAATACTAGACCACTACTAGGGACCATCCCTTACAAAAATCAGCACCACAAAGTATATACCACATATTTCTCCCTAAGCATGTAAAATAGAGGTTCGATCCTTGCTTAGATATTTTTCACCCTGAACCACAATTAATTATTAATAAAAAATAATATTTAACCCGCACATAATCTCTACGCAGACGAAATCACAGGCAAAAGTTAATAAAATATAAAAGTTGCAATCTTATTTTGATTGCAAACAACGAAGCAAACAAAAACCTCCTTAATCTTTATTATAAAACTTAAAATAAATAATAATAGTCATTAAAAACCCTTCACAAGCATAAAAGGTCAAAATTAACTTTTTTAACCCGCCATTAACATAATTCGCAACTGCACAAGTATACTTAAAATGTTTTGCAAGACACGAAATGGATTATCAATAATAATTTGGTTAGAAACAATATTGACTATCAATCTAGATCGCTTTAAGATAACATCCATGTTCCTCAATTTATTATTAAATTTGTTGAAATATAGTTCAACGTAGTTTGCGTATTTTATCTTATAACTCTAGAACAATATATTTCGTAAGCTTTTAAGTATTTAAGTAGATATTTACGTAACAATAATTCGAAAAGTAATGACTAATGTTAAAAATAGATAGCAAAATCTAAGTGCTTTGCATTAATTTATCACCCTGCTAAGTGGCGATTATCTATCCACGAAAGAAAAAACAAAATGCGGAGCAGTCTTTGCGGATTGGCGATATAAGCAAAAACTAAGTAACTTGTGAACTGTATTTTTGATTTATAAAAAAGATTTAATGAACAATTTAAACTTCAATTCTTAATCATAAACACTTCTCCTTTCTTCTGGTGTAGTGCAATATTTTCAACAAAAGTTGAATAACATTTCAAATTTAGTGCTCAGTGTTTGCGGATTTGAAAGCAAAGAGCAGGCGTACATGCGGTCTATATCATTTCTTAAGATAGGCGTTCGGTGACGATGACGGCAGTTCCACGATTTTTTTTTCACCCAAAAAGTGCTCAACGCGCCTGAAGATTTCATGTAATAATCGAAATACTATATATTACATCGGTGCTACACTGCATATCTATGAATACTACCAACCAGTAGGTTACTCGTGGGTGTCGTAAAAGACAACTAAGACCTAGGCCCTGACTCACTGGACCCCAAGTTTTAGGGATAAAAGCAAGGTGATGAAAATATAATATCAGTTCTAACAAAATATGAGTGTTGGTTACTTATTATCATTATCTTTTTTATCACGGCCCACATAGGTTCCACTGTTGAGCTCGGGCTTCCTCCACAATGAGAGAGAATTTGACCTAATATAGAACTCTGGTCAAACGTGTTAGCATAGGGTTTTATCGGGTTTTAACGAGTTTGCCTTATCTTGCATGGATGTTATACGCATATTATATTCGTTAGTCGTCTTGTACGACACCCACGGACAAAGTGGTTCATTATATTCTTACTCCGTCACCACACGGACACGGATAAGTAACTACTTATAACCAACTAGCTTTTGCTCGCGACTTCGTCTGAGTGGTATAGATACTTTGGGCTAATGCTAACTTTAACCAAAGACTTTGTTTACGTAGAAGGTGAAAATATTTTTAATAATACGATTCGTCCGTTTATGCAGCTCTCAAAAGGGGAAAACCTGATTTTAAAACATTCTTCATTGATGCTCCGCTCCTGTTAGTCTTAGCGTGATAATATATAGCCTATAGCCTTCCTCGATAAATGGCCTATCTAACACTGAAAGAATTTTTCAAATCGGACCAGTAGTTCCTGAGATTAGCGCGTTCAAACAAACAAACTCTTCGGCTTTGTATATTAGTATAGATATAGATATATCGCTGAGTTTGTACCAGGTTGCAGCAAAAATTGGGCACTTATCACGATGTGTATTACTTTAATTATTATTTATAGAAGTTATTTATTTAGTTACTGACCTTTTGCTATAGTAAACTTAGGATAAATTTAATGTATCATGTAATAATAAAATATTTAAGATTTTTTTTTTTTTTTTTTGGGTGGGTCGCTGTCGGCGCGCCTCCGCACCACTCCGTCCGGGGCGACAGAGGGGCTTAAGCACGCAACTCTCGCAACCCACCCGAAAACCACCTCGCCTTCGTCATTGGGCCGACCACCGGAGCAGGTTTACTTGTCGTCAGTGGTCGGCCCGACGGAATACCCCCTACGCGGGGTACCCTCCCATCGACCGACGTCCCCCCCTCGAGGAGGACGTCGGTCTTTCCTCACGCGGTCGGCCTCTCGGCGGGTGACGGACTAATCCCCGGTCACGTCACCCGCGGCCTCGGCTAGGGCGGCATGAGGCGCAGATAGTTGCGCCTGCGCCGCCCCAGTCGCCGGCGGCGGATCTCCTCATCGAGGCTGCGCTCCACGCGCAGACGATCCGCCGCCTCCTTCTGCGAGATCACTGTCTCGCAGAAGGCTAATAAAATATTTAAGATAACAAAAATATTATAATGGTATTTTTCGAGGTTGAACCCAACAAAATATTATATAATATTTGATCCAACTCACTCAATAAAAGGCATTCGAAATAATTTACTTACTAAAAACCTACAGTTCAATGAGAATGATAAAATTTAGATAACTTCTTGGTCCCATATCAAAGTCTTATTTATATAAAAGTGGAACAGGATATACAGGTGTGATACTAGCTAGTAAGTTAACAGTACCTACAGCAAGTCATACTTTTGCTCATACCTAAAATGAAGGGTAAAAACTGTACATAAGTCCTTAGTGGCAATGTTGGTCGAACAATGGGATACATGGTAGATTTGTTTTTCATTATTCTTCAATATTGTGTAATACAAACTAGTATATTCATAGTTTCATTTACAACGTAATTACTAATTCTGAAAGTATTCTGATCCTTAAAGTTATGTTAAAAAGAAAATTATGTTATTTTTCTTGATTGCATTTGGCATCTTGTCAAGAGTCGATCTGGTATAGATTTTGCAAGGACAATATGCTCGCTCAGAAGAGAGAGCTTTTTTTTAATCCAGAAACACCTCAATTTGAACGACTTCTGCAGTTCTACTCTCGCATTTTATAAAAAGAACTTTTTAGACTTTTTTAATGGCAATATAATTATTAGACATTGCCACGATAAACGATTGATCCTTGCCGTGTGGTTCAGTGTAAGAATACCATTCACCACTATCAATCTTGCCTGTGAATGTCGTACAAGATGACTGAAAAATAGAATATTGCATAAGTAAGACAAGGAAAACTCAAAATAGAACCCTATATCAAGCCATCTGACCAGCGTGATATAGTCGGTCTGGACCACTTTTATTACGGAGGAGACTCGAGTCCAGTTATGGGAAGTATATGAACCGAAATAAAGAGAATGAAAACTCGAAATTAAATCGTCTACCAACCTTCCTGACCAGGATGGTATGATGATCAATATCCCTTCTATTGTGGAGGAGGCTCAATCCCAGCAGTAGGACGTATGAACTGAAAGGATGATGAGATGATATCCATTTGATTACGCTATTGTGTGGGTACACAATCATTTTGTTATACAACTTCATTACTAAATGATTTCACGTAATATTTTAAAGGGTTTTCAACGTATATAATATACTACTTTAAATATGTTTTGTTTATCCTAAGAACTTCCATGTGGTGACGAAGTAAGAATATAATTCACCACCCCTTTTTTTGCATTTGGATGTCGTAAAAGACGACTAAGGGATTACAATATGCAGCTAACATTTATATAAGAGAAGAAAAACTTGATATAAAACCCTATGCCAACCCGCTTGATCAGCGTGGTATAGCAGGTTAATTTCTCTCCCATCGTGGAAAAGGCCCGGGCCCAGCAGTGGGACGTATGTCGTGGGGATAAGGATCTTAAATAACATATACCAATGCCAATTGCATTCGCTAACTCGCCTACTAAACTACCCTCCTTGTTAGGAAACCTATGCTCTACATACGGTGGATGGTAATCAGATGATGGATTCATGAAATATCATTGGAATGACTGGACCAGACGTCAGCAAGGAATATAAATCTAATTTCTATTAGGATCAATGCTTATAGCTATTGTGTGTAGAATCGATCGCATAAAACTGAAGGTTGAATATGTATTTAGATATCATCATCATCAGCCCATACATATCCCACTGTTGGGCTCGGGCCTCCTCCACTATGGGAGGGAAAATGACCTACTATACCATGCTAGTCAGACGTGTTCGTTTAGGGTTTTGTTTCGACTTTCCCTTCTCTTGCATAGCTATTAATATCTGGTTAACCGAGCTTCGTTCGGTATATTTTTGTTGAATTTATTTAGATATATGTATATTTATAAAAAATAAATATTAAATAATGAAAAAAATTACAAAAAGAGAATAATAATAACATCGAGATTCGATCCCACGCTGTTTGAATGCCAAAACAAAACAAAAAAAAACTGGACAACTTCCCAACTGAGCTATCGCCACTCTTGACGTTGACGGCGAAATTTGAATCCATATTCTATTGATATTTTATGTCATTGTATTGATTAGCTAAAAACACCGACAAAACAATATTTTCTATAAATAAAACATAGCTGGATCGATTTTTTGGCCCCGAAACCTCTAGTATGCCAAATTTCATCAAAATCGTTGGAGCCGTTACCGAGATCCTGAAAATATATATATATATATATATAAGAATTGCTCGTTTAAAGATATAAGATAAGATATGTCATAGTCGTCTTTTACGACATCCACGAGCAAGAGAGGTGGTGAATTGTATTCTTACTCCGTCACTACACGAAAAAGATAATAGGACATCTGTCAGATATGAATTATGTTATTGATTAAGAGGTTTCCTGGTGAAAATTAAAATGAATTAGTAAAAGAAAGGGAAAAATAGTTGATTCCTCCCCTGCAGTGGGTGTAACCCTGTGCATAAATCGAGATATAAAGCCCTATATCTAAATGTCTGATCAACAAGGTGTAGTAGAATAGGATTTAAATTGCTCGCCAACCCTATTTAAAATGCTAATGATATAGGAACTAATATTCACTCAAGCGGTCTGCGGTCGCATTATCTAGTTATAGAACATGTAATAAGCTAAGTATATCCAGATGGACGAACTAATACACTGGGTTAGTTCTTAGGACATTTTTCTGGAGATAGGCTATCCGGTCATACCTTTTTTTGATAGACTATGGTCTGGACACATCCCGCTCAATCCGTCCGGGGCGACTAATTAGCGGCACAGTCCTATAAACTACCATATTCTCTCCCCATCACCATTGGGCTGACCACTGGTACCGTCCCTTTCGACGGCCCGGCAACACTGCAATGTTACTCTGGTGGGAGATAAAGGATGGCGGTGAACGCATTTCCTGCCTTCTACAATCTCTCAATCGCCATTAGGGTGGACAACTGGCACCGGGTCCCTGTATTTGGTGATATCTGTAACACATTATCCCTCCTATTAAATATAATTATACTGTGCAAGAGAAGGAAAACTCGAAATGAAACCCTATACCAACATGTCTGACCAGCACGGTATAGTAGGCTAAAATCCCTCCCATTGTGGAGCAGGCCCGAGCCCAACAGTGGGACGTTTGTGGGCTGCGATGATGATGATGAAATATAATTATCATCATTCAGGCAGTCGTTGTCCTCTGATAGACGAAGATCTCCCACATGTGGACTGTCTCGCCGGCATTTATCGGCGGGTGTCGGAGACGCGCGCCCGCGGCGGCATGGTCTCCATCAAAGAGATCACCGCCTGGCGGGTCGACGCCCGCCGAGAAGTCATTGCCCGTTGGGCAGTCCGGCTCGAGAGTCCTCGGTACGGTGTCAGGACCGTCGAGGCCCTCCGGCCGGTGCTGATGGAGTGGTTGGAGCGGACGCACGGAGTGCTTTCCTTCCGACTGGTGCAGGTGCTGACGGGGCACGGTTGCTTCGGGAAGTACCTGCACAAGATTGTCAGGAGGGAGAGCACACCGTCCTGCCACCACTGCAGTTGCGACGAGGACACGGCGCAGCACACGCTCGAGGAGTGTGCTGCATGGGAGGGGGATCGCCGTGAACTCGTCGCAATTATCGGTGCCGACCTGGCGCTGCCGACCATCGCCATCGAACTGGGACGCGGTCGCCGCCTTCTGTGAGGCCGTAATCTCACGGAAGGAGGCGGCGGATCGTGTGCGAGTAGAGCTCCTATTCGGCGACACGTTCCGCCGCCGGCGACTCGGGCGGCGCAGGCGCGAGTATCTGCGCCTAATGCCGCCCTAGCCGAGGCCGCGGGTGATCGGACCGGGGAATTGTCCGTCACCCGCAGAGAGGCTGACCGCGCGACGGCGACCGACGTCCCAGTACGTCGAGAGGTGAGAGGTTACCCGAAAGGGTATTCCGTCGGACCGGCCACTGATGACAAGTCACATCTGCTCCGGTGGTCGGCCCGACAACGAGGTGACGTGAGTACGGGTGGGTTATGGGCCCGCGCGCCGTTCTTTCATCGCCCCGGACGGACAGGACCGCGCGTGCGCTTACCATAGCCCACCAATAAAAAAAAAAAAAAAAAAAAAAACATGTGGACTGTACTCCTAGTACACCGTCAACAGTCGTCTATCTATGGAGGCGGGCCGATACATCCGTGTGATTTTGATTCTTCTTTTTTGAAAGAAGAGACTATTATTACCTAATATTTACAAATCTGATATGTATATAATATCTGTTCGGAAAACTCGAAATAAAACCTTATACCAACACGCCTGATCAGTGAAATATAGTAGGTAAATTTCCCTCCTATTTTGGAAGAGGCTTGTGACCGGCAGTGAGACATATATGAGTTGAAATGAAACTAATCGTTATTGCTCTTGGCAGTCACAAAGCGTTCACCGCTTTGTGACTGCCAAGAGCAATAACGACTGTAGGCTCGTCAGCAGACAGAGTTGTAGAATTTTAGAAAAAAAATGACGTTTAATGCCTTGTCAACCAGTAAAAGGTAGCGATTATAACACTATCCTCTGCCCGTAGGACAGTGTTATATCCAGCAGTGGACTTTGATAGATTAATAAGTGCTGTGTATAGCGGGTACAATTACTACCAATCCTTACATAGCTCGTGATACAAAGATTATTTTCTTAGTGTGCTTTAAAATAATAGACAGAGTTTACAGCCATTCATAGTAGTAAGCATTTTGTCAATGATAAATCACATGACATCATCAAAATCCATTTATAACAACAACAACTTACATAATAAAATAAAATACATTTCTAAAAAGCCTGTACCTATAACTTTCATTTGGTGCCTAAAACAAACACGCCCACTATAATTGGTCCTATTATATCAGCATAAAGGAGTATTACATATCGATAAATGGTACATCACTATTCAACTATTGTTGAAGTGCCATTGATCACATCGATACTTTCACTAGACTCTATTGAAATAATGGCGTGAATTGAGATTGGAAGTTAGCGATTTAGAGAATAAAATCGCTTCCACTTAATGATTCATGCGATTTGACTTTTTATTAAGTCCTTACTAATATTATAAATGCGAAAGTAACTTTATTTGTTAAGCTTTCACGCTTAAACCACCGAATCGCTTTCAAAAATTATTTCACCAATGGAAAGCTATAATATCAGGGAGTAAAATAGGCTATATGTTGTACCGTTATTCCCACGGGAACGAGAACTACGCGGGTAAGGCAACTGAAACCGAAACGAAGCGAAGGTGGGTTGCTAGTAAATAATAATTTAAGATTTAAAAGATCTTGTGACGACGGAGAAAGAATACAATTCACCACTCTTGCCCGTGAGTGTTAGAAAAGACGACGAAGGGATTAAATATGCTTATAACATCTATGCAAGAAATAATAAACTCGAAATAAAACCCTATAGCTATACGTCTGACTAGCGTGGGATAGCGCGTCCGACTAGGTTAATTTCTCTCCTATTGTGGAGAAGGCTCGAGCCTAGCAGTAGGACGTATATGAGCTGAAATTATAATGATTATGATAATTAATTTAAGCGTAAAGACCTGTGTTGGAAGTAAAAGATTTAATGAATATATTCTCTTAAAACCGACCTAGTTTACTTTCAGGAGAAAAATAATTATAAAGGTAATAGTTAAATCAATCAGATTACAAAGCTTACTTGGACAACTATTTCATATATTTTTCTGCTCTCATACGCATCTCGGCTAACATACGTCCCACTACTGGGCGCCAGCGTCTTCCACAACATGAGAGAAATGAACCTATTACACTGCACAACCATATTGGCATAGTAGGTATTATTTCGAGTTTACCTTCCTTGCCTTAGATATTCATAATTATGCTAGTCCCGAGACAATAGTTATAATAGTGAACATTAATAAAATCTATTATACATCAATCACAATTTTGCTGCACGGAAAACTTAACATAGATTGTTTACTAACCTATCTGGCCAGTATGGTAATAAAGTATTTTTTTTTCCAATTGTAGGAGAAGGTCGAGCCCAGCAGTGGAATAGGATTTTATATTGGGTTTTCCTTCTCTTGCATAGATGTTATATGTGTATTATATCCCTTAATCGTCTTTTACGACATCCATGGGCAAGATAGGAAGTTGTAGGAGAAGCTCGAGCCCAGCAGTGGGACAGGATTTTATATCGGGTTTTCCTTCCCTTGCATAGATGTTATATGTGTATTATATCCCTTAGTCGTCTTTTACGACATCCATGGACAAGATACGAAGTGGCGATTTGTATTCTTACTCCGTCACCACACGGAAAGTTGCAATGCAAGGATTATTACATTTATTTATTTTATTATCTAAACGCTCTTCGATCTTTAATATGTACAATACCTTAACTAGGTATGTTACGTGAAATCGTGAATCATCACGGCATCCCCTACTAAAGTACCTTCACTAGAAATACCTGTTCTATGTCGATAGACAAGCTTAGAAAGTCACAGGTACCATTATTTATGCACTTGTAACATTTAAACTCTGTAGATACGAGTAAAAAAATTAAAAATTTGAGATTATAGTTATTTAATATCAAGTGCCATGTTAGTTCAATTATAAGTAAGCAAGCTGTTGTGATCGTAGGGTTTTTTTTTTCTTTTTATGCAAACGGTGGCAAACGAGCAAACAGTACACCTGATGGTAAGTGTTGCTGCCGCTCATGGACCTTTACAAGGCCGTTGCCTACCGCGAAGGGAGTGTGAATGCGTGCATTGAGGCTCGGTGATACCAAGGGCACCACCAAAACCCTCCACACGCAATCACCCTCAGAAAGTTGGGCTTCCGGCTCTCTCGCTCACCGAACGAAGCGCAGTAACAAATTGCTACTACTCAGACGTCGATTTTATGCGAGAGCATGGTACTGCCCCGGACGGACCGGCCCGCGGCTGTAGACAGATAACTGTCGACAGTGTGGTCCTACCACTCCTGTTCGGTATTCGGTTACTGAATCCGTTATTATTTTGTTGGTGTTTTCTGTAATTGTTTTAAGGAACTCTCTTTTTGGATGACCCCATAACCACTTCGCCATTGTGTCGACCACTGCTACCGAGTTCCTTGTTGGCCGTTGCCAGTGCGATGGTATACCCTTTCGGGTACCGGTCCCTACGTAACGCCCTTTTTTTGGGATGGGCTGCGGTCGGCGCACTCCTCGCACCAATCTGTCCGGAGCGATAGAGGGGCGTAAGCACGCACACCCGCAACCCACCCGAACACCACGTCGCCTTCGTCGTCGGGCCGACCACCGGAGCAGGGTTACTTGTCATCAGTAGTCGGCCCGACGGAATACCCCCTAGTGGGTTACCCTCCCATCGTCCCCCCATCGGGGAAGACGTCGGTCTTTCCTTGCGCAGTCAGCCTCTCGGCGGGTGACGGACTTCCCCGGTCACTACGTAACGCCCTCCCAGGACGTCGGTCGCTCTCAGGCAGAGCGGCAAAAGAACCCCACCTGACAAAAGACAACTGATATGTGCTTGTAATGAGACGGTTATCCGTGTGATTATGAATATCGTGGACTAAGAATACAATTCACCAGTGCCAATGTCCCTGGATGTCGTAAAAGGCGACTAAGGGATACAATAACATCTAAATAATATCTATGCAAGAGAAGGAAAACTCAAAATAATATCCTATACCAACCTGTCTGACCAGCATGGTATAATAAGGTTGATTTCCCTCCTATTGTGGAGGAGACTCGAGCCCGATAATGGGACGTTTATGCGGAATGAAAGTAATGCTGTAAGAAAAGTTTTAAATATGAATGTTGAAGGCCTAGATAAGATAAACGGAGACTAAAGAAAAGAAGTATGGACTGAATAAAGTATGACATAACTAACTTAACTGTATCAGTTAGACTCCGCAGATGGCGTAGTGGTTAAGTTATCGATCTATCATTCCAGTCAATTCGATTCTCACGCAGGACAATATTCCGAGTTTGGGTGTAATTTATGTCCGTTAAATTATATGTTTGTAAAGTCCCCGCGATATAATAATTATACCCTACTTCGGGGTGTAGTCCTATAAAAAAAAAACACGGAGAGATTATATTTTGGCGGTCGGTCTTATTATAAAAAAATACTAATTTATTTAAAATTAATATAATATTATAAAGAAAGTTGCACAACAAGACTGCTATTAAATTAACAATGAATAATTACATCGATTTCTAAAACAATGGAATATTGCGAGCGTGTTCCTGGTATCTGGGCCGCAGCGTCAGTGAAACGGGTTGCTACGGTGTGGTAACTAGAGTGGTCACAGAGAAAACATCTGATATGGTGGTATGGAAGAATAGCTTTGACCCAAAGTAGTTGGGATAGGACCAGGATAGTGAAGAATCCTGCCCAATAACATCAATTTTCACGGTCATCGTCATCATCTCAGTCCATATACGTCCCACTGTTGGGCTCGGGCTTCCATCCATTGTGGGTGAGAATTTGACCTACTATACCACGCTGGTCAATTCGAGCTTCATTTTAAGTTTTCTTTCTCTTGCATCGATGTTATCTGCGTATTATAACCCTTAGTCATTTTTTACAACACCTACGAGCAAAAGAGGGGGTGTTGTATTGTATTGTTGTTGTATTGTATTCTTACTCCGTCACCCATGGTCATCACAGGAAGGGCAGGGGTGACGATTCATATAATCTTATTGCCTTATTACATTAAGGGTTTATGTAATTTCAGGTGCCTGTAATGGAGCACGCAGAAGTCAACGAAGACAGGTATATATAAATTAAATCTTCTTCATAACAAAGAAGAGAAGCAGAGGATTTTTTGGTTTTGCTGTTGGTGGCAAACGAGCACATAGTATACCTAATGGCAAATGATACTGCCGCTCATGGACTCTTCTCAGGACAGAGGGCAGTCCTCCCGTTCATGAATGTCGTCCTCCAATTTATAATGAACGCTAAATAGTATTCGAAACGTCGAGAAAGCAAAAATGAAATGCAAACTTGTAATAATTTCGTAAACAGCAGAAATAATGCCGTTAGCCAAATAATTGTGACATGGGATTAACATAAATTTTCATGTGATCAATATGAGACAGTACCAAAAGAGATAGAATAGCTGTGGTTTCCTAGAAAACCCATAACACCGATAGCGCTCAATGACCTGTTTGCCAAATGGCATTGCCATGACCTCATAGAACGGCCTGTGTTCAGCATGAAACGTGAAATTTTGCTTTTGTAAGAGATTTCCGTAAGGTGACGGAATAAGAATACATTTCACCACCCTCTCTCGAGCCCATGGGTATCGTAAAAGACGACTAAGGATATAATGTACAAATAACATCAATGAGAAGGTAAACTTGAAATGAAACTCTTTACTAATATGTCTGACCAGCGTGATATAGTTGGTCACTTTCATAAAGGAGAAGGCTCGAGACCAATAGTTGGGACGGGTATGGTTTGGGATGATGATGATAAAAGTATTAACATATTCACACCCAGAAAAGTCACATGACTGCTGACAGTAACTTGGATTTGATTACCAAAATTACTGAATAAGCACAAGCCTGGAACTTTAGCCGGCAAATGTCAATGAAAGCTTGAGTCGCCGCGCTCAAGGCTCGCGATAAAAGCTATGCAATAGCTGAAAAACTCAAAATAAGATTTCTATACGAACCCATCTGACCAGCCTGGTCTAATGTAAGTAAATTGCCTGTGAAGGAGGTATGATGGTCAGCAGTGGAACATACATATATGAACTAACATGGAAAAATATATATACTATTGTTCATAGGATACGGAGCTATATTCACCCTCGCCGAGCGTTGAAAGTTTACAGGAGATAGCTGAGGCGATGGGAGCCGCCGGCTTCGAGCATTACACTGAAGGGAAGGCATTGGTCAAGAGACTCATACCTGCCAACAGCCAGCCCGATCTCGACATTGTTGAATATCAAGGTCTGTATACTTTTTAATGAGAAGCTTTACACATATATATAGCATTCAAGGATGTTCCTATTTTTTTTCTCTCCTCTCTCTATTTATAGAATTCACTGCCGGCATTCACCTTATGCATAAAGAGAAGAGAAAATGGAGCAAAAGAAAGCGAGACCCACCATTTTCTCAGGGTTAATCAATGTACAGCACACCTACAAAAAGAAAGATATACGGAGTAGAATGAAGGTGAAATAGGATATAAAAGGCTATATCTTCTCTGATGAGCAACTCCAGAAATTCAACTTGCATTTTGCAGCAGAATTTTGAATATTTATTCGATACGTTTCACCTCCGAACGAGGCATTTTCAAGACGGTTCAGTTTTCACGTGCTAATCCATCTGTATTGCAAGATACCCTTCTTTTCTAATGTAGTTGTCTGCTTAACTCCATTATTTATTTTGCACAACAATTGAAGGCCTAGTAAGGTTAGTAGCCGCCACCAAACAACAGTACGAGTTTCTCATTTCTGGCATAGATGTTGTCTGCTTATTATATCCCTTAGTCGTCTTTTACGACAACCACGGGCAAGATAGGGGGTAGTGAATTGTATTCTTATTCCGTCACCAAACGGAAAATTTTCCTACACCATTGCCTTATATAATAGCTTACTATAAATCATTGAAGATATAGTAATAATGATTAAGCTTATCTTGCTGTGTGGTAGCGGCTTCGAATACTACCAACCCTTGCTTTGCTCGTAGGTGTCGTAAAAGACGACTAAGAGCCCTAGATTGACCCGGACCAACTCCATCTGGTACCATTTGGGTCAACGATTACATTCCCAAGGAGGGTTGACGTCAGGCAGGCGGCCGGTCATAAAAGTCATTGCCGAAGTAATTGGGATAAGAGCAAGATGATGATGATGATTAAGCTTATCTTCAATGTTATACGTTAATATAATCTACTCTCTTCCAATTATACTGATTCCAGGAGTAATTGGGCGCGCTGGAGTGGACTTCCCGGCGTACCCTAACATACCGCCGACAGGTTTCAACTGTAAAAATGTGCCAACAGGATATTATGCTGACTTGGAGACCGATTGCCAGGTATTATTCTTACAATATATTTATGTCTATTGGATGTTAGTTTTTTAAAATTGCTTTTATATTTGCTATTATCTGCGCTCATATACGTCCCACTGTTGGGCTCGTGCCTCCTCCACAGCAGGAGGGAAATTGACCTTGTTATACCATGCTGTTATACCATGCTGGCATGCCATGTGGTGACGAAGTAAAAATACAATCCAACACTCCCTATGTTGCTCGTGGATGTCGTAAAAGACGACTATGGGATATAATATGCACATAACATCTGTGCAAGAAGAGTAAAATTCGAAATGAAACCCTATACTAACATGTCTGTGCAGCATGGTATAGTATATCTGGTCGGAGTCCCTCGCCGCTCGCAACAGAGCCCTTCTACGACGACCGCAGAGGGTCATCGCGGTGAGGGCTATTAGGGGCTACCGTACTGTATCCTGGACTGCGGCAACACTTCTGGCGGGCCTTGGGCGCTGGTGGCGGAAGCGTTGGCAGAAATATACCGGTTCCGCGCCACAGCGCGTGTCAACGGCGAGCAAGTCTCCACAAGGGGATTGAGCAGAGTTCAGGAAGTGACCCGAAGGGAAGTAATCCGGCGGTGGAGAGAGGATCTAGAGTCCCCCGTAGCAGGACGGGGGACTGTGGAGGCGGTTGCGCCGCATCTCCACCGCTGGCTCAAGAGAAGGCACGGCAGCCTTACATTTAGGATGGTGCAGGTGCTTTCCGGACACGGGGTCTTCGGTAAGTACCTGCACAAAATTGGAAGAGAAGAGGCCCCAGGATGCCATGAGTGTGGCGCGCTAATCGACGATGCGCGCCACACACTAGAAGTATGCCCCACCTGGGGGCCTCTGCGCCACGTCCTGTCAACGGACGTGGGAATGGCGGACCTGTCGTTGTCGACCATCATCTCCAAGATGCTCGGCAGCGACAGCTGTTGGTCGTCGATGGCCTCCTACTGTGAGGCTGTCATGACAAGGAAGGAGGCCGCGGAGCGAGCACGCGAGGCACTTGTGTCCGCAGACTCGCTCCGCTGGCGGCGACTAGGGAGGAGGAGACGACGTTATGCACTCCTCCATCCACCGCCCTAAATGATGACAGGACGTGGCCAGACAGCCAAGCGTTGGGGTGTCGGGGATAGAATGTCATCAGACGATCTCTCCGGCACCTCGTAAATGCGCGGAAGGGGCCGCTGTGGTTTTAGTGGGTATTTCGGTCACTTCCGTGGCCGGCGAGTCCCACACACATTGCCCCGTCTGTTTTCAACCGACGGGGGATAGTGCGTAAATGCATTTCCACAGCGTGAAAAAAAAAAAAAAAGAAGCATGGTATAGTAGATCAAATTCCCTCCCATTGTGGAGGAGGCCCAAGCGCAACAGTGGGACGCATGTGGGCTGTGATGATGATCATTATGATACCATGCTGGTCAGACAGGTTACTATAGGGTTTTATTTCGAGTTTTTCTTCTCTCGCATAGATATTATATGCGTATTTTAAGATATCCACGGGCAAAATAGGGGGTGAATTGTATACTTATCCTTACCATTATAACACGGAAATTATATATTAATTGCTAATTAATATCTTATTTATTATTTTCTTTTAATTCTTATATACCCTTGGGAAGATTATAAGAATACAGTTATCGGCGACCTTTATGTGACCGTAGGAGTTGTAAAAATAGGCTGAGATTACCGAGCAGATGAACTGCAGCGCTCTTCTGAGAAACGTATACACCTTAATGCGATTGCCGCTTGCCAAGCGTAGCAATTGTGGCAATAACCTCAGCAAAGAGTAATCTCGTCGTGTGGCATTCTATTAAGGAAGCATGCGTTTAGCAATGAATAGAGAAAGGCTGAATGATAACGAATGCCATATCTAATATTTGTCGAGTTTCTGTAGGTGGGACAAGAAAATAGTGATAGGAAAAGGAATGTATAGAGATACATGGGCAAAATGTACCGCAATATTTTCCGTGTGGTGGACGGAATAAGAATACAATTTACCAACCCTTAAGTATCGTTAAAGAAGACTAAGGTATTTAATATTCATATAACATTTATGTAAGGGAAGGAAAACTTCCAAATATAACCCTATATGGAGGCGTTTGACAAGCGTGGTATAAGCAGGTCAATTACCCTCCTATTACAGAAAAGGCTCCAGCGTCCAGCAGTGGGACGTTTAAGAGCTGTGATGTGCTGTGTAGTGCAAATGTTATAACTAAATTTTGTAGTTTTCCTGACGTTTACCCTCCTAGGAAGTACTTTATATCCTCTTAAAATGATATAGAAACAGAATTTAAAGCAATAATATAATTTTAAAATGTAACCGCCAGAAAATTTAAATTATTAATATAAACTACTTCCCCCGTTTTCGGCATCAACACCTAAACTTTAGCTAACACCTAACACAAGATTGATGTTAATTATTTCTTTACATGTTAATTGATATTATGTCAAATTAAAATTTCAATTAAGACCACACGGTAAATCTTAATATACACGGTGACTTTTTTATCGTCTTACAAAAAAAAAACATAAAAGTATCCGACCTAAGAAACACATCTAACATATTTAAATGTTCAATAGTGGTAGTTATAAAAAAATAATAAAATAAAATAAATTAAAGTTAATATTTTGTAACGGCCTGTTTATCATGTTTACATTTTAATCAAACAAATCAAGCGGAATTTCGTTAGCCAATCATAGCTAGGAAGTCCACGTGGACAGCTATTACAAATCGTAATCCCTACCTACCCAGGTATCCTTGGCGATCCCCGATTGGCCGCCAATTGTTTTAGTATCCACCGGCGTGCGAAAGTCAAAGGTCGTGCGCATGAACTTACAATTTCCTTACAAGTAATTACATATTTCGCGACATCGATGTGCGTTTGTGTTGTTACGAAATGTCTAATAGACATTATCAATACTCGAATACCGTACCAATACGTACAAATAGTGCACAAATGGTCGTTTATGCATAGACAAAAAAGGGGTGAGCAATTTGAACAGTTCTAGTACAACAGCTGTGCTATGTACTTACGTTACATACTGGTTCCTTACTATTTTAACTTGTAATTATTTATAATAATTTTTTTTAAAAATTATTCTAATAAACATTTTTTAAACTTTTAATTGTACGAAAGTATAGTAGATACTAGTGATGTAACGAATATTCGCATTCGCATTCGCGAATATTCGCATATTTTTTACATATTCGCATTCGCACTCGCATTCGCGAAATTATTGCGAATGTTTTTGCGAATATTTTTGCGTGTATAATTTTTTTAAGTAGGTAATAATAGTGGTTAATATAAGAAAATTCAATTCCATTACATTTCTTTTGTTTTTAATGCAATAAAAATAACTTAACCTCGTAATCACATTATCGGTCTTCACTTTATCAATTGGTATCATTTTTTTATTTAACTTTAGGCAATGAAACTTAACAATCAAACTTATAACAATTTAAAAAACAAAACTAAATACTAAATGGCCTAAATGCAATGTAATCAAACAAAAATAATCTTCTATGAATTTTTACCAAAGTTTAATGTTATAATTATCTTCTTGAACAAAACTAAAAATAATAATCTACAAATACTTCTATAATTAATATTTATTTAACTTTGGGCAATGAAGCCTAACAATCAAATTGTCATAAGAATTTAACAAACATAACTGAATAGTAAATGGCCTAAATGCAATGTAAACAAACAAAAATAATCTTCTATGATTTTTTACTATAATTAAAATCAAATAAAAGCTTAATATGAGTTGCTGTCATCATAATCACAAAGTGTTTATAGTATATTTATATTATACTAGCAATCCGCCCTCGCTTCGCTTCGGTTATAGGTTATAGTCGTTTTACCCGCGTAGTTCCCGTTCCCGTGGGAATATCGGGATAAAATATAGCCTAGTTTACACCCTGATATTACAGCTTTCCATTGGTGAAAGAATTTTTGAAATCGGTCCAGCCGTTTTGAAGATTACCCGGATCAAACAGACAGACAGACAAAAATTTTTTAATTGCTATTTTAGGCATAGGTGTCGTGCAAATAACCGTGTGAGCATGAAAAAAGCCTATTATTTTGACATTACAAACAGACACTCCAATTTTATTTATTGGTATAGATAAATCAATAAAATTATTCTAAGCATATAGTAGAGTAGCCGAGACAGTTGAGATTTCCTTTTAGGCATGCTCTCAACAAACCACGCACAGACTTGAAAACAATTATGAACAAAGGGAGAGCGACTCGAACACCGTCCGCCTTTACAAAACAAAACAATCGTAATATCGAATAACTCGTGTCGATTATTACGATAGAACGAAGTACGAAACTACGAACATACAAAACAAACGTACAACGAAATTACGATATTTTCGATTATGAGGTATCTATCAACAACAACAACCATGCGAACGAAACAACCGAAACCAATAACCAACTGACATGTAATTTTTAGAACTCCAACTAACGACAACGTGGGCATAATAATTCGAGAGGGTCATCAATCCACGGAAAGTCTTAACACCGCGATTCAGAAAAATGACGTCATTGCAGAACGCCATCTATGGGCAAATAGGTAAAACGTCTGCACAATGAAAGTTATGCTAGGGTCATTTTGCGTTTTAGTAATTTTATATTATCTCCGAAACTGTATGACCAATTGATATACTGTAAATGGCAAATCTTATCTGTATGATGTTCCTGTGATACTGAAATAATTTATTGTCATAAGAATTAATATTTTGTTGCTCAAATAATCAACCAAACGTAACAATGCCGAAAAAAAAATTTTTTAATGCAATAATAGAAGTATAAAAGATAAAATATAAAAGATAGAGATATGGTATCGCTGACTTTTTTGTAGAAATAATTAAGATGAACCAGGTAGCCATACATTCTTTTTAATTTTAAGCAACTGTTTAGGCAGCGCACGCAAATAATTCTGTTTTACGAGGTATTTTTTTCCGACTTGCCAGACAAAAGTTGTGATAGCTCGGTTAATATACATGTTATAGAAACAATTTATAGCCTATAGCACTCAGGAATAATGTAGCTTTCTGCCAGTTAAAATAAAATTAGAATTAGATTATGAGTTCCAGAGATTACCCCCTGCATACAAACTTACAAATTTTACCTCTTTATAATATTAGTATAGATAGTTTATAGTATTTATAGTATAAATATAATCATTTTACATAAGAGTTAATAGTTAACACTTTAAGCAAACAAGAATAAAATTGTCTTTTACTTTAATAAAGCTAAAAATTTTTATTGTTATTAGAACTTGTGACACAAAATTTTAATGCAATGAAACTAATAAAATTAAATTCTTCTATTAAACTTTTCTCAGTCTTTAGATTTATATATTTTTTTATTTATATATTTATATATTTAATATTTAAATTATCAAGATTGCGAGATAGGTACAAATGAGATCGTGACGGCAATGAAGTATATGAAGTTGCGGGATATGATAGGGTGTCGGTCGAAATGCTGAGGGCTGGCGACGGGGTAGTGGTAAGTCAGTTGCACCACCTTTTCAGCTTGTGTTGGAGAAAGGTTGCTGTGTGGTAGCGGCTTCGAATACTACCAACCCTTGCTTTGCTCGTGGGTGTCGTAAAAGACGACTAAGAGCTCTAGATTGACCCGGACTAACTCCATCTGGTACCATTTGGGTCAACGATTACATTCCCAAGGAGCGTTGACGTCAGGCAGGCGGCCGGTCATAAAAGTCATTGCCGAAACTTTTTGCAATATGTCAAAACAGATGACATATTGCGTCGACCCCAAGTAATTGGGATAAGAGCAAGATGATGATGATGATGGTGTTGGAGAAAGGGTCGAGTACCAGAAGACTGGTGCAAGGCTGTAATCGTGCCCTTTATACAAGGGAAAAGGGTCGCAACAAGACTGCGCCAATTACCGCGGCATAAGCCTTCTCAGCGTCGTCGGCAAACTGTATGCTAATGTACTGATAGGGAGAGTTATAAAGAGACGGATGAAAAAATCTGGGATGTGCAAGCAGGATTCAGAAAGGGAATGGGATGTGCGGATCAGGTCTTTTCCTTATGTTGCATAGCCGAAAAATTCTTGGCTAAAAACCAGCAGGTCTATTGTGCTTTCGTGGCTTTGGAAAAGGCCTATGATAGAGTGGTCAGGAATGAATTGTGGTCAGCATTGTCTTTGCATGGGATGAACGGCAACCTGATACGGATACTGCAGTCTCTCTATGAGAACTGCAGTGCCTGTGTCAGAATAGAGGGAGCATACACTGAATGGTTTAGCATCCAAAAGGGTGTTAGACAAGGATGTGTAGCGTCACCATGGCTGTTCAACCTATTCATGGACAACTGCTTGACTGATTTAAAAGAGAGTGAATATGGACTGAGAATGAATGGGTTACTTATCAAATGTCTTCACTACGCTGACGATCAAGTTCTACTTGCTTCGTCGGTGAATGAGTTGCAAGAGATGGTAACAGCAGTACATGACGCTTTTGAAAGAAAAGGAATGAAAATTAATGTAAAGAAGACGAAAGTTATGGTATATGAAAGGGAAGATGCTATGACGGACTGCAAGATACGTATAGAAGAGGAAATATTAGAACAAGTGCAAGAGTTTGTATATCTGGGATCTACATTTGCGAGAGATGGTAAATGTGAAAGTGATATTGAAAGAAGAGTGTGTAAGGGCAATATGGTGAATGGTGCTTTGCGCACCTTTATGGGCAGCCAAAGCCTGTCTAAGAAGGCTCGCTTAGCTGTGCATAGGGGAATGCTTGTACCAACTCTAATGTATGGAAGTCAGAGCTGGGTATGGCAGAAGAAGCACGAAAGTAGAATAAATGCTGCGGAAATGAGAGTGCTGAGGAGCATGATTGGCGTGAAATTAAGTGATAGAATTAAAAACAGAGTGATTAGGCAACGTTGTGGAATGAATGTAGATGTAGTGACAAGGATTGAGAAAGGTATGTTAAGTTGGTTCTGCCATGTAGAGAGAATGAATAAAAGGAGACTAACAAGGAGAATTTATAAGGCGAATGTGAACGGAAGTGTTGGAAGGGGAAGACCGAGGCGGACGTTCCACAATCAAATCGGGGACGTTCTTAAGAAAGGCCAGGTTAGGAGTACCCTGAACCGAAGAACATGTATGAGAAGATTAATAAATGTGGACAAGGCGAAAGTGGTATGTCAAGGTCGTAGCAAGTGGAAAGAAGTGGTCTCTGCCTACCCCTATGTGAAAGAGGCGTGATTATATGTATGTACTTATGTATGTAAATTATCAAACAAAAATTATATTCTTCTACAATAGACCATTAAATAGTCTAACTCTAAACAAACAAAAAAATAGATTCTCAAACAAAAATACTTCTCTCCCTTAAAAAAATAACAGTTAATTATATATATTTTTCATATTAATAATTGAACCTAAAAATAGTAGTTTTGATGCCTTGTCTGCTTCAAGTCTGTTTCGATGTGGCGTGTAAATAAGTCCAGCACCACTAAATATGCACTCGCTGGGGAGACTGGTTGGTGGTGTAACTAAATAATGCCGAACTACAGGAAGCAGAAGAACGTATCTTTCTTTGTTCACTTTCCACCAAGTTAAAGGGTCAACGTCATTTGCCACACGTTTATACTGAATATTCACATTCGCATTCGCGAATGTTGGCAGCAGATATTCACATTGACATTCGCATTCGCGAATGTCCAAAATAAGACATTCGTTACATCACTAGTAGATACTGGATACTTTAATTGGCTTGCTTTTGTAAGACGACATAAATTTCACCGTGTATATAAATTACATGTCACGTTGTTTGTCCGTGATGGACTCCTAAACTACTTAACCGATTTTAATCAAATTTGCATACCATGTGCAGATTGATCCAACTTGAAAGATAGGATAGCTTACATCTTAATTTATAGTCGCAATATTATTTAATTGTAAATTATTTGTCTATTATTTGACATTCGCAATTATCTGTTAACTCCAAACCATTTTAACAGATGGCGATATCTGTTGACTGGATTGAGTAAGTAATTAATAGTTGGCGCTGCTATGTCAAACCTACAAACGTGTCATATAAGCTACAAGCATAAATAGTTTACTAAAATGTAATATAACAAAAACCTTAGCCACAGCAACGCGTGGCCGGGTCTGCTAGTAATATGTAAAATAACGATACCAACCTCAAATTCTTTAGATTCTAAAACTATGATGATAATAATTATTGATTTATTTATTCAAGGTATTCCACATATGCGACACTTCACGCAAGATCTCGTTCCTATGTCCTAACGGCACCATCTTCAGCCAGTCGCACCTCATATGTGACTGGTGGTTCAAGGTGGACTGCGCCTCAGCCCCAGCCCTCTACGAATCCAGCGCTGAATACTATTCCAACGAGCAGAAGAAGAGTCAAAAGATAACTCAGAGCCTAAGCAAGAACCAAGATCTTCAGCAAATAGGTACTGATACGAATATTCGGGCAGAGCCAAGGCGTGTGTCAGTCAACGTGCCTAGCACTACGGAAAGACTGCTTAGAAGCAGACATAGGCAAACTGAAGTCCCTAAAGCAACTGCTAAGACTTTCCAAACGTTATTCACTGATAGTTTTAATCCTACACAAAGAACAGCTGCTACGGAAGCTTTGGAACACAGACGAAAGAATTTAGTACAACTGATATCTAACAACTTTGGAAACCCTCCATCCAAATCTACTGTCGCTACTTACGCTGATAATCCAATATATAGAACAACGGCGGCAACACCCGATTTTCCTCTGAAAGAAATGCAGGTAGCCGCAGAAACTGCATCATTCACCAACAACAATAATAGGCAATATCTTCAAGATTTCCACAATAAAAATTACCGTCCATATCCAGTTTATAATCCAAATGCAGCAGTTAAAGCTAAACCTAAAACTAACCCAAACCTAACGACTCTTTATGATATTCGTGAAAAGCATTTAAGTCAGCCAAGTCAAGCCTCACCGAGATTTGAAACTACGACAACTAAACGTCCAACGCTATTGCCATACACCAAAAGTTACACCACAATATTAGAAAAACAAGATCCTTACACCAGACCAGGAGTATCTTTACTGAAAAACTATCTACACAAAGAGAAAAACAAAACAGTATCAACTACGGAAAAAATTGGAAAATTAACATCGCGACGTGATAGAAGTGACCAGACATATCAAGAGAATAAAGTAGCCATGGAAACTAAGAATTCTTTTGAATCAGCTACAAAGATACCCCACACGACGAAAGATGCAATACAATACACAGAAATGGCGTCTTCTGATAGACATGATGTTTTCTCGACCACCAATCATATCACACAACCTACAACAGAAGCTCCGTACCAAGAACGTCGTCAAAAACTCATGAAGAAACTTAACCTTGATGATTCGCCTACCGAAGCAACTTCACCTACTACAGCCACTGATAGACATTCTAGAATCCAAGCAGATAGAGCTGGTGTAGCTGCATCCCTGTCTTTACCGTCAAAATCATTACATAGTTTAGCTATTTACTATGCCACAGCTATAGACAACCTATCTACTACGATCAGTCCTGAGGAAACTGAAACAGTAACACCTTCTTTCGATGAATACGAAGCCATGGAAGAAGCATTACCGGCATTATTCAGTCCTCAAACTATCAATAAATATAGCAATCTGTTTAGTCATCAAACACCTAACGCTGAGTTAGTAGAAGGAATAAAAGAAGATCCTAATGGAACTTATAATGAATTGTCAGAAGATTTATCAGTTCAACAAAGCCAAAATCCAATTGCAACGTCACCTCAAATAAGAGAACTGGCCCAAGTGTTTACGCACGCTCTTTCTGCTTACCTCCAGGATCCAGTACAATTCAGGAAAGTTTTGTCTGATATTAGACCTACACATCCATCATTTGGTGATCTTTTGACTACAACTGAGGACTCTATAAATACCGAACCAACGACCACTGTAAATGAAGAAGATGATGAAATATTAGGATTTTCTGACGACAACAATGAATTATCGCCTCGAGAACCAAAAGCTCTTGGATTTCCAACAACTTACGGGGTATATGAATCATCTACAACTGCCCGACCAGTGACGGAACCTGTGTCAGCCGCATATGTATCATCGACAACGCTTAGAACTCTATTTAGATGTTGTGGTAAAATATCTGCATCATATACTTCGGCATCTCCCAGATTTGCATCGTCTACAACATCAACGCCATTGTTTTCAAACACTGTAGCAGCGAACGTCAATACTCTCTCCAATAACTACAGCGAAACAATATCTACAACAGAAAGTGATTATTCTCTTCATAAGTATGGAGGATTCCAAAACAATGCCCTTAGTCTTAATGATAACCCATATGGTGCTGGTAATAGTATTTCTACTGAAGGTAAGCCTTTAAATGAATATATCGAAGCAACTAACTTACCAACGGCTTGGGGCATTGATCCTTCAGTATCAACTGTTAGTGGATTCGAAAGTCAAAAGATCAAAACCACAACAATAATCCCTGCCACTTCAGTACACTTTACTGAGACAGATAGTATTGAACTAGAGAATGATGAAGAATTACAAAGAGCTCATAGTCAATCATTCGCTGCGCCTCAAGGCAACAGCATCCGTCAAGGAAAACAGCTCACTCATTCAACCATTAGCTCCGAGTCTATCAAAAAACCTGCTGAAGACCTCGAAGCGCCTACTGGGGCAGGTGAAGACATAACTACAATACAAACTACTACACAACAACCAACCACAACTCAAGCACGAGTCACAGAAACCGAAACATTGACCACCACGCCTGCATCACCTGAAACAGTTTTCACTTCGCCTGATAGTGAAAAAACTACGTTCATTTGGTCAAGCGATTACGGTAGCTGGCAGAGCACTGTAATAGATCCTATAACACTGAACGATGGATTAAGTCCAACAGGACCAGACCAAAATCAGGGATTAACTGGGAGCACCTACGCTCCTAACACAGCGACTACTGCAACTGATTATACAGTTACAGAACAAACGGTCTCATCAACGTCTAATTACGAAATAACTTCATTAGATATCAACAACGTAACAGCCCGAACTGGCAGACTACTCAAAGATTCTTCAACAGAAACATCACAAGATTTGACGACGATAGCAGACACTGTAGTTGAAAAAGCTAAAGAGATTATGAATGTGACAACAGCAGAAAAACTAATGAATGTTATGAAAAAAACCAAATCAAAGACTGTAAAGAGATTGATACTGCTATTGATACAAACTTGTGATGATGACCACAATACTACAGCTGAAGCCTCTAAAAAAGCCTTACTAGAAGCTCTAATGGCTGTTTCACAAAAAGATATGGAAGACATGGCTAAAGAAGAAGAAACTACTGAATTACCTACCACAGAAATTGATAGATCCACTGCTTACAGAAGAATTGAAAGAACAAAAGGAGATAGAAGAGGTAAAAGTTTAAATTTAGATGCAAGCGCTGTAAATTCTCTATCTAGCTCGGTCACTACAGAAAGTATTAAGCCCACACAAGAAGATTTAGAGTTTACAGCAACTACACCTAGTTCTTTTAGAACAAATACTGTGAGTAGAAGAGGGGGTAGGAAATTTCATACGAAAGCTACTACGATCGAACCAAGTACTACCAAAGTTCCGTTTATAGACATTCCCAAAGCGGAAGCCAGAAGTTCACAGTCCAATGACTTAAAAACGGCTGCAGACACTAGAGCATTAGAATTACTGAGATCGCTCTACTCCATCGCAGCAAGATGGGGTTGAAATTAAATTAATTATATAAGGACTTTGTTTTTTATATTTAGGGGTTGAGTCTGTGAGTTATTTTAATTATAATAACTATTCTGCATTGTAGCTTGCTTGTAACGTTCATGATTTATTATAAATAAAATTAATATATTAACTTTTAGAAGAAAATTACATTTTGACTATAAAATAAGCAATCGATCAAAAAATGTAAATAGACACGTATTTATACAATACAATTCATTTACTGAATAATACTACATAATATTCTTCATTATGTGTAATAAAGAAACACATTGTGAAGAATTCTACATTTTTCAAACGACAGCCTTATCATGAATGGAAGGCTATAAATACTGTGTATTCTGTGAAAATAAGCTATGTTAAAGAATGTAACAGTAACAGAAGCAAGCTCGATCAAAAAATTCTAAGTAATTTCAAGCCCTAAATATAAATTGTATGTGATTGTGTAGATAGAACAATTAATTTTATGGCTATATTAATAGCAACAGTATTTACAGCTTCAACTATAATATTACTCAATTATTCCAAGGCTGTTGTTAAAAAATTAAAATAACAACAATTCCGTTTAGTTTTAAAATAAGCGAAAAGCATTTTGAATCCAATAATACAAAGCTTGAAATTTTACAAGTTTTCAGTTCAGAAATATAGTATTCAGCCCTTTTAAATGTAAAAATATTTAATTTGTTTTATTGTTTAGAATCAATAAATTAACAATATTGATAAAATTGAATAGTAAAATCTATAATTTTAATGATTATTTTAATTATGTGTACGTTCAAATGTAGCTGCCTTAGTTAACTTATTTCTTTTATTAAATGCCGACTTTTAGTGTAGTTATGTTATTTATAAGGAATTTTATTTCATAAATTGCCTACTTTTAGTTAGTATATTAGTTTATAATATGCTGAGTTACCTAAAGGTGTTTATCTTAGTACGTACTATTTGTTAAACTGCCACTATGATACATGTAATATATTTTATATTAGTGAAAATATCTGTAGATATATATACTATGTTAGATATTTTTTAGTAAATTTTGTATAAAAATATATTGGTTTTTATTTATATTGAGATTAATCCCACCATTACCGCCATTGTAATTAGGGCCGAACTATCCATAAGGCGGACTACGCAACTGCCTAGAGACCCCCGAGTATGCATCAAGAAAAAAAAACATTTCATCGAATAATCAATATTATTTCTTTTTTTTATTGCTGCCGGTGACAAAAGAGAAAACAGCGCACCTGATGATAAGTGATACTGCTGCTCATAGACCTTGAACCATGGACCCAATAAATGCATTGCCTAGAGGCCCTGATAGGTTTAATCCGGCCCTGATTGTAATTCCTGTACGCCAGGATCCCCAATAGTCACCATAGATTACACCGAGGTTTGACACTTACCTCTGTATTCTAAGTCAGTACTATGGAGGATGAGGTAAAGGGCACGCTGTGTTACAAAAAGTGTTTTTTTTTTTTTATTGCCAACGGTGGCAAACGAGCAAGCAGCACACCTGATGGTAAGTGAAACTGCTGCACATGGACCTTTGCAATATCAGGGGCACAGCTAGGCCGCTGCCTACCGTGAAGGAAATACTCTTCTTAAACCTCGTTTAAAGAAGGACATGTCATAGCGCTCGGGAAACACAGCAGCAGGTAGTTCATTCCAGAGCTTGCACGTACGTGGGAGAAATGATCGCTGGAAACGTACAGTTGAAGACCATAACGTTTCCAGGTGAAATGGATGAACCCTGCTACGATGTCGAGTGGTACGTTGGTAGAATGGTGACGGTGGTACCAAGTCAAACAGTTCCTCGGAGCACTCCCCGTGAAAGAGTCGGTAGAGTACACAGAGTGACCCAAAGTCTCTCCGCTGCTCCAGCGACTCCAATCTGTCCGTAAGATTGGGATCCCCGACGATTCGAACAGCCCGTCTTTGCAGGGAGTCAAGTGGGTCTAGCTGATATTTGGGCGCACCTGCCCAGAGATGAGAGCAGTACTCCACATGAGGACGAACTTGTGCTTTGTATAGCCCAAGACGCTGTCTCGGTGTGAAGTACCGCCTGGCTCTGTTCAGGACACCCAACTTTTTGCTTGCCAATTTGGCTTTGTCCTCCAAATGACTCCCAAACTGGACTTTGCTCGATATTTGGACGCCGAGAATCCCAATACTCTCAGAAATTGGGAGAGTTACTCCTTGGAACTGTGGCGCCATGACAAACGGGTCCTTCTTTGCAGTGAACGCGCAAACTTGTGTCTTTGTGGGGTTGAACTGGACTAGGTTCCGTTCACCCCATTCCGAGGCCCGCCCCAGAGAGCGCTCGACTTCAGACACAAGTTGAACCCTTCTTTCCTGAGTACTCCGAGGGATATTCCGTTGCTCAGTGTACCGCTCATCACCCGTGCTGTCATCCGCATAGCAACGCATACTCTCGATAGAGAGCATGTCATTGATATGCAGGATAAACAACGTCGGGGAAAGCACCGAGCCTTGTGGTACACCAGCATTAATGGTCATGGTATCGGAGCAGGAGCCATCTACGGCGACTTTTATAGTCCGACCATCCAAAAAGCTGGCGATCCAATTACAGAGTCCCTCGGGGATTCCGTATGATGGTAGCTTCGATAGAAGTGCCTTGTGCCAGACCCTATCGAACGCCTTTGCGATATCTAGGCTGAACGCCAGCGCCTCACCCTTGCCCTCCAAGGCCTCTGCCCAACGGTGTGTGAGGTACACAAGAAGATCACCAGCCGACCGACCATGACGAAAGCCGTATTGGCGATCACTGATAAGCTGGCGATCCTCAAGGTACTGCAGAAGCTGACGGTTTATAACCTTCTCCATTATCTTGGAGAGCAAGGATGTTATCGCAATTGGCCTGTAATTCGATGGGTCAGACCGGTCTCCCTTTTTAGGGATCGGGTGGACATGGGCTACCTTCCACGAAGACGGAACCCTATTAGTAGCGTAGGAAAGTCGGTATAGGCGCGTGAGGATGGGAGTCAATTCAGGGGCGCACGTCTTTAGTACCACTGCAGGGATGCCATCCGGTCCACTCGACTTATGGAGGTCTAAAAGCCGCAGCTCCCGCCTAACCACTCGCTGCGTGATGCGGATTTCGGGCAGTGAGCTTTCACACCGTGGGATAGTAGGTGGTGTGGCAGCTCCGATATCCAAAGTCGAGTTACAGGCAAAGAATTGACCTAGAAGATCGGCCTTCTCCTTTGCGCTGTGGGCTAGACTACCATCGTGTTTCTGCAGTGGTGGGAGATTGGGCTGGCAGAAGTTGCCTTGGACAGCCTTGGCGAGCGACCAGAATGCACGACTCCCAGCGGGATAGCTTTGCAATCGCTCGCCAATTCTGGCAACATGTTCCGCCTTGGCTCTGGCAATAGCCTTCTTACTAGATCTAGAAGCGGCGTTAAATTTCCGCTTCACCTCTTTGGCGTTCGGGTCCTGGCATTTTTTGGCCCTATTCCAGGCCCGATATGCGGACTGTTTCTGGCATGCAGCCGTCCTGCAGGTTTTGTTAAACCAGGGTCGGCTGCGGCCACCGACGGGTATTTTGGTGTTGGGGATGAATAATTCCATCCCCGTAATAACCGTTTCGGTAACGCAGTCCGCACAGATGCCAGGGTCCCCAGAGGCGAAGCAAAGCCGTTTCCATGGGTAGGATGCGTAAAACTCGCGAAGTCCATCCCAATCTGCTGACTTATATTGCCAGACTCTGCGAGTCCCAGTCGCCTTAGAACGACTAGGCCTTACAACAGGGGCACTGCTACGAACCAAGCAGTGGTCAGAAGATCCAAGAGGGGCTTCAACCACTACCTGATATCCGTGCTGGTGTGTAGTCAGCAGAAGATCCAGTAAAGAAGACTCATGGCTCTCAATATCTGGGATACGGGTGAGCTGTGTCACCAGTTGTGAGAGACCATAGGCCGAGACCATATTGAAGAGATGTCGACCCTGGAGGTCAGTGGTTCGGGACCCCAGCCACTCTTTATGATGAGCGTTGAAGTCTCTAAGAACCACCACCTCCGCTGATGGACACTGCTCCAATATTTCGTCAATCCCCCATTGGACGTTCTCAAATAATTGAATTGACCCCGGATCACTGCCATGGGACCTGTAGAGGCATGCGTAGATGCGGGTAAGGCCTCCATAATCTACGCGTAGCCACAGGATTGACAAGTCACCATGTTCGAGGGCCCGAAGGCGGCGACAGCAGATATCACCTCGGATGAATACGCACACCCCGGCTTTACGACGGAAGGTATGCTCCAACTCGTAGCTGGGGTAATTTAGGTACGAAATGTCATCCGGAGCACCTATCTGCGTCTCCGTTAAAAAGAGTAAGGCAGGCCGCGCCGTCTCGAGGTGATGGTGGACGGCGTCGAGATTGATATGTAGACCCCTGATATTACAAAAATCCACATCAAATGTGGATAAGGGGACCGCCGTAGAATACGTTCTCTTTTTATTTTTCTTGGCCATAAGTTATTGTTTAAGAAGAGGAGGAAGGGAGTGTGAATGTGTACAACGGAGTTCGGTGATACCAAAAAAAAAATGGGCGGGGCATAGTGCATGGTCGAGGAGTGAGTTTTATGAGGAGCTGACACGATGCACGGAAGGGCCCCCGATGCCCCCCCCGTGCGTAGTCGCTGAGGTCCACTCCGGTTTCCCACACCGGCACGACTACCCAACGGGATTTTCGCCGGTTGGTGGGACAGCCTCCCAGGGAGGATGATCCTAGGTTCGGGTCCCCTGCTGACCGGCAGGTGGCCGGCGGTGACCATTCCCATCGGGTCTCCCTGTACACCATGCCAGCCCCTCACGCTCAATACCCCGACCAAGACCTCACCACCGCAGGTTTCAGGCCTCACCAAAACCCGCCGCACACAAACACACCCAGAAAGTTGGGCTCCCGGCTCTCTCGCTCACCGAACGAAGTGCAGCAGCAAGTTGCTACTACTCAAACGTCGATCTTCTGCGAGAGTGTGGTACTGCCCCGGACGGACTGGCCCGCGACTGCAGACAAAAGACTGTCTACAGTGAGGTCCTACCACCAATAAAAGACTGTCTACAGTGAGGTCCTACCACCAAAAAGTGTCCCCTAAATAGTCTTAAATTAATATGGCGTTGCTATACCAGACCGTTTAAAAGAAGGCGCCAAAAGTAAACTCCAAGTCAATCAAACCATCATCATCATCATCATCTCAGCCCATATATGTCCCACTGTTGGGCTCGGGCCTCCTCCATAATGGAAGGGTAATTGACCTACTATACCAAGCTAGTCAGACGTGTTGGTATAGGGTTTTGTTTCGAGTTTTCTTTCTCTTGCATAGATATTATATGCATATTATCTTCCTTAATCGTCTTTTATGACACCCACGGTAAGAGAGAGGGTGTTGAATTGTATTCTTACCCGTCACCACACGGAAAGTCATCTAAAACAGTTAAATTCAGAGCATACTTTCCACTACACCAGAGACTCCCTTATGTAATGCTTTTTGAGATAAAAGGCCATATGAGAGTGTGCTCCTTACTAAGGTAACCCTTACCCATCATAGTCGCAACATCGAAATATCCTTGCCTCACCCTCAGTGAGGATATTTCTTATTCAAAGTTGTAATTTTTGTCGCCGTTTAAACATTTCTTCCAGTAAAATAAGATTGAATAGAATAAACAGCTGTCAAGCGGCAGTTGACACGATAATGTCTTTCAAAAAGTTTCATCATTATCCCTTCAGCTTGTAAGTCCCACTGTTGGGCTTGAGCCATCCACAAAAGAAGAAAAATTTACCTACTATACCACGCTGGTCGGACAAGTTGGTATAGGGTTTCAATTCAAGTTTTCCTTCTCTAGCATAAATGTTATATGCATATTTAATCCCTTCGTCGTCTTTTACGACACCCACAAAAATTAATGCTATTTTTAGGGTTCCGCACCCAAAGGGTAAAAACGGGACCCTATTGTTAGACTTGCTGTTTGTCCGTCCTTCTATCTGTCAACAGGCTGTATCTCAGGAACCGCGATAGCTAGACAGTTGAAATTTTTACAAATTATGTATTTCTGTTGCCGCTATAACAACAAATACTAAAAATCCCTTGTATACAACAAACGCGATTTTTTTGCTCTTTATATAGATAATGGTACGGAACCCTTCGTACGCGACTCCGACTCACACTTAGCCGGTTTTCAAAAGAAATACCATTTCTAATACATAAATAACTTTAATACCGTAACTTATACGATACATAAACTCTTATGTATACAATAATCAACCTTAATTAAAACTACATAAGGTTACTATTTCCCCGCAGTCCTCTTCATGAACTTCTCAATATCATTATCAGTGACTTTGTGGCCAGGTTTGAAGTAACTCTTGAGTTTGCGTTTCTTCTTCATCATGACCTTCGAAGCGGCGAGGGCACCGCGGCGTTGGAGCGACTCGTAACGATCACGGAGCAAGTTCGCTAGAAAAATTAAAATTATATTTTTCTTTGGTAATATTTACGACTTTTATCGCGTTTGTGTTTGAGTTTTGATTGTCCGACGTTTCAAACACTTTACAGCGTTCATGATCACATACAGACAGTTTTATTTACAATAGCAACCCGCCCTCGTTTCGCTTCGGTTTCAGTCGATTTACCCGCGTAGTTCCCGTTCCCGTGGGAATATCGGGATAAAATATAGCGTATATTACTCCCTGATATTATAGCTTTCCATAGGTGAAAGAATGTTTGAAATCGGTCCAATAGTTTCGGAGCCTATTCAATACAAACAAAAAACAAATCTTTCCTGTTTATAATATTAGTGTAGATGTATAATACTAGCGTAAACTACAGAAATGACTTGATAATACTTCTCTTTCGTTATATTCTATTTCGCCTGTGTGGTAACGGAATAAGAACACAATTTACCACTCCCTATCTTGCCCGTGCAGTTAAAGATGACTAAGGGATATAATACGCATATAATATATAAGAATACAAGTTGAAAGAAAACTCGAAATAAAACCTTATACCAATTTGTCTAACCCATCTATTTATAGTAAGGTCAATTTCCATCTTATTGCGGAGGAGGTTCGAGCCTAGCAGTAGGACGTACATGAGCTGATTAAGCGACTACGTCAGAAATGGAAAACCACATGGAGAATTTTAATATTGAAAAAAAAAAGAAACCAGATTTCTATAAGTGAGTTTCATTTTAAAAATATCCAAGGATCAATTATAAAAGAGTTCATAACCTGAGAAGAGGTGCAAACCCTAAATATACTTGTCCAATCAGATTAAGGGAATTTAATACATCTCGTCTTCATCTTTTCCGTGTGGCGACGATGTAAGAATACAATTCACCACTCCCTATCTTGCACGTGGATGACGTAAAAGACGACTATGGAATATAATATGCACATAACATCTGTACAAGAAAAGAAAAACTCGAAATGAAACCCTATACCAATGTGTCAGACCAGCATGGTATAGTAGGTCAGATTTCCTTCCATTGTGGAGGAGGCCTGAGTCCAAGTGTGGGATGTATGTGGGCTGCGATGACGATGACATCTTCATCCCATATACGTCCCACTGTGGAAGGGAAATGTGGATGTGCTGATAATACTCACAATTAGATTTAATGTTTCTAAGATCTCCGCTCAATGTGGCTGGATCAACATATTCAGGTTCGCTGCGTGGAGTTTTGTGTGCGTTGAGTGTAGGCAGAGCTGTAGCCGCTATTACTGCCCGTCTCTCAGCACGCTTACTCCGCTCCACGGCCTGCTCCTCTTCTGTTTTTGATATTGAAGTTTGAAGTTTGCGCAGTCTGAAAGAATAGAGATACAATAAGAAACTTAAAAAACTGCTTTCATCACAAATATCATACATTTTTGGCAATCAGTTAAACTGCTTTCATCACAAATATCATACATTTTTGGCAATCAGTTAAACTGCTTTCATCACAAATATCATACATTTTTGGCAATCAGTTAAACTGCTTTCATCACAAATATCATACATTTTTGGCAATCAGATAAACTGCTTTCATCACAAATATCATACATTTTTGGCAATCAGTTAAACTGCTTTCATCACAAATATCATACATTTTTGGCAATCAGTTAAACTGCTTTCATCACAAATATCATACATTTTTGGCAATCAGTTAAACTGCTTTCATCACAAATATCATACATTTTTGGCAATCAGTTAAACTGCTTTCATCACAAATATCATACATTTTTAGCAATCAGTTAAACTGCTTTCATCACAAATATCATACATTTTTGGCAATCAGTTAAACTGCTTTCATCACAAATATCATACTTTTTTGGCAATGAGTTAAACTGCTTTCATCACAAATATCATAAATTTTTAGCAATCAGTTAAACTGCTTTCATCACAAATATCATAAATTTTTAGCAATCAGTTAAACTGCTTTCATCACAAATATCATAAATTTTTAGCAATCAGTTAAACTGCTTTCATCACAAATATCATAAATTTTTAGCAATCAGTAAAACTGCTTTCATCGCAAATATCATACATTTTTGGCAATCAGTTAAACTGCTTTCATCACAAATATCATACATTTTTGGCAATCAGTTAAACTGCTTTCATCACAAATATCATACATTTTTGGCAATCAGATAAACTGCTTTCATCACAAATATCATAAATTTTTAGCAATCAGTTTAAACTGCTTTCATCACCAATATCATAAATTTTTAGCAATCAGTTAAACTGCTTTCATCACAAATATCATACATTTTTGGCAATCAGTTAAACTGCTTTCATCACAAATATCATACATTTTTGGTAATCAGTTAAACTGCTTTCATCGCAAATATCATACATTTTTGGCAATCAGTTAAACTGCTTTCATCACAAATATCATACATTTTTGGCAATCAGTTAAACTGCTTTCATCACAAATATCATACATTTTTGGCAATCAGTTAAACTGCTTTCATCACAAATATCATACATTTTTGGCAATCAGTTAAACTGCTTTCATCACAAATATCATACATTTTTGGCAATCAGTTAAACTGCTTTCATCACAAATATCATACATTTTTGGCAATCAGTTAAACTGTTTTCATCACAAATATCATACATTTTTGGCAATCAGTTAAACTGCTTTCATCACAAATATCATACTTTTTTTGGCAATGAGTTAAACTGCTTTCATCACAAATATCATAAATTTTTAGCAATCAGTTAAACTGCTTTCATCACAAATATCATAAATTTTTAGCAATCAGTTAAACTGCTTTCATCACAAATATCATAAATTTTTAGCAATCAGTTAAACTGCTTTCATCACAAATATCATAAATTTTAACAATCAGTTAAACTGCTTTCATCGCAAATATCATACATTTTTGGCAATCAGTTAAACTGCTTTCATCACAAATATCATACATTTTTGGCAATCAGTTAAACTGCTTTCATCACAAATATCATACATTTTTGGCAATCAGTTAAACTGCTTTCATCACAAATATCATAAATTTTTAGCAATCAGTTAAACTGCTTTCATCACAAATATCATACATTTTTGGCAATCAGTTAAACTGCTTTCATCACAAATATCATACATTTTTGGCAATCAGTTAAACTGCTTTCATCACAAATATCATACATTTTTGGCAATCAGTTAAACTGCTTTCATCACAAATATCATACATTTTTGGCAATCAGTTAAACTGCTTTCATCACAAATATCATACATTTTTAGCAATCAGTTAAACTGCTTTCATCACGAATATCATAAATTTTTAGCAATCAGTTAAACTGCTTTCATCGCAAATATCATACATTTTTAGCAATCAGTTTAAACTGCTTTCATCACAAATATCATAAATTTTTAGCAATCAGTTAAACTGCTTTCATCACAAATATCATAAATTTTTAGCAATCAGTTAAACTGCTTTCATCACAAATATCATAAATTTTTAGCAATCAGTAAAACTGCTTTCATCGCAAATATCATACATTTTTGGCAATCAGTTAAACTGCTTTCATCACAAATATCATACATTTTTAGCAATCAGTTAAACTGCTTTCATCACAAATATCATACATTTTTGGCAATCAGTTAAACTGCTTTCATCACAAATATCATACTTTTTTGGCAATGAGTTAAACTGCTTTCATCACAAATATCATAAATTTTTAGCAATCAGTTAAACTGCTTTCATCACAAATATCATAAATTTTTAGCAATCAGTTAAACTGCTTTCATCACAAATATCATAAATTTTTAGCAATCAGTTAAACTGCTTTCATCACAAATATCATAAATTTTTAGCAATCAGTAAAACTGCTTTCATCGCAAATATCATACATTTTTGGCAATCAGTTAAACTGCTTTCATCACAAATATCATACATTTTTGGCAATCAGTTAAACTGCTTTCATCACAAATATCATACATTTTTGGCAATCAGATAAACTGCTTTCATCACAAATATCATAAATTTTTAGCAATCAGTTTAAACTGCTTTCATCACCAATATCATAAATTTTTAGCAATCAGTTAAACTGCTTTCATCACAAATATCATACATTTTTGGCAATCAGTTAAACTGCTTTCATCACAAATATCATACATTTTTGGTAATCAGTTAAACTGCTTTCATCGCAAATATCATACATTTTTGGCAATCAGTTAAACTGCTTTCATCACAAATATCATACATTTTTGGCAATCAGTTAAACTGCTTTCATCACAAATATCATACATTTTTGGCAATCAGTTAAACTGCTTTCATCACAAATATCATACATTTTTGGCAATCAGTTAAACTGTTTTCATCACAAATATCATACATTTTTGGCAATCAGTTAAACTGCTTTCATCACAAATATCATACTTTTTTTGGCAATGAGTTAAACTGCTTTCATCACAAATATCATAAATTTTTAGCAATCAGTTAAACTGCTTTCATCACAAATATCATAAATTTTTAGCAATCAGTTAAACTGCTTTCATCACAAATATCATAAATTTTTAGCAATCAGTTAAACTGCTTTCATCACAAATATCATAAATTTTAACAATCAGTTAAACTGCTTTCATCGCAAATATCATACATTTTTGGCAATCAGTTAAACTGCTTTCATCACAAATATCATACATTTTTGGCAATCAGTTAAACTGCTTTCATCACAAATATCATACATTTTTGGCAATCAGTTAAACTGCTTTCATCACAAATATCATACATTTTTTGGCAATCAGTTAAACTGCTTTCATCACAAATATCATACATTTTTGGCAATCAGTTAAACTGCTTTCATCACAAATATCATACATTTTTGGCAATCAGTTAAACTGCTTTCATCACAAATATCATACATTTTTAGCAATCAGTTAAACTGCTTTCATCACGAATATCATAAATTTTTAGCAATCAGTTAAACTGCTTTCATCGCAAATATCATACATTTTTAGCAATCAGTTTAAACTGCTTTCATCACAAATATCATAAATTTTTAGCAATCAGTTAAACTGCTTTCATCACAAATATCATACATTTTTGGCAATCAGTTAAACTGCTTTCATCACAAATATCATACATTTTTGGTAATCAGTTAAACTGCTTTCATCGCAAATATCATACATTTTTGGCAATCAGTTAAACTGCTTTCATCACAAATATCATACATTTTTGGCAATCAGTTAAACTGCTTTCATCACAAATATCATACATTTTTGGCAATCAGTTAAACTGCTTTCATCACAAATATCATACATTTTTGGCAATCAGATAAACTGCTTTCATCACAAATATCATACATTTTTGGCAATCAGTTAAACTGCTTTCATCACAAATATCATACATTTTTGGCAATCAGTTAAACTGCTTTCATCACAAATATCATACATTTTTGGCAATCAGTTAAACTGCTTTCATCACAAATATCATACATTTTTGGCAATCAGTTAAACTGCTTTCATCACAAATATCATACATTTTTAGCAATCAGTTAAACTGCTTTCATCACAAATATCATACATTTTTGGCAATCAGTTAAACTGCTTTCATCACAAATATCATACTTTTTTGGCAATGAGTTAAACTGCTTTCATCACAAATATCATAAATTTTTAGCAATCAGTAAAACTGCTTTCATCGCAAATATCATACATTTTTGGCAATCAGTTAAACTGCTTTCATCACAAATATCATACATTTTTGGCAATCAGTTAAACTGCTTTCATCACAAATATCATACATTTTTGGCAATCAGATAAACTGCTTTCATCACAAATATCATAAATTTTTAGCAATCAGTTAAACTGCTTTCATCACAAATATCATAAATTTTTAGCAATCAGTTAAACTGCTTTCATCGCAAATATCATACATTTTTAGCAATCAGTTTAAACTGCTTTCATCACAAATATCATAAATTTTTAGCAATCAGTTAAACTGCTTTCATCACAAATATCATACATTTTTGGCAATCAGTTAAACTGCTTTCATCACAAATAACATACATTTTTGGTAATCAGTTAAACTGCTTTCATCGCAAATATCATACATTTTTGGCAATCAGTTAAACTGCTTTCATCACAAATATCATACATTTTTGGCAATCAGTTAAACTGCTTTCATCACAAATATCATACATTTTTGGCAATCAGTTAAACTGCTTTCATCACAAATATCATACATTTTTGGCAATCAGTTAAACTGCTTTCATCACAAATATCATACATTTTTGGCAATCAGTTAAACTGCTTTCATCACAAATATCATACATTTTTGGCAATCAGTTAAACTGCTTTCATCACAAATATCATACATTTTTGGCAATCAGTTAAACTGCTTTCATCACAAATATCATACTTTTTTAGCAATCAGTTAAACTGCTTTCATCACAAATATCATAAATTTTTAGCAATCAGTTAAACTGCTTTCATCACAAATATCATAAATTTTTAGCAATCAGTTAAACTGCTTTCATCACAAATATCATAAATTTTTAGCAATCAGTTAAACTGCTTTCATCACAAATATCATAAATTTTTAGCAATCAGTTAAACTGCTTTCATCGCAAATATCATACATTTTTGGCAATCAGTTAAACTGCTTTCATCACAAATATCATACATTTTTGGCAATCAGTTAAACTGCTTTCATCACAAATATCATACATTTTTGGCAATCAGTTAAACTGCTTTCATCACAAATATCATAAATTTTTAGCAATCAGTTTAAACTGCTTTCATCACAAATATCATAAATTTTTAGCAATCAGTTTAAGCTGCTTTCATCACAAATATCATAAATTTTTGGCAATAAGTCTGCCTAACCCCCTCCGGTAATAAAGGGGAGGGTCTATGAAAAACCATAACTATAGATAATTATAATAATAAATCATTTTAAAATATGTGTTATGGAAAGGTTTGGCTATACATATTTTCCATGTGGTGACGGAGTGAGAATACAGTTTACCCCCCTTCTATTACCACGGGTGTCGTAAAAGACTACTAAGGACTATGATATGCAGATAATAGCTATGCAAAAGAAGGCAAACTCGATATAAAACCTTATGCCAACACGTCTGACCAGTTCGGTATAATGGGTCAATTTCGTTTCCATTGTGGAGGAGGCCCAAGCCCAAAGTGGGGCTGAAATGAAGATGATATGTATTATATTTCCTTAATCTCATTGGACAATTATATTTAGAGTTTACTCTTCTCTGGTCATAAACATTCTCAAATCATGAACTCCTTCATAATTGAATCTTAGATATTTTTATAATGAAACTCACTTATACAAATCTGTTATCTTCTT
Organism: Lymantria dispar; assembly: GCA_032191425.1. NCBI lineage: Eukaryota > Metazoa > Arthropoda > Insecta > Lepidoptera > Erebidae > Lymantria > Lymantria dispar. Next base: position 1,543,771 of record CM063462.1, on the reverse strand, counting down.
CTTTTCAATCTTTTCCCGCTTCAGCCGTTCTTTTTCTTCAATCTGCTCTCGTTGTTTCCTTCTCGCTTTGTGGTCTTTCTTCTTGTTCTTAACGGGCGGGTTGATGGATTTATACTCATTATCCGTCTCTGAGTCGGCTTCAGGGTCATTTGCTGGATTGTGGGGTTGCGGGAGACCAGCAGACATCTCTTCTTTCCATTGATTCTAAAAGAAATCACGTCGGTGATACAATTTGGAAAAATAAAATCACGCAAGTGATACGAATTAGAATAATAAAAGCACGTAACTGATACAATTTGGAATAATAAAAGCACGCAAGTTATACGATTTGGAATAATAAAGCATGTACGTGATATAATTTGAAATAATAAAAGCACGTAAGTGATACAATTTGGAATAATAAAAGCCTGCGGTGATATAATTTGGAAAAATAAGGGAATTGCGGGTGTTACGATTTCTAACAATAATGGTATCTAAATCAATTTTTATTTATCGATCGATATAGTATCAAAATATATTTGGATTTATAAATTAAAATAGATTTCATAATCGATTCTAGAGAATAGATAGAAGAAAATAGATTTCATCAGAAATTTGATATATGTATAACCTTAATTATTTTCGTGTACTTTCATACACAGTTGTTTCAAAGGTTGAAACCTTTGAAACAACTGTTAAAATGTTATTAGGAGAAATAATGAACAACATATTAAAAAGACTAGAAATTTACCATTTTCTAAATTGTGTCTGTTAAATAAATACATATTTGTCTAGAATAGTGATTCTTAAGTGTAAGAGACACCAAGTTTTGTAACTTACCAAAGTCTGAATCTAAATTATGATGCCATTGTAATGATTCCTACTTGATGAACTCACACTTCATCATCATGACAGCTCATATACGTTCCATTAGTGGGCTCAAGCCTCCTCTACAATTGGAGAAAATTGACCTACCACCCTGACCAGATAGAGGGGTCAGGGTTGATATACACCATGGAATCTAATTGGCTGTATGCCCGAAACGTACATACTCAGTTAATGATATAGAACTATACTATAGCATTTATTTAATTAAATAAAAACATAATTTCTTGTCATTTGCAATCCCGGACGTTTCCTTAAAATATCATTTTTGCATAACTGTAACATGTGGTTAGGGACATTGACCGTAGGTATGGTAGCATGCTAACTAACCTATTAAAACATAAACCAAGGTCGCGCGATCAGACGCATCACAAAAAAAAGAAAGGGGTGCGGGACGCGAGCGGGTGAGGTGCGACACCGAGCTCCGAGGTGTTATGCCTAAAATTATATAATATAATTTTGTTTTGCCTATTATTGAGATTTAATACGAATGCTATGTCGTAGGCATGTTGGGAACAATACCGTTGCATGTCAGACAAACTTAAGAATGTCTAATTATTAGACTTTTTTTCTAAATGTATTATGTTTTTAGTTATGTGGGGATATTAAGAATGATTAACTGAGTACATACGTTTCAGGAAAACAGCCAATTAAATTCCACGGTGTAGTTTTATTTCGAGCTTTCCTTCTCTTGCACCGATGTTATTTACTTATTATAATCCCTTAGTCGTGTTTTACTACACCCATGGACATAATAGAGGATGGTAAATTGTATTCTTATTCTGTCACCATACGGAAAGATTTTTCGTTTATTGGACAGAAAAAATATAAATAGAAACGTCAAGCAATCAAAAATCAAATACAATAATAAAATCGCAATAAAATCCGTAGTTTTATTTAAAATGAGAAAAAAATATCTTAGCAAAAGTGCAATGAGCATCATGACAAGATATTGTCATTATCTATATACTAGTAACCCGCCCTCGCTTCGCTTCGGTTTCAGTCGCTTTACCCGCGGCCTAGTTCCCGTTCCTGTGGGAATACCAGGATAAAATATAGCCTATGTTACGCCCTGATATTATAGCTTTCCATTGGTGAAAGAATTTTTGACATCGGTTCGGTGGTTTAAGCGTGAAAACGTTACAAACAAACAAACAGACAAACATCCTTACTTTCGCATTTATAATATTAGTATGGATTAATAGATGAAGCAAAAACTATGTACCCTTTTTACGAAAATTACGTGGATGTACAAGTATGAAATTTGGCACAGTTGAAGTATATAATGAGGAGAAGTGCATAAAACTAAAATTTCATATAATAATGGATTAGAAATGCATTAAATTCATTAAAAAAGGCATTACGCACACTACAACGCAATCGCTACACGCACACACACACGCGTTTGTTTAAGTGTGTTGCGTAGCAACGCTTATACACTTTTGTTTACGGTTAAAATCTCTGGTCGAACTGAATATCAAACAATCATAATTATGATGACAATGTCTAATAGGGATTAGTGCTTATATATACATATATATTATATACTAGCAATCCGCCCTCGCTTCGCTTCGGTTATAGGTTATAGTCGTTTTACCCGCGTAGTGCCCGTTCCCGTGGGAATACCGGGATAAAATATAGCCTAGTTTACGCCCTGATATTATAACTTTCCATTGGTGAAAGAATTTTTGAAATCGGTTCAGCCGTTTTGAAGATTACCCGGAACAAACAGACAGAGACAGACAAAAATTTTTTAATTGCTATTTTAGGCATAGGTGTCGAACAAATAACCGTGTGAGCATGAAAAAAGTCTATTATTTTAACATTACAAACAGACACTCCAATTTTATTTATTGGTATAGATTAGTTATTAGTGAAATACAGCTTGCTCAATTTACAATTATACAAAATAAAATTAAAGAAAATTATGTAGCAGAAAAATTAATGTAAATGAATTATGGCCTAATTTCGACCACACAGCGACCACTAGTTTTCCTAAATATCAGACTTGGAACTTCAAAAGTTGTCTTAAAAAAACAAGAAAATGACGAATACATTGGTTATATGTACCTCTTTCTCCTGCTGCGTGACCTTACGGAACATGCCCGTTGTGACCCTGAGAAGGTGGGCTTCCCGCTTCATCATTTTCTGTTCATGTTTACCAACCTCTTGTAGTAGTTCTTGATGCTCCTAAAACAGTAATTAGACAAGGTATTAAAATGGCGATTAAATTCAAACGATAAATTTACAATTTCAAAATCTCTAATAGGAGAGATATTTGAAATAGAATTCTGAACATGTTTACTAAAAACATAGCATCTAAATCAAATTAATTTACAATGAATAAAAATTAAATGAAAATCAAAACATACTTTGAAGCTACAATATCACACAAATACGCAGCCATAACAAACTTTTCTCACACACATCTCCTTCGAAACTAAAGGTCATACTCACCTTAGCTCTAAATCCAACTATTGGGCTAGAGCTTCCGAAAGAGAGAGCGAGAGAGAGTGGGGGGAGAGGGGCAGAGGAGAGGGAGGGGAGAGAGAGAAGGAGGGGAGAAAGAGAGGGAGGGGCGAGAGAGAGGGAGGGGGAGAGAGAGAGGGAGGGGAGAGAGAGAGAGGGGGGGAGGGGAGAGAGAGAGGAAGGGGCGAGAGAGAGAGAGGGGGAGGGGAGAGAGAGGGGGAGCGGAGAGAGAGGGAGGGGGGAGAGAGAGAGGGAGGGAAGAGAGAGAGTGGGAAGGGAGAAAGAGAGGGAGGGAAGAGAGACAGAGAGGGAAGAGAGAGAGGGAGGGAGGGGAGAGAAAGGGGGAGGGGAGAGAGAGGGAGGGGGGAGAGAGAGAGGGAGGGAAGAGAGAGAGGGAGGGGAGAGAGAGAGGGAGGGAAGAGAGAGAGGAAGGTGAGAGAGAGAGGGGGAGGGGAGAGAGAGGGAGGGTTTTTGAGAGAGAGAGAAAGAGCATAATCCTACACAACCCCTACTAGAATTTAGCTGCAAATTTTATTATTACTGATCTAGTAAGACCTAACAACAAAAATAAGCAAAATCACATCAAGGCTTACTATCAGATGGATAGTGTAACTTCATGAATAATGTTACACTCTATGGGGAGACCCGTGTCAAACAATGTGCATTGATATATAAATGGATAAACTTAACACAGTCCATAAAAGTAAAAAAAGAACAGGTCTTACCTTATAAGATGGGTTATAACTGACACCTGGATGGGGTGCTTCCACGGCTGGTCGAGTGGCCACAGTCTTAGAAACTGGAGGTTTTGGCCTCAAACGCTGTGTAGTCAGGACATTATGAAGCTGTGCTTCAGGTGATATAAACTCATCACACAAAGTCTCTGGTATACCTTTTGTTTCTAGCGCTGTAACAAGGTTTCCAATATTGATTTAATTCTTGTGGCAGGTCCTAGCCATCCTTTCATAGTATAAACACAACACAATAGAAGGAGTAAGGGATAGGATTAAGGTTTTTGATTGGGCGTCACACAGCTTTGATCGACGTCACACAGCTTTGGTCGGTGTTACACAACTTTGTCACACAGCCTTATTACACAGCTTTGATCGGTATTAGGACTATCAAATATTAAAGCTTAATTTTGATTGTAAGTAAACCACATAATATACCACCCCTATCTTGCCTGTGGGTGTCGTAAAAGACGACAAGGGTTTATCAATATAGAGATAACATTTATGCAAGAGAAGGAAAATTTTTTGGCAAAACATTTTTGGTTGCTGTGTGGTAATGGAGTAAGAATACAATTCACCACCCCTTCTCTTAACTGTGCATGCCGTAAAGGTCGATTAAAGGATTAAATATGCATATAACATCTATACAAGAGAAGGAAAACTCGAAATGAAACCCTATACCAACCCGTCTAACCAGTAGTATAATAAGTCAATTTCCCTTCCATCATATATATTTGCTGTGATAAAGATGACGATGATTCAAAACCACCCTAATAACCATCCTTCACGTGTTGGATCACTGTTGCTGTCATAAATTTTCCAGGCAACTGCTGCTGCTTTTATTCTAACCCATCCATTAAACAAGAAAAATAACGGCGAAAACTTCGCAACCATTCCACTGGCAAGGCTTATAGCTTATATCTTGGTCAACTGGTGGATGGTGACGGAGTAAGAATACAATTCACCACTCCTTTCTCCTCCTCCCTTTCTTGCCCATGGATGCCATAAAAGACGACTAAGGGATATAATACGCATATATCATCTATGCAAGAGAAGGTAAACTCGAGAGGCTCGAGCCTAACATTGGGACTTAAATGAGCTGATGATGATATCCAACTAGTCTTTTACAGAACCGTCTTTTACAGAGCCGTCCTTTCGTCCCCCCGGACTGAATGGACCGCATGTGCGCTGCCCATAACCCACCCATAAAAATTTGCCTTTAATCAGTACATTCATATCCTCAATAAATCATTTAAATATTATGGGCACTAAATTATTTATATAAAAAAATTACAATGTGCTTCTCTAAAATCAGTAATTTATTTGCATTATTCTCGCAAACCAGCAATGTGTTTGATTAGAAATGAATTGATTAGGCTGAAATAAACCATTGCCAAGCTTTGAAACCTTAACAAATTTTACTTACAATCTTTCTCCCATAAATCTAAATCAAAGTTTTGTCGCACTTTCTTGGCCCTCCTCTTCTTGTCTATTGCAATCTTTCTATTTTTCTTAGCTTCTTCTAACTTTTTTTCATACATTTTTTTCTTAGTTTTTCTCTGCTCAGTCAATTTGCTCAATGCAGTTGGTTTAGTTCCAATAGGATTCACACGGTTACGTTTCGCATTTGGATCTTGAACCTGGCAAGTTTAAATCATATAGCTCTATTTATTCTTATAGAAACAAGTATTTGATAAATGAGAGCATAATATACTGGATACAAATTAGATGTATCTCTTTGTAACAGAATTCCAATAATTATAAAATTCTATAATTATAGAAATCTTTAATTACAAAATTTTATAATTCTGCGCACTCGCCCTGATGACAATCAGATATGCTCGAAACCCGGGTCGACATAATCTGTGAGTGTTTTGCCATTATAGATATTATAATATGTACCAATCTCACAATAATTTCAATACTAGAATTCTAAAAGTTTCATGCTAAAGTAGTAGTAGAAAATATTCTGCAAATATTATTAATAATAAGCTAGTTTGTATTTTCTTTCTAAGTGAGGGTGATTTCAAATATGTTTGAAACGATGAAAGAAAAGTTTGAAAGATGGACAGTCAGTACACTGTAGTTTTGGAGTGTGGTGTTTACCCAATTATTTTACATTTGTGTAGTGGTAATTATATATGATGTAGGTAATTTATTGGTATGGTTGAATAATATGTAATACTAGTCCGCAAAAGTGACGTCAATTAGAGTCCAGGTCTTACATTAGGTAGAATTATTTAAAAATAAATAGTTTCCTTTACAGTCAATTTAAAATAGCACCTTGCTGGATATGAGCCATCTTTGAAAACGTTAAAAATATCTATAATGGTAAATCACTCACTTAACCCACACTGCGCACTCACCCTGATGGTTAGTATCTGCTATACTTAAAACCCGGGTCGACGTAATCCGGCTGGATCTAAGCATATAAGTGTTTTACATACATACATAGCCTTACACCTGCTCCCGAGAGGGGTAGGCAGAGATAATGGATTACCACAAGCCACGATCCCGATATACTTTCATCGCTTCACTCACATTCACCAGTCTTCATGCATTCTCTACGGTTACATGTAATATTAACATGACCTTTCACCAACACATCTCCAATTTGATCCAGAAACATATGGTGTGATCTTACTCTTGCAACCGTCCCAGAGTGTTTTACCATTATAGATATTCTAATATGCACCAAATCTCATGATAATTTCAATACTAAAATCTATACAATAGATGAGAAAGATTTTCCAAGTCCGCACTGTAGAATACAATAAAAAAAATATAATTAGAATATTTACCTTAGATGCAGGCAATAATACTTCAAAACATTTAGGTAATTCTTTCAATTTGGCTCTCTTCTGTAACTTAGCTGAGAGTGGCTTTTTCTCTTCAATTTCGATGTCATCCTTTGATTCGCCTGCTATATCAACCACAAACAAATCGCTGTCCGGCTTTGTTTCAAATTTACTGAAATAATAACATTTATATAAAAAAATATTTTATTTAAAATACTTTTATTGTACCTGCATTATTAGTCAAAATTAGTATTAAATTGAATAATTACAAAATATTATGTGAGAGAGAAAGTGATGGGTTTTTGAAGTATTATTTTTATTATATTTATATTGAACTAATCATCAAGTAATTTTCTGTGTCGACAAATTAAGAATATAATTCCCCAACCCATCTTTTACGCATGGGTGTCACAAAAGACTACTAAAGGATATGATATGCAGAAAATAGAGATTGCAGAAGGAAAACTCGACATAAAACCCTATACCTACCTGTCTGACCAATGATAAATTGCCAATAAGCCAAAGAATTCCCCATCCCCTATCTTGATCCTGGGTGTCGTAAAAGACGACTAAGGAATTATCAATATGCAGATCACATTTATGCAAGAAAAGGAAGACTGGTAACGAAACCCTGTATCAAACCATCTGACCAGCGTGGTATAGTAGATAAATTTTTCTTTTGATGTAGAAGAGGCTCGAGCCCAACAGTGGGACGTGTATGAGCGGTGATGATGATGAAGATGATGAATTATCAAATGTACTATACTATATACTAGACATTAATAAACATTTTTGCCACTTATAAATACATGTGCATGAGAAACCTTTGTATATTTTTATAACAACCGCAGTTACGTGAATGCTACCTGTCTTATGATCGCGTAAGAATATAATGTTTCATCACCCCTTTTTTCCCACGGGTGATCGTAAAAGACGACCAAGAAACATAAGATAACAAAAATTTCAATATGTAAACACGAAACACATGATGTCAACATAACCTCACCCTAATCTTTCCTCCAATCTTTGGTCCTCCAGGAACTCCTCCACATCACGTATATCACAATATTTGCCCCATGCTTTCTTATTTTTTTTAGAAACACGCTTCTTTTTCTTTAACACAGACATTTTCCGTTAATTTTGGACTACAATCGAATCAAAAACAGAATAGCAACACATGTCACCACATGTCACTTTTGAAAAGATTTCAATCTTGGTACAGATTGCAGAGTAGCCCTTCAAAATCGATTAATTGAAGAATCGATCTTCTAAAACAAATGATTTTTGCTGTTGATATTTAATAAAATATCGTTTTTTCGATATACCGATATTTTTAAATACATCAATATCGCAGTTCGATATATCAAAAAATATCGATATATCGATATTTTTCCCCATGACCACTTTTTGACATCGTTCATTAATTGTAAGAGTAAGTGATAATTTATCATCATTTTCGTGCCAGCCGTTTTACAGTAGATTAAGTTTACGGTGATTTTTTAGAATAAATACCTGACCTAAAGATAAAATAAAACAACAAATTTGTTCAAGTAATTGCCGACCCTCGGTATTACCGTTTACCTTTGATGATACCTTTTTTTAGTATCGAATTAGTATCGATATATCGTCCAAAAATATATAAGTAGTAAGTATCGATATTTTTAAATAATAATATCGATTTTTTATCAACAGCCCTAGTTCAGCTGTAATTCGCCCTAGAAAATTGAAATTTGATGTCTTCCGTTTTAATTTAAACATAAAATTATTTACAATTATGTGAAAAGAGTGTAACGTCTAATGTTTGAAGAATTACATTGTGACCTTATGTAATTGTGAAATGTCCATTAAGCATGGGCAAATTACATTTTTAATGAAGAACCCGTGAGTTATTAATTTCCTTCGTCTCTGTTTAGAATATGTGTTGCATTTGATAGGCATTTTTGGTAAGATTAAGGGTTTTGAGTTACCCAAATGCACATTTATGATGACTTTCTGAGATTTATGTTTATATTAAATTCTATATTTTTCATTCCATAAAAGAATAAATTCTGCCAAAATATTTTTTTTTTTTGCCGGGCAAAATTGAATTTTAAATCGGCTTTTGATAATCATCTTTTGGCTCAATTGTTTTTCTGGGAAGCGATTTTTTGGATGGCAATCTCAATCGATTCAAGAATCGATCTTTTCAAAAAAAATCGCCTTGCCCAATTTGAATTAGAGATGTTCCAAATGGAATCATTATATCGAGTTGCACTTAACTGAATTTGGATGATCCATCGGATTATAAATACTATTACTTTTATATTACTACTTTCCCACGGATCCGCTCGCATTATAGAATAATTAAATATCAATTTATTTATTTCTGTTCCTTTTTTATTGCATTGGGTTATTATACATTTCTTTTTTATACAGTTTACAGAACAAGCTAAGATTAATGCCTGTAGGTACACCTGTCGATGAATAACATTGAAATTATACTTCGACTGTACTGATGCTGAATACCTGGCCATAAAAGTTCTCTAAGAAGTGATTTTTTTCCCAGCGTCTTCAGTTCAATAGCCACTTAATTTATATGATCCATAATTGATTGTTTTTAGACTGGGTGTTATTTGCGCTGGTTGACTGCATGTTGTTGTTCTCCGCTATACCTACAATTTCTTTTCTCAGTGCGTTCCGATTTCAAGTATTTATTCATCAACAATTTGGGTTACATTAATACTAGCTAGGTTTACAAAGTTGATCTTAACTAAGTTAACAAAGTTTTCTTAATGCCTAATTGTTGGAAGCAGTGTCGAGCGTTGGCCCCTTCCTGCGGTCGCTGTCGCCTTAATAAAAGTAGCAAGGGTGGTTGGGTGTATCTTCATTGTGGCCGGTGAGCCGTGGTACTGTGGTGAGAGGGGGTGTCGCGTTATCACACCCAAGAGGCAGTCCACTCGAGCAGGGTGAGACCCCCAGTTGCCCTGAGAGAGGCCCCGCTCCAAGCGACCAGCGACCCGAGGATGTTTCCGCGGGCACCACCCTCTGGTGGCACATGTGGGCAGCTCTTGCTGAATTTGAATTTTTTCACTGGTGGTTCAGTGAGTGGAGTCGCTGTGTCGCTGGTTCGATTCCCGCCGTGTATCAGTGTCTTCCGAATGTTCGGGGGCCCGTGTGTGGCGAGTTTTATTTGTTATAGTCGCTCTTGTTTGAGGCGTAGTAGCTCGTCAATGTCGGGGGAGATGTCGGCAGGATCTGTGCCAGCCTTCCTCGCTATCTTAGCGTAGCCGGCTTGAAGTGCTTGTATGGCATCTTTCATTGGGTGATCTGCAATGACCAAAATCGTGAACACCTCGTACATAGTAATGAGGGCGATGTCTAGAAGCTTCTTATGGGTGGGGCCCTTTTTGAAGGGCGTGGTGGGGTCCTGCTGTGATTGTGGGTTTTCTTTGGGGATCGATCTAACAGTATGTGTGGTGGTTGCGTAATGGGCAGCTTCCTCCGGGGCTGACGGGATGTTAAGGGGAGCCGGTCGGGGGTTTTCCCCCTCCGGCGCCTATTAGGACACTTCAAGGGCGGCGGCGCGCTGCCCCGCTCTACGGCAGGGTTTGCCGCGGCCATGAGGTTGGTTTGCTTGGGGGTCCACAGGGACTTCTGTTGGCTGCGGTAGTGGTCGGGGGCCTTTAGGGGGCCCCGCTGTATGGGCCACGGTGCTGGTGTGTCTATTACGGGCCTCACTCTGAAATAGAGGGGCAGCCGTAGTAGTTCGCCGGGTGGGGCCCGCCACAGTTTACACATGTGGCGGGGATGTAGAGTGGGCGTGGGCAGTTTCTCGCCATGTGACCGCCGCCGCACGTCACACATGCGGGTGGGCGGTGGCAGTGGTGCGAGCTGTGCCGAAACTGTTGGCAGCGGTGGCACTGCGCGGGCCCTCGCTTGCCGCGCCAGGCCTCAACAATGATGCCCGGTACGCAAAGCAGCTCCGACACACTGTAAATGCTGCTGATGTTGGTGGTCGTGCGGAAGATGCCATGGAATATGTATCCCGGGCGATCTCCTCTGGCGCAGATGCGGCGAATGTACTCGGGTTCGAACCCGAGCACATTGAACTCCTCCAGGATGTCATCGATAGGGGAGTCATATGGCAGCCCTCGGATGGCCTTGGTGCGTTGATCTTCTTGTTGCGAGTAGGAGTACCATGAGATCGGCTCCACGACCTCAAGGTCCACCAGATACCGCTGAATAACGCGGTACTCTCGTTCGTCGCTCGACGAGAAGCGGATGCCACGTCCATACAGACGAGCATTCGCAGCCCGGCCAAGTAACTCCTTCAGCTGCTTACCTCAAGCAGCTGGCAGATGAGGCCATCCAGGGAGGCTCTAAACCACTATGGGCGGGTAGCATGGGGTTGCAGGCTATTGTTGCTGGGAGAGGCCGCTCGCGGTAGAAACCCGCGGCGGCGTGTTGCGGAGAGGCTTCAGCGAACGTTCGGCGGCAACCGTCGCGTAAGTGCGCGAATGTTGCGGTGAGTGCAGGTGCTGTGTAGGCGGCATCTGTGAATCGGTCGTTATTGGCGGCGTCTTCTTAGGGCTCTTCTTTTTGTAAGAAGCTTCCTGCGACTCATGAGGTCCCTGGTGGAGCAGTCCGGGGCCTGCTGGCTGTCGGCAGACTCTGTGGAGCTCGTGGAGTCCTGCGACATCTCGTCGGCATCGAAGCGGAGGCCCGCGGCGGCAAGCGCCGGGGAGTCCTCGGCGGACATCCTTGGCGGGGCGCCACCGCCACACAGCATCGGCCCGACGCCGGCGGGGCGTCGCGACGATCTCGGCGAATGGGGCTGCTCGCGCCTATTGCGCGGCGCCGGATTGCGCGCCTGCACCCGTCTGGGAGGTCGGGGCGGCAGCGGGAGTCGGCGCCGGCGCACAGGCGACGGAGGTGGTTCTCGTCGCGATGCTCATCGCAGCGCTCGGCGCGTTCGGTGCTGCTCGCGAACGCGCAGTTGCGTGTTCGCGCTGCGGCTGACGAACTTGCGGTACCACGGTGGGTGACGTAGTCCTCAGGGGGCGGTAGGTGGAAGGGCGGCGATCCTGTTCTGGCGGTGACATCGGTGTTGCTGATGCGGCGGCTGGTTGGCCCTGAAAAGGGCCTTTTTTGGGAGCAGCGCTACGCATGCCGGAAGCGTGATGGGGTCGGTACACACGCGACCAATGTGGAGAGGCAGGGCTACACGACGGTGACTTCCCCGATGTCTACGCCAACGCCGGGACGTTAACGCAAACATCAGCTTGGTGTTCGTCGGCAGGCCGAGTAGGTCCGAGCGTGTTCAGGCACAAACGATCGCAAGCGATACAGATGGTGCTGAGGTAGTACCGCGGCGTTCCTCCTCCGTGCGTGAAAATAGTCTTTCTTTTAAATATGCTATTTATGGTGAACGCACACTTATCGGAGCCGAACGAGTCGAACGGATCGAATTTTAGAAATTTGTATAGAGATCGTCTTCCAGATGCGGATGATTCGACGCGGTCAAGTGTGCGAGGTTTCATGAGATTTCATATACAGAATTCTAAAATTCGTTTCGTTCGACTCGCTCGACGCGTTCGGTGCGAATAAGTGTGCGTTCACCTTTAAGTAGGAAATGTCCACAAATAAGTATTTGATAGGTTTTTAAATATATTATAATGAGATCGGAATCTCACATGGTGATCCGATTATATATTTATTTATTAGAATCGGGCATAACGTGATCGCAAAACTTCGTTAAATCGTCGGTTTCATTTAGCTGCTGCATTATGATGGGATTAAAAATCGAGCATACAATAAATATATCGACATTTATACAGATGAATGGTGCCTGATTAAGTGTAAAGTAAGAATGTTTTATTACTCCTTGCTTTCCTGTGGGAGTCGAAAATCTCGCTGCGGGAACAGTTTTCTATAAAAGATCTAATAGAGTAATTATGGTACTTGAATAAAAAAACCAATTCATTCGGGTTCATTCGGGACTCGAGCCTGCCCAATAACAGGAGGAAAAAGGAAATTTCACCTACAACATCACATTGGTCAGACGGGTTGGTATAGGGTTTTATTTCGAGTTTCCCTTCTCTTGCATAGATGCTATATGCATATTGTGTATCCCTTAGTCGTCTTTTACGAAACCCACGAGCATATCACTAAAACGAAAATCTTAGAAGTTATCAGAATTAATATGCGTGGGCCAGTGCCGGATTAGCTATATAGCAACTGTAGCAAATGCTACGGGCCCCGAGAATCGGGGGGCCCCGCGCTCCAACGCCTGTCTGACTGTAATTAAAAAAATATCAATCTAGATAGGAGCGTAAAATATCTTGCATGCCTTAACAGTTTTCAATTCAATTTAATACCTTACTTGAGAACCTTTTTTTTGGGGAGTGGGTTACGGTCGGCGCACTCCTCGCCCCGCTCCGTCCAGAGCAGGGTGACTTGTCGTCAGTGGTCGGCCCGACGGAATACCCCCTAAAGAGTACCCTCTCCTCGACCCACGTCCCCCTCTCCCTCGGGGAGGACAAATTTAAGAACCTGAAGCAGACCAAGGACCCCTCGACAGAATTTGCTACAGGCCCCGCGCTGCCTTAATCCGGCACTGGCGTGGGCAAATACAGAGACTGGAGCGAAGTGAGAGCGGATCGCTAGTGAATTAATAAAATGTTTTCTCTAAATTCTACTATTTTAATTGATATTAATAATAAATAACATACAACCTTAAGTTTACTTAATTACAACATGCTTATAAATATATAACAAATTTACAAACTAAAAGTCGAACTTAATAATGGCAATATATTGGTTAGTTTTATTTCTTTTTTCTATCTTCTTCGCAATCTTCCTCCTCTTCTTCGTCTTCTTCTTCTTCGTACTGTATAGCTTCCTTTTGGGGTTTCACTTTGACTGGCTCTAAAAATGTTATAATATTAAAAAATTAAAAAAAAATGTTTTGAAATTGCAGCTAATTTAACCAGAAACAACATGAAAACAAGTCACTGTTAAACACAAAGTTCTTCTTTTTTAACTTGTTTATGGTATGACATATTATGAATAAATATTAAGTGTCACCCATCTTTTTTTCACCTATGCGTGGTAATCTAGAGGTAGAAAATGAATACTGTCAAGATTACAATAATCCTCCTGCCCTTATCCCAATTCATGCGTTGTCGATGCATCATATCTTATTGCATTTATCAATATTTAGAAGAAAAGCAGGACTCATTGAACATGAATTTTTTAATTCTCTGGCAGCCTCCGAGTTAAAACATAACTGTGGTAAGACCACACTGTTGACAATTTTCTGTCTACGTCCGAGTAGTAGCAAGTTGTTACTGTGCTTCATTCGGTGAGCCAGAAAGCCGGAAGCCCAATTTTCTGAGGATGTTTGCGTGTGTTTGGTGGGTTTTGGTGGTGCTTTTAGTATCACCGAATCTTATTGCACGCATTCACTCTCCCTTTACTTTCTTCACGGTAGGCAGCGGCCTAGAAAAGGTCCATGAGCGGCCGCGTCACTTACCATCAGGTGAACTGTTTACTCGTCTGCTATCATTAGCAATAAAAAATAATAATAATAAAAATTCCTTAAGAACAAAATTGTCGACTAAACAGCAGTAATTGGAATACAGGGCTGAGAGGTTATGCCTAGTCGGTTATTACGAGACCCACAAGATATGTTAGCTATTATCACTCGAATGTAATATAAATCAAAATTTTAAACAAAATTATAACTCTGTAACAACATTCTTGTCTGAAACTTAAGCACCAACTGCAATGACGAAGTAGCCTGCCAAGCCCTTAAGCCTACGTCCAGCAATGGACATTGTTAAGCTGATGAATTATAAAAATATGAAGCAACTATTGATATTTTTATTCCCATAAAAGCTTAGCAATGTAGAATAGTTATAGTTAGTTTTATTCCAGCATATATAATACTTATATTAAATGTATAAATAAGCTATATAAATACATACCTCGCAAACATATACAAAACTTTACTATACATATTAACTAAACATATAAAATATATCTAAAAGCGATAAATTACTTACAATACGTATTTTGCTTCTACCACCCATAAAAACCATAATGCTTTGCATAATTTTGGTTTTTGCCATTGTAGAAGTTATCTAATAAGTTAACGTAAGTGTCGGGGAAAACTTTCTTTAAAGTTTTTGCGTCAGATAACTTTGCCGGCTTAGCTGCCAAAGTTTTATTAGCGGAGGACTTTACAGACTTTGTCACGGGTAAAGTAATAGGTTTAAAATTAATGGGCTTGTATTTAAAATCTGGATAAATCGGTTGGAACTGGATTATAGCGGGCTTTTCTTGTTTGTTTTTATTTAATTTTTTAAGTGATGAGGAAACTAATTTAGGTTTCGGTTTTGGTGCGATGATTTCAGGTTCAATGTCAAATATTCCTGATTGAGTATCAAATATATCAGTTTGTGAGTCTACAGTTTCAGGTTCTGTAGCAACGGTTTCGGTTTCTAATGGTTCGGTGGCTTCGTGAGAGTGCAAGGGACGTGTTTCGCTGATCTGGACTGTTTGTTCCTGGGCGAAGCTGTACTGTTCTGAAATTAGGAAAGATCTCGCTTTACGAATTCATTTTTAATTCGTTGCCGAGCCATGAAACAAAGCCATAGATTACGCAATGAAAGCTTCATAATTCAATTTTTAAATATATAACAGATAAAAAATAAATAATTATAAAAATAAATAGCTATGAAAAATGTAATAAATATGATTGCTAAATAGATTTGTGCAGGAATAGATTAAAGATTGACATATCAATCAAATACAGAGGTGCTATTGCATGTTGAAATTCATGAAAATTATAAAAGCTAAGCCAAGCAATGAAGCTGTCAGAAATTAAAAGAAAAACGCATATGTATTTGTTGTAGTATTGACTTATCATTGTAAAAACGAACATTTTGAACGCATCAAAATCGAGGCATAACTTTTCTCTACACATAAAAAAAGAAAAAGATTTTTTGAAAAACCTTTTTATAGTAATCATTTACAAACATATAATTTATGGATTCAAGTAAAACACGAACAAAACAAAACTTTGTTAATCGCGAAGAATAGTTTTTGAAATCTTATCCACGGTACTCAACAGGAGAGACCCTATAATTTCATCTGTGCTGAATATATTTGTGCAGTCACTCATCTTGTATATCTAATGTACTAGTATTCGGACATTTGTTTAATTTATTAAAAGATAACGAATTTAGGCTACATACACCTAATTATGACGATAATAATAAATAACACGTGACATATTAATTCCATGTTTAAATTTCATCTAGTATCATAGCGAACCATAAATTAATGTAATTTTTTAAACTAATATTCAAAATGCGAACCCGTGTAATACCCAAGAACTATTCTTATGGTCGTCGTATAAGACCCGCTTAACGGAGATATGCTAAATTTTCTAGTCGTAATAAATCGTTACATGAATATTTTCCATAAATTTTTAACATCAACCATTTAGTTTTCTTTGCAAATTTATTTTAAAAGAAAATAATTGAACAACAGATTCTATTTCATTTGTTGCCCTCATTTTATGTCTGTAAAAATGCTAAATATTTTGTCAAATACCTATCTATAATAGTTTTAAATTATTTAATTTTATCTAATAATTATAAATACTAAATACCAAATCATTATATTTTCTTTAGTTTATGATTAAATACCGCCAAATATAATGGCCATAAAATTTTAAACAGAATTTATACTACATTTATATTAGAGATAGAGTAAATATGTAGTGAATGCCGTATTTTCTTAAATTTTGTGCACGTAAATATTCACCGCTACCGCAAAGTACAATTATTATAATACCTATTACTATTACTTATATTTAGACATGTGTTTGCTACTGCCAAGAAACTTGGCATAGTCAAGTGTTTATAGGTGAGGTGAAGTTATTTGTAGTTAGTCTAAGTCAGTCACATTGACAAATATGTTAATCCAAATAACTGTAAAACCGGATAATTAACACCTTGCGTTCACAATCATAATGGCCAACGTATCGGTCAATGTCCCTGTTAAGTGAGATGTCAATAGTCAGAAGAGTCAAGTAGAGTCAGAGCCTTATAGTCAGTCATAGTCAAGATATTCACATTGAAAGAACAGAAGTAACAAAAACAATACTTTTATTTTTTTTTTTTACATTCTTGTCGACACTATGGCTTTGAGACATCGCACTTAATTTTTTTATGTTAGTAATATGGAAATTTGGTGTAACATGAAACGTAACATTACATGCACGGTTAGATAATAATTATCTATGGTACTCGAATAGTCTTATTTAGAAGTTATTTCAATTTTAAATCTGTATATATTTTTTTAATTAATGATGATATGTTAAAAATATTGGCACAGCAAATGCGTTATGTTTAGGTTACGTTACGTTACATGCTCCTCAATTCGTTCGTTTTCAAAATTACCTTCATTTTTTTTATATATAACGACAAATGTTACACGTTAACAAAAAATAGCCACGCAATTGACACTATCTAAACATAAATAACCTCACGACATTTCGTATAAAAGGTATAAAAAAATGTTTAAAATACAACATTATCACATACTCCAACTACTAAAACAATATTTTTTTTATTTACAACTAATATTCAGTTATTATTAGAATAGGATTCTTAGGAGAAATAAATATTTTTATATTGTCATCCTATTCTAATACTAACATAATATAACTATAGTTCTGGACTCTTTAATTTCTTTTTATTAATTGATTTATTTAAGAAGTATTTAAAATAAGTCGTTATTTCCATTATATTTTTGAGAAAATTTAAAAAGATTTCTACCTTATATGAACCTCTAATTATAAGAAAAGACATGAAAGTTATAAACAAAATTATTAAACTTAAAAAATCTGTTGGATAGAAAAATATAAACGTTATCTAGATACTAAAGAAAATGGAGGAGAAAGTTTTGACACAATATAGTATGTGATTGAAATAAGGGAATTGTGAAATTAATTCAATAGAAACAGATCAAAATAAAAAAAAATATAGTCAAAGACAAACAAAAGAAAATGTAAAGAAATCCAGAACCTAGACACCTAAAACCTTAAATGTTACTAGCGGTGGTAGTCCGACTGATGCGTGTAATAGTCCTGGCTTTCTGGCTCTTGGCTCTGAGGGGCCACTTGGTATTCCTCAGGAGCTGTACCTTCATGAGACGCATCCTTTTGCTGACCAAGTCCTGCTGCGGCTGCCTTCGCTGCTGCCGCCGCTGCATTAGCTTGAGCCTGCTGTGCTGCCGCCTGCAAAACAAAATAACAATTAATTCATAATGCACAGACAAAATGTTCTTGAAAGATATACCAATTACCGAGTATTTCTATGTATTTTGATAAATATAGAAAATAGACGAATTATTTGTAACCTTATAGCAATCAAAGGTACAATTCCAGTCAGCGGAAATGATAATTGTAATAAACTAGATAACAGACAATCTTTTTTGGAGACAGTAAAAGCATCGCCTAGTTAAAAAAAAAATAAAGCCAAAAGAACTGTTAACGACACCTTTATTTAGAGAAAACATATGAAACAATAATAAACCGAAAAAATCAATCTTCATCCCAATGAAGTCAGTAGAACATGGAAATCGTTATATCTTCAAAAATATACGCCCTTGCGTGCCTCTGCGCTTCCTGTTCAGGAAAACGTCTTCCATTATTTTAAAATTGCAATTATGTAATTCAAACTCAGGTACTACTACATTTCTTAAGGATACATTCTGATAAAGTTAAAGATTAAATCCATGAGCCTACCTATATTAATGGGTTTTTGCTCAAAACCATAGACAGCACAAATTCAAAACCTTTGAACCGCTATAATGCTTGGAAGAGTCTGTGGCTATTTTTCTTTTAATTTTTTACCGCCTCTGTCTATTCGTCTTTATAGGCCATGTATAGACCATGTATATAGGCCATAAAACTTAGTGAATTTTGACAAGGAATATAACTACGTATATCACTAATAACAGATGTTATTATATTATTGTGTAGATACACAATTGCATGTTCCAAAGACTATCTAAATATTTTATCTTTTCAGTTCAACCGCACTAATAAAATATTCAACTACACACAAGATTTATTTATCTTCAAGGAAACTTACTTGAGCCTTTCTCGCTGCCGCTTGCGTAGCCTCAAAATCGATTCTGACGCCATGAAGCTGCTCTTGAAGAGCGTGGAGCCTCTGTCTGGCCGCTCCCACCATGGCGGTCTGAGCACCGAGCTCTCCAGCCGCTTGAGATGCAGCTTCATTGGCGTTTTCTGAGGTCGCTTGGGCAGCGTTAAGGGCAGCTTGGATCACGTTCACCTGAAAAGAATAATAATTACATTTTGATTTCAATAGGGCTTGAAAACATGCAATTTGGATAATGTAATGAAAAAAGATAGAAACAACAAACAGATAGAAAATATTTATATTGAATTTCATTCAGTACGAGATAGGTATTTTTTTTTTCAAGCCCTACGTAGTGCATTTAGAAATACCCTTGTTCTTGTTACCTAAGTCTTCACAAGTCGCCGTTACCCAGAAAGGAACTTAGGCCCTTTCCTTGGGTGATCATTGACTGTAATTTCTGTAACTGTTAAAAATTTACATTTAATTATATTTGATTATATTCACTAAAGATTCATGCAATTACATTGTTAATATATTTTGGTTTATATTACTTTTTATGAAAAATAACCTGCTATAAATTAGTAATTACTAATTTAGACAGCTAAACCGAATGCGTCTTACAAAGTTTTATCGAGTTCTATTTTAAATCCTATAAGTTTTCAAGAGATATAAACTTTGTCTTCAACTACACCCGGAATCTCGAATATAGCAGAACAGTATAGCAGAGCAACTATTTGTTGTAGAAAATAGTAGAAATGTAAACAGTTTTTTGTTACTACTTCGAATGATAGTGAAAGTTGCCTGTTCAATACTCGTTAACCGTGTCTACATAAAAATTATATGACATCATTGCAAGTGTCCCCTTTTTTTAAAGACGATATTCCACAATAAGTTATTAAATCCTCGTATAGCAAGGGACTTTACATACAATCAACAGACAAGAACAATTTGTAAATTACACAAATTGCGTGAGAATCGAATCCGTGACACTCGGTACGATAATTTAATCACTACGCCATTTATGCAGGCTTCAATTTTGAAAGTTAACCTCACATTATAATAAAATAAGTCCATAAAATGTACGTTTTCTTTTTATTGTTATAATAAATGCGCTTTTATTATATTTTTTCTTTTTTGCAACACATAAAATTCTTCCCATTTTTAAACTTATTTTTTGTCAAGTACATAATTCTATTTTCTTGATAATACAAAACAAAGAAATATTATGTAATACTTAACGGAAAAAATGTGTTATAATAAGTTTAATAACAATAAAATCTACATTTAACTTAAAAATAACGAACCTTTGGTAATTAAAAAGTTTGATGAAAGCCCTATACTAGTAGTAAATTTAAAATAATATAATAAAAGAGATTTTTGGCGCGAATGTGAATATGTCATACGGTGTTCTTAAATATTCAATATTTTAGTGTTTCATTGTGATATATTAAATAATGTTGCTGGTATGCAATATAATACAGAGAAAATGCTAAAATGTAGTAAATATAACATAACAGTGGCTCATGTGTATTTTCATATTCTATAAGAAGTAGCATTATTAATAAGTGTGATGAAAAATCCAGTAGGTAAATGATTTCTATAGATGGTGAAGTGTATATTTTTATTACGTGTTAGGTACCTAGTATTTTTGTCCGTTACCAATTAAATTAAAGGAACAATATATAAGTAAGGTGCAGGGCGAAGCTTCGCGTTATATTATGTCATCATTTACAATAAAATTATGAATGCAATTATTATATAACTGACTATACTAACGACATTGTTACACTACACTTGAGTGAGTTTGCCAATAGCATTAAGTAATTTTGTTAACTTACAAAAAATATAACAATATTGAGAGAGTCCGATATCAACAATTTCTTGCTTTGTATAGGAAGTGGAATTTTGGCAACCTCTGCTTTTCTTTATTATTAAATTGGGCTTCGTGAGGGTCAAAACTTAATTTCATTTATAGGAAAATCATTGTGGATTCTTGTTTAAGAGCTACAATGGCGGCAATGTATCTAGGGATTCGTCTCCAAACAAAATTTGAATCATATTCAGGACAACTATTTGCGACTCGCGAATATTTAGTCCATCATGGGAATTACGGAAACTAATCTTTTATGATTTCTTCCACCAGCTTATGAAGTCCAGTTTTAGGCGTAGTTAATCCTCAAAAAAAAATGACATAATCACCATGATCGGTATGCGAGCAATCAGTTATTCTGGGAATTTTCTTAAAGTTTGCGCATTCTCCCGGTATCCCTTCAGCCCGGTCACGGATGAGAAAGACAGGGTACCGGTGGAATGGTCATATAAAGCTTGGAGGGGTATGCACATGGAAGATTGGAGTCTCGCGCCGTCCCCTCCGTCGCTTCGGACGGGGTGTTACTACACCATAACCTGCCACCAAAGCTCTTCAGCCTGTTGGTCTAACTTCCATAGACATGACAATGTCTTCATCTCTTTATTTCCAAAAATATATTCTTTGGCAATATATACTTTGTCATCTCACCATTCATGACCTATATATTTCTGCGAATAATAATAGCTAAACACAATTTCAACATTATAGAATCGATCGTTCGTTTTCTCAAGAGCTACTATCGCAATGTTAAAACTGTTAACAAACTTACTGAACGTTATAATGCGGCAGAAAATTGGTTTCGGCAGTAACAAATTAAATATATTTTGTAAGCAAATTAATCACGTATAATCAGGAAATTGTCATGTCAACTGTGTAAATGTCGTCATACTATGATTAAAAAACATATACAATGCAAAATTAAATAATGTTCAATACTGGATCATAGTAATAGTATGATAACATAATATTGATCATTTCCGTGTGATGACGCAGTAAAAATATAATTCGCCACGCCCTTTCTTGCCAGTGGATGTCGTAAAAGACGACTAAGGAATACAATATGCATGATATCAGGCAAGAGAAGGCAAATTCGAATTAAAACCCTGAATCAACCAGTCTGACCAACGTGCTATATGTCAATTCCCCTCCTATTGCGGAAGAAGCTCATGCCCAAAAGTAGGATATATGAGCTGAGGTGATGATGATGATGAACATAACATAATAATGACTTGAATCAGCTTTATTATCAATTTCTGTGACGAAGTAAGAATACAATTCACCAACCCCCTCTCTTTCCCATGGATGTCGTAAAATACGATTCAGGGATATGTCATGTCTGCTGGGCAAACTACAGACTTCAAGATACCTGTGGTTGGCCAAATGGCGAAGGGAAGGGAATACGTTATGAGGCCGCGCGCCTTTTCGTCACCCTGGACGAAACGGACGGCATCCGTTCAGAGCATAGCTCGCCCAAAAAAAGGAAGAAGGGATATGGTACGTAAATAAAATCAAGAGAGAGACATGCGTTCAGATCCTAGCCCGTCAAAAAAAGAAAGGTAGGATATGGTATGTAGATAGAATTGAAAGAGAGAGAGATAATCAATGAAATATATTTGTATGGTAATTGGTAATTTTTTAAATTTAATTTAATCGC
Organism: Lymantria dispar; assembly: GCA_032191425.1. NCBI lineage: Eukaryota > Metazoa > Arthropoda > Insecta > Lepidoptera > Erebidae > Lymantria > Lymantria dispar. The sequence goes on along the minus strand of CM063462.1, from coordinate 1,521,224 downwards.
TTTTGCTCAAACCCAGAATTCTCAAACAAAAATTATGTATGCCAGCCCTGGGGGCTAAAGTCACAGAGTAACCCAATGACCCTCAGATTATAGAGTAGGCTCGTAATAAACAAGTAAGCTATGACATCGACGAGTCAGTTAAATAATTTGAATGTTAATCTTTTTGTGTGTAAACTTAGTTTACGTATTTTTTATCACGCGATATTTTATATAACACTAATAATAGATATAATAAGTCAATATTAACACTTCTAACTTCATAATGTCGTCCAATTATATTTAAAAAAAGAACACCGTAGTTTGATCTCTCGAAGCAAATAGACCGAGCACTTGCGTAATTTTGATTGGCTTTCAGATATCTTTCTACAGTCGGTGAACACTTTTTCTTATATTTTTCGTAAAACTCATTTGCACAGTTTTGCACAATAGTCTTTTTGTTAGTTTCGTTACGATTTTTTTTATATTAATTTATGGTCGTTTTAAGTCTTTGTATTGCGTTGCTTTTGCAGAAAAAGTTGTCAATTTTTTTTTTAATTAGTTCATGACCAAAATGCTCTTGAATTGTGTTGGTACAGTTTTCGCAATATTGTTCTGAATAATTAGTTTATTTCGAGTAGTAGTTTGGCCTTGACCGTTGAATTGCATTTCACGAGTTATGCGTTTACAATGGTTTCTTTAGGGAGTTTGTATATAGAAAATGGCATTGACTATACAGCCAGATAATGCGTTAAGAATGATGCAATTTACATTCACCGTTCTTTTTATGAAAAAATCTGTAATAACGAAAATTTCTACAATACCTTTGTCACTACATATTTACTAATAATAATTATACTATATTTCAGACGTCAACGTATATTAATAAGTCTGAAATTTCCTAAACCAGGATTAAACGTTTTTTTATTCTTAAATCATCTGTTTCAACCGCATTATCTTGTTCCATTATATTTAATTTGAATTTCTAGTACGACATGATTAAGCTAAATTTCGTTTATTTCAAAGGAATAGCAATATTTTAAGCATAGGCAATATTTCGGCATATTACAGTCCCTACAAGTCATCGGCATCATTTTATAATAAACAATTAAAAACCTTAACTATCTTATTTAGCTCCTTACCTACTGTCTTTTCAATAATTTATTGCTAAATAAATTATCAAACGAATAAAACTAATAAAATCAGTGTCAGTTTTGCACTTTAAATAATAATTTAAACAGGTATAATGTGGGCTTCATGATTTTAAATGCCTGATATAATAAATTATAAGGAATTATCAATTTTTTAATCATTTATCTTTATCGTCATAAATTAAGAATACACAGTATCCTTCCATTTCATTCTCATAGATATTTTAACAAACATCCGTTTTAAAAAACCGCACATTCATCTAAATAAAGCAATATAGAAGGTAGGGAATTGATGGCCAAGTGGAAGATGTTTACAAACTGAAAAGAAATATATTAAATGTACGTACCTGGTGCATAGCCTGTTGGGCAGCTTGAGCAGCGGCCTGGGCAGCTCTCTTAGCTTGTTGCAGCTGCATTTCTTCACCTTGCAGAGCAACTTTAGCGTCTCTTACTTGTTGTTCCAATCCAGACAGGATAACCTGCTTACCAGCTAACGCAGCCTGAGCTGTCGCACTAGCTTGTGCAGCAGATTGAGCGAGAGTATTCTTTGCTACATATGCGGCTTGGTATCCAGCTGCAGCTTGGTTACCCAGTGCAGTTTTAGCTTGATTAGCTGAACCGACAGCTATAGTCCTCAGACCAGAGCCTTGAGAGAAGCCTTTTTTCCCGCCGTTGCCTCCGCTAGCTGCGGCTTTGACGTCTTGAATATATGCGTCGTAATGGCTGGCGGATTCTTGAGGTTCCTGTGCCTGGACGGTGCCCTGGGCTGCTTGCTGGTCGTAATCATATTCATATTCATGACCGTTTTGGGGTACTGGGGCGGCCGCAACCAGACATAATGAGCCTGTAAATTGAGGAGATGTTAATTACTTTCATCGTTTCTCGACAATTCGGAGGCAATTGATCTACCATATCGCCAAATTAGACAGTAGAGGGTTTAATAGAGGGTTTTATTTTGAGTTTGCCTTCTCTGGCATTAATGTTATCTTCATATTATATTCCTTACTGGTCTTTTATGACAACTACAAGCAACTGAGGGTGTGGATAATTCTATACAACCTTCATCACAAGGAAATTATTATTTTAATTTGTTCATATCTTAGGAAGATATGAACAAATTAAAATAATAATTTCCTTTGTAGTTCTTCCGTACTTCTGTAACTGACCAATTTTGATGAAACTTATTTGTTGCTTAGATTAAGATTTTATTAATTTCTAATTTGTACAGAACAGGTCTTACGGGTCAGTCAGTTACAATATATTTTTAAAAGTGTCTAGGAATTTATATCTTAAAAATATTTTGAAAGAGACGCGTCTCAAATTTGCCAAGATTTGTAACCTTGGAAAATTTTGATCCCTTTGAAATAAAGTCAATTTTTAAAGTACGCACGCATGGTTGAATAATATTCTAGTAATATTATTAGTAAAATATTTTTTTAAAAGGATCAAAAAAGAATCGCCTGTAGGAAAAGCTGATCTGAACTAGGTAATTGAAATTTCAAAACATTTCAGTTTATTTTTATTGGTTAAACGTTAATCAACTTGACAACCTTACTTTGTGTTCACTTGTTAATCTTGTGTCTTTGCATCTTCTAAGAGTAACTTAGTAACGTTGATAATTAGCGAGTTAGGGAATCAGTGACATTTTTAAGATAAATTCTACCGATAAATTAATATCATCCCCATTACTTATACTAACTATATTATTAAAAATAATCTTCTTCAATCTAAAATGTGAGTTACAGAAACTTGAAATTCAAGCAACCCTACAGCATACCGATAACTTTTTGCCTAAGCCCTGACACAAACCCACGACCATACGAGTACACTAATGCCACTCGACTAATTACTATAAATAAAAAATATATAATAAAGCAAACGTTTTAATTTATTGTTTTTATCGGTCCTTGATTAGTGTGCAAAGTTATAAAGGAATCTGACATTTTGAAGTGCTCAAAAATCGAATTCAACGATTCCTTTGCGTACATATAAACGAAGTTAATAAAAGCATATTTAAAAAAAGAATACGTACAAATAAAATACTAATAGCATCCCCACATAACCCTAGTTAACTAATAAACAATTAGCCGTGACGGCGTAAATGAAAGCAGAGTTTTTTTTCAACCATTTTGCGTGGTGAAGCGATCGCGTTACTTCCTAACTATATATACAAAAATGGCGCATAATTCCTTTATTATATAAACTCGAGTGCATGCTCGATTAACGTAATAATCGACAATAAGAGTATTTTCTGCTCGATTGAAATACTAATATTATTATGAAATATATCCTTATCGGTTTGACGATGTTAACTGAAAATATCTCTCTACGAGAATACCACTAATACAGTCCTATTCCACTTGCAGCCAATGATTTCTACAAACTTTTACAATGTTCTACACATACATTTGTATGTGATGGGATAAGAAGCAATTCACAATCCCCCCGTGGTTCTCCTATCGTACTCGCGGCTAATCGTAAGTGACAACTGCGGGACACAAGCATATAGGTAACATTGAAAAGTAAAAGAGGAAATACTCCAAATGAAACCCTTTATCACTCAGTAAACCAGCATGATATTGTTAGTATTCCTCTACTGCGGAGGAAGCTTGAGTTTCATAAGGGATTACTAAGAGAGAAATAGATAACATTGTAAGTGAAGGAGAACTTAAAAAGTACTCGGGCTCACCTAAAAAGTAGGATAACACCTTAATCGCCACGTTTGGCAAGGGTGCTGGCGATAGAAGTGTTATATGTTTCTTACAGGAATGCCATTTATCTTGACCTCAGGAGTGTTCACTATACGGACACACATTTTATTTTTAAAGACCCAGACCCAGACTAAGGAAATAATGTTGGTACGGCAATTTACGAACATGCAATTAATAACAGACAAATTATTCAGAATCAATACAATTTTTAAATCGCATAAAGTATTGACCTGCGTGAGAATCAAACCCATACTTGACTTGATAAGTTCTTATCATAACCACAATGCCATCTGTGCAATAACAATTCAATCCTCCAAATTCTGCAGTCGGTTCGTGTATAATATTAGCACGAATAAGAAGAGATGGCAGATAATGTAAAAATAAAATTTTGTAACAGTAATTGTTATTTTTATGTAGTTTTTATTTGTATAAAGCAAATGAAAATGTAAGTTTTTATTATACCAGTTTGCACGATTTGTATGCTAATGAGTGTTTTGTTTTTAATATCTCACTTTCTATAAAAAATTAGGACTCGGTCATAAATTTAGAACTGCGCTCTCATATTTGAATATATTTTATTTAATGACAACACTCGTACTAAAAAAATAGTCCTTGTGTCACGGAGGACTTTATAAATGTTTAAAATTAGTGGCCTCCGTGGGCATCGAATAATCGGTCATCTGTGCAATTTTTAAAGAAACATTTTACTTTAAAATGACCTATTTTAATGTTACTTATCACCATAGCCCATTTACGTCCCGCTATTAGGCTTATCTTTCGTGTAATGACGGAGTAGAATACAATTCACCACTCCCTATCTTGCCCGTGGATGTCGTAAAAGACGACTAAGGAATATAATACGCATATAACATCTATGCAAGAGAAGGAAAACTCGAAATAAAACCCTACACCAATCCGTCTGACCAGCACGGTATAGTAAGGTCAATTGCCCTCCTGTTGTAGGGGAGGCTCGAGCCCAACAGTGGGACGTATATGAGCTGAAATGATGATGATGATAATTAGACTCAAGCCTTCGTCACACTAGGAGGGCAATTTCAGTATCGATTTTTTAAAAATTTTTAATGTTTGTATTTTGTAGTGACGGAACGAACCAGAAAAGCTGAGTTGATTGAGACTGATAATGATGGAAAATACAATTCACTTAGTCCTCTTTTGTCCATGGGTGTAAGAAAAACAAAATTAAAAGATACAATATGAAGATAACATCAATATAAGAAAAACTCTATATAAAACTTTATGCCAGCCAGTTTCACCCACATGGTTGATAATAGATCGATTTCTCTCCCATAGTGGTGTAGGCCGAGTCCAGTCATCATTCATCATCATTTTAACTATACAACAATATATTATTAACAATATATACGTCCCACTAATGCCCTTGAACCTTCTCTACAATGGGAAGTAAATTGACCAACTACTCTGGCCAGGCAGACTTACGTCGAGTTTTCCTTCTCCTAAATAGATGTTATATATCTATTATATCCCTTAGTCGCCTTTTACGAAACCCACGGGCAAAAGAAGGTATGATTTGTATTCTTACTCCGTCACCACATCGAAAATAGAGCCCCGTAGTAGGACATAAATGGCAAGAAAATAGTGATGAATATTTCTATGTTTACATCTTCCGGTAGTGTTTTACTAGACCCGCAAGTAAGGAGTGCTAATATTTTATTCCATCTTAGCATAATTTATGTGATTACGATTAACCAATTTAGAGATTGCTTCAAGATTAAATTGTCGAAATTCGATATGAATTTTAAAACACGGATATAAATTCTGATCGACTTGTTAACATGTGTATACCTACTTCATCTCGGCGGGAAACAGACCTACTATACCAGTTTGATCCGACGGGTCGGTATTGAGTTCTATATTGCCCAGAGAGAAGTTAAGTTCTTAGTTGTCTTTAACGACACCCACGAGCTATGTAAGGGTTGCTAGTATACGTAGCCACTACTCTATAGCATTATAATAGAATAATAATTAAATTTAATAAAGAAAATAAATCCCCACAAATTAAAAGTACAATGTATCGCCACCCCGTACATGTGGATATTGTAAAAGCTAGTTAAGGGATGGCGATCGCCACCCCGCCTGGCAAGCGTATCTGTTTTGGCATTATCTTTGGGTGTTGGACATTGATAAGCTGATGGATGATTGAAAACCAAGTTGAAAATTGATCATGACATTTTAACATTTTACTTTAAATTTAGGAGTGGTAGGACCACACTGTCGACAGTTATCTGTCTACAGCCGCGGGCCGGTCCGTCCGGGGCAGTACCATGCTCTCGCAGAAAATCGACGTCTGAGTAGTAGCAATTTGTTACTGCGCTTCGTTCGGTGAGCGAGAGAGCCGGAAGCCCAACTTTCTGAGGGTGATTGCGTGTGGAGGGTTTTGGTGGTGCCCTTGGTATCACCGAGCCTCAATGCACGCATTCACACTCCCTTCGCTTTCTTCGCGGTAGGCAACAGCCTTGTAAAGGTCCATGAGCGGCAGCAACACTTACCATCAGGTGTACTGTTTGCTCGTTTGCCACCGTTTGCAATAAAAAAAAAAAAAAAAAAAAAAATGAATCCAATAAATTACCACCGTATCGGTGCGAGACTCCCATTGAAAAAAATCCAGTAATAAACTCAGGGAGAATTCTTATTTTTTCACTGACTTCGTTTGTAATAAATTATATAAAATATAATTACCTAGTAAGTGATAGCTCCTGTGTGATCAACTAGTCTTAGTCTGATTATAGAACTTATTACCTCAATATTTTCATTCCTAGATTTAGTTATTTTTTAACGAATCTCCTTTAAAATAGCTTTCATTTAACATGCTTTGCTTCACATATATATAGTAAGGCTATGAAAAGCAGAAATTTATATGAGAAAAATACGTAATACGAAAAAAATAATAGACGAGCTCACTGAGTTTCTTGCCGGATCTTCTCAGAAGCAGTCGCGTTCCGATCCGGTGGTAGTTTATCGGATAATTTGATTTAATTTTGTTAAAATTGACAATATGTAAGTGTCCTCTCGGGGTTTATGCAAAATAAATGATTTGAATTTGAGAATTAAAACTACAATAGGATGCTGATTTATGTACTTTCATGCAAGCTAAACAACTGTACATTTATGTAGCATGCTTCTTTATGTAAAACATGTTATAAAACATTTAGTTAAAGAAATTATATGATGCTTTCGTATCGACTACGTTTTAAAACGGAAGAGTTTTGTATATTGCATGCAACGCGCTATTTTCGGCAGTAATAGTTTTTTTATACATAAAGGTCTCGGTCATTATCTGATAAATTATAATTTTAATAAATTTAATTGGTTTAACTTTTATAACTATTTTTGAAATATATTTTGTTGCTGGTAATAACAATTTGTCTCGTTCGCGGTTTAAATTTTAACATATAATAAAAGCTTCTTAATTTTTCACTTACCTAAGCATAATAGGACTGTCGTGAACTTCTTCATTTTCGCTTCAGTCGAACTGAAATTACACGTAGAGATTCTCAATTAACACTTATACGAAAATATTATTTAAGAAGCAAATTAAAAAAAGCAATTCAAAAAATTTAATCACGAAATTATTCACTTAAATATCTACCAAAATGGTAGTAATTTAAATTTGACTTTTAACACTAAAAGCGGTAATTAGGGAAAATTAAGCACGATTTTATCACTTTATTTATACCTGCCAATACTTTCACAAATGCTTGGGTAATTTTGTTTTAGGTAAAGGGGTAAGGCTGGCCCCTCGCTCTACGGTCTGTGAGGCAATGTATTATTGAACAAAATCTACTTGTATTTATAGTGAACGCTATGTAGAACGGCAGAGCCGCTGAACAAGTATATTGCTATAGAGTTGTTAATCAGAATAATGAAAGTACTCGATTTATTAACAATAAACCAATTACGAAAAATATGTGACAATTAAAATCTATATGACCCTAATTAATATTATAAAAGCGAATATAAAATGTTTAATTATTTACTACACTACTTTCACGATTTAAATTCTTAACCGATTAGTCAAAACATAGTCAAAACACAGAAAAGGCTATAGCAAAAAATACCATCCCCAAGGGATAGAAATTTAATTGACAAGATCTACAATAGGTATGCTACAATACGAAGCTGGCGTGGTGGCGGCTGCGATTATTACTAACCCTTAAATTACTAGTGGGTGTCGTAAAAAAACAAAAAAGAGTTTCTCATCGACTTAGGCCACCTCGCCCATAAAACTATTTCCAATAACTTTTTCAATACGTACCATGAATAAATTAAAGCAAAAAAAATTTAAACCTTTTTTAAAAACAAGCTTTTATTATTTGTTAATAAAATTAACTAAAAATTTAAAAATCCAAGTCCATTATCAGACCTTGGTTACCATATAGTATGAAATTACCACCTCCTCCACAATAGGAGAGAAACTGACCTCACTATACCATGCTGGTCAGACTGGTTGGTCAGTGGTTTTGTTTTGAGTTTTCCTTTTCTTGCCTAGATGCTATATGCTTATTAAATCCCTTAGTCGTCTTTTACGTAAGGATGCAAATATCGAAACCAAAAACATCGATGTATCGATACATTTATTTAAAAATCAAGCTGTATTTATTATCTGTAACAATGTTATCATTGAATAGACGAGTCTTTAGAACAAGGCAGATGTAGAGTTGAGGAAATAAAGCTATATTTAACATATATTTCTCTATTTAGTAAAATTATTACACGGTTAACTTCAGCAAGTTACTTATTCAGAAAAAGAGTTTAAAAATAACAGTTTTTACGAAAAGTATGTACATAAGTCATTTACTCTGGTAAATAAACTGTCACGCAAGTTTTGCTTAAATGACCATATATTTCAAACAGATGTCAGGCAAAACATCGATGTTAACCTTTAAGTAATGACGTGGGTGTCTCACAGACGGCGGGCGAACAAATTCGAGTTTTATTTCTTCATCTTTAAAGATACTCCCGCACCATTCCTGATACCTTTAGGATATTACCCGTGGATTGTTCAGTTAAGCATGCAGAAGCGGTGCAGGCTTTCTTGGATTTATTATTTTATACATCTTCAAGCCCAATCTACTGATGGTTCTGCACCTGAAATTTTTCGCTGTGTGATGTCTCAATTCCGATTTCTCACTTATTTAAGTATTATTAAATATATGTTGCTTAGTTTGTACCAAATAAATATTGATTTCATATGAATATTTTGTTGTTTTCTTACATACGTCTAAGTAAATAAATAATGAATGAAATATATTTTAAATAAATAATATGGTTATAAATACGTAATCATATTATTTATTAATTATTTATGTAGCCGTCTAAAATACGTCACGTCACTGTCTATGATATGGTTAAACCACGTCGGTACTTAAAAGTTAAAACATGTTTCGTAATAATGAACATCGATGGCAAACATCGATGTTTTTTTACTGAAACATCGATGTTTCAGAAACATCGTTGTATCGTTTGCATCCCTACTTTTACGACATCTACGAGCAAGATAGGGGGTAGTGAATTGTACTTTTACTCCGTCACCACATGGACAACTGCAACCTTATCTATTCTATAATAAAACTGAAAATAATATTTGATTGATTCCTTAATTAAATTTGTACTCTTTTAATCTTACTTTAATAATTATTTTATGTATTACTGGTTGACATTTATGTAATCTTTACTACAATTGAGGATTGTCTGAAAGAGTTGTAAAAAGTTATCACAGTTCAGAAAGGTTCATTACTTGCATAATTGCCTTAGTTAATTTAGTTAAATATAGGTGTACGGTCGAGATTGATGGGTGAAATCAAAAAACCAACTTAAAATGTCTCGCAAAATAATTTAAGAAAATTGTAACATCGTTTTCGTTGGTGATTACACTGACTACCAACGAGACATGACATCGTCCGCGATCATCATCCTCTGGTCATCGTATGTGTATTCGAATACAATTATTCTCTAAAGAGTATTTATAAGTCGTGTATCTTTGTATAAAGGGAGCTGGATGTCCCGACAAGAGGTAATATTAAAAGATTTTGCTTTGATAATGGAATAATCTACATTTATCTAATAATTTAATGCACCAAAGTATAACCACCTAAGAATTGAAATAGAAGGGAAACTCAAAATAAAACCCTACCTGACCAGCGTGGTCTAGCAAATCAATTTTATTCTCAATGTAGAGGAGGAGGCTTCATCTTTATCTCTGCTTATGTATGTCCCACTATTGGGCTCGAGGCTTCTCAACAATGGGAGAGAAATTGACTTACTATGCCCAGATGGGTTGGTATGGAGGACGTTATCCACAAAAAAGAACGGGGACGATGAATTGTACTCTTACTCCGTCACTAGATGAAAAACAGACAACGACATTGAAATAGGCAAGTAAAAGAACAAAATAGGATAGTAGGTTAACTATCTTCCCATTCTAGAGGAGGTTCGAAGCCACTAGTGAGATGAATATATTCTTTTTTAATGCTTTATACATAAATAACATACAATTAATATAATCCAACGGTATTATCATCTCTATAATATATCTGTTACAGCTACAATTGTAATCTCGGGGTGCGTTGACAAAAATGATATCATTTTGTATAAAAGTATTTGCAAGTCCATGTCATAACGTTGTTAATCTTAAGGATCTATCTGTATTGTTAGATCATGGATTTAATAGAGAGCCAGTCGACGAAATAGATAGCCGTGTCATATTGTCTATGATACTAGATAGTTTTGCGATTATTTCTTTTTTATAATTTATACTTACTTATTTTTGGGGTGTTTAGAATACGGTGAAAATTGCGGACATATTTTTAGGATTCTGTTCCCAAAGGGTAAAAACGGGACCCTATTACTAAGCCTTCGTTGTCTGTCCATCTGTCCGTCTGTCATCAGGTTGTATCTCAAGAACCTCGATAGCTAGGCAGTTGAAATTTTTGCAAATTATGTATTTCTGGTGTCGCTATAACCACAAATACTAAAAACAAAATAAAATAAATATTTAAGGGCCACTTACAACAAACGCGATTTTTATATACACTCATTTGCAAAAAAAACGGGCACCTAAGCAATGAACCATTTCAAATGTTAATATTTCTTTGTTTGATAATTATAGGTAGTTTTATCCACACAATTTGCTAAATTAATAAGAAAATAATCGTTTTCATCAGTATTTCATAAAATTTAGATACAATTTATGGGAAATAATGCTAAACCTCGCTAGTAGTGTATATTCGCTAGTAGTGCATATGCTCATGAAGTAAAAATAAAAAAGTTTTTTTGTTTGTTTTTCTTTAATAAAGTAAAAGCAGATAAATGTTTAGTATCGAGTGTGACCCCCTCTAGCTAAAATCACAGCTTGAATTCGTCTGGGCATGCTAGCGAGTATATCCCGGATACTTGCTTGCGGAATACGTTCCCACTCCGCAGTAATCACATTCTTCAGCTCTCTGATGGTCTGCGGAGCCGGGTGTACTGATCTCACACGCCGTTTCAGAACGTCCCAGACATGCTCTATGGGATTGAGGTCGGGACTTCGAGCTGGCCAATCCAAACGACGAATGCCGACCTCTTGCACATACGCATTAACATCGCGGCATCGGTGGGCGCGAGCATTGTCGTCCATAAAAATCGAGTCTTCACCTAGAGCGGCCAATGCGGGTTGTGCATGAGAAATTAGAACTTCCGTTATGTATCGATGCCCAGTCAGTGAGCCGTTTTCAATGAAAACTAACTCTGTACGATCCATTGAATTTATTCCTGCCCAAAACATAACAGAGCCCCCACCATAAGGTGTGATTTCTTCGAAACATGCCTCTGCAAAGCGTTCTCCTTGTCTTCTTAGCACTCGCCGACGTCGATCTTCACCGAACAGAGATATCCTGGCTTCATCAGAGAACAAAACCCTATTCCAATCGTCTTGAGTCCATGATTCACAATTTCTAGCGAACCTAAGCCTGTGAACTCTGTGCTCACGGAGTAATTTGGGGCCGCGGGCCGGGCGGTGACTGCGTATATTGGCAGCGAGAAGCCTCCTCCTGACCGTCCATAGACTAATATGCACATTTCTTACTTCTTGGAGGTTGTTCTTAAGATCCACATACGAAGATTTGCGATTTCTCAATGCGCGACTCACAAGAAAACGATCATCCCGTGGTTGGGTACATGGTTTTCTTCCAGAACCAGGCCTTCTCTCGACGGAACCAGTCTCCTGATATCGCTGCCAGGTCCTTTGGACTGTCGAGCGACTAACATTTAGCCTCCTAGCCACGAAACATTGGCTGCAACCCTCTTCAAGCAGCGCGATAATTTTGGTAGCTTTTACCACTTTATCTACCATTTTTGATACAGCCAAACAGCATTAAATAAAGCTTTGACAGTCAAGGATATGAAATTAATCGATAAAAATTGAATAAAAGTTATGAAAGTCGATGTTAACTTCTGGAACTTCGCGCCAAAAATGTAGGATAAAAAGGGGTTTTCTGTAAAAATGAACATCAAATGAAAAATTGAATTTAGAACGTACTTTTTTAAATACCACAGCATTTTTAAAACCGGCCAGTAACGTGTACAAACGATTCTGCGTATGCAGATATCATACATGGACGATAGAATAAATTTTAAAATAAAATTAGCCGTCAAATTGAAATAATAATAGTGTCTAAATAATATAAAAATAATCAATTGTGTATAAGTAAATGTAATTCTGATTAGTTAATAAAAAATATTTATTTAATATTAACATCTAAATTTATAACTGCATTTTTTTAGTCTAAACAAGAAATTTTCCTTTTGTTTCTATTTTCTTAAAATAAAAAATAAAACAAGAAGCTGTTATTACTTTATTTATCTCCATTTCAGCTTATTCCAATATTCAATTAATATCTCACAATAGATAGGAAATTGCTTGTCACGCGGATTGATAAAAGGTTTTATTTCGGGTTTTCCTTCTCTTGTATAGATGCATGCATATTATATCTCTTAGTGATCTTTTAGGACGTCCACGTGTAAAATAACAATAAATAATAACGTATAACTCTTTAAATAAATAGATACATTATTGTTGAAATTTTACGCATTTATCGCTGAAAAGTCAGTCAAAGGGGCAGTCATTTTGTAACATTGAAACCTTAATATAGTGTAAGCTTATTACTTTTTATTGTATACAATTGAATCTTGTGCTTTCTATTGAGCACTTTATAATTTCAAATAAGAATTAAAATTAATTTCAAAGTGGTAGATAGCCGAGGGCCGGTCCGTCTGGGGTAGTACAATACTGAGCAGAAAATCGACGTCCGAGTAGTAGCTATTTGTTACTGCGCTTCGTTCGGTGAGCGAGAGAGCCGGAAGCCCAACTTTCTGAGGGTGTTTACGTGTGGAGGGTTTTAGTGATGTCCTTAATATCACCCAACCTCATTGCACGCATTCACATTCCCTTCACCTTCTTTGCGGTAGGCAGCGACCTAATTCCATGAGCGCCTGTATCACTTACCATCTTTTTTTTTTATGGGTGGGCTATGGTAAGCGCACGCGCGGTCTAGTCTGTCCAGGGCGATGAAAAGAAGGCGCGCGGGCCCATAACCCACCCGTACCCATGTCACCTCTTTGTTGGGCCGACCACCGGAGCAGATGTGACTTGTCGTCAGTGGTCGGCCCGACGGAATATCCTTTCAGGTAACCTCACCTCTCGACATCCTGGGACGTCGGTATCACTTACCATCTAGTGTGCTGTTTGCTCGTTTGTCACCAACAGCTATAAAAAAAATATAGAAACCAAGCTATGACCATAAATATAAGCAGTTCTAAAAATAAATAATAATAACGCCCGCCATGCAGTGAATAACTACAGGAATGATGGAGTGGTCTAAGTAGCCACCTCTAGCGATGAGTATTGTGGGTTCCGTATCTATGTGTAATTTGTGTCCGTGAATAGTATGTTTCCGTGTGGTGACGGAGTAAGAATACAATTCACCAACCCCTCTCTTGCACGTGTGTGTGTCATAAAAAACGACTATAGTCCATAAAATATAGGACGATCTCTGTGACAGTTGTCCCTAGTGCTGTCACGCTTACGATAAAGTCCGTAGTTTTTTATCGATAAAACTCTTTATTTTTATAATTGTGATTTTCTATTATAATTAAAATACAATCAATCAAAATCTTTTTGAATTGATTTTAAACAAAAACTATTTTTTGACTATTTTAATTATTCAAAAGGAGTACAATCAAGGTCTAAGTCACTATTATCGTCATCACTGGAGCGTTCCTGCTAGAACATTTATCATTTTTGCCAAATAGGGACAGTCGTTAGATCAATCGATCAATTACGACTGTTTTATAAATAAATATGTCTAGTTTATTGACAATAATGCGTACATAATATTATCATTTACTCTGAGACGAAAAGTAGTTTTTTAATGTTTAATTAATTCAATTTATGTACTTTATAATGTAACTGTCTGCTTTAATTGTAAAAAATCTGTTGAAAGTTTTATATAGGAAGTGTATTGGGTTTTTTCTTTTATGAATAATTTAATAAAGATCGGTTATCGATTTACGTATATCGTCTGTCCCATCTCTTTTTTATTTTCAATGAGGTTTCGGCGCGAATTTGGAGATGTCATGTTAAGCTCTTGTATTATATTCATTTTTTTAGTGTTTTATAGTGTTATATTGAATAATTTTGCTGATATTTTATGTAATATAATATAATTAAGGTGCTGAAGTGTGGTGAATGTGATATAAGAGTGGTTTATGTGTATTTTCATATTCAACCGGAATTCCCAGAGAAATCATCTAATTAGGTTTTCAGCGCCTAATTAATGATAACGACTTGACGTACCGACGGACAATGACTATAAATAAGTTATACAATATGAAGAAGTAATTAATATGTAAAGAAAAATTGTATCAGACTTGGCTGTATGGGCTTTGCTCCCTTTGCCTGTCCGTATGGACAAACAGAACCAAAAAAAAAAAATTATTTTCAATCCAGTATGAGCTTGTACGTGCGTAAGCGTCATTTATGTATAAAAGTTTACTAGGTATTTCAGTACTTACGAGGTACATTTTAGGCATGAATATTAATATTTTTATATTTATAGTATATTGCAATTCAGTTACAATAAAACTGGCACGAAAAGAATGATAATATATTTGATACAAAATGAAATTGTAAACATGTCGCTTGTTCAAACTTACTTCGTTGGTTTCGTTGACATCTGTCACAGAGATCAAGCTATATTTTATGGACTATAAGAGATAAGATACACATATAACATATACAAGAATACTCAAAATAAAACCCTATGCCAACACGTTTGACCAGCGTGGCATAGTAGGTCAATTGCCCTCTTATTGTGGCGAAGGCTCGATATGAGCCGAGATTATAATGAATTGCATATTTATGAAATATCGCGCCACACAATGATTTATGTCCTAGTGCGCAGCCGTGTCTCATAAAAATGAAACAAAACATGAAGTTATTCTGTCAACATTGTTATCACAACAACTGTCGTAATAACAAGTACATAAGAATTATAAGTTGTACGAATATTATCTATACAAATAAATAAAAATTTAAGCGCCTGTTCGTAATATCAAAATAAAAGGTTTTTTGACTGCTTTTTAGGCACGATACCTATGCCTAAAAAGCTATCAAAAAAGGTTTTGTCTATCTGTCTATTTACTTCGGATAATCTTCAAGTCGGCTGGATCAATTTTGACAATATTTTACTATCGGGTAGCCGTCTATATGCGGTTTAACGTAGGCTATGTTTCCTCTCAAAAAACCCTATAATTTTTTTTTCGAAGCTATATGGTAGAAGATGTTACACATTTAAAATGCAGAGCCAAAGCGGCTGGAACCGATACGCAACGAATGAGGGGAGCTAGTTTTAAAATAAAAACACGATTTATCATCTTAGCTCATAAACATCCCACTTGGGCTTGCTCCAGAATATGAGAGAAATTAACATAATAGTGGTGCTGGTCCGAAGGATTGATTTCATTTCAAGTTTTCCTTCTCTTGTAGTGGTGCGTACCCTTAGTCGTCTTTTACGACACCCACAGACAAGCTAGGGGGTGGTGAACTGTATTCCTACACCGTCATCACACGGACAAAATATCCATAATATTATGATATGACTCAGACATCAATTTTAGAGTATGGTACAATGATGGACGTAGGCGATGCGTGCGATTCTGTGCCGCCTGTATCCAACGACGCTCAGTACCTTTCACCAGGATGTAAATCTACCAAGTGATTTGGTCATAATAATATACCAATTAATATAATAATTTTATTTATATAACGTAGCGATATAAGAATCCGAACCTAGAAAATTTTATTTAAAAAAAAGACAACACTGCACTAAGGAAATAAACCTTGTATTACGGGCGACTTTACAAACACACAATTAACGGACACAAATTACATACAGACTCAGAACAATAACTGGATGTAAGTAACACGGGAGACTATTCTGACTGGCATTCTCATGGAGAGACCTATTTCCAACAGTGGATATCTACAGACTGATGGACTGATGGACTCAGAACAAGAATTCGTGGATCGCACAAAGTGTTGTCCTGCGTGGGATTAGAACCGACGACACTAACATAGTAGATCGGTATCTTAACCACTACAGTGCAGTCAAATTATATCCGTAGTGGTAGGACCACACTGTCGACAGTTATCTGTCTACAGCCGCGGGCCGGTCCGTCCAAGGTAGTACCACGCTCTCGCAGAAAATCGACGTCTGAGTAGTAGCAATTTGTTACTGCGCTTCGTTCGGTGAGCGAGAGAGCCGGAAGCCCAACTTTCTGAGGGTGTTTGCGTGTGGAGGGTTATGGTAGTGCCTTTGGTATCACCGACCCTCAATGCACGCATTCACACTCCCTTCACCTTCTTCGTGGTAGGCAGCAGCCTTGTAGAGCCAGCCAGCTCCTCATTAAGCAATTAATGTTATTGTAATTGTTACAGCTTTAAGGTACTCCTAACTTGTATGAATTCACAGGTTTTTTTCTATTTTTATTTTTTTTCTCTTACTCTTGTGATTGTACATCGTAGCGTGTTTTGCCTGTCGAATTTTGGTTTTGATCTCTTTTTACCTGCTATAGTTCATAGTTTTTTTTATAGTAGGTAGTAGGTATAGTAGTAGTTGTAGTTCGTTTTGTATTTTTATTTATGGTTTGGTCATGCTCACTGAATAAGGTTCTGCTTGCGGTAGCTATGTGGGGCGGGTCGCTCCCTTCCATCTAATTTGGTTGAGGAGAGTGATGGCTGCTCTAGTAGTTAACTCGCGATCAGGTGATGCTTGTGGGATCTGGTCCAGCTATATTTTCCTCCTTTTTTATGCTTTGATTTTTTTTTGTCTTGTATTAAATCTTCAAAATTTATACATATATACAATTTCGAAGGGCATCACACTGGAGCTAATACCATATATGTTGTACGAAGCATACCTAATAATATGTATATTTAAAGGATTAAAAAAAAAAATTACTGCCTGCTGAGTTTCTTGCTCTTGCTTTCTCAGTTTGTGGCCGCGTTCCGATCCGGTGGTAGATTATTGTATTATGTTCAAACGTGTAATTTGACAATATGTAAGTGCCCTTAGGGGGCCTATGCAGAATAAATGATTTGATTTGATTTGTAAAGGTCCATGAGCGGCAGCAACACTTACCATCAGGTATACTGTTTGCTCGTTTGCCACTGCTTGCAATAAAAAAAAATTCCCAAATTTCAGCTCACATAAGTTCCACTGCTGGGTTCGAGCGGCCTCCGCTATGGAAGCGGAATTGATCTACTATACCAGCTGCTAATGCTGGTAATACGGGTCTATATAGGTGTTTATTTCTAAATTTACTTTTGTTAGCAGTGATGGTATTTGCTTTTGACCTATGGTCGTCTCTTACGATCATCCTGGGGTACTAAAGATGGTGTTAAATTGTATTGTTATTCCATTACCACACATATTAATTAAAGGGATAAATAAAGTGAATGTGTACTTATGTACGCAGGTAAGAACTTTTAGAGTTACTTCTTTAGCGTAACAAGATAAAATTTTTTATAAAAAAATTATCATTCGCAGTGTCCTACGTTTGTGAAAAAAAACGACAATAATAATTAGAAAAAGTATTTAATACATTGAAAGTTATATTATAACATCTAATTGATATATGCTATATATGGTGCCCTCGCATCGTAAAAATTTTGAATTGACAACTTTAGGGGGTTGGTTTTTCGTGACGATGGGCGCGCACACCGTAAAAGTGTACTCTCAAATATTTTATCTAACGCGTCAAGAGAAGTATAAATAAACCATCCTTTCCAATAAGACATCTTACCGGGTTGAGAGTCCTCAGCGCACATCCATAGTCCGGGCTAAGCTGCGAAAGCCATCTGTGGCTAGCAGCTATACACACAAAAAATAATACCTTAGTCCGCCCGTGACCATGAACGCTGCAAAGTATTCGAAACGTCGGGCAATCAAAAATCAAATACGAACGCGATAAAATCCGTAAAGTAGTTTTATTTAAAATGTGTAATACTCGCGTAAACATCAGAAATCATTATGTAAACCATCCTTGATTAAAAAAAAGCTCGTGATCAATTATTTGAATATACATTTACTTCATCTTATATTCATCTAAAGATTTGCAAACATAATACGTGCCGGAAATTTAATAACACTAAATTGAAATTAGGACAATAATAGTTAAAAATTACAGACAGAATGAATTGCATTTTACCTTTCAAAATTATATTAAGAATAGAAATGTCATCTAGTTTATTATATTTTATTACAATTAAATGAAAAACGTTTAGAAATGATCGTTTCGCATCATCTGATATCTAGAAATAGGCTAAATAAAACTAAAATTAACTTTAATTATTATATTTTTTTAAACTTATGCTACTGTTTTTGCAACAATGTCGACTTTCGCAAATTGTTTTCGTAACCGTTCATCAATTATACGTTTTGTTTAAAAACAATACCCAACGCTACACAGATCTCTCTGCTGTGAAAATCTTTCTTTCTCTTAAACTTATCACATCAACATCATCACAGCTTATATATATTCCACTACTGGGCTCTAACCTCCTCCATAATGGGAGGGAAATTGAACTATTCTACCACGCTTGTCAGATGTGTTAGTAAAAAGTTTTACTTCTCTTACATAGATGTTATCGTCATCATCATTACAGCTCGTACACGTCCCATTGTTGGGCTCGAGCCTCCTCTACAATGGAAGGGAAATTGATCTTACTATACCATGCTGTTCAGACAGATTGATATAGGGTTTTGTTCCAAGTTTTCCTTCTCTTATAGTTATATTATTGCTCTATAATATTTTAATTGTATTAAAATTTTTAATAAATATTTATTTAGAAGACTTTTTTTTTTTTTTTTGGGTGGGTCGCAAACTGCACACGGTGTGCAAATTTGATTAAAATCGGTTAATTAGTTTAGGAGTCCATCGCGGACAAACAACGTGACACGTAATTTATATATATTAAAATATCCCATAGTGAAAAGCTGGCTTAAGACGTTGTAAATAACACACACAGCGTTCGAAACGTCGAGCAATCAAAAATCAAATACAAACGTGATAAAATCTGTAGTTTTATTTACAAAAAATCTTTACATTGAAACCATAGCGACTGCACTGATGGCGTAGTGGTTAAGATACCGACCTGTGTACTGTGCCAGTGTCGAGGGTTCAAATCCTACGTAGGAGAACACTTTATTCTGAGTCTAGATGTAATTTGTGTTCGTTATTTATATGTTTGTAAAATCCCCCGCAGTACGAGGATTTTCTTAGCGCAGGTGCTTTTTTTTTTGAGGTGTTTTACGGTCGGTGCACTCCTCGCCTGTCTCCGTCCGGGGTGATAGAGAGGCATAAGCACGCACGCCAGTAACCTACTCGTATAGCACGTCGCCTTCGTCGTTGAGTCGACCACCGATGCAGAGTTCCTTGACTTCAGTGATCGATACGACGGAATACCCCGAGGGAGTACCCTCTCCCATCGACGTCCCCTACCGCGACGCCGATCGCCGTCACGAGGCTAACCTCTCCGCGGGTGCCCGGACTAAATCTCCGCTCCGGTCACCCACAGCCTCTGCTAGGCCAGCATCAGGCCCAAGTGCAGGTGCTTAGCGCAGTCATTTAAAAAAATAAAGAAAAATAAATAAATGTTTAATATATCATATGGATAATGATAATTATTTATGTGGTGGCGGAGTAAGAATACTATTTACCACCCCTTATCTTGTCTGTGGATGTCGTAAAAGACTACTAAGGGATATAACTTGCATTTAATATATATACAAGAGAAGGGAAACACAAAATAGAACTCTACGAACCCGCCTCTTTTTGGGGTGGGTCGCGGTCGGCGCACTCCTCGCACCACTCCGTCCGGGACGACAGAGGGGCGTAAACAAACACACCCGCAATCCACCCGAACACCACGTTGCCTTCGTCGTTGGACCGACCACCGGAGCAGGGTTACTTGTCGTCAGTGGTCGGCCTGACGGAATACTCCTTGAGGGGTACCCTTCCATCGACCGACGTGCCCCCTTCGGGGAGAACGTCGGTCTTTCCTCACGCGGTCGGCCTCTCGGCGGGTGACACTAATTCCCCGGTCACGTCAACCGCGGCCTCATACGAACCCGCCTAACCAACGTGGTATAATAAGTTAGATTTACTTCTATTGTGGAGTAGGTTCGAGCCTAACATTAATACTTATATGAGCTGAAAGCGGTCGAATTGGGAAACCTCTTTTTTTAAGAAAACCTTTTATTCTTATATAATAAGCTGGCTCATACTGTTTCGAGAATCGCTAGTCATTTTAAACATCATAACTTTTTTTTTATTGCAAACGGTAACAAACGAGCAAACAGTACAGCCGATGGTAAGTGTTGCTGCTGCTCATGGACCTTTACCCGGCCGCTGCCCACCGCGAAGAAAGTGAAGGGAGTGTTAATGCCTGCAATGAGGTTCGGTGATACTAAAGGCATCACTAGAACCCTCTACACGCAAACACCCTCAGAAAGTTGGGCTTTAAACTGTCTAGCTAACTACGTTTAAACTGTATAGTTTCTTCAATAGTCTTAAAAATGACACCATTGCTTTCTAAAATAAATAACTGTACCTAAATACCTTACTTTTCTTAATAATTAGTCCATATCATGATTTTTTTCAATGAGCTCATTGTAATCTAGCTCGAGGCTGACACACATTTTATATATAAAAAAAGTAAAATAAAAATAAAATATTCTTTTTACTAAAATCATTTTATTTTTGCACTACATCTCATACGTGCGTGTACTATTTCATATTTTTATAAATAAATATAAATAACTCCATAACAAATGTTTATAAATAATTATCTATTTGGATTCCTTCCCTCTTTTTGTCCCTTGTATGGCGACGGGGTGACAATGCAGTTCAATTTTAATTTTAAATTAGGCGATTCTTATGATATAAGAATCGCCTAAGGGTTCACCGGGAGAGCGGACAGCAGCTCTCTCCTGAGAAACATAATATCTCATAGCGGTCGCCAATGCGCCTACCAAGGGTGGCGATTACGGCATTATCCCCGTATGGGAGAGGCCTAAGTCAATTCGTAGAGAAGAAAGACGGAATGATGATGAGCTTCTATTTGGATTAAGAAAGACCTCTTTAGTTCAGTGAAATAAGAATGTCAGGATCTGGGATAGGTGGAGATAATTTTCTAGAATTTTCTCAATAACGTTCTAGAATTACCTACGTTGATAAAGAACATTACGGGGTGAACTCTAATACGCGAGACTAAAATATACCTCTTAGAAAATTGAGATGTGGAATTATAAAAAAAATTATTGAACTACCGATTTTTTGTGAAAAATATTATATGGACATTTATTGTTATCTCAGACCTCACACATGTCCTAATATTGGGCTGAGGCCTCCTCCATTTTGGCACGAAAATTGACCTACTATATTACTCTAGTCTGATGTGTTGGCACAGGGTTTCATTTGGAATTTTCTTTCTTCTGCGTCCATTTTATTTGTATATCTGTTAGTCGCTTTATGAAGTAAGTATATCCCTTAGTCGCTCTTTGCGACCCGTAGAAGGGGTGAATATGGACATTAAGATTGATAATTTCATTTGTTTGAATTTTATGTCACGCGTTCTAAGTATAACATTTTAATGTAAAAATACAAATTCAACCCTTAAATCTATTTTAAAATGTGGATATAATAAAAATACATTTGATTTGAATTTTCTTCCTTATACTAATTTCAGCCATTCAATTTATTATGAAATGTGGTTTAGTTGAAGTTACATTAGATTTAAATTTTCTTTACTACTTCTCAGTCCATATATTTCTCAAATGACATCAGATGGTAAGTCATAGTGTCGCTCATGGACTATTGCTAGGCTGCTGCCTATCATGAAGAAAGTGAGGGCAGTGTTAATGCGAAAGCCACCACACAGAAACATCCACAAAAGTTGGGCTTCCGGCTCTCTCGCACACCGAAAAAAGTGCAGTAACAAATTGCTACTATTCAAACCTCGATTTTCTATTAGATTGTGGTACTGCCCCGGACGGATCAGCCATACTGTAGGCATACAACTGTCGACTGTGTGGTCCTACCACTTCTAGAATTTATGCCAGACCCATCTGATCTTAAGTTAACCCTAAAAGAATAATGATATCTGATGTTTACGCGAGCACTACACATTGTAAATAAAACTACTTTCGTTCGTTCGTCGTTACAGTACTCGTTATTACAGACAAGACAAGACGAGACGATTACTTGCTGGACGTGAGACACCTTAGTCCGCCCGTGACCATGAATGCTGCAAAGTGTTCGAAACGTCGGGCAATCATAAATCAAATACAAACGCGATATAATCCGTAAAAGTAGTTTTATTTACAACCTAAAAGAATATTCAAAAACAATAAAATAATATTTGATTTCACAAACGATATATCGTTTAAAATAACGACCTTATAATTTCAATAATTTCTATTAAAAATACCTCTCACTAAAGTATTGCACTCTTCACAAAAGGATTGCAAAGGAACTGTTTTACATAATACAGTTACAGGTGCCAATTAAAGTCTGCAACTGACTTGATACTTGTATACGAAAGTCAATCTAACTGAACGCAATGCCGCATGCAATAATACCAATCAATGATGCCATACCTTACCTCATACTTTATAATAAAGATACAGTGAAATTATTAAGAAAATATCTTCAATTGTTACAAGTTTTAACTTGCTTATTAAGTCAGTATTCAACAAAGGTTGATTTCAGTCTTTTGGATTCACTTGAGAGTCATGATAAAAACGAATACCGATTTTAGGGCCGGGGAAACCATAAATTGCGGACTCTAGTAAGAATGTTAAAAATACCAGAACCTAAATTCGTCAGACAAAACACGCTACGTTGTACAATTACAAGAATAACAAAAATAACTGCGAATTCATACGATAAATTCAGAGCACCATGAAGCTGTAATAATTACAATAACATGAATTGCTGAGGAGCTGCTCATAACCATTCTGTATTATCATTTAGATAATTCAAAATTTTGTTATAGCCTTTTCTACAAAGTTTACCCTTGATAGCCTTTTTAAACTTATTCACTGGCATGCCTGTGATAGCTACAGTTAGTTTATTTCCCGATGAAAGACCTACTAATTTTTTGGCAACCGAGTAGTATGGATGACAAAATTATCCTTATTGTTAGTGTTTACATGTTGAATATCACTGTAGGTACTATTCAAATTTTTCAGTTTTTACATATAATAGGTTTTCGAATATGCATTGTGTTGCAACAATTAAAATGTTTATTTCCCTGAATTTTTCCCGAAATAAAGCTCTTGGGCTTAAATCTGTGGCGCCGAAGTGCCGATTCGGTGGTAGGTTATTGGATTGATTTAAGATAAAATACAAAAATCTGATAGTTGTGCTCCCGCAGTGTTTAATAGTATTAAATGATTTAAATTTAAATGCTAAATAACCTTGATACTGTTACTGCAATTAAAGTTGACAAGTTGCGTGTTACGAAATATTCATTTATAAAATTAAGTTTATTGATTTATTTTATTTTAACTGATGTTATCCCGTTTTATTGTACCCTCACTTTCATCTGTCGCCTCTTTCTTGGCTATGGGTGTCGTAAAAGAGTACTATGGCACTAATATGCATATAACGTCTAATTTTTTTTAATAAAACCCTGTACCTGTCTGACCAGCGCAGTATAGTAGGTCATTTCCCTACTGTTGTGAAGAAGGCAGTAGGGCTTAAGAGCTGAGATGAATAGTAATATTTTTTAAACAGGCCATGCCTTGCCTGCATCCCACCCGTAACGTGAGGAGCCACGGTAGATTTGTGTGCGGCTCTATAACCTGGTGTATTACTTCCCAAAGTTATATAAATTGACGGTCTATAACTATATACACCTTTCAGCAAGCAGCACTCCCCTGGGCAACTTATAAAACCAACTATAATTGCCAAAACAGCTGCGAAACGTAATAATTTTGCCATTATTTCCTATAGCGAAGGTATAGATCTGGTAGAAAACGTTGATGAGGATATGAATGAATATTATTCGTGTTTTTTTTTTTTTGGGGTGGGTTGCGGTCGGCGCACTCCTCACACCACTCCATCCAGGGCGACAGAGGGGCGTAAGCACGCACACCCGCAACCCACCCGAACACCACGTCGCCTTCGTCTTTGGACCGACCACCGGAGCAGGATTACTTGTCATCAGTGGTCAGCCCGACGAAATACCCCCTGAGGGGTACACTCCCATCGATCGACGACCCCCCCTCGGGGAGGACATCGGTCTTTCCTCACGCGGTCGGCCCCTCGGCGGGTGACTAATTCCCCGATCCAGTCACCCACGGCCTCAGCTAGGGCAGCATCAGGCACAGGTAATCGCGCCAGTCGCCGGCGACGGCTTGCGTCGTCGAATATTATTCATGCTGGAAAAGCTTACATTCAGGTAAAGCTTTTATTCAGGAAGAGCTTCTATCAGGAAGAGCTTCTATCAAGAATTACTTTTACAAATTTAGGTAAAGCATTCTACAAAGCAATGAACATTATGTGCGGCATTTGTCAATGACTTCTTAGCTCGTATACGTCCCACTGTTGGGCTCGAGTCTCCTCTTCAATAGAAGGGATACTGACTAGTCAGACGTGTTGGTGTAGTAGCTATCATTTCGAGTTTTCTATCTCTTGCATAGATGTTGTATGCATATTATATCCCTGTTCGGTACCAAACATTTTTATATTAGTTTAATAATTAAATCCATGTAGGGTAGTTCTGTTTTTTGTGGTTCGCGGTTGGCTCGGAGCCGGCCGCCACTTTCACTTTGACTTTGGTGCGCGGATGGCACGGGGCCGGCGCGTCGGCCGGCCCCGGGGTCGTTTTGTTTCCGCCCTTTTTGGGACTAAAGCTGGACTTTTGGTTCGCGGATGGCACGGGGCCGTCGCGTCGGCCGGCCCCGGGGTCGTTTTGTTTCCGCCCTTTTGGTTACTGCACTTTCACTTTCGCTTTGTTCGCGGATCGACTTGCGTTGGAAGTAACGGTCGCGTACGCACATATTTTGTAATTGCTATGTCTTTTGTGGACTAAAGCCGTGAAATCGTGGTATTTGTAATATTGCGCGCCACCCTTTGTTTTGTGTACCGCTTATGTACGCGAGTTAATTAGAATTAAGTATATATTTGTGAACATTAAATTGTGTGTACGAGTAGCAAGCCTGAGTCCTTGAAGTGTACGAGGCCGTTGTCATCACCGCGCTTTTGGATACAAGCTAAGTAACCCCTCAGTTAGTTTCTATTTGTCTGGCCAGACCGAACGCTGAGTTAGGTTACGTTATAGCTACCTCCGCGGTATCTACTCGTAAGTGTTAAAATCTGTTCTTGTACTATCATTTAGGAGAACTTAAAATAGCCTTGCGTAATCGCAAGCCAATGTTATTACCCATTTGGTATCCCTCACTGGCCTGGTGTTCCCTTCCACTGCGCATCCTAGGTCAGTAGGGAACGGTAATGAACATACTTTCTGGTAGCAGAGCGTGGTTCTAGTGAATCTAGTAATTTTGTTTGGTATTGATATCTACAAGTGCCCGTGTTGAAAAATAAATCGATATATAATTACTTGAATTTTACGTATTACGGCCCAGTTTAATAAATAGTCTGGTGTATAAAGATACACATTAAATATTTGTGTGATTGATCATTTGTGTACTTATTGTTATTAGTTATTAAAAATATCATATAAATAAGTTCACTGCAACATTTGAAATTTTGAATATCATTGTTTACTTAATGTGCCACAGAGTAATAAAATAATTTGCGTAGTACATTGTGCCACAGAGTAGTGCAGTCTCGTGATTGAATGAACGAATGAATTGAACTGTATAGACAATTAGTTTAATATTATTTTGCGTTTTGTTTATGGTACTTATACAGACAAATATTAACGTTTCCCTTTGCGCAATAATTTAATTGTTGTTCAATTTTGTAATTTGTATTTTTTGATTGTTGTTTCAATTGGTTGATTTATTTAGTTGATTATATATATATTTTTTTTTGTTGTTGGAATTTAATTATTTTATTCGATTATTATGGCTGCTTTTGCTAGCGCTAAGGACTCGGCAGGTAAGCTGCGCTCTGAGTTGAGATGGTTCTCGACTGCAACCGCCTTGGTTGATAGGTCTGATCGAAATGAGTCTCTCCTGGATAGGTACAGCAAATTGGATACGCGCTTACAATTTGTTGATGATGTGTACCGTAACTTCAACACAAAAATTTTAGATATTTCTGATGAAGATTACCCACAAACGTATCGTGACTTGGTACACGCGGATTATGACCAGATCATGGATTATGCAGATCGAATCTCACAGCGTGCTAGGGAAATTTCCGCGTCGAAAAGGGGTGAGTCTCCCGCGTCTAGGGATGTGAAACCTTCTACGTCGGGCTTATTGAGTAAACTGCCCACTTTGGACCTGCCGCGTTTTGATGGTCGTTTGGACCAATGGCTAGGTTTCATAAACTTGTTTGAGAGCTTAGTCCACGCGCGTTCTGACTTAGGTTCCGCTCAAAAATTGGCCTACCTGTTCTCCGTGTTGGAAGGTGAGGCGAGAGGTTTAGTTCAGCACCTGGAGATCAATGATGGAAACTACCTAGTGGCACGTAACCTTCTCATAAAGCGTTACCAAAATAAGCGTTGCCTGGCAGATACACACATTGGTCAGCTCTTGGGTCTGCCAGTGGTATCTAGGGTCTCGGCTTTAAGGTCCGACTTATTGAACCCATTGATGATTGCGATCAACGCACTGGAAAGGTTAGACCTTCCGGTGAGCACTTGGTCATATATGCTGGTGCATATTGTTTTGAAAAGGCTTCCTGCGGAACTTAGGGCTCGTTTCGAGCAAAAATATGGAGGTGATGATGCAACTCACTTGCCTGCTTTTGATGACCTTAAGAAGTTTTTGGAAGACGAGTGTAGGATGGTAGACATGACGGTCGTTGACAGGTCATTTGGTCAACAGTTGCCGCGGTCATCGGCTCCGACCCGCAATCACGCCTTTAGAAGGCCAGAGGTTCGTCACCCACCACGTTTTGCTGCTGTACAGTCGCGACCTGAGTGCACCTATTGCAAGTCCCCGAGTCATAAAGTTGCCAGTTGCTCAGATTTTACTGCGCTGCACGTGGCCTCGCGTAGGCGTTTGGCTAAGGCTCGAGGTTGGTGCTTTTCTTGCTTGGGAAACCATTTCCAGCGCGATTGCCCTAATCCTCGCCCATGTACATACTGCGGAGGCCAGCATTTGAAACTTCTTTGTGCGAATAATAATGGGATTGGTCGTGAACATGAACGTCAAGGCTCACCTACGGGTAGTTATGAGCGAAGGCACCGGTATGAAAACCGCAGTTCGAGACCTAGTCGCTCACCCCCGCGCGTCGTAGATTCTGCCGCAGCGAGGCGCCCACAAGGTCAATGCTCGCCGTCATCGGAAGCCCGTGGCAAGAGTGATAACCACGATTCGCGCCCGTATCGTCACGGGCGGGTACCTACCTTTGATGACGCTTCCCGTGAACATGAGAATCACCCGCTGCCTAGACGACATTAGGAACACGGCGCCTCCCCCCGTCATGCACCACCCCCGTTTGAAACCGTACTCCTACCCACTGCTTCTGTAAGGGTCTGGGGACGGACAGGTGCCTCTGTTGTGGTCCGGGCAATTCTGGACACAGGCTCTCAGGGGTGTATAGCGTCTTCTTGGTTGGTGGGGCAGGTACGCCTAAGTATGCGTGATTTTCCTCATGTCACTAGAGGTGTTGGCAACGCAGTTGTGGCCAATGTTGAAGGCCAAGTATTATGTGCGTTCTCTCCTATAAACTCGTCAAGCCCATTGTTTGAGTGTTCAGCCATTGTTATGAACAATATTTTGGGCACCCATCCGGAGAAGCAGTTGTCTCCGTATGCTATTGGTTTAGCGTCGGGTTTGAACTTGGCAGACCCCAAATTTGGTATACCTGGATCGGTCGATTTGTTGCTAGGCGCCGATGTTCTGGGAAACATATTCTTGGGTAGCATTCAGGTCATGCAACCAGGAGGCATGGTAGCCATCCCGACCATATTTGGCTCTGCACTGATGGGACCGGTCCTCACGGATACCCGTCTTGACATTGGCTTGATGGTAGGCTCTGCTCTCTCTGATGCGGTTCAGAGGTTTTGGGAAGTGGAAGAACCACCCCAGGCTCCGCGCACTGATCCGGAGCATGAGGAGTGCGAATTGTTTTACCAAAACAATACGAGTCGCCTACGTACTGGTCAGATTATGACTCGATTGCCGTTTCTCGCCGTACGGCCACCACTTGGCACCTCGCGGCCTGCTGCTGAGAAACGACTATTGGCTATGGAGCGCCGAATGGCTCGAGATGCTCTCCTAAAGGAGAAATACATTGATTTTATGCGTGAATATGAGGAGTTGGGACACATGTCTGTGTCGAAATTAGATTGGCAAACAGTGGATCACTTCTTTCTACCGCATCATGCTGTAATTAAGGCATCAAATGGCAAATTGCGTACAGTATTCGATGGTTCTGCGCAAACTTCAACGCGTGTATCGTTGAACAATTGTTTGTATGCTGGTCCTAAATTGATCAAGGATCTCTGTGACGTCATCACTCGGTTTCGTCGACATCAGGTTGTATTTGTGGCTGACATAAGGATGATGTTCAGACAGACGATTATTCACCCGGATGACCGTCGGTATCAGTTGATTCTATGGCGTGAAAGCCCCCAGGATCCCATGGTTGTTTATGAGCTCAATACAAACACGTACGGGTTAAAGTCAAGCCCCTATTTGGCTATACGGTCTCTGTGGGAGCTCGCGGACCTGGAGCGCTTAAAGTTTCCTCGCGCAGCCGCGATTTTGAAAGAGGATTTGTATGTCGACGACATTTGTACTGGTGCACCCTCTGAGAAAGAGGCCATCCTTCTACGGGATGAATTGATAGGCATCTTAGCCACCGCGGGCTATGAGTTACGGAAGTGGATATCCAACTCACCTGCGCTTTTGAAGGGACTTCCGGATGAACATCAGCAAGATCCGCATTTGTTCGAGAATATCGAGAACCCTGCTATGATGACTGTTCTCGGCATTCAGTATAAACCAGCCCCAGACATATTCACTTACAATGTTGACTTAGAGTTGCCGCGCATTTGGACTAAGCGTTTGGTGCTTTCCACGGTTGCAAGAACATTTGATCCAAATGGTTGGATATGTCCCGTCATATTTTGGGCTAAATGCTTTTTACAAAGGCTTTGGATGGCAGGACTAGGCTGGGACGAACCTCTTCGGGGAGCTTTGATGGAAGACTGGACCAAATTTGTATCCTCACTTCCTGCGATCAATGAGGTATCGATCCCTCGTTCTATGCTTCCTCCAGGAAAGTACCAGGCAACTCTGCATGGTTTCTCGGACGCCTCTGAACGGGGTTACGCCACTTGTGTATATTTGCGTACGGTGGGTTCTGACAGCCAAGTAAAGATCTCACTGGTCATGGCGAAGAGCAAGGTGGCACCCCTACGGACTGCTTTGACAATCCCTAAACTTGAATTGGCAGGGGCTACTCTGCTTGTGCGTCTTCTTAATCACGTGTCGAATTTGTTGCGTCATACTGTGAACATTAGCACCACTTACGCGTGGACTGACAGCCAAATTGTTTTGTGCTGGTTAAAGGCTTCAGTTCACACCTTAGAGGTATTTGTAGCGAACCGAGTCTCCCAAATTCAGAAATCTGAGACTCCCTTGATTTGGAGGCATGTGCCTGGTGAGCTTAACCCAGCTGATTGTGCATCTCGGGGTTGTACATCCCCCGCCTTGGTAACGCACTCCCTTTGGTGGGGACCGGAATGGTTATTACGCTCAGAGTCTGAATGGCCACTGACGCCGGTTTTGGACGTAGGTCCGTTGCCTGGATTGCGACTGCTCGCTGTTGAGAGGCGTGCTTGTGAATTCGATCCAAATGTCTTATTGAATCGGTATAGCTCCCTCGATAAATTAGTAAGTGTAACAGCTTGGATTAAGCGCTTCTATTACAACTGTAAGCACTTACGGAACAAAAAATTAGAGGCTTTTCTATCACCACAAGAACGACAGGAGGCTTTTTGCCATTGGATACGTGTGGTACAGGATACATATTTTGAAAGGGAGATTGAAATTTTGAAAGCTGGTAAGGCTAAACTAACAGGAACCTTGCGTATGTTGAGCCCCTTTTTGGACAACACGGGTGTCTTACGTGTTGGAGGTCGCCTCAGAAACTCTAGTCTACCCTACGGTAGTCGGCACCCTATATTGTTACCCAAGCAAGGTCATTTTGTGCAATTGTTGGTGACGGACCGTCACATTAGAAATTCTCACGCTGGCTGTAACGCCTTATTAGCCATATTGCAGCGAGAATTTTGGATTTTGTCTGCTCGAAGAACGATTCGCAGTGTGGTATTTCGTTGCATGCCTTGTTACAGGCTGAAGGCTAGTACCATGCAACCTTTGATGGGTGACCTCCCTTCTGATCGTGTCAGAGAATCGAGGCCGTTCGCCGGTGTAGGCACCGACTTTGCAGGTCCTTTTTGGTTAAGACTTCAACTCTGCGAAATAGTAAAACAGTCAAGGCCTATTTGTGTGTCTTCGTATGTCTGTCAACTAAAGCGGCGCACCTTGAATTAGTGTCATCCCTCTCCACCGAGGCATTTGTTGCGACACTTGATAGATTTGTTTCAAGGAGAGGACTGCCTTCTTTGATACGTTCGGACTGTGGCACAAATTTTAAGGGAACCAATAATTATTTGAAAGATGTACATGATTTTTTAGCCAGCAATCACACAAATATTGGTAATAAACTAACCAGTCGTAGTATAACCTGGAAATTTAGTCCGGCAGCATGCCCACATTGGGGTGGTATTTTCGAAGCCGCAGTTAAGGTTGCTAAAGCACATTTGCGACGAGTTATTGGTGAGTCTGTACTCACATTTGAAGAACTCGCAACTGTGTTTTGTAAGATAGAGGCCGTAATGAACTCGCGACCGTTGTGTCCGATCTCTTCAGACCCGAGTGACTTGGAGGTTCTCACACCGGGTCATTTTTTGATTGGTCAGCCACTTAATGCTTTGCCTGAGTACCCCTTTGTTGATGTGAGACCAAGTCGTCTCTCGCGGTTTGAGTTGGTCCAACAGCTTACTCAAAGCTTTTGGAAGCGTTGGAGCTTAGAATATCTTCATGTTCTCCAGCAGCGCGTTAAGTGGACTGACAAGACTAATCCACCTCGAGTTGGTGACCTCGTTTTGATAAAAGATACCAATTTGCCGCCACTGTGCTGGCGTCGCGGCCGAATTTTAAATTTAGTATATGGCGCAGATAATGTGCCTCGTTTTGCTGAGGTTCAGGTGGACGGTTCGGTACTGAAGAGAGCGGTAGCAACATTGTCCCGTTTACCAATTGATTAGCGGCCAGGTAGACCTGTCCGAGGCGGGTAGATGTTCGGTACCAAACATTTTTATATTAGTTTAATAATTAAATCCATGTAGGGTAGTTCTGTTTTTTGTGGTTCGCGGTTGGCTCGGAGCCGGCCGCCACTTTCACTTTGACTTTGGTGCGCGGATGGCACGGGGCCGGCGCGTCGGCCGGCCCCGGGGTCGTTTTGTTTCCGCCCTTTTTGGGACTAAAGCTGGACTTTTGGTTCGCGGATGGCACGGGGCCGTCGCGTCGGCCGGCCCCGGGGTCGTTTTGTTTCCGCCCTTTTGGTTACTGCACTTTCACTTTCGCTTTGTTCGCGGATCGACTTGCGTTGGAAGTAACGGTCGCGTACGCACATATTTTGTAATTGCTATGTCTTTTGTGGACTAAAGCCGTGAAATCGTGGTATTTGTAATATTGCGCGCCACCCTTTGTTTTGTGTACCGCTTATGTACGCGAGTTAATTAGAATTAAGTATATATTTGTGAACATTAAATTGTGTGTACGAGTAGCAAGCCTGAGTCCTTGAAGTGTACGAGGCCGTTGTCATCACCGCGCTTTTGGATACAAGCTAAGTAACCCCTCAGTTAGTTTCTATTTGTCTGGCCAGACCGAACGCTGAGTTAGGTTACGTTATAGCTACCTCCGCGGTATCTACTCGTAAGTGTTAAAATCTGTTCTTGTACTATCATTTAGGAGAACTTAAAATAGCCTTGCGTAATCGCAAGCCAATGTTATTACCCATTTGGTATCCCTCACTGGCCTGGTGTTCCCTTCCACTGCGCATCCTAGGTCAGTAGGGAACGGTAATGAACAATCCCTTAATCGTCTTTTACGACATCCATGGACAAGATAAGGGTGATGAATCGTATTCTTAATCCGTCACCACACGGAAAGGCGTCAACGAATTTTCTAATTAACCTATATTGGCTGGAACTTAATGTTACCCAAGCGATCACTTACAATAAGAAGCAATGTTGTCAAACATTTTAATTATTATATGAGAAAGTACTCAGAATGCACGTAGGTAACCTTGACAGAAATATCAACTATTTGCTGCGTGCTTGCCAAATTACCAGTTAAATATGTCCATTCGATTGATTTTTCGATAAATTTTATGACAATTAAATTTTTTAAGTCACCATTGTGCAATGCCCTTTTAAATCAATTGTTTGATAAAATGTTTCGAATTATTAAGTATTTAAAAGTTTTAATAGTTCGCAGTGTGGGCCGCTATTCGTAACGGTTCTACAGAATAGAATGTGCTTTACACTAAAATTTGATATTAGGTACGTCATTATCATCATTTGAACTCATATGCGTTACTGGGTTCGAGCCTCCTCAACTATGGAAGGAAAATTAACCTACTATGGTGGTGGTACCTACGTGTGGTGACGGAGTAAGAATACAATTCACCACTCCCTATCTTACCTGTGGAAGCGTAAAATATAACTTAGAGATATAATATGCACACAAGATCTGTGCAAGAGAAGGAAAGCTCGAAATGAAACGCTATACCAACATGTCTGACTAGCATGGTATAGTAGGTCAAATTCCCTCCCATTGTTAAGGAAGCCCGAGCCCAACAGTGGGACGTATGTGGGCTGTGATGATGATGATGATTATATATTATACATATTATGTGCGATCCACGAATTGTTGTTCTGAGTCTAGATGTAATTTGTGTCCGTTAATTAAAAGTTTGTGAAATCCTCCGCAATACAAGGATTATTTCCTTAGTGCAGGGTATTGTTTTTAATAAACAGAAATAAACGGCATAAAATCATTAAAAATAGTTTCATCATCATCTCAGCCCATACAAGTCCCACTGTTGGGCTCGGGCCTCTCTACTAGGGGGGAGCCAACTTGACTTACTGTACCGCGCTGGTTAGACTGTCTGTCTGATGTCGATGTTTTCTCCTTTTGCATAGATATTATTTGCATATAACATCCCTTAATCGTCTTTTACGACACCTAAAGGTAAAATGGTGAATAGTATTCATACTCCGTCACCACACGGCGGAATAGTTTACAGATTTAAAATGACTTTATTATTTTTACAATTTGAAACTGTATTTTTACAACAAGATGGAATGCAAAAAGTCTCAAACTAAACGATCCAAAAGTAAACTATATCCAATTCTTAACTTTTTTATCGACAATCGACATAAAAACGACAATCCGATGGCGCATAGATCCAAAACTTCTATTAATACACTTAAAACAGAACCTTCTATTATTATACTTAAACCAGAACTGCTGATATAGGCAACATTGTCTTTCGTGTGGTTTTTTTTTTGGAGTAGGCTATGTACGGCCCCATAACCCACCCGTACCGCGTCGCCTTCATCGTTGCGCCGACCACTGGTACCGAGTTTCTTGTCCTCCGTGATCGGCCCAACGTAGCCCCTGAGGGGTACCCTCTCCTCTCGACGTCCCTTTCCCGGGACGTCGGGCGGCGTCACGCGGTCAGCCTCTCTGCGGTCTGGTCACCCGTGGCCTCGGCCAGAGCGGCATCAGGTGCAGGTTCTCGCACCTGCGGCGCCCAAGTCGCTAGCGACGGACCGTGTCGTTGTAGAGGCGTTTCTCACGCGCACGATTCGCCGCCTCCTTCTGTGAGATGACTGACTCGCAAAAGGCAGCGACCGCGTCCCAGTTCCTGACGCGGCCGAGCATCTCCCTAGCGATAGTTGGCAGCTCTGCCGTGTAGTAACGGAATAACAAAACAATTCACCACCCACTATTTGCCGACCGCAACCCACCCCAAAAAAAAAACACACTATTTTACCCATTGGTGTCGTAAAAGACGACTAAAGGATAGATATGCATAAAACATTTATGTAACAGAATACTATATCAACACGTCTGATCAGCGTAGTATTTATAGTGGGTCATTTTAACTCTTATTATTGAAGTCTCGAGCTTAGGAGTAGGACGTATACTTATTTTAAGACAGCAGTCGTCAATCTAAACAAATAAAAAAAATTGAAGTGTCTGTTCCTAATGTCAAAGTAAGACAGACAGAGAGCTGTCTGTTTGTGTTGGGTAATCTTTAAAACGGCTGGATGGATTTTGATATTTTACTACCAGGTAGCTGTCTACATAAGGAGTAACTTAGGCTATATTTTATCCCGGTATTTCCACGAGAATTATCCTGGTATTCCCACGGGAACGGGCACTAGGCGTGTAAGGCGACTGATACCGTAGTAAAGCGAGGGCGGATTGCTAGTAATTCATAATTTTATTTGCTAAATGTGGACATAAATAAAAGTTTAGCTTTCTGCTGCGTAAAAGTAGCACAAAAAAACAAAAAAATATCTTTGTCACCTTTAAGCATCGCTATTTAAGATTTAAATATACAAACTATGAATATATTATTATTTTAATAATCAAGTACTTCCATATTTAATCTAAGATAAATTAATGACGAAAGGTTGTATAACAATCATGCACCATGAGCTCAATATTTCGACTTTGACTGACAAACATGATCTATAACATTTTTTTTAAATCACGCTTTCTGTATCAAGGTGATACGATAAAAACGTAATATTTAAAAGACAACTAAAACTTTGAACTGTTTGCGGTTCAAATTATTTCAATTCATCAGAAACACAATGTTGACAGTTTTCTACAGCCGCGGGCCATTTGTTACTGTGCTTCGTTCGATGAGCAAGAGAGACGGGAGCCCAATTTTCTGAGGGTGTTTGGGTGAGGAAGGTTTTGACTTAATATCATCAATCTTCATTGCACGCATTCACACTCTTCACTTTCTTCATGGTAGGCGGCCTAGCAAAGGTCCATGAGAGACAGCATCACTTACCATCAGGTGTACTCTATGCTCGTTTGCCACCGTAAGCAATAAAAAAATGCAGCTAACTAGAAAGGCCGTATAAATACTGTGCACTGTCAATAGAGGATTTATTACATACTAGCAAACCGCCGTCGTTTCGCTTCGGTTTCAGTCGCTCTACCCGCATAGTTCCCGTGGGTATACCGGCATAAAATATAGAATAAGTTACTCCTTATACAGACAGCTACATGGTAGTAAAATATTATCAAAATCGGTCCAGCCGTTTTTAAGATTACCTCAAACAAACAGACAGAGAGACAGGCAAAAAAAAATTAAACTATTTTACAAATAACCATAAGCACGAAAAAAGCCCAGTATTTCGACATTACAAACAGATACTTCAATTTATTTTTTTATTTGTATAGATTTAACTGTAACTTAACAAAGTTATATTTTCTTTTTTTCTATTGCGACATCCTGCACGAAGAAAATAATCCTTGTATTGTGGGAGACATTACATCATCATCATCATCATCTCGGCTCATATTTATCTCAGTGCTGACTTCCTCTACGATAGGAGGGCAATTAACCTTACTATACCATTCTAAAAAATAATTAAAAATAATAGACAAGCCCGCTAAGTTTCGTACTGGATCTTCTCAGTAGCGGTCGCGTTCCGATCCGGTGGTAGTTTATTTTTTTCCATCCATCCATCAGCCTACAGACGTCCACTGCTGGACATAAGCCTCCCCACGAGAATGCCACTCGGGACGATCCTACGCCACTTGCATCCAACGGTTCCCTGTGACTTTGAGAATATCGTCAGTCCACCTAGTGGAGGGTTGTCCTACGATGCGCTGTCAGATTCGTGGTCGCCACTCAAGAACCTTTCTTCCCCAACGGTTGTCGGTTCGACGAGCGATGTGGCCTGCCCATTGCCATTTCAACGTGCTAATTCTGCAAGCTATGACGGTAACACGCGTTCTTCTACGGATTTCCGTATTCCGGATTTTATCACGTAGAGAAATATCGAGCATAGTCCTCTCCATAGTACGCTAATCGACTTTGAGCTTTTTTATGAGGCCGACATTTAGAGAACACATTTCAGTGCCGTAAGTCATCGCTGGTAAAATACACTGGTTATAAACCTTTGTTTTCAGACACTGAGGAATATTGGACGAGAAGATCCTCTTAAGTTTCCCGAACGCTGCCCAGCCGAGTTGAATTCGTCAGCTGACCTCTTTCTCGAAATTGGATCTATCTAACTGGACTGCTTATCCTAGGTAAACATAATTAATCTCAACTTCGAGAATCGCATTCCCAACTAGAACCGGTTCAGGAATGACATGGGCATTAGACATTACTTTCGTCTTGTCCATGTTCATTTGTAGACCCACTAGTTGAGATACCCTGCTGAGGTCATTGAGCATAGTGCCAAGGTCTTTCTTGGATTCTGCCATGACTACGATATCGTCAGCAAATCGAAGGTGAGTGATGTATTCGCCGTTGATATTGATGCCGAGTCCGGTCCAGTCTAAGAGCTTGAAGACATCTTCCAGCGCAGTGATGAACAGTTTCGAAGAGATGAAGTCTCCCTGTCTCACACCTCTCTGCAACTGGATCGGTTTCGAACTCTTATTCCGGATGCGGACTGACATCGTGGCGTTCCTATACAAACACTTCAGCACTTCGATATAACGATGGTCGATTTATCAATTGTAAATTTTATTTCATAATTAGAGGAGTCAATATGGTTCAGAATAGCCTATTAAACGTGAATGATCTTCTCAGCTCACACACGTCCCACAGCTGGGCTCGAGCCTCCTCCAAAATAGGAGGCCAATAGACCTACAATACCAAACTGGTTAGACGAGGTGGGATATGGTGTTATATCGAGTTTTTTAATGTATTCTGTTTTAAATTATGTAGTATCATTACAACTCATTTAGATCCCACTGCTGGGTTCGAGTCTACTCTACAGTAGGACAGAAACTAATCTACTGTATCACGCTGGTCAAACGAGTATATGGTTTATGATTTTATTTCGAGTTTTTCTACTCTTGCTTGTTATATATTTTTTTTAGTGCACCTGATGGTAAGTGTTGCTGCCGCTCATGGACCTTTACAAGGCCGTTGCCTACCGTGAAGAAAGTGAAGGGAGTGTGAATGCGTGCATTGAGGCTCGGTGATACCAATGGCACCACCAAAACCCTCCACACGCAATCACCCTCAGAAAGTTGGGCTTCCGGCTCTCTCGCTCACCGAACGAAGCGCAGTAACAAATTGCTACTACTCAGACGTCGATTTTCTGCGAGAGCATGGTACTGCCCCGGACGGACCGGCCCGCGGCTGTAGACAGATAACTGTCGACAGTGTGGTCCTACCACTCCTTATATGCATATTATATTTATGTAATCATCATTATTCAGCCTAAAACCGCCCATTGGTGGATGTAGGCCTCCCTCATATTTCAACACAAACTGCGGTTCTGTTCCGCCTGCATCCAACGACGCCCAGCAACTTTCATGAAGTCGTCAGTCCACCCAGTGATTCCCGTAGCCGCCACTCAAGAACTTTTCTTTTCAAGTGGTTGTCGGTCTGTCAAGCGATGTGGGCTGCTAATTATCACTTCAGCGTGCTAATTCTTCATTTAATTAATATTTCAATGTTTTTTTAAACAAAAACTATAAAAATAACAAAACCTACTTTCTGTTAAACCTATTTTAATTTACTTCATATTTTACAGCCATTTACATAATCTATTTTACACCGCCCATGAAATTGCGAATGCGAGAATAAAAATGATAAATAAAAACAAAATGGCGGAAAACGAATATTAATAACGCCTTCGTGCCTGATCAAGATCATGTACAATAAATAGAGAAAACTGTTATTTATAATAGATCTGTTGATAGAATCATTTATAATATAAGAACGTGCCCGTAAAATTGGCCTAGATACAACATTACTGGCTATATTATGTCTGTTATTGTACTAGCTGCATTGAGAGAAGCTGTTCTTCTTTAAGCAGTCAGAGTTTCGTATCCTTTTTGTTGGGGGGTAACAGTAATAGCTCCATATGGTGACGGAGTAAGAATACATTTCACCACACATTATCTTGCCTGTGGATGTCGTAAAGACGACTAAGGGATACATACGCAAATAACATCTATGCAAGAGAAGGAAAGCTTGAGATAAAACCCTATACCAACCTGATTGATTAGCATGGTATAGTAAGGTCAATTTTCTTTCTATTGTGGAAGAGGCTTGAGTCCAACAGTGGGACGTATATGATCTGAAATGATGATGAACGGTAGGTAATAGCATTTTTTTAATGATCTGGATACGTCCCGTTCAATCCGTCCGTGGCGATCCGAGGATGGTGTGAGACCCCATAACCCCCGCCCACCTCGCGCCACGACGCGAAATATATAAAAAATTTAATATTATATAATAAAAATTGAAAATATTTTTTTAAAATTTGAATTAAGAAAAGTGTAAACTTAGAATAATAACGTATAGAAGGATAGCATCAATACTTCAAAAGTTCGAAAAATGGATCTAAAAATACTAATGGCGATGGCGCGCAGACGATTACACACGTACACACGCACACCACTATACAAATTATGAAATCAAATTTTGTTTTTATTAACATAAATCGTCGAAATACTTTTAAAAGTAATGTTAAAAACCTTTTTAAGTTTTTCAAATGTGTTATGAGACCATTTGAATGCACAAACCGTCATAATTACCTATTTATTTTTTAAGAATAGGGAATATGCACGAAACTCCAAAATGAACAAATTATTTTTATTTGTAATCTTTATTGCTTAAAAAACGTACCTATACAATTATTTTTTAATTTTATCATTATTTAATAATTAAATTTAATTATCAAAAAGTGCCTTTTTTGAGATTCGCGCGCAAAATTTCTGAAACGCACCGCATTGGTTGGAGTACTATGATGTCACGTTTTGAACACGTGACACCCGAGTCTTCTAGTTAGGGCTGTCTATATTAAAAAAAATATAGTTTTTCGATATATAGATATTTTTAAATATATCAATATCGGAGTTCGATATAACGAAAAAAATATCGATATTTCGATATTTTCCCCATGACCACTCTTTAACTTCGTTCATTGCGGGGTTGCCGTGCCGAGCTTTTTTTTATCAAATTCTAGGAGTAAGTGATAACTGATCATCAGTTTCATGCTAGCGCTTCTACAGTAGATTAAGTTTACGGTGATTTTGTAGAATAAATACTTTAAGAAGAAAAGATAAAACACCAAATTTATTCAAATAAATATCGACCCTCGATATGTACTTTTTATTATCGTCCAAAAAAAGTTCAGTATTAAGTATCGATATTTTTAAATAATAATATCTATATTTTGACATATCGATATTTTATCAACAGCCCTCCTTGAACCTTGGATAGGAGAACCTTGTGATATCAAGTTGCTGTTTGCTAATTATTTTTATGGATGTGAAGAAAAAACGATTTTTATAATAATCGATTTTTACAAAAAAATAATCGATTAATAATCGATTTTTACAATCGATTATCAAAATAATAAAAGTCGATTATTAATCGATTTTTTAATATTCGAAATTCGATCAAAATTCATCATACTATGTTAGAAAATAAAGCTCACATTTCCTAAAAAAAAGTCATCATAATCTTGTTGGGAGAAAAAAAATCGATTATTTTAAAATCGATTTTTTTAATAATCGATTATTTTATAATCGATTTTATTTTTAAATTAATCGATTATTTTATAATCGATTTTTTTTAATTAATCGATTATTTTATAATCGATTTCTTTTTTATTTAATCGATTATTTTATCATTGATTTATTTTAAAGAACAAAAAATCGATTATTACAAAATCGATATTTTTCCTCCAAGTCACATCCCTAATTATTTTGTATTGTTACCCAGTTATTTCATAATAAGTTATTAGTTTTCTGTGTTCAAGTATTAATCTTGTGAATAAGTCTTATTACAATGACTGAAACCGGTTTCGTCAAAGTATAGTCAGATAATCTTCCTAAAATAGACGTGTATATGATGACAACATATTTCGCGTCTAATTCAGATTTAATGTCTGTTAAACTCGGAGGAATAAAAGCTGCAAGGTAAATAAGATATAATATATTTAATAATCGTAATAATAATAAAAATATCGATATTTTTATCGACATATCGATATTTTTCTGATATAGCGTACCCCGATATTGATACATTGCAAAATATCGATATGTCGAAAAACGATATTTATAAAAATATTAATAGCCCTAGTTGGCAGCCCTAGCAACTTGTACGAGTGTCAAGTACTCTGACGTCACAGAATACGCGCGCCGAACTAGTCGCGTTTACATCGCCCATAAATAATGGCGATTTTTAAAAATTTTTTTTAGCAACATGGTTTATATTTTAGATGTGTTATATTTATTTCTAGAAATGTAATAACTAGTAGAAACGTTTAAAAAAATAAAAAAAAAATCATGCATATTCCCTATTGCGTACGTTCGTTCAGTACTTACAATAACTTGTACATTACGGAACGGATCCGGCGTAAGCTCCATTAGGCTCCAATTGAAATGCTTCACTTTTTGTGCACGAACTTACCTTTTATACGTTATTATTGTAAGAGTGTATAAACAAAATATATTTTTATTGTAAAAAAATCTTTTTAAGATATTATTTATTTACGTATAAATAACACGAGTAGCAGTTCAATATAGATTATATTCGAAATTTTTTAAAGGTATACGATTCAATTAGTATTTGCATGATACCTGAACGTAAAAATATATCAAATGAAAAAAATAAAACAGTTTTAATATTGGTATTGTGGTTAGATCATGCAACACTAATTATATTTAGTGAACAATCTATGTATTTGACTAACTTATAATATCATTATTTTTTGAATAGATTAGACAAAATATACATGTTTATTTATAAGTTTCTTGTATACATGTATATGTCACTGAACTCCTAAACGGCTGGATCGATGTTGACGAAATTTTTTGTGCGTGTTCAATGGGAATTCGAGAATGGCTTAGATTCACAATTGGACCCGGTAAGTGGCGCTTTGTTTGAACAGAACAACGTCTGCTGAGTCACCTAGTCTATACCAATAAATAAAATTGGAGTGTCTGTTTGTAATGTCAAAATAATAGGCTTTTTTCATGCTCACACGGTTATTTGTACGACACAGATACCTAGAATACAGATTAAAAAAAAATTGTCTGTCTGTTTGTTCCGGGTAATCTTCAAAACGGCCAAACCGATTTCAAAAATTCTTTCACCAATGGAAGGCTATAATATCAGGGCGTAAACTAGGCTATATTTTATCCCGGTATTCCCACGGGAACGGGAACTATGCGGGTAAAACGACTAAAACCGAAGCGATGCGAGGGCGGGTTGCTAGTTATCTATAAATATTTTCCGTATGGTGACGGAATAAGAATAGACTCTAATAATATATAGACGGCAAATATATTCCTTCAATTAATCAGGATAAGAGCTGAGTGATGAGGTCCGAGCATAATTTTATTATATACTAGCAACCCGCCCTCGCTTCGCTTCGGTTATAGGTTATAGTCGTTTTACCCGCGTAGTTCCCGTTCCCGTGGGAATACCGTGATTAAATATAGCCTAGTTTACGCCCTGATATTATAGCTTTCCATTGGTGAAAGAATTTTTGAAATCGGTCGAGCCGTTTTGAAGATTACCCGGAACAAACAGACAGACAAAAATTTTTTAATTGCTATTTTAGGCATAGGTGTCGTGCAAATAACCGTGTGAGCATGAAGAAAGCCTATTATTTTGACATTACAAACAGACACTCCAATTTTATTTATTGGTATAGATGTATTTTATAATAAGATTAGAAAAATATTTTCTAAAGAAGTTCATTCCCAGGTCCCGTTTAAACTTCGTAATTTCTTCTTTATTAGGGTTCCGTACTCAAAGGGTAAAAACGGGACCATATTACTAAGACTTCGCCGTCTGTTTGACCGTCTGTCTGTCACCAGGCTGTATCTCAAGAACCACGATAACTAGACAGTTGAAATTTTTAAAAATTATGTATTTCTTTGCCGCTATAATAACAAATACTAAAAACAATATAAAATAAATATTTAAGGGGGGCTCCCATACAACAAACGCGATTTTTTTGGCTCTTTTTTATAGATAATGGTACGGAACCCTTCGTGCGCTACTCTGACTCGCACTTAACCGGTTTTTGCTGTTGATGGCAAACGAACAAACAACCTAATGGTAAGTAATATTGCCGCTCATGAAGATAGTGAAGGGAATGTGAAACTCATTGCACGCGCAATGAGTTTCAGTGATCATCATCATCATCATCATTTCAGCCTATCGCCGTCCACTGCTGGACGTAGGCCTCCCTCATGTTGCGCCACAATGAGTGGTCCTGTGCCGCCTGCATCCAACGACGCCCAGCGACTTTCACTAGGTCATCGGTCCACCTAGTGGGGGGGCGTCCTACACTGCGTCGTCCGATACGTGGTCGCCACTCAAGAACCTTTCTTCCCCAGCGGTTGTCGGTTCGTCGAGCGATGTGGCCTGCCCAATGGCCACTTCAGCGTGCTAATTCTTCGTGCTACATATGTCGGTTACACCCGTTCTTCTGCGGATT
Organism: Lymantria dispar; assembly: GCA_032191425.1. NCBI lineage: Eukaryota > Metazoa > Arthropoda > Insecta > Lepidoptera > Erebidae > Lymantria > Lymantria dispar. The sequence continues at coordinate 1,477,839 of CM063462.1, read as the reverse complement.
TCCGTATTCCGGATTCTATCTCGCAGAGAAATCCCGAGCATAGCCCGCTCCATAGCACGCTGAGCGACTTTGAGCCTTGATATGAGGCCTACATACAGTTTCAGTGATACAAAATAACTACTCACCAAAACCCACCACACATAAATACCCTCAGAAAGTTGGGCTTCGCACAGACAACGGCACCCTTCAACAATTACCAGCAAATCAACCGCGACAGCTACTAACGAACATCTATGAATTATTTAGTAGATTATACAATATTAACTTCACGTTTTTACATGAAGGCAGATTTTTATATGATTTCTTTTACAGGAAGTCTTCGTAATTCTGATCGACAAAGGTTTTATGTTTAAAGTTTGCAAGAAAAAGCTTAAGCGACTAAGCAGTCACTTATATATAAGCATATGGTAGGACCACAATGTCTACAACTGCAAGCTGGTCAATCCGGGTTAGTATCACACTCTCACAGAAAATCGACGTCTGAGTAGTAGCACTTCGTTCGGTAAACGAGAAAGACGGAACTCCAACTTTCTGAGGATTTTGCGTGTTTTCCCTTCAATTGTGCCTTTATTTTTTTTAAAGACTACGTCCTGCACTAAGAAAGTAATTCTTTTATTGCGGGCGACTTTACAAACATATAAGGACATAAACCACATCCAAATTCTAAACAACAATCCGTGGATCGTACAAAGCATTGTCCTACATGGGACTCGAATCCGCGACACTGGCACGGTAGGTCGTTATTTTAACCTCTATACCATCTGTACAGTCTATCCGTGAGTGTCGTAAAAGAAGACTAAGGTAAGCGATATGCAAATAACACCTATGCAACAGAAGGAAAACTTGACATAAAACCACACGTCTGACCACCGTGGTACCATCACCATCATCATCGCAGGCCGCATACGTCCCACTATTGGGTTCGGGCCTCCTCTACAATCTTGGGGGATTTGATCTACTATACCATGCTCAAGTTTTCCTTCTCTTGCACAGATGTATTGTGTATATTATATCCCCTAGTCGTCTTTTATGACATCCAGGGGCAAGATAGGGAGTGGTGAATTGTATTCTTAGTCCGTTCACACGGAGCAGTGTGGTATTATAAGTCAATTTTCCCTTCTATTGCGAAGGAGGTCCGAGCCCAACAGTGAAACTGGAACCGAGATGATGATACTGAACACAAGCTTTTTCTTTAACAGTGTGTTTTCATGATACACCATGTCTGTTTTTTATAAATTTATCTTTATTGCAAAACCTTGAGAGCCCACCTTACATTAATTCAGCTGACCTGCAAACTAAAGGGATCGCGAGTTACTTGCGGAACATCTCTTTCATAAACTTATTGACAAATAAAAACATCACGTGATTGCAATATTCGTGACAAAATCTTGACAAATCGACCGTTAACCACCATCTTAAACGAACAAGTTTAATATTTCGTTAATCGTTAATCTACTCTGTCTATAGAAGTATTGTCTATTGTCTATTCTATATTGTCTACTAACTTATGTCAGCATCTGCGTGAAATTAAGTTTTCATTACGCATCCCTGTTTGATGATTATTTTAAATGACAATTGCATTTTTATTGATGTCTAATTCATTGTGAAGTGTTGCTTCAACTTAAGTCTATTTGTAAAAAAAACAGCGTGAAATGTCAAGAAGTTTTGGAGGTTAACGTTTGCAGTGTACAAACAGACTTACAAAAAAATTAAACGAATTTGTTTTGTTGCTCTTTTCTCAGAACACACGCCCGCTTTTCTCAAGATTTTTTTCACCCACTTCCATTCAAGCTATCAGACTGAGTGAAATTTTTGAACCAATATGGCACACGTCACCAAATTACGATTTTTAATTTTTATACTAAATGATGTAATGGGTATGAAATAAAAAGGTTTGATAAGCGAAACGCAAATGAGGTAACATTAGTTTAAATATCCAAAATGGCGGACATCACAAATTAAGTAAATGCTTTTTTTGTTTATTTTTTAATAGAGGATTATGAATAAATAGATTAAATGTACAAGTGCCTGGTTTTATATTTCTTTATTATATTTTTTGGGACTAATCCCACCAAACATTCCCATCACTGTAACTCCTGTAAGCCAGGATCCACAATGGTATCCGTATAAGCCACCGAGGTTTGACCCTCGGGAAATCCTGGGAAACGCTTTTAATTATCTTGGGACCCGCAACAAATTGAATTAAAAAAGAAAAACAGGAGGAATTGAAAAGATTCCACTCCCTCCTTTGCAGAGCGGGAAACATGAACGTGAAGCGCAGCAGTACAGCCCCACGGGTTAAACCGAGCTTAAGGGACCCATATGTGAGCTCCTTTATTATATGTATAGATTAAAAAAAAACCTGCAACGCACAAATGGCAGAGTGGTTTAAGTACCGAACTGTTGCGCCGAGTGTCATGCGTCGATCCCCATACAATTCTATGTGGATATGCAAACAATGGTTCTGAGTTTGGATGCAATTTATATCCATTGATTGTATGTATATGAAGACCGTAACGCAAGATTTTATTCCTTAGCGTGGGGTAGTCTTAAAAGACAAAAAGAAATGGTTTTATCTATGATAATAATAACCATGTGAAACAAAAAGTTTTGCATTAGGTTATTCGTGTGCGGTTCAGTTCTACGTGAAAAAATTTGCAGGGCAGAACTATGTAATGAAGCGGTAAAATTAGGTTAGTCTAATGTCTGTATAAAAGTATGACTATAAAAATGGCACTAAAATAGCACGAATGTCAAACGTATATATGAAACTGCATTAAGAGGTCCGTAAAAAATTACTCTCAGTATGGTTACAAATAGTGTCTATTAATTGTTTGCTTTATAAGCAACCGATTAACAGACACAAATCGAACTGCACAAGAGTCAATTCTCTTCCTTAAATCTAAGCGTTATTTTTACAATAATTATGTAAATAAATTCCTAATATAAAACTGCAATAAAATTGAGAGTCATTCGCGATGATGTCATTACAGAAATGCCATTTTTTTCTTCACTAATAGAGCAGGAAGTATGAGACTAAATTTAGCAATACCATAGCATTTTCTCTCAAGCATTTGTAACGGAATCGTGATAATTGTAGAACAGGCATCTATTTTTAACAGTAACAATATAATTCTATGAAAAGGCCAATAACAAAAGCGGATTACTTTCGAAAACGTGATTAAGATAGTTTATGGTTTCAATGATAGAAAAAAAAATGGATCAGTACCATCGATTTTAGAAATCACTGAAAAAATAATAAATTAACAACTTCTCTATGGGTCATAATAAATGCGGGTGAGCGGACCGGGGATTTAGTCCGGCATCCGTGGATAGGTTAGCCTCGCGACGCCGCCGCCGATAGGAGAGGGTACTACGGGTTGGTTACAGATGTGCGTGCCTACATCCCTCTGTCGCCCCGGCGAGGAATGCGCCGACAGTAACCAACAGCTAAAAAAAATGGGCTATAATAAATAAGGATATACAGAAAATTTTATACTCTTGCCATTAAATTTCGTAGCGCTTTTTTTTTAAGATAAAGTATTAGCCGCTTTTTCATTAAGGGGACAAAGGGAAGTTGTTCACACGTCCACGGTAGATTTAGATATAAAGAAAATTTGTTATACATGTGTAATGAACAACCCTCAGAACTCATTGAAAATTTCCTGGAAACTTTAGATACTGTATCGACAGGTGACTCCCCTCTCAAAGAGTTAAAGTAAGTCTTCAAAACGGTTCGACCAAATCTATTCCGTATTATATTTTTCTTTGAGAACTGCAATATGCCGTCGCTAGTGGATGGATCGGGGATTAGTCCGCCACCCGCAGAGAGGACGACGCCTCGGCAATAACAACGGCGGGGATGATACCCGAAAAGGGAACTCATCGAGCCGGCTAAAGATGTCAAGAAATAGGTACCAATGGTCAGCCCATTAGCGATGGGCAGTGAACACGATGGGTTATTGGGCCCCATGCCGCTCTTCCGTCGCCCCGACCAGAATGGGCAGGTTTGTCCAAATCATAGCCTGCCAAAAAAAATATGTGCGATATATATTGATTTAAGATGTCATCATCATCATCATCGCAGCCCATATACGTTCCACTGTTGGGCTTGGGCCCCCTCCACAATGGGAAGGAATTTAACCTACTATACCATGCTGTTCAGACATGTTGGTTTAGGGTTTTGAATAATGATGATGATGAGTCATCTTTTGCGACATCCACGGACAAGATAGGGAGCGGTGAATTCTATTCTTAATCCATCACCACACGGAACAGATTCTTCTAAATCCGTCACCACACGGAATGAATTAAAGAAGTAGACGTGTCGTGTCGTTGACCAAAGATGAAATGAATATCAGTATACGAAAGATTTTCCGTTTGGTGATGGAATAGGAATACAATTCACCACTTCCTATCTTGCCCGTGGATGTCGTAAAAGACGACTAAGGGACTAAATATATATACATATAGCATCCATACAAGAGACGAAAACTCAAAACGAAATCCTACACTAAGTCGAAAGACCAGCGTGGTAAAGTAGATCAATTTCCCTGCTATTGTGGAGACGTTTATATAAAACTAGCTGACCCAAAAGACGTTGTTCTGTCGAAATAAGCGCCACCTACCGGGTCCAATTTTGAATCTAAACCATACTCGAATCCCCTTGAACATGCACAAAAAATTTCATCAACATCGGTCCAGCCATTAAGGAGGAGTTCAGTGACATACACACGTACGCTAGAAATTTATAAATAAGATATACTAGCTGACCCAACAGACGTTGTTCTGTTCCAGTAAAATAACGCTACCTACCGAGTCCAATTGTAAATCTAAACCATCCTCGAATCCTCTTGAACACACACAAAAAATGTCATCAACATTGGTCCAGTCGTTTAGGAGGAGTTCAGTGACATTATCTGGTCGGAGTCCCTCACCGCCCGCAATGCGCCGCCAATAGCGGAATGCCCTTCTGCGACGACCGCAGAGGGTTATGGTGGTAAGGGCTATTAGGGGCTACCGTACTGTGTCCTGGACTGCGGCGCCACTGCTGGCAGGCGATCCGCCTTGACCGCTGGTGGCAGAAGCGCTGACAGATGTATACCGGTTCCGCGCCACAGCACGAGTCAACGGCGAGCGGGTCTCCGCAGGGGGACTGGGCAGAGCTCGAGAAGTGGCTCGAACGGAAGTAATCCGGCGGTGGAGTGAAGATCTAGAGTCCCCCGTAGCAGGGCGGGGGACTGTGGAGGCGGTTGCGCCGCATCTCCACCGCTGGCTCAGGAGAAGGCACGGCAGCCTTACATTTAGGATGGTGCAGGTGCTTACCGGATATGGGGTCTTCGGTAAGTACCTGCACAGAATTGGAAGAGAAGAGGCCCCAGGATGTCATGAGTGTGGCGCGCTAATCGACGATGCGCGTCACACACTGGAAGTATGCCCCGCCTGGGGGTCTCAGCGCCACGTCCTGTCAACGAAACTGGGAATAACAGACCTGTCGCTGCCGACCATCATCTCCAAGATGCTCGGCAGCGACAGCTGTTGGTCGTCGATGGCCTCCTTCTGTGAGGCTGTCATGACAAGGAAGGAGGCCGCGGAGCGGGCACACGAGGCGCTTGTGTCCGCTGACTCGCTCCGCCGGCGACGACCAGGGAGGAGAAGACGCCGCTATGCGCTCCTCCACCCACCGCTCTGAATGATGACAGGACGTGGCCAGACGGCCAAGCGTTGAGGTGTCGGGGATAGAATGTTGTCAGACGATCTCTCCGGCACCTCGTAAAAGCGCGGAAGGGTCCGCTGTGGTTTTAGTGGGTATTTCGGTCACTTCTGTGGCCGGCGAGTCCCACACACACTCCCCTGTCTGTAACCGGCGGGGGATAGTGCGTAAATGCATTTCCACAGCGTGAAAAAAAAAAAGGAGTTCAGTGACATACACACGTACACACAAGAAATTTATATATAAAGATAATAATGAAAACCTGTATGGCTAATTTAATCCCGTCGAGAGGCCGACCGCGTGAGGAAAGACCGACGTTCTCCCCGAGGGGGGGACGTCGGTCGATGGGAGGGTACCCCAAGGAGGGGGTATCCCGTCGGGCCGACCACTGATGACAAGTAACCCTGCTCCGGTGGTCGGCCCAACGATGAAGGCGACGTGGTTTTCGGGTGGGTTGCGGGTGTTGCGTGCTTACGCCCCTCTATCGCCCCGGACGGAATGGTGCGAGAAGCGCGCCGACCGCAGCCCACCCCAAAAAAAAAAGATCAAAAAATTGATTAGCGGGAAAATTTGTTGACATTTATTATTTACTAGCAACCCGCCCTCGCTTCGTTTCAGCTTCAGTCACCTTACCCGCGTAGTTCCCGTTCCCGTGGGAATACTGGAATAAAATATAGCTTATATTACCCCCTGATATTATAGCTTTCCATTGGTGAAAGGAAATCAGTTCGGTGGTTCAAGCATGAAAACGTAACAAACATACATTCGCATTTTTAATATTAGTAAGGATCGAGCATTGAAGAAAATGTGTTCAATGTAGCGGTTTTTTGAAGAAAACGGAGGTATGAAATTCCGGAATATTTGTGAATTATTATAAGCCAAATTAAAAAAAAAACTTAATGAGAGCTAAAAAACTTTGTTATTGTTGGTTGCATGGACTGAGATGATGGTTGGATCCCACAAACTAACGCCAGAACAGAAAAAAGGTAATATTTACTGGTGTACAAATAAAATTGTTTAATTATAGACATTTTTTAGTGTTTAACTATAGGTAGACACTTTTTTGACTGCACAGTGGATTACAATTTGTGAAATCTACAAATGATTGTTCTGAGTGACTATATTTTGTGGCAGTTAATTAAATGTTTGTAAAGTCCCCTGCAATACAAGGATTAATACCTTAGTACAGATCGCATTTAAAAAAACCGATTTAGAAAGTTATCTATTTCAAAATAAATAAAAGCAATTATAGTAAAAGTATGAAGATAATACAATAATAAGATAATAAAAACTCATGAATTAAAAATAAAAATTGGACAAATTAGCGAAACAATTAAAAAAAAACAGCCCGTCGGTAATTTTCGCGGACTTTTTACAAAACCAACCGACATAACGTTTCTATCAGAAACGTTATGTCGGTTGGCTTATTTCTCGGTAAACGATTATTATCTAACTGTCTGTCTATGCAATGGATAGACGCATCTATGTGGCCATAAATATCGCGACATATTTTTTATACAATCAAGCACCGAGTTAATTTTTCTAATTTTAATCTTCTTTTTTTTTTAATTGGCAACCAGCTAATACGAGCCATTGTCATTGTTGCCCATGCGTTATTTTCTTTTTCACAAATTAAATTATCAGTTTTTCCTCCACAATAAAAGAGAAATTGACCTTACTATACCATGCTGATCAGACAGCTTGGTATAGGGTTTTATATCGAGATTTTCTTCTCTTGCCTAGGTATTAACTTCAATAATCCTTTAGCCGTCTTTTACGACACCCACGGGCAAGAAAGGTGATGTGAATTTTATTCTTACTCCGTCACCACACGGAAAGAATCTATAGGTATACGTAAAATTGAATGTCATATGTTAATACATGGAAAATTATTATTAAAACAGAATATTGAAGAGTGTCATTCGACTATTTATAGAAGCAGTTAACAAAAATGTACTGCTTGCATGGAAATAGATATCGACCTTGCGAATGGACCACACAATGTTTGCTCATAGAATTATGCGTAATCGATCTGTTCTTGCGGCAGTAATTTTAGTCAACATTCAATACAAAATAGTGTTTTGTATTACAACAATCATTCAATCATTCTTAATGAATTTGTTGTCAGAATCTATACACCTAGATTACATTTTTTCAGGCTAATGTGTGCTAGTTGGCCCTTTGGTGTCGAAATGAATTGTAATTCACAATTTCTGCCACCCCTGTGGTATTCGTAAGAAATAACTAAATGTTTGTAAGCTAATAACGCCACTACAAGAGAAGGAAATATTAAAATAAATCCTTATACATCTAAACAACCTATATAACGCTGGTCGGACTCGATTTGAAGTTATTGCGGTGTATGATGTTAGCTTCTATTATATTTATAGGAACTTTTTCTTTTTTTTTGTGGGTGGGCCGCGGTCGTCGCGCCTCCGCACCACTCCGTCCGGGGCGACAGAGGGGCTTAAGTGGCGGCCCGACGGAATACCCCCTATTGGGGTACCCTCCCATCGACCGACGTCCCCCCCTCGGGGAGGACGTCGGTCTTTCCTCACGCGGTCGGCCTCTCGGCGGGTGACGGACTAATCCCCGGTCACGTCACCCGCGGCCTCGGCTAGGGCGGCATGAGGCGCAGATAGTTGCGCCTGCGCCGCCCCAGTCGCCGGCGACGGATCTCCTCATCGAGGCTGCGCTCCTCACGCAGGCGATCCGCCGCCTCCTTCTGCGAGATCGCTGTCTCGCAGAAGGCTGCGACCGCGTCCCAATTCCCGACGCTGTCGACCATCGCCCTAGCGATAGCCGGCAGCGTCAGGTCCGTAACAATGATTGCGACGAGTTCACAGCCCTGCACTGCCCAAGCCCCGCAGGCCTCGAGCGTATGGCGCGCCGTGTCTTCGTCGCAATCGCAGTGGTGGCAGGACGGTGTACTCTCCCTCCTAACGAGCTTGTGCAGGTATTTGGCGAAGCACCAATGCCCCGTCAAAACCTGCACCAGTCGGAAGGAGAGCACCCCGTGCCGCCTCTCCAACCACTGCATCAGCACCGGCCGGAAGGCTTCCACGGTTCGCACCCCGAACCGAGGCCTCTCCAGCCGGACTGCCCAACGGGCGATGACGTCTCGGCGGGCGTCGACGCGCCAGGCGGTGAGATCCCTTAACGAGACCACACCGCCCTCCGCTCGCACCCCCGTCACCCGCCGATATAGTCCGGCGAGCATCTCCGCCTCCAGGTCCCACGGGGGAGTCCCGGCCAGTAGGCACGCTGCCTCCGTCGCCACCGTGCGGTATCCGCGGATGGCCCTGACCGCCGTGACCCTCTGTGGTCGCCACAGAAGGGCCCTAAGTCGGGCGGTCATGGACCCCGCCCACACCGGTGCGCCGTACAGGGCCATCGACCGGATGACCCCCGCGTACAGCCGTCGGCACGCAGCGCTCGGTCCGCCCACGTTCGGCAAAAGCCACGATAGGGCGGACGCCGCGCCGACGAGCCGCGGAGCGAGCCTGCGGAAATGCTCCCGGAACCACCATCGCCCGTCGAGCACCAGGCCCAAGTACCTCATATGGGCCCGGATGCTGATGTCGACCGAGTGGACGGTGATCGAGACGCCGATGGGAGGGCTCATAGTGCGCCCATGGAACAAGAGGGCCTCCGTCTTGTCCAGGGCGACCCTCAACCCCAGCGCCTCGATCCGCCTGACGACCTCCTCGGTACCCGAGGTCGCCAGGCTTACCGCCTCTTCTAGTGTCCCACCGCGGGCTGTGACGAGCGTGTCGTCGGCGTAACAAATCACGCCCAGCCCGGGCGGGAGGCTCCCCCTCAACGCCCAGTCGTAGCCGATGTTCCACAGGGTGGGTCCGAGGACCGACCCCTGTGGGACACCGCACGTCATGGGCGTTCGCACGACGTCCCCTGCTCGGTCGGTGCAGAGGACGCTGCGCCCCTCCAAATAGTCTGCCACTAGCCGCCTCAGGTAAACTGGCACCCCGTGATACCGGAGCGCCTCCCTGATGCAGCTGAATGGCAGACTATTGAATGCGTTGGCGATGTCTAGGGACACCACCAACAGCACTCCCCCGCCGGTTACGGCCTCAGTCGCCACGGCCCTCAGGCGCAACAGAGCCGCGATCGTCGAACGATCCCTCCTAAACCCAAACTGGGCGTCCGACAGATCGGGCCCCGTGCCGACGAGGTGCCGCTCGATGCGGGCAGCTACCACCCTTTCCAGTAGCTTGCCCGTGTCATCGAGCAGCACGATAGGCCTGTAGGCCGAAGGCGACTCCGGAGACCGTCCCGGCTTCGGCAGGAGCACCAGCCTTCCCTCCTTCCAGCACCCAGGGAACCGTCCGGACGCTAAACACGCGTCAAACAGCTCCCTGAGGCGGGGTCCCAGGTGTTCGAGGACCAGGGCCAGCACACGGTTAGGAACACCGTCGGGCCCGGGGGCGGTAGACTTTGCGCGCATGCGCGTCACCGCCACCCCCATCTCGGGTTCCGTGATGGGCGGAACACTGTCGTCGTCGGCCTCCCGGTCAGTGTCTGGCGGAGCCATGACCGGGGGCGTGTGTTCCGCCCGCCGCGGGAACAGGTCCTCGATGACCCGGGTGAGAAGGCCGGGCTGGAGAGTCTCGGTGAGGGGAGGGCCCCGCGCGCGTAGCCTATTCAGCACCGCGCGATAGGGGCGTCCCCAGGGGTCACGGTTGAGACTGTCCAGCATCTCCTGTTGACTGACGTCCTTGGCGGAGCGGACGGCCAGCCTGAAGGCCGACCGCGCATTGCGGTAGCCCTCGTAAAGCACGGCCTCCCGCTCCGCATCGCGATGGCGCCGCCGGCTGCGGGTGTAGGCCCTCCGAGCACGGATACACGCGGCCCGGAGATCCGCCAGCTCCCGGGACCACCAGTGGACCCCCCTCCTCGGGGGCAGACGCCGTACCCGGGGCATGGCCGCATCGCAGATCTGCGTCAACGCACTGCGGATGCGGCCAGCCTCGGCGTCCACCCCGTTCGACTGTTGAGCAGAGGACAGCCACGAGTATACGATGGCTGTCTCCGCCAGCTGGTCCCGGTCTAAGCGACCCACAGCCCATCGCGGAAACGCAGGACGCCCATCCGCCCCGTGACCCCTGCTGGGCATCGGGATTGCAGGGGAGACCTCCATCCGGATATACCGGTGGTCCGACAAGGTCTCCACCTCCTCCACGACGCGCCAGCTCCCCACGCGTGCGGCGACCTCGGGGCTAGCGAACGAAAGGTCCACTATCGACCCGCCCCGTTGTCGCACGCACGTATGCACCGAGCCCCTGTTCAGCAAACAGAGGCCCAGTGCCGCCGCCCACTCCTCGATCGCCCGTCCTCGGTCATCCGTCCTAGGGGACCCCCACGCCACGGACTTGGCGTTAAAGTCCCCCAGGACGAAGACCTGGCGCGATGCCAGTCGCCGTAACGAGGCCTCCATGATGGTGAGGAAGGCCTCGAAATCGGTCACACTCCAGTTAGGGGAGAGATAGACTCCGAAGAGCGTAATCTCCCCCCAGTCCGCCGCGACGTATCCGACGCCCCTGTCCCTAAGGGTCAGAGACGACGAAGGCCACGACGTGGAGGCGACGATTGCCACGGTGCCATCGGTGCTACCCAACCAGTTAATCCGGTCGGGCACCACGTACGGCTCCGCGACTACGGCTACTCCTATCAACCACTCCGCCATGGCTTGCAGGAACACGTCCTGCGCACCGGCGGAGTGGTTGAGATTGGCCTGGAGGAGACGAATGGATACGGGGTCCATTAACGGTCCGTATCCATCGTCACCTCCTCCGCGCTAACGGGCGATCGGGCCGCGCTCGGAGCGGGGACTGGCCCGGTCGATGGGCCGCCCCGCCCCTTTGGGGCCGATGCCGGGGGTCTGCAGTCCCCAGAGCCCATGCGGTGCTTGGCAGTGGGGCACCGCAGAGCACGATGCCGCCTGGTGTCCAGCCTGACCGCAACGGAAACATAGCCCGCTGCAGTCAAAGCAGTTCCCGCATGTCGGTCGGGTATGCCCGACCGCCATGCACTTATAACACCTCGCGGGCCGGGGCTCCAGCACGGTTACCCGCGCCGAACTCCAGCCCACGAGGAGCATATTTATAGGAATAGTGCATCATTTCAGCTCATATATGTCCCACTGTTGGGCTGAAGTCTCCTCCACAATAGGAGGGAAATTGACTTTACTATACCATGCTGGTCAGACAGGTTGGTATAAGGTTTTATTTCGAGATTTCCTTCTCTTGCATAGATGTTAAATGTGTATTATATCCCTTAATCGTCTTTTACGACATCCACGGGCAAGATGGGAAGTGGTGAATTGTATTCTTACTCCATCACCACACGGCAAAGAGGAATAGTTACTGTGTATATATTCGGACCGACCACGGAGGACAAAGAACTCGATACCGGTGGTCGGCCCAACAATTCTTTGCGACGAGCTACGGTGGGTTATGGGGCCGCCAGGACTTCAGGTGCATTGACCATAACCCACCAAAAAAAAAAATGTATACACTGAAGATGAGAATGAATGTATTCTGAGCAGATCTAGCATGAGGGAAATCCCTGATATATTGTCTATGTTTCAAGGAGGTTTTAAGCCACGGATGACAAAGACTCATTAGTTCGCCTACTCTTGTCCCGATTATTTGGGGTCGACGCAATATTTACAGAGGCTTTACCTATAGTGCAGAGGGTGCGGTGCCCCCGGGCGCCGGGTGTTAGGGGGCGTCGAGAGCTGCTCGCAACACATAGTCTCCTCCTCTATTGTAACGCTCCGTACGGAGTGGGCGCACCGCATGCAGTAAGTGGCTAACCATTTATAAAGGTAAATATAGAATGTGTAGCGGGGTTCTAAGAAAGTAATCTATACCAATAAATAAAATTGGAGTGTCTGTTTGTAATGTCAAAATAATAGGCTTTTTTCATGCTCACACGGTTATTTGCACGACACCTATGCCTAAAATACAGATTAAAAAAATTTTGTCTGTCTGTTTGTTTGTTCCGAGTAATCTTCAAAACGGCTGGACCGATTTCAAAAATTCTTCACCAATGGAAAGCTATAATATCAGGGAGTAAACTAGGCTATATTTTATCCTGGTATTCCCACGGGAACGGGCACTACGCGGGTAAAACGACTGAAACCGAAGCGAAGCGAGGGTGGGTTGCTAGTTACTAATATATTCCATTTTATTCGCGCATTTTGATACAAGAGAGCGCCAGGTTATTAATTACACACGGGCGCTACATGGGCTAGAGCCACGACTGAATATATTCTCCCATTTCACCGTAGAAATTACAAAAGTTATTGCCAATAATTATATGATCAGCTACTTGACTTCCACTTTATTTAGGAATAAAATTTTTGACCAGACACTCAAAATGCTACCACATAGCAAAAATGACAATCTATACCTATAGACGTCCACTGTTAGACATAGGCCGCCTACGAGAATGCCACTCGAAATGGTCCTGCGCCACTTGCATCCAACGGTTCCCTACGGTTTTCAAGATGTCATCAGTCCACCTAGTAGAGAGTCGTCCTACGCTGCTTTTCCGATTCGTGACTGCCACTCGAGAACCCTTCTTCCTCAACGGTTATCGGTTAAAGCGATGTGACCTGCCCATTGCCAACGTGCTAATTCTGTGGTCTATATCGGTTACATCCGTTCTTCTACGGATTTCCGTATACCGAGCATAGCCCTCTCCATAGTACGTTGAGCGACAACGATAAAAAGTATTGAGTAAGAATCTAGATAGGTACTTGGCCGACGATAAAAACGTAGTTTTTTTTTTCGGTGTTAGGTGAACAAGTAAATAATTCTTTGTAATGGTAGGTATACAGCCAATTCGCTGCCTTTTTTTTTTGGCAAACGAGCAAGCAGCACACCTGATGGTAAGTGACGCTGCTGCACATGGACCTTTGCAATACCAGGGGCACAGCCAGGCCGTTGCCTACCGTGAAGGAAATACTCTTCTTAAACCTCGTTTAAAGAAGGACAGGTCATAGCGCTCGGGAAACACAGCAGCAGGTAGTTCATTCCAGAGCCTGCACGTACGTGGGAGAAATGAACGCTGGAAACGTACAGTTGAAGACCATAATATTTCCAGGTGAAATGGATGAAGCCTGCTACGATGTCGAGTGGTACGTTGGTAGAATGGTGACGGTGGTACCTAGTCAAACAGTTCCTCGGAGCACTCCCCGTGAAAGAGTCGGTAGAGTACACAGAGTGACCCAGTCTCTCCGCTGCTCCAGCGACTCCAATCTGTCCGTAAGACTACGTTAAAATGTAGTTTGGGTATCCAAACTCTAGCTTGCCATGCCGAACTACAGTAAATTACTACTCAGACTTCGATTTTCTACGAATATAATATTACATTTTTATTGCAGCTCATATACGACGTACTACTGAGCTTCTTCTAAAATTCTGAAATTGACTTTACTGTACCACCCAGGTGACAGGTTGGTATAGGATTTTATTTCAAGATTTTCTTCTCTTTCGTAGATGTTATATGCAAGACGACTAAGGTATACGATACCTTAGTCGTCCTTTACGACACCCACGAGGAAGAATGAAGGTGGTAAATTGTATTCTTACTCCGTCCCCACACGGAAAAATATACACAATAATAATCATCTTATATCCATAAGAAGTAGATAATTGTCTGCCTTATCATCTTTTTCGAAATAAAAAACACCAATTCGTTAGAATAATAACATAACTACCTATAGAAGGATAGTGTCGGTCTATGAGTTATTATTCTAAGCACCAATTCTTTATAAATCATCATCATCTTGCTCTTATCCCAATTACTTGGGGTCGACGCAATATATCATCTGTTTTGACAAATTGCAAAAGGTTTCGGCAATGACTTTTATGACCGGCCGCCTGCCTGACGTCAACCCTCCTTGAGAATGTAATCGTTGACCCAAATGGTACCAGATGGAGTTGGTCCGGGTCAATCTAGGGCTCTTAGTCGTCTTTTACGACACCCACGAGCAAAGCAAGGGTTGGTAGTATTCGAAGCCGCTACCACACAGCACCAATTCTTTATAAATGTAATTATTTAATTTATTAATCGCCAATTTCCTGGCCACAGTGCACCTGTAAGCTAATCTGTCAACGTTGTGAAAATAAGCAAAACATCTACGAATTTCAGCAATATTTCTTGCAAGAAACGGTTCAAATACGTTCGGGTCAAATGATATTGGATAACGCTAAAACGCAGGTTTTAATTTATTTTTGCTATATTTTTTTCAGGTATTCTATTATTTTTTTACTCAATTAAAACTTAATAAATTCGTAAAGTAGGTAGACGGCTTGATTGGGCGAGTTTCTGAATGTGCAATCGAAGTCAAGGATTCGGTGCAGGTGGCCCGCTCAATTTGTGATGAGGGATACTTGGGTAGGTTATGGATCGCACGCCGGCATTCCAACGCCCTGGATACAGGGCCAGATTAATCATAAGGCGGACTAGGCAACTGCCTAGGGACCGCGCAACGACTAAGGGCCCCAAGCATGCACCAAGAAAAAAAACATTTCACAGAACAATTTTTTTTTATTTGTATCACCATCATCATTTTCATAATTTCAGCCCACATACGTCCCACTGTTGGGCTCGGGCCTCCTCCACAATGGGAGGGAATTTGACCTGCTATACCATGCTGGTCACACAGGTTGGTATAGGGTTTTATTTCGTGTTTTCCTACTCTTAATATTTGTATACTTCCTCAGTATTATGCCTTTTTTATAGCTGTTAGTGGCAAAAAAGAAAACAGCACACCTAATGGTAAGTGACACTACTGCTTATAGACCTTGGACCATAGACCCGAGAATCGCATTGCCTTGGGGCCCTAGTAGGGTTAATCCGGCCCTGCCTGGATAGGCGTAAGTGTAACCAGACTTCTGTAGGGGGAAAGGGCTTCTGTAGGCAATATCCACGGTGCCTAGTACTCAGTTCAGAGGGATGTAATACCTTAAGTAAGAATATCATTCTGTTATGAGATAGGTTTTGTTTTTTTTTTACTTATTTATGGTGGTAAACGAACAAATATTGTGATGGTAAAAGGTAATTGTCGTTCATGGACTTTTGTAATATCAAGGCTATAACCAAAACGTCCATCATATACGTCCCACTACTGGGTTTGAGCCTCCTCCACAATGGGGTAAATTGACCTACTGCACCACACTGGTCAAACGGGTTGATACAGAATTTTATATGATGGCATTTTATATGACAGTCATATGCATATTATATCTCTTAGTGGTCTTTTACGACACCCAGGGGTAGGAAAGGGAGTAGTGAATGGTATTCTTACTCCGTCGCCACACGGATCCGACACCATTTGATAGTGGTAGGACCACATTGTTGACATTTGTTTGTCTACAGTCGCGGGTCTGTCCGTCTGGGGTAGTACCACACTGAACAGAAAATCGATATCTGAGTAGTAGCAATTTGTTACTGCGCTTTGTTCGGTGAGCGAGAGAGCCGGAAGCCCAACTTTCTGAGGGTTTTATTAATGCTTTTAGTATCACCGAACCTCTTTGCACGCATTCACACTCCCTTCACGATAGGCAGCGGCCTTGCAAAGGCCTATGAGCGGCAACAACACTTACCATTAGGTGTACTGTTTGCTCGTTTACCACCTCGTCAACCACATGCAATAAAAAAAAAAGAAAAAACCAACCCTATCAGAAATTATTCGAATATCGGTTTAAATTACGATTATATTTTTTCGGATTAGCAACCCGCCCTCACTTCGCTTCGGTTTCTGTCGCCTTATCCCCGTTGTGCCCGTTCCCGTGGGAATACCGGGATAAAATATAGCCTAGTTTACTCCCTGATATTATAGCTTTCCATTGGTGAAAGAATTTTTGAAATCGGTCCAGCCGTTTTGAAAATTACCCGGAACAAACAGACAGACAAAAAAAATATAAAGTGTATTTTAGGCATATGTATAGTGCAAATAACCGTGTGAGCATGATAAAAGCCTATTATTTTGACATTACAAACAGACACTCCAATTTTATTTATTGGTATAGATATGCAATAACGTTACAATTACTCCATTACATCTCTAACTTGCAGCTGCAAACACAAACCTCAGCAATGTGCTAATACCACTAGGTAGGTAAATAATATCTTTTTCCATGTGGGGACGGAGTAAGAATACAATTCACCACCCCTTCTCTTACCCGTGGGTGTCGTAAAAGACGATAGAGGGATATATTATGCATATAACATCTATGCAAGTGAATGAAAACTTGAAATAAAACCCCATACCAACCTATCTGACCAGCATGGTATAGTAAGGTCAATTTCCCTCCTATTGTGGAAGAGTCTCGAACCCAACAGTGGGAGGTATATAAGCTGAAATGATGGTAAATAACATAACAAAAAGTTACAAAATTCATCTTTATTGATACAAATTCGTTTACATAATCATTGGACAAATACAAATTTAATACAATAATACTGTCAATTTATAAAACATTGACAATTCTTACATCGTAATGACTCATCTATAAATAGGCCTTACAATAACATTCAATCTTAGAATAATAACGTATAGAAGGTAAGTCAACGGACAAAAAATGAAGCATTTAAATTGAAGCCTAATGGAGCCTACGCCAGACCATTCCGTAGGTTCGTTCAAATTCACATTTCAAAAACATAAAAAGTGTATTAACATTACTTTTAAAAGTATTCCGACGATTTATGTTAATAAAAACAAAATTTGATTTCATAATTTGTATGTGTGCGTGTGTAATCGCCTGCGCGCATGTAGGCTTCATGTTTTTGATCGCTTAAGTACCGAAACTATCCTTCTATACGTTATTATTCTAAGCATTCAATGGTATGGGTGTGAGTTGATAGATAGGAATACTTCAACATTGCTTTCCGTGTGGTGACGGAATAAGAATACAATTCACCACTCCCTCTCTAGCCCGTGGATATCGTAAAAGACGACTAAAGGATATAATAAGCATATAACATCTCGAGAGAAGGAAAACTCGACCTATACCAACATGTCTCACCAGCGCGGTGTAGTAGGTCAATTTCCCTCCCATTGTAGAGGAGGAGCGAGCCCAACACTGGGACTTATCTGGACTAAGATGATTACAAGTGTAAAAGACGACTAAGATTTTTATTTAACTGGGCCAATACATCCAATGCAGTCAGGACAACAATTGCATTCCCAATGACAGTAGACAACCCACAACTGGACTCGAGCTTCCTCCACGATATACCATACTAGTATTTTTTTTATGGATGGGCTATGGTAAGCGCACACGCGGTCCGTTCGACGACGACGTCCGACGAAAGGACGACGCACGGGCCCATAACCCACCCGTACCCACGTCGCTTTCGTCGTTGGGCCGACCACCGGAGCAGGGTGACTTGTCGTCAGTGGTATACCATATAGGGTTTTGTTTCGAGTATTCTTTCTCTATCATGTTATATGCGTATTATATCCCTTAGTCGTCTTTTACGACATCCACGGGTAAGATAGGAAGTGATGAATTGTATTCTTATTCCGTCACCACATGAAAATTTTGCAATACTGACAGAGCACATATTGTGTCAACCCTAAGTAACTAGAATAAGATTAGTATGATGAATACATTTAATAATATAGTAATATTATGCCCAATGGAGGTTTTATTACATTTGACAGGTTTTCTTGTTTTGTTATAGCGAGGATGAGGTCATTATTGTTTTTTTAAGCGATCTATACACGAGCCGTCTGTTCGGGCCGCGATGACGAAAGGGCAGCGCTCTGTCTCATATCCTACTTATGGGACCGCGCTTCCCTCCCCTTCCTTTACTGTAGCGAGCCCAGTTGGTTACCCTTTCGGTTCCGTCATCTCAGGCCATACATTTCACACTATGGAGTTAGGGCCTATAGAAGTATACCACTGATCAGAGAGGCTTTTTATTTCGAGTTTTCTTTCTCATACATAGATGTTATGTGCATATTATATCCCTTAACCCCTATGGGAAAGAAGCGTCAATCTTTATATGTATGTTGTCTTTTATGACACCCACGAATAAGTTAGTGAAAATTGTATTCTTACTCCATCGAAGTATAATGCCTAACCATTGCACCAATATAGAATAATTTAAGTGCACCACCCTCCTATTTTGAAGTAGGCTGGAGCCCAGCTGTGGGACATATATGAGCTGAGATGATGTTATTTCCACCCCAATTAATTTGGGAGTATGATTTCAATAACCAACAACTTAAAAGTGCCCGAGCTGCCTACTAAATCTTTTATAACAAAATTATTTCAAAATAAAACCCTCATAGCAAGCAAAAATCCTCAGTTTTTCAACATGAGCATATTATTACTAAAACAACATCAATTAGTTATATCAATTATAGATACCGTCAAAATACATTAAATTTATATCAATATGTAAAAAATCCATTTTCATTTTTCATATAGAAACGTCAAAGTGTCCTTGTTATGTAAAAACATTTAAAAAATCTCACTATTTTTTTATATATAGACATGTCAAAATCACACTGTTTTCTTTTTCTATAACTTCAAAACAAAAAAAAACTGTAACCACAAATGATCTTATTAAAAAACTTATGTCTCATCTAATATAAAATAAAAAAAAATATCCACACTATTTACATAATAAATTGGTCACATTAATCACTATTCGATATTGGTTTGACTTCATTAATATGAGATACTTCATCATTAGATGATTCTAGAATTGACACATTTGGACTAATATTGTTATCTAATTTAATTTCATCTAATTTAATTTCATCTGATTGGGACGGAGTTTCAATTTCATCTACGGTTTTGTCATAATTTTTAGTTGTAACTTTAGTATTATCCGTTAAACTTGATGAATTTGTGATTTCATCTTTAGTAACCGTTAATTTCTCATCATTAGTAGCCGTTAATTTCTCATCATTAGTAACCGTTTTCTCATCATTAATAACCGTTGTCTCATCATTAGTAACCGTTTTCTCATCATTAGAAACCGTTTTCTCATCATTAGTAACCATTAATTTCTCATCATTAGTAACGGTTAATTTCTCATCATTAGAAACCGCCAAATTCTCATCAATAATTTCAGTTATTTTCACACCTTTTGTAGTTTCATCAACATCATTTTCGTAAATTTCAGTTATCTGAACACCTTTTGTTGTTTCAACAATTTCATCACTAACAACTTCTAAATCACAAAGATTTATATTAGCGTTATTAATCGCTTGTATTAAATTTTCTAATGTCGCATCGTCTACTTTATCGGTATTTTCAGTTGTAATTTCACTGCCTATATCTACATCTGTCAAATCAATATCGTCACTTTCATCTTTTGGTATATTTTCTACTTTCTTTTCGGCTTTGTTCTTTTTAGATTTGGACTTTTTCTTCTCTTGCTTCTCTTGTTTTTCTGGTTTTACTTCCGGTTTTGGTGATTCCTCCTTTTGTTTGTTTGTTAATACGTTCAATTGTGTTTGTAGGTGCGCGAGACTTTGACGTAATTGGGCGCAGTTAGCTGCCATTGCATCAACCTAAACATACAAAAAGTATCTTCAATATTTTGGCAGTTAGTGTCACGTTTGGACATTATTATCATAACGTTAGTCCGAAATATTTTTTTATTAATGCGTGAAGGAAGAGTAAGAATACAACGGTCACAACCTGTAAATTTCCTGTGGGTATTTTAAATATAAATTACCACTATAAGGTATTTGCAGTCCACTAGGCAGATACCCATGGTGGTGACGACATACTAGAATACAATATGATGTCATACCTTACATGTCCGTGTATTTGTAAAATTCACAATTCAGGCGAGTCATCACCAAGAGAAGGGGCAGCAGCGAAACATCAGTTTTTTTTCCGCGATTATGTTGTTATCCCCATTCCATGGAAGCCATCCCCATTCCATGGAAACCATCCCCATTCCATGGATACTAGGGATGAGATGTTCGATGATCATCGATGTTGAAAGGAAAAACATTGATGTTGAAAGGAAAATATCGATGTTGCTATAGGCAAAATATCGTAACATCGATGTTGAACTAACTTTCTAAAAAAAAAGCTCATTAAAATTTGCTCGGAGAACCTAATGGATATGAGCGTCTATTCTCTTTACACAAAAATTAACATACAAATTGTATTCCTACTAAGCATATAACATCAGTAAGAGATGGATACTCGAAATAAAACCTTATACCAACCCACTGAGATGTATATGAACTGAAATGAAGTTGGTTTTTTCCTCACCAACCCTGACCGTTATCTGTGTGGTGACAGAGTAAGAATACAATTCACGACTCTCTTTCTTGCCTGTAGATGTCGTAAAAGACGAATATAACGTTTATGCAAGAAAAGGAATGACATGTCCTTTAAACGAGGTTTAAGAAGAGCTTTTTCTTCACGGTAGGCCATGGCCTGGCTGTACCCCTGGTATTGCAAAGGTCCATGTGCGGCAGCGTCACTTACCATCAGGTGTGCTGCTTGCTCGTTTGCCACCAACGGCAATAAAAAAAAAAGGAAAACACGACATAAAACCAGCAGGATATAGGAGGTCAATAGCCCTTAATTATGGAGGACGTTCGAGCCCGGGCAGTATACGAGCCGAAATGATGATGAACCCTGACCATATGTAACATCAATGTGCAAACGTTTTTTTTTATGTTAAAGTCCTCAAATTTACCTTAGCGTTAGTAGCAGGAGACGGCGCTGGAGGGGCAGTAGGCATCGGTGCTGGCGGTGGTAACGGTGGTCTCTCAATGTTATGCTCCTTGAGTGTGTTCAGCAATACCGTACGTTCCGCCTGTTACAAATATGATATACAGGATGTATCAGGTTATGGGGCAACTGTTCGAGTATGTTGTAGTTTAAAGGTTCGTTATTAGAATGTACATTACACAAAAAACAATATATCATAAAAGTTATAGTGATTTCAAAAAAATGTGTCTAAGAGTCTATGCCTTAAATGTTACCTATTATGTAGGCATGTACAGACAGAATACATGTAGACATGTAAAGCTTCGACAGTATAATTTCATTCATTAATACCTAGAACTGCGCAAACGTTTCAATGACAGTTTAGGTACAACGGCGAGCGGTCAACGGTCATAGGCCGATCAGCTGTTTTAAAGCGAAGTTTGTCTTGCTTATGTGAATGTAATCATTGATTTATTCAATTTCTAATGAACATTTAACAAAGTATGAATATGTTGCGTATTAAGTATCATTGACTTTATACATTTCAATCAGATTTACACGAAAAAGCGATGACAAAATTGAAAATTTTACATGTCTCTAATTCCTTAACGAATCGATATTTTTCGTTCAAATTTTTGTCATGGGTTTGTGATGGTGTGCATGTATGTTATATTAGAGTAAGTAGTGTTAAGTACACTTATGTAGTAGATAGACAGTACAGTTATTATACGGATGTCATTCTAACAAGTCGTGTTTATCATTTCACTCTACTCCCGGTAACACACTACACCACATGGCGACCCTGCCATACGTAACTCGCACCGTGCGAGGGCGCGATGAATATTATAACTAAAAATAAAAGTTAAATACAAAATAACAGAAATACAGCAAAAATTTATTTTCCAAAAAAAAAAAATGTGTCGTGCAACGGTCGGGAAGGAGGAAGTTTTACAAAACGCTGCGGCAGGAAACGACGCTATTTTGAAAAGTCTTGGAGGACGTGGTTATAGTCATTATTATCGCTATTGTGGCATTTTTCTTGTGGAAAATGTATAATAATTGTCAAAGAAAACTGGTCCAGAGGGAGATAGGACAGCACGCCATGCGACATATTCGAGCTTCATTTGGGCGAGGACGAAACGCAAATGACGAAGAGGAACAGAAGTAACTAGTGAGTGCGTAAAATGTGCAATGTGCTAAGTAATTTAGATAAAAGTGTAATACATACGAAAAAAAAGGTGAAAATACATATACAAGCTATTAATGGAGATACTAACTGCTATATATCATCATCATCTTGCTCTTATCCCAATTACTTGGGGTCGACGCAATATGTCATCTGTTTTGACATATTGCAAAAAGTTTCGGCAATGACTTTTATGACCGGCCGCCTGCCTGACGTCAACCCTCCTTGGGAATGTAATCGTTGACCCAAATGGTACAAGATAGAGTTGGTCCGGGTCAATCCAGGGCTCTTAGTCGTCTTTTACGACACCCACGAGCAAAGCAAGGGTTGGTAGTATTCGAAGCCGCTACCACACAGCACTATAAGACTAACTGCTATATATGAGACAATTAAATATCTATATGATTATATTAGGAAAATAGATTCCCAAAAGCGTGTCAAGAGTTTAGGCCAACAGAAATTTGAAGAGGCAGACGTTTTATACCATGAGTTTAAACTACTGATAGAAAACAAAAGTTTCTGGAATTAAGCATTAAAATTGGATCCATCCAGTTCGACGTTAGATGTATTATTAGTAAGTAAGATAGAATGTATTTACGATAAAATATTAAATTATAAAAAAGAATTACCTGGGTGTAATTTAGAGACTAAGTCTGAAGGATTATTATCGAATATAATGGATACTTTTAACCTTAGGACGGCGAGTACTTTGATTCCGTTTATGGATGGTAAAGAAGAGACGATGGAGAGAATGATAGATGGAATAGAGATGTATGAGACTTGCTTGAATAATCAGGAAAGTAAAAAAAATATTGATTTCTTTTGTTTTAAAGACTCGTTTATCTAAAACAGGCAAACTTAAATTAAAAAATAATTATGAAACGGTTACCGACTTGGTCAAAGATATAAAGGCTTGTCTTCTCACGAAGAAATCGGCTATTTCTCTATTGGCGCAAATAAATAATTTGTCTCAAAATAATATGTCCATTACAGAGTATGGTGTGAAAAGTTGGAGGAACTATGTTTTAATTTAACTATATCACAGGCTAATGGAGATCCATCAGCTAGTGCATTACCGAGTCCCATAAACGAGAAAATGGTCATCAAACGGTTCTCAGATGGGTTGAGGAATCGGCGGCTCAGCACTATTTTGGCGGCTCGCGATTACAATGAGTTGAAGGATGCGGTACGTGCAGCAGAGGATGAAGAGCTGGCGCATCCCGGGTCTTCAGGCCAAGAGACGGTTTGCACATATTCAGGAGGTAAGAATCGTAGTTATAATAACCAAAGACAAAGAGGTTACTACCGTGGAAATTCTACCTATTTTTATCGTGGTAATAACTCAGCTCAATATCAAACGGGTCATAGATCCCTACAACGTGGACGTCTCCAGGGTAGGTATCACCATCAACGCGGATCCTCGAGGCCATTCAATCAAGGCTACTATAAACGTAATACAGGTAATAGTGTACAGCGAAACAGCGCAAATGTGGCCTTCGAACAGAAAAAGGAAGAAGAAGAAGTAAATCTAGGTGAGTTTTTTCGGACCCCCTAGTTACATTTTAGCATGCAAAAGCTTAGATTATGTTTATTTATATTTAGATAACAAAAAACTTAAATTTTTGATTGATACAGGCGCATCCATATCGATAATTAGCTCTCATTTGATCCAAAAACATTAAAATCTACAACGGCAAAACAATTATACAAGGTATCGGTGGAAAAGTACAGGCAAATAGATTCACATGTATTCCATTGCAATCCGAGCAAGGTGTAGAATTTCGTCACAAGTTATATTTATTCGATGCGATCCCGAGCAATACCGACGGCATCCTCGGTTTAGACTTTCTGAGAAATTATAATGCAAACATAGACCTACCAACAGATAGACTTACCTTACGAATAAATAACATTCAATGCAATATTGAAATACATAAAGGACAGGATGACTGATTTAGACAACTATATAATTATTCCGGGTCGAAGCGAATCGGTACACTATTTAGACATAAATAAGAATATCTATAAGGACTGCGTTTTACATACAAAACAGTTGAACGAAAATTTATTTTTGGCAAGTAGTATTGTACAACCAAAAAGAGGTAAAATACCAGTAAAAATTTTAAATACGAGCGAAAATTCTATAAAACCCAATAAAAATAAATTAATTCATCATCATCATCATCATCTCAGCCCATATACGTCCCACTGTTGGGCTCGGGCCTCCTCCATAATGGAAGGGTAATTGACCTACTATACCACGCTGGTCAAACGTGTTGGTATAGGGTTTTATTTCGAGTTTTCCTTCTCTCGCATAGATGTTATATGCGTTTTATATCCCTTAGTCGTCTCGTACGATCACCCACGGGTAAGATAGGGGGTGGTGAATTGTATTCTTACTCCGTCACCACACGGAAAGAAATTAATTACTTATAATGATTTAGACTATTTAGAAAATTATAATATTTGTTTATTTAGTAAAACTCAAAATAGGGTAAATCATGTAAAACAGTTGCTGTCAGAATTAAAATTATCCCATTTGCATTCCAATGACAGGGAACAGATAGAAATTATATGCGCAAAGTATGCTGACATATATGCTGACATATGTCCGTGTGGTGACGGAGTAAGAATACAATTCACCACCCCCTATCTTACCCGTGGGTGATCGTACGAGACGACTAAGGGATATAAAACGCATATAACATCTATGCAAGAGAAGGAAAACTCGAAATAAAACCCTATATCAACACGTCTGACCAGCGTGGTATAGTAGGTCAATTACCCTTCCATTATGGAGGAGGCCCGAGCCCCACAGTGGGACGTATATGGGCTGAGATGAGATGATGATGCTGACATATTATTCTTACAAGGCGATAAGCTGACTACTTCGAATGTCTTAGAACAATCCATAAAAGTGAAACCTAATACGAGACCAGTGTATGTCAAACCTTATCGTTTGCCAAAGTTTTCTCAACCAGAGATTAATTAATAGACAAATTGATAAAATGTTAAATGATGATATAATAGAACCCAGCAATAGTGAATGGAATAGTCAAATTCTTTTAGTTCCGAAAAAATCCGAAGGAGAAAAGAAATGGCGCTTGGTCGTAGATTACAGGAAAGTAAACGAATCAATTCAAGATGATAAATTCCCATTACCCAACATTACCGAAATACTAGATTCTCTTTCAGGAGGTATTTGCTTTAGTCATTTAGATCTTCAGCAAAGTTTTTTTCAAGTGAGTTTAAAGCCAGATAGTAGGGATATCACTAGCTTCTCAACAAGTTCAGGACAATATCGTATGAAACGCCTTCCTATGGTTCTCAAAACTTCA
The DNA here is from genome assembly GCA_032191425.1 of Lymantria dispar. Taxonomy (NCBI): domain Eukaryota; kingdom Metazoa; phylum Arthropoda; class Insecta; order Lepidoptera; family Erebidae; genus Lymantria; species Lymantria dispar. The sequence goes on along the minus strand of CM063462.1, from coordinate 1,451,871 downwards.
CCAAACGCTTTTTCTAGAGCTATGTCTATAGCAATGTCAGGTCTTACATTTGATAAAAGTTTCATATATTGCGATGATTTAATTGTCTTTGGACAGACAGCAGAAATTCATAACAAAAACCTTTTAGATATTTTTGAACGACTTAGGAAAACCAGCAAAGTGTGATTTTATGAAAACTCAATTACTCTATTTAGGTCACGTAGTGTCGGCTAAAGGTGTTTTACCGGATCCTGAAAAAATTGCCATTTTAAATAAATATCCAGAACCAAAAAATGCGAACAAAGTTAGACGATTCGTTGCATTTTGTAATTATTACAGAAAATTCATACCTTTCTTTACAGAAATTACATTACCACTAAATAGATTATGTAGAAATAATGTCGATTTTGTTTGGACGAATGAATGTAAAAAATGTTTTGAAAACCTAAAAAACAAATTATCTAGCCCACCAATTCTGCAATATCCCGATTTTTCAAACGAAAATGAATTTATCCTTCAAACGGACTCTTCAGGAATAGCAATAAGTTCAGTTTTATGTAATAAAGATCTAAGACCAATAGCATACACCAGTAGACCATTAAATAAAGCCGAACTAAATTATCCAACAATACAAAAAGAACTTTTGGCCGTAGTATGGAGTATAAAATATTTTAGACCTTATTTGTATGGAAAAAAGTTGGAAAAATTATATGATGGACCCTATAAAGTGTTAAGTGAAAATGAACCTAATATAACTATAGTTAAAGGTGATAAAACGGAAATAATTCATAAAAATCGAACAAAAAGATTTGTAACTTAATATGACTGTTTATTTTATTTCATTATGTTAGATGTTTATGCTAACTCTACTTATGCTCTAGATTTACACTGTCTTAGATAAGCTTGTTGTTATGATATATGAATATGAAAAAAGAAAAAAACTATATCGGAGTTTGCAATTCAAACAATATTGTCTTAATTAGTGAGTTAGGTTTTCTTACTAATTACAATAATTTTGGTTTATTTTTTTTTTTTTTTTTGTGGGTGGGCTGCGGTCGGCGCGCCTCCGCACCACTCCGTCCGGGGCGACAGAGGGGCATATGCACGCAACTCCCGCAACCCACCCGAAAACCACCTCGCCTTCGTCATTGGGCCGACCACCGGAGCAGGTTTACTTGTCGTCAGTGGTCGGCCCGACGGAACACCCCCTACGTGGGGTACCCTCCCATCGACCGACGTCCCCCCCTCGGGGAGGACGTCGGTCTTTCCTCACGCGGTCGGCCTCTCGGCGGGTGACGGACTAATTCCCCCGGTCACGTCACCCGCGGCCTCGGCTAGGGTGGCATGAGGCGCATTTTTTTAGGTATTAGATGTATAAGGTAACTGAAGCTAATATTATATGTAGTACTTTAAATTTTATTTAAAAGATTTAAGATAAAAAAAATGAGAACCCACTGAGTTGTCGGTCCTTCTCAGCTTGTACTATGTTTCGATCCAGTGGTAGATTATTATATTGTTTCAAATTATGTATAAATTTGATAGGATTTTTTTTTAAAATGGCCACCATACGAGCAAACAGTACACCTGATTGTAAGATGATGATGTTGCTGCTACTCATGGACCTTTTGCTAGACCGTGAAGAAAATAAAGGGAGTGTGAATGCGTGCAATAAGGTTTGGTAAAACTAAAGGCATCACCAAAATCCACCACACGCAAACACCTTCAGAAAGTTGGGCTTCCTCTTGCTCACCAAATGAAGCACGGTAACAAATTGCTTTTACTCAGACATCGATGTTCTGTGAGAGTGTAGTACTACCCCGGACGGAGGGGCCGACCGCGTATATTATTGCTTGTAAGATCAGTCCCAAAACAAATGTATGTGAACTGGAGATCCATCAATTTCAAGAGAAAAAGAGGAGCAATTGCCACATTTAATGTACCAATGTTATGGAGGTAATATACCTATACAAAGTATACCACTAACGAACATTGGATTACATAAAACAATCACTTTGACATCAAATAAGGACTGGGACGACAGTCCCTTATTTTTTGCTGGATTATGGTCTGGACATGGATACTGGTTGGTATAGTGTTATTTGGTGTTCTCCTTCCCATCTATGTTATCTCAAATTCAAATCATTTATTATGTATAAACCCCGCGGGGGCACTTACATGTTGTCATATTTTTTTACATTTTTCTTAAAGTTATAATTACCGCCGGATCGGAACGCGACCGCACTGAGAAGATCCGGCAAGAAACTCAGCGGGATTGTCCATTTTTTATTTATTTTTCTAATTTCTTTTAAATAAAATTACATCTTACAACATGCTTATTAATAGTTCCAGTGTAATGCCATTCGAAATATTATATAATATAGTCTATTTGCATATTATATCCTTAGTCGACTTTCACAACACCCATGGGTAGGAAAGGGGTGATGAGCTGTAGTTGAACCCTTAGTCCATCACTACATGGCACAGTATTTTATGGTTGTAGTATTGAAACTGTCATGCCTCCGGGCTATAAAATATAAAGACACAAAAATCTAGTGAGCCCTTACAATGCTACTATTTTGGTAGTAAAAATAATATTATGATAGTTAAATAATAATGAATAAAATTTCTTACCTGCAATGTCCGACACAAGCTCTGCATGTGTAACAATTGCCTGGTGGTAGACGCAGACTTCTCCTCATTGCTCTGCCTCTCAGTGCACATATCCAGCAATGCCGTCTGAGAGGCCTCCCATTTTGTCTTCCAAGACAGCGATTCCTTCTCCAATTTTTTGATCTTCTTTGACATCTAAAATATAACAGTAACAATTATTTTTTAATGTGTAGTGACAAGTAAGAACAAATGTTGTCTGCAAGATCTTGAAGTTTATTCCTCCATCCACCCATCAGGCAACCCAGCAAGCGTAAACATTCACTAGTGGACATAAGCCTCCCTATGAGAATGCCAGGCAAAACAGTCCTGTGACACTTGCAACCAACGGCTCCCTGCGACTTTCAGAATATCGTCAGACCATATAGTAGGGAGTTGTCCTACGTAGTGACATTCGATTCGTGGTTGGCACTTGAGAACCTTTCTTTCCCCGACAGTTGTTGGTTCGATGAACGACGTGCCTGCTTTAGGCTATGTCAGTTGCACCCATTCTTCTATGAATTTCTGTATTTCGGATTTTGTCGAGTAGAGAAATACCGAGCATAGCTATCTCCATAGCCACCATGTTTCAGTGCCATATGTCATCAGATTATGCCCAGTTCAGAATCATTAGTAATTTCCTGGAGAAATTCTCAACAGAAAATAATATCTGGCAATCTTATTCATCATCACCTCAAGCCATGTGATGCACTCAGCCCTTCTCCACAATGAGAGGAAAATTGACCTAGAGTGGACAACTTGAGGGCAATTGACTATACTGCATTGGTCCTATTTATGTCTTGCCATACATTTTATGCCAAGTTATCCTTCTTTTGCATAGATATTATCTGAATCTTTATCTTTAAATATTATAAAACAAAGTCCCCGGTGGCCTCTGTCTGTCTGTCTGAACGCGATGAACTCAAAAACTACTGAGCAGATTTTCATGCGGTTTTCACCAAATGACGAAGTGGTTCATGGGAAAGGTTTTTATATATAATACATCAATGTTTTGTGTAAATTGGTTGAAATATGACGATAATTGTCGAAGAGGTCGGCAAAAGTCAAGCCGCCCGGGAGCTTTTATTGAAAACGCTGTCTGATCCACTGGAGATATATCAAAACAATGTATGGTGGAATTGTATATCTTTTATAGATCTACAAAAAAGTCCGCGATAGCATATGTTTATCTTTTACGGATAACGTACAATATCCATTTTAATGTTTAAGAGAATGGCCACATTGTAACGTGATAATTTGAAAGTTATTTAGACGCATAGGAGATTAATCCTTATCAAATAAAATACCTTAGTTACCTTAAGCATTTCATGCACTACATAATTGCCTTTTACACCATACAGCTTTAACTAATATCTTAGGAGTTATCGCAAAATTAAAATACCGTGCGACTAAATAAATTCAAGCACCGCCTTTAGTCCCACACATGTCTCACTCGGCCAAACCGAGGCGTACACAACCCGCGGGGCCCTCACAAATAAATATTCTCGACTCTGCCCCCTCCGCCAAGGACGGCAATCATGTCGCGTTAGTCATAAACGTGGGAATGCCCACTTTGCCAGCGACCCCCCGAGCCGAGGTCCGTATCCCACAGGGGGTGCCCTCGGCATCGGTCGCTTAACTTTAAACGGGTTGAGAGCCCTCAGCGCTCACCCAACAGTCCGGGTAAAGTTGTCGCAGCCATCTGAGGCTAACAACTAAATCACACAAACAAAATAAAAGCGCGCGTTTCCCTATAGAAAACAGATTTTCAGAACGATAGCTAAGCGGGTAAGGCGACTGAACCCGAAGCGAAGCGAGGGCGGGTTGCTAGTATCATATACTTTACTCATCTTACAACAGCCATGGGCAAAACAATGGCGAATTGTATTCTTAATATATCACCACATGGAAAAAAGGTTTCTTGTAGTATCTGCTTTGTGTCATGACTAGTTAATCACCATAACTGCCCATCACCAAGAGAACGTGGAGAATTCTTCTTTAGGAAGACTATTTTTCAACACATTCTACTCAACCAACAAATTTGTTAGAAAAGACATTCTGTACTGATCACCACATAAATGGAAATAAAGGCAAGGATAATGATAAAATGCTTACTTTATCCATCTGAACCTTAAATCTGCCAAACATCTGATTGCTCTTGACTAAGGCATTTTGGAACTCATCATATTTATCAGTGTAAACTGCCAGCTGACTGCGTAGATCTGAAAATAACCATAAATATTCATGTTATTATTTGCTCTACACTTTTACTTTGCTGTGGTGATGGAGTAAGAATACAATTCACCACTCCCTATCTTGCCCCTGAATGTCGTAAAAGACGACTAGGGGATATAATATTCACATAAAATCTGTGCAAGAGAAGGAAAACTCGAAATTAAACCCTATACCAACATTTCTGACCAGCATGGTGTAGTAGGTGAATTCCCTCCCATTGTGAAGGAGGCCTGAATCCAACAGCGGGACATATGTGGGATGCAATAAAATACTGCCTCCATGTGGTGACGGAATAAGAATACAATTCACCACCCTCTTCTCCAACCCGTGGGTATCGTAAATGATGACTAAGTTATTAAAGAGGACTTGCAGTTGGCACCAGCGATAATAAATGCACGAGGAAGATTTTAAATTAAATTATTTATTTTATATGTAGGCAGTTACAATTATTTGCGCTTAGTAGAAGTGCGCGTCGTACATGGAGCGGATAGTATAGACGACCGAGTCGTAGATGGTTCCTCCCGTGCCTCATACTGCACGCCGCGCACTCCCAGTTCACAATATTCATAAATACCTTATATCTAAAATTCTAAACATATTAACTATATTAACTTAAATTTATTTTTACAAATATATAATAATATAACAATATGATTGCGTCGCTAACAGTTATATTATATGTATATAAATGGCGAAATTGCAAGAATTGGGCTTCAAATTGCTTCAGCATCCACTGTACTCTCCAGATCTGGCCTCCACCGACTTTTTTCTGTTCTCAGAATTTAAGAGGATGCTCGCTTGATTGAAATTTTGCACAGATGAAGAGATAATCGCCGAAACTGAAGCTTATTTTGAGGCTAAAGACAAATCTATACCAATAAATAAAATTGGAGTGTCTGTTTGTAATGTCAAAATAATAGGCTTTTTACATGCTCACACGGTTATTTGCACGACACCTATGCCTAAAATAGCAATTAAAAATTTTTTGTCTGTCTGTCTGTCTGTTTGTTCCGGGTAATCTTCAAAACGGCTGGACCGATTTCAAAAATTCTTTCACCAATGGAAAGCTATAATATCAGGGCGTAAACTAGGCTATATTTTATCCCAGTATTCCCACGGGAACGGGAACTACGCGGGTAAAACGACTATAACCTATAACCGAAGCGAAGCGAGGACGGATTGCTAGTCGACAATAAAAATGGTATCGAAAAGTTGTAGGACTGCTATAATCGTTGTATCGCCCTTGAAGGGTATTATATTGGAAAAAAAAACCTATTAAAAAAAATGCTTTTCTATGCTAGCCTATGAACTTTTCAGCCCACCTAATATACACGGTAACTTTTTTATCGTCTTACAAAAAAAAAAACATAAAAAATATATAAAATAGACATTATCAATACTCGAATATCGTAACTGTATGTAGTACAAATAGTGCACAAATGGTGGTTTATGCATAGACAAAAAAATGGTGAGCAATTTGAACAGTTCTTTCAATATCGAATTCAAATTCAAATCATTTATTATGTATAAACCCTGCGGGGGCACTTACATATTGTCATTTTTTTCTACAATTTTCTTAAAGTTATAATTACAATTACCGCCGGATCGGAACGCGACCGCATTGAGAAGATCCGGCAAGAAACTCAGCGGGATTGTCTATTTTTTATTTATTTTTTTTTAATTTCTTTTAAATAAAATTACATCTTACAACATGCTTATTAATAGTTCCAGTGTAATGCCATTCGAAATATTATATAATATAGTTCACAAATATAATAATAATCACAAATGTAATAAAAAAGTTATGGTTGGACCAGATCCCGCAAGCGGCCCCCGATCACGAGTTAACTACTAGAGCAGCCATCACTCCCCTCAACCATAATGGAGGGAAGGGTGACCCGCTCCTCATAGCTACCGCTAGCCCCTTCAGTGAGCATGACCAATACTATTTGCCACAAACATAAAATACAGATCCAATAAAAAAATCGTTTGGCAATCGGTATCGGTAGAATGATATTCTTGTTACTTTGTTCGCAATTATTTGTAAATAGCCGATTCCATTTTGTCTAAATACCTCTGAACCAATTTACTTTATTGAAATAATGACCTACTAGTAGACTAGTAGATACCAAGTCTCTAACACTTTAAATAATTATTCCTGACGGTCCTAAGTGCGTAGAAAGTATTAAGGAAAAAATTGGACTCCGCACATACTGAATATGTAGTGGTATTTCCGAAAAGGACTTAGGTAGATTATGGTACAATTTTACGAGTTGACAATCGAACTTTTTCTAAGGTGTAAAGTAAATGACCGCGCGGGCGGCGAGGTAACAGCTGTGTTAAGTACCTACATACGCACTCGCCGCGCTCACTACATGCTGTTTCCTTACTATTTTAACTTGTAATTATTTATAATCATTTTTATTAAAAAATATTCTAGTAAATCTTTTTTTTAACTTTTAATTGTACGAATGTATTGTAGATACTGGATACTTTAATTGGCCTGCTTTTGTAAGACGACATAAATGTCACCGTGTATACAAGAGAGAAAAACTTGCAACAAAACCCAATACTATATGTTTGACCAGGGGAGTATAGCAAGTTATAATTTCTACCACAGTGGAGGAAGACCTAGCCCAACAGTAGCACATATGTATATGTGAACTATAATGATGATGATGACGATAATGAAATAAAAAAAAGCGTGCATACAAAGTATGGATGTCAGAAGTGAAACTTCTATCTTCTTTTCTGCCGTGATTTTTGTCAAAATTAAAACAAAACATTGTACTCCCACTCTCGATCTTTTTCACTTGTTTGCTCCCTACTCTTGTCCCATGGTTATGTGCTTTGTGCTATGTTCTTCCTTTCTCACTCACTCTCAATTGGTCTCAATCGCTCACTCCCTCATCTTGTACAAAAACGTCCCACATTTTCGTGTCACTAAACTGCGTTTCATCCGTAAAATTTTACCCTCATGCGCGTGTAGAAGTTTCACTTCAATACTCTCGAAAAATTGTGATCTTTTAAAGTACTTACTTACTGTACTTTCAAAGACCACAATGTTTAACATTTAAAGCAAGTGATCTTATGAAAAAAAAAATACAATACATACTGGTCTCCGTGCCCTGTAACTCCATAATTTTAGCTCTGTAAGTTGCGACAGTCACTTTGAGCTGTTCCATTTCCGCCAGAAGTTTCTCCTTGTCCGCCTGATATTCCAGACTTGCCTTCTGCATCTTCGCATCCGACAGCTGAGACTCTAGCGCCATTTGTTTCGACATTTTGTCCACCTGAAGTAGATTTGCAATGAAGTTATCTTCTATACAAATAAATAATATTGAAGTGTGTGTGTTTGTAATGTCAAAATGTTTTTTTTTTTCAGGCTGATACGGTTATTTGCACGATACCTATGCCTGAAAACCGGTTTGAAAAAATTTTGTCTGGCTGTGTATACCTGTATTTCCACAGGATCGGGAGAACTCGGATGACTAGACCTGGGATTTAGTCCGTCACCCGCCGAGAGGCCGACCGTGTGAGGAAAGACCGACGTCCTCCCGAAGGGGTGACGTCAGTCGATGGGAGGGTACTCCTCAAGAAGTATTCCGTCGGGTCGACCACTGACGTCAAGTCACCCTGTTCCGGTGGTCGGCCCAACGACAAAGGCGATGTGTCGCGCGGGTGGGTTACGGGTGTGCGTACTTATACCCCTCTGTCACCCCGTCGGAGTGGTGGAGGAGTGCGCCGACCGTAACCCAACCCCCAAAAAAAAGCAGGATAAACCGGGCGGGTAGCTAGTATAATATAGTACCAACCTGCTGTTCCCTCAACTGATACTGAGTGACAACACTTTTAAATTTCTCAGTCATGCTAATATTGTCATCTCTAAGTTTAGCATTCTTCTCATTGTTCTGCTGCAGCATGGTAGTAATCTCAGACAGAGTGTTCTGGAACTTGGCCTGTGTTTCCTTGCGCCGTTCTTCCTCCTCACGAATTTTTAATAGAGATTCCTCCTGTAAATCGACAATGATGACTGTAGAGATAAATGTTAGATATATACTAAACATGGGCGTTACTGGCTATTTATGGCAATGGCTACTAACCGTTTATTTGGTGTCAATATCAATATGGATAATCGTTACCAAATATCGATAATACGCGTAAAATAATCGCGATTTTATTTCTATTAATGCACGGTTTAACCATCATAACCTTTCATAGGTCAAACTATAGTGAACACTGCGTAGCATACCTACGATAGCAACGAGAAACAAAACCACTTTACCATTACAGTTTAATATACCAGAGTTTATGAGAGTTAAGTCTTACGCTCATATAAATAAGAACGTCTTTCGCAAAATTATCAATATTCGTGAAATGTTGCTTGTTATTAAGCTGCCAGCCAATAACCACCCCCTCTCTGTTTTGCACGTCAGGAATCACATAGAAAGAGAGAGATAGCATAATTATTTTGGTTATTAGGCTTATTGGTGATCGTTCGGTTATCAACGTAGCGAAACAAGAATCACGGCACCTAAACAATAATTTTGAAAAAAAAAAATCTTTTAGCAGTTTTAAAGATTAATATGTAAATAAAAGCAGGCCATTCGTATCTGTACCTCTTTTCTAATCTATCACGCACAGTTTTAATCTATGTATAAACTGTCATTATCATCGGGCATTGGACATAGGCCTCCCCAGATTGGAAGAATACTAACATAACGAAGCTGGCACACGAGTGGACGATTACAGTTGGTGTTACATTTTTCCTAGCTTTTAATGTTTGTTGGGTAGACAACAGTGATGTTATTTTTATAATTTTTGGTCATCTTTATTTCAATTAAAGGCACCCGTGGGTAAGCATGAATTTGTAAGATTATGATCTGATATTGCTTACCTCTGTTTTATGACGAAACAGCAAAGGTTTAAAACGGCTAATTTTTCATTAATTTTATGTGACATTTTCCATGTGATGACAGAGTAAGAATATAATTCACCATCCCCTCTCTTGCCTGTGAGTGTCGTAAAAGACGACTAAGGGAATAAATATGCATATAACATTTATGTAAAAGAAAGAAAACTCCAAACAAAACCCTAATCCAACACGTCTGACCAGTGAGGCTTAGTACGTCAATTTTGTCAGTTTCTCTCCCACAGTGGAGGAGGTTCGGATCCAGCAGTGGGACGGGTAAGGGCTGAAATGATGTCACATTTTAGAATCCTAGTGTAGTCCTAGTGTATAGTCAACTATGAACTTTTGCCTGTTACTGAAAATTCCTTAGTGGGACATTCGACATAATTTTCCTAGATTGACATATAGGTATAACAAAATGGCAAATTGCTTACCTTAATAGCCTTATTTTGTTTTTGAAGCTCCCGACATAGATTTTCCAACTTAGATTTAACAAGAATAGTCTTATTGAACTCTAACTGAAGTTGTTCCTTCTCCTTTGAAAGCAATGCATACCTCTTGTCAGATTGTTTGATGTAGAATTGCATTTTTTTACTATCGTCCATGCTCTGTACATATTTTTTACTAACAATTGAGAGTTTTTCATCAACAGTGGGTATTGAATTTAAAGATCTCATGAATTGTTCCAAATTTTTATCATCTTTCTTTGTGCGATCATCTTTTTTACTTTTTTTTGGTTCTGTTGTCGAGGCTGGAAGGGGACCCTGCAAGCAAATAATATTTTAGAAGAGGCTCAGAATGTGTATGCATTAATGAGAGTGCATTATAACAAGGATATAAATAAAATATTCTGTACATTTCGCAGCGATCTCAGCCTAGTTGATGTCTCTAGGATGATGCCTGTATTCTTACTCCATCACCAGGTATAATATCCATGAACCATCAGCATATTACATTCCTTAATTGATTTTTACAATATACACAGGATAGTAATGCCTGGTGACGTATAAAAATATTATTAATATTCAATGACTCTTAATTATTAGTCTATGCTGCTATTTTTGCGCCTCATGCCGCCCTAGCCGAGGCCGCGGGTGACATGACCAGGGATTAGTCCGTCACCCGCCGAGAGGCCGACCGCGTGAGGAAAGAGCGACGTCCTCCCCGAGGGGGGGACGTCGGTCGATGGGAGGGTACCCCAATAGGGGGTATTCCGTCGGGCCGACCACTGACGACAAGTTAACGCTGCTCCAGTGGTCGGCCCAACGACGAAGGCGACGTGGTTTTCGGGTGGGTCGCGGGAGTTGCGTGCTTAAGCCCCTCTGTCGCCCCGGACGGAGTGGTGCGGAGGCGCGCCGACCGCCGCCCACCCACAAAAAAAAAAAAAAAAAATTGCTGCTATTTTAAAATTTGTAAAGGTATAAATAAAATTTTTATACTAACAGTGACCTTAAAAACGTAGGTACAGTAGAAACTCGATTAACCAGACTAATTGTTGTCTTAGGCATATGGATAATCGAAAATCTCATAACTCCTTGGGCTTTGTGCATATGTATGTACATAATTTTAGGTGTTTATTAAAAGACGAATACATATCCCACGGGGCACGCGGGACAGAGAGGAGTAATAATTACTAACTAAAATAATAACGAAACGCGTAGGACAGCGATCTCGCGAGGCGTGGGCGGAGGAAATGCAATTTCAGACATGTTTATGCTTGCATAAATTCGATTTGTAGGTACAATACTTAGGTCGGGGTGGATAATCCGTATAATTGAGGGCCGGATAATCGAGGCTCTACTGTGCATAATATTTAAGATATTAAAATATATGGCAACATAATTTTTTCCCCATGTAGTGTTGGTGTAAGACCACAATTCTTCATCCCATCTTATCCGTGGGTGTCATTAAAGACAACTAAAAGATTTAATGTTCATATAACATTTGTACAAGAAAATTCTAAATACAATTCTATACCAACCCACCTCACCAGCTCGATAACCAGCTCCAGCTCATAGATAACAATTGACAATAAGATGTCTATTTCTATTTATAGTCACCCACATGTGAACAAATATTTGAGTGATTCTTTCAGCAGGTGTAATTTTAAACTCTATATTTAGACAACAAAATAAACCAAAATTTTGCTTTGAACAGTGGATGTGGGTAGTACATATAACAAAATAAGTACAGCAATGCAGTAAATATATTGTGATTCAATAACATTTTCTATGTAGTAATAACTTGGCATCAACCTTATAAGCTGAAAGCACATTTCACGTGCTTGCGAACAAAAATATAAAAAACATTCGAAACAGGCTTGGCAAAAAGCCAAACAGATTTTAGGTTAACGTTGTCTCCCTTTTGCAAAAAATTCCTGAATATAATACAGTTTCTACTGAATCACATTTTAAAGTTCTAACCACGCACTATAAGTCAAATATGCATTAATACAGAACACCGGTGCATTTGCAAGAGCAGATGCAAATCATTTACCGACATCTGATAGCGTTCTATTTATAAATCACAAATACTCTAAATTATACTAACAACATTGCTTGCAGCTGCATTATCTGCACTTTCTTTTTGAGTATCTTCTGCGGCCGCTTCCATTTTAGAATAAATTAATTTACAAAATTACTAAACAAAACTGAAAATCTCTCCTCAGTAAATTTGAAAGCACTAAGTATAATAATGTTCCTAAAACAATATCCCCTTTCTGTCATTTGTTCTTTAAGCGCCATCTAGTGTTATATTCTTAGTATGAAATTATACTCCAAATTTGTGGACTACGGAAGACGCACACATACCGCGTGCGATATCATCTGATCTCATACAAACAAAACCTCTTAGACTTACAACGCACGCAGATAAATCGTTATTGTAATTTAAATGAGACTTAAGAAGTAAGAAAATACTATTATAATGTTTATTAACGGTAGCTATAACATTAAATTTTTTTCTGAAGCCTATCAAGATCTACTTTTGGAATTGAGAGGCCTATATCCCAGGAACGACTATCTAGACTCGTCTCGTTTGTCAATTAGATAGTTAATTCTCTTGGTGATACCTTAATTAATTTTACAACTAGGACTGCCACACACATTTACTTTTGTATAATATATAACAATATCTCTTAGTGTTGTCGCTATTTACGTTTTCCTTACGTTCTATTAAACTGTGCAATAATTTTTGTCGTGGACTTTAGATGATTTTTCAAATGTTTATAGTTATAATATATATTACAATCATGTTATATTTTCAGAAAACATGATGTTAATATTTCACAAAAACACGAATTGCCATATCAACACTTTCCACTCATTATGACTTTACTAAATTAGGTAAAACGAGCTTAGGTCGTATATAATTAGTAATATATAAGTTAGACAGGTAGTATATAGTCAGCTTGTTTTGAAATCAGCCCCTAAAATGAGCTATTAGTACCAGTATCGAGAATAATTATCTTATGTGACAATAAAGAAACACATCTAAAATAGCTGTTACTACTTGTAATTGTAGGTTGCACCGTCAGCAAAACAAGATTACTAGATAACTTACATTTTTTTAAATAGATTTTTGTTCTTCGGCAATAAAAAGCAAGCAGGGTATTTAATAAGCCAACAAGTGGAAGTCGCCAAGAAGCACGGACTCGGTACTTTTCTAGGACGTATAAAACCTAACACTGAGTCCATAATTACTATATTATAAGTATATTGAATAAGAATTGAAATTTCTTCGTGAATCCTTTTGACACTTGGTCAATATTTAATACAAAATTATAAATAACACAAGAAAAATAACTTTTTTTAAACCAAACAAATATATGCACAAGAAGCAATGGGTTGGCAGTTGCCAACCCATTGACAACTTTGACAGTTGTCAAAGTGGCACTAGCATAGCTTTACCCAAAACTATCCATTTTTATACAAGATATTTTAAATAAAACCTTGTACATTAAATACTGACATGCTTAAAAAGCGTGAAGTCGCCTTTTGTAACGAACAAGGTGCACATCAATTTTGTAAGGCCAAAGATATGATAAAGAAATGGCTATAAGCTATCAGATCTAACTTTAAACCAGAAAGACTACCTATGTCTTCATTCTTGACCCAGATTATCTAAAAAAAATTTTTATACATGTGTATTTGCTTATTTCACTTCTTTATTTTATTAATTAAATTGAGACGCAATAAACCAGATTTTAAAATAGCTAAAATTCTTAATGTAAGAAAAATAGTTGTGTCTAATATTATATTTACATGGTGAATCAATCCATCTTTACATATGATTGATATTTGGCCCAGTCGTGATTTGGTGAATTACTATATGCCTCAGGTTTTTAAAGAGCATAGTAGCAAGACCAGAGTTATTACAGACTTGCAACTTGCTATTCAGAAAGTACAAATAGAAAGATTCATTGGATTAACAAAACATAGATACTTCAAATACCATTAATTTCATATTATGTTCCCTTAGCTTCACCACACAGCACAAATATTTTACATAAATATGTATTATGTTAGGTTTTCCGTGTGATGACGGGTTAAGAATACAATTCACTACTCCCTATCTTACCCGTGGATGTCGTAAAAGACGACTAAGCGATATGATACACACATAAGATCTGTGCAAGAGAAGGCAAACTCGAAATGAAACCCTATACCAACATGCCTGACCAGCATAGTATAGTAGCCCAACCATGGGACGTATGTGGGCTGCGATGATAATTATATTAGGTAACTTTGGGGAAGGCATTGTGAATAAAAACATGTGACTCTGACTTTGGTTTATTTTGTAAGGCAGGGGAAACAGTTTCTTTACTTTTTATATAAAAATTCAAAACATTTTTTCAAAGTTTATTTATTTTAATTGAAATATGTAGTTTTGGCAGTCCTCTGTTGATGTTAACCTGATATTGTCTAAAGAATTCTGAAGAGACAAAAACAGGTGGAACTCTAAAGGTACAAGTTCAGGGCTATCTGGCAGATGCAGTTGTTGTGGTACAACCTCTTTATAGGTTGATGATACTACGACAATACCTTCTCTACTACAATAGCTATAGGTAGTTATCATAAAAAAGAAGCATATTGTTTTTGTTATTTGTAATTCATTCAATGGTGTCAATGAAGTATTGTTGTTGATATCCCAACAGCTATTAAAATTGGGCACTTTCATAGCAGATTCGTCATTATCAATACTAGTGTTCCCGAAATCAAAATTGTACAATTCTAAGAATATATTTTAATGATACATACTCCTTTTTTTTGAGGGGTGGTTTACGGTCGGCGCACTCCTCGCACCACTCCGTCCGGGGTGACAAAGGGGCGTAACCACGCACACTCGTAACCTACCCGTATAGCACGTCACCTTCGTCGTTGGGTCGACCATCGGTGCAGAGTTCCTTGACTTCAGTGGTCGACCTGACGGAAATGATACATACTCCTAAGGATTATTCTGTTTTTATGCTATGTGTATTTATCTACAATTAAAGAAATATTAAAGGCATAATAATTATATTAGATAACTAAATATTTTAGAAATGGGAGCATGTTAAGCCAAATTTAAGGTTATACCTTTAAACAAGGTCTGCCTTGCAGTTTTTATGCTATGTGTATTTATCTACAATTAAAGAAATATTAAAGGCATAATAATTATATTAGATAACTAAATATTTTAGAAATGGGAGCATGTTAAGCCAAATTTAAGGTTATACCTTTAAACAAGGTCTGCCTTTCTTCTTTGTAAGGAAGTACCGTGTTTTTTTAGTTCGGCCTTTAGCTCGTTTATTCTCTTATGTCGATAACTTATTTTTTGTGCTTTCCATCCTACGCCAAAATTGTTCAATTTTATAATCACAACAAAAACAAAACAAGTTTGACAGGTTCAAGCTATGCTAGCGATATCTGTGAAAAGTTTCCAGTGGCTAACACCATTATGAACTTAAATAGGTACCAAAGAAAAAGCTTAGCTAGAAAATGAAGAAAAATAACAAATAACAATTTAGCAATAAATTTTGAAAGAAGAGTTCCAAGCTTAATATTTTGCTTATTTATTTATGTACTATACCCACGTGTGTGAGTAAAGACAGAAATAACCAGACAAGTCTGAAGGAATGATTATGGCCACCACTTATGATTCGTTTCGTATAGAAATTGTAAGTTTTTGTTTGTTAAAAATCGAAATCAGAGAGTACAAAACTACTATATTCTAAAATATCTATCTACATGAATTTAATTTTATAAATGTATTTTACAAAAGATTTTCTTTAGAATATTTTATTAAGTTACTTTTTCGATTATAGAATAAGAAATCGGTGGTCTTAACAAATTAATTCAGTAATAAATATTAGTATTTTGTATTACTCGCATTTATATAGATTTAGTTACTTTGTAGTGAAGCGTGCAACTTACTAAGTATAATAATAAATTTTATTATTTTGGTTTCTGAACAAATAAACCAGTTGAAACTAGATCTGTTCGGTTAATATGGTAAATTATTGCCCTTCTAAAATATTTGTAAAATTACTGGTCATGATACCACATAGTCATATTTAATTACCTCATCAAATTTAATGATAGTATACAACTCACTTTAGTTTTACATCTTATCATATCTCTTATTAACGACAACGTATCAAACAATTTCTTACCTCTGTTTACAAATTTTCAGTGATAATAGTATCTTTTTAAAATTCTACTTATAGCAATACAGACTATAGGTATCAACTACCTGTCTCCCTCACTCTTTCACAGTCCGTCAAAAAGAGGAGAAGCAAGCGTTAAGTAGTCGGTGAGTAATTTTTTATTTCGTGATTTTATTTGTGTGTTATTGGATTTAAAATTGTTAACTATTATAATTTTGTTGTGAATTGGATTGTGAAACAGTAGCGTGTATTGTTTGGTAAGTTTAATCAAAGGTATACTTAGTTCTTTATGTTTACCACAAGACATCCGTCGTAGATTTGCCGACTTAAGCCGTTATTTTTCAAGATTTTTATAAAGGTCAATGTGCCTTGATGTCGCAGGACAAGAAATTTCACTCGTTGGGCAAGGGTGTGTAGATAGCTATTCGTATTTGCAAAGGAATTCCGTAAATATCTTTATTTACCGGAATAAATGCTTCGAGAACAAAAGAATGTACCGTTACATACATTTTGACGCATGAATGGAGACCGCACTAGATTTATATACGTTATATTAATTATTGTTACAGTTATATATCTAAAGTGATATGTAATTGATGGTTATCATATTTAGTGTAACTATATTACTAAATGCGTAAAACTTTGTTCGATTATGGGCCGATTCCATTACAAATTGATTTTCCTTGTACTTGTACCGATTTTAATTCTATAAATAAAATGTATTACTATTACCTACCCACCAATTTAGTCATCAACTGTTTAAAAGGCAATTAATTTTGACTTAATGCATAAAGATAACCTATATTAATGATTACCTTTGTGTGAAATTTAATGAAACATTATAGATAAGCAATTTTTACATGTTTGTAGTTATCATTTAATATATTTAACTTAAACAATGTCTACAGTGTTTTCCACAATACTCTTTGCATAGTAATATGAGTTTCTGGCCTATTTAAAATAAATAAGAATACACTAGTGTCCATACATGGAGGTTGGCATTAACTTACTATTCAACATCCTCGTTCATTTCTGTGGATGTTTAAAAAGTCAACTAAGGGTGTGACATTCAGATAAAATTGATTCAAGTTGAAATCAACATAAAATCCTTTTCTAACACATTTGAAATAATACTATTTTATGGATTTCTTTGTCTTTGTATTCTGATTTTTGATTGCTCGACGAAATTGTTCATGGTCACGAATGGACTAAGATGTCTCATATTCAAATAGTCATTGTTATTACAGGGATTTATAGATACAAGCTACAGACATTAGTTATTAAATTTAATTTTAAATGTCGAGCAATCAAAAATTAAATACAATCGTGATAAAATCCGTAAAGTAGTTTTATTTATAATGTGTAATACTCTCGTAAATATTGGAAATCCTTTTCTAACACTTGACAACCACTGTACAGTAGGTTAATTTACCTTATATTGTGAAGTAGGTCTGATCCCAACAATGAGCTGAGAACAATAATTATACATCATCTCATATATATATATTCTACTGTTGGGCTCAAACCTTCTACATAATAGCAAGGAAATTGATCTACTATATCAGAAATTCCCAAAGTGTGTTCTGTGGAACCTAGAGGTTCCGTAGAATAGTCAAGAGTTCTGGTAAAATAGTATTTCATTTTAGTAATTTGGCTGTGAAACAATACCACCATTATAAATATGATTTTAAATTAGCCCAAAGTTAGTTATGAGAAGAACTCATTTGTATTATGTAAGTAGACAATTAGCAAGAATTTAGCTCGGACTATGGCACAGCAGTGCAAGTAGCCAGTGACAATGCGTGGTCCCATATAGGACGTCCCCCACTAGGTGGACCGATGATTTGGTGAAAGTTGCTGGGTGTAGTTGCATGCAGGCGGCACAGGACCACATTTTGTGGTGTAACATGAGGAAGGCCAAGTCCAGCAGTGGACGGCGATGGGCTGAAATGATGATGATGATGAATGAATGATGGGGTCCTATAAAATAAAAGGTATTTGACTAGTGTTTCGTTATATTTAAAGTTTAGGAACCCATATACCATGCTAGTCAGACATCTAACACTAATGCATATTAGTATAGGGTTTTATTTCGAGTTGTCCTTCTCTTGCATAGATGTCATATCCAATACCCACAGGCAAGGTAGTTGTAGAATTTTATTCTTATTTTATCACACTGAGAATTATTGATACCAATCTTATGATTTTTTTTTAACAACCAATATATTAAAACTAGATAATAGTTTAAAGATAACTTGTAATTATTTGAAACCTTGGAGTGTAGCTTATGACTCACAATAAGTTAGTTGAAACTGTAATATTAGGTAGTCTCTACTTAACTGTTCTTGTTATATATTTCATGGTCATTTACTTCAAAATGGTTACATTTTTCCTTCAACATGTCAATCACCTTTGTGTTCAATGTTTATTTATGTACATAATTCTAACTGCCTCGTTTTGTTCATTTATCTAAAGCATGCAATTGTCAATTTTGAGGTCATAGGTTTGAATTATGGTTAAGAAAAGTTATCTTTTAAGAAATTTTCTATTGTAAGCTTATTATAAACAATTTGGTAATAGGTTTGCTTCTGCTGTGAGGGTATAGTGTGAAAAGCACCACTTAGTCTATGAGATAAAGAAAAATAAAAAAAAGGTTGCAACAAGAAATCATATTTATCTCAGCCCATACATGTCTCACTGTTGGGCTCGGGCCTCCTTGACTATGGGAGGGAAAGTGACCTACTAGACCATGCTGGTCAGACCTGTTGGTATAGGGTTTTGTTTCGAGGTTTTCTTCACTTGCATATATATTATATGCATATTATATCCCTTAGTCGTCTTGTAGAACAACAAGTTCTGGACCTGATGTTATTTGTGTCCATTAATTATATGATTTCCGTGTGGTGACAGAGTAAGAATACAATTCACCACTCACTATCTTGCCTGTGGATGTCGTAAAAGACGACTATGGGATATAATAACACATAACATCTGTGTAAAAGAAGGAAAACTGGACATGAAACCATATACCAACATGTCTGACCAGTATGGTATATTAGGTTAATTTCCTTTTTAAATAAAACTACGGATTTTTCGCGTTTGTATTTGATTTTTGATTGCCCGACGTTTCGAACACTGCAGCGTTCATGGTCACGGGCGGACTAAGATGTCTCACGTCCAATAAGTCATTGTTATCGTTATATTGTTTATAAATTTTCTGCAGTAGTTTTATTTAAAATGTGTAATACTCGCGTAAACATCAGCCATCATTAAGGTTAATTTCCTTCCGATTGTGGATGAGGCCCGAACCCAACAGTGAGATGGATATGGACAGCAATGATGATGATGAATTATATGATTATTTATGTTTGCAAAGTCCCCTACAATACAAGGATGATTTCCTTTGTGCAGTCTTTAAAAAAAATTGTTTACTTGCATTTGGTGGCAGACTAGAATTTAGCCCATCCGTTGATTAGTAGTAACTGTCCCTCATGGACTTGAGGAATACTAGTGGCGCAACCAGTGGAATAATTGCAGGAAGGGAGAAGTGTTTGACCTTCCATGTCTCTTGCTCACCAAACAAAGTACAGTAGTAAATTGCTAATCTTCAGATATTGATTTCCTGTGAGAGTGTGGTACCACCCTGGATTAGCTTGCCAGTTATGGCTACAGACACAAAACTCGGTAGTGTGATCAATGACTTTTCAAATCGTTAGAAAAATGTAAAAATATTCAGCATTCATCCTTCTGATAAACTTTTTTTTGGTGGGATTTGTCCCACCACACATTCTCATCGCTGAAATGAAGCCAGTATTTATTTCCCTGTCATGTTTGTCGTAATTCATCCATTTTTATTTTGGTTTTGCCTTACCCTTAAAGCATACCTTAACATTCTTCACAATATTAGTTTCATTCTGTCTCATTGTCTTTACCACTATAAGCGTTGATTCTAACTGAAGCGTTGATTCTAACTAAAGCGTTGATTCTCTGTCACTGGCGCAACTTTCAAGCCTTCTATACTTTCCTTACTTATTTTATAAATTCTCTTTACGCTGCACATCCATCTCGACTTTTGCATCTCTGCTAAATGCAGGCATTTTTCCACAATGTCTCTGGAAAGCCAGGCTCTATAATGGTTACAAAGACATTGTGGTTTGTACCTCAGAAAGTTTTGGAAAATGCCACTTGTCTCCTATGGGAGACATGAAGCAAATTTGGCTAATTGGCTAATTGACTCTTGCCTATAGATGTTTCACAACAAAAAAGTAGGCATTGTCGTTCTGGGTAGGACTAGATCTAATAACGAATGCTTATTGATTGTCATCTAACATTTATTTGGATACTTCTGCTTGGATTGTTTTAAACTTATTACAATTTCCCTTGTGCAAGGTAACTGCAATAGGAAATCTACAATATATCAAGGTAGGAATGCAGAATGATTGCATGCAGTAGTAAGGAAGTTCGCAATAACATTGTTCATGCAAATATGGTACAAATATGAGCCCTATTAGGGCTGGGACAGCTTAACATGGTCAAGTGTTGTACGTATATTTAATGTGACCATATTTTTTTACATCAATACGGGACGCTTGCATGACGTGACCATTATATTTCCCTCCCATTGTGGAAGCAGCTCGAGCCTAATAGTGAGACGTATATGAGCTGTGATGATGAGCTGAAAAGCTAAAATAAAGGATACGTGAAAAGCCCTGCAAAAACAAGTACAAATATGAACTTGAATCCTAAAAAAAATGAAAACAAAAATGTTTTATTTGCTATAACGCTACATTTTTTATTACGGCTCTGGAGAAAATGGGACAGACAATCTGAAAATGGGTCTATCCCATTGAAAACGGCACGTGTGGCCACGTTATGTATATCGAAGCTTATGTAGGTATATAATTATTTATGTTTGAATTGAAATTGGTTGAACAAGCCTTTCAAAGTAGATACATACCTATTTTCACATTTATTATTATTATTCACTTACAAGTATATGATGGCTGCTCTAATAGTTAACTCTCAATCGGATGTCCATACTGTATTGGTTCAGGAATCAAATGCCTCATCATCATCGCAGCCCACATACCCACTGTTGGGCTCGGGCCTCCTCCACAATGGGAGGGAATTTGACCTACTATACCATGCTGGTCAGACATGTTGATATAGGGTTTTATTTCGAGATTTCCTTCTCTTGCACTACTACTGGCAACATTATGTACTGTGCAATGTGCACAGTCTGCGAGTATGACTTGGCTAAAATTTATTTACAAGCTCGTGACGTCATGTAATTATTAGATATTAATTTAAATTCTGATTGGAATTTTCATAGCAAATAGAATATCTTACGAAGAATTAATGAAATTGCAATCGGTATACTTGCTAAGTAATTGTGCGATATTTTTCTAAAACCTGTTAAAAAACTAATTCTGTTCGCCGTATTCTCAGGAGATTAGAGGTACGTAGGGTTGCTAACTATGTCTAGAATTATTGATATTCTTTGCTAAACAAAATACATATTGAGTACCTACCTATTGATATTCTGAATGAGTCACGTTCAAAAATATCGTAGGCATAACATTTTACTTATATACATTCTAACAACTTCTATGTTCGGTAATCATGTTCCTCCTCATAAAGGCGTAACTAGGAATTTTCTATCCTCGTCCACATAAATTTATAGCTCGAAAGTATTTTCTGTCTTATGAAAATATAGATAAAATAACAAACGTTTGTTTTTTAAATATCTATGTAGCTATTATAGCTATTTGGCATTCGTGGAGTGATCGCCTGGGTTAGAAATAGGGTCGTTTATTGGAAGGTTTATTGCCAGAATCGCTAAGCGAGAGTGTTGGCGAACGCAGTAAGATGTTACACGTTTCTCAAAAGAGAGCTTTTACACATACAAAAATCGAATATTTTCTGATCCTACGGGCAAGTAAGATCTGGTGATGCCCAAAATTCTGGCAGTATCACTACTTTTTTAAACCAAATTCCAATCGTTAACCCGCCTTGCCCGTCTGGAGATTATGATGTTATGTCTTTCTTGGAGTGCTCCATAACCTTATTATCCCTATTGAGCAAGGCAACAAGACCGATTCCTAGATCTCGATGTAGATGTGACAACCCTAGTGATAGGTATGTAAGCCATTATAACAACGAAAGAAAGGAAGCAATTACAAAAATAATGGATTAGAAAGTGTTAATTAAAGAAAAAGTTCTTTTAATAATAATAGATAGCTATCAGATTGTGAAACTGTAAAAAATTGTATTTATATTTTACTAGCCATGCTCATGGCCTCGTCGTGTTAATGTAGTCTTTCCTAATTTTCTATTCTTCGGGAACAGTATTTTTCCCTTTATGAAGTTCCCTATATACGTTTCTGTATGCCTAATGCCTAGAGCCGCGTCTGTGCCTAGCAGCCGAAGCTTCATCCGTTGTGTACACTAAAAACTTATCATGATCAATCGTAGCGACTTCCGTATTTCCCTTGAACTATCGTGCAATAATCCACGATGATTGAAATAATTGCCAGACCTTAGAATATAATATACTCATAGAAGGTAACTCCTCGCACAAGGGGCACTGCGCACGCAAGGCAACTCTATTGTATTGGTTTGCGTGTGTAGGTACGTGTGTAATCGCTTGCACGCAAGTAGTATTTTTTGCTTCACGTTTTTGTTTGCTTAAGTACCGACACTATTCTTCTGTACGTTATTATTCTAAGTACCAGACGTTTTACTATAAACGGTGAGTATGGTTAAATTACTTCTCCAACGACACCATACGTCGGCCAGCAACTGTTTTTTTAATTATTTACACTTTTTGGATCCCATATGATGGGTGATTTTTCACAATGATGTGAAAAACAGAGATACCCGCATATGTCTAAACACAAGCAAAAGAACCGCTGAAATGAGCAACGCTGGTCTGACCACGTAGCGCGTTATGTTACTACGCTAAAACCCTTTGAAGTAGCATCAGACGCCCGATAACTCGCACGCAGCTCAAATGTTCGCGACAATAATCGATAAGGGCCGGTCACATCTGGCGCGTATCGTGTGATAGCATGAATCTTTGTGACGATACACGCAAGTGCGGCGATAGCATAACAGAGTGAGAAATTTCACGACGTTCGCTTGAGAAGCTAAGTCGTAAAAGCTTAAATGACAAACTCAAATACGCATTTAAATATTAGTTACGGTAGGAATAAAGCGGTAGTTTATTAGTGGTAGGAACACACTGTTGACAGTTGCCTGTCTATAGCCGCGGGCCGGTCCGTCCGGTGTAGTACCACACTGAGCAGGAAATCGACGTCTGAGTAGTAGCAATTTGTTACTGCATTTCGTTCATTGAGCGAGAGAGCCAGAAGTCTAACTTTCTGAGGGTGTTTACGCGTGGTGGACTTTGATGATGCCTTTAGTATCACCAGATCTAATTGCACGCTTTTACACTCCTTTCACTTTTTCCACGATAGGCAGCGCCCTAGCAAAGGTTCATGAGCGGTAGCATCACTTACCATCAGGTGTACTGTTTGCTCGTTAACTACCAGTAACAATATAAAAAGCTACCCTGGGGTAGAAAATAGTAGAACAATTTTTGATTCACATACGGAAAGGGACCGTATAAGCTAATGGGCTTCCTAATGATCTATCAAATGATTTATGCAGTTGCCTTTATCTGTGAAATAATACTATTTATTAGGGATATTATTAAGTTCTGTAACAATGGAAGGGAAATTGACTTGCTATACTGCGGTGGTCAGACGTTTTAGTACGTCATCCATGGGCAATAGAGAGCGTGGTGAATTGTATTCTTGCTACGTCACCATACGGTGCGGCAATCAGTTGTGTGTAAACGAATCGTCAATAGAAATTTCCGAACATTCCCAAAACTGTGGTCGACTCGTTCGATTAGTCGGCTTCTTTACGACCGACTAATCAGCTAGTCGGTCATAGTCATAGTCGACACATCTCTAATTGCAATATGTAGGATGTAAGCAGAGTACATATTGCGTCGACCCCGAAGTGATAGAGATAAGAGCAGGATCATGTTAATCAATTGTAGGATTCCTTTAATTGTTCATAATATCCTCCCCACAGTTGGACAAGAAACTGTTCATTCAAACATAAGAATGCTTTTTAATGGCATATCTGCTGTTTCAAAACAGGTGCATGCAGATATTTTAATGTCTGGTTGCTTGATTGAAATGCGGGTTAAATTTACTGGTATTATTAAAAAAGCAATTTGCATTCGACAAGTAACGCAGGTATCAGGTAATCGACCTTTTGAATAATCCTTGAGAGGTAAACTAAGTAGCTCATTCCTCGATATAAGATCTGTTAAAGTCTATATATATTTTTAAATTGATTTATGAAAATAGCTTGAGACAATTGATAGTAGTGCGTATACTTTCCATGTAGTGACGGAGTAAGAATACAATTCAACACCCCTTGTCTTGGCCGGGGGCTCGTAAAAACGACTAAGGGATTTAATATACATATAACATCTATGCAAGCGAAGTAAAACTCTAAATGAAACCCTATACCAACATGTCTGACGAGCATGGTGTAAGTTAATACCCTCCTATTATGAAGGAGGCTCGTGCCCAGCAGTTAGATTCTTTATTCATCAACACTTGATGATGTCCGTCATTTATGATTTTTTTTTTTGGGTTGGGCTGCGGTCGTCTCGCTCCTCGCACCACTCCGTCCGGGGCAACAGAGGGGCGTAAGCATGCACACCCGCAACCCACCCGAACACCACGTCGCCTTCGTCGTTGGGCCGACCACCGGAACAGGGTTACTTGTCATCAGTGGTCGGCCCGACGAAATACCCCTATTTGGGATGCCCTCTCATCGACCGACGTCCCCCCCCCCCCTTGGGGAGGACGTGGTCGGTCACGCGGTCGGCGGGACGGACTAACTCCTCGGTCACGTCACCCGCGGCCTCGGCTAGGGATCATTTATGATCAACCAATTTCAGCACTCGAACTAATTTCGTGAAATATCCTTGTTTGCAAACCATTCATCTCACATAACATCTCATACAGCTGACACTAATGCAATCTGTGTCGTTTATCTACGCCCGCACTCCGCTTGTTAAATTGCTTTACATACAGACAGTTTAATGTAGACGGGTTTATATTAAACACGCCATTCATGGTCTTACAAGGTACTATTTGAATTGTATTTGGGTTTTATACAGAGGTGGTCAACGTGATCTGCCGAAATCCTTGTTATGACTACTTTTCACCATACAAATAAATAAAATTGAAGGCTCCGTTTGCAATGTCGCAATTAGTTTTTTATGCTCACACGGTTATTTACACGAAACAAATTTGTTTGAGATTTTTTTTCTCTTGAAAATGATGGCAAACGAGCAAACAGTACACCTGATGGTAAGTGTTGCTGCCGCTCATAGACCTTTGCAAGTCCGCTGCCTACCGCTAAGAAATTGAAGGGAGTATGAATATAATATAACAGGCATAACTAAAACCCACCACACGCAAACATCCTCAGAAAGTTGGGCTTCCGTTTTTCTCGCTCACCAAACGAAGCGCAGTAACAAATTGCTACTATTCGGACGTCGATTTTCTGCTCAGTGTGGTACTACCCTGGACGGACCGGCCCGCGCCTATAGACAGACGACTGTCAACAGTGTGGTCCACTATTAAAATATATGATTATTAACATATTGAGCAAATTACAAGTATTTCTAATTTATTACTTAGAGCAATACAATTATGTGACGTCAATGTCGCAAT
The DNA here is from genome assembly GCA_032191425.1 of Lymantria dispar. Lineage (NCBI taxonomy): Eukaryota > Metazoa > Arthropoda > Insecta > Lepidoptera > Erebidae > Lymantria > Lymantria dispar. The sequence goes on along the minus strand of CM063462.1, from coordinate 1,425,686 downwards.
TGGCAGATCAATCTGCGTCGATCCTTAAACAAATACTATTGTGCGAGAAAGGGTTCGAATATTCTCCTCTTTATTAAAATCAAAAACTTGAAACTTTTTAATTTTGTATTTTTTTCCCAATTTATTTAACACATTTTTCAATAATCTACCTACATGCATTATAAAAAAAATATTAGTGATACCTATACGTATATTTTTTAAATCATTTTTTGGGAATTTGGTAGAAAAGAAAAAAAAATGTAAACCACTTTTGTATCATAGTGACTGCAACCTAGCAGTAACCTCCCTATCACCGCATTTTAAATGATTTCTGATGTTTACGGGAGTATTACACATTGTAAATAAAACTATTTTTACGGATTTTATCGCATTTGTATTTGATTTTTGAATGCCTGCCTTTTCGAACACTTCAGTGTTCATGGTCACGGGCGGACTTTTGGCATGATTAATTACAATCAAAAACCTAGAATACCTACTCAAAAATCCAGCAATAATATTGAACTTCGATGATTTCGATGGCTCCTACAAATAGTAATCTGAAAAATTCCAATTTTACAGGGGAGCGTGTCAAAGATAAAATGTTTACATTTTTTTCAAATTCTTGTTCTAGGATTTTTAAGTTTTTGTATTGATTACGACGTGATTCATTGGACATTTAAATAGTTAACGGGATCAAACCATTCTTTATAAAGGTCAAACATCTTAGGAAACGACAAGGATCCATCCAAATATTTACGATTTGTATCTTTGCAGGTGTAATGAGCTTCCACAGATGAAAAAGCTTCAATCATTTTCTGCAATGATTTTTTTAATTTTTATAACCGCGATTGATAAATAAGGTTATTTTTTTATTATTTCATCAAAAAAATTAAAATACCTAAAAAGGTTGGTTGACTCACTATACTTAGGAGCCATCGATATGTTGTTCAAAATATACTCACAAAGCATCCCAACTATGTGTTTCTAAAAAGGTATTGACTGTTGAGCATTTGTGTACACGGTCGATATTTGATGCATTTATATTTTCTATTAACAGAATCTATGAGAGCGCACCTCAAACTTGTAATTACGAAAGGTTTTAACATAATTAAAAGTCCAGACATTTGTAGCCACGCGTGCTATGAGTCATTCTGACATAATATATCGAATGTTAGGTACCCTTTGCAGGCTTCTAGATCGAATGACCGGTTGGCGTTTACTCCCTACCTGAATCGTATTTGAATACCTAATGTATAGTTTCATAAACTATCGGGTAACATTGATGATTTATAGGGGATATATTTGTGCAGGATTTAGAATATTCTATAAGTTTGACATTTTCTTCTATAGCTTGGAATCCATAATGCCTGCCTGATTTATATTCGTTCTTGTTTGATGGCTCTAAAGACTTTATCAAGTCGTGTGGTGACGGAGTAAGAATACAGTTCAACACCAGATTTTTTGCCCGTCGGTGTCGTAAAAGACGACTAAGGGATATAATATGAATATAACATCTGTGCAAGAGAAGGTAAACTCACCCGATGATCTCACTCACGTCGATGACGAGGTGAGGGAGGGAAGGGGTACCCCGCAGGGTATGTAGTCGTGCCGACCACGGGGGACTAGGAACTCGGTACCGGTGGTCGGTCCAACGACGAAGACGACGAGCTGTGGTGGGTTATGAAGCCGCGCGCCGCTCCTTCGTCGCCCCGGACGGAGCCGGATGGCGAGTGTGCTGACGATAGCCCACCCAAAAAAAATTAAAAAGAAAAGAAAGGAAACTTGAAAAAACCAACCCGCCTGGCCATCGTGATATAAAATGTCAATGCCTTTCCTATTATGTACTTGGAATTAAATATGTTTATTTCTATACCTCAGACTATCGACCTTACCACTTTTGGACATGTAGGTCTCCGCATGATCGAGATTAATGCTACAACCGGTATGGTGATGCTCTTTTATTTGGAGCGAGGTATGGCTTGGACGCACGTCGTCCGGTCCGTTCGGGGTGCCGAAAGGGTGGCGCGCGGTCCCATAACCCACCGTATTCCATCCCTTTCGCCATTGCACCGACCACTGGTACTAAGTTCCTTGACGTCGGTGGCCAGCCCAGAAGCGCAAACCCGAGTACCAACTCTAGTTTGGGTTTGCAGCTGGTGCTTGTAAGTTCCCTATTCACTTTGTATTCCCCTAGCCGGTCTTAATGGTTTTCACGTGAAAATAACTTGAGGAGGTAATACATAAGTTTCGTCATTAATCTGATGAAACATTGGAAATTAATCTTAATAGGTCTTGATTCTCAGAAATCGTCCCTATTAAGATAAACCTAAAAGAAGTCAAGCTAACGACTTCTTCAGCTTTATGTTTTATTTGTTGGTTGAATTATAAATGCGATCTACTTAAAAACTGTTTGTTTATGCTTATTAGAGTAAAACGTACTTACTTCATAGTCTTATGAATAATTTTAGTAGCTATAATTAATGTCACTGTTGAGATATTTAATGAAAAAAGTGTTAAATTACTAGCAGAATTGTTAATTTTACAGCTAATAAGAAAATTTGCGTGTGTAAGGGATTATCTTGATATCGTCGTCGATCTATTTATCTCGCGGGAATAAGAAACCCATGCTAGTGGATCTGGATAACAAGTATTGAAGCATTCAAAATTCATAATATTTATGTTTTAAAACTGTTTTTACGCGTTTTATTGTATTTCTATTTCGTGCTCACGGGAGTACTAAAATTGCGTAAAAATTGTTTTAATTCATATGTGTAATATTATATGAGTATTTTGACGATTTCAATTATGAAAAATCACATTATTGAAGAATTCTGATGTTTATGCGAGTATTACACATTCTTACTAATATTATAAATGCGAAAGTAAGTTTGTTTGTTAGTTACGTTTTCACGCTTAAACCACTGAACCAATTTCAAAAATTCTTTCACTAGTGGAAAGCTATAATATCGGAGTAACATAGGCTATATTTTATCCCGATTTTCCCACGGCAACGGGAACTACGCGGGTAAGGCGACTGAAACCGAAGCGAGGGCGGGTTGCTAGTTATAAATAAAACTACGGATTTTATCGCGTTTGTAATTGTTTTTTGATTGCCCGACGTTTCTCACACTTTACAGCGTTCATAGTTACGGGCGGACATTATTGATTTTTTTTATTTTATATTTCGTAATAACTATAATAATAATACACTAAGTTATTTCGTTTTTAAATCTATAATTTGAAATAACAATTCAAAATTGTTGTTTGCAATCAGCCAACGTATGGATCGTTACATAGCCGCCGAAATAATATTGGCACACAGTCGTAAATAAAGGACTACAGTAATATGAACGTAATAAGGATTTCACGACATACACCTACGTAGCCGTCTATGTGGAGCCTGCCTAAATGTAACAATCGTTACATTGTTTCCATCTAAGGGAAATAGTTGTTATGGAGTATTTTATTTCATGTTATAATTTGATAGAATTGAAATAGCCTGAAAGTGGCACCAGTGATAGAGAAGATTAGAAATGCGAGATTGTCTTGGTATGGACATATGATAAGGAGGGATGAAAAGCATGTGACAAGGCGAGTTATCGATATGATTGTGGATGGACTTAAGAAGCGTGGGAGACCCAAGAAGGGATTGATGGAGTGTGTGAATGAGAATATGCGTATGAAAGCAGTGAGTGCAAATATGACGGCTGATAGGAGGCTATGGAAGGTAGACATGTTGTGCCGGCCCCACATAGCGTAGGATGCGGGCAGGCAAATGATATAATGCAATAATAATGATAGGGCAATCATAAATCAAATACAAACGCGATATAATCCGTAAAAGTAGTTTTGTTTACAATGTGCAGTGCTCGCGTAAACATCAGATATCATCAGGCAAATGATGATGAATGATGATTTTGATAGAATTGCTTGTTCCTTGAAGAAAAGATGTTATAAATTCGGGACAGGTTTCTTCTCGTGGCTTTAATCAACAGCGTATTTATAAATGTACGTATGTTAGGTTCTACTGTTAAACATGAGATTCCTTTAAATGGGGGGACAAATTGATCTATTATGTACAACCACCCTGATGAAAGGATGGGTTTTATTGTGAGATGTCTTCTTAACATCTCACTGCGATCGCCAACTCGCCTGCGACACGTGACGGCACATTCCCCTCGTTTACAAGGGAGGTATACACATCCAGCAATGAACGTAATATTTTAAAACTAGTTCATGCCCGCGACTTCGTCCGCGTGGAACAGTTACTTTAGGCCAGCTATACTCTAAGTGTGTTCCGCGGAACCCTAGGGTTCCGTGATACCTCTGTCGGGGTTCCGCAAGAATTTAGAAATAAAAAAATCAAAACACCTCTCTCTGGTCGCTCCGCGGCTGTGCGGACTCCGCGGCCGCGCGGAGACAAAACGCTATGAATGTTATTTATTTATTTATTTGTATTTGTATAAGCTTGTGTTACATTAGCTGGTACAATATCTCATAAGTTTGGTCTCAACAATTTTATACTTCACGTCATACACTCATACCTATCGCCAGCGGCAAACTTAAAACGAGCGGGTAGTATACTTGTAAGCGCTCAGTCTCTTTGATAAAAGCCGCCTCTGAATTAGACGCTATAGTTGTCAACTAGCGACTTTCGTCTCTAACTTCAAAGGATAAAGTCGATATTGTTTACAACGCTATTTTTAAATTTCTGTTTTTATTTTTGCTTTTTGTTTATCAAAGGTGCCGACTCGAGGATTTTCGAGAATATTTGAGATCGAGTCTAGGACTAAGTATAAAAGCGGCAATCGCGCGTTGGCGTCGTCAGTTGATGATTAGCGTTCGGAGCGATAAGTACCTTAAATACCTACTTACAAGCTCGCTAGCGAGAAACTAGTGTTCATTGTTTTACTGCCTGCTGTATTCTGTTGTCTCAGTTTTATACATTTCTTCCCTGTAGGTTCTAAATTTAGTCTCTTATACGCAGTAACGATTGTGCATTATTTAAACCCCACTATCCTGGCTTGTAACATTATAAATAAAGAAGAATGGAACGTTGGCTTAAAGGTGTTAAACGTGTTCCAACAACATCTTCTAATGACGCTGAATGTTCAAAAGCAATGCGCGCGGAGAATTTAGCAATCACCGATCCAGAAGATGATGCCACGAGTGCCACGACGTCAAGCTCGACGGTTTCAAAGACGAAAAAAAGGAAGTATGATGAATCTTATATCAGTTTCGGATTTGTTGATTCCAACGGCTCACCTCTCTGCATGCTCTGTAGTAAACTGCTTCCTAATAGTTCCATGGCACCTGCCAAATTGCGTCGACATTTAGAAACCGTACACCCCGAGACTAAAGACAAGAATAAAGAATTTTTTGTTCGCAAAAAAGATCAGTTATTAGAAAGTCAAAAAAATATGATGCATGTAACACAAACTACCAACGAAAAGGCCACGGAGGCATCATACTTAGTTAGCTATCGCATTGCACAAGCAGGTGAAGCGCACACTATCGCTGAGAAATTAATAAAACCATGTGTATTAGACATAACAAAATGTATGCTTGATGAAAAATCTGCAAAGCATCTTTCTACTGTTCCGCTATCAAACGATACTGTTTCACGACGAATCCATGATCTGGCAAGCTACGTCAAACAAGAACTAGTTACACGTCTACAAAATACACGATTCGCTTTGCAAATGGACGAGTCGACTGATGTCGCTGGTTTGGCTATCCTGCTGGTTATTGTGAGATATCCATATAAAAGTTCTTTTGAAGAAGACATGCTTATGTGTTCATCGCTGCTTACAAACACTACCGGGGAAGAAATTTTTAATAAAATAAATATATTTTTTGAAGAACATAATCTCAGTTGGAACAATTGCATTGACATTTGTACAGATGGGGCCAAGGCGATGACAGGTAAAACAGCAGGAGCAGTGTCACGAATGAAAAATAAAGCGCCTAATTGTAGTTCCAGTCATTGTATTCTGCATAGACAAGCACTTGCGATGAAGCAAATGCCGTCTAATCTAAAATTAGTTATGGATGAAGCGGTAAAAATAATTAATTTTATCAAATCACGACCACTACAATCCCGATTGTTCTCATTATTGTGTGAAGATTATGGCAGCAAACATAAAACACTGCTGCTCCATACAGAAGTGCGATGGCTGTCTCGGGGAAAAACTTTAACAAGGCTATTTGAACTTAGAGCCGAGTTACAAATGTTTCTTTCAGCAGATACTTCTTTTAATTTGAAGGACCGTTTGTATGATAAAACTTGGTTGTTCCGATTGTCTTTTATGGCGGATATCTTTCAAAAACTTAACGAATTAAATTTATCGTTGCAAGGTAAACAGACAACAGTGTTTCAGGCCTATAATAAAATAACTGCTTTTAAAAGAAAATTAGATTTTTGGATCATTTGCATTGGTAAGAAAGAAATAGAAAGTTTTACGTTACTCAGTGAGTTTGTTAGCGAAAACGACTCAGAAATGTTTGAAGATAATGTGTTTGAAGAATTGGTCCAATATCTCAGTTCGATGCGCGCATCTTTTGAAAAGTATTTTCCCGAAGAACACAATACAAAAATTAAAGTGAACTCCTGGATTCATAATCCTTTTTTACCCAACTTGGAAAAGCCTGAAAACATGTCAAATGAGATATATGAATCTCTTTTAGAAATGTCATCAGACACAAGTATGGAGTCATTGTTCAAAACGACGCCTCTTAATGATTTTTGGTGCAGAATCCAAGATGAATATGCAATGCTTGGCCAAATGGCTCTGGATATTCTTCTCCCGTTCCCAACTACATATTTGTGCGAAACAGGATTCTCTACCTACGCAGCCACGAAAACAAAATATCGCAATAGACTGGACGCCGAAGCTGATATGAGACTCCAACTTTCTTCCATCAAACCTGATATCAAGCAATTGATGAAAAATAAAAAACAGTCATACCTCCCACTAGTTAGATTTTTTCTTTTTTAATGTTTTCTATTATTGTCCTTACCAAGTGGTGAAGTAAATAATAATTAGTAACTGATACATTGTACTTTTATTATGCTGATTAATATAGAATACACTTATAAAAATAATTGTTTTATTGTAGGGTTCCATCAAGTATTTTGCTTCCCAAAAGGGTTCCGTCATTTAAAAAGTTTGAGAACCACTGCTTTAGGCTAATGCCTACTTTGTTTACGTAGGTGGAAATATTTTTAAATAATACAATTCTATCGCACATGATTTTTGCGAAACTTAACCGTTTATGTAGTGCACGCAGTGGAAGCTCTCAAAAGGAATACACCCGATTCTGAAACATTTTTCTTTGTTGCTCCGGTCCTATTAGTTTTAGCGTGATGATTTATAACCTATAGCCTTCCTCGATAAATGGGCTATCTAACACTAAAATATTTTTTTTTAAATCGGGCCAGTAGTTCATGAGATTAGCGCGTTCAAACAAACTCTTTCGCTTTATATATTAGTATAGATTTCATTATCATTTCTGCTCATATAGGGGTCTCCTTCAAAATAGGATGACAATGGACCTACTATACCACGCTGTTCAGACGAATTAGTGTTGGATCTTATTCGGAGGTTGCTGTAGGCATAGATGTTATTTGCACAATAGGTATATCCCTTAACGGTCTCATACGACACTCATAGGCAAGATAAGGCGGTGGTGAATTCAATTATTACTCCGTCACCATAAAAATGATTTAAAATTTGAAGAACCCTTATGACATAAATTTCATAACAATTAATGTCGATAATTATTATTTTAATCGTAGTTCGTTGCACCCGTTGTTCTGATAGCGACATGAATGGGGTCTTTAATAGTTCTATCGCACGCGACTGGTCATTATACAACATTTGATTCACATAACACGCTACGTTTTACTGACAATCTACAAAGGTAATGTAAAATATTTTAATATAATTTGAATATAATTCACCACTCCCTATCTTGTAATAAATATCTTGTGGATGTTTTAATAGAAGACTAAGGGATATAATAAGCTTATAACATCTATGCAAAGATGGATAATTCTAAACAAAACCTTATATCAACATGTCTGGCCACTATGGTATACTAAGGTTAATTTCCCTCCTATTGGGGAGGAGACTCGAGCCCAGCAGTAGAACGTATATGAGCTAAGATGATTGATGATAATGATGATTTGAATGGTTTTTTTTATAGTAATATTATTTTGAAATTTATATGCAGCTTTCTTTTGTCTTAAGGTAGTGATGCAATACATTTTTGCTTCTGCGCAAGTTCTACCGGGTTTTTTTGACTTCCGTTTCTGTAACTATTAGAAATGAAATTTTATCGAAATTGTGAAATTTGAGGAAAGAATAAAGTCCACGTTATCATCTATGATGCATTTATCATTATATCTGCTGTAATCTTCCATTAGGTGGCCTGACGACATTTTAAAAGTCGCTAAGCGTTGAATGCAGGTGGCGCAGGACCGTTCTAGAAAAGTCTTTAGCCTGTCGCAATACATAATGATAGTCGGGCAAGAATGACAGACAAGCAACGATAGTGGTGATGGATAGAGGTCGAAGCGGAGATTATTCTGCCACTCGTAATGTGGTCTACCTTTTCAGGGCGACGGAACGAAAGGTAATCAGGGTTGCCGTGGTGATTCCTACAGAGAGTTGTGGAGGGTTATTCTTTATGCTTGGGTGGCCGGGCCATTGTCGATTCAAAAAAGACCTAATAGTTACACAGATAACTTTCCTAAACTAAATTATATTCATGACACACTAAACTTGGCATAACTTTACATTTTAATCACCTACTTGACAAATCCCATCTGTTATAATTCTAAAAATAGCATTTTACAATCTAAAGACGTTAACGTTTCAACGGTCGCAGATGTTTGAAAATCGACAGTTGTTTGATATCGACGACAAAAGCTCTTGTATCCATCCACAAATGCAAAAAAAAAGGTTAATCAACAATGTTACTGTAGCCAGCTGTTAAAATGAAATGGATGTCAAATTAAATAATTAGCGCGTGAATTTAAATGGTTCTATTAAATTATTTTTTTAAGATATTAACGCCGTCATTGTCGAGTGTAAATTTAAGGTTATAAAGTGGATATCTTTAAGTATGAATCGTTTCTTTTTTTAAGAAACAAACTTTAAACTATGAAATAAATCCTTGTTTCGTTTGGGGTTTCTCAAAGATGCAATTCAGCATCATCCTGCTTTTATCTCAATTATTTGGGGTCAACTCAATATGTAACTTCTTTTATAGTCATCATCATCATCATTTCAGCCTGTCGCCGTCCACTGCTGGATGTAGACCTCTTTCTTGTTACGCCACAAAATGTGGTCCTGTGCCGCAACTTTCACCAGGTCGTCGGTCCACCTAGTAGGGGGGCGTCATACACTCCGTCTTCCGACACGTGGTCGCCACTCGAGAACCTGTCTTCACCAGTAGTTGTCGGTTCGTCGAGCGATGTGGCCTGCCCATTGCCACTTCAGTGTGCTAATTATTCGCGCTATTTCGGTTACACCCGTTCTTCTGCGAATTTCCGTATTTTGGATTTTATCTCGCAGAGCATAGCGCGCTCCCATAGCGAGCTCTTATTTTATATAGTACATACTGTAAAAGCTACGGCTGGTCTTCCTACACTGCGTCGTCCGATACGTTTTCGCCTTTCGAGAACCCCAGCGGTTGTTGATACATAGCGCGATGTTGCCTGCCTATTGTCATTACAGCGTGCTAATTCCTCGTGTTATGTCAGTTGCACCCGTTCTTCTACGGATTGCCGTTTTTCGGGTTATTTTTAAAATGCCTGTAGATCAATAGAGGCTGTTTTTAATTAGAATTCGACTGATTTGGCGAGTAATTTGCTTTGAGAATCCAATTATTGAAGCGATTGTGTTGTGGCCACGTGGATATAATAATCAATTCTTAGTCATGCGGATAATGTTACGCAAATGAATCCAGTTGGCTGTATCGATTTCTAGTCTTGGAATTCCTATTACGAAAATGTTTAGACATTTGCAAACTGTCGTACCTAGCTATAAAATGTTCCTATCTATACAAATAGGTAAAATTCAAGTGTCTCTCTGTAATATCAAAATAGTGAGTTTTTCTATGCTCACATGGTTATTTGCACATATGCATAAAAACCAGTTTATTTTTTTTTTACTGTCTGTTTTTCGGGTAATCTTCAAAACGGCCTATTTTACTACCAGGTAGCTGTTTCTATAAGGACTAACTTGGGGGCTGTTTTTCCTCTCCGAAAACCCATATAAAAGGACTCGAACCCGAGGCTATCTTAAGAGATTTTACAGGTTTAAAATGGGGAGGAAAAGCGCCTGGAACCGAAGCGTAGCGAGGAAAGGTTACTAGTAAAGTAGTACATAGTTTAGGAATCGGAGTATGAAATTGGCCCCACAACTTCCTTAATCTTTTTTCTATCAATAGTGGGAGATAGACAATCTCAAGGGAAGGTACGTGCACACATGTAGTAACTTTCGATGTTGTAAGTTTCTTGTACATTCTCGTGGCATGATCTCTCAGCCGGTTTTATGACGCTCGTATGGAGTAGCCACCAGAGAAGGAAAACTCGAAAAGCACCATCACTTCTGACCAGCGCAGCGTGGTATACGAGGTGACGAAATGGCGACAAGCGGCCTCATAACTCATCGTATTTTCTTCTGTTCGCCACTGTCCCTCGCCCTCGTCCTCGCCGTCGCCCTCACGTGGTCAGCTTCTCTACGGATGACGGACTATTCCCCGGTCAAGTTACCTGAGCGTGATATACTTATTAGGATATTTCTTCTTTTTAAAAAAGATTAATCCTTATATTACGGCGGGCATTAAATAAACATAGTTAATAGTGTCCGATCGAAACTACTTTTTTCCGGTCAAAACAGAATTTCGGCTTCAGTCTCAGTTTCGGCCGAAACCGATCTGTGTAAATTATAAGGTCAATATTTTTGTTGGTGCCTTACTGGTGACTGTCATTAGACAGCTCGCATTCTCCAGTACCTACTCCATTTGTAATTCATCGCCACAATTATAAGCTTTGTTTTCATATTTCTTTAAATATTATTAATGTGAAGTCTATTGTTAAAAAATACAAGAAATATTTTTACAAAGGCCATTTTACTCACATCCGCCGTCTGAAAAATAAAACACGTAATTCAATGACTTGGTACCTTTCATAACATTACCAGGAAGCTGAAAAGTTAGTCATGATAATAACGATTATTCAACAGACGTGATTCAGGCGTGTTTTATTCTTTAAGGAAATTATTAGTACACGTCACTTTCGGTTGATTCTATTGCAGATTAAAATATATATATAAAAAAAAAAGTTCTATAATGATTTCTGATGTTTACGCGTCTGTAATAGTCATCTATATATACTCTATACTAATATATAAAGCTGAAGAATTTGTTTGTTTGGACGCGCTAATCTCAGGAACTACTGGTTCGATTTGAAAAATTCTTTCACTGTTAGATAGCTCATTTCTCGATGACGGCTATAGGCTATACATATATCATCACTCTAAGACCAACAGGAGCGCAGCACTAATGAAGGATGTTTCAAAATCGGGGCTTTTTTCCTTTTGAGAGCTTTCGCTGCGTAAATGGCTTAATTTTCGCAAAAATCAGGTGTGATAGAATCGTATTATTAAAAAATATTTTCACCTACGTAAACGAAGTCTTAGGTTAAAATTAACGTTAACCCAAAGTATTTAACCACGCGGACGAAGTCGCGAGCAGAAGTTGTACATAAAATGACTACTTCATCACCATGAACGCTGTAAAGTGTTCGAAACGTCGGGTAATCAATAATCAAATACAAATGCTATAAAATCCGTAAAAATATGTAGTTTTATTTACAGTTCTATGTTTCATCATAATCATTTCAACTCATATAAGTACGTCCCAAAGTTGTACTCGAGCTTCACCCACAATAAGAGGGAAATTGACCTGCTATACCATGCTGGTCAGATGTATATAGGGATGTGACTTGGAGGAAAAATAATCGATTTTTTGTTCTTTAAAATATATCGATTAATTGAAAATAAATAATCGATTATTTCTCCCAACAGGATTGTCTTTTTTTTAGGAAATGTGAGCTTTATTTTCTAATATAGTATGATTTTAGGAAATCTGGCAGTGAAATAATCGATTAATTTCGATCGAATTTCGAATAATAAAAAATCGATTCATAATCGATTTTTATTATTTTGATAATCGATTGTAAAAATCGACTATTACAAAAAAATAATCGATTATTAGAAAAATCGTTTATTTTTCACATCCCTAGATGTATAGCTATAGTTTTATTTCAAGTTTTCTTTCTCTTGCATAGATATTAAGCATGTTTAATGCCTCGGTCGTCTTTTATGACCCCACGAGCAAGAAAGGTGGTGAATTGTGTACTTACTCCGTCACCACACGCACAGTTTTATGTTGTTCATTCTCAAATATTTATTTAATGCTTTCTGATGTTTACCAGAGTATTATATATTTTAAACTTTTATTATGGGTTTCCCTCAACCCATTATCCCCTTTCCCCCCTTTATTTCCCATTATCCCCTTTCCCCCCTTTATTTCCCCATTATCCCATTTCCCCATTTATTTCCCATTATCCCCCAACAAAATCTCTCGTTCTGACCATACAAACTTTTACCATTTTTCTACCAAGTCTGTATAAGGAGAACTGTGAGTTAGGTTATTTTTCCCCTCTTAAAAACTATAAAATTTTGTCTCGCCTAGAAATCGAATCCGAGGCCTTATGGACCGCAATCGTATAACATAATATCGCAAAACGACTGAAACCGCAGCGAAGCGAGGTCGAGCTGCTAGTTTAAAATAAAATTGCTTGCTCACGATAATTTTTACTTATCGCAGTTATCGTACGCTGTAACATATACAAATTTGTTTACATTATTCATTAATACTAATAAAAATAATCTGCGCATACGAAACATTTATGACGTTTAGTCATGTGCCATAAATTGATTTGCATTTAATCCTACTTTTAGCAATACTAAAGTGACAGCATAAGATTACAATTCACCACTCCCTAGTCTTAAGGGATATAATACTCATATAACATTTGCGCAAGAGAAACTCGAAATGAAACCCTGTTCCAACCTGTCTGACAAGCATGGTAAGGACAATTTCCCTCCCACTGCGGAGGCGCCTCGAGCCCAGCAATGGGACGTATATGAGCCGAGATGATGATGATGAAAGTTAATGTAGGCATTTAGCCTTAAATTTTATTACCAAAAATTAGAAACTACACTTGTCCGTGTGGTGACGGAGTAAGAATACAATTCACTATCCCCTCTTACCCGTGGATGTCGTAATAGACAATTAAGGGATTAATATTCCGATAGCATCGATACAAGAGAAGGGAAAGTCGAAATGAAACCATGCGCCAACACGTCTGACCAGCGTGGTTTAGGGAGGAGGCCCAAGACCAGCAGTGGTACGTCTATGAGCCGAGATGGTGATAATGATGAAAGGTGGCAACGTTAAAAAGGGAAAGTTACTTAAATTTCTATCGCAAATTTGACTCTTCTTTCATGCCGTATGGCCTACCATAGGCTACGGATAGTATCAACCCTTACATTGGTAATGGGTGTCGTAAAAGACTACTAAGAGATGTACATGGACCAGGGTCGACTCCATTTGATTCCGTCTGGTCAACAATTGTATTCTCAAGGAGGGTTAACGTTTTGACGTTAACCCTCCTTGAGGTGGCCGGTTATAAAACTATTGCCAATAACTTTTGCGACATATGCTATGAAAGAAGAGATTGAGTCGACCACAAATAATTGTCATAGGAGCAGGCTGATGATGATGATTTAATTAATATGATTTCAACAGTGTGGTTACGATATATTGGCGACTATATTATTATACTAGCAATCCGCCCTTGCTTCGCTTTTTGTCGTTTTACTCGTGTAGTTCCCGTTCCCGTGGGAATACCAGGATAAAATATAGCCCAAGTTACCCCCTATATAGCCGTTTCGACGACTACCCACAACAAACAGACAGACAACATTTTTTTACCCGTTTTTAGGCATAGATATCGTGCAAATAACCAGCATGAAAAAAAAGCCCATTATTGTGACATTAAAAACAGACAATTAAATTTTATTTATTTGTATAGATATAGAATACAATAAATACCCTGCACTAAGGAAATAATCCTTGTGTTGCGGGGGACTTTACAAACATATAATTCATCATCATTTCAGCCTATCGCCGTTCACTGCTGGACGTAAGCCTCCCTCATATTACGCCACAAAGTGCGGTCCTGTGCCGCCTGCATCCAACGACGCCCAGCAACTCACCAGGTCGTCGGTCCACATTTGGGTGGGGGCCGCGTCCTTCACTGCGTCGTCCGATACGTGGTCGCCCCTCGAGAACCTTTCTTCCCCAGCGATTGTCGGTTCGTAGAGCGATATGGTCTGCCTATTGCCACTTCAGCGTGCTAATTCTTCGTGCTATGTCGGTTACACCCGTTCTTATGAGGATTTCCGTATTCCGGATTCTATCTCGCAGAGAAATCCCGAGCATAGCCCGCTCCATACCACGCTGAGCGACTTTATGAGGCTTACATTTAGGGACCACATTTCCGTGCCGTAAGGCATCACTGGTAACACACACTGGGTCGTAGACCTGTGTTTTCAGAGTTTTTTTTTTAATTGCAAAAGGAGGCAAACGAGCAAACAGTACACCTGATGGTAAGTGTTGCTGCCGCACATGGACCTTTACAAGGCCGTTGCCTACCGCGAAGAAAGCGAAGGGAGTGTGAATGCGTGCATTGAGGCTCGGTGATACCAAGGGCACCACCAAAACCCTCCTCATGCAATCACCCAGACTGAGGTATGTTGGAGGAGAAGATCCTCTTAAGTTGCCCGAACCCTGCCCATAACATAATTAACGGACACAAATTACATCCAGACTCGGAACAACAACTTGTGGATCATACAGTGTCGTTCTGCGTGATTAAAACCCATGGCACGATAGGTATCTTAAATACTACGCCATCTGTGCATGTATTGGTAGGTATTATTGAACGGGATGTTATGTACGTACGTTTAGTATTAGTCATGTATATTTTAATGGTGTCACAATAAATGTATTGTTCTCAACATTATGTTGTTATTTATTCTATTGCTTATTGTTCTGTCTGTATAGACAATGACAATTCCGGTGTTGCTAACTTGATGAATTTGTGTTTGTATCTAACTATGAGTAGGTTGATTGTGTAGAATGAGGATTTTAAAGACATTTTAAGCTAGTCATCATTCATCATTATTTTGGCCCATATACGCCCCACTTTTGGGCTCCAGCCACCTCCACAATGGGAGGGAAATAGACCTCACTATACCGTGCTGGTCAGACAGGTTTATATAGGGTTTTATTTCGGGTTTTCCTTCTATTGGGTGTTGTAAAACAAGACCAAGGCATATAGTACGCATATAACATTTATGCAAGAGAAGGAAGACTCACATAAATCCCTATGCCAACACGTCTGACTAGCATGGTATAGTAGGTCAACTTGCCTCCTATTAGGAAGAAGCCCAACAGTGGGACTTATGTGGTCCGTGATGAATGAGATAAATTATAGATACCTAAATATCATCATCATCATCGCAGCCCACATACGTCCCACTGTTGGGCTCGGGCCTCCTTCAAAATGGGAAAGAATTTGACTTACTATACCATGCTGGTCAGACATGTTGGTGTTTTTTTTTTTTTATGGGTGGGCTATGGTAAGCGCACGCGCGGTCCAGTCCGTCCGGGGCGACGAAAGGACGGCGCGCGGGCCCACAACCCACCCGTACCCACGTCACCTCGTTGTTGGGCCGACCACTGGAGCAGATGTGACTTTTCGCCAGTGGTCGGCCCGACGGAATACCCTTTCGGGTACCCTCACGTCTCGACATCCTGGGACGTCGGTCGCCGTCGCGTGGCTAGCCACACTGCGGGTGACGGACAATTCCCCGGTCCGATCACCCGCGGCCTCGGCTAGGGCGGCATTAGGCGCAGATACTCGCGCCTGCGCCGCCCGAGACATGTTGGTATAGGGTTTCATTTCGATTTTTCCCTTCTCTTGCACAGATCTTATGTACATATTTATATCCCTTAGTCATTTTTTACTACATCCAGTGGTGAATTGTATTCTTACTCCGTCACCACACGGAAATACAACCTTATTTTAACATTATTTGAGTATAGAAAATTTAAATATTAGTTTAGTTACATTTAAAGCGATAAAATGTATAAAACTGTAGCATATCCCATAAAGTATACATAGATAAGTTATCAATAGGCCATAAGTTTATGGCGCAATTTCCTGTTCTATTTTACACACATTGTTATTAAACCATATTTTTTAAAGAAACAAGTTAACCACTGCAAGCGAACCAAATCTTGAATTTAAAATTACCGTTTCAATTCATTTTAAAATACAGGTAATTGTTATAGTTTTTATTTGAATACTAGCAACCCGTCCTCACTTTGCTTCGGTTTCAATCGCTTTACACGTATAGCCCCGTTCCCGCGGGAATACCGGGATAAAATATAGCTAAGTTACTCCTTATGTAGACGGCTGCCCTTTAGTAAAATATCAAAATTGGTCCAGCCGTTTTGAAGATTACCTCAAACAAACAGATACAGATAAAAAAAACTGGCTATTAGGTATAGGTGTCGTGTAAATCACCGTATGAGCATGAAAAAAGCCCAGTATTTTGAGTTTACAAACAGACAGTTAAATTTTCTTCATTTGTATAGATTTTGAAGCCCATTGAAAGAAAGAAAGAAACATAATTTATTACTCCTTTACGGGAGGGACACGTACAAGAACATAGAATAAAAGTACAATAACATAAAAAAAAACAATAAATAATATAGTAAGAGAAAACACAGCTAAAATGACAAGATTAGGGTCCCCTACGCAAAAGAAGAAAAGGATAGCTGCTTAGCATACTGTTGAGGTATCTACTCGGTATTTACTCATTGAAACACGAACGTCGTAATTAATGTGTATAGTAGATCTCCAGGCACTTGAAATTATCAAAAAACTATAAAAAATATAAATAGGATGTCTTTAAATACCATGAGTTTAAAACTAACGCTGCGGATGCAATCGCCACGAGTGAGCCGAATCCAAATGTAGAACCATGAGAGGAACGGCCCACAAACATTATGGGTTAATTACTTTCTTTTCATAATATTTTTCGTTATGTATATTGTTTTTTCTTTATTTTGGAAGTATTTCATTAGTCGGACTTCCAATTCAGTCTGGTGACGAACTGAAAATTCAATCTCATGATCTTTTTCTTACCTGCAGGTTTCGTAAGTTACCCTAGGATATTAACCTCTCGAGCGCTTTTGGGACACCGTTTGCCCCAAAAAAAATGTGCTCGAAGCGCTTTTGGGACACACGTTTGACCCAAATAAACACTTTACAATTAGCAAGTGCTTTTAGTACATTTATGTAAATCAATCAATCAAAAGTCATTAATATATATTTTATTTCAAATTTCCTTGTCATATAACAACAATAATAGTTTACGTAAAACTATAAAAATTCACTGAACTCTTGTCAATAAACCAAAGCGCGCGGGGCACTCGAGAGCACCGCGATGCTTGGCGCGTGAGGGGTTAAAAAAAACTTAATATTGTGCACGAAGCTGCCATCCATTCCAGTCTATATTCTATACTACAAATAAAATCGAAGTGTCTGTTTGTATTGTCAAAATAATGGACTTTTTCATGCTGATACGTGTTTTTTTACATAATACCTATGCCTAAAACCCGGTTTAAAAAATGTTTGTCCGTGTGTCTCTCTGTCTATCTGTTTTTTTCTGAATAATCTTTAAAACGGCTGAAAGGATTTTGATAATATTTGAATACCCGGTATCTATACATATAAGGAGTAACTTAGGCTATATTTTATATGAAATATAAATGTCCTAGTTGTAAATAAAACTGTGTTTTCACATATTTTATCGTGTTTGTATTTGATTTTTGATTGCCCAACGTTTCGAACACTTTAAAGCGTTTATGGTCACTGCGGAGAATATTCGCGTAAACGTCAGAAATCATTATGCTCTTATAGTTATTACTATATACTTCTGACCAGAGTGGTATAGTAGGTCAATTTCCCCTCTTATTTTGGAGGAGACTCGAACTCGGTATACATATATGATCTCCGTAGCGCGTCAGAGGATCTTCTGCTCTTCATCTAGTCAAAAGAGACCTGCGACCTGTTTCTTATAAATTTTTTCTCATCTATTTCAGATTAAACCAAAAATGACTTCAACATCATTCAACGTTGGCCTTGGTGATGGTAGCAGGGTATCCAGCCGGGTGCTGCGGCCCCCTGGCGGTGGTCACACTGATATCTTCAGCTCGGAGCCGGAGCCTCAACAAATAAATCGGCGTGGTGCTCCTCCCTCTTCGGGGATTGGTGCTCTAGTTGGTGAGTTTTAGAAATTTTTAGGTGTGCTTACAATTATCTGCGAGCAGCCATAAATGAATCGGCACATTCAGGGTAGTAGTACCACAGTCTCGCAGAAAATCGACGTCTTAAGTATATGCTAAATGTTATTGTGTACAGGTGGAATCGATTGTCTTCAATTTTCCTGTTATTCATAATGAACAGTGTCCTAATAAAAGATTTATATATTGCCGAAGCTACAAATAATATAATGTATTAGAATATGCAACAGTTGTTACCTTATTAATTTTCTGTGGTAACACCACACCTTATAGCCTATTACCGATAACATGACAAATTTTAAGACGATCGGTTCAATGGATAATGCTTAAAAGTATAAAAACCATCAACGCCAAAATTCCCATACGCTGCCTTTTTCTATGAAACTAATATTAATGATGCTAATTATATTGTGTTACAGGTCAAGACAATCCTAAACCAGCTATCAGTCCAGCAACTAACCAAAATGGTCAGAGCTCACCACAGGAGCCTACCTCTGCTCCACTGCCAGGACCCGAACCCAAGGAGAATAGGGCGAAGCCTGAACCAGCAGCTGTACAACCAGCTAAAGTAGACACGCCTAAACGCGTCCGCGTACCCCCAGGAGGGTTCTCTTCGGGTCTCTGGTAAGACTGGCCCGGAATAAGCTTAGTTTCGTCTCTCAAGAATCCCGGTAGGACCAGTTCATTTGTTCGCATTAGGAAGTATTCTGCATGCAGGCTTTACAATCGGCAATATCTTGCAAATACTACTGGGTACATTCCTATTTTATAACCAACCATTTTATATTTTAAGGCCTGATCAAATGAAGTAAGTTTTTTTGATACATCTAAACATGTTTCCTTCATATAACAAATATGTCTTAACTAGGCTGCGCTTTTGGCCACGAAGAGTATATTCAAATACACTGTGGTTTTGAATGTTTTTGATTGAATGAAGTTTTTGGAGCAAAACATGACAACGTGTAGGAATGAAGAAGCCAAAGCTGCTTTTTTCGGTTTTATTCTTAAAAACCGATAGATACAGTATGGCACTGAACATAGAATCTATTTTCCTCGTAATCTCCTATACGAGACGGTTTATATTACTAAGAATTTAATTATGATATTTTTCATCCAAAAAGCCTAGCATGTCAAATGCTATCTCAACAAAAAATATTTAATAATACTTGCCTAATGCGTTCGATAGGGTTCAATGTAGGGTATGCTGTGCCTTTAATTTCAAAAAATTCATCGGTTGTAGATAGTTTTTGTTTTATAATTGTATTTCACACACTGGTCTACCGTCGGACATCTTACTATTTCGCTTTATAAGATAAACAATGGTTCTTTTATAATCCTCGCATATAGGAACTCATCAATATTTACTGAACAGATTTTTCTATGCTAGTATTATTTACTTTTATAGTTAGGCAATTCTTCATATATAAAAAAAAACTTGCATTATATTCTGTGTCAAAGCGAAGCGAATTAAAAAATAAAAATGTCACAAAATTTTAGATAGATTTCTTCGTCGGCCAAATTAATTGAAGCCTGTACTTTTTATATATCTATTTTAGCACCATTATCTATGTAATTTTTAGCCTAGCTTATCATGTGAGCTTAAAAATTATATAGTGGTGGTTTATGTTGGCGTTTTGGGCGTTTTTAAAACAGACTGATATGGTGCCTGTATTGTTGATTCAAGTACTTAAATATGTCTCTAATGTCATGTGTTGCAATTATTGTCTTCTCGGAAACTATTTGTATGCCTTCGCTGATACACGCGATTATGTATAACGATGATGATAATTAATTGTATTTTTTTATATAAATTACATTACATGAAATAAATAACATTGTTTTATTTATTTACCGCTACACTTTAAATGTATTCTTTATATTTTCCTCTGTGTGGTGACTGAGTAAGAATACAATTCACTAGACATGGCCTTTACTGGCTATTTATGGCAAGGGCTACTAACCGTTTATTTGGTGTCAATCCCGATATGGATAATCGTTGCCAAATATCGATATAATACGCGTAAAATAATCGCGATCTTATATATATTAGCACGGTGTAACCATTATAACCTTTCATAGGTCAAAAAACTATAGTGAACACTTTTCATAGCATACCTACGATAGCAACGAGAAACAAAACCACTTTACCATTACAGTTCGAAAGTTTATGACAGTTAAGTCTTACGACTTACGGATAATACAAATAAGAGCGTCTTTCGCTTTTATCAATATTTGTGAAATGTTGTTTGTTATTAAGCCACTTGCCAATAGCCGCCCCCTCTCTGTTTTGCACGTCAGGGATCGCGTAGAAGGAGAGAGATATCATAATTATTTTGGTTATTAATTAGACTTATTAGTGATCATTTGGTTATCAATGTAGCGAAACAAGAATCACGGTACCTAAACAATAATTGTTGTGCTATTGTTAGATGACAACGTCGCGTCGTTGTCAGTTGTTTGTATCTAGATAACTGATAGCTATTATTAGTTATATCAATACTGATACGATATGTTAGAGGCATGTAACCGTTTTCGGTTACGTTCTGGTATAGCGGACACATGTCTACAATTCACCATACCCTATCATGCCCGTGGATGTCGTAAAAGACGGCTAAGGGATACAATATGCATAACATCTATGCAAGAGAAGGAAAGCTCTAAACAGAACTCTATATAAACCTGTCTGACCAGCATGATATAGTAATCAATCATCTCCTATTGTAGTCAATCTCCCTCCTATTGTAGAGGACGCTCGAGCCCAACAGTGGGACGGATATGAGCTGAAATGATGATGGTGATTATATTATTTAAATTTAATACCAGGTAATTATTTTATAAAACTAGGTTCTTTAGATGTCGATCGTAAGTTAGCTGACGTTAGGTCACCTATGTGAATCAAAAGCCTCAAGGCTACCAATATGGACTGGGTGCAGCGAAAAAAGCTTGTAACTTGACTTCTCAATGAATGATGTAGCAGTAGTTTGCGATTGTGATATCTCGGATAAGCCAATATTTATGACTACAAAACAGCATCGTCATCAAACGGCTCTTATCACAATCACTTAGGATCTACTCTTATTTTATAGTGAATTATCTATGGGGTCTACTCAATATCTACGTCAACCCTCCTCGGGAATGTAATTTTTGACCTGACGGCATCTAATGCCTAGCAGCTTAGCTCATAGTTGTCTTTTAAGACAGCCACAGCCAATGTCAGGATCGGTGGTATTCGTAGCCGCAACCACGTAGTTGACAATAGACTTCAAAAAATTGTTATTAGCTTGATCTCACTAAAAATGGAAACAAATGTGTTTGCCTTTGCTGAATGCAGTAGAGTTAATTTTTACGCATAAACCAATTTAATTAGTTTTTTAATATACTAACCGACCCGGCGAACTTCGTAATGCCATAATTTTTTTTCGTAAATAATGAAATATATTTTCTAAATTGCCGAAAATATAGTCTGTATATAGCTGTCATTTGCGTTTTGTTATTACATGATGCGTTTGTTATACCACGTTTTATAGTGACTTGTATTCTCTTTGATGTTTTATGTCAAGCCCCACGGGAACCCGGTCGAACGGGATAAAAAGTATCCTATGTCCGTTTCCTGGTTCTAAGCTCCCCGCCAATTTTCAGTTAAATCGGTACAGCCGTTCTTAAGTTATAAATAGTGTAACTAACAAGACTTTCTTTTATATATATAGACTAGCAACCCGCCCTCACTTCGCTTCGGTTTCTGTCGCCTTATAGTTCGCCCCGTAGTTCCCGTTCCCGTGGGAATACCAGGACAAAATATAAAGTGATTTTTAGGCATTTGCATAGTGCAAATAACCATGTTATAGTTATAGCCTATGTTACTCCCTGATATTATAGCTTTCCATTGGTGAAAGAAATTTTTAAATTGGTCCAGCCGTTTTGAAGATTACCCGGAACAAACAGACAAAAAAAATATAAAGTGATTTTTAGGCATATGCATAGTGCAAATAACCATGTGAGCATGAAAAAGGCCTATTATTTTGATATTACAAACAGACACTCCAATTTTATTTATTGGTATAGATGTAAACATGTTCAGTCTTCTTGGAGTACATTTAAAACGATACTACGAAAAAAAGCATACAGATTATCGTATAAAAAAAATAAACTGACGTAAAAAACAGAAAATAATGATACCTACGCCATAAACAAGAAAATAATAATCAAAATATGGCTTCGTATCTAGACAACTGTCAGTAAGTTATCATAACAAAAATGGAGAAATAATTTAAATATGACCTTTACTCTAAAATAAATTCAACATAAATTACACACTTAAATTGAAATGATGTAAGTACATAGAAATAGATATAAATCTAGTTTTCTGTACTGCTAAGCCTTTTTGTGGTGACAGACAAACCACCCCTTTCCATCCCCTATCCTGCCCGTGAGTATCGTAAGACTTTAGTATTAAGAGACTTAAAAGAATACTATGCAGATTGTCTCAATCAATGTTGGTTAGTGAAGAAAGTGAAGGAACTATGAATGTGTGCAATGAGGTTTGATAATAATAAAGACATCACCGAAACTCATCACACGCAAACACCCTCAAATAATTGGGCTTCCGGCTCTCGCGCTCACTGAACGAAGTCTAGTAACAAATTACTACTCGGGCGTCGATTTTCTACAAGAATGGTCCGCGGCTGTAGACACAACTGTTGACAGTATGCTTTTGTCTCATAAGGAGCAGCGGCGGCCTTACCCATTGCGAGGCTCCGGGCGGCAGGTCTTTGCGAGGCCCCGGGCGGCAGGTCTTTGCGAGGCCCTTTGTCCTTCGTGAAAAGTATGAGATACGAAAGTAGGTCTGGTTGTTTGGTTTAGGGATTTGTCATGTTTGATGAAAAATACTAAAGTTGTACAAATAAATAAAATTTAAGTTTTATAATATTGAAAACAAAGTGAAAAATATAATTAATAAGTAAAAATGTTTTAAATTACATTTTTCCATATATTTTTTAAATTTGCTTGGGTTGTTACATGAGGCCGCTGTAAGCGCGAGGCCCCTGTAAGCGCGAGGCCCCGGGCGATTGCCCACCCCCTAAGGCCGCCACTGATAAGGAGTACAGGAGTTATAATGGTGGGATTAATCCCAAAAATGGGGACGGAATTGCTAAATAGAGCATATGGTAACAATAGATAGATCGTACGACATGGTCTTCAAAAGACATGATATTGGCATCAAGCAGTTTGGTTCGTGAGCGTGCATTCCGTAGAAGTCTTAAACACCTGGAGAAAACTCATCATCATCGCAACCCACATACGTTCCACTATTGGGCGTCTTGCCTCCTCCACAATGGAAGACAATTTGTCCTATACCATGTTGGTCAGACATGTTGGTATAGGGTTTCATTTCCATTTTCCTTTTCTTGGATAGATGTTATGTGCATATTATATCCCCATTTTTTTTTTTTTTTTTTTTGGGTGGGCTATGGTAAGCGCACGCGCGGTCCTGTTCGTCCGGGGCGATGAAAGGACGGCGCGCGGGCCCATAACCCACCCGTACTCACTTCACCTCGTTGTTGGGCCGACCACCGGAGCAGATGTGACTTGTCATCAGTGGTCGGCCCGACGGAATACCCTTTCGGGTAACCTCACCTCGACGTACTGGGACGTCGGTCGCCATCGCGCGGTCAGCCTCTCTGCGGGTGACGGACAATTCCCCGGTCCGATCACCCGCGGCCTCGGCTAGGGCGGCATTAGGCGCAGATACTCGCGCCTGCGCCGCCCGAGTCGCCGGCGGCGGAACGTCTCGCCGAATAGGAGCTCTACTCGCACGATCCGCCGCCTCCTTCCGTGAGATTACGGCCTCACAGAAGGCGGCGACCGTGTCCCAGTTCCTGACGCTGTCGAGCATCTCCCTGGCGATGGTCGGCAGCGCCAGGTCGGCACCGATAATCGCGACGAGTTCACGGCGCTCCCCCTCCCATGCAGCACACTCCTCGAGCGTGTGCTGCGCCGTGTCCTCGTCGCAACTGCAGTGGTGGCAGGACGGTGTGCTCTCCCTCCTGACAATCTTGTGCAGGTACTTCCCAAAACACCCGTGCCCCGAAAGCACCTGCACCAGTCGGAAGGAAAGCACCCCGTGCGTCCGCTCCAACCACTCCATCAGCACCGGCCGGAAGGCCTCGACGGTTCTGATACCGTACCGAGGACTCTCCAGCCGTACTGCCCAACGGGCAATGATTCCTTGGCGGGCGTCGACCCGCCAGGCGGTGATCTCCTGCAGAGAGACCATGCCACCGCGGGCGCGCGTCTCCGACACCTGCCGATAAATGTCGGCGAGCATCTCCGCCTCCAGGTCCCACGGGGGAGTTCCGGCCAGGAGGCACGCTGCCTCCGTCGACACCGTGCGGTAACCGCGTATGGCCCTGACTGCCATGACTCTCTGTGGTCGCCTCAAGAGGGCCCTCATCCGGACGGTCAGGGACCCCGCCCACACCGGTGCGCCGTACAGAGCCATCGACCGGATCACCCCCGTGTACAGCTGTCGGCACGTAGAGCTGGGTCCGCCCACATTCGGCATCAACCGCGAAAGGGCGGACGCCGCACCGACAAGCCGGGGAACAAGTAGATGGAGATGCTCCCGGTACCAAAAATGCCCGTCGAGCACCAGGCCCAAGTACTTCATGTGGGCCTGGATGCTGATGGTGACCGACTTCACGGTGATCGAAGCGCCGGCGGGAGGCCCGGCGGTACGGAGGCCATGGAATAAAAGGGCCTCCGTCTTTTCCAGGGCTACCCTCAACCCCAGCGCTTCGATCCGCCTGACAATCTGCATATTATATCCCATAGCCGTCTTTTATGACATCCACGTGAAAAATAGGGAGTGGTGAATTGTATTCTTACTCCGTCACCACACGGAAAGTTATATGCACAAGATATCTCATCATAGTTGCACAAGGTATCCCTTGATCGCCTTTTACGACACCCACGGACAAGAGAGGGGATGTTGAAGTGTATTCTTAGTCTTACATACATCTTATTTTTTAAAAGCAATGCCTCGCATTATGGTATTTTACTGTGTTCCAGCAGAATTCCCAATTATACAATTTACGAACAAAACTACACCCAGACAGAACAATATTATGTGGATCGCGCAAAGAATTTCCTTGAGGGTGGATGGAACCCACGAGATTCATACTTAGACGTCTTCATTTGTACACTAATACCACAAAATTGCGTGGATATCCATCATCATTTCAGCTCATATACGTCCCACAGTTGGCCTCGAGCCTCCTCCATAATAGGAGGGAAATTGACCTCATTATAACATGCTGGTCAGACAGGTTGGTACAGGGTTTTGTTTCGAGTTGTCCATCTCTTGCATAGATGTCATATGCGTATATCCCTTAGTCGCCTTTTACAACACCCACGGGTATGAGAGGGAGTGGTGATTCTTACTCCGTCACATCCTAATATTATAACAAGTGTTTCTTCAGGTTAGGTTACTGTAGCAATCGACCTTGAAGACTCATGACGATCAATCGAGACGACTTAATGCCCAAGTATGTATCATTTATTCGTAACCAAAAATTGATTGCCATATTCACCATTTAAATGCAATCGCATAGACATTTTTTTTTATTGCAAACGGTGGCAAACGAGCAAGCAAGTAAGTGATGCTGCCGCACACGGACCTTTGCAATACCAGGGGCACAGCCAGGCCATTGCCTACCGTGAAGGAAATACTCTTCTTAATTTAAGAACAGGAAGAAGGGAGAGTGAATGTGTATAACGGAGTTCGGTGATACCAAAAAAAGGGCGGGGCATAGTGCAAGGTCGAGGAGTGAGTTTTGTGAGGAGCTGACACGAAGCACGGAAGGGCCCCCAATGCCCCCCCGTGAGTAGCCGCCGAGGTCCACTCCGGTTTCCCACACCGGCACGACGACTACCCAACAGGATTTTCGCCGGTTGGTGGGACAGCCTCCCAGGGAGGATTATCCTGGGTTCGGGTCCCCTGCTGACCGGCAGGTGGCCGGCGGTGACCATTCCCATCGGGTCTCCCTGTATACCATGCCAGCCCACCACCGCAGGTTTCAGGCCTCACCAAAGCTCGCCACACACAAACACACCCAGAAAGTTGGGCTCCCGGCTCTCTCGCTCACCGAACGAAGTGCAGGAGCAAATTGCTACTATTCAAACGTCGATCTTCTGCGAGAGTGTGGTACTGCCCCGGACGGACCGGCCCGCGACTGCAGACAAAAGACTGTCTACAGTGTGGTCCTACCATCACTTTTTTTACTTTTTACCACTACTTAATTTAGTTTTGTGTGTACTTATAGTCCGTGTGTTGACGGAGTATGAATACAATTCACCAGTCTCTTGCTCATGGGTGTCGTTAAAGACGACTAAGTGGTATATTATGCAGATACCAATGCAAGAGAAAGAAAAGTCAACAAAAAACACTATGCCAGCACCTTTGACCAACGTGGTAAATTTTTCTACCATTGTGTAGGAGGCCCGAGCCCAACATTGGGACTTATGTGGGCTGAGATGATGCTGTATACTCATATCGCATGGATAAGCTGCTACGGTGTGATATAATAATACCCTTTAAACGAAATGAAGTTTAAAAAGCACGGTTTTTCAACGGTAGCGGCTCAGCTGTACTCCTGGTATTGCTGAGGTCTAAAAACAGAAATTACTACTTACCATCAGGTGGACTGCTTGCTTGTCTCCAACCGAAGCCCAATAAAAGTCAGGTTTTTATTTCGAGTTTTCCTTTATTGCAGTGATGTCCTCGGTTTAGATAGTTTAGGCACATTGCTCGACAAACCGACAGCCACAGGGGAAGAAAGGTTCTCGAATTCACAAGAACTCGTGGGATCACGTGTCGGACGACGCAGTGTAGCACGCTCCCAATTATATGGAGCGACGACCTGGTGAACGTTGCAGGATGTCGTTGGATGCAGGAGGCGCAGAACCGCACTTTAGGGCGAAACATGAGGGAGGCCTACATCTAGCAGTGGACGATGATAGGCTGAATGATGATGATAATTTCGTGTATTTATGGTCTGTCCTCACTCCTCTCCCTCTCTCTATCTCTGACTATCGTCATCATTTCAGATTATATATACTACTAGGCTTCAAGTTCAGGAAAATACCAGGCACTATAAGAATGAAAATTTACCACGCTGATCTGAAAATTGGTGTAGGATTTTGAGGTGTCCTTCTCTTGCATAGATGTTATCTGTATACAGGATGTATCAAGTTATGGGGCAACTGTTCGGTATGTTTTAGTTCAACGGTCATACATCGTAATTAGAATGTATATTACACAAAAAACAATAAAACATAAAAGTTATAGTGATTTCTAAAATGTGTGTCTAAGAGTCAAAAATGTGAGTCTGCCTTAAATGTTACGTATTATGTAGGCATGTACAGACAGGACACATGCGCGAACGCTTCAATAGTAACGTAGGTACAAAGGCGACTCGTAAACGGTTATCGGCCGATCAGCTGATTTAAAGCGAAGTTTGTCTTGCTTATGCGAACGTAATCATTGATTTATTCAATCTCTAATGAACATTTAACAAAGTACTAATATGTTGCAGATTATGGCTGTATACATTTCAATCAGATTTACACAAAAAAGCGATGATAAAATTAAAAACTTTATGTCTCTAATGCATTAACGAATCAATATTTTTTTATTTCAAATTTTTTTCATTAGGTCCTCCCACCATTATCTAATTCCCGTTTGACCGTTGCCCCATAACCTGATACAGCCTGTATAATAACACCTAGATGTCATTACGATACTCACGGGCAAGATACGAGCTGGTGAATTGTTTTCTTTCTCCGTTAACAGTCGGAGTCACTCTTTATAGCTTTGAATACTATTTGATTTTATTAATTCTGCCTATGTCGACCCAAAGTAGTAGTAATCAAGCGGGACAACAGCACAGCCGTTGTAGTATGGAGGGAGGTGGGCGGCAGTCCAAGTTACTTGGCAGACTATTGGGCAGACTGAGAGGCGATCACCATAAACACTCCTACGATACGACAGACAAGAGATACTCGTATACATCTTGTGGGTAAGCAGAATTATTCAGTTTTATTTTTAGTATTTAAGCTGGATTTGTTGTCGCATCGCTTATAACGAAAATATGGTGGAACTTTATTAATTTGAGTGTAGAATGAAGCCCAAATTGTATTATCATTCAGACTGTTAGGTGTTAATGTGGCCAAACCAACTTATCTTAATATATATAAATTACGTGTCACGTTGTTTGTCCGCGATGGACTCCTAAATTACTTAACCGATTTTAATCAAATTTGCACACCGTGTGCAGTTTGATCCAACTTGAAAGATAGGATAGCTTACATCTTAATTTATAGTCGCAATATTATTTTATTGCAAATTACTCAAAACGATTTTAACAGATGATGATATCTGTTGACTGGATTGAGTAAGTAATTTGTGTGTGCTCAAGGGGATTCGAGAATGGTTTAGATTCACAATTGGACCGGGTAGGTGGCGCTTTATTTGAACAGAACAACGTCTGTTGGGTCAGCTAGTATTATATATAACTTATCACTACTTAATTTTGAATACAAATTTCGTTAAAAGTTGCATTTTAAGAAAGACATTTTCATTGTTTTAAAACTATATATATATAAATATAGGCCTCATAACCAAGCTCAAAATCGCTCAGCGTGCCATGGGGCGGGTTGTAATCGGGATTTTTCTGTGAGATAGGATCCAAAATACGAAAATCCATGGAAGAACATGTGTACCTGACATAACATAAAGAATTAGCACCCTGAAGTAGCAATGTGCAGGTATTACTCGATGATGACTCTCGAGTGCCGACCACGCATCGGACGAGGCAGTGTCGGAGATGGCAGGGGTGTCCTACCCCTCACTACGCGGATCGACGACTTAGTGAAAGTTGCTGGGGGTCGTTGAATATATACACACAGGATCGTACTTTGTGGTGAAATATGAGGCTTACGTCCAGCAGTGGATAGCAAAGAGTTCAATGATGACCGATTTCCAATCCGTTTCCGATTTTGTTTCGACACTAAAATTTACTTTGTACTTCTGTTTTAATTTCTCTTACTGCTATGAAATTTCTGTTGCACCATAAAATATACTTCAAACGTATATATTCGAATAATTGATCGATATTAGCACCCTTAATTAGCAGAAGTATTCAGACGAGCTCAGAACATGCCTTACAGTACTTGGTTATGGTTATCGGGTTGAGAGCCCTCAGCGCTCATCCAGCAGTCCGGCTAAAATTGTCACAGCCATCTGTCGCTAACAATTATACTTAGTCATACAAAAAAGAAATGGTTTTGGATGTACTCACAATTAGCATGCGTATTTTTAGAACCGCTGAGTAGCTACTGTTCAATAATAGCAAGCTTTTCTGTTGATAGAAATGCTTTCTATTCTATTTGCAATGAAAAAAGTTTTATAAATTTCTCTAGGATGAGTGAAAGTACTGGTTGTGGCAGCACAGTCGAAGATGAAGACATGGAACTTCTGGTGGATCAGAGCAAAGTATCGCCAACGATATCACCTGTAATGTCTTTCAAACCATCGCCTAAGCCCTCCAGTGCAATTGACGATAGCCAGTTCGCAGCGAATATTGACTTGAGGTGCATTTTTAACACTACATATTTCTATAGTTTGGCTTGTGTGTACGGAACCTTTAACACATTTTCATCGCCTTTTAAATGTCGAATTATTTTGGAACTTTCTACACTCATCAAGACCCGATGATAGTGCAATAATTTAAATAGTTTGTTCTATTATTCTTACTAGGATCTTCAGAATGAGCCATTTTTAAATCTGTGGCTGACTTGATAGATATCACTATCTCTATTTTCTGCATCGTAACTTACTTTTTAGATTATCTATATTTTTTAATGCCCGTGGTGGCAAACGAGCAAGCAGCACACTTGATGGTAAGTGATCCTACCACACATGTACCTTTGCAATACTAGGGGCTCAGCTAAGCTACACCTACCATGAAGAATGGACTCTTCTTAAACTTGTTTTAAAGAAGGACAATTATGTCATAGCGCTTAATTATGTTTATAGATATGGCGGTCAGTACTTGACTCCAGAGCAACTACCGTTGTTCTGTGATCAACTTCACCATCTTGTTGAAGTGATACGGAACATTCAGTCGTATGCGAAAGTTACTGGAGAGTATCCAAGGTGAGTTGTGAAGAGTATTCGAAATGCATTATATGCGGTTCTATAAAATGCCCGAAAATCATTGTTATTGCTTTACCAATGTTATCAGTGCTCAATACCAGGTATTCCATTTCAGCTCATATACGTCTCATTGTCGGGCTCGAGCCTCCTCCGCAATAGGAGGGAAATTGACATTACTATACCATGCTGGTCAGATAGGTTGGTATAGGGTTTTGTTTCAAGTTTTCCTTCTCTTGCATATATGTAATATGCGTATTATATCCCTTAGTCGTCTTTTACGACATCCTCGGGCAAGATAGGGAGTGGTGAATTGTATTTTTACTCCGTCACCACACGGAATTAAGATATATTAATAAAAGGTGTTAATACATATTAATACCAGGTAATCTATATTAGGGATATACAGGGTGTATCAGGTTATGGGACAACTGTTCGAGTATGTTGTAGTTTAACGGTCATAGATCATAATTAGAATGTACATTACACAAAAAACAATATAACATAAAAGTTATAGTAATTTCAAAAAAATGTGTCTAGGAGTCTATGCCTTAAATGTTACGTATTATGTAGGCATGTACAGACAGAATACATGTAGGCATGTAAAGCTTCGACAGTATAATTTCATTCATTTACACCTAGAATTGCGCAAACGCTTCAATGACATGTGGGTACTACGGCAAGTGGTCAACGCTCATAGGCCGATCAGCTGTTTTAAAGCGAAGTTTGTTTTGCTTATGTGAACGTAATCATTGATTTCTTCAATTTCTAATGAATATTTAACAAAGTATGAATATGTTGCGTATATTGCGTATCATTGACTTTATACATTTTAATCAGATTT
Source organism: Lymantria dispar (assembly GCA_032191425.1). Classification (NCBI taxonomy): domain Eukaryota; kingdom Metazoa; phylum Arthropoda; class Insecta; order Lepidoptera; family Erebidae; genus Lymantria; species Lymantria dispar. The sequence goes on along the minus strand of CM063462.1, from coordinate 1,394,133 downwards.
ACACGAAAAAGCGATGACAAAATTGAAAACTTTACATGTCTCTAATTCCTTAACGAATTAATATTTTTCGTTCAAATTTTTTTTTTGATGTGAAACATCTATAGGCGAGGGTGACCGTAATCGTCGCGTGGCGTTTAACGCCACGCCTCGCGGTCCTCTATTAATTAATTATTAAATAAATATTTGGATGCATATATCTACATTTTTGTAACGAAACCATAGTGCGATTTAAAATTTTGTACAACGCCATCTAGTGAACTCAAAGTAAATTGTTACTTATAATGTATATTAATGAAAATAAATGTTTATTGAATAAAAATCATCATTTTTTGGAAAAATATCGCGATATTTTATTAATACTTTATGCCTTAGTTTTATTGTATTAGTTCCTGTCGTGTTCTAATGTTCTTTTATGCATATATACTTGTTTTATAAATTAATGTAAAATTCTCTAACTTAGTAATATGAATATACCAGTAGGTACGGTATTTAGTTTTTTTATAGGCTTTTATTAGTTTCAGGTGTATATATATTTATTTCTTTTGTATATACAAATATTACCGACTTCATAGGAATTGGATTTTGACTCACTTTAAACAGTCAAATTTCATTTAAAAGTTGAAAATTTAAGGAGGACCAATGACGTTAAAATTATTTAGACAGGATTAAAAATTTCTTTATTAAATATACTGAAACTGAGAGTTGGTCGTTAGCTCGATAAATGCCGCCATTTCTGTTTCCTAAATCACACTCTTCGTGCGGAAAAAATGTCTGTGAACGGATGAAAGCATTTCATTTTTTATAGGCTTTTATTAGTTTCAACTGTGTATTTATTAGTTTGTATGTCACCAACTCCTTAAGAATTGGATTTTGACTCACTTTAAACAGCTTGTCTTATTATCATTACAGGATTAGAGAGTTCTTTATAAAATATATTGTAGCTTAGAGTTAGTCGTTTGCTCGATAGATGCCGCTATTTCTGGTTTATAAATCGCAAATTATTTCAAGCTACGTTTTAGAAGGTTCATTTCGTTTCTACTAAATGACGTTACCATAAATATGAGTCGTAAAGTCAATTTTCAAATGGATAATTTATTCGATACGATACCTACCAAAAAGTACTTATTGACTAAAATATCGAGTACAAAAGTACCGGTATCGAAAGAAAAGTACTCGATACCTAAAGATAAAGTAAATAAAAGTACTCGATACTTTAAACAGTACGTTACTTATCTTTCGATACTATTCATGAGTTTAGTATCGATACTTTATATTCGATACCGTGTCTCTACTCGTACAAAATAGTTTCGATATTTCACATCTGTCAGGCGTCCTGAGCGACGGCTCACTTTTTTTTTTATGGGTTCCTACCACCATTGCCTAGCCCCCTTTTGACCAGTTGCCTCATAACCTGATACACCCTGTATATAGCGGATTTGGATACGTATAATAAAATAACATATTATAAATAGGCTACGCCCCGCGGGGGAGGGACAGTATCCTGCCGGGCTGACCACGGGCGTCAAAACTCGGTTCAGGAGGAGGAGGAGGTCAGTCTAATGGCGGAAGGAGAGAGTATACAGTCAGTTATTGGGCGCGCGCCGTCCTTTCGTCACCCTAAATGGAACGGTTGGCGTGCGTCCAGACGTGTTGTTCGTGGATGTCGTAAAAATCGGTTAACAGTTTTACATAGATCTAAACACTCTCCTTCTGATGCCGTCGTCTGCTCAACAACTATATTCCCAAAGAGGCTTGAAATCAATCAGGCAGTCCACCATGAAGGTATTGAAAGTTTTGCAATACTATGGAATATGGAATAATAATATGGAAAAAGAATACATATTGCATTGATCCCAAGTTACTAGTGTCACATACCAATAACAGATTGGATTTGGCAGCAGTTTGTCTGTTGCAATCTTGTGAATGTGAGACGCTAAAAGTACCTATCTATTTACTGGAGACGCATACATTACTTTGGGTTTGCGTATTCATGGAGAAGGAAACGACGATGACCATTGTATTCTTACTTATTTGATATCAGCTCTTATACGTCCTACACCTGGCCTCCTTCACAATACGAAGAAAATTTGGAACCTACTATACCACGCTGTTTAAACGGGAACGTATTGAATTTTAATCGTCTTTTGCAAGACCTACGCAAGATGGGGGTTGGTGTATTCTTACTCCGTCACCCTATCCGGAAACATTATTCTATATTATTCTAGTGAACTAGAGCGTCGTTTGGAAGAAGAAGCCCGCGACGTGGCAGCCTTGGCATCGGAAGCGCGTAATGCACGCGAAGTTGTAATGCGTACACGGATACAGAGGCGTGCCGTACGCATACAGAAGAAACATCTTGTCTCCCATCTCGCTAGCTTAAAGGAATCTGGTAGTATAACCTTCTAAGTTCAGAGGATTTGTTCGAATACCATCTAGGTCAGATATATTATCATCTTAGTCCATATATGTGCTACTACTGGGCTCCAACTTTCGTCACGGTGGGATGGAATTAATCTACTACATTGCGCTGGTCAGATGGGTTGGTGAAGGGTTTTATTTCGAGGTTTTCTTTGCTTGTAGTGACGATCAGATCGGACGCAAACAGATAATCTTTGCGTCGTCTTTTACGACACCCATCAGTAGTAAAGGAAGAAGAAATTCGTAATCTTACTCTGTCACCACGCATATAGTATACTAGATAACCCAACAAACGCTGTTTCATGCAAATAAAATAGAATTCCTTCAAATCGATCGCAGCGCCATCTACCACTTCCATTTTTTAATCTATTAAAAATAAATAAAATTGAAGTGTCTGTTGGTAGTGCCAAAATAATAGAGACCGGTATAATGTTATTTTTAATACCCGTATTCAAGTCGGCAACTTTATAAAGCAAATCATTTATTATGCGTAAGACCCTTAGGGGAACTTACTAGCAATAGCACATGTCAAATTTCCACATAGCTTGAAAGAATCCAATACTCTACCAACGGATCGGAACGCGAGATTTTTGCCGGATATTCTCAGTGCATTTGCGTTTTGATCCGGTGGTAATTTAAGGTAAAATTAAAAATAAACATTAATTTTTGTGTGAAAAAAAAACGACAATATGTCCGAGTAAGTGCCCCCGTGACGTTTATGCATAATAATGAATTAACTGAATTTAAGTCATTCCTGATTATATTCTTCCAGAGGTCCGCGAATTAGAGACATCCGTGCGACTGTCAGATAGAAAATTGTACAAGAGTTGGGAGGTGATAAAGGAATCTACTAATCCAGCAGCGTTTGAATCATTACTTGGCGAGGTCAAGGTTGGTTTTGGCATTTAACTTTCATTAGCTTGCTATAGTTTGATCGTCAGTCCGAGATCTCAGCAGAATAACTTGAGATCCTATTCCTGGTCATACGTGCACCTTGGCTTTCTAGACGAACCAATGCATCCGTCCACAATATAATGGCCAAGCCTAGTTATATCTTGGAATATTAGTTTACTTAACCTTTTACGAACCTAAAATGGGTTATACGTTATTATACTGGAAAAAATCTGGTATCTTCAGGTGAAACAAGCAGCGCTGGACTGCCTGGTGAGATTAGTGGGGAACCGGACTAAAGCTTTGGAGCGCTCGACTCCGGCAGCAGTTCCTACACCACTTCCGCCACCTGATTCCCGGGACACTGACAAAGACGGTAAACATTAGGATTATAGCCAACTGTAACATCATTAAACCAATATCGTATACCTCTCAATCAACATCTACTGAATATAACCTCTTAATTTTTAGCTTTCGATCTAAATCATCCCAGCCCATATAAGTCCCACTGTTGGACTCGGGTCTCCTCCACATTTGGAGGCAAATTGACCTACTATACCACGCTGGTCAGACGGATTTATTTTGAGTTTTCCTTCTCTTGCAAATATCTTACCTGCTCATTATTAATCCCTTAGTCGTCTTTTACAACATCCACAGGCAAGAGAGGGGTGAGTGAATTGTACTCTTACACGTCAACACACGGAAGGGGTAATATGCTTATAACTTCTATGTAAGCGAAGCAAAACTCGAAATAAAATCCTATGCCAACATGTCACGCCTGGCAACTCTCGGCACCGAGGAGATTGTCAGGCGGATCGAAGCGCTGGGGTTGAGGGTAGCCCTGGAAAAGACGGAGGCCCTTTTGTTCCATGGCCTCCGTACCGCCGGGCCTCCCGCCGGCGCTTCGATCACCGTGAAGTCGGTCACCATCAGCATCCAGGCCCACATGAAGTACTTGGGCTTGGTGCTCGACGGGCATTTTTGGTTCCGGGAGCATCTCCATCGACTTGTTCCCCGGCTTGTTGGCGCGGCATCCGCCCTTTCGCGGCTGATGCCGAACGTGGGCGGACCCAGTGCTACGTGCCGACAGCTGTACGTGGGGGTGATCCGGTCGATGGCCCTGTATGGCGCACCGGTGTGGGCGGCGTCCCTGACCGTCCGTCTTAGGGCCCTCCTGTGGCGACCACAGAGGGTCATGGCGGTCAGGGCCATACGGAGTTACCGCACGGTGGCGACGGAGGTAGCGTGCCTCCTGGCCGGAACTACCCCGTGGGACCTGGAGGCGGAGATGCTCGCCGACATTTATCGGCGGGTGTCGGAGACGCGCGCCCGCGGCGGCATGGTCTCCATCAGAGAGATCACCGCCTAGCGGGTCGACGCCCGCCGAGAAGTCACTGCCCGTCGAGCAGTCCGGCTGGAGAGTCCTCGGTACGGTGTCAGGACCGTCGAGGCCCTCCGGCCGGTGCTGATGGAGTGGTCTGAGCGGACGCACGGGGTGCTTTCCTTCCAACTGGTGCAGGTGCTGACAGGGCACGGTTGCTTCGGGAAGTACCTGCACAAGATTGTCAGGAGGGAGAGCACACCGTCCTGCCACCACTGCAGTTGCGATGAGGACACGGCGCAGCACACGCTCGAAGAGTGTGCTACATGGGAGCACACTCCTCGAGCGGGAGGGGGATCGCCGTGAACTCGTCGCAATTATTGGTGCCGACCTGGCGCTGCCGACCATCGCCAGGGAGATGCTCGTCAGCGTCAGGAACTGGGACGCGGTCGCCGCCTTCTGTGAGGCCGTAATCTCACGGAGGGAGGCGGCGGACTGTGTGCGAGTAGAGCTCCTATTCGGCGACACGTTCCGCCGCCGGCGACTCGGGCGGCGCAGGCGCGAGTATCTGCGCCTAATGCCGCCCTAGCCGAGGCCGCGGGTGATCGGACCGGGGAATTGTCCGTCACCTGCAGAGAGGCTGACCGCGCGATGGCGACCGACGTCCCAGGACGTCGAGAGGTGAGGGTACCCGAAAGGGTATTCCGTCGGGCCGACCACTGACGACAAGTCACATCTGCTCCGGTGGTCGGCCCAACAACGAGGTGACGTGGGTACGGGTGGGTTATGGGCCCGCGCGCCGTCCTTTCATCGCCCCGGACGGACTGGACCGCGCGTGCGCTTACCATAACCCACCCATAAAAAAAAAAAAAAAATGCCAACATGTCTGACCAGTAGGGATGCAAATATCGAGACCAAAAACATCGGTGTATCGATTCATCGATATTTCAGAAAAAAAAACATCGATGTACAAAAAACATCGGATTGAAAACATCAATGTATCGAAACATCGATGTTTTTTTTAAAGATCGTGCAATGAACTTTAATTTTGAAATCAAGCTATATTTATTATCTGTAACAATATTAAAATTGAATAGGTGAGTCTTTAGAACAAGGAAGATGTAAAGTTGAGGAAATAAAGTTATATTTAACATATATTTCTCTATTCAGTAAAGTTATTACACGGAAAAGGTTGCACCTTCTCCACCAAGCAGTGGGACGTTTATGGGCGTTTTTATAGGATAAACGTACATACGTACGTATTATTGCGAGGCTTCAGTCAGTAAGCATTCAGTATAGTGGTGTGTGGTAGTGGCTACGAACACTATCAACAATTACATTACTCATGGGTGTCGTAAAAGACGACTAATATATTTAAATCGACCTGGATCAATTCCATCTGATGCCTGATTCATCTGATTTGATCATTTTTCTAACTGTTATTATTTGTCCCAACCGAATTTGAAACGGAGCTCTTAAGCCCTAGCAATCACATGGGACCAAGGAGACAAAGACAGCTTACAAGAAATAGAATAAGAGAGTGTGAACAAGTTTGTCGAGTATCTAGCCATAGTCCAGTAGTAAACTCCTGATAGCATGCCGTTTGCGGGAGCTGGTCCAGCCATCTTTTGCATTATAATGTTTTCTAATATCTACATGAGTATTACACATTACACAGATTCCGCCTGTGACCATGAACGGTGTAAGTGTTTGAAACGTCGGGCACTCAAAAATCAAATCATCATCATCATCTTGCTCTTATCCCAATTACTTGGGGTCGACGCAATATGTCATCTGTTTTGACATATTGCAAAAAGTTTCGGCAATGACTTTTATGACCGGCCGCCTGCCTGACGTCAACCCTCCTTGGGAATGTAATCGTTGACCCAAATGGTACCAGGTGGAGTTGGTCCGGGTCAATCTAGGGCTCTTAGTCGTCTTTTACGACACCCACGAGCAAAGCAAGGGTTGGTAGTATTCGAAGCCGCTACCACACAGCAATCAAAAATCAAATACAAACGCGATAAAATCCGTAAAATAGTTTTATTTACAATCTTGCATTATATTTTTTAATCTTGGTTGATGTGCATTACACTGTAGATAATACTTACCAAATATGTTGTGTACAATCTTTATACATATAATTCCCCTGTGTATGTGACTAAACTCCTAAATGGCTGGACCGATTTTGATGTTTTTTTTTTGTATATCCTGGTGCATTCGGGAATGGTTTAAATTAATAATTATGTCCTAAAAGTGGCACTGCTAGTTTTATAAAACAGTCAGTAAAACATAAAATAACAGACAAACCCACTGAGTTTCTTACCGGTTATTGTCAGTAGAGGTCGCGTTAGTATTCGAAACTGTTTGATAATTATCCTATACTAGCTTTTGCCCGCGGCGTCGCCCGCGTTAAAATTAACTTGCATATTGAACTATTATCGTAAAGAATATTATCGCCATAAAAAGTATTCTATTTCTTAATTTAAGAAATACTCTATCTATGTATCCATTTTCATCCAAATCTGCTCAACAGTTTACGCGTGATTGAGTAACAAACATCCAAATATCTTCACAAACTCACATTTGAATATTACTTCCAGACTTGTAGTTCAGATTCCCGTGGAAATACGATGATGAATATGTCTTTCCTTAGTCCCTGATAATGTAGCTTTCCATTGGTGAAAAAAAAAATTATATCGATCAAATTACCGCAGTTTCATCTACGTAGACCTCATTCCCATGCGAATCCCGAGATAAAAAATGCCTATGTGACTCACAACACAAAAACAAAAAAATTTGAACCGTTTTTTAATTATAGGTATCGTGCAAATAATTGTGTGCATAAATAAAACTTATTATTTTGATAGACAAACAGACGCTTCAAATTTATTTATTTGTAGAGATAGAAAATTGACTTAATATCTCGGCTTACTGTCTGGTAGCGGTTAGGTATATTACCACGCTTTCATTGTTTGTAGGGTGTCCCAAAATACTACTAAGACAAAGATTTACTTCGATCTGGACTAATTGGTGATGTCGTCTGGCCAACAATGTCGTCCGTCAGGCAGCCGGTCATAAAATGTTGCTAGAACCTATGCCCTATATCTACGATGGGAGAAGAGTACTACATATTGCGTCGATCCAAAGTAATTAGGATAAGAGTAAGATAATGATGATATCTAGGTTGGGTGTCTTCGACTATATGCGTTTCACCTTTTTAGGCCTGCCTAAAATTATTCCTAAGTGCGCTTACCCCAAAAAACAGATCGGTATACAAAATTTCATATATCTTTGGCTATGTACTTCTCACCCTCTTAGGGGTTGAATTTCCAAAAATTCTTTGTTAGTACTCATCATCATCATCTCAGCCCATATACGTCCCGCTGTTGGGCTCGGGCCTCCTCCATAATGGAAGGGTAATTGACCTACTATACCACGCTGGTCAGACATGTTGGTATAGGGTTTTATTTTGAGTTTGCCTTCTCTCGAATAGATGTTATATGCGTTTTATATCCCTTAGTCATCTCGTACGATCACCCACGGGTAAGATAGGGGTGGTGAATCGTATTCTTACTCCGTCACCACACGGATTATGTTAGTACTCGCTTATCCCAAAACAGAACTTTCACGTTCCTACCTACCATGGTCCTACCATTATTTTAGGTTATACACTTTTCAGGCCCTTAGGGGTGAGACTGCCAGAAGTTCTTTCATAGTGCTTGGTAAGCGAGCACTAAGAAAAATAATTTGGGGTAATCCAAGAGAGCCGACCGTGTACTAAAATAACCGTTCCTCAGCTCACTGATTTTGGGTAAACGCTTTTCCCCCCTTAGGCGTAAAATTGTAAAAAACTCTTTTTTTAGTGAGCACTCTTCCCAAGAAAGACAACTTTATACAAAATTTTACGTTTCTAGGCCTAATGATTTCAGCTATATATTTTCACCCCCTTAGGGGTTGAGGTTCAAAAAATAATTTCTTAGAGCTCACATACAACAAAAGAAAGTGAATTGCATACAAAGTTTTACGTGCCTGGCCCCAATAGATTCGTCTATACGCTCTTCACCCCCTTAAGGGGGTGATTTTCCAAAAACTCTTTGCTAGTATTCGTGTACCCCAAGAAATACGACTGTGTAAAAAAAATACGTTTCTAGGCCCAGTGGTTTCGGCTGTATGCTTTTTGGTCTTTTAGGGGTTGAATTTCATCCCCATATAAATGAAATTTCCAAAACGTTAGAATGAATATTTATTTATTTATAATAAAGTGCCTTAATACAATGATTCATGGTTCTATCATCAAAAATGACGAATTTCCATACAAAATGTCATCCCCTATTTCAACCCCTTATACCCATTTTTTCGCAATAAAAAGTAGCCTATGTCCTTTCTCAGGCTTTATTCCATCTCTGTACCGAATTTCATCAAAATTGGCTCAGTGGTTTAGGCGTGAAAGCGTAGCAGACAGACAGACAGACAGACAGAAAGACAGACAGACAGACAGAGTTACTTTCGCATTTATAATATTAGTAAGGAAGTAAGGATTAGTAAGGATAAGGATTCATAAGAATATGTCTATCCTGTCGGGATTTTACATTATATTTTAAATGTAAATAAAAAACCTATCATAACATCAGAACACGACCTTCACTGGAAAGTTCTTTAAGAATTTCAGCTGAGCTTTGTCTTATTTAATTTGTTTATTCTTATTATACAAAATTGTATACAAAATATTTTTGTTAAACACAAAATAAACCCCGAGGGTGGTGGAAAAAATGCCTATGTTACTCGCTGATATTATAAATTTACATGGGTGAAAAAAAAAATTTAAATCCCAGAAATATCAGAGATAAAAATTATGTTACTCGCTGATAACATAGGTAACATTCCATTGGTGAAAGAATTTTAAAAATTGGTCGACATCCCCCGGTTTAGTTCTCGTTCCCGGGCAAATACTGGGATGAAAATAGCCTTTATATGTTATTCACTGATAATATAGCTTTTCATTAGTGAATTAATTTTTAAAACCATTAAATTCCCGTGATTTCACCGGCATTGTACCCGATCCCGTAGGAATATCAGGATAAAAATAGCTTAAATATGTTACTGGCTTAAAAATAGCTTTCCATTAGTGAAATAATTTTAAAATCGACCTAATTCTCAAGGTTGCTCCAGCCACACCGTGATAAAATATAGCCTGGGATAAAATATAGTTTAAGTTATTCCTTATGTACGCCTGGTAGACCTGATGGTAAAATGTAATCAATATCGGTCCAGCCATTTTGAAGATTACCTGTAACGAATAGACAGACAGACAAAAAAATTTGGACCGTATTGTGTGAGCATAAATAAAACCTATTATTTTGATAGATAAACAGACGCTTGAAATTGATTTATTTGTAGAGATAGAAAATTGGAATAATATCTTGATTGTAACTTACTGTCTGGTAGCTGCTAGAAATATTACCACGCTTTCATTGTTCGTGGGTGTCGCAAAATACTACTAAGACAAAGATTTACATCGACCTGGACCAATTGGTGATGCCGTCTGGCCAACAATTTCGTCCGCCAGGTCATAAAATGTTGCTGGAACCTTTGCAATATATCTACGATGGCAGTAGAGTACCTACATATCGCGTCGATCCAAAGTAATTAGGATAAGCGCAAGATAATGATGATATATCATTGGCTGGGTGTCTTCGACTATATCCGTATTATCCTTTTGGGGCAGCCCAAAATTGTTTCTTAGTGAGTGCTTACCCCAAATAACCGATCGGTATACAAAATTTCCCATTCTTAGGCTCAGTATCTTTGGCTATACACTTTCACCCTCTTAGGGGTTGAATTTCCAAAAATTCTTTGTTAGAGCTCGCTTATCCTTGCCAAAAATTTTTTCATAGTTCTTGGTAAGTGAGCACTAAGAAAATCTTGGGGTAATCCAAGAAAGCCTGTACTAAAATGATCCTTCGTAGACTCAGTGATTTCGGTTAAACGCTGTTCACCCCCTTAGGGCTAAAATTGCAAAAATCTCTCTTTCCCCAAGAAAAGCAACTTTATACAAAATTCCATGTTTCTAGGCCTAATGATTTCGGCTATATATTTTGCACCCCTTTAGGAGTTGATTTTAATAAAATAATTTCTTAGAGCTCACTTACAACAAAAGAAAGAGAATTGCATAGAAAGTTTTACGTTCCTAGCACTAATAGTTTAGTCTATACGCTTTTCACCCCCTTCAGGGGGTGATTTTCCAAAAATCCTTTGCTAGTGCTCGTATACCTCAAGAAATAAGACGATGTAAAAAGAAAATACTTTCCCCTATTTCAACCCCTTATACCTATTTTTCGCGATAAAAAGTAGCCTTATATCCTTTCTCAAGCTTTAGTACATATCTGTACCAAATTTTATCAAAATCGGTTAAGTGGTTTCGACGTGAAAGGCTATATGCTTTTCAACCCCTTAAGGGGGTGAATTTCCAAAAATCCTTTGCTAGTGCTCGTGCACCCCAATAAATACGATGATGTAAAAAAAAAATACGTTTCTAGGCCCAGTGGTTTCGGCTGTATGCTTTTTGGTATTTTAGGGGTTGAATTTCATCCCCATGTAAATGAAATTTCCAAAACGCTTGAACGAATATTTATTTATTTATTATCAGGTACCATAATACAAAGATTCGTGGTTCTATCATCGAAAATGACGAATTTCCATACAAAATGTCATCCCCTATTTCAACCCCTTATACCCATTTTTTCGCAATAAAAAGTAGCCTATGTCCTTTCTCAAGCTTTAGTCCATGTCTGTACCAAATTTCATCAAAATCGGTCCAGTGGTTTAGACGTGAAAGCGTAGCAGACAGACAGACAGACAGAGTTACTTTCGCATTTATAATATTAGTAAGGATTTGCGATAAGTTTATACAATAGTACATGTACAATAGTACATTACTATCAATAGTACGTAGATTGTACGATAATTTCGATTATGATCCAAAATATGATAATTGCACTGCTAGCGCAATAACAATTACAGTTTTATACTGTCAGCGCCATCTATTGGCTCATTTCTCTCTTAAGAACATGTTAGGAATGTATACTGGGGTTGCTATTCGCTTAAATTTAATTTTTTCGGCTCATTTACGTCCCACTGCTGGGCTCGAGCCTCCTCTACAATAGAAGCGAAATAGACCTTACTATATAGTATGCTAGTCAGTCAAGTTGGTATAGGATTTTGTTTCAAGTTTTCCATCTCTTGCATAGATGTCATATGCGTAATATATCCCTTAGTCGTCTTTTAAGACACCCACGGGTATGAGAGGGGTGCTGCATTGTATTCTTACTCCGTCACCCCACGGAAATTTTTATTTTTTTTGGAAGATTTTAATTTGAAGCTTTTTTTTAAGTATTGCAACATATTATTTTCAGAATAATTTTGATCCATGTAAGCTAATTTTTCGGTCATGATAATGTAACTGCCTGGCTTCAGGTTGTGAAAATGTGAACACTGGGTGGCATTACGATTTGTTTTTAAACTAATAACAATAAATAGTATTAATTTAATATAAAATGGTAAAATTTACAATAAGTAAGTGTCCCGCCGGGTTTACTTCCCTTCTCCGTTTAATGATGATTTTTTATGTTTATAAGAGTAATACTTACACATTTTGAAATGAAACTATTTTTACGGATTTTGACCTGTTTTACGCATTTGATTTTTGATTTCCTGATGTTTCGAACATAATCAGCGTTGTTGAACGTGACACATTTTAGTTATACAATAACCATAAACGCTCTAAATCAAAAATGAAATGCGATAATTACTTGAAATTTAATATCTAATCATTCAAAGGTTAGTTCCTCTAATTTTCTATGTTATGTCAGATTCAGGTATGGGCGGTACTGGTGGGCGGAGGCGCCAGGACTCACGGCGCTCGAGCGCCAAGCGTCGCCGACGAGAGCCTCACTCCGTGCCACTGTCCGGTGAACCCAGCCACCATACGCCCATACCTCAGGTCTGTATTCTGTTCAATACATCTATTCTTCAGCCCATTGATGTTCCAGATGGTAGACCCGGGTGCTGGCCCTTGTCCTTGAACACTTGAGAGCACGTCTCATTGGGCACTTCCCTGGATGTTGGAAAGACGGGAAGCTGGTGCTGCTACCGAAGCTAGGACGATCTGCGAAGTCGGCTGTGGCCTACAGGCCCATTGTGCTATTGGATGATGTGGGCAAGCTGCTGGAGAAGATCCTGGCTATCTGCATCTGAGGACACGTTGGCGAGATCGGCCCCGATCTGTCGGACGCCCAATTTGGATTTGGGAGAGGGCATTCGACCTTGCTGCGACTGGAGGCTGGTCGCGGAAGCGGAGTGCTGTTGGCGGTGTCGCTGGACATCGCCAACGCATTCAATGGGCTGCCTTTCAGCTGCATGAGGGTGCCGCTCCGATATCAAGGGGTATCCGTATACCTGAGGCGGCTGGTAGCAGACTACTTGGAGTGGCGCAGTGTTTTATATATGAACGGGGACATTGTGCGGACACCTATTTCATGCGGTGTTCCACAGGGGTCGGTTCTGGGGCTCGGCTACGACTGGGCGTTGAGACTGTTGAGAGGGAAGCCTCCTCCCCGAGTTGAGCGTAATTTGCTATGCCGACGATACACTTATCACAGCCCGGTGTGAAACGCTAGTGGCAACGGCACCAAAGAGATTGTCAAGCAAATCGTTCTGAGAGGCCTTCTCATTGGTAAGCCTATGTTCAACAGGGGATTTCTACGCGGTAATGGATGGATATCCCTTACGAGCTAGAAGTATGGTGAACTCTATATTGATATCCCGTCACCACACGGATATAATGTTTTATTCGGATAACCGAATACCAGAATTCAATGCTGAAACTGAATTGCATCTCCCTAACTTATTTCTGTTCCGCCCTAGGTCGACTGGTAGAAAATGTCTAAGGCATTAAGTCCACCGTGTACCTTTTTATGTGTGTAGAAGATTTAAATAAATAAATATAAATGAAATTGATTTTTAACCTCCGACGCAAAATAGGGGTGTTATAAGTTTGACGTCGATGTCTGTGTACATGTGTCTGTTTGTGGCATCGTAGCTCTCAAACGGATGGACCGATTTCAATCTGGTCATTTGAAAGCCAGTTTCCTAGCGATGGTTCTTAGCTATGTTTGGTTAGTATCGATCCGGCAGTATAAGATCAGCTCTTTTCCAAAATGATGTAATGGCATATGATTACGCGAGTAACTGCTTCACGCGTTCCAGTATAATCTTTAAATGACAATTAATTGATAATTCCTGTTGAAGCGAACGTAATTCATATTTTTTGTATTATTTTAATTTGTGTCGAGGGTAATTCAAAATTCTTAATATCTTATTACAGGTGACACTTTACATTCAAGGAACAGAGAGCTCGTCTCGATACCGTGTCAATAGCACTGGAGCAGTTGCCCTTGCACCCTTGGACCTGCCCTCTGGTGGGAGCGTGAGGGATATCCTATTCTTCACTACTAATTAACTAAATCTACTAATATACATCATATTCTAATTAAGGGCATTTTATTTTTGAATGTTAAAAAGTATTTTTTCGTGTGGTGATGGAGTAAGAATAGAATTCACCACTCCCTAGCTTGCCCGTGGGTGTTGTAAAAGACGACTAAGGGATATAATATCACATAACATCTGTGTAAGAGAAGGAAATCTCTAAAATGAAACCCTATTTCAACATGTCTGACCAGCATGATATAGTAGGTCAAATGCCCTCCCATTGTGGAGGAGGCCCGAGCCCAACAGTGGGACGTATGTGGGCTGCTATGATGATGATTATGTGGAAGAAGCCTGAATCCAATAGTATGAATTATATAGCCTAAGATGTAGAAATCAAATGCATGAAAAATTCAACAGGGACACTTCCAGAACAATATTTAAGAAAACGAATATTGCTTTTTCAAATCACTTTATTATTACAAAATCCTTATCACCTTATAATGGCAAGTGGACTAAGATTTTTGATAATTTATTAAGCTTTTTTCTCTTCAACTGGTTGTACGCTCTCCGATATTAAAGCGGGTGCTTCGGCCTCTGCAACTGGCTCTACAGCTTTAACCTGAAACCACAGTAAATAATAGAGAGGGTGTGTTCGTAGAGACACACGATAAAAGTGAAAATTTTATCTATAAGGAAACATCGAAAAAAGCTCGTATACTTCGCGAGTTCGGCTCCAGCCTTCTACGCAATAGGAAGGAAATCCAATTGCTATACCATGCTGGTAAAACAGATTGGTATAGTGTTTCAAGTTTTCATTCTTTTGCATTGATATTATATGCGTATTATATTATATCCCTTAGTCGTCTTTTAGGGCAAGATAGGGAGTGTGTTCTTATTCTATCACCACACGGAAAGACACGAATTTATTTATTATGTACATATATAATACATATATAATTATGTATATATATATATAAATCCTTTTTTTGGGGTGGGCTACGGTCAGTCGCCCGGCTCCGTCCGGGGCGACAGAGGCGCGGCGCGCGGCCCCGTAACCCACCCGAAAGCACGTCGTCTTTGTCGTTGGGCCGACCATCGGTGCAGAGTTCCTTTTCTTCAGTGGTTGGCCCGATTATGTATAAATCCTGTGAGGCACTTACATATTATCAATTTTAACATTTTAACTTAATTCAATAAACTACCACCGGATTGGAACGCGACTGAACCTGAAAAAAGGACTGGCAAGAATCTCAGCGGGTTAAAAAATAGACTAATATATTTTTTTATTTTTTATATAAAAATTGTATACATTCAGTCAAGAAAGTATTGGGGAATGGATGATTTGTTTATGGTTTCAAATTTAAATTATTGTTTTTTTTTTGATATGACACCAGCCGACTTCTTTCTTTTTCCTAAACTCAAATTACCACTTCGTGGCACCCGTTTTCAATCGGTAGAAGACATAAAGGAGAAAAGAAAAAATAAATTTGGCTGAATAACAAAAATTTTGTGTATTATTGATCTTTGCCCAGTATTTTACTGACAGAGTAGTATAAAATCCGTGTGGTGACGGAGTAAGAATACAATTCACCACCATCTTTCTTGTCTGTGGGTGTCGGAGAAGACGACTAAGAGAGTTTAATATGCAGATAATAATAACCCTATAGCAACCCGAATGGCCAGCGAAGTATAGTAGGTCAATTTTCTTATTACGAAGAAGGCTCGATTCAAGCAGTGGGACCTATAGAGCTGATGATAATGATGTATAAGACGTTTAAAGAGTATCTCCAATGAGATGCACTTCGTACTCGAATATAATTCTCATATTGACTTAAATTGCTTGTACCTTTTTTTATAGCAGTCCGTGGCAAACGTGTATACAGTACACTTGATGGTAAGTGTTGGTGCCGCTCATGGACCTTTGCAAGGTCGCTGCCTACCGTGAAGAAAGTGAAGGGAGTGTGAATGCGTGCAATAAGGTTCGGTAATACTAAAGGTATCACCAAAACCCACTACATGCAAACACTCTCAGAAAGTCGGCTTCCGGCTCTCTCGCTCACCGAACGAAGCGCAGTACTAAATTGCTACTACCTACTCAGACGTCGATTTACTGCGTGAGTGTGGTACTACCCCGACGGACCGGCCCGCAGCTGTAGACAGACAACTGTCAAGAGTGTGGTAAAAGTTAAAGCGTAAAGTACCGACCTACCGTGCTATTGTCGTGAGTTCGATTTCCATGTAGGACAATACTGTGCGATTCATAAATTCTTATTCCGAGTCTGAATGTAAATTGTTAATTATATGTTTGTAAAGTCCCCCGCAATACAAAGTTAACTTCTTCTTCTTCGACTTAAATAAACGTAACAAAATAGAATGCAAAGGATTATGGCTGGATCAGATCCTACAAGGAGTGCCCGATCACAAGTAATAGTGCAACCATCACTCTCCTCAATCACCTTAAAATTAAGGCAAAGTTGCCTTACCGTAATGTTATGATACATTAATTAGAAGTATATATTAACTAACCTCTGAAACTGGGGATGCTGCCGGAGTTACCAGTGCAGGTGCTGATTCGCCAGCTGGCACATTTGATATTGCAGGTTCTTCTTTCTTTTCTTCATCAGGCCTAGGTGCGGCGGTACTTAACTGTAATAAATTAATATGACCTTTCCGTGTGATGACAGAGTCAGAATATAATTTACAACCTAGCTCGTGAGTATCGTAGCAGACGACGGAATTTAATATGCATATAACACCAATGCAAGAGAAGGAAAACTCGAAATGAAACCGTGTACCAACCCGTTTGACCAGCGTGGTATAGGAGGTCAATTGCCCTCCCATTGTGGAGGAGGCTCGTGACCAGCAGTGGGCCGTATATGAGCTGTGATGATGATGATGATGATGATGATGATGAGGAACTAGGATTCTAGATAAGTAAAATTTTGGTGTTGACTTTTCGAATCTCGTATATGTTCAGTGGAATTTTTAAATGAGGTCACTGTCGACAGTCGCTTGTCTACAGCCGCCGAACCGTCCGAAGTAGTACCACACTCTCGCAGAAAATTGACGACCGAGAAGTAGCAATTTGTTATTGTACTTCGTTCCGAAAGGGAGAGAACCAGAAGCCCAACTTTCTGAGGATTTTTGCGTGTGGTCGGTTTTGATGATCCCTTTGTGATTGATGTATCATCGAAATTCTTTGCACGCATTAACAATCCACTCACTTTCTTCTCGGTAGGCAGCGGCCTAGCAAAAGTCCATAAGCGGCCAGTATCACTTACCATCAGGTGTGCTGTTTGCTAGTTTTTTTGTTTTTTTTTTTATGGCCAACGGTGGTAAACGAGCAAACAGTACACCTGATAGTAAGTGTTGTTGGCGCTCATGGACCTTTGCAAGGCCGCTGCCTACCGTGAAGAAAGTGAAGGGAGTGTGAATGCGTGCAATGAGGTTCGGTGATACTGAAGGCATCACCAAAAGCCACCACACGCAATCACCCTCAGAAAGTTGGGCTTCCAGCTCTCTCGCTCACCGAACGAAGCGCAGTAACAAATTGCTACTACTCAGACGTCGATTTTCTGCTCAGTATGGTATTACTCCAGACGGACCGGCCCGCGGCTGTAGAGCGGCTGCTGCAGACAACTATCAACGGTGTGGTCCAAGCAATATAAATCGTTTGCCACCAATGACAATAGAAAAATACATTTGGGAACATTCCTAAGCAATTTTTGGTTATTTAAGATTGCTGAGACCAGACTTTATAAATAACTACTAACAGCGCCCGCGACTTCGTCCGCGTGGAATAGTGACTTTGGAGTACCCTCCAAAGTAGTGATTTTCAGGATTTATTTATTTATTTTAAAACTTCTGTGGCCAAACGTTGAGAACGTTCAACACTTAATTCCCGTTGTCGATTAGACGAAGATCGAGTTGTTTGTGAAGCCAAACTTTGTCTTCGTTCAACGCTTGTTTCTCTAGCGCGGTTTCGTTCAGCGATATCTCGTTGAGTGGCTAACTTCTGCCTATTTACATCCTCTGTCTCATTGCTGCGGATAATGGAAGACTGTCGAGAAAGTTGAGGTCTCTTTATTGTGAAATAACTACAATAGTTAGACATATGGTGTCGTGATATTTTTTGTAGACAATTATATGTTCTACAAAGTTATAGTACATTATTTTGTTCTATAATCAAGTTTTCGCAGCACACGCGATATAAGGATTTTTTCGGGTCATTTTTTTACACCTTGGGTTACATTATTGGACTTTTAGTATGGATCCCTATTTTTTTTTGAAAATATAATATAGCCTATAGCCTTCCTCGATAAATAGACTATCCAACACTGAAAGAATTTTTCAAATCGGACCAGCGGTTCCTGAGATTAGCGCGTTCAAACAAACAAATAAACAAACAAACTCTTCAGCTTTATAATATTAGTACCTATAGATTAGATGCGAGTAACTCCGCCTGTGTTACATAAGAAACAGAAAGTGTTAGAGAGAGAATGGACCGTAGACGTTGGGTTGACCACCAGTGCCGAGTTCCTTGTCCTCAGTGGTCAGCCCCACGGAATACCCTTTCGGGTACCCTCACCTCTTGACGTCCCTGTTCCGGGACGTCGATGGCCGTCGCGCGGTCGGCCTCTCTGCGGGTGCCGGACCACAGTCCCCGGGTCCGGACACCCACGGCCTCGGCTAGGGCGGCATCAGGCGCAGTTAGACATGTTGGTATAGGCTTTCATTTCGAGTTTTTCTTCTCTAGTGTCTTTTAGGACATCCACGGGCAAGATATGGAGCGGTGAATTGTATTATTACTCCGTCACAAATTCTCACGTTTATGCTTGCATAATTGCGATTTGTAGGTACACACAATACATAGTCGCAAATCCGTATAGCTGAGGGCCGGATAATCGAGTTTCTACTGTTTATATAATATTAGTATGAAGTACTAGTAAAAAAAAAAACATAGTTCTACCTGTACAGCCACAAAGGCGTAAAATGCAATAATCACAAGAACCTTCATGTCCACAGAAGCCTGACTATTAGACAATAAAAGGTTCAGGTATGTGAATTGTAATTTATAATAGGTTTGCTTTAACTAACACTTGGCTTGTAACCAAAATAACTATTTAGGTTTGTTCAATAATGAGTGATGTTTATAAAACAAAGATGGATGGAACAATTAAAATTGTTATAGGTTTATAATTTGTGTCGATTTTGTATTCGATATGTTCATTTTTGTGACGTTAATTAATGTAGTGACAACGTTTCTGAAACTATGCTGGGATAAAAGTCTGGATTTGACTTTTTGATTAATGACATCTGTTGACGGTTGTCCGCAACTTTGTTACTGTGACAGACTCGTACGTAGACAACCAAACGAAGGAGATTGTACGATATGCAATAATAGGTTTAATAATAGGTATGATATAATAGGTCGGAGAATATGACTACTCTCACTCGCAATACGATGATGAACAATACATGTTCTGTTAATACAGAACTACAGACACAAATTACACCCAGACTCGGTCTATTTATTTCTGGATCACACAAAGAAGAGCCAACATAGGGATGTAAACCTCGACACTTGGCATGGTAGGTTGTTCATACTATCAAAACCGGTATGATGGGTTGTTACTTACTAAGCCATATGCAGTCAAGACTCAAGTACATGAACATCGTCCTAAACAATTCCAATTAAGAGGTTTAAGAAGAGTATTTCCTTTACGGTAGGCAGCGGCCTGGCTGTGCCCCTGGTATTACAATGGTCCATGTGCAGCAGTTTCACTTACCATCAGGTGTGCTGCTTGCTCGTTTGCCACCGTTGGCAATAAAAAAAAAAAAAAAAAAAAATAATGTCTACATCCATAATCGCCATGCTTAGTAAGCGCGCTAGCGCTAGCGATCGCAATCGCAGTATCGGCTGATTGCAATTTTATGTCGAAAAGTCTGCAATTTCTCCTCAAAACAATAATTTTTAAATTAAATACGTTCTACGTATTATTATTATCCTCATGTGTTTGCACAGAACATAGAGAACTTGAACGTACGCTACGATGTATTATGCCGCAATCGTAGTGGTGGCAGCATAGAAGCGCTCTATCCTCGGCATCTCTTACGAGTCTCGTTAATTCCTTAAGCAACCAAACCATGATTATATCTTGAAAGATATAAGATCAGTTACAGTCTGCAATCGTTTACAGGCTGGATGTGTAAGTGAGATGAAGAATGTATGCGGTTTAAATGTGAAGTGACATTCTGTTGTATTCCATTAAAATATATCTGTAAAATACCTCTCTCTTTTAATACACCCCGATTGTCCTCATTTACTCTCTTCTTTCAACTTTCGTGCTCCCGCGAGAATCCTTCGCAACTCGATTACACCGATTTATCCGCCACACAGAAGGATGGATTTAGGTGCTAGTTCTCCGTTTGCTAGGTTTTGTAAAGTTAGCAACGGTTGTTGCAGTTTCTACCTGTCTGTCTAATGGTTTTTTAAATATTTCTTAGTATAAGCTATAAAGTTATATTGCATTTATGAGTTTAAATAAACCGAATGTTGTGCGACAGCGTATGATGGGTATGTGTCACTTTGTGTATATTGTCTGGTATGTCGTAAAGGGAGCAGGGTAATCTTTTAAGTTTTATGTTTTCTGTCTGCTCAAAAAATCATATTTATTGTGCATGTGGTGTTTACCTTTAATTAGATGTTACATTGCCATTTGTATTTTAATATGTATATTGTTAAGTATCTAAACAATCTGTTGGTGAACCAAATAAATAAATAAATAAATACACATATTAAAATATTTAACAACAGGTTATGGGCTCAGCACGCTTCAACTGCGCTCTAACTCTTGTAATACCTACACTTATTAAAATATATAAGTAACAACATATCTGATCCAGTCGGAAGTCAAGGATTCCGTACAGTCGTCTTATTCACTTTACCATCATTAGGCTTTCAACGTTGTAGTTATTGGCAAAAGAACTATGCTCCATCATAAGACCCACATCATCTAGGAGAGAACTCCGTATTATCACCCCACCTGCCTACCGTTCGCAACGCCCACGCAGCATGGCCTATGGCAATCCAAACGTCATAAGTTTCGTGAAACCCATTTCTAAGAATTTTTATCTGATTTCACTTGTATGTATTGCCTTATAGGCAGGCTATATGCACCCGCGACCTCGGCTAGGACGGTATCAGATGCAGGTACTTGCGTCTGCGCAGCTCATATTTTTCGCTATATTATAGTATACCTAAATTTAATTTTTGAAATCCCTTTTTGTTGGCTTTTGTTGACCGACATAATATTGCGGGGCTACAATAACGAAATATAATTTCAACGGTTTATTAATTAAAAGATTAACTTTTTACTAGCCCTGTTTTCTCTATTGTGTAAGATTATCACTTAAATAATTTTAATAAATTATCTTGCTTGCATATAAATTTAATTTACGCTTGAGTTAAGTGTATCCGAATATAAAATCAAATGTGAAGTTAACGTTCCGTTGTCTGGTCTTGCCAGAACTTATAGATTTTTATTTTATTCATAGTCTAAACAAGTTTATAAAAAGATTTCCACTACATATTAATAAACTCCTTAAATAAAAATACATGCTTGAATATTATGTTAACATTATTTCTTCAAGTTTCGCAAAATTTTCTGCGTCATTAGGAACGTAATCAAAAACCTTGAGACGTTGGCATTTTTGGCATGTCGTTGGTTCTCATTTGGCAGATGGGAAAAATGAATTGATCGAAAAGAAAAATCTTTGCCAGGATTACCTGAATGATGTCATTAGTGTGATTTGAAACTATTAAAGAGTATTTATTTTATTTGTTTATAACATAATTTAGTTAGCAAAATGGCTTCGCGTGGTGGTGTTATGATCACAGGTACGAACGGTGCCGATTTTGAGCACCGAGAGAAAATAGCAGCACAATATCAGATTAGGTACGTAATTTGGCTTACTCACAAATATTTAAGGCCGCACGGAAGAATTGAATTATATGTCGAATACAAACTTGATGCACAGTTGATATATTTGTCGATCAAGTTCCGTCAAATTATTTTTAGAAAAAAGCAGTCGATACCGAATTTTGTTTCGCGCCAATTATTTAAAAAAAGACATCAAGGAATGTTATATTTATTGATTTTAGTGCTATATCTATGTTATTACTTTAAATAAACAATACATTCAAAAAAGTTTTATTTTGAAGAATCTTTAGAAATTAGAATGTAACCATATGTTTCGTTTACAAATTATATGGTTATTAGCTTGTAACATAAACAATACTTTAAGTTGAACTTTACTATAATCACTTGCCTTTCAATATTGTATAGAACTGACTTCACAATGCATATTCTGATTGATTTCACACAATGTATTGAAAATTAATCCTTCAGGATATTAGGATTATTAAGATTGCAGTATTACTAAACATTTTTATTATAAAATATTAGTTCTAAAGGGATTTTTTTCGCAGGAAATTGCATCCAATAAAATACTGGTCCATTTTTTTTTAAATTATCACTTGGCACTGATCACAATATCATAAAATTTTATAGTCATAAACTTCCTCAATGAATCTGTTTGGAGTTTATGAAATTCAGCTGTAAATGTTGGTTTTTATTTTTTTTATTACTCAATTAGAGTATCTGTGGTAGTTTAAATAATTTTTTCACATTGCTTAATAGCTTGTCTAATTAATTTGCGAATAAATAAAATAAAAGCCATGTTATTGCCCACATCACATGGCAATTAATGACACTCTTGTTACTTTAATGATAATATTACATTTTTCTAGAAGACAAGATGAAACTGTTTAGCTTCATTCCATGTCTTAATATATATATAAATCTTCTGTTGTGTGTTTGTAATTGAACTCCTAAATGCCTGGACCGATTTTGATATTTTTTGTGGCTGTTCCGATGGATATGCGAATGGTTTAGAATAATAATTGGAAGGGATAGGTGGCACTGCGATCAATTTCAAAGAGAATTCCTTTTACTATTTTAGATTTGAATAGAACAACATCTGTTGGTTCAGCTAGTCTATACATCTATACTCTATACAAGTAAATAAAATTGAAGTGTCTATTTGTAATGTCATAATACTGGGCAAGAGAAGGAAAACTAAAAAAAGGCCTATACCAACATGTCTGATCAGCATAGTATAGTAAGTTCAATTTCCCTCCTATTGTGGAGGAGGCTAGAGCCCAACAGTGGAACATATATGAGCTGAAATGATATTATAGGAATTTATTTTAGGCATTTTGTTTCTTCTATGATATGACAGATATGACTTCCGTGTGGTGTGGTAAGAATACAATTCACCCCGCCCTATCTTGCCCGTGGAAGTTGTAAAAGGCGATTAAGGGATATAATAAGCATATAACAGCTGTGCAAGAGAAGGAAAACTCGAAATCCAATCCTATTCCAACACATCTGACCAGCGTGGAATAGTACATAGTCAATTCCCCTCCCATTATGTAGGAGGCCTGAGCCTAACAGTGGGTCATATATAGGCTGAGATGATGATGATGATATGACAGGTTAAGAGTATGTCACTATACTATTCTTTTGACAAGTATTAATAACAATTAGCTAATTTGTGTGAGAATAGGCTGCTACACTCTCCTGAGATACTTCTAAAAACTGAGATCACCAAACCTTCCTGTAATCAAATTCTTGTTTTAGCTTGTCTTGTTTTGCAATTAACATTTACACAGCAGTTAGCATAAATATTTGCTATTAGTGTAATTATTTAAAATTACTCTGTGGTGTTGCCGTATATTTTTAAATAATACAATTCTGTCACACATGATTTTTGTGAAACCTAACCGTTTATGTTGTGCACACAGTGGAAGCTCTCAAAAGGAAACAAACCCGATTCTGAAACATTTTTCATTGTTGCTCCGCCCCTATTGGTCTTAGCGTGATAATATATAGCCTATAGCCTTCCTCGATAAATGGGCTATCTAACACTGAAAGAATTTTTTAAATCGGACCCGTAGTTCATGAGATTAGTGCATTCAAACAAACTCTTCCACTTTATATATTAAGTAGTATAGATCAGTAAGGAATAATATGTATTTAACACCAGCTTCATTCTTACCTGTGGGTATAGTAAAATAACACTAAGATATATAATATGTAGAAAACATCTATGTAAGAGAGATAAAATGTAAAATAAAACCCTATATCATCTAAATTTCTTTTCAATTATGGAGGCAGTTCGAGCCCAGTACGTATATGAGCTGAAATAATGATGATAATGTTGGACATATTTTAACCTTACATTCTCCTCCTCATTCTCACAGAGTATACATGTTCTTCTGCTGGGCTCAAGCCTATACAATGGGAAGAAAATTGACCTACTATACTGTACTGGTCAGACGTATGGGGGCAGAGGTGTCAAACTCAATTTTGCAGAGGGCCATATAACAGGTCTTTACCTATGTAATTGCCGTTCTGCAGTACTGGCCATTTCAAATCAAAATAATTTTTGTTTGGCTAAGAATTGTAATTTCAAATTAATTTTATTTTAAAACATGGAATTCATTTTCCAAAATAAGTCATTTGTTTATTGATTAGTGTTACGTTTTCATCGCATTTCAATTTTATTCGTCATCATGGATACGTTAAAAATTCGAGTAATTATGGAATATGCGTATCGTCGTGGCAGCAACGCGGCACAAGCGGCACGCAACATCAACCACGTTTACGGAGCTAACACTACAAACCAACGCACCGCCTGTTATTGGTTTGCTTGCTTCTGTTCTGGCAATTTCGACCTGAAAAATGAACCTCGCGGTCGTCCGAAGACTTTGGTCGACAATGACGAATTAAAGGCGATTGTGGAAGCCGATGATACACAATCTACGACTGAATTAGCAGCAGCTTTTGACGTTAGCGTCAAAAAAATATTGGTCCATTTGCGTCAAATTGGCAAGGTGAGAAAGCTTGACAAATGGGTGCCCCACGAACTCAATGATCGCCAGCGCGAAGTACGCGTCGAGACATGCCTTGCATTGCTCAACAGACACACAAATGAAGGAATTTTGAAACGCATTGTTACTTGCGATGAAAAATGGATTCTGTTTGATAACCGCAAGCGCTCAGCAAGTTGTTGGATCCTGGTTCAGCATCTAAACAATGCCCTAAACGAAAACTTACCCTAGAAAAGTGATGGTCACTGTTTGGTGGTCTAGCGCCGGTGTGATTCATCACAGCTTCTTACCAAACGGGGTGAGCATTACTGCAGATGTGTACTATGAAGAACTGAACACAATGATGGAGAAGCTGGCACATCAACCAGCACCAGCAACCACAACCAGCATTGGTCAATCGCTCGTCTCCGCTGCTCCTACATGACAATGCGCAACCTCATACTGCACAACAGACGGTCTCCAAGTTGCAAGAACTGGGGTTGGAAGCTCTCCGTCATCCGCCATACTCGCCAGACCTTGCGCCTACAGACTACTTCTTTTTCCAGAATTTGGATAACTTTTTGGCGGGAAAGAAATTCAATACCCGTGAGGCAGTACAAAATGCCTTTGAAGAATTTGTTGCCTCCCGTCCAGCTGATTTCTTTAAGAAGGGCATCAATAAACTGCCGCTGCGTTGACAAAGATGCATTGATTGCATGGGTGATTACTTCTATTAATACAAATAAAAAATATATGAAAAAAAAACCGTTTAATTTTTTTCATACATAACGGCAATTTCATAGGTAAAGAAAATAAAAAAAAAATAACTGAATTATTATACCATTTTATTTATTAAATTATATAGTATATAATACATGGTTGTTAAAAATCATTGTGATCGTGGGCTTTATTGGGTTTTATTTAAAGATTTCCTTCTCTTGCATATTATAATCCCTTAGACTTTTACGACATCTACGGGCAAGAAAGAGGATGTTGAATTGTATTATCACTCAGTTATCACATAGAACCTTATATATGATATACATGTACCAAAATAGACCAATTGTTGTCATCATCATCATCATCATTTTCGGCGGATCGCCTGTGCGAGGAGCGCAGCCTCGATGAGGAGATCCGCCGCCGGCGAATGGGGCGGCGCAGGCGCAACTACCTGCGCCTCATGCCGCCCTAGCCGGGGCCGCGGGTGACGTGACCGGGGATTAGTCCGTCACCCGCCGAGAGGCCGACCGCGTGAGGAAAGACCGACGTCCTCCCCGATAGGGGGGACGTTGGTCGATGGGAGGGTACCCCAAGTAGGGGGTATTCCGTCGAGCCGACCACTGACGACAAGTTAACTCTGCTCCGGTGGTCGGCCCAACGACGTAGGCGACGTGGTTTTCGGGTGGGTTGCGGGAGTTGTGTGCTTAAGCCCCTCTGTCGCCCCGGACGGAGTGGTGCGGAGGCGCGCCGACCGTAGCCCACCCACAAAAAAAAAAATCATCATTTCAGATCATATACGTCCCACTGTTGGGCTCGAGCCTCCTTCACATTAGAAGGGAAATTAACCTTACTATACCATGCTGGTGAGGCAGGTTGTTATAGGGTTTTATTTACACCTGCATAGGTGCTGTATGCATATTATTATATCCCTTAGTTGTCTTGTACGACATCCACGGCGAAAATAGGGAGTGGCGAATTGTATTCTTACTCCGTCACCACACGGACCAATTATATTATATTCAAATTAGCAATAATTGCAACTTATCAAATAGTAACAGTTACTAAATGTAACATAAATATAATAACTATTATGTATGTAGTTGTTATTACAATAGAAATAACACATTTGCAAACATAACAAAGTTAAATGTAAACAATTGTATTATTTCAGCAATTTGTTTTTGATCTTGCCCAATTGTTTATATCATGTATAAATCTTTGTAACAGTCTGTATATATAATTTAGGTTTAAAATGTTATCAATTACAATATATTGTTTTTTTCCGATTCGGAAATAAATTCTCTTTTCTGGGATGAATTAATAGGTAATGTAAATAGTGATGGAGTTTAAATACAATTCCCCAACCTATTTCTTGTGAGTGGGTTTCGTAAAAACTTGAAATGGCACACTACCAATATGTCAGACCAGTGAGTATAGTAGGTCAGTTTCCTTCTCATGTGGAGGAGGATTGAGTCGAACAGTGGGATATATTTCGTTGTCTCAGCTCATACATGTCTCACTGTGGCTCGAAATTGTACTACTATACCATGCTGATCAGACGTGTTGGTATAGGGTTTTATTTCGTGTTTTCCTTCGCTTGCAAGGATTTTATATGCATATTATATCCCTTAGTCGTCTTTTACAAGATGCACGGACAAGATAGGGAATTGTATTCTTACTCAGTCGCCACATAGAGACGGATGTATTTCAGACGATAAATTAACCCAGACGGCAACCTCTGCGTTAATCTATTAAGGTTAAAGCAGCGGTTCCCAATCCTTTTAGCCTACGGCGCACTTTCAAAATTAGTATATTGTCACGGCGCCCCCACACTACCTAATTATTTGAAATAGATACAAAAAAATGAACTAGGTACCTACAATAGTAGTTATTATAAGCTGATAAGCACTTTCCGTGTGGTGTCAGAGTAAGAATACAATTCACCACTCTCTATCTTGCCTGTGGATGTAGTAAAAGACGAATATGGAATATAATATGCGCATAACATCTGTGCAAGAGAAGGAAAACTCGAAATGAAACCCTATACCAACATGTCTGACCAACATGGTATAGTAGATGAAATTCCCACCCATTGTGGAGGAGGCCCGATCCCAACAGTAGTGTATGGGCTGAGATGATGGATATACGTATTTACGTATATCCCTTTAACCCTTTCAGATACTGATAGAAGCTTGCCTCATGGCGGCCCAGGTGGCCGCGGCGTACTCTTTCGCAACCCTGGGGTTAAATATTAAATATGTCACTATCCCATTAGATCTAATGGGAGTTATAAGAACTGATCATGGGTGGTCCTTCAGAAGAATGAGCAGCAGCACTGCTCCAATCGCCAACCATATTCTTTGATTATTGCAGTATTTTTGTTTTGTTTCTTTCAGTGCTCTGAACAAGTCAAGGTTAAAGTACTGCGTGTTCTTCCACCATATGCTGTTCCTGGTGATGCTTGCCAAACTATCGGCAGACATACTCGACAAACTCGACATATTCATACTTGAGATTGAGGAATTGCAGATACCACAGGTGATTATGTTTTGATTTTGCCTCTTTAGGGTCAACTTACATATGGTGGCGGAGTAAGAATACAAATCACCACTCCCTATTCTGCCTGTGGATGTCGTAAAAGATGAATAAGTGATATAATACATCTATGCAAGAGAAAGAAAATCCGAAATAAAACCCTATACCAACCTGTCTGACCAGCTTGGTAGTAAGGTCAATTTCCTTTCTATTGTGGAGGAGGTTCAAGCCTTGGGCGGCGCAGGCGCGAGTGGTTTGGGCACACGCCGTACATTACGTCCGTCCGTTACGGGCGATGACAGGGCGGCGCTGAGCCCTTTATCTCCCCGTTATCCTTCCTCTCCGACATTGGGCTATAGGTACTGAATACTTGACCTCAATGGCCAACCTGGCGGGATGTATTTTTTGTGTGTGGTTCCAGTGGATTCGAAAATGGTTTAGGTTACTAATAGAAACCGGTATGTGGCACTGTGATGGATTTCAAGAACTTCTTTTAGCTTTGAACAGAAGAGCGTCTGTGCATCAGCTAGTGATGTTATAATTTCCTTGTGGTGACGGAGTATTTAAACCCTATACCAACCCGTCTGACCAGTGTGCTATAGTAGGTTAATTTCCCTCCCATTGCGGAGGAAACTCAAGCCCAACAGTGGGATGCGTAAGCTGTATAAATTCTATGGTATTTATTAAATTTTACTAATATTTCAGCCTCTATGGTGGGAGTATATTTGGTGTTTGTCCCTATTGCTCTCATTCCTGGGTCTGTCAGCTATCAAGAGGAATAATATCAGGCATCTCCGGCAGTACATGTATGGGGTGACGGCATTGGGCTTTGGTCCCTTACTGTATTGTGTGCTGTACTATTGTAGGGACGTGTGGAGATATCTCACAATGGATATTGATGAGTATGATAGTGAAGAAGTCGACATTGATCTGTGGCAGGTGAGTAACTATACACCATTGTTCTGTGGTACTACCAGACCTTATATTTTTCGCGAGGGTCGTAAAAGGCTATTAAGGGTTTTACACATACCTTTTTTTCGCGTGGGAAAATGCATACAAAATGCGTAAAGTATGTATGCCTCACCTCTGAGAGATGGGGTATGCCGGGTTCAGCATCAATTAAGTATCAGGTGAACATCACACGCTGTTCCTGTCCCTCGTTCACAGCTAAGTCACGGGACCGTTTTCACATGCACCACAACCTGAGATACTGCTTGAACTTTTTTTTTGGACTAATTTCATTATCACAAATGACACCGACGTTTGATCTTCAGGTATTCCCGAGAAACGTTTTTGATTATTTCACTGCAATGATGGCATAGTGGTAAAGATTTCTATCTAGTCTCGTGGGTACGATTGCCACGCACGACTATATGTTCAACTGGTGATTCTTTAGCATTGGTTTTCATGACTCCTAGTAGATAGTAAGTGACATATATGTATTCTCAGTCCGCCATCACATGGTAGAAATTGAGTTAGAAAATACATCTTTACTAGTCACTGAACTCATGTAGGTTAAACTGACATTTTTAGATCATATTAGATGAAAGAGTATTAACCCCTCAGGCGCCAAACATCGCGGCGCTCTCGAGTGCCCCGCGCGCTTGGGTATATTGAAAAAAGTTCAGTGAATTTTATGATTTTACGTAAACTATTATTGTTGCTTTATGACAAGGTAATATGAAATAAAATACATATTAATAGCTTTTGATTGGTTGATTTATATAAATGTACTAAAAGTAATTGCTAATTGTAAAGTATTTTTTTGGGTCAACATGTGTCCCAAAAGCGCAAAAAAAAAAAATGTGCTCAAAGCACATTTTTTTTTTTTAGGTCTAATGGTGTCCCAAAAGCGCTCGAGGGGTTAAACTAAAATACGTAAATCATAGACGACATTTAAAAAATATACCTCATTAAAAATCGATTTTAGCAGTGGCAACACTAACTTTACAATTGACTTTATAAACTGTATTTAAATAAGAACCTTATTAAAAAGTCTTACAGTTTAATATTGTTTGTATGTTATAGGAATATATAATTTACGTAGACTCAAAGTTATCTGTATGGTGACAGAGAAAAAATACAATTCACCACCCACTTTCTTGACCATGGTTGTTGTAAAAGACGACTAAAGGATATAATATGCAGATGACATCTAAGCAAGAGAAGAAAACCTCGATATGAAACCCTATACTTACCCATCTGACCAGCATGGTATAGTCGACCAATTTCCCTCTCACTCTGGAGAAGGCATAAGCCCAGCAGTGGGACATATACGACCTGAAATAATGGTGATGAGTAGACTCTATAGTAATAGATTAAGATGGTTCTTCAAATATTTAAAATGAAATTAATATTATTTCAGGGTTATCCTTACGGCCTGCTGTGGTATGCGTTCGTACTTCTAGCATCGCAAGTTCACTTCTTCCAACTCTACTTCTGTTTCAATCTGCTCAAAGCGTGGCGTGCCAGAGGTGCTCTAAGGAAATCCGATTAAATGTATATAGTAATAGAGTTCATTTTTCATTGTCAAACACACTGCCAGTATGAATGTATAAATATGCTTTATATGTATGAAATTAATTATTTTTGAGCCAATGTTTGTCACAAATTTTGGATTGAATGAGATTATCTTGTAATCCAACTTCATTTCAGCTCATACGCGCTGGTCTCGACCCTTCACCTCGAATAGGAGTGAGATTGACCTACTATGCCATGCTGGTCTGACGGGTTGGTATACGGTTTTATTTCGTTTTTCCTCTCTTGCATAGATATTATATGCATATTATATCTTTTAGTCATCTTTTATAACACTCATGGGCAACACTCGGTGGTGAATAGTATTCTTATTTTGTCACCACTTAGTAAGTTAACATACAACTTATTATTGTAAGAAAGGTCCGTAATATAGGTAAGGAACCGCTCCCAGTGGTTTGTTTAATAGGTTGAGAGGGGAAATATGGGTGAAAGCACATGCACTGTCCAGAAGCAAGCTCCCCTATAGGGAGTGTTAGAGCGCCCGGGCGAGGGAAAATGAAAAATAGTGTCGGCGTTTTCGTGTCGTGTCTTGTTCGTGATTGTTAGCGTCTTGTAAAAATTCCAATATCATCTTGGAATGTCGTCATTGCCCAAAGATATTTAATTTTCTAGCTTATATGTCTGTGCAAAGAGGTTATGAATGCCTTATGATGTTCATGAGGTTTTAATATCCTCGTAAACACCACACCTCATGGTTATAGGAATCTTGTAATACCACCAAAAATTAGGGATTTAGAACTACTTACTAACCTTGAATAGCCATCTCAATATATTTTGATATTTTTTTACACCTGATAGTAAATGGTACTGCCGCATATGGATCTATACTATACCTGCTGCCTACTGTGAACAAAATGCTCTTCATAGATCTCATTTAAAGAAGGATCTATCATAGCACTCGGGTAATACAGCAGCAGATAGTTCATTCCAGATTTCGCAAATACATAGAAGAAATAATCACTGAAAACATACAGTGGAAGACCATAATGTCTCTAGGTGGAATGGATAAATCCTGCTCCGGTTTCCAGTGGTACATTGATAGAATTGTGACAGTGGTACCAAGTAAAACAGTGTGTTGTGTTGGGAAGGTTTACAGATGATTTGGATCAGAGGTTTCCAAAACCAGACATGCATATAGTGATTTAGGGCACTTCGTTAGACTGGGAGGCCAGGATGGACCACATCAGTACCCTACTAGAATGAGTCTACTATATTTAAAAAATTGTATATATATGTTTTGGCTCTAAAATATTTTCATACATATAGTATATTTTCAAATCTGTCAAATTGAAAAGACAAAATATCTTCAAACAATTGAAATATGTAAATAATATATTATTTAGTTAAAGATAAATAGTTTATTATACATTACATATGTTGTGTCGGACTGGCTGTATAGTCGAGGTTTCCTTTGCCAACCGGGTCTCATTCTAAGCTTCATAGGCCTTGGCTTGTGGGGTTTGCTACAAATTAGCTAGGCGGTAAATAGGGCGGGGTGCCACAGACTAGGTCCTGGCTCTTACGACCTAAATGTAAACAAGGTCAGATATTTGGTTCATAGAATCGGAGAATAATATCACATACTGATAAAGCTCACAAAATACACAGATTTAGCCATTGACTTAAAAATTAGTGGAAGGTTAAAGCGTTTAAAATAATACCTATAGTTCTTTCTTATACAGGAGTCATACCTTACACTTTACATACAAGCCTAAAACTCTTAATCATTCATCCACTCACATACACAGATTTACAGACAGCAGTTATTTTAAACACATGTAGAATTGTTAAGAAATTCTTATCAATCGATGCAGCTACTACCATCGTACTTGGCTAAAGCCCGCACGAAAGTGTAGAGATTTTCTCTTGGAAAAGAGAGAAACAAAATGCATATAAAATAATAATAATCTTTATTTCCAAAAATATTAATTAAAATAAAGCAAAATTAAATAGATAATTTTGAAAATGGTTAAATCTGATTTGATGTATCTTGATAGGATCAGGATTCAGTTTTGGGTCCCAGGTTTGTGTACAGGCTCCGGGGCCATTCCGGTCCAGTCCGTGCTTGTATATGTTTATAAGTTATTGATGTGTCTATAGTCACTTGAATGTTTTATTTTTGTGTTTTTTCTTTTTTATGTACCATCGCTGTTTAAGGAATTTGACTGTATGACACCATGAACAGCTACATTATTACATAAAATATAGCTTTATACTGTTTATTAAAATGGTAGCTCAAATTTTTTAATTCATTCTTATATAGAATAAGGGCAGATTACAAAAACTGGTAGTAAATCATATAAATAGAAAAGAAAACAATTCTACTATTGAGCCGAACAATTTTAAATGTGGCAATCTGTTAATTTGGATTCATATCTAGACAAGGCGTGTTGTTAAGGCACATGATAGAATGAAATAGTGACACTTTGTGTTATAGGGAGATATTTTAATTATTCATCAATCAATTTTGTAAAGTAATAGATCAGTGTTGAAATTTATAAATGTTTAAAAGTGTATGTCCAACAAGACTGTAGCAGTCACTTAGGCTTTTTATCTCGCGAATTTTACAAAACACCTAAAATGTTTATATATAAATAATAATATAAATCTTATAAAAATAGATTATTATATAAAAATCTTTATTTTCTCAAGCCATGTACGTCCCCATTGTTAGACGCAATTTTGTCTGATGAGAAAAAGTTACCTATCACAGTATGCTGGTCAGACTATGAAAATCCAGAATATAGAAATCTGTAGAAAAGGCACGTAACCGATATAGCTCTAAGAATTAATACGCTGTAGTGGCTATGATCAGGCCATCGAAGAAAAGTTTTCGAGTAGCGACCAAGAATCGTAAGACGCATGTAGGAAGACCCTGCCAGTTGGTCTGATGATATTGTCAAAGTAGCAACCCTTTGATCAAGTTGACACGAACGTTCTATATATTATAGAATTTTCTTGGGGAAGATCTCTGTCCGACAATGGTTGTCGAAATTCTGAAAAATGTTCAAGAAATTAGTTTAGCGCCTTTTTAAATGTTCGGCTTATGTATTTCCACTATCATATTAATTCACTACACCATCCCTTCAGGGTAGGCTTAAATCAAACACACATGCATAAATTAGATATATATTTTTATAGGAAAATAAAATGTACTTATATATACTTTTTTATGGATTGTTAAGGAAATCCATTATTAGTTGGGTTGTAAAAAAATGTGCAAGGCATTATATTCTCGTTAAAGTGATTGTATAAGTAAATATTGCAATAGAATATTTTAGATATATGTATTTAAGTAATTTTTTTATATAAAACATTAAAATAATCCGTAATGACTATTTATTTACATTTCAAATGTTGATTGTTCCAATATGATGGTACAGCGCCATCTGTTGATATTAATTGTGACTAATACTGGTTATTTTTATATATTTTCTTAATAACTTTTAAACTATTTACTTTAAAACGACAAAAGAACTATATTTGGAAAACTTACAAGACGCCCTTTCATTTGATAAACTACAGCGAACAGTTGCCTTTTTTAAATTTTCCAATTTGTCCTCTCTAACGTGAACAAATAATTTTGAACATATCTTATATTCAATATTATTTGTTCACGTTACACATTCGTGCTTAGATTACATGAATACATATGTGTACTAAATTTTAACCTAATTGGTTCCGTAGGTTCGGAGCAACTTGGTCGTGACGGACGTATTGACAGACAGTTCATATATGGGATCCGTTTTTCATTCAGACGAACAGCCCTACAAATTAGAGCCATACATGTTGCATTTTTGTAACTTCTTGAAAACTACATTTTGCGCTTATTAGCGTGTAGTGGATGTTGCTATTGCTTATTAAATGACAACTAGCAGTCTTACCATTGTATATACCTCGGACTTGAATGAGTAGCACCAGGCTTTCGTCACTCGTCTACAGCGTTTTACAACTCCAGGTTGTCTGTCTAGAGGCCGCCACTCGCTTGCGAGTACACGCTAATAAATACTCTGTGCAAAACGAAAATCAAAACGCGAAGATTTTTGTATTCCTATTTGTGTATTTAATGCATCAATATCACCGCGTTTTATTAAAATAATTATAATGGAGAATCGTAGTACTAATAATTGTTGCGTGGTTTAATAGTTGCTGTCGCAATAAACAAGATTTTGCTATTTTTCAAATCTCTCTTTTTACAGAGGACTTAAAGTTGCTTCTGAAATTTTCATGAGTGACATTAGGCTTCTGAGAAACACATTTTCGAGATCTTATTACAAAAAAGCCAGCAAATATATTACTAACGAAGCTAAAAAACATGGCGTTCACTGCACCATGTTTTCCGACGGTACCTTTAAAAGTAGCTTTTAAAATAATTTCTACGATTTCAAATTTTCGCCACACTGAAGTTTAAAAATAGGTATTTCAGAGATGGCGAAAAATATATAAAATCCTACGTAAAAGTAAAATAATCTATACCAATAAATAAAATTGGAGTGTCTGTTTGTAATGTCAAAATAATAGGCTTTTTTCGTGCTCACACGATTATTTGCACTATACATATGCCTAAAATCACTTTAAATTTTTTTGTCTGTCTGTCTGTTTGTTCCGGGTAATCTTCAAAACGGCTAGACCGATTTCAAAAATTCTTTCACCAATGGAAAGCTATAATATCAGGGCATAAACTAGGCTATATTTTATCGCGGTAATCCCACGGGAACGGGAACTACGCGGGTAAAACGACTAAAACCGAAGCGAAGCGAGGGCGGGTTGCTAGTTGTAAATATAATAAATGTTTCTCATAGTTTGGTATTTTATTTTACTTAGCTTGATAACCCTGACGCTCAAAGGAACGTACAGAAAAATTCTGAACAGGTATTGCGCTATAGTATGCATGGCGATAAAATACAATATAGAATGAATACAGTGCTCTGTAAATTATGTAGGCTATTAAAATGGCATTCAAATCAACATCAAAGAAGTGCATATACAGTGCGCTTAGCGCGAATATTTGCATCAAAGTATTCGTAACATTATCGAGACCGATTTGTATGGATTTGGAGCAATGCTTCTATCGTCCGATAGAGGCGCTGCTCCAAATCCCATACAAGATGGTCTCGATAACGATACGAAAACTGACGCACTGTAATATGTACTCTATGGTAGCATTGAGTAATAACCATGTAAGTAGAATATGCGTAAATAGATTGTTTGACGATATTCTTTATGAAAACAATATTTTATAAGCAATGTTTATTAAAAATTATTAACCAAAAACAAAAACTTAAACCAATAGCGGCGCGAAAAAAGAAATCGCGTATTACAGAATTCTTGTAAAACCGATTAGCGTAATACGGGCCATTACTGTATATTTGACTTGTCCATTCTTGTTTAAGATATTAATATTAACACTAATCTTTACAATAAAACAGGTAGACTATATTAACGTTAAACAAATACATTTAATAATTTCTCTCCAATAAATTATTGTCAGTTCAATGAAAAATCAGTGCAACACCGAAGATGTGGAAAAAAGGGCCTAATGTAAATGGGTTCTTAATTTCGAAGTTTGCATCATCTGCTGGGCTCCAGCTTACTCCGAAATAGGAGGGAAATTGACTTACTAGACTAGTGGGATAGATTGGAACCGAGCGAACCCTATAGTGTTACTTAAAATTTTTAGCTTATGTAATATTATTTTTATACAAACATGTATTTTAAGCAATATTAGATACATTTAATTTTGTAAATATACCAAACATGGTTTTGTTATATTGATAATAATAATGGAAATCCCTTCCATAATCGGGTAGTTTTGTTTTTTAATTTTGAAATTGTTCCACGGTTTAAGGACATTGGGTGTGGTTAGGTGTTTTTTTTAAATTTCAAATCGTGACAAAGGTTTTTCTTTATGATAAGTTACGACGATACTCTTGGTGATGTATCGAATTGTTTAGAATAAAAATGTTACGATGTTTATAAATATTACCAAATATGTTCGTAATATAATAAAGTGAAACAGACTTTTCTTATCACTTTTATTACCCTGTTCTTGTTACAAAAATTATTATAGGGTCTGGTACATCCCAATTAATTTAAACAAAGGCCTAAGACCATATTCATTTCGGCTCATATACGTCCCACTGCTGGGTCGAGCACCCTCCATAATAGGAGGGGTATTGACTTATAGCACGCTGGTGAGACGTGTTGACATAGGGTTTCATTTCAAGATTGCCTTGTGTTGCATAGATGTTATATGTTTGTTACATCCCTTAGTCGTCTTTTACGACACCCACGGGTAAGATAGGGTGGTTAATTGTAGGGATGATCGATGTTAGAAAAATATCGATGTCAACATCGAAAGCCCATCATCGATGTTCGATGTTTATCGAACATCGATGTTAGGAAATCATCGAAGTTACAGAAATATCGATATCGTCGAACATCGATGTTACGATATAAAATTCTCGTGGCAAATTTTGATGAGCTTTTTTTTTTTTTTCTTAGGAAATCTGTCGAATGTTTTTGACATCGATGTTACGACCATGAAGTAAAATCTTCTAGGCAAATTTTGATGAGCTTTTTTTTTTTTTAGGAAATTTCGTTCTGCCCATAGCAACATCGATGTGTTTTTTCAACATCGATGTTTTTCTTTCAACATCGATGTTTCCTTTTCAACATCTATGTTAAAAACAGTTAACATCGATGTTACGATGTTTTGCCTATAGCAACATCGATGTTAAAATATCGATGTTTTTCCTTTCAACATCGATGATCATCGTTCATCCCTAGTTAATTGTATTCTTAATCCGTCACCACACGGACATCCGCGGATAAGATGGTGTTGTGGTAGATATTAAGTATATCCCAATCTTACGGACAGGTAGGAGTCACTGGAGCGATGGAGAGACTTTGGGTCACTATGTATTCTACCGGCTCTTTCATGAGGAGTGCTTTGACTATTTGACTTCGTACCACTGTCATCGTTTAACCAACGTACCTTTCGACCTAGTAGCAGGGCTCATCCATTTCACGTGGAAATGTTATGATCTTCAACCGTATGTTTCCAGCGATCATTTCTCCCACGTAAGTGCAGGCTCTGGAACGAACTATCTGCTGTTATGTTCCCCGAGCGCTATGACATGTTCTTTAAACGAGGTTTAAGAAGAGCATTTTCTTTACGATAAGCAACGGTCTAGCTACGCCGGTATTGCAAAGCTTCATGTGCGGCAGCGTCACTTACCATCAGGTGTGCTGCTTATTCGTTTGCCACCATCGGTAATAAATAAGATTTTATATATATATATGCATTTTGTATCTGTTAGTCGTATCTATCGACGCCCACGGGTAAGATGCAACGCTTCGCGTCGAGGCGTGCAAAAATAAAAGTAGAATGTCATTGGAAGATTAATTCAATTTAAATGTTCTTAATGGGTATGCTGGTAGCACCGACATATTTTTAATACAATTGCTTAAATACAATTGCTTAATTGCTTTTTAAAGGTTTTCCCTGACATATTAGTCATATAAGAAGAAGTGAAAACCTAAAATGAAATGATTTCAATAATAAAAAAAAGTATATTACTCGTACACTTTTTTCATAGCACACAGCTCATATACGTCCCGCTCTTGGGCTCAAGCCTCCTCCATAATAGGAGGGAAATTGACCTACTATAATCACGCTGGAGGGTTTTATTTCGAGCTTTTCTTCTCTTGCATAACATCTATATGTTATATGCATATTTTATCCCTTAGTCGTCTTACAACACCCACAGGCAAGAGAGGGGGTGGTGAATTGTATTCTTACTCCATCACCACACGGAATAATTGTATTCTTACTCCGTCACGACACTTTATTACTGAAACCTAATAATAGACACACTACATTTATTTTTCTTTATTTTTCATTTACTTGGCCCTTTCATGGGGGTTGCTCTGGGAACTGTTTGACTGGATATAACCGTCAACTTTTTACTAATGTACCACTTGACACCAGATCCATTCATCTAAAAACGTTATGGTCTTTAATTGTACGTTTGCAGCGATCATTTCTTTCACGTACATGTCGAACTTATTGTTGCGTTTCTCGAGCGCTATGACATGTCCTTCTTTAAACGAGGTTTAAGAAGATTCACATTCTTTACTACTACTTTAGTAGGCTTTGGCCTAGCTGCGCTCCTAGTATTACAAAAGTCCATGTGCGGGAGAATCACCCACCATCAAGTGTGCTGCTTGCTCGTTTGCCACCAACAGCATGTTTGACAGTAATATAAATGTATCTATATCATTCCATGATTTTTAAAATCCATTAAGCGTGTCTTATTATCGTAGCATTATAATCTAGAACTTACAATTATTGAATAAGTCGATAAATAGATAAAGAATACCTAGCTATTTAATCCAATTCATGAGGATAATCGGATTAGAATAGAAATTTTATAGATAATTATCTAGTTATTAACATAAAACAATAATAAGTCATGTGATTATTAAAAAAACATGTTATTTTTAGAGGTATTTTTTTTTTATCACAGTAGAATGTGTAAGTCCGCTTATGGAATTATCTAGTCGATAT
This sequence comes from Lymantria dispar, assembly GCA_032191425.1. NCBI lineage: Eukaryota > Metazoa > Arthropoda > Insecta > Lepidoptera > Erebidae > Lymantria > Lymantria dispar. The sequence continues at coordinate 1,354,713 of CM063462.1, read as the reverse complement.
TAAATAATCCTCCTATACCAATCTATCTAACCAATTGACTGTATATTAATCCCCTTCCTATATTAGAGGACGTGCATACGTCTTCCCTAAAATTTAGGAGTCGTTGATGCAAACTGGTGCTCTTCGAGACACGGTTTTAGCATACCTTCGAAAACATTTTTTTAAAGAACTTTTTTATTCAGAGTTAAAAATGAAATTTAAATATTCGTTATCACCTCAACTCACTTACGTCCCCCTGCGGGACTTAAGCTTCCCCAGAAATAGAAGGGAAATTAACATTCTGGTCAGACGGGTTGTTATAGTTTTATATCGAGTTTTCCTTCTCTTGCATAGATGCTGTAAACATGTGGTGTTTCTTAGTAATCTTTTACGACAAAGCACCTGCTTTGTTGTAAATTTGTGAATTGTATTCATACTCTGGCCCTATCATTATCTCATCTCAGCCCATATACGTCCCACTGTTGGGCTCAGGCCTCCTCCCAAATGGAAGTGTAATTGACCTACTATACCACGCTGGTCAGACGTGTTGGTATAAAGTTTTATTTTGAGTTTTCCTTTTCTCGCATAGATGTTATATGCGTTTGATATCCCTTAGTCGTCTCGTACGATCACCCACGGGTAAGATAGGGGGTGGTGAATTGTATTCTTACTCCGTCACCGCACGGAAGATCTGGCCCTATACGACAATAAAATACTCGTTTCATTGTTAGTTAATACCTACCATTTGAATAAAAGTTAATTAGTTAAATGGCAGTTGGCTGATTAAGACAATGACAAGATGTAGTGGTTAAGATACCTGCTGGGCCATGTGTCATGGATTTGTTTACCATGAAGGACACAAAGTTGTGCGATCCATATATTTTTGTCCTGGTTCTGGGTATGATTTGTGTCCGTTAATACTTCTATTATTTTTTGTAAACCCTGGTAAACGAGCATACAGTACACCTGATGATGGTATGTGGTGTTGTCGCTCATGGAAATTTGCTAGGCCGCTGCCTACCATGAAGGAAGTGAAGGGAGTGTGAATGCGTGCAGTGAGGTTCAGTGAAACTAAAGGCATCACGAAAACCTCTCGCTCACCATCTGAAGCGCAGAAACTAATTGCTACTACTCAGACGTCTTATTAAAACATTGTCTTTAAAAAAAATAGGTGTTAATGATCAGTGCCCTGGCTTAGCCATCTAAGCGCCCCAGCCGAACCATATTCAGTTAATAATAAAAATAGATATTCAATCCACCTATTTATCAGCCCATAGACGGATGTTGGACATGAGATGGCCCCACGAGAATGCAATTCGGAAGATCTTGTGCCACTTGCACTCAAAGATTCTCTGCAACTTTCAAGATGTCGTCAGTTCATCTAGTAGGAGGCTGTCCTGCGGTGCATCGCCCGATTTATAAGCGTCATTTTTTTTTTGTGGGTGGGCTGCGGTCGGCGCGCCTCTGCACCACTCCGTCCGGGGCGACAGAGGGGCTTAAGCCTGCAACTCCCGCAACCCACCCGAAAACCACGTCGCCTTCGTCGTTGGGCCGACCACCGGAGCAGGGTTACTTGACATCAGTGGTCGGCCCGACGGAATACCCCCTACGTGGGGTACCCTCCCATCGACCGACGTCCCCCCCTCGGGGAGGACGTCGGTCTTTCCTCACGCGGTCGGCCTCTCGGCGGGTGACGGACTAATTCTCCGGTCACGTCACCCGCGAACTCGACTAGGGCGGCATGAGGCGCAGGTATTGGCGCCTACACCGCCCCAGTCGCCGGCGGCGGATCGCCTCATCGAGGCTGCGCTCCTCACGCAGGCGATCCGCCGCCTCCTTCCGCAAGATCACTGTCTCGCAGAAGGCTGCGACCGCGTCCCAATTCCCGACGCGATAGCTTAGCGATAGCCGGCAGCGTCAGGTCGGCACCGATGATTGCGACGAGTTCACAGCGCTGCTCAAGCCGCGCAGGCCTCGAGCGTATGGCGCGCCGTGTCCTCGTCGCAATCGCAGTGGTGGCAGGACGGTGTACTCTCCCTCCCAACGACTCTGTGCAGGTATTTGGCGAAGCACCCATGCCCCGTCAAATATAATCGTCACTTGAGAACCTTTTTGTCCCAATGGTTGTCGGTTCGCTGAGCGATATTACCTGCACATTGCCACTTCAAGATATGAACACTTCAGGCTATACTCTTGCCAGCTATACACTTCACCCTTTTTTCTACGAATTGCCGTGTTTCAGATTTTATTTATAACTACGTGCTATTGAGCTCAATAGCATGTTGAGCGACTTTGAGCTTTTTTATGGCATTTGGAATGAGATGGTAATAGTAGATACAGTTGGGTTCGGCCGCTGATCTCTTTCTCAAAATTGGATTTACCTGTTTGGACTGTTTGTCCAAGGTAAACGTAGTGACAGACAACTTATAGAATTTCTAATTAGAACCGGTACAGAAATGACATGGACATTAGACATGACTTTCATCTGGTCATGTTCATTTGTAGACAGTCATCAGTAAGTCATCAGTAATCAGTTAACAAACCCTGTTGAGAACATTGATCTGCCATAACTAGGATATCATTTAAAATTCGACGGTCAGTGATGTATCTGTTTCGTTGACTTCGGTCCAGTCTAATAGCCCGAAGGCGCCTTCCACCGCAGTGAGGATTAGCCTCGGAGAGATGACATCTTCCTGTCTCACACTTTGCTACAACTGGATCGGTTTCTTACTCTTATGTCGGATACGGTTCGATGTGGTAGCGTTTCTATAAAAACACTTCAGCACTTCGATGTATTGATAGTTGGTTTCGCACCTTTAAGGGAGTGCAGCACTGTTCAATTATCAATAGTATCAAAGGTTTTGTTATAGTCCACAAACGTCAGACTTAGGGGCCGATTATGCTCCTCGGTTTTCTCTATAATCTTACGCACCGCGTGGACTTGATCTATGATACCATAACCTTTTTATTATTCCGCTTGTTTAGTCGGCTTGTTCATTTCCGTGTGGTGACAGAGTAAGAATACAATTCACCACTCTATCTTGTTTGTAGTATCATAAAAAACGACTATGGGATATACGTCACGTGTAAGAGAAAATCTCAAAAAAAAAACCCTCTGCCATCCCATCTAATCAGTGTGTTATAGTAGCAGCCTAGCAGTAGGGCGTATAGGAGCCAAAATGATGATGATGAAACGACTGAAACTCGTTGAGTTTTAGGTATTCAAATTAATTGGTTATGCTTAGCTGGCGAATGCAGTGACCTGGTAACCTGGCACCCCGAGATTTCATCCTGTTGACCTCTCCCTGAAGGCGCTAAAGGCACTGTAAATGATAAATAACTACCCAGTTGGGCAGCTAAACCCTATCTATCGAATCTATTATCATCAGTTTTGCACGGCACAGGGCACGCAGGGTATGGCTGTGTTTTAGGTCATCTTAAAAACCGCCTACAGTAAAATTTTCTAATGCAAAAAGTTTCTCAGCTCATATATTCGTCCTACTTTTGGCTTTCAACCTCGTCCGAATTGAGAGGAAAATTAACCTGCTATACTATGCGGCAGGTATTATTATTGTGGGCACATTATCATCGGTTGGACCACCCATCGATTCAATAGAGGTGCAATTAGGCGCAAGTACTTGCTTATCCTTCTTTTTTTTGGGCCGCTATGGTTCGGTCACACCCCGGCAATCCTTTAGGGTGGCGGAAGGAATGGCGTGCACCCTAAACTTCTGCACTGTAAGACCTCTCTGGCAGACCACCGAAGCTAAAGTATTATGCTCGGTGTTTCACCTTGCCCTTAAACTCTAGCGACTGGATTCAAAATAGTGTAGGTATACCCAAATATAGAAATAGGCAATAAAAGACAAATTTGCAGTCTCATGAATAATTATACTTTATTCGGGTCATTGATTCAGATATCTTTTTTATTTTGGGTGTTCATCATCCTTCGTCTGCTATATGAACCTCGTCATCTGAACCTTCATCTGCCGTTGGTGGACTTCCCGCGTCTGCAGATTCGGGTGTCGTGCGGCGCCATTTTGCGCGACGATTCTGGAACCAGGTCTTAACCTGAAGAAGAAACAACAATTTTAGGTAAATCATGATAAGATTCCTTCAACTACGATCTTATTTCTAAAGCACGTGTTATTATTATCCTGCTCGTATCCCAATTACTTGGGCTCGATTCAATAGGTATTCCTCTTTTAAATTGCAACATTTTTGGCGATAGTTTCACGATCGGTCGCTTGCTGACTTTCTATTGCGACCTTTCTTTCTATTGTGGAGGAGGCTCGAGTCCAACAGTGGCGCATACATCGACTAACATGATGAATCGTACCGAATTGAAAAATCGTAAGTTTAAAGAAAACTATATTAATCTAAGAGTAAAACAAACTTTTTCATGTGGTGAGGGATTAAGAATTCAATTCACCAGCCTCTGTCTTGACGTGAGTGTCGTAAAAGAAGACTAAAGGATATAATATGCATATAATATCTATGCAAGAGAAGGGCAATTGGAAACAAAACTCTATACAAACACGTCTGACCAGTGTAGTATACCAGGTCAATTTTCCTCCCATAGCGGGGGCGCGAGCCCAACAGTGGGCGTGTATGGGCTGGGCTGAGATGACGATAATGATGAAAACAAACTTATTAAAGAATATTAAACGTTCTTTAAAGTTGGTATAAAACGACAAATTTCAGCGACATTTTCATTAGCGCCATCTCGTAGAATATTGCGGATCTATTATCAAACAGTAACAATGAAATTGTCTCAAAGATTTACTAGGTGGCGTTATTATACAGCCCATTTTTACTGAAGTGATTTTTATGAATATATTGTGTACCCTGTATTACTGACATTACTGTTCCGTGGAAGTGGTAAAAGTGGTCCAAGAAAACACTATGAGGGTATACAGAAGCACTCTTAGGAAACTCGACTGGTAAACTTATTAATTTAATTACGATTGCTAAACTCCCTTCTAAGGTGTAGGTCTATGTTGAACGGTGGCAAGTCACCCACTCCACCATGTGACGTGACGAAGTCAGAATACAATTCCCCGTGTGGGTCGTAAAAGACGACTAATGTATATAATATACAGATAACATCTATGTACGAGTAAGAGAGGGAGAACTCGTAATTAAAAGCTAGCTAGGCAACCCGTCTGACCAACGTGGTAAGGTAGGTCAATTTCTTTTCCATTACGCAGGAGACTTGAAGCTACCAAGGGGACGTATATGATCTGAGATGAGTATGAACAACTGCGATCATAAACGCTTGCTAAGCGCGGCGATTATGGCGCAGAGCAGGCCTATTTCTAGCCATGGACTTTGATAAGATGATGATGAGCTTCTTTAAAATATATTTTCCACAAACCTGTCGATCACTAAGTCTTAAAGTACCAGCGAGGCCCCGTCGTTCGTCCGGGCTGAGGTACTTGCTGGCGCTGAAGCGACGTTCCAGGGCGCCTGTCTGTGCTGCCGTGAAGCGAACTTGTCCCCCTTTCCGCCGCCCTCCCAATCCCCACCAGGGATTACAGCAGCCTGGAGGTACTGCAAGTAAAGTTCTAACTCAGTAATACTTTTAAATAAAATGCTATCATTACCTTCTATAATTTCATTAGCTATCTTAAAATGTATTGAATAGATAAATCAATTATTTGTATAATATTATTAAGTACTATAAATAAAATCCGGTACACGGAAATACGTGGAAGAAGGGGTGTAACCGACATAGCCTGCACAATTAACACGTCGAGCAGTGTACGTCTATAGGCTGATGGTTGGATGGATTACCATAAATAATTTGTTTTGACCATGCAGATGGTTTCCATGTGGTGACGGAGAAAGCATACAACAATGTTATATGCATATTATATCTCTTAGTCGTTTTTCAGGACACCCACCAATTTAAGGATATTTTTTTTTATATAAGAAATTTCATGTTACTGTTACTGTTACCTTTATGATAAATCTTTGTTTATAAATATTACTCCATTTAAAGTTAAGTATAAGCAATTAGTAAGTCAAATCGCCACCTCCAACAGTACTATAGCAGATATTTTCACTATGAACTATGTAAACTTAGAGTTATATAAACTTAATGACAATAGTTTTTTTATTAACCTATTCTTAAATAAACTCAGTCGGGAATGACCCAAAGTATTCTTTGTATTATCTAATTGTTGATTAAAACCTAAAATTTTGTAATATATCCTTACTAATGTTATAAATGCGATAGTAAGTTTGTTTGTTACGCTTTCACGCTCAAGTCAAGGAACTAATTTTAAAAATCCTTTCACCAATGGCAAGCTATAATATCAGGCAGTAACATAGGCTATATTTTATCCCGGTATTCCAACGGGAGCGTGAACTACGCGGGTAAAGTGAGTGAAAGCGAAGCGAAGCGAGGGCGGGTTACCTACTTGTAACTTATAATTCAAAGAGTTAGTTTATAAAAAAACATTGTCAATAATAAAGCGAATGGTCCCAATTGAATTGTCTGCTTTCCTTCCCGATACTCCTCGAGATGTAAAGTGGTTCTCCGCTTATTTATCTGACGTATTTCTTTATTGAGTTTAACTCGGGCACTCGAAATTGTTTTGTTACATGTTAAATTATATATTTTCTTCCTTTAAGAAGAGCTTTGTTGCCTTTTCTTGAAGAACAGCACCATCACACTAACGTCGCCCCCGAGAACAACGAAATTAACGGAATAGTTTCTGAAGGGCTTTTAAGATCGACTTGCCACCTGGCTTCAGGAGCTCTGCCGTAATTCCGTCATCATGCCTTACAGTTTCTTAGTTGTTTGAAAGCAATTCTGATCTCGTACAAGCTGATGTACGGGTTACCTTCGGTATAACTCGGCACGAGTTAGCTTGGATCTGGGGACTTGGACCAAGCTGACAACAGGATTACCGGTTGACCTCTCCCAAGATCTCACTCTGGGATGAAAGAACAGTGCCGTCATCGGTCTTTAGCTTAGTCATTGGGCACTGCCCAAAAGACAGATCTTGTGCGAAAACTTTCAAGCCACGGTTCCGTTCTATTGCTTCTTTAATACAGAGCGTATTAAATCGGCGAATATCGCGACGCACAGACGCCTATTCTGTTGCCTATGTTCAGACCAATCGGCCGAAGAATGCACCATCATCTCCTTTATTCGCTCCATGAGCTTGAGAGTCTGTTCAGTAAGGTTTTTTAGGTCTATTAGCGCAGCGAGCCTTGAACACTTTCGATCCAACCGCGTGGACAGTTCCCACGAACCTGTTGTTCATATGGGTCGGAGATTCGTCTAGACATTTTTTTTTATTGCAATCAGTGGCAAACGAGCAAACAGTACACCTGATGGTAAGTGTTGCTGCCGCTCATGGACCTTTACAAGGCCGCTGCCTACTGCGAAGAAAGTGAAGGGAGTGTGAATGCGTGCATTGAGGCTCGGTGATACCAAAGGCACTACCATAACCTTAACCTTCCACACGCAAACACCCTCAGAAAGTTGGGCTTCCGTTGGAAGCAATTGTGTAGCTCGAGTTGAAAGCTTTCGAGGTTTTAGTATTGGATAAGTGTAGGTCAGAGGCTAGACTTCATTAAGCGTGATCGCTCAACTTTTATGTGGATACTTAATGCGCCTCGTACTATGCAGTAATCGGTTCCAGTTCTAATCCTGCTGATCACTAAGAGATCATTGAATATCTGTCGTTTGTTCGACAAAGTTAAGTCTATTTGGTTTTTTATTGAACCATTGGGGCTAATTCAGGTCCATTTCCTTTGTGACTACTTCCTGAAGAAGGAATTCATCGTAAAGAGCTTTTCCATCTCCAGAAAATCAACCACTTTCTGGCCCCCCTGGTCTCTCTGTTCATATGCATGTTTCTCACCATCAACCCTTTGCCCAGTTTCGCGTTAAAGTCCATTAGTGCTGTAATTTTAATAAAAAAAAATATATATAAGGCTTTGTTTGGTTGAACGCGTTAATATCAGGAACTGTTGCTACGAATTGTAAAATTCTTTTACTGTTGAATTGCTCATTTAATGAGGAAGACTATAGGCTACCTAACATTACGCTGCGACCAGTAGGAGCGGAGCATTAATATACACCTAAGCATACGAAAATGATTGCAACGCGTATTTTATTATCTACATAGATATCTAACGTAATAACAATTCTAATCAGTAATTAATCCTATAATAATAAATGTAATCCAAAATAATTGTATACCGGCTTACATTATAATATAGGTAATAATATAATGTCCTCCTAACCGTATTTCGATGTCTCGCAGTAATCATTTCCTTATAAGTAGTTCAACTCAAATAATATCAAATTATTTATGTTTAATATCTGCTAGGACACTTATTTCAATTTTGAATATAATCTGACTATCTACCATTAGATCTGAACGGCGCGTTTGCCGTAATTTGAGAAGATCCAGCTGTATATGTTGACGGCAGGTTTGTATATGTTGACGGCAGGTTTGTATTTTTTTAAGTCACTCATGCTCTACGAACCAGGATATATTTAATTTTTTCAAAATAATGTAATGAATTGTGACTGGACCATATTCCACGAGCGGCAGATTTAGCATTGCTTGTAAGCTTTCAGTTAGTGCCCTGGAGTGGGACGTTTCCATATGGGTGGCGTCGAAAAGAGATGAAAATTTTAAACATTTATTAACAAATTTTATTCATTATTTGAGGGTGCAATGAATTATTTGATGAAATTGTATGTAATGTAATGAATTGAAAGTGTTAAAATGAGCATGGAAAAAAAACTGTGTAGTACAGGTAGATATTTTATAATTTCTCAAAAAAAGGTTCATTTATTATATTAATTTTATATTATAAACCTTAAATAGGCAATGTCTACAGTATTATGTAGACATTTTTTTTTAAAGAGCGAGTTTTTTTTAGACAATTGTTTTTAAATTCAAGAACGTGACTGGCAAATGCGACTAGTGTTGCCCAAAAAAGTCTTGGTCTTGCGGTCTTGGTCTTGGTCTTGCGAGAAATGCGAGACCGAGACCAAGACCAAGACCGCTTAATTTTTGCAAGACCAAGACCAAGACTGGCCCTGCAAGACTTGAGCAAGACCAAGACTGGGCCTGCAAGAGTCTCGCGGTCTTGCATTTAATTCAAATCACCATTTCAGCTTATATACGGTTGAGCTCGTGTCTTCTACATAACAGGAGGGAAATCGGCCGTGGCCGGAGGGGAATCGCCACGGTGATCGGCCGTGTTGTTACAGGTCATACATGTCAAGTTTTCCTTCTCTTGCACCGATGTTATATATTATAGCCCTTAGTCATGGGTTCGCAGTCGCGGGTAAAATAGGGGGTGATGAATTATATTCTTACTCCGTCACTACACGGCAAGTCAAATCAGTCTTGATATCCATCTATTGGCCAATCGATTCCCAATGTTGGTGTTGGCTTTTCAGAATTACTCTTCGGAAAGGCTTAAGGACAAAAATACCGTAATCACGAGAGAGCTCTTGCCCATTATACATATTTATATATCCGTTTATTCATTAGCCCCACGACGTTCACTGTTGGACATAGAAATATGCCTACAATTAATCTACATAAATGTCCATGTAGGGACAGAGTACGATCACCATCAGGCAGTACATGAAGCGTTGCTCCCAGCGCTATTTTGACTCTGCCACGACTCACCTCAATCCACTAGTGGTTGGGGCGGTAAACTACGTCCCCTTAAAAATATCCGCGGTCCGACGTCCTCGTCATCTTCTTGAAGAAGAGGATGACGCTATTACGATCGCCCAAGAAAGGGCCTACACAGCTCGCGCAGCGATAACAAATAAAACTCCGCGGTATCGACCTCGCCGTCGAGGTCGAAAACCGCGCCGCGTGAAAGTCATTAACCTAAACGTGGCCACGCCCAGTTTGCTCTCAGCGACGCCCCGAGGCGAGGTGCGTTCCCCACAGAGGGAGCCCTCGGGCGATGTTCGTTTAACTTACTTACCGGGTTGAGAGCCATCAGCGCTCACCCATTGACCGCGTTAAGCTGTCAAGGTCATCTGCGACCAACAGTTACACACACACAAAAAAAAAAGACAGTACGAATATAATTCACCACTCTCACCCATGGATGTCGTATCAAATCGGATCGGGCAATGGTGTTAGGAACCCACGAAAAAAATTTAAATAAAAATATCGATTCGTTAATGAATTGAGAGACATGTAAATTCTCAATTTTTAAACTGATTAAAATATATAAAGCAATGATACTTAATCTACAACATATTAGTATTTTGTTAAATGTTCATTAAAATTTGAATAAATTAATGATTACATTTGCATAAGCAAGACAAACTTCGCTTTAACATAAATCAACTGATCGGCCGATGACCGTTGATGAGTCGCCTTTGTATCTACGCAACCATTGAAAGGTTCGCGCAAATCTAATACCTATTTATACTGTCGAAATTTTACATGCTTACATATATCCTGTCTGTACATACCTACATAATGCATAAAATTTAAGGCATAAACTCTTAGACACACATTTTTGTAATCACTATAACTTTTACGTTATATTGTTTTTGTGTAATATACATTCTAATTATGATCTATGACCGTTGAACTACAACATACACGAACACTTGTCCCATAACCTGATACACCCTGTGTATATAACATATGTGCAAGAGAAGTGAAACTAGAAAGAAAACCCTGTACCAACATGTCTGACTAGCGTGGTATAGTAGATCAATTTTCCTCTTACTGGAAGGAAGCTTAAGCCCAGCAGTGGCACTTTTATGAGCTGTGAAAATGACGACGAATATCATACATTTTACAAGTATTAAAACCATAAAATTTTAAATCAGTTTTATATGTTCTTGAATAAATAGTATATTAAGAGCTACATGGATCCAGCGGCCAAAGTATTTATATAGGCAATAGAGCAACAGGTTTTTTCAAGTATCCAGAGTATCAGTAACTAAACTGGAAATACAATAGATACATACCACTTAACTTGAAGGGGAATATAAACAATCGCATTAATTGTAAAAATATCGCATTGATTATAAAATTACATAAAATTTATTGTATCAACTGCCTCGTGTGGTGACGTCTTAAGAAAATACAGTTGAAAGTCCTGTCATAAGAGTAGTAACGCTGTCTAAAGGAACACCAGGGGAATAGAAGAGTAATTTTCCCCAGTGGTAAGTATTGTATTCAATAGTGAACTATAGGCTAGCAGATGGATAGATAGGATAGGATACTATTTGATTAATTTAGTTGGATTTTTCATTGCCATGATAAATGACTGTTACGTTATTCCAACTGCAAGACTTGCAAGACTTTGCGAGACTCTTGCTGCAATACCAAGACCAAGACCAAGACTCGGGTGCGCAAGACCAAGACCAAGACGAGACCAGGTGTGATGTTGCAAGACCAAGACCAAGACCGGTCCTAGTCTCGTCTTGGTCTTGCATTTGGGCAACACTAAATGCGACGAATGGCGAAAACGATGCGAAAAAAATTGTTTTTAAACAAACAAAGAACAAAGAAAACAGAAATTAAATAGTATAATTTTATCTTTCTTAGTTATGAAAACTATGAAAATAAGGTTTTGTTAACTGCGACTTTGCTTTAGATGTACAAACGGACAAGTCCAACTATCACCGCTTATCAACATACCTATATAAATGCTATCTAAAAGATCACAATACGTTATAATTTGACGATTGGAGACAATATAATAGATAAATACGATCCTGTCTTGTCACCATTAATACCTACATTCAAACAGTTAATAAAAGATAAAAAAATATATCTTTAAAAATATTATAAACCAAACAAAGATATTCGTATCAAATTAACAGGTACTCAAATCGATAAAGATTAGTGTACATTATTAATTGGAACAGATAATAATATTGAGGTTATAATCTACTTAGGTATATTTTTGTCGTGTTTACGGCAAAGGAAGTGCTTAGATACAGCCCTACCTAGTAGGTAATAATCCGCAGTGTTATCGCATAATACTTATAAATTTTTCAGTGATTATTATTTTCATCGTTAAAATACATTAAAAGGTTTAAATTAACCCGAGTTTAAAATCAACGTTCTGCCATGGATGCAACATGTTCCATGATCACGGAAGCTAAATTAAATTATCTAAAGATTTCTTTAAACAATTGCATCCATTATTTAATATTATTGGACCTCCAAATCCGAATCCGCACCTAGTTTCGACCCGGCTTCCGCGAAAACATGCGTCAAGTTACCGGCGATTATCAAGCCGCCAGTGCACGAGGAAGAACCTGTAATTATACCTCCACCTCAGGAAGCGGCGGCAGTAGAAGTGACGGCAGCAGAAGTGACGTCTGCGGAAGTGAAGCAGTCGAATCTACCGGATGTTACATTGGTTGGCGAACCGAAGGATGATAAAGAAGAGTTGAGTCGCCAGCCTACAATCGTGGTATCGCCAGTTGGATGGGAGAGTGAAATGGCTGGTGAAGGAGAGTTAGAAGCTGATGATGAAGATGGTTACACAGCGCGAGCGCTCTATGATTACCAAGCGGCGGCACCTGATGAAATATCCTTCGATCCTGATGATATCATCACTAACATCGGTATGATCGACGAAGGTTGGTGGCAAGGGTTATGTAAAGGCGCCTACGGCCTGTTTCCGGCTAATTACGTACAACTACAAGATAAGTGAGACAGCACATTCCCTTTATAGATACGCTAGCTTTTATAATTAATGTATTTGGCACCTGGGCTATTTGACTCTGTGAGTAACTTTGGCCCATACTGTTTATTTATTTTCTTCAACCTTGCAATATTTGAAAATATATTGGAGTTTTTGCCGAACACTTGGCAATGTCATTAGTGAGTCTTAAATTATTTTTCAATTTAGTTTTTTTATATTCTTAGATCTTCGATCATAAAATTTCAACGAGAAAGTAGTGCAGAGAATGTGCAATGTGTAATGAATATGATATAACAGTGCTATAAGTGTTTTCACGTTCTCTTAAAATTTCCTAAGAATCCTTTGATTATCCAGCGCTCAATTACAGACAATTTGACTTACTGACTGATGTTGATTTTTAACCAACTACACAAACGAAGAAACTGAAATACGTTCCTATAATTTAGGGGAAATGTGTGTGCTGTGTGGTAGCGGCTTCGAATACTATCAACCCTTGCTTTGCTCGTGGGTGTCGTAAAAGACGACTAAGAGCCCTAGATTGACCCGAACCAACTCCATCTAGTACCATTTGAGTCAACGATTACATTCCCAAGGAGGGTTGACGTCAGGCAGGCGGCCGGTCATAAAAGTCATTGCCGAAACTTTTTGCAATATGTCAAAACAGATGACATATTGCGTCGACCCCAAATAATTGGGATAAGAGCAAGATGATGATGATGATGATTTAATATTATTGGAAAATAAAATATTTCGATATTATAATTAGAAAAAATGCTTAATAATATAAATAAAACATTTTTTAAAGATTGATTGCGTTTTAATTATGTTTTTAGTATTGTAATGTCTCGAATATTTTTCAGCTTGCATTGTCATTTGGAGGTATTTAAAAAATAAATCCGACAAGAGAACTCGATGATTTAGCAGTTTTTTTTATCAGTGGTCGCTTTCCAAATATTCCAATTCAGCGGTAGTATAATCAATTTGTATTTTTTTATCAATTTAAATCATTAAATTTCCAACAAGAATGATTTTTCGTGTTTGTATAAGTAGTGGTTTTATTAAATAATTGACTGTAATGAATCCGTATCTTTTAAACACACACTCTTAAATTATATTTCATTCTATGTATATATGAGACTGCTGTAGCGAAATTATTTTTGATTACTGTTAGTGGGAAATGCATAGTGGCTTAAATACCCACTTGTAGCGTCATAGGTGTAGGTCCATATTGACGTGGGTATCTTCTTTATATTAGCTATTATGAGTCACAGTGTAATTTGTATTTCATAATAATTTTTTAAGTACCGCAACAAACGAAATATAGTATTAGTAGTAAATATGTTTAAGTTCGTGGTGCTACTGCTGTGCTTTTCGTAGCCGTAGATTCTTTTAATTTATTGGTTTATTAATCATTGTTTTTCATGGCGCCCGCTTTGTTGGATATAACATTTTTTAAATCCTCCTAATTTTCTTTCTAATTAAACGGGAATGCCCATTGAAGTATGGAACACGGTTTCAAATTGTGCATTCCTGAAACTTACCTTATTTTGTTAGGTTTTAGATATATATTCTACAACTAGCAACCCGCCCTCGCTTCGCTTCGGTTTTAGTCGTTTTACCCGCGTAGTTCCCGTTCCCGTGGGAATACCGGGATAAAATATAGCCTAGTTTACTCCCTGATATTATAGCTTTCTAATGGTGAAAGAATTTTTGAAATCGGTCCAGCCATTTTGAAGATTACCCGGAACAAACAGACAGACAGACAGACAAAATTTTTTTAATCTGTATTTTAGGCATAGGTGTCGTGCAAATAACCGTGTGAGCATGAAAAAAACCTATTATTTTGACATTACAAACAGACACTCCAATTTTATTTATAGGTATAAACAAAAAAAAATATATCTCTAGCTCGACGGGTTATAGCAGAAAAATATTTATTCGTCTTATGAAATTACGTTATTTTCAAGTAGGTAAACAAAACAAGTATCGCGTTTTAACGTGTTTTTTCAATTATAATTTGCTCAATCGCTGTTTAAAAATAATAAAAGTGTTTATTCCCTTTATGTTATAATGCATATTTGAAGCGTTATGGGTTTTTATAATTCATGTGTAAGTACCTATAAATATAATTAACGTTAACATCAACCGAAGCTGGCTGGTGAGGATTCACTTTAAAATGTTTTAGTAACCATTTCGGTAGGTACCTAGATATATAGTTATAATAATAATAATGTTTTGATTAATAAATACGTGTGAAAGTCTTGCTACCAATATGTTTAGACATTTCCCACTTAATAAATAATTATTAGTTCGATTTCGAAAGCGGCAATGTCAGTGATGAAAAAATAAATCATTTGTATATTCACTTGTCATATTCGGTGTTGCCAGTATGACATCATATTTTTGTAAACCGATAATCGTTAAGAATTGTCTGCGTTTCTTTTTTTTTTTTTTAACATTTCGCAGATAAAGTATTGTATTTATATATTATGCATAGATTAATAAACGCTCTTAATAGACATAACTGCGTTTCTTATATTATGTTAATGCATAATCATTAGATTAATAAAAAAAAAATGTGTTATGTAATCTGCTTTGATTGAAATGTTTTTTTAGTTATCTTTTTAAATCTTTCTCGCGATCATGCTGCGGTTTATGCTTTACAATGTTTGTCGACTTCATCTTGTTTGTGATTATCCATTATTAGTTTATTTTGCAAGATATTTTAAGGATCCCGGATCGTATTGCTATTGAAGCCATAGAATGGTGTTTTCAATAGCAGTATCAGGCATCCAAAAAATATTGTTTGGCAAATAACAGTTTATAAAATATGTTTAATTAATGTTACCAAAATCTAAGACACAGAAAATATATATGTACTTTTAAATCGATTTTTGGTTTTATAACATTTTTATTTTCTATACGTACAGTTTTAGATTAATAAATAATGAGAATCTTTGAATTCTCAGAAGTATTACATGCTGCTTGGCAAGAGACGATAAACATCGTTGAGTGTCGTTTGCAGTTCGAAGGTTGCTGGCAAATGGTGATTTGTATTTAACCATATTGCGAATAAAGCGAAACTTGTTTTAATTAGGATCTATATAATACCTATGACTAGGAAAATACATTTGTACCTATGACTAGGAAAATACATTTGTAACAATAAATAAAAAACACCTAAAACTTAACTCTCGTCCTTAAATCAATTAAAATCGAGAATCGATTATAATTAGTATAGTTTTCAATACTGGCAACTATACTGAACAATAAAATAAAAAATGGCCGGAACGTAATTACAAGGACGTGAAACAACTTTTTATTGTTTAGCATATTTAATCCGGCGTTGTGATGGCTTGATATTTTAAAGGGGAACATGATAATTAAAAACTTAATTTTTGATAATAATTTGATTGCTGTTCTTCACTGCACCTAGTGGAAACCATGAATGGGCATACCCCTTTGTCGCAGAAAAATTGATAAGAGTTGCCCGAAACGTTTTGAAGATCAAACCTTCGTGTCATTTATGAAGACTATTGTGAATCTATACTCCCCTATACCAACCCGCCTGATCAGCCTGGTATAGTAGGTCAATTGCCTTCTTATTATGGAGGAGCTTGAGCCAACAGTGGGACATATATGAGCTGAGATAGCGCGGGCCGGTCCGTCCGGGGTAGTACCACGCTCTCGCAGAAAATCGACGTCTGAGTAGTAGCAATTTGTTACTGCGCTGCGTTCGGTGAGCGAGAGAGCCGGATGCCCAACTTTCTGAGAGTGTTTGCGTGTGGAGGGTTTTGGTGGTACCTTTGGTATCACCGAGCCTCAATGCACGCATTCACACTCTCTTCACTTTATTCGCAGTAGGCAGCGGCCTTGTAAAGGTCCATGAGTGGCAGCAACACTTACCATCAGGTGTACTGTTTGCTCGTTTGCCACAGTTTGCAATAAAAAAAAAAGATGATGATGATGATTATCTTGGCTTATAATAGTTACAATGGTGTTTTCGGATTCATCATCATGAATCACATCATGAAAAAAAGAAATGAAAAATATTTGTCCTATGTAGGAATCAAATCTATTACGGAGTGTAAAATTTGAAAAGATAAACGCATTAGCGAACACATTAAGTTATTAAAATGATAATTTCCTACAACACAGATAAATAAGATACGACAATTTAGGGTAGACTCACCGATTACAAGAATTTGATTATTAATTATTTGATCCATGTTATTACGAAATGAGGATAAATGATGTGTCATTATTCTCTTTCTTCTATGCGGATATCCTAATAAAATAATTGAGTAAATACGCAGGTAAACTGATCGACAAAAAAAGGAAATCTTGACATAAATGAAACATTTGTGATCAAAATAGTATACATTTCTGGCATAATAGTCAAATTTAGCCTTTCCAATCATCTCAACTCCTACGTATCCCACTGCTGGGCTCGAGCCTCCTTCCTAATAGGAGGGAAATTGATCTATTAAGGCATGCTCGTCAAATATGTCATAACATAAGCTTCGTTCCTAACAATGGGACATATAATATAACGTCTAAATAAGAATTATAATACACAGAACTTAGAATTATAACGTATAGAAGGTAAGTTCGCGCGCAAAAAGTGAAACAGTGCAATTGGAGCCTAATGGAGCTTACGCCGGCACCGTTCCTTGGATTCCTCAAGATACGCGTATTATTGTACAAAGGCCGATTGCGACGTCTGTTGTCTGATATAATTGCAGAATATCGACATCTTTTAAGTTGGGGAATTATGATGTCAATCACTCCGTGAAAATAATGATCATTATAATTTCAGCTCATATACGTCCCACTGTTGGGCTCGAATCTCCTCCACAATAGGAGGGAAATTGACCTTACTATACCATGCCGGTCAGACAGGTTGATATAGAG
The DNA here is from genome assembly GCA_032191425.1 of Lymantria dispar. Lineage (NCBI taxonomy): Eukaryota > Metazoa > Arthropoda > Insecta > Lepidoptera > Erebidae > Lymantria > Lymantria dispar. The sequence continues at coordinate 1,337,136 of CM063462.1, read as the reverse complement.
TATTATTACGAGTTTTCCTTCTTTTGCATAGATATTATATCCGTATTATATCCTTTAGTCGTCTTTTACGACATTCACGGGTAAGATGGGGAGTGGTGAATTATATTCTTACTCTATCTGAGTAAATACAATAAAATTATAAATACACACGGCAAATTTAAATTAAATCTGATATTCTGCTCGATTATTTTTTATTCTCGAAAGAGCTGTACTATAATCAAGAAATAATGTACCAAGCCCATTTGCATATTAAAAAGCTGTTACACAAGGATCTTGAATTCTCTCCCCATGATACGCGTATTTGAGTATTCGTAGTTATTGTACAAAGGGCCACTGCGAAGTCTTGCGACAAGTCTGTAGTCCAGTCAAGATACATTTTTGTGCTTGCAAAAGTTCGTGTAGTCGCGAATTTTTGATATGTTATTAGGACCTAAATGAAAATAAAAATACACAATTTGCAACTTCCAAAGTGCTGTGCTAACGGTAGGGAGACCATAAAACCATAAAATTTTTGGATATTTTTCAGATTTTATTGAATATCTTAGTGGAGGAACGGTCTGACATATTTAGTTGCTATAAAACATTAGAAGTACACTAAATAAGCTACAATTTGAGATCAAAACCACTTCTATACTGCTATTGGTTCTTGAGATACAGTCCTTCAAAGATAGCCAACTTTTTCAAAAAAGTGGATATTTTTCAAAATAGTCATATTTTTTCTAATATCTTCTATAATACGCATTTTACACCAAAACTTACTAGAACAAAGTTGAAGAACATTTAATTAGCTTTTATTTGAGATCAAATTAGTACCTGTAGGACCAAGAGTTCCCTCAAAAACGGCAGATAACCAAAACCAGGGCAAATAACCAATACATGGGCTTTGAGGGGTAATACAAATAAACTGCTTTCACGTCATTCTAACCGACTTCAAAAAACCGAAAGAGGAGTTAATCGATTCTACCTGTGTTTAAAAGATGACGATGTTGATGATGGTAATAATTAATTAAAAAATAAAATCCATATCGTTGCGTTTTAGTTAATAATATCGTAAGCTCCTTTCGTAAGTATCTACTAAGCTTTTCTTTTTATTTTAGATTACCGTGCTTTGGCTCGGACGATGATGATGATGGTATCCCAATCAATGCGATGTATGCTGGGACAGGTGCCCAGTCTGTTATCGGGTCATCTTCATCGTCAGAGCTAAAATTGCTCCACATCTGGGACGTTAGCACAAAATTTGCCACCGCATGACTGGCAAAGAACTGAGCAGCGGCGGCCCGCCTTTCTGTACGAACAGCTACCAGAGCAGCCTTTCTTGCATTTGCAAGTAATTTTTCGCAGAAGGGTAGGGGGTGCGGGCACCATAGTGGTGGGAATTGGAGCAAGTCCCTGAGGAGACAGCTTCCAACCGCAATCAGTTGGATTTAAGTTAATTCAGCAGAAGTGGCGGACTTCTGCACTTGGAGGTAGCACCTAGCTGCATGATGGCCTATGACATCTTCCGTCGGTGGCTAACGGGCGAGGTTTAAGGTTTTTGACGTAACAAACGTCTTATATCGTAGGAAGTCTAAACTATCCCTCGCAATGTCATCGCCATACAGAGCCACAAAGCACTTGATACCTGCTTCTTTCACGCCTTCTAGGGTGGAGTCTGAATAAAGAAAGACCTTCACTTGCTCAGCAATTGCTTTACTCTTGCTGAGGAATGAGGTGATTTTAGTCTTTCCTTGGCCAAACGGTACTGAAGTAGTATCGCACCCGGTAAAAGCGTGGGCGAACAGTACCGTTCCTGGTGATGACTGGGGGTCTTGTTGGATGTTGTAGGACTTTGAGGAGTAGTGACATCAACCAGCTTTGCCCTTTGCGCTCTTTTGAAGGTAGACGTTTGTCTCTTCGGTGCATAAACCGTTAAGAATGACTACCTGATCAGCTACTGCTCTTTTTGAAAGCGCAGTCATGACGATCTCATAATCCGCATCTTCTTCGGCCACAGCACTTCTACTCCCTCCGTCCGAAAGGCGTCACAAAGAAAAGCTATTAAGCGTCTCTTGTTGTTCTCATTGCCAATTGCACCTTTCTTAGTCTGCTTAGATAAACACTTTTACAATACAATTCACTCGTTTGGTGGCTGCTCCTCTGCGTTACCGGATACACAGCCACACCTACATCGCATCAATATAGACAACTACAACATAAGCCCGAATGCATGTTAATTTAGCACTATGCTTAAATTATTTGTTAGTTTGGGAGTTTTAGCCAATATAATATTTAATAGTATATTGTTACCGCCTTCACCGCGTGAAGGTACTCCCAGATTATGTTCCTTTCTTTTTTAATTGTCGTTTTTGTTCACATTTTTTTTGCATATTATATTTAGAAAAAAATTGGAATATTTGTGGTCGTTACGAAAAATATCCAGTTTTCGGCATATTTTCGAAGATTTGTATGCTATTTGCCCAAACTATGATCATCATCATCATCTTTAAAAAGACTTGAAAACAGTTTTTTGCATTGCCTCTCAAAACCCACGTATAACTGGTTTTCATTATCTGCCGTTTTTGAGGGAACTACTGGTTCAACATGTACCAATTTGATCTCAAATGAAAGCTGATTGAATGTACTGCAACTTTGTCATAGTAAGTTTTGGTGTGAAATGCGTATTATAGAAGATATTACACAAAATAGGCGATTATTTTGAAAAAAATCCACTTTTTTGAAAAAGTCGGCTATATTTGAAGAACTGTATCTCAAGAATTAATAACGGTATAGAGCTGCTTTTAGTCTCAAATTGTAGCTTATTTAGTGTACTTCTAATATTTGATAACAACCAAAGATGTCAGACCCTTCCTTAACTAAGATATTCAACAGAATCTGAAAAAGGTCCAAAAATTTTATGGTTTTATGGTCACCCTACCGTTAGCACAGCACTTTGGAAGTTGCAAATTGTGTATTTTTATGTTCATTTGACTCCTAACAACATATCAAAAATTCGTGACTACACGACCTTTTGCAAACACGAAGGTGTTTTTGGGCCTATCTTGACTGGACTACTTGTTTAATAGTTAAATATTGACATCTCTTTAACTTGCGGAGTCAAGTGGTAATCGCTCCGTAAAAATATTTTATCAAAACTAGCTCGGCTAAAAAGCTGTTCTTATACTAAAGACACAGAAGTATATTGAGAAAGATAAAGATAAATAAATTGATATCATACCATAAAAAGTAATATATGAGTACTATATTGATAATTATCATTAAGGGATTTAGGACGAGTAATATTTAAAAAATATATTATGGTGACTAGATATTACAAAGACACAATTGTAATGACGACTTAAACAATATAATAATTCTTATTGATAACGATTAGATATTATGTGACGTAAGCGTACATGACTCAAATCGTTGGAAATTATCCAATTTATTAGATAACTGATATTATTTAAATATGTATTTGTTGTTTTATTTCTTGTATAATTATTTACCGGGTGAAATGTAGGTATTACAGAATAATTGTAGAATCGTGTGTAAAAAGCTGCACCGTTGTTATCTACAGATACTAAGATGTAAAGACCTGATTTACAGACGGAAAAAAAATGGAATTAGAGTATTTTGTAGATTTTTCTCAGGCAATTCAGACAGTAATTATCATTTCATTTCAGCCCATATACGACCCACTGTTGGGCTGGAGTCTCTTTTATTATGGATGAGAAATTCACCTAATATATCACGCTGGTCAGACGCATTGGCTTATTATACAAAGAGAACTGTACAATAAGTTTAAAGATAAAGATGTTAGACGTAAAACAAACTAATTGGTTACTATTTCATCATAATTAAAGACTTTTCTGTAGTTCGTCGTCCTAGTTTATTTTAGACTAACAACCCGCTGTTTCAGTCGCCTTTCCCGCGTAGTGCCCCTCCCCGTGGGAATACCGGGATAAAATATAGCCTATGTTACTCCCTGATATTATAGTTTTCCATTGGTGAAATAATTTTTGAAATCGGTTCTATGGTTTAAGCGTAAAAGAGTTTAAACAAACTTACTTTCGCATTTATAATATTAGTGAGGATTATTCATGTACTAAGCATTATCAGCGATTTTGTTCGAAGTCATGTCTATATTAAATGGTATATTTTTATCCATAAGGACTGTAATCATTAAAAATCATTAAATGATTTTTAATGATTACAGTCCATATGGTTAGTAAAACCTAAGCATTTCGACATTTGTGATAATTATTGTCATTATCTTTGGATTGAAGAGATTACATGTCATCCCTTAGAAGTTTTATATTCTATAGAAACATCCATGTGGTGGCCGAGTAAGAATACAATGCCCCATCCCCCCACTCTTGCGTATGAGTGTCGTAAAAGACGACTAGGGAATTAAACATACATATGATATCTAGGTAATAACGAAACCCTATATAAAAACGTCTAACGAGTGTGGTTTAGTTGATCAAATTCCCTCTTGTAGTGGAGGAGGTTCCAGCCCAATGGTGGGACGTATATGTGCTGATGATGAATGATAATTAGATCACTTTTTTTCCCCCCTCGGGGAGGACGTCGGTCTTTCCGCACGCGGTTGGCCTCTCAGCGGGTGACGGACTAATTCCTCGATCACGTCACCCGCACTAATTCCCAGGTCACGTCACCCGCATAATTAGACCTCTAAGCTAACGCTAACACTATTTGGACTAATATAGCTTAGAAGATAATAATATGATTTCTTACCTCTATCAAATCCATAAGCCTGTCGTATCGGATATGGGTGTGCTATAAATCGATTAGCAGCTAATTGATTCCTCAATATCTGGTTATTGCTAAGCATTGGATCACTGTAGTAACTAAACATTGGTCTTTCCAGATATCCTGGTTCTTTCCCTCTATATGGCCATGGTACGGCAACATTCGGTTTAATCGCTGTTGGGTACAAAGGATATGTGTTTCTTCTCTGATCCAAATTCACTTTAGGCACATCTTTCTTCAATGTTTCGTATTTAACTGGCTTGGTTTCAATAGTTTCTCTATCTACTGCAATTTTGGTTTCGATAACTTTTGTTTCTTCAACTGCCTTAACGCCATTACATGTTAAAGGCTTAGTTGGTTCTTGGCTTAAGTTCTTATAAGGTTTCTTCTTAACATCTTTCAGTATATCTTCTATCAGAAATGATTTCTTCTGCCTACACGCACACATTACAACAGCTAGTTCTGCACTGCCGAATTTTATCACTTATCGGTCGCGTTAAAAATTATCAGTACTATAATAATTGATAGCTACTTATTTAATGGACGGTTATAATCTGTTTCGATTAAAATGTTCGAAGGCACTTTGGAATATTTTTCTAGGATGTCACGTAGGATTATCGTTGATGGCCGTTGATATGTAATCTGTGAGTTATTGAAAGGTTGTTATTAGTTTGTAACAGGTTTAGATGTTACTGGAGATAATGGTCTGATGGCGGGGGTAACGTTTTTTTGTTACTGATTTTACTTATTGATATTTTTATAATTCTTTTGTATTTTATAGAATTCGTTCAAAACAGCTTGAGATATTTTGATGAAAAAATTGTAACATCAATGTGGTGACGGAGTAAGAATACAATTCACCACTCCCTATCTTGCACGTGGATGTCGTAAAAGACTACTATCCTACTAATATTATAAACGCGAAAGTTTGTGAGTATGTGAGGATGTATGTTGCTCTTTCACTCAAAAACTACTGAATGGATTTGGATGAAACTTCACAATAATATGGCTTATATATCAGAATAACACATAGGCTATAATTTATCCCGATATTCCCATGGGAAGGGGAAATATGCGGGTAAAACCGCAGGGCACTGCTAGTGGGATATAATATGCATATAACATCTGTGCAAGAGAAGGAAAACTCGAAATGAAACCCTATACCGATATGTTTGACCAGCATGGTATGTCAAATGCCCTCCCATTGTGGAGGAGGCCCGAGCCCAACAGTGGGATGTATATGGGCTGCGATGATGATTGCTGTGTAGTAGCTATGAATACAACCCACCATTGCTTGTTGGTGTGTTAAAAGACAACGTAGACTTGGACCTACTATCTCATGTCCTTTGGTTAATAATTACATTCTGAAAGAGGGTTGCCAGATAGACGATAGGATATAAAACTATTGCCAATTACCTTTGCAATATGTACAATATGTACATTACAAGAGGGGTACATATTGCATCGACCACAAATAATTAGTAGAAGAGCAGGATGATGGTGAAGATGACTAATTTATAACATTAAGTTTTTCAAAAGGTCTTCTTTCTTCTTTTTTGTTGTCTTAGCAATCAGTTATTAATACGAGCCATTTTCACCAGTGTCGAGTTATAATTTTCTTTACAAAGAATCAGTTTCTTCATGTTACTCGTTATCGTTCAGTAAGGCAAATTGTCGCCTTCAATAATGTTACGGCCTAAGATTTTTGGTGGAAACGAAAAGGTATGTAAAGTACTTTTATATCATATTCACTATACCCCAGCAGTTCCTCTGTCACATATTACATAAAATACCATCAAAATTATTTACTATAATACGTTAAACCGATATTTAATAAAATACAAGACCACCGTATGACACTTCCACAAGCCCGCTAAAAAACGTTTTCAAGAGATGTCTTTTATATTAAAACTAGCAACCTGCCCTCGCTTCGCTTCGGTTTCAGTTCCTTACCCGCGTAGTTCCTGTTCCTGTGGGAATACCGGGAAAAATATAGCCTATGTTACTCCCTGGTATTATAGCTTTCCATTGGTGAAAGAATTTTTGAAATCGGTTTGGTGGTTTAAGCGTGAAATCATAACAAACAAACTTACTTTCGCATTTATAATATTAGTAAGGATAGGTTGGGGAAAAGTCTTTACATATACTTTGTTCTTCTTCATATAAACTTTTCATAAAATCTCTTTGACCGTATTAGTTATATCTGGCTGGTTTTGATATCATTAAATTTCAAAAAAAGAAACTATTAAAATGTTCTTCATTTATTTTTCTTTCTATCAAAATGAATTAATCTAATGAAGAAATTTGTTACATTTCCAATTTTATTACAATAAAGGAGAAAATGCAACGCAAGCCGCGAAAAAAATTATTATGTTTATGGACCTAATACAGTGTCAATGAGAATAGCACAAAATTGGTTTAAACGTTTTCAATGCGGGATTTTTGACGGCAACGATGCATCTTGCTCAGACCGCCCTATCACTGATAAAATGGACGTTATTTTTGAAATAGTGGAGCAAGATCGTCATATTAGTACTTACGACGTAGCTCAAGATCTGGGACTTAACCGCAAAACAGTTTTGACACATTTAAAAAAGCTGGGGATACAAAAAAGCTCGATGCTTGGGTGCCACACGGGCTCACTAAAAGAAACTTAATGTAAATTTATATGCGATTTTTTATTGAAGCGAAATGAAACCGAATCGTTTTTGAAGACTACTTTTACGGATTATATCGCGTTTGTATTTGATTTATGATTGCCCGACGTTTCGAACATTTTTCAGCATTCATGGTCACGGGCGGACTAAGGTGTCTCACGTCCAACAAGTAATCGTTATTACAGACATTTATAATTATCTACCCGATACAGAAAATTAATTATAAATTTATTAAATTTTGACCCACATTTTAGTACAAATTTATTGCCAGTGTAAGAAGAAAATGATTCTATATGAAAGTTTTTACCACCTATCAAGTGCCAGATCCCTCTACAAGATGCAGGAGTTTATAAACTTGACTGTGACTGTGGTCTCTCTTATATTGGACAAACAAAGAGATCCATAAGAACTCGGGTCAAAGAACACATAGCTGATGTGAAGCACCGCCGTCACACTAAGTCTGCAGTCTGTGAAGATAGGACCGCGCCCGCCATAACATTAGGTTTGATAAACCTCAAGTCCTCGCAAAAGAACACCGATACCTGCCTAGATTGGTACGCGAGACTATTGAAATCAAAAAACACAAAAATTTCAATACAGAGGATGGCTGGGTATTACCATCAAGCTGGGATCCTGTGATAAACATAATTAAAAATAAATCCAAAAAGACCACCACAAGACTGCATGATATTGTGAGCACTTATTGTATAGATTTGACCCACAATAATAATAGTTAAAGATAATTTTATAAATCAAAAATCTTTTAGTAAGACAAAGTAAGCCGCATCTAAAATTAAAAATCAATATTAATTTAGCATCATGTCCCCTGAGTTTTCTTGCCGGATCTTTCTCAGTGTGGACGCGTTCCGATCCGGTGGTAGTATATTAGTTTTGATAGTTTTAAATCAACAAATTGTAACAATAATTGCTACAAATTTAATAATTAATAATTACTAACCATAAACAATATAATTTTTTCATATAGAATCATTTTCTTCTTACACTGGCAATAAATTTGTACTAAAATGTGGGTCAAAATTTAATAAATTTATAACTAATTTTCTGTATCGGGTAGATAAGTATAAATATCTGTAATAACGATTACTTGTTGGACGTGAGACACCTTAGTCCGCCCGTGACCATGAATGCTGCAAAGTGTTCGTAACGTCGGGCAATCATAAATCAAATACAAACGCGATATAATCCGTAAAAGTAGTTTTATTTACGTGCTCGCGTAAACATCAGATATCATTACGTTTTTGAAGAGTTTGATAACTGGTGATGAAAAGTGAATCCTGTGCGAAAAAGGTCGCGGTAACCCGGGCTAACTCGCACTAAGTTGATGCTGAGTGTATAGTGGGATTGGAAGGGTATTGTTCATTATACGCTTTCACCACCGGGCATAACCATCGATTAGGATCTAATCGAATCTCTCTTGTCAGCAAATGATGAGATTAAAGCAAGATATTGAGAGAAAGTGGTAGGACCACACTGTTGACAGTTATCTGTCTACAGCCGCGGGCCGGTCCGTCCGGGGCAGTACCACACTCTCGCAGAAAATTGACGTTTGAGTAGTAGCGATTTGTTACTGCGCTTCGTTCGGTGAGCGAGAGAGCCGGAAGCTTAACTTTCTGAGGGTGTTTGTGTGTGGAGGGTTTTGGTGGTGCCCTTGGTATCACCGAGCCTCAATGCACGCATTCACACTCCCTTCACTTTCATCGCGGTGGGCAGCGGCCTTGTAAAGGTCCATGAGCGGCAGCAACACTTACCATCAGGTGTACTGTTTGCTCGTTTGCCACCGTTTGCAATAAAAAAAAAGTGGCCGGGAGTTATTAACAGAAAGGGTGTCTTTTATCACGATAACGCTAGACTACCCACTTGTTTAATCTCTCAGCAAAAATTAAGAGAGTTCGACTAGGAGGTGTTAATTGCATTCTCCTTACAGCCCTGACCTTGAACCTTCAGATTGCCACCTATTTCGGTCTCTTCAGATTTCATTAGACAGTATCAGGTTAACATCAAGAGGGAACTGTCAAAACTACTTGTCGCGTTGTTTTGATCAGAGCGACGAGATCATGTCACTAAATACAAGATGGCAGACAGTCCTCGAACAAAATAGGTACATATATTGTAATTAAATGTAATAAACTTTGAAAAGAAAGTCATGAATTTTCATATAGAATGCAAAGAAACTTTTTCTGACTTTATACATATGTCTTTCATAGTTCATATTGCAAAAGTTTTGGTAATAGATTTATGACCAGCTGTCTATCTGTCATCAACCCTTTTTGGGAATGTAATTGTGGAGCAGACGACTTCAGATAGAGTTGGCCTAAGTTAATTATATTAACCTTATTTTTTATAGGTGGGCTATGATAAGCGTACACGCGGTCCATTCCGTCCGGGGCCACGAACGGACAGCGCGCGGGCCCATAACCTACCCGTACCCACGTCGCCTTCGTCGTTGGGCCGCCCACCGGAGCAGGGTGATTTGTCGTCAGTGGTCGGATGACTTGTCGTCAGTGGTCGGATGACTTGTCGTCAGTGGCCGGATTATATTAACCTTAACCGTCTTTTACGACGTACACGAGTAATGCAATGGTCTTAGAATAATAACGTATAGAAGGTAAGTCCGCGCACAAAAAATGATGCATTTAAATTGGAGCCTAATGGAGCTTATGCCGGACCGTTCCGCAACTCTTAAAAAATAAATAGGTGAATTAGCTTTGTGCATTCAAATGGTGTAACAACATATTTGAAAAACATAAAAAGAGTATTAACATTACTTTTAGAAGTATTTCGAGTATTTATGTTAATAAAAACTAAATTTGATTTCATAATTTGTACGTGTGTAATCGCTTGCACGCATGCAGTATTTTTAGCTTCATGTTTTAAATCGCTTCAGTACCGACACCATCTTTCTATAGGTTGTTATTCTAAGGCAATGTTATTCGTAGTTGTACTTTTACTTTACAAATGATCCTAGATTCACTTATCCGCATTCAGAGTCGTAGCTATGTAGGTATATTAATATACAACGTAGGTTCATAAATAAAATGTCTGCAATCCCCCATCTTTCCGCAACTCGTATCTGTCTCACAAATGGATTTCTCTTCAAAAACAAAGGGTAAATGCCTACCTTCCCGTTTCGCCTTTCGCCCTCTTTACCCCGTAATTAATGAGAAGAGTTTTTCTACCTTTTGTTGCAGCAGGAAGGGCGGCTAATTGTCTCTAATTAATTGGGCCGGGGTATTTTTAAACCTCCCTTTTATTCCCTTTGTTGTACTCGGTTCGAATACAGCGACAATTGTTGAGTTTACCGCGATTTTGAGTTTGCTCCGGGTTAATTGGTCGTTCAGTGTTTTATATTTTTTTTATCCCGAACGATTGTTTTTAATTATGTTTTGATGTTTAGTTGAATTCATTCATTATCTTATTTGGAGATAACTTTTAATGCGTAAAATAAATGTAGCAATGTCTATGTGCGTTAAATGTAATTAATGGCTTTTTAAATATCAAACGTTTCTTTCCTTTTTACAATGAGCTCGTGTTAAAGAATAAATTCTTGTGTCGCTGCGGACTGAACAAAAATTCTATTGACACATATCAAACCCAGATCTTTACTAATATTATAAATGCGAAAGTAAGTTTGTTTGTTTATTTGTTTGTTACGCTTTCACGCTTAAACCACCGGACTGATTTCAAAAATTCTTTCATCAATGGAAAGCTGTAACATCAGGGAGTAACATAAGCTATATTTTATCCCGGTATTCCCACGGGAACGGCAATTACGCGGGTATGACGATTGAAACCGAAGCGAAGCGAGGACGGGTTGCTAGTAAAGAATAAACATTTTAGATGATACGAAGAACGGTTCCCTTTTTGAAGGTTTTTTAAGACGTAGCTACACATAACCTATAATGTGCATACTTCTCCAAGTTTTATGTGGGCGGACCATCAATACCCAGGCCTTGTCATCGATGGTCCGATTCATTCAGGTACTGCCTCGAGTCATCAGCAAAACCCACCATATGCAAACACCCTAAGAAACTTGGGCTGCCGGCTTTCTAATAGAAATAAAAGAATAAATTCACATTACGGCGTAAATACTTCACAGAAAGTTATCAATTGTTGATTATTAATAAAACTACACTCTATAACTTATAAACTTTATAAATAAAACTGTTTTTGCGGCTTTTATCACGTTTGTATTTGACGTTAGATTGTCCGACGTTTCGGACACTTTTTAGCGTTTACTGACCAAAAACAATATATTATTTTCATATAGAACCATTTTCTTTTTGTTCTGGCAATATATTTGTATCAAAATTAACTAGCATAATTCTGAAGCAGGTAGATATAAATCTCTATAGAAATGTTGCCTTATTGGACGTGAGGCATCATGACCATGAACGCTAAAAAGTGTTCGAAACGTGGCCAAATGAGTAAAAATACTTTTATTTATTATCTATATCTATACAAATAAATAAAATTGAAGTGTCTGCTTGTAATGTCAAAGAACTGGGCTTTTTTCATGCT